>CM050450.1:14509956-15794956 GCA_027563935.2 Costus lasius | reverse complement strand
ATCTTGACGCCCGCTCAGGCAATTCAAAAAATTTAAGCATCATTGGTTCAAGGATGAATGTCGGTCGGAATGAGGACGTAAATATCAGATATCATCAGACTTTGTGCATGTTGCACGCCATATACGGATGCCATGTATAGACCAAAATGCCAAGCGTCGTTGATGAGGGCAAAATTTTGCGCTGATGAAAACAAAATTCGGTATAGCCGAATTGCATACTAGTCAACAAAAGGAATGTGAGCTTGCTCAAAAGGAAAAAGAAGCCTGTCGTGTCCAAGCTTGATCAAGAGAAAATTGAGTTTTTATATAACTTATTGAGCCTACAACACAATTTTACCCTTTGTCCAAAATAGGAAGAATGCTAAGCAAAGGTGCTGTTGCAAATCAAGTAGAAGAAAATACAAACATGAATATATCTTGCAAACAAACCTTGGGCATGCACAAAATCCAATTGCAATCCTGTTGGGCAACAATATTAGCAACACAATATGACATCATACAAATTGTAATGGTCTGCCAAAGAAGATCATCATACCAATTGTTACATGTCTACAGGAGGTTGGTAGAATCACAATAATATGGAACATTCTCATCCGAATGAAGTTTATAGTCCAAAATCAGCAAGTAATAAAGAAAAACAACACAAAGGTTTGGGGTTCAAATGCAAGATACAAGAGGAAAAACACATCAAAATTCCTTGGTGACCGCCCGGGGAGTCGACTTCTGTTCTTCAGTAGAGGAGGCAAATCTGCAGCGTCCGATTTCCTTGGACCCATACCACGTCCATGGGGAAACTAACTAGGCCTCTAGTCCCGCAATCAACTCAGAATTCGCTTCTTGAGTGTCTTCGGTGGTCCTCAGGCTACCTTCATATTCTTGCAAATCTAAAATTATCGGGTAGTTGGGAAGCGGGTAGCTCAACAACCTCCTGAACCTTGTTCATGCTCCCTGAAACAGCAATACATGTTAAACTATACGTACACAGTAGAAGGAAAAGGGAAAATTACCGTTGTCGGGTGAGCAGCCATCTCCAGCAACGATTTTTTTTAGCACCTGTCACAGATCCAAAGGATTGTTATCACAATAAGATACATAAATTTCACTATGTGTTGAAATAAATTAGAACTACCATTACTAGGAGGATTAGTGCATCCTTTAGTAGCCTCGTGAATATTTGCTGGAAACCCCAGGATGATCGTTACGGTCGGACTTATCAAGTTACAAAGGAAGGAAGCAAAGGGGACGTACCCTCTACTGAATGTATATCTTCTACAACATCTTGCTTAGCATGTGATGCAGGGCCAAGGAATTCTTTTTATATAGATCATGTGTGAGATACGAAGCCAAAAGAGAAAGAAATTAAAGTTACCATCTTCTGCGGACTCCTCATTCTTGGTGTCCTAGGCTCCGAACCCGAATGCTGTATCAAATTAAACGCAAAAGATAATCATCCAGAAATCCACACTAGCGCCAACCTCCTGAAGCATTTGCCAATGTTACAAAACTCAAAGATTATTGGTAATAGTAATGTGTCGTATATCTAAAATGGTAGAGGGCCAGGTGAGCGATGACAAGAGGCGCATTTTCCAACGGATTTGTATGCGCTCATTGCTTATACAAAATCCGTTGGGGGGCATTTGTTGAACTAGGAAAATTTATAATCTATATGTGTCATTTATAGATGAGCTTTGTGTGGATTGCCACGCTGACAGCTCTCATCATCCGGCATACAATGGAGGGTTGAAGAATTATACCACTCAAGCTGCAAGTTAACAAAGTCTCCACTGGTTTAAAAGTTGACAAAAACCCTATGATGGATCGCGTATCGGACATGAATGTGCCGCAGCCAAATTTTATGCCACATGTCCATATTCTTCCACATTTCCAAATTCTTCAATGACAGCAGCTGAAATTTCACAGATGTAGGACAGTTAGAAGTTCCTGCCATTTAAGAAGAAAGGGCTCTTTCTAAACATGTATCGCAATGAGATTCATGAAAATCATGAAATGTGAAAACTGACAAGGGCAAAACATCAAGCAACTACATTAGAGTGAAGTCATCCAATAAAAAAAAAACATCCATCAAAGGGGATCGGGTTGTAACAATTCCAACAAGGACATCACGCGCAAAAGAACAATCGATAGCTTCACTATCGAGAATGCTGATACCTTCAGTTCAATCTTTGCTAAACAACGTCCTGGATGTGGCTTTAATAGAAGAGCAGGTAGGACATACAAGAGTCAGATCTGTGTGCAGAAGCCTTTGAAGTAATTTAGACATCGACAATGGTAATGAGTTTAGTTTCAGGAACGATAACATTTTCTCGTTCACAATTGATATGAAGGTTAGACATGCATCTACTTCATCTTCGTACAATCAAATGAAGGGGAAAAGCAACAGCAAGAATGAGTACCATAATGACATTGGTGGTAATACATTCCTAGTGCTTGATGAGCATGGTAACACATCTTATAAAAGAAATACTCTAACAGGAGACGGACTAAGCAACCTGCTTGAACAAAAAATCAGAGAGTTATCGTCCATGGATGAAGATGCATTACTAACAAGGAATGCCAGATCTGCTTCTTCAACTCCCAAAGATCAAGGAACACCACTTTTATATCGGCAGAATGGTCGAAATCATTTTAGTGGAAGTTCCAAGAAAGTTGACACTTCTTCCAACACAAACATCTCTTCCCTTCCCGTTCCACAAACGCAGAATGAGGCTGCATTAGATCCTGAGCCATCAGTTCGTGACATTGATAAAAAAGCAGAAAGTTGCAACACTACACAATCAACCAATCTAGCACTACTGTTTGAGAACTTTGACTTTTGTAGGTTTGATGGCTCTGCTGGCAATTCTCTAGAATCATTTCTTTCAGACATGTCACAGGCTATTGCAGATGCTCTTCATTTTGACCTAAAATCTGATTCCATAAAGATAAATGAGATGGATCAGCTCAAAAGATGATGATAGATGTTTACAAGGAGATAAAAGGATGGATGAATTTGGCGGGGAAGGCACATACGCGGACCTGCACATGTTAACCAACCAGAAGTCATCCAAAGTATTTTGATTAGACTCAAACAGACCCCCAAATCTTTTGAGGTGATCAGCTAAAGAGTGCAGGTGGTCAAATTTGGTTTTGACTAGAAGAAGCGACAAGCTTCATTTGATTCAAATAAAGTTGCTAGCAAGAAGAGGGTGCACGCATGGGAAGAAGACAAAAGAATCCTAGCAGAAAGCCAGGTTCGCGACAAAAAAAAGCTTCCGGAAACGGAGCAGAAACCTCGCCAAATTATCACAGCAAATAAAGCAAGTATTCCAAAAAAAAATAATAAAAATAAGAAGGAGGTAATCACAGAAGCGTGTAACGAAAAAGCATGTAGACTTCAAAATAAGCAAAAAATCTGAATCTGCAGAAAGTAGAGGGAAAGATCACCAAATCCCACCAACTGGGGTTTGTAGACAAGACAAATCAAGAGGAAGGAAATCGAAATCACAGTAAAAAAAAAAAATCTGACAATTTTCTCCAAAGTTGCTGCCAAGAGTAAGGAGACGGTCAGAATTGATAAGAAAGGGAAAACTGCTGACGGATTGGGCTGAAAGTGAAAATCGGAAGAAACGTCAAGCTGTGGCCTATATAAGGGAGGTCGGCCGAAGAAAAAAAAGGAGAAAAAAGCAGCGACGCGGCCAGCAGAGAAGCAAAAAGAAAAAAACACCAAAGACACAGAGACAAATACGCATTGTAACAGAAACGAACGTCACAAGAAGAAGAAGAAGGAGATAAACGAAGGAGGAAGAGCAAGGAGAAGGTAGATGAATGGGAGCTCCTTTATTTTCTCTACTCGGTTTTCTTAGGCTTCATGGACGCACTAAGCGTCCTGGCACCACAGTGGAACACACACACACTTCCTTTTGATCGTTCGTTTTTCTTAGGCCTCATGGTCGCATTAAGCGGCCTGGCACTACAAGGAGCACACACACTCCTGTTCTCCTCTTGATTCATTGGTTTTCTTAGGCCTAAGATGCGTTAAGCATCCTATGGCACCATGCTAGATACAAAAAAGAGCATTAAAAGAGGGAAATGCCAAAAGAGAAGAGGAGAATGAGGCTGTCACATAGGACAGAAGAAAGCAAGTAGGAAGAACTATGAGAGGCAGAAGAATGAGGGACAGAAGAAGCAAATAAAAAGACTGCGAGAGACAGAAGAAGCAAATGAGGGAAACATGAAAATGATGAGAAGATGCGAAAGAGAGCGAATGAGAAGGGAAGAGTTGATTGTTACTGCTCACAAGTTTCTCCAGAATCTTGTTCCTCTACTGTAAAGGGAGCAAGGGGTCTCCAAACACGAAGGATAAAGAAGATTTGTTGAAGGAGAAGGGAATTTTCTAGTTGCGGATCTAAAAGAAAGAAAAGAGAGACTAAAAGAGGGTTCTCTGTTAAAAGGGGTTGGCTGGGGAGGTGTTCGGAAGAAACCGTGAGCAACAAAAATAATAAAAGAGAAGATCGGCAGGAGCTCCAAGAGGGGTGAAGTTTCGGTAATAAAAGGTGCCACGTAAAAAGAAAAATAAAAAAAAAAGGGAAGAAACCGTGCGAAAGAAAATGAGAAGTGCGGTGGTAAGAAAAGTGAGAGAGGAGAGGAAGCTGGTTGAACTGAAGAAATTTGCCGAGATGCGGTAAAATCCGAAAATCATACGAAGAATCGAAGAGTAAAAAATGGAATCAGCAAAATGCGAGGAGTAAACCAATGAAGAACAAAATACCTGATCGAGTCCTCTGCCACTCCGTTTCCTCAATCCCCTCCAGGACTGGGTTGCACCAAGAGGAAATTTCACCTTACTTGAGCTAAAGTTTGGAACCGGTTACCAGTTCCTAGTTCAAATTGAAGCAAAAAAAAACGAGATTAAAAGAGGGGTCCAACTGAGCTGGAAGGAAAACCTTACTATGCTGTAGAGGGGGAAGCTGCAAAATAAAATCAAATCTACATGACTTTTTTTTTCTGGAATTAAGCTGATGAAGGGGTCGGACCTCTAATCTAATGGTCGTCGCTATCTGCCACGGACGATCCGCTAAGCAAGCATGTTCTTCACCAGGGATCAGCGACGCTCAACTCCCTGTCTCGCCTGGGGCTTGGATCTGACGCGAAATCGTAGCCTCGGCCATGGGATCTGCCAACTGTCCCTCTCCTCTCGCCAGATCATCAACGCCATTACCTCAATAGTCGCTGCCAGGAACGCAGCGGGCCGCAACTTCTCGCCGCGTCCACCTCGCCGGTCGTTCCAAAAAAAAACCCAGCCGCAGCAACCGCCGGATATCGTCGTCTCTCCTGGGATCAGCGTCTCCGGCAGAATCGATTCGCAGCTGCCGCTAAGACGCCATCCGTGGCTGCACAGCGAATAAGGTCGAGGGGAAACTTTACCCTTTGATCGAGCATTGCAAGGTCGTAACATAAAAAGGAGTAGCAACGCTGCCGCTCTTCCCCTGCGACCTCGCCTCCTATGCCTTACCTCTGTCTTCCTTCGTTGCCGACAAACAGTTGGCCGTCGCTCTCGGTAACGCCATCAGAAGCCCCAATACCGCCGGAGGCGCAGCAGTGATACCATCCCTCTCTCGGCCCGGATGAACGCCTCCCGCCCGCTTTCTCAAAGACCGGCGCTGTCGTCGATCGCTGGGACGCGAACCCTACGACGATTCCCCAAAATTGTCGTCAATCAAGGAATCGCCTGGGCTTTGATCTGTCCGCCGCGTAAAAAGGGAAAGTGAAACTTTCCCCTTTGAACGAGGGTTGCGGAGTCATCAAGAGAAACCCTCTCAGCATCGCTAATTTCACCCCTTGATTCCCAGTTTAACACTGGGATCAAATTAATGATCGAATGTCCTGATCTCAAAGGAGGAGTTACTTCATACCCCTGCAGAAAAAAATGATGATAACAAACGGGAGAGATAAAAATAGTAACAATAATAAAAGCAAACAACAAAAAGGGATAAAAGGAGAAGGAGAGGAAAATTAATGAAATATTTGAATCCGGTATAATCGTTTCGGCATTACGAGCGTAAACCTACATCATGTCGTCTCGTATTTAGAATATTCCCAAGTGTAAAATGTCTAACTCCAAAGACACACTCATACAAATATACTGAAAGCCTTATACCATCACAACGGAATATCGTTTGGGAGGTGCGTACGTCGATGTTTACCATCGGGGTGCAGCTCCTCGATATAATGTTTCATTCGGCGAGGCCGGATAAATTCCAAATTAAATTATCCACTACGCCGCAAGGCCGGGTAAAATCCCCAAATTAGATTATCCACCACGCCGCAAGGCCGGATAAATTTCCCAAAATCAAATTGTCCAACACGCCGCGAGGCCCGATAAAACTCCAAACCCAATTACCCAACACGCCGCGAGGCCGGATGAAATTCTAAATCCAAATTATCCAGCACGCCGTGAGGCCGGATAAATTTTCAAATCAAATTATCCAGCACGCCATCAAGGCCGGGTAATTTTCTTCCAAGCCCAGTTATCCATTACGCCGCAAGGCCGGATAAACGCCAAATTCAATTATCCAGCACGCCGTGAGGCCGGATAAATTTTCAAATCAAATTATCCAACACGCCGTGAGGCCGGATAAATTCCATATTAAATTATCCAGCATGCCGTAAGGCCGGATAAACTTCCAAATCAAATTATCCAACACGCCGTGAGGCCAGGTAAATTCCGATTCAATTATCCAGCACGCCGTGAGGCCGGATAAATTTTCAAGTCAAATTATCCAGCACGCCATCAAGGCCGGGTAATTTTCTTCCAAACCCAGTTATCCATTATGCCGCGAGGCCGGATAAATTCCCAAATCAAGTTATCCATCACGCTGCAAGGCCGGATAAATTTCAAACCAAATTATCCATCGCGCCGCAAGGCCGGATAATTTCCCAAGCCAGATATCCAACACGTCTAAACGCAACTTCGGTGGAATATTGTTTGGGAGGTGCGTACGTCGATGTTTATCATCGGGGCGTAGCTCCTCAATATGACATCAGGTTGCCTAGACCGGATATCACTCAACGGGATGCTTCAAGGCCAAACACCCGACGGACACAAGATGCTCAAATTGATGAAAAGCTCATCCTCTTATCGTTTAAATATTATGTCAAAACTTTGTATTTCGTTACGGTTATAAATAATGTTGTCCAACTTGTTTCTCTTATCTTGTTGCGTATTATAGATCTCTTAATCAAAGGTTCCCTACTTTTAGGGGTAATTAACAATGAACGCTTGCGCTCATTGGAAGCCAGAACCCATTAAACAAAAAGCCTTATTAATTTAAGGTGGATTTGAAACGGTCATATTACATTCCCAAATGTAACAAAAATGACCCCACACTATGTTCATATGATCTAATCATTTTCATCATATTGGAATTACAGGCTTGACACGCTTGTCCAATGAGAACATCCAGTGGCAAAGGAAACATGTATGTCAAGTGAATTGGATTCACACTTGTGCTATGGTTTGGGTGTAGTCTTAGAAGACTCTTTCCTTCATATCGGGAGACAGTGATGTGTTGCTAGATACCCCTCTCTGATCGTGATAACGTAAGTTATCGTTACCGACATTAAAGGAAACCCTTAGGGTCGCACAATTTGATGATATGGCTTACTTATGTCAGATCGTGTGGACTGAATGGTTTTGGTTCAGTTTAAAGGAGTTTAAACTCTGATTGGAAGTGAGATCTGGTCTGATCATGTTTGATTGATTAGGGCTTGAGATCGGTAAGCTTCGATCGGGAGAATTGATGCTTGATCGATGAGATCAAGAGCATCAAGAGATGTGTGGTTAGATCTTGAGCCATTTGGTTCAATTAGATCTAGACCAAGGCTTGGTTCGATTTGGTCTTTGAACCAAAGTGAATTGAACCGGTTCACATGGTGAACGTATGGTTCGATTGAGAGATGAGTTTCGATGGTTACGTGGGAGTTAAAGTAAGAGTAAAACACTTACTATATTTGGAAGGCATGATTCCTTTTGGAAACCCCCCACGGTTTCGAACGTTGAGACGCTCTCTCTCTCGCCCCCTTCCTCTCGTGCGTGTCTTGCCTCCACGAAAGGGAAGAAGTTTTCGCCAGCCAAAGGGGTGAACACATCTCCTCATACACGATCAAGATACCTTGGCGTTTTTGCTAGCACAAGGGACGCGCAAGGAAGCAAGTTCCATCACCTTGTGTGCGACTTCTTTGGAGGAGAGCCACTCGCCCTCTATCTTCTTCCAAGCCGCCACTCATGGCCATGGTAACATCTTCACTTGTTTTAAGCAAGTTTTAATGTTGATCATATGATTAAGCCATACGATCATGAAACCTAAAATTTCCGCTGCCTATGAAAATTTTATATGCGCCTATGACCTAGGTTTCGCCACTTTCAAATTAAGAGCAGACAGCGCAGAGGGTAAAACAAAGTAAACGGGGTTTTAAGATTATGAGAGAGGATCGGGGTTTTAGGTTTCACCACACTGAAGCATGTAGAGATATTAAAATTTGATATTCTAATTAAGTTTTATCTAAGTTCTCAAGGTAATCCTTCCTAGGGTACAGACGCGCTCTCTCTCAAGACACGGTCCAGTATCCATCTTAACCCAAGTCTCCTACTCTCGTGGCTTACTAGGGTTAAGGCGAATCCAATGGGATCTGTGAAGGATTAGGGTTCCTTGGGTGATTTCGAGTGCTCTCGCAACACGAAATCACCAGTCCAGTTTAGGGGTTCCGAGTGTCAAGGTTCACCTCTCAGTCCTTCCCTTGACATCTAAAGCATGCATACATATGACCAATATGTAAACAAGAATTAAAACATCCTAAACATGAATAAGAACAAAGACAAGTGAAGAAATATATAGATCAAACTTTAATATTCAACATTCATACAGTGGGCTATGCCCAAACCCCAAAAAGTAGAGTTACGCTACAGGATTCATCATGTAATACATCAAATCTCTCATGAAAGTTAAATCAAACCAAAGGGAAGGGTAGATCGTTGATGGAAGAAGGCTCAGCGTGATCTTCCACGTCGGAACGAAGAGAAGAACTCGCCGGGACAGTGTTGTCGCCTAGAAAATCGCCCCAAACCCTAAGGTCTCTCCATTTTGCTTCGTTCTCCCCAACTGCTTGACCAAATCTAGTGATTCTGGTCCCAAAACGTTCGTATGCCAGTTAAAAAGGTCTCCCTAACATTTCGTCCAATTCTGAGCCCAGAATAGAAAGTTACGGGCAAAATACTGAGCACTTATCAAGCTATACGCGCTACGATACACGGCTATGCATGGATGCACGGCCATGCCCATGTACGGCTCGATTAAGTAAATTCTGATGACTTATGATGCACGGCCGTGCATGGATGCACACCCATGGCCGTGCACTCTGTAGAGGACTCCGATTGAGCTGAAATTTTGGCGTGTAGCTCCATCTCATCATGGGAAATCGTCCCATACCTTCAGATTCTCCAAATTCCATTGATTTTGAGGTCAAATACCTGCATTTCATTAAAACATAGGAAAAGTGAAGGTTCTGAAGGATATGAAGCATTTGAGTAAATAAATGAGATGAAACATGCATTATGTTCTAAAATAGGAATGATATTGAGTTACGAAATATCATATTTTTACATGTCATCAAATACATCGGACTTAAAGTTTTGCTTGTCCTCAAGCAATTGAATTGTCTAGAATACAATGATGACATGGAATAGGGAATCTCATGCAGGTTAAGTAGGTCTAGCATGGTTATAGGTTAAGCACAACAATTCTTCAGGTTATAATGCAGTATCGAAAGCAAATTAAACCAATTATCATGAATACAATCTATAGAACATGCAAAGTTACAAACCAAAAACCTCTACAGTGTATCTCACAACAATGAAATAATTGATCCAACATTCAAAAAGTATAACATTGTGAACTAAAGTCATGGGGGAATAGCATCAGTACCACATAGTCCCTATGTGGTGCCTTTTTTTTTGAAGAACAAGAACAATGCTAAGTGCCAAGCTTTGCTTCGGTACCACTTAAGTTCCATTGTTATGATTTAAAACTATGGGGTTAGTGCCAAGTATGATGGACAGTGAACTTAGGTACCACCAACCCCCCTTTTTTTTTATTTGGATGCTATGAATAGTGCCAAGTGGAAGTACAAAGTGCAATGTACAAGAACACTTTGGTACCACTATTATTATTTCTGATTCCCATGACAAAGTGCACAACTAAAGTAGGGTTATGAAGCAAGAGTCAATCAATCATTACACATGAGATGCACATCAAGGGTAAGGTAAAATAACAAGCACACTCTTCAAGATCATAAAGATAATGAATTGGGTTAATTACATCATTCAACTACATTAAACCAAGGAATCATATATGCAACGCAAAACCATTATAGACTGTTAACAAAGAAAAGTCAAGATTCCCATCCCAATCAATCAAATACTCATAGAACAATGCAACTCTAGAAGACAAAGCAAGTAGCATAAATAAAAGTAGGGGTTGGGTAAGACACTAAAGATTTTGATACAACTAACTTAAAACTACCAAGAAGTGACTAAAGAAAACAAACAACGAGAATAAAGAAAACTACTAGAAAAACAGAAAGCTGACCATGTGACGGGTGAAACCAAAGAAGTTCATCCCCAGCGCCGACGGAGTCTCGCCTGAAGCTCATGGACAGACTCTAAAATGGAGGACTGTGTTCGTCCTTGGCGTTCCACTTTTGTCTCAAGTTGTCGGATCCGATCATTTCCTTCATCGACGGACATGTGAGTCTCTTGCTGAGCATCCCGGACAAAGCGGATCATGGTTTCAATGCGGTCGAGCTGGGTAGAAGGGCGCTGCTGAGCAGGTTGTGGTGGTTCAGTTGCAAGAGGCACATCCACATCTTCAACTACTTCTACTCTCCAGTTCCGCCGCTCACGAATTGTGGTGCGTGCAGGGTTTGGCAGCGACAACTTCACATCGCTCTCAGGGAAGATCAAGCTGTAAAGTTCACCTTCCTTCACTATCATCCGCATCGAGATGCAAGAATCAAGGTCAAGTCGGCAGTTGCCCCGCGCCTGCTCCATCTGGTAGGGATGAATCCCTACTGCATAAGCAAGTGGGGTAAGAAGTCCCCCGAGAGCTATTGCACCTTTCGATGCCCTTGATACCTTCTGGAGTTGTCGGGCAAAGTGAAAAGCAGTGTTGAGGCGGACCCCATGCAGCATAGTCCAAAGAAACTGAAGCTCAGAAGCTCAGACAAGACCGTCAGACTCCCCTCGACCGAAAATAGTATGTGCTAGGACACGGTGCACATATTTCACCACGGGGTTTCTCAGGCAGGTGGCTCTAGCTGTCCTGGTGTCAAAGGGTCGGAAGTCAGTCAGGTCGGCCCAAAAGTCACTCGGTTTGAACTCAGGAGGTGTGTGGCGTGTCCCATCAGTAGGAAAGCCATAAATAGAATTCAACTCTGTCAATGTAAGCACGAACTCATTGTTGTTGAGTCGGAAAGATAGGCTCCCGTCATCTTCGTCGGTGTGAATGCTAGCATGGAGCTCCATGGATGATAAGAACTCCAGTACAATGGGAATGTAGGTGGGGTAGCAGATGGTAAAGAATTGATCCCACCCTATACGTTGAAAGAGCCATTGTACATCTTCGTAGAAGCCCAAACTGTTGAGTGTACCATGATCTAGGAACCTAGTGGTGATCACTGGGCGGCGTGCGAGGGCAGTAAGCCTGATGAGCTGCTTAGGATCACGGCAGATGATCCAATAAGGTGTCGGTGGCGTAGCTACCGGCGGTTGTAGGGCGGCGGCGGCGCTAGAAGAGGTTGACGCTTGGTGTTTAGAGATGGGTTGCTTGCGTCTGGGCATCCTGGAGGCTTAGGAAGGTGACAGGAAAGTGGCTGGTGTTGAAGAAGAGACCACAGAAGCATCGGAGATGAAGGAGGATGGTCGGCGGCGGTGGAATCGTGAGCGGCGACCAAAGCTAGGGCAGCGGTGAACAGCGGCGTGTGGCACGGATCGGTGCCGGAAGGTTGGGGGAAACAGTCACCGGAGGATGGGGAAGACGATGGAAGGACACCGGCGGTCGATCGGGCACCGGAGGCGGCGGATCGGAAGGGCAGCGACGGCAGCTAGGGTTTCGTGCACGGCTGTGCATGAGCCTGTGTATCCTGCTCCTTTTATCACTTAACGTACACGGCCATGTATGGATACATGGGCCTGCCCGTGTAACTCTTGGTCAGATCGAGCCAGCTGAGTCCACTTATGAGTGCATCGGCGCACAGATACGCCCGTGCATGTCTCGGTGAAAATCCAGAAAAGCATTCATGGCTGTGCATCTCTTCACGCCCCTGCCCGTGCATCTCTCGGCCATGCGCTGGGAAGAGATAACCGAGCCGTGCACGGCCATGCATGGATGCACGGGTGCTACCGTGCATGGCTCGGTAATTCCTGAAAAATCTAGAAAAATTCCTATCAGTGTGGTACAGCTTATAGAGCATGAGTATGAAAAGAAAATTGAAAAATAACAATGTCTAAATAAAGAAAATAAATAAGAAAGTATAAAAAATGCAAAAGAGGTTGGGTTGCCTCCTAACAAGCGCTTCTTTAAGGTCACTAGCTTGACTGTAATGGTGCTCATGGTGGGTCTGGATGTGGAGGATCAGAAATATGCAAGGAGATGCCTTTGTCGATGATATCATGACGAAATAGAATTTTAATCGTTGGCCATTCACTTTAAAATTTCCTGATCGCTGACTCCAAATTTCAATAGCTCCATGTGGACAGATTCTTTTCACAATAAATGGCCCAGACCATCTCGTTCTCAATTTTCCTGGAAAGAGCTTTAAGCGCGAATTAAACAGAAGGACATGATCCCCTACTTGGAAGTTCTTTGTAATGATGTGTTTATCGTGCCATCTTTTCGTCTGTTCTTTGTAGATCCTCGCATTGTGATATGCAGACAGACAGACTTCATCTAGTTCATTGAGTTGGAGCTTTCTGTTATCACCAGCACTTCGAAGGTTATAGTTTAGCTTTCTGACAGCCCAATAAGCTCTGTGCTCAACTTCAACTGGGAGATGGCAGGATTTGCCATACACTAGCTGATAGGGAGACATCCCTAGTGGGGTCTTGAAGGCTGTTCTATAAGCCCAGAGTGTGTCATCTAGCTTCAATGACCAATCAGTCCGTGTGAAGTTAACTGTCTTTTGTAAAATATTCTTTATCTCCCTGTTGGATATTTCCACTTGTCCGCTAGTCTGTGGGTGGTATGGGGTTGCGACCTTGTGGGTTACCCCATACTTCTTCAGTAAGGAGGCTAATTTGTGATTCAGAAAATGAGAGCCTCCGTCACTTATCAGCACTCGGGGTACACCAAATCTAGGGAAGATGGTGCGTTTGAGCATTCGGGTTACTGCCTTAGCATCGGATGTGTGTTCGGCTGAGGCTTCTACCCACTTAGAGACATAGTCCACAGCTACCAGTATGAATCGATGTCCACAGGAGGATGGGAATGGTCCCATAAAATCCACCCCCAAACGTCGAAGATTTCTAGTTCCAAGATGTTGGCCAATGGTAACTCATCTCTTTTGGAAATGTTGCCTGATCGTTAACACTGATCGCAATGAGTAATGAATCGCCAGACATCTCGAAAAATAGTAGGCCAGTAAAGTCCGGATTGCAGTACTTTGAAGGCTGTCTTCGAAGCACTAGCGTGACCCCCATAAGAAGATGAGTGACAGTGAAATAGTACATCTTGGATCTCAGTCTCAGATATGCACCGCCGAAAGAGGCCATCGGCGCACCTTCGAAATAGGAGAGGATCGTCCCAATAATAGTGTTTCACGTCGTGTAGAAATCTCTTCTTTTGCTACCATGAAAGATCAAAAGGAATGACGTCAGACACTAAATAATTTACAAAGTCAGCATACCACGGGGCTTCAATTTCAGTTAAGGCTAGGAGGTGCTCATCAGGGAAATAATCGTTAATGCCCTGGCAACTCTCCTCTTCTTGGTCCTCATGCGATAATCGGGATAAATGATCAGCCACCAGGTTCTCTGAGCCATTTTTGTCGCGGATTTCTAAATTGAATTCTTGTAGTAAGAGGATCCAGCGAATCAATCATGGTTTTGCATCTTTCTTGGTTAGAAGGTACCTGATAGCTGCATGATCAGTGTATACAATTACTTTTGAATCAATAACATAGGATCTAAACTTATCAAAAGCAAAAATAATAGCAAGGAACTCCTTTTCCGTGGTAGCATAGTTGATCTGAGCTTCATTCAACGTCCGGCTAGCATAGTAGATGGCATGTAACTTGTTGTCTTCCCGTTGTCCTAACACTGCTCCAACCGCGAAATCACTGGCGTCGCACATGAGCTCGAACGGGAGTGTCCAATTCGGCGGTTGCATGACAGGGGCTGAGGTTAGGGCTTTCTTCAGTTTCTCAAAAGCCGTCATGCAAACCTGGTCGAAAGAAAAGGGAACATCTTTAGCGAGCAAGTTAGTCAATGGTCTAGCAATTTTTGAAAAGTCTTTTATAAAACGGTGGTAAAAGCCGGCATGCCCAAGAAAACTTCGAACTCTCTTTTCAGATGAAGGTGGTGGCATCTTTTCAATGGCTTCCACTTTGGATCGGTCAACCTTGATGCCACGCTCTGAGATCAGATATCCGAGCACTATTCCTTCTCGCACCATGAAATGACACTTCTCCCAGTTCAAAATGAGGTTGACTTCTTTGCACCTGTTCAACACTTTACGGAGGTTAGCCAAACAGTTATCAAATGAAGTGCCATAAACTGAGAAGTCATCCATGAAAACGTCCATTATAGTTTCTATAAAATCTGAGAAATTGAAACCATGCATCTTTGAAAAGTGGCGGGAGCATTGCACAGCCCAAATGGCATCCGGCGGTAGGCGAATGTCCCATAAGGACAGGTGAAAGTAGTCTTTTCCTAGTCTTCTGGATGGATGGGGATTTGGAAAAATCCAGAGAAACCATCAAGAAAACAGAAGTGAGAGTTCTTCGTCAACCGCTCCAGCATCTGGTCAATAAATGGGAGTGGGTAGTGGTCTTTGCGCGTGGCTTTGTTTAGTTTTCTGTAATCGATGCACATACGCCACCCAGTCACAGTACGGGTGGGTATGAGCTGGTTATTCTCGTTTTTTACCACAGTGACTCCTCCTTTCTTAGGTACGACGTGTACCGGACTTACCCATTCACTGTCAGATATTGGGTAGATAACCCTTGCATCAAGTAGTTTCAATATCTCCTTCTTGACCACTTCTTTCATGTTTGGGTTCAAACGGCGCTGAAATTCCACTGAAGCTCTACTGTCGCTCTCCAAGAAAATCCTGTGCATACAGAACGAAGGGTTAATCCCTTTAATATCTTCTAATGAGTATCCAATTACCTGTTTGTGGAGCCGTAGTTCATTCAGTAGCTTCGCATTCTCCTCTGCATTGAGGTCAGCACTAATGATGACAGGGCAGGTAGAGTCGGCGTCAAGGAATTCATACTTAAGATTATCAGGAAGAGGTTTGAACTCCAGCTCCTTCTTGTTGGAAGGACCAGACTTAAACTTTCTCAGACTTTCAAATTGTGGCCTCCGAGACCTCTCAGTGTGAACTCCTCCTAGACTTTTTGTTTGATGTTGATGCTCATCAGCGTCTTCTTCGTGTTCATCATTTAGCAGACAAACTTCCCAAGTGTCCTTGGCGGTTGGTGTGATGGGTTCAACGTCGTCCTCCTTGGTATCAATTTCGCAGTAAGAACCTGCAAAAGATCTTTTTTTTAGAGCAGAAGAAAGATCGAATTCTAATTTTTCCTCACCAACATTCAATGCCAATTTTCCATTTTTCACATCGATAACGGTGCCAGCAGTTGCAAGAAAGGGGCGCCCAAGGATAATGGGTAATCGAGTGTCCTCTTCCATCTCCAGTACTACGAAGTCTGCAGATATAAAGAATTCTCCAACCTTTATTGGTACATCTTCAATGATCCCTACCGGTCGGCACATTGATCGGTCAGCCAGCTGGAGACATATAGAAGTAGACTTCATATCTCTCATACCTAGCTTCCTGCAGATAGACAATGGAATTAGGCTAACACTAGCCCCTAAATCGCATAGAGCTCTATCAAAAGGCATATTCCCGATTTGACAGGGGATAGAAAAACTCCCTAGGTCTTCCAGCTTGGGCGGAAGTTTATTTTGAAGCACAACACTGCATTATTCAGTCAGGGCAACTGTTCCTTGCTCCTCGATCTTTCTTTTCTTAGAAAGTATCTCCTTTAAAAATTTTGCATATGCTGGCATTTGTGAAAGAGCGTCAGTAAAAGGAATATTGATATATAATTTCTTTAATACCTCCAGGAATTTTCCAAATTGCCGATCCAGTTTAGCCTTAGCCAATCGCTGAGGGAAAGGGATGAGCGGTTTGTATGGTGGAGGTGAAATGTAAACCTGCTCCTTCTGCACATGCAGTCTTTGTTGTACTGGATTCGAGTTAACTGTGGGATTCTCATCTGGCGGAACTTCCTCAGGTGAATTTTGTCTTGCTCCGTCCTTAGGTTCGGGCATCCTTGGATCCTCCAACTGGATTCCGCTCCTCGTCATTATCGCATTACAGTGCTCGTTCTAGTTAATTGTTTCCTGGATTGAATTGGTTCGTTGGTCAAGTTGTGTGATCTGATTCTCCATAAATTTCTGGTGGGTTGTAACAGAGTCTACTTTCATGTTTAGCTGGCGAATCTGTTCACTCATGGTATTCATGGTCTCGTTGTGCTTTGTCTGACTCGCCATGAGGTTCTCTAGCATTAGTTCCAGTCTGGACTTCTGTGGAGGATCTTGTTGTCCCTGGTTGGCTGATGGATGCTGTATCCCAGGAGACCTGAAATTAGAAGAGAAATTCTAATTAGGAAAATTAGTAGGAGGAACTTGCCCTTGATTTAACCTGTAGGAAAAATTCGGATGATTTCTCCATCCCGGATTGTAGGTGTTCGAGTATGGGTCATTCTGGTTCCTGAAGTTCCCAATAGCATTGACTTGTTCAGAGGGAGCACTCAAGATTTGACAATCATCAGCTGAATGTCCTGTCACTCCACAAACTTCACAAGTCACAGAGTTAGAAGTAGAAACATTCATAGAATCAATTTTTGAAGTAAGTGAATCTACTTTAGCTACTAGGGAATTAACTATGTGCATATCAAACTTCCCTGGACCTCGAACTGGTTGGCTTCTCTCTCCCGACCACTGGTAATGGTTGAGAGTCATGTCTTCTATCAGCTCCATCTCTTCATCATAATTTTTGTTCATTAACGCCCCACCAGCAGCAGCGTCTACAGAAAGTCTAGTCTGGTATAGCAATCCATTGTAAAAGGTGGTGATGACCACCCACTTCTGCAAATCGTGGAGCGGGCACATTCTCAAAAGTTCCTTGAATCTCTCCCATGCTTCATATAGGGATTCCCCCTCTCTTTGGGCGAAGTTGGTTATTTGATTCCTGAGCTGGGTGGTTTTGCTTGGTGGGAAGTACTTTGATAAAAACGCTTGTGACAACTATTCCCACGTTGTGATTGATGCCTGCGGTAAAGATTGCAACCATGCCCTAGCTCGATCCCTAAGAGAGAAAGGGAAAAGTCTCAGTTTGATAGCATCAGGATGAGCACAATTAATTTTCAAAGTGTCGCAGCATTCTAAGAAAATAGATAAATGAAGGTTAGGATCGTCAGCGGCTGCCCCCTAAATGGGTTCTGCTGCACCATCTGTACAAGTGATGACTTGATCTCGAAATTGTTGGCTTCGATAGCCGGTCGCGATATGCTCGAGTGCACGCTAGAAATGGTGGGCGCTGCATAATCCTTCAAGGAGCGAGTGGCTTCCATCGTTTGACTGTCAGAAAAGTTGCCTTCAAGCTTAAGTCTTTTCAAATTTCTTCTGACTTGACGGAAAGTGCGCTCTATCTCCGGGTCTTCAGGTACAAGTTTTCCTGTTCGAGCAGTGTTCCTGAGCATAAACAAGTACCTAGACAGAAAAGATTAGTAGCACCGCACCAAATAGAATTTACAACTAAAAATAAAAGCAAATAAATAGAATTAAGAACAAAATGAAATCTAACTAAACCTAGTCTATCAATCTTCTGATTGTGTTAATATTGGCAACCTAGTCCCCGGCAACGGCGCCAAAAACTTGATAGGGCCTAGACGGCTGCTACCGCAAGTGCATGGTCTATCGCGTAAAAAATTAGATCGAACCCACAGGGACTAGGGTCAAGTACTAACAAATCAGTCAATCAAAAGCTAGGTTAATGATTAATGGGAGAATGGCTAATGTCCTAGAGCAAGTAATTAAACTGAGGTAAATTAAGAGCAGGCAGTGCAGAGGGTAAAACAAAGTAAACGGGGTTTTAAGATTATGAGAGAGGATTGGGGTTTTAGGTTTCACCACACTGAAGCATGTAGAGATATTAAAATTTGATATTCTAATTAAGTTTTATCTAAGTTATCAAGGTAATCCTTCCTAGGGTACAGACACGCTCTCTCTCAAGACACGGTCCGGTATCTATCTTAACCCAAGTCTCCTACTCTCGTGGCTTACTAGGGTTAAGGCGAATCCAATGGGATCTGTGAAGGATTAGGGTTCCTCGGGTGATTTCGAGTGCTCTCGCAACACGAAATCACCAGTCCAGTTTAGGGGTTCCGAGTGTCAAGGTTCACCTCTCAGTCCTTTCCTTGACATCTAAAGCATGCATACATATGGCCAGTATGTAAACAAGAATTAAAACATCCTAAACATGAATAAGAACAAAGACAAGTGAAAAAATATATAGATCAAACTTTAATATTCAACATTTATACAATGGGCTATGCCCAAACCCTGAAAAGTAGAGTTACGCTACAAGATTCATCGTGTAATACATCAAATCTCTCATGAAAGTTAAATCAAACCAAAGGGAAGGGTAGATCGTTGATGGAAGAAGGCTCAGCGTGATCTTCCACGTCGGAACGAAGAGAAGAACTCGTCGGAACAGTGTTGTCGCCCAGAAAATCACCCCAAACCCTAAGGTCTCGCCGTTTTGCTTCGTTCTCCCCAACTGCTTGACCAAATCCGGTGATTCCAGTCCCAAAACGTTTGTATGCTAGTTAGGAAGGTCTCCCTAACATTTCGTCCAATTCCGAGCCCAGAATAGAAAGTTATGGGTAAAATACCGATCGCCTGTCAAGCTGTACGCGTTACGATACACGGCCGTGCTTGGATGAACGGCCATGCCCGTGTACGGCTCGGTTAAGTAAATTCTAATGACTTATGATGCATGGTCGTGCATGGATGCACACCCATGGCCGTGCACTCTGTAGAGGACTCCGATTGAGCTGAAATTTGGCGTGTAGCTCCATCTCATCATGGGAAATTGTCCCATACCTTCAGATTCTCCAAATTCCATTGATTTTGAGGTCAAATACCTGCATTTCATTAAAACATAGGAAAAGTGAAGGTTCTGAAGGATATGAATCATTTGAGTAAATAAATGAGATGAAACATGCATTATGTTCTAAAATAGGAATGAAATTGAGTTACGAAATATCATATTTTTACATGTCATCAACTAGTACTAGTTGCGAAATCCCGAAATTAATTTTGAAAAATTCGTGAAGTATCGAAGTTGTGGGAGGACAAAAAGAAGAGGCGAGGAGGAGAAGAAGAAGAGGAAGGGGAAGGGGAGGAGGAAGAGAAGAAAAAAAAATTGGTACTTTGAAGGTTCGGGATTTCTCGAACTCATAGTGGTGGTACCAGTACTAGTACAGCCATCCCGAACTAAAGTTCGATATTGGTTTCGAACTCTCGAACTCCTAAAGTATGGGTAAGAATCTTACCTCCACTAATTTAGAGGGAAGTTGGTTCACTAGCATTTGGCGTCCATATCTTTACATTACTTCACAATGAGCTGCTTGCAAGGATAGTAGCACAAGAATGAGATTGAACATATTTGATGACAATGCCTTATTCATCCTCCAATGCTTGTACAATTTCTCCATTTCTCTTTCTCCAAATAAAGATTTGTCCATTAGTTGAACCATTAGTAACATATTCATAGTTTAGACCAAAGAAACTCGCACCCTTGCAATCTCTACGAGTAATAGAACTTCCCTCATATGTCTGTGGTCCAATATGATCTCTATCAGCATTTATGGTAGAGTTTGATGTTCCCTCATGCAGATTTGATCCAAGTCCGTGATCTTTGGAGAAGAGATATATCAGCACCTAATAATATGAATCAGTAGTTCATTCTGGTCGAAGAATGTCATGCCAACAATCTTAGTGTTTTGATGACCAATGAGATGATGAGGACAGAAGTTTTTGATGGGCTTATGAGAGGATCCCTCCAAATTATAAATTTGAATGCCATAAACTCGAGTATATACATCTGTTACAGCAATTGCAAGAAGATTGGGGCTTATTGGATCTACTACAATAAAATTTAACCCTAACATTTTTAACACATTGAATAGGGGTGTAGCGGTCTTTGTTTGTGTTCATCTCTAGCACTTTGAGTCTGTGACACATATAAGAAGATATTAGAAAGAACAATTGTGTCATCTAGGGGTGAGCAGTCGGGAGTTCAATATCGTACTTCCAAAGATTGATTTGTAGTTACTAGTATCGGTACCAAAATTCTGAAATTAATTTCAAAAAATTCTCGAAGTACCGAAGTTGCGGGAGGACAAAAAGAAGAGTTGAGGAGGAGAAGAAGAAGAGGAAGGGGAAGGGGAGGAGGAAGAGAAGAAAAAAAAAATCGGTACTAATTAGGTTCGGGATTTCCCGAACTCATATTCGTGATACGTGTACCGGTACCGTCATCCCAAACTAAAGTTCGATATTGGTTTTGAACTATCGAACTCCGTAAGTACTGGTAAGAATCGTACCTCCTCTAATTTATAGGTGAAGTTGGTTCACTAACATTTGTCGTTCATATCTTTATATTCCTCCACAATGAGCTGCTTGCAAGGTTAATTGCACAAGGATGAGATTGAACACATTTGATGGCAACGCCTTGTTTATCCTCCAATGCATATACAATTTTTCTATCTCTCTTTCTCTAAATAAAGATTTGCTCACTAGTTGAACCATTAGCAACATATTCATAGTTCAAACCAAAGAAACTTGCACCCTTACAATCCGTATGAGTAATAGAACTTTCTTAATATGTATGTGGTCCAATATGATCTTCATTAGCATTTATGGCAGAGTTTGAAGTACTCTCATGCGGATTTGAACCAAGTCCTTAATCTTTGGAGAAGAGATATATTAGCTCCCAATAATATGAAATTAGTTCTTCATTCTTGTCGGAGAATGTCATGCCAACAATCTTAGTGCCTTGATGACCAATGAGATGACAAGGGTAGATGTAGTTGATGGGATTATCAGAGGATTCGTCCAACTCATACATTTGAATGTCATAATCTCGAGTATATACATCTGTTCCAACAATTGTAAGAAGATTGAGGCATCTTAGATCTATTGCAATGATATTTAACCCAAACTTTTTTTTGGCACATTGAATATGGGAGTAGCCATTTTTGTTCATATTTATCTCCAATGCTTTGGGTCTATGCCACATATAAGACATTAGAAAGAACAATTATGGCAGCTCAGGGTGAGCATTCGGGAGTTTGGTACCGAACTTCTAAAGTTTGATTTTTATATACTGGAACCAGTACCGAAATTCTTAAATTAATTTCAAAAAATTCCTAAAGTACTGAAGTTGCGGAAGGCCAAAAAGAAGAAAAGAAGAGGAGAAGAAGAAGAGGAAGGGGAAAGGGAGTAGGAAGAGGAAGAGAAGAAAAAAGAAATCGTTACTTTGGAGGTTCGGAATTTCCCGAACTCATATTCACGGTACAGGTACCGGTACCGGTACTGCCATCCTGAACTAAAGTTCGATTTTAGTTTTGAACTCTCGAACTGCTGAAGTACGAGTAAGAATCTTACCTACTCTAATTTATAGGTGAAGTTGGTTCATTGGCATTTGTAGTTCATATCTTTATATTTCTCTACAATGAGCTGTTTGCAATGATAGTAGCACATGGATGAGATTGAGCACATTTGGTGGCAACGACTTGTTCATCCTCCAAGGCATGTACAAATTTTCTATCTCTCTTTCTACAAATAAATATTTGCCCATTAGTTGAACCATTAGCAACATATTCATAGTTTGGATGAAAGAAACTCACACACTTGCAATCTCTATGAGTAATAGAACTTCCCTCATGTGTCTATTGTCCAATATGATCTCCATCAACATTTATGACAGAGTTTTAAGTTCCCTTATACGGATTTAATCCAAGTCCTTGATCTTTGGAGAAGAGATATATCAGCTCCCAATAATATGAAATCAGCAGTTCATTCTGGTCGAAGAATGTCATGCCAACATTCTTAGGTTTTCATGACCAATGAGATGATGAGGACAGAAGTAGTTGATGGGATTATCAAAATATCCGCCCAACTTATACATTTGAATGTCATAAACTCGAGCATAGACATCTGCTCCAGCAATTGCAAGAAGATTGGAGCTTCTTGGATCTACTCCAATAACATTTAACCCTAACCGTTCTAGCACATTGAATAGGGGTGTAGTTGTTTTTGTTCGTGTTCATCTCTAATGCTTTAGGTCTGTGCCACATATAAGACATTAGAAAAAACAATTGTGCCAGCTAAGGGTGAGCATTCGGGAGTTTGGTACCGAACTTTCAAAGTTTGATTTTTAGGTACTGGTACTAGTTGGGAAATCTCAAAATTAATTTTGGAAAATTCCTGAAGTACCGAAGTTATGGGAGGAGAAAAAGAAGAGGAGAGGAGGAGAAGAAGAAGAGGAAGGGGAAGGGGAGGAGGAGGAAGAGAAGAAAAAAAAAATTGGTACTTCGAAGGTTCGGGATTTCTCGAACTCATAGTCGTGGTACCAGTACTAGTACTGCCATCCTGAACTAAAGTTCGATATTGGTTTCGAACTCTCGAACTCCTAAAGTATGGGTAAAAATCTTACCTCAACTAATTTAGAGGTAAGTTGGTTCACTAGCATTTGGCGTCTATATCTTTATATTACTTCACAATGAGCTGCTTGCAAGGATAGTAGCACAAGGATGAGATTGAACATATTTGATGACAATGCCTTGTTCATCCTCCAAGGCTTATACAATTTTTCCATTTCCCTTTCTCCAAATAAAGATTTGTCCATTAGTTGAACCATTAGTAACATATATTTGAATGTCATAAACTCGAGCATATACATCTGTTATAGCAATTGCAAGAAGATTGGGGCTTATTGGATCTACTACAATAAAATTTAACCCTAACCTTTTTAACACATTGAATAGGGGTATAGCCGTCTTTGTTCGTGTTCATCTCCAGCGCTTTGAGTTTGTGCCACATATAAGAAGATATTAGAAAGAACAATTGTGCCATATAGGGTTGAGCAGTCGGGAGTTTAGTATCGAGCTTCCAAAGTTTGATTTGTAGGTACTAGTATCGGTACCAAAATTCTGAAATTAATTTCAAAAAATTCTCGAAGTATCGAAGTTGCGGGAGGACAAAAAGAAGAGGAGAGGAGGAGAAGAAGAAGAGGAAGGGGAAGGGGAAGGGGAGGAGGAAGAGAAGAAAAAAAATCTGTACTAATTAGGTTCGGGATTTCCCGAACTCATATTCGTGATACCTGTACCGGTACCGTCATCCCAAACTAAAGTTCGATATTGGTTTTGAACTATGGAACTCCTGAAGTACTGGTAAGAATCGTACCTCCTCTAATTTATAGGTGAAGTTGGTTCACTAACATTTGTCGTTCATATCTTTATATTCCTCCATAGTGAGCTGCTTGCAAGGATAATTGCACAAGGATGAGATTGAACACATTTGATGGCAACGCCTTGTTTATCCTCCAAGGCATATACAATTTTTCTATCTCGCTTTCTCTAAATAAAGATTTGCTCATTAGTTGAAACATTAGCAACATATTCATAGTTCAAACCAAAGAAACTTGCACCCTTACAATCCCTATGAGTAATAGAACTTTCTTCATATGTATGTGGTCCAATATGATCTCCATTAGCATTTATGGCAGAGTTTGAAGTACTCTCATGCGGATTTGAACCAAGTCCTTAATCTTTGGAGAAGAGATATATCAGCTCCCAATAATATGAAGTTAGTTCTTCATTCTTGTCGGAGAATGTCATGCCAAAAATCTTAGTGCCTTGATGACCAATGAGATGACAAGGGCAGAAGTAGTTGATGGGATTATCAGAGGACCCATCCAACTTATACATTTGAATGTCATACACTCAAGCATATACATCTGTTCCAGCAATTGTAAGAAGATTGGGGCATCTTAGATCTATTGCAATAACATTTAACCCTAACTTTTTTAGCACATTGAATATGGGTGTAGCCATTTTTGTTCATATTTATCTCCAACGCTTTGGGTCTATGCCACATATAAGACATTAGAAAGAACAATTGTGGCAGCTCGGGGTGAGCATTCGGGAGTTTGGTACCGAACTTCTAAAGTTTGATTTTTATATATTGGAACCAGTAGCAAAATTCTTAAATTAATTTCAAAACATTTCTGAAGTACTGAAGTTGTGGAAGGCCAAAAATAAGAAAAGAGGAGGAGAAGAAGAAGAGGAAGGGGAAGGGGATGAGGAGGAGGAAGAGAAGGAAGAAGAGAAGAAAAAAAAAATCGATACTTTGTAAGTTCGGGATTTCCTAAACTCATATTTTGGGTACCAGTACCAATAATGTCATCCCAAATTAAAGTTTGATATTGGTATCGAACTCTTGAACTCTCGAAGTATGAGTACTAAAGTACCGAATACCAAAAAGTTAGATAATTTTTGGTATGGTACTTCATTTTACTAAGCCAACATTTTTATTACTATTACTGTTGCCAAATAGAAATTTACTAATAAGTAATTGATCAATTTTACGTAATTTACCAATTAATAAATTGGTAAAAATTGTTAAATTATTCATCAAATAATAATAATAATAATAATTTAATTATATTTATTATTTATATATAATAATTTAATTAAATTTAGTTATATTACATATATATTTTTATTAAATTTAAATATATTTATTATTTATATATAATAATTTTGTTAAATTAGTGAATTATTAAACTAAAAATATTTTTACCATTAATAAAAAAATGATTACCAAATTTATCAAATTTAAGCTCCGTTTGGCACCGCTTTCCGGGGCGCTATTCGTGTTGACTATTTTCTGACCATCTGTCTGTGCATATAAAAATTACTCTCTTTAGAAGTTGGTTCCATTGGCAGCTGGCGCTTTTTGCCATCGGAAAACATCCCCAAACGGGCCCTTAGTTTATGTATTATTTCAATAAAATTAGTAAAAATTAATAAGATTAATGCTTATTTGGTTATGTAAAAGATGCATAACAACAGAACAATGGTGTATTACTTAGTACATTGTATATGGATGTTGCATTAAAAAGATAATTTTAAATAAATTGTATTTAATTCAATTTATTACTAAAGTGTAAAGGATTAATTGAATTGTAGAGCATATTAATTTTATTTAATTGATTGTAGCATCTGACTAAATAATTTATAAGACTAATTAAATTGTATTTAAGTAAAAATAGCATGATATTCCAGTTGAGTATTTATTTTAACATTATATTTATATATTAAGTAGAGAATAAATTAATATATATAATAATTGATCAGGATTATGCTCTATAAGGCACAAAAGCCAATGTAAATGTAGGGATCGCCCACTCTTCACCACGCCTCCGAGGTGGCAGCCGATTCGTGTCCTTCTCGAGCTTCGATCATACGACGGTGGTGCGGTAGAATCTAGAGAGCAGAAGGGGATGAATCAAAGCTGCAATAGAGGCAGCAGATTCGTGCGCCGCGAGGTCGGAGACATCCACCCGACAGCCTTAGCCTGTCACCATGGCACTTTAGAGGTTTCTCACTTTTCCTTCTTCTTTTAGCCAAAGTAAGACTATTTCAATAAATGAGAAAAATAAGTATATAAAAGTTTATCTTCCTCAATACCTCTCACTCCCTCTACACTAGAGAGAACGTATATCTCCATGCATTAAAACACTCAACATAACTGATAGGGTCTAGACGGCTGCTACCGCAAGTGCACGGTCTATCACGTAATAAAAAGTATCGATCTCTTGAGTACTATGGGTCAAGTACTAACGGATCAGTCAACTAGTAGCTAGGTTAACAATTAATGGAGAAATGTCTAGAATCCTAGTGCAGATAATTGAGCTAAAGCAAATGAAATCAAGTAGGGCAGAGAGCAAAGCAATCAGGGTTTTAGATCTATGAGAGATATTCGGAGTATTGGGTTTCACCACACTGAAGCATGAAGAAAAATTAAAGCTTGATATTCTAATTAAGTTTCATCTAAGTTCTCAAGGTAATCTTTCCTCGGGTACAGATGCGCCCCCTCTCAGGATACGGTCTGGTATCCGACTTAACCCAAGTCTCCTACTCTCGTGGCTTACCGGGTTAAGTGGATCCAATGGGCTCTGTGAAAGATTAGGTATCCTCGGGTGATTTCGAGTGCTCTCGCAACACGAAATCACCAGTCCAGTCTAAGGGATTCCGATGACTGTGGTTCACATCTCAGTCCTTCCCACAGCATCTAGGGCATGCATACATATGGCCAGTACATAAACATGAATGAAAACATCTTAGACATGAATAAGAACAAAAGATAGATAGAGAAATATATATATCAAGTCATAACGTTCAACATTCATACAGTGGGCTACGCCCAAACCCCGAAAGTGAGTTTACACTACAAGATTCATCGTTAAATATATGAAATCTCTCACAATAATTAAATCAAACCAAAGGGAAGGGTAGATCGTTGATGGAAGAAGGTCCAGCACGAAGATCCACACCAGAACGAAGAAGAAAATGAGCCGGAACAGAGTTGTCGCCCCAAAAACCCTAGGGTGTCGCTGTTAGCACTCGTTTTCGGCATCCGCTAGACCAAATCCCATGATTTCAGTCCCACAATGTGCGTATCCAAGTTGGGAAGGTCTCCCTAAAATTTTGTTCAATTCTGAGCCAGGAATAGAAAGTTATGGCTGAAATACCGAGCGCATGTCGAAGCTGCGTGGGACGATGCACGACCGTGCATCGGTGCACGGGCACGCCCGTGCACGGCTCGGTTAAGATGATTCTGATGACTTACGATACACGGTCGTGCATGGATGCACACCCATGGCCGTGCACTCTGTAGAAGGCTCCGTTTGAGCTAAAATTTGGCGTGTAGATTCGTCTCATCATGAGAAATCGTCCCATACCTTCATATTCTCCAAATTCCATCAATTTGGAATATGAAGACTCTGAAGAATATGAAGCATTTGAGTGTATAAATGAGACAAAACATGCATTTTAGACCAAAATAATAATAGAAATGAGTCACGATATATCATATATTTGCATGTCATCAATAACCATAGAAACAATACCTATAACCAGTCCCACCTCAAGTGGATTTTCATGATAAAATTTCAGCCAGGTTATAGATGGCCTAGATCATAGCTGAGTACATCATATATTTGAAGCCTACTTCAATATTCATTAGGTGTTCATCTCCAACGCTTTTGGTCTGTGCCACATATAAGACATTAGAAAGAACTATTGTTCCAACTAAGGGTGAGCATTCGGGTGTTCGGTACCGAACTTCCAAAGTTTAATTTTTAGGTACTGGTACCGGTACCGAAATCGTAAAATTAATTTTAGAAAATTCCCGTAGTACCGAAGTTGTGGAAGGACAAAAAAGAAGAGGAGAGGAGGAGAAGAAGAAGAGGAAGGGGAAGGGAAGGAGGAGGAGGAAGAGAAGAAAAAAAAATTGGTACTTTTGATCTCGGGATTTCCCGAACTCATATTCGGGGTACCGGTACCGGTACTGCCATCCCGAACTAAAGTTTAATATTAGTTTTGAACTCTCGAACTCCTGAAGTACGGGTAAGAATCTTACCTCCTCTAATTTAGAGGTGAAGTTGGTTCACTGGCATTTAGCGTCTATATCTTTATATTCCTCCACAATGAGCTACTTGCAAGGATAGTAGCACAAGGATGAGATTGAACATATTTAATGGCAACGCCTTGTGCATCCTCCAAGGCATGTATAATTTTTCCATCTCTCTTTCTCCAAATAAAGATTTACTCATTAGTTGAACCATTAGCAACATATTCATAGTTTGGACCAAAGAAACTCGCACCCTTGTAATCCCTACGAGTAATAGAACTTCTCTCATATGTCCGTAGTCCAATATGATCTCTATTAAAATTTATGACAGAGTTTGAAGTTCCCTCATGCAGATTTGATCCAAGTCCTTAATCTTTGGAGAAGAGATATTTCAACTCCCAATAATATGCAATCATTAGTTCATTCTGGTCAGAGAATGTCATGCCAACAATCTTAGTGTTTTGATGACCAATGAGATGACGAAGGCAGAAGTAGTTGATAGGATTATCAGAGGATCCGTCCAACTTATACACTTAAATGTCATAAACTCAAGCATATAAATCTGTTCCAGCAATTGCAAGAAGATTATGGCTTTTTGGATCTACTGCATTAACATTTAACCCTAACCTTTTTGGCACATTGAATAGGGGTGTAGTCTTTTTTGTTCTCAAAGAAATCTGTACAAATGTTGACAAATTGCTAATATAGCCAAATCAAACCTTTAGACAATAAATAAAAAGGAATAAGAGAAGGATAGACTACTGACATATTGAATAGGATTACGGCCACCACATGTATAGAGAACAGGGGAACTCCCTAGTTCAATAGCTATCTTTTCGAGCCTCACGCCCACGAAAAGTCCAATACTTATATTAAACTAGCAAAGATGTATGTACTTGTCCACCTTCTAGTATCTCGGCTTTCCTTACCTAATCATCACATAAATAAAGATATGCGTTTAGTTTTGTATGATGTAAAATAAATATTAATGTTGTGGATATGTGGGATGTGTTATAGCATATACCTGACCATTTATACCACATGTAACAAGGGTTCAATCATTTGTATATTGTATGAAATAAGCTTGGCTAGTCCCGTGTTGATGCCCTGAGTTGAAGAATAATGTGGCAGTGCCAACATCCCAATTCCATAGAGTCACCTTTCTAAAATTAGTAGACACAAGAATATCACCATATGCATTGAAACTCATACTATTGACTGCAGAGTTGTGTTCTAACATTTTTTCCATTCTTAAACGTAGAACAAGGTCCTACACATGATATTGTAAATTCTTTATAAAATATTTCAGAAAATAAGTAGACAAATCCAAATATGTCGAAGTAAATAGTTTTGTCATGGTATGCTTCTAATGGCACTTAAAGTGCAATAAAAATATATGAATATACAAATTTAGATGTCATTAAAAGATAAAAAAACGTAAGAAATAAAAATGAGAAGGGAGGGAGATCAGTAATTGTAATAACATATCATCATATTGTCAATTAAAATAGTTTTATCATCATATTGTCAATTAAAATAGTTTTTGTACCAACGAGGTTGTAAAGTCAAATACTGATGCATCATCCATATTACTTTATTTGCTATAGTTTTTGTATCAATGAGGTTGTAAAGTCAAATAAGGATGCACCATCCATATTACTTTATTTGCTGGATTACAATTGAACCAATTTAATTTTGTTTGAAAATCAAATCTTAGTTTCAGTTTGCTAGAATATAAAATAATAGCTCCAATTTGTTATACTCCAAAATGTAATCCTGAATATTAGTTCTTCTAATCTAAAGAAGATGATTTGTTTGTTGAACTAATTATTTTCACCCAACAAAAAAAATCAAAATGAAGTAAAGTCAAAGCAAATGTTGTTACTTGGTGGTTCCTAATCAAATTGTATTCATTGAATCAAAAAAAGAATGAGACTGGCGAAGGAATGAACTCTAAAGAAAAGCAAGGAAGTTAATGAAATCCTAATTGGTTATTGGACTTAGCTAATTCCAAAGGACAAGAGCTAAAGATTTGTTAGGTGTTACATGTACTCTGAATGATCCGTAAGAGTACCTGTATTTCTAATTTAATCACAACTGGTAAATCAGAGTTTATGAGGATAAGTCTTGGATAGGAACAAGATAATATGTTGGCCTCCAACAATAAATTATAGGCTACGATTTTGACTCTCGCATAAGGATTTCTATTAGAAATTTTCTTTAAGTCCAAATCAGGTGATGCAAATATATGTTTGTAAGAATCAATTCCTGGTCCAGTTGGACAAAGTTAGCCTTCAATTAAAGCCCAAGAAAGATGGAGGTGGGCTAATACTACTAGGCAATATTCACCTCTTTGTAAAGGTCAAAATTGATTTTGACCATAAATAAAAAGAGAATGCGCCTTTACAAATCTGGAATTGCAAATCTGGAAACGATTTATGTGCGACATAAAAAAAATCAAAATAGGGAATATGTGTAGCACACCTAGAAATTAGGAAATAAATTTCAGCCTAGATAGCTACAGCCAAAAGGGAAAGTAAAAAAAAGAAAAGGGAGAAATTTGTCTACTAAAAATAGAAGTAAATCTCACGATAAGAGAATGCAAGAAAGGAAAGAGTAGAAATTCTCCAATGCGTGCACACAAAAAAAAAAGAGAAAGAAAAACAGATGCACAAGAATAAGGAAGCAACAAAATCAAATCGAATCAATTACAAAGCAATTTAGAAAGTCCTCGGCCAATTTTTTTATAAAAAGGGGAGTCAAACAACGACAAGACACAACTCTCTCTCGCGTAAAAATAACACAATGTATAGAGCACTCCAAGGAAGAGACCTCGATCCTCTCGTTTTAAGGCGAGCAATTTTATTTTCTTGTAGGTTGTTCTTTTTGTTGACGTGAAGCAAAGAAAAAGAAGGCGATAGAGAAATCATGATCTTCTATTACGGCTGAAAAGAAAGTGAGGAGAAGAAAGAGCAAAAATAATATTCAGGGTTCTTATATCCTTATTTTCTTAGGATTTCATATACCCTATAAATTTTCCAGGGATTTCATATCCCCTGCAAATATTATTCCTGGGAGGGGCGCACAGGTCTTGAAAGATTAGATTTTTGGGGGATGAAGAGGAGAAAGAGTAAATGTTGTTACCCTTGAGTAGAGACGGAAAAGAAATTCGTTACCGTAATGGAACTTATCAAAGGCTCTATAAACGATAAAAAAGACACATAAAATTTCTTCCTTCATGAGTTCTTGAATGCTGGTAAAAAAAAGGGCTACGGCAAAACAAGTAAAATAAAAAAAAGAAAATCGAGGCATTGTGCGAAGGGAAGAAAACAAAACACAGGAGCAAAAAAAGCATATCCATCGAATTAAGTTGAACACAGAATACTCACAAGGAGGAGAGTTTCATAGTCTCGGTTTAAGCCGATGACTAAAAAGAAGAGAGGGATGTTTTAAGCACTTGAAAATTATTTCCTCTCTATGGGTTTGCTGATAAGTTCTTTCTCTTTGCTAGATTTACCAGCGTCAATGTTGCCAGCAATCAATGATTTGTTCACACAGGACGTTGGTAAAAGAATAGTCCGGTTGTCGACAAAAGAGGGAAATAGAAAAAATCCATAAAATTGCTACTTAAAAAGAGAGGAAGATGTATAAAAATATAAGGAGATTTCTTACCCAGTAGCCGAAGCTCGCACAATCGTCAATACCAGCGAGTTTGCATAAACAAAAAAAAACTCCACGCACTGTGCCTTTAATGTTAGCCAAATCCGATTATGTCTCAGGCCTGAGACGGGCAGCTGTGTGGGAAGTTTACCGCAACACATTTCGCTTAAATCCTTTGCCCTCACCAAACTAGTTGCCAATGCCAGTCGACCTCCCTTGTCACAAAGATGTAGAGGGCTTGTAACAACCCAAAATTTTTGAAAAGTAATTTTAGAAAATCAGAATTTATGTTATGGGATTTTTGGTAAATTTTCTGGATTTTATTAAGATTTTTCGAACCGCTGGGCTAAGTTGCAATTTAAATTTAATCCATGCCCGTTTTTACTTGGTTTAAAGTTAAATTGACTTCGGGGGATGAGTGAACTCGTCGTCTTCCCCACGTTTTTGACGATTGAGTTGTCGGCGGCGACTAGCTATTCTAGGCTGCGTTTGAGGTTTATATAAAAGGGCTTATATTTGATTTGACAAGAATCGAACCCTAGTCAGTATTCGAGCTGTGAGGCACCGCCAGGAGGGAGAAATCAGGCTCGAACCAGTCGCTAGTGTTTGAGCAGCGCCACCTCAAGTTTTGGTCTTCTAGTGCCTCCAGCAACACTAATTCGATACCCAGGCCAACAATACAGCTTCATAGCAAGGTATGCTTGCTTCTACATTGTTTTGGTGAAGTTTGATTTGGTTTCATGTGTCGACGGCAGCAACACCACCGTCCATATGCGTTGGCAGCTGCAAGTGCTTCGACAGAGCATTGAATGGTCGCCGCAGCTAGTTCTGGAGCTTTCCTTCATCGTCAGGAGTTGTCTGGCAAGGAATGGCGATGAACGGATGCTCGGCGCGCCCTCAGGAGCTCGCCAGTGCAAGCAACAGATGCAGGTCCAGTGGCGCTTGGGCAGCGCGACGAGCGGTTGGCTCGGGTTGGTTTATTTGAAATAAACTAAACCCAATCTCGGGCTAAGTTTTGAAATTGATTTGAACCGACTCAACAGATTGAGCAGTTCAATTTCAGTTTCGGCTTATCATTGGTTTTTGGAATGGTTTGAGTCGATTTAGGTCGAATCTGGGCCGATCCAAGTACTCGTTGGAAAGCGTATGAAATTTTCTATCCAATGATACCAAGTGTGTCACTAGATAGCTTGTAGATGTTGTGTAATGTTGGTTTAAAATTTCAGTCTAACTTGGTTCAAGGTGATTTTGACTGGTCCAGTGCAATTCTATCCGGTTCAGTGGTTTTTGGGTCTGGTTCTCTGGATCCAAGATTGATTCCCTAGGTTTTGGGATGTTTTACATCTAATGGTGGTCTTTGTTTTCAAGTTAGATTCTTATTTGATAAAGTTTATGTACAAATCTATGTTTCAGAGTGATTGATCCAGTGATTGGCTTGCATTGTTTGATAATCAATTTACTTGGCTTCTCAAAGATAAGACCTCAAACCAGATTTCTGTAGATAAGGTTTGTTATCCTTATTTTTGTTGACTCAGATAGTATAGTATCTTGTGCTTATTGAGATTTGTTAGTTGTATTATTGACATATTAGTTTTCAGTTTTTGCATGTTATTGTTATTAGTATCCATGTTGTGGATAACATATTTGCATAACCAATTTCCTAGTATTCACATGTGTGGATAGTTGCAGTGTCCTGGTATTCACATGTGTGGATAGCTGCATTGAGCATAGCCAGTTTCTTAGTATCCACATGTGTGGACAGTTGCATATTTACCCAATTCCCTCCGGGGTCAAAATCCACTCTGTGGATAGATTGGGGTCTCAAGTTAGCATGCATCGAGATTCATGATGCATGGTAGCGCATGTGTTCACCATGTAAGGTGCATGATTCATCACCTTATCATGCGTATTCGGGATGACGACCCTACAAGCCAGTAGATATTGCTCACAATTGTTTTCTTGCATGGTATTAGTTTCTGCATTTTGCATTAGTATGGATTTGATCCACAGATAACCTAGTTGAATCAGATTATCCAGTTGCATTACAGTTTCGGTTTATAGTTTCTAGCTTCTAGTTTTAGTTTTTAGTTTACAGTTTTCAGTATATAGTTTCTAGCTTCGAGTTTTAGTTTTTAGTTTACAGTTTTCAGTATTCCATTTGTTACAGTTTTACTGTTCATACATCTTGCTAGTTTCCCCTTCCTTTGGATCTAAGGGACTATCCATTCTTCTGGGGAGAGACTTACTTAGCAATGTTTGTTGAGGTTTGTTGATATTGCAGGTACTGGTCTGGACTAAGAAATTCAAGGCGTGGATAAAAAGTATTACTAGTTGGATTATTCTTAAAGGATTATGAATCATGTATTAAAAGTTATTGCTTTTAGCTGAGGTTTGAGTTTGTTGTAAAAGTTTAGTTGCATACTCTGATGTCAAGTATTGTAGTTGTAAAGAAAATGTTTTAGCCGTCAAACTTATATTGTTGTTCTGGATTGTAAAGTTATAATAGATTATTTTATTCTATTCTTGGTATAGGGGGTAATAGGGCTACCACCACGAGCATCGTTGAGCAGCTCGGGCTCGCCCATTGGAAGCCCTGTAACACCATCAGCTTTGCCACGCTGAAACTCGGCAGCTTGAAATCGTACCACCTTGCCAGATTTCGCTGCCTCTCCGTTTCTAACACAAGCGATTGCCTCTCGCCAGTGTTTTTCCGGTGAGCAGCAGAGCTCCCTCCACTAGAAGACTTAGCAGCGCTGTGACCTCGCCAGTTCTCACCGCCTCCCCTTTCTGGTACGAACTAACACCTCTTGCCAGAGCTTCCTCCACTGGAAGCTCGACAGCGCTGTGACCTTCCTCCACTAGAAGCTTGGCAGCGCCGTGACCTTGCCAAATCTCACCGGCTCCACTTTTCTGACACAAGCAAATGCCTCTTCAGTGTCGAACTCATTGACGTCTTCATCAGGAAAGCGAGCCTCCCCTTCTCCGACAATGGGCTTGGGGATTAGCTCAAGGACTCCATCTTTCCTCCCCGCAACCTTGCCAATTCTTCACCGAAGGCAGCAGGATGGAGTACAGGGGAACGAGTAACTTTACTTTTTTCACACAAAAAAAATTAAAAGAGAGCAAATAAAAATGTAATACAAAATGAAATAATGTTAATGGGTTTAGTCACCTTGTTGATGACTCAAATTTAACTCACATCGTATTTAATAATATTGAAAGCTTTAGTGCATTGTAATGTGTAATGAAATATTGTTTGGGAGGTGCGTATATATTGACGTTTACCATTGTGGCATAACTTCTCAATATGATATTGTGTTCGTTAAGGTTTAATATTTTTTTTAAATTACAATATAGGTACTTTCCAAAAATATAAATATCGAATGTGCCTCTAAGGCTGAATAGTTTCTAATTTAAAATATGTAATAAGCTACTGAGACCAGATATTTTCGGAAAAATATAATATCTAATAATAGTCACGATATTTTCAATTTAAAAAATCTAATAAGTCATTGAGGCCATATGTTTTCATAAAATTAAATATTCAATAAGCCACAGGATATTTTCACAAAATTAAATATCCAATATGCCACTGAGGCTAGATATTTTTCAATTTAAAATATCCAATAAGCTATTAAAGCCGGATATTTTCACAAAATTATGTTGAGATCGAATATTTTCAAAATTAAATATTCAATACGCCGCTGAGGCTAGATATTTTCCAAATTAAAATATCTAATACGCCGTTAAGTTCGGATATTTTCTAATTTAAATATCCAATAAGCTGTTGAGTCCAGAGATTTTCGCAAAATTAAATATCTAATACACCGTTGAGCAGGATATTTTTTAATTAAAAATATTCAATAAACCTCTGAGACCGGATATTTTCAAAATTAAATATCCAATACGCCTTTAAAGCCAAATATTTTTCAAATTAAATATCCAACACAATAAGACCAGATATTTTTCTAAAATAAAAATATTTGACACATATAAGTTATCCAAATTGGCAAAAGACTATTTTTTTAATTATTTTTTATTATATTAAATTATGTATTTTTATATTGTTTATAAATAATATTGTCAGTCATTCTTTTTACTTTATTTCATAATGGCCCTGGTAGGCTAGGGGTTTTGTCCTTTAGGCATGCGACAGTAATTATAGAAACCCAATCATTGTCACAGAAAGATCAAAGAGGACGGTAAGTGTTATGCCCCATTTAACCCTCCCATCCACGTAGGCGAGAATGCGCGTGGGATTATGCGCCAACAAAACCCAACATCGAAATTACGGTTTCGAAATTTCGTCCGCAGGTTCGAATTCGGCATTGACTCGGTCAACTCCTCGAATCGAACGCTGGTCGACGCCTTCGTCTTCGCGCAACACCGGACGAGCACCGCTGCGCTCGTCGGCCACCGTCGCCGGGAGAGGTGGACGGGGAAGGGGGAGCATACGGCAGGTTCGGCGTCCGTCAATCGAACCTCAGCCCTTTGTCGCGGAAGCTTCAGCCGTGGCCGGAGATGGTGAAGGAGAAAGAAATGGAGGGAAGCCGCCGGAAAACCACATAGGCTCGTCGGAGCCGGAGAAGACAAAGGCATAGGGAAAATTTCCGTTTGCTTGATTTGATCAGGATCAAACAAACCTACCTAAAACCCTAAACAGCTTCGCTCAATCCTCACCGATCCGCTCGGATCGCTTCTCTTCCCGTCGACGGCGACCCCTCGCCGTCGACTCACATTGCTCTCAGAAGCCTCGTATGGGGGAGGCGGTGGAGCACGCCGCCGGCTCCGGTCCCGCCTCCCCCTCCTCTCTTCTGCCTGTACGGAGCCCGAGCTGAGGGAGATGTCGTCGAGCCTCAGCCAGAAACAGGGGAGTTCCCCCGTCCCCTATGCTCGTCATCGGCTTGGTGCTTTAAGGAGGAGGGCGCCTCCTCCTTTGGAAAGTCCAGCCGCCGACAGCTCCTCCTTCCATCGCTGAGCATCCCCGAATCACGCCTTTGCGTGATTCCGCTGCCGAGCGCGTCCGTTGTCGACGCCGCGTGTCTCGTCCGTCGATCCAGCCGCAGTCAGCGCCGTTCCCGCCGGAGTCCTCGCCGTTGATCTCGCCGCTGCCGGTGCCGAGGATGGCGCCGGAGATGACGCCGGACTCCCCTGCCTACGTCCGCCGAAGAACGAGCACGCAGCGACACAGGTCTCGGGCCGCATCCGCATCGCTCGACTGGGTTTGGGCTTTCGTCCGGTCCACAAGTCCCCCAAACTCGGTCCACCGGGAAATGCTCCTCACAATAAGCGGAGAAATTTTCTACGCGCGTGTGTGCGCTTAAAAGTGGAAAAACGGGTGGCTTCATTTTTATATTAAAAAATATTTTTTTTTTAATTTTTTTTAGAAATACTCTATTTCTTATAATCTATACAATGGTATTAAATTTAGGGTATTTTAGATTATATATATGTATGAAATATCCTATACAAAATTGCATATACGATAAAAAAATATTTTATATATAAATTTGTATAGAATTTGTATAGAATATTTCATACATGTATATAATCTAAAATATCTTAAATTTAATACCATGAATAGATTATAAAAAATAAAATATTTTTAAAAAAATTAAAAAAATATATTTTTTAATATAAAAATAAAGCCATCCGTTTTTCCACTTTTAAGCGCACACACGCGCGTAGAAAATTTCTCCACAATAAGCCATATATCTCAATTATGAACCAACGAGTCACCTGGGAGGCGGGCTTGCAGAGAGGGTGTAGTGGAGGATGGCAGCCAGGTAAATCTTCTCGTGGAGGAGCTTTTAGCGGCCTTCTGAGATCTTGAAGAGGTTTTTGAGGGGCCGAGATAGGGATTTGACAGCCGTGGATGATGAAGACATGGGGGAAGGCATCAGAGGCGACTCGGCGATCACTTAGAAGAGTCCAATGGATCATACCTCCAATCTTCGCTTCCTCGAATCGGAAGGGAGTAAGCGATCGAGATCAGAGGGTTTGAGATCACGGAGAAGAAATGGTGCGATGGTTTGTTCGACGCTTGCTGGTGTTGCGATCTTAGATGACGGTGTCAAGAAGAGGAGACGTGGCACCGTACTGGGCTGTCCAATGACCAAGCGGTTCAGTTCAGTGTCGATTCGATTTCGGATTGTATACGTTAAATTTTTATAAACCCGAACTAAACTGATTTTACAAAACCCTAAAATCTAAATCAGCTTTACCCAATACCCATACCTTGAAATTTAATTCCCCTTCGGCTTTCTAGTTTCCCTAATTTTCTTCCAAATCATCGCTCAAGTCTCAACCAAAAATCTAATTCCCTGCCGATTTGCTGCTCCAAGTCTCCTTTGACCTCTCCGACTTGCTACTCCAAGCCTCAACCTTCTCCGACCTCCTCTTCGGCGACTAGCCTCCACTCCGCCTGGCGCCTGCTCTACCGCTCAGCCTGCTCTGTTGTCGCATGCTGCCTGCTTGTGAAGAGGTGAAGTCGGGACTCGTGTTCAATGCCTAAGGGTTTGCTTGGTTGCTTACTATTTAAGAATCAAGAGGTACTACATCAACATCATAGATTATACTTTCCTTTTAGAATTTTATTTACCGAACACTAAAATTGTTTTGGTAATGGTATGGTTCTTTTAATTGTCAAAAATATAAATTATGAACTGATGATATGATTGATTACATATAAATATATAACATGATTAATATTTGTGCTAATTGCTATTTTAAAATTTCTACTTCAAGGAAATGTCTGAACCGTTGAATGAAGTCAATGAACCATCTAATGATCCTACTTCAACTACAAGAGAACCTTCTGTGGTAAGTAACTCAAAGAAAAGAAAATTTATAAAACTAGTAGTAGAAGTATGGAATCATTTTAAAAAAATTAAGAAACATGGTATCCCCAAAGCTGTTGTGTTTATTGTAATAATACTTATCTTTGTGATAGTAAATCCTATGGTACTAGCACATTGAAAGCACACTTGAGTAGGTGTATAAAGTATCTAAGTACGCAAGGTCAAAATGTGGATGAAAGTACAACATACACTATTATTTCTTTCAAACAAATCTACAAGGGAGGTGGACCAGGTGGTATAATGTCAATATGGAAATTTGACCAAAATCTCATTAGAAAAGCTCTTACACGAATGATAATTATTGATAAACTACCATTTAAGTTCATTGAAAGCAAAGGTTTTAGAGATTTTTGTAATGTTATACCATGTTTTCAAATTCCTTCCTATTGAGATATTTGTTCAAGAAAGATTGAAGAAAATAAAATTCATAAGAAAATTGCACACGCATTTGCCTTACTACTGATACATGGACTTCAATACAAAGAATCAATTATATGTATATCACAGGGCATTTTATTGATATGAATTGGAAATTGCACATATTAGTTTTGAATTTTTTTTCTAATGAGTAGACATAAAAGCAAATTAATTGGAAAAGCTATGGAAAAGAGCTTACCTAATTGGGGGATCTAAACTTATGACTATTACAGTTGATAATGCAAGTTCTAATGACACTACTATTTCATTTCTCAAGAAAAGGATAAGTAATTATGGAGGTAGTATCCTTAGTGGAGATTTTTTGCATGTGCAATGTGCGGCACATATTATGAATTTAGTGGTACAAGATGGACTAAAAATTTCTAGTTGTCAGTAATCAAAGTGCGCAAATCAATAAGATATATACGACAATCTCCACGATGGCTATAAATTTTTAACACGTGTTTCACAAGAGTAAACTGACAGTAAACCCCATTTATCACTAGATGTATGCACACAATGGAATTTAACTTATGTTATGCTAGATACAACACAAAAATATGAAAGTGCTTTTGAAAGATTTCATGAAAAAGATCCACATTTATGAGTTGGAACTCTTAGCTAGTAATGCGCATGGGAGACCTTTAGAAAGTGATTGGAAAATTATTTGTGATTTAATTTCAATGCTCAAAATTTTTTATCAGTTCACTTTGAATGTATCTACCACTTTGTCTACTACTTGTAAAATTTATGTGAATGAAATTAGTCAAGTAGCATTAACATTGAATGAATGGGTAGATGATATGACTCTTGATCCTAAGTTTCATTAAATGGCTATGAAAATGAAACAAAAATGAGATAAATATTGGGGATGTTTAGACAAATTAAACTTGCTTCTGTTTATGGCAATAATTTTTGATCCAAGATACAAGATGAAATATTTGAAATTTGCTTTATCACAGATGTACAGTGAAGAAAAAGTTTCAGCTATATACAATAAATTAGAAATAAATTTTCAAAAAATATTTAATGAGTACAAGACGAAGATGGGCTTTATTGACATTTCTAATATTTCTGAAGCATCAAGTTCTGATACAGGAAAACAATCTAAGCAAAGTCTTTCCAAAATTGAATTGAAATATAGGAGGTATAAGGAATAAGTTGCCGTTCAAGAAAAATTAGAGTTAAATAAATACTTGACTAAAGAAGCAAAAAATGGAAATCCACATTTTGATATTTTCGGTTGGTGGAAAATGAATGTCATTAGATTTCCTATTCTAGCTGCAATAGTTCGAGATATCACGACAATTCACCAATTCTTATATCAACAGTAGCTTCAGAATCAGTTTTTAGTACAGGTAGTCATGTGCTTGTTCCTTTTAAAAGTTCATATCTCCTTCGATGGTTGAAGCTCTTATTTGTTGTCAAGATTAGATTAGAACAAGTAATCGCGAAGTTGAAAAAAATGCAGATGATGTTGAAATGCTAGAGAAAGGTATGTTATTAAAAATTTAAAATGCAGATGCATGAAGCTCTTATTTGTTCTCAAAATTGACTTATATGTTTTTTTTATTATTTATGCATTTACAGTGATTTCTACAATTGAATCTGCTCCTACTGTAATTGACTTGCACATGTAACTATAAGTAATAAGTTATTAAGATTTTAAAAGTATTTATTTGTTATTGATGTATTGCTTTGTTTATATATTAATGTGTTTTTTTTGCTAGCTTTTGATGCACAAACAAGACAAACAATGGTGATGGATTGATGAACTGATGAAATGGACTTTGAGTCTTTGACTGTTGTTAATTGATGGACTTATGTAATGTAGATTACTCTTTATGTAATGGATTGCTTATGATGTAATCATGTAATTGTGGAATGTTAACGCTTCAGTTATCTAATTTGATGTATGAATCATAAAATTTGAAGACGTAATGCCTTAACATTAGTTTTATAATCTTTTACGAGGCATGAGATTGATTTTGTTTTTGTTCTTTAAATATTATTGGGCAGTCTTTTGGATAGTTCCATACTTCCATATGTAATCTCCTTCACGATCTCTAGATGTGAGATACGAACAAGAGTTTCATTTTCTTAATCACCTGAGCTGCAATTAATTCTGTATCATCGGCATTTTTGTAAGATGTAGCAGGTTGTTGTGACTTTGTACACAAGCTTTGTCAAGAAGAAAGATCTTATCACTTCAATCGTTGGATTTTGGTTATGAATTTCCCTTCTTATTTTGGGATATTTGACTTGCAGCTCACACTTTTCTCATACTAAATCTAGCATGTTTGTTCATTTCTTTTCTACTTAATCAAATATTCACTAAAGACAGGTTGTGAAAAGAGGTGTGTAATATATGCAATCAAATCAATAAGGGATCAGGGCCATGTGATCCTCTCATTGAGACGGTGGAATGCACCAATTTGAAATAATTTAATATGAAAATTTTTATTGGAGCTACAATTTGATCAAGCTCAGTCAGGGCAGTGTGATTTTCCTTACATACTTCCATTGCATTGATCATGCTTTAACTGATAGTTGCTCTTCGCCCGACCATTTAGAGGTGGCCAGTGGCTACGGAACACTGGAAGAGCTGCTTGAGGTGGTACCGTGGTGATCTGGGCTCAGCTGCTTGAACCATAACTCTAAAAAATCATGATATCCAGATTATATTTTAAGATAGAAAATGAAATTAAGAGAAAAAAAGATAGATACATTAGTATTACCATAATAGATAAAGTTCTCACAAGTGATGACATTGAATAGGTCACAATATTGCAACTGCTTAAGTTCAATCTTGGAGAAGATTTAAAAAGGACGAACAAAATAGCTTTTATTATGTTGCTGTTTAAAATTCGATTTTGCTCAGTTTTAATCGAACCAAATCGAGTTTGATTCATGTTTGGTTTTTGATAAAATTAGTTCGATTTTGATTTTTTTATATATGTAAAAAAAATTTTGGTTTGAGTCAAATGAAGAGCCTTAGTCGTAACGGAGGGGGACAACGACGGTAGAGCAAAAGAGCGCTAGAGTTGATTGGAGGAGTGATCCTTGCCGTCAGAAAAGTGAATATGACAGGAATCTTAAAGAAATGCGGGGTGCTTGTAACGGGTGTCAATGGGTACCCGACCTAACCTGACCCGTTTATGGCGGGTTCGGATACCCGATTAATTAATCGGGTCGGGTTCAGGTTTACTCCTGCAGGTACCCGATACCCAATTATATATAATAAAAAATAAAATTTTATATTTATATATAGATATTTATATAATAAAATAATTTTTAATAAATATATTTATTATTATTAATATTATTTTATAATTATATTTTATAAAAATAATTTAAATAATTATAAAAAAATAAATATTTTATAAATACCCGACTCGGGTTTAGTCGGATTCGGGTTTGGACAAAAAGTGTGGGTACCCAACCCGTTGACATCCCTATGCTTGTTGATGCACAGACACGGGTACAAATAAGGATATAATATGATAGTATAAATAAGAACAGTTGCCATAAATAGCATGAATATTTAAACAAGACATATTTAGATAAAGCATGTAACTAAGAAAAATGGATTATCATCCAAAATACACAACAGTGTGGTCAACTATACACCCTATATCGTGACGAAAATTTGTTGGAAGCAGTGGCCTCGCTCCTAACGGTGGCCTCATCCACCGCTTTCACATGTTTCGAGATATGTGTTTTACGTATCTTAAAACTTATAACGATGAATGGGGCCAAAAAATTATTAGAAGCGGGGCCACCGTTGGAGTCAACTATAGTGGCCTCGCTCCTAACGGTGGCCTCATCCATCACTTTCACATGTTTTGAGATATGTGTTTTACGTATCTTAAAATTTATAATGATGGATGGGGGCCGAAAAATTGTTAGAAGCGAGGCCACCGCTTCCAACGGTGGCCCCATCCACCATCCAACACTTATAAAATGATTAAAAATTCGTGCCAACACTTATCTCAAAATAAGATTGGATGGTGGCTGGCCCCGCTTCTAACAATTTTCCGGATGGGGCCACCGCTTGGACCCGCTTACAACGTTTTTCCTATGGTGAGCACATATGCCATCATCTATCATGTGTCCTAAGCATCCTATACTAGAGGGATCCGAAATAGTTCACAACATAAATAACAAGTCCCTGATGAGCAAATAACTAGTCCATATGGGACAAATAGGACATGCTCATACAAGTAACTAATCCTTAGACGGGCAAATAACATGATATCACATATATAACATGTAAACAAAACTTAGTTCCTAAACACACAACCAATAGTATTAATAAAACATGTGATGATAGAATAGATTAATGCAACTAAGCATATGATTACAATTAACATCATAATAAACAAGCATCAACCAGCACTCATGCTTGTCAAATCAAGAATTCTAATTATAAAAATTACATGCTACATAATAAGAAGGGTTAGGAACTTACAATTTTAGTTGCTTCGGACTCTGATCTAGTTTGTTTATCAATAAATTGGTCAAATCAAGCGAACCAATCAATTTGCATAGTGACTTTGTACATAAATCAGCCTGTAATCACAGAAGTGGCACAATAGGTTAGGCCAATCAACTATTAATGGGTCAAATCCCTAATTCCGAACCCAAGTCCAAAATCCTAAGTTGGTTCAATTGGACTCAAATGAGTTTGCGTCTACACCCAAGATCCAGCGATCTAGCAAAATTGACCCACTTTGGTGTCGGCCCGAACCCAACCCAACTCGAATGGTCTGACACATCATTCGCAACATGTCCTGACCTGCTCAAGCATTCCCTCATTGGGCAGTGTAACTACACTTAGCGACGACTTCTCAATTGTCTCAACTCACCTCCACGAACTCATGATCTAAAGTCCTATCAATTGAAGGCAGAAAGTGATGCCAACCATTGATGGAGGCCAAGTGACAACGTGACTCACCACCCATAAATTCATGTGGGGTTACTTGAGTAGGAAATCTAATCTCCTGGGTATAGCTATACACTCTCTATCAAACACCCACTGAGGGAATCAATGGATTATCAAACTCCCTTTAGAAGGAAGTGGTAAATCCTCTATTGATCACTTGTACTTCATATATAGCTTCTGACATACCCAATAACAGACATTACTACTCTCAATTACTTAGAAGTGTTAGGCTATATCAAAATATATCACTTATCTTTTGTAAGTGCTAATGATCCCAAGTCTAAGGACTAAAGCACCTTCTATCACTTTGTAAACATGACTTATGACACGCAAGTCATGGTACCAAGGTTGTCCCTATGTATATGCGTTAATGCCCAGTATCCAACTAACTCATACACTAGTCTCATATGTACCAAAGTTATCTCTTATCTACTAATGTCCTATCAATCTTTAGGGACATTATCATATTATCCAATACATCAACACAGACATCACAATCAACATGACAACGATAATTGCCTTTATTCAATGAATGAATTTATATAGTACAATTGGTCTTCAGGGCATACACGCTAACAACATCATCACCTAATGCCATGAAGCACAAGTTAGCTTTTTCTTCTTGATCATTTTCGGAAGAAGAAGCTTCACTTTCATCTTAATTTGCTAATAATGTTTTCCTGTTCTTATTGTCTTTTATAATTGATGTCTTCAAAAGTAGACAATCTCTTGATGTATTCTAGTTTTATTGCATTCAAAATATGTCAGGTCATCCTTTGAGAATTTTTTCTTGTTACCCTTCCTCATAAGAAATTTCTTAAATCTTTTTGCAAAATAGACAATCTCCTATTCATCATTACTTTCATCACTTGAGGGAGCTTGAAGAGTACTCTTAAATGAAATAGATTTTCTTTTAGGCTCTTTCTGATCCTCAACATGGGATTTCATTTGAATCTCATGAGTCATAAGAGATCCAATAAGTTAGTTCATGGCTAACTTTGAGTGATCTTTGACTTCTTGAATTACAATAATCTTTGCTTCCCAAGCTCTAAGTAAAGATCTTAATATCTTTCTTACTATATTTTCCTCTTCGAAAGGTCTTCCAAGAAAAATGAGACTATTAGTAATATTAGTAAACCTTATATACACATCAATGATTAGAGGTGGCCAACGGGCCGGGCCGGGCTGCAGCTGGCACGGCATGGGCCCGGCCCGGCCCGGCACGTTGACTAAGTCAACGGGTCGCGGGCGGCCCGTGGCCCGGCTCAGGCCGTGCTGGGCCGAAGAGTTTGGACACGTGGGTCACACGGCACGGACCCGTGCTCGGCACGGCATGCGGGCCGGGCCGGGCCAGGCACGGACCCGTGCTCGGCACGACACGCGGGCCAGGCCAGGCACGAACCCATGCCAGGCACGGCACGCAAGCCGGGCCAGGCACGACACGCATAATTAATGTTTTTTTATTATTTGGCACCAAAATATAAATTTTTACGTATGTTATTTTACATTTATACCCCCTTAAAGTATCTAAAAAATTTAAATTTATAGGTATAATTGTCTTTTAGCTATAAAATTATTATTTTATTCTCTTTTAATAATATAAAATAGAAGATAAATTTATAAATTTACACTCATTTCATCTCTATAAATTCTAGATAGTTTCTTACATTTTCACACACAAAATTTTAGTTTGAATTATTTTTTTTATTACATTTCCTCTTAATCACGTGAGTTTCAATTACTTTGTTAATTGTGTTTGCAGTCTTGCAGGTGAGCACGAGGCATAGAGAAAAATGGCAGATAATAGAAGAGTGAAGATAATTATCATTCTGCCAAATTCTCAACATTCAATCTTCCTTACGTCTACCTTAAATTTCTTCTATGCTGATCAATGGAGAATCACTGTTTTAAGTATTATCGAACATGTTAGTCAAATCATACGAATTGATGTATTCAGGTTCGAAGAACACTTTATCCACTTTTCTAATTATGCAAGACAAGAATTTTTGGCTTCTCCCTCCCCTTCTGGGGTTGAGATTGAGATAGATGTTGAGGACTTTGAAATAAATGATAGTGAGGAGGACAGTGATAATATCAACGATGAGCCGGAGCAATATATCGAAACAAACCAAGCACAAGAGTCACTTGAGTTTTTTTATTGTTGAAGAAGGAGGTAGAGCTGAAAACATGGAGTGTGCAATATGCATAGAGAAGATGGAGCACGGAGAGCAAGTATGCTTAAGACAATGCTCGTATATCTTCTATACTAACTGCTTGCGTCGCTGGCTATTGGTCAATTGTTTATTCCTATTATATCGGCAATTGATTTAAGCTTAAATGTATAATTTATGAATATGAAATTTAATTGAGTTGGTTTTAACTTTAGTCATGTGTTATTAGTGTTGTTAATAAATAAATAAATATTAATTTAATAAAAGATATTAAAATTAAAATTATATATTTTTAAAATAAAATAAATTAATTAATTAAATAATAATTTAATATTTTTTTTCAAAAATTTGTGCAACATACATAATGCTCAATTTCTCAATTTCTTAATTTTTTTCATATTTTATATATTTTAATTAATTAATAACTTACTTATTTTTTAATTTATTTTAATTGATTTTTATATGATTTTTAAATGTGCCCGCGGGCCAAAGTCGGCCCGTGGGCCAAATTTGGGTCGGGTCAGGCACGGCCCGCGTGCCGAATCCTGACCCATTGGGCCGGATTAAAACCGTGTGCCGACTCCAGCCCGCGGGCCGATTTCAGCCCGTGTGCCTGATCTGGGCCGAGTGAACGCTTAAGCTGTGCCTGGGCCGGCCGGATTAAAACTATAGGGTGAGTATTTGGTAATTTCAATTTACCGATTTTTACCTAGCCAAAGTTTTTCCTACAATTACCATTACCGAATAAAAAAAATACCGATCGATAAATTAGTGAAAATGGGTAAATAACTGATTTTATCATGTTTTTATATTATTTTTAATATAAATATTCTTTATAAATTTTTTTTTCAATAGCCCTGGTCCCTCCCTCTCCTGTCGCGGCACCGCTCCCGCTCCCCGCTCCTCTCTCCCTCCACTCGCGCCGCTCTTCTGGAGGACGGTTACCACACCTGCTTGCCTCACACAAGCCAGGAGGGCTTTCAAACATGCTTGCCTCACACAAGCCATGTTACAACCGCCCTACAACACTAAGGACCGGCGCCTCCCATCGATTCCCTCGGGCCTCACACCCGCAGGGTCCAGGATTCGAGCCTCGGGTGAGTCCACACCCATGCGAGGCAACATGCTGCAGCGAGGCCTCGAACCCTCCACTTCCTGCGTGTTAGGCCCTGGGCTCCCCGGTTCAGCCCAGAGAGGGGTGGCATGACCCAGGCCCAGAATCAGGCCCAAAGATCAGACGAAATCGATAAAAGCTTGCGGCAACCACGCGCTGGCGTGCGCGAACGAAGCAGAGCTTCGTCAACTTCCTCACGCAGGACTCGGACGCGACAGAGACGCTGATGGCGGCGTCTCCGGAGGATGCAGACGCGAGCTTCGGTCTTCGCGTGCGAAGCGGACGGGCGCGAGGCGTTGGACGAGGAAGACACGGATGGGCGAGCTTCTCGCAGCGGCGCAGATACGCGGGAGAAACGGGCGTGCGGAGCTGGGCAGGCGACGAGGTCTTCGGAAGCTTCAAGGCGACGCGGTCGCCGCGGAGAAGAAGAGAAGCGGCGGCTTCTCTATAAAACGGATTGGAGGAGTTCGAGAGGGGGATCGACACTCGGAGAGCAGAGAACGTCGGCGAGACGGGAAGGAATCCACCATCGGTGAACGTAGGAGAGCGAACGTGTAACGGCGGCGACGCTCGCCGCCGACGTGAGGACGACGTGAGAAGTTGAGAGAAGGGTTTTGTAACTTTGATTTACGAAGGAAATAAAGTGAAGCTTTCCCTTCCGACGAGTGTTTCCGGCGAAATCCTCTGTTCTTCGGTGTACGGCGGCGACGAACCTCGGCAGCAGGCGGCTGTGAGGTCGTCGACGATCGGCGACGAATCGGAGACGCAGGCGGCGTCTTTCCCCCGCCGGCTTTCCCTTCCTCCGGCAAACCGTCGAACGCAGGCGGCGTTCGGCATCGTTCCTGCGTGCGAACGCTCGGCGCGAGGAAGACGAAGACGACATAGGCGGCTGACGCAAGCAGACGTCAGCGAGGCGAACGGGTCAAAATTGGCGGCGCAATTCGAAATCGAATTCGATTTCGTTCGCGACGTCAGCGTGACGTCATCGGAGGAAGCCGAGTTCGCGGCGACGAATTAATCGGTCGCTGACGTCATCGTGACGTCAGCAAGAGCGATTCGGCGGCGAGTTTGCACAGTAAACGTGATTTTGACCGGGTCAAAATCAGAAGAGGTATTTTGATTTTCTGATTTGGGATTTTCGATTCTTTCTCGATTTCTCAAATTAGGGTTAGGGTTTCCAATCCTTTCCTCGAGAGAATTGCAATTTGGGGGTAAAAAGTGAGCGTGAACTAGGGTTTCGAATTTGGGGACGAAATTCGGTCCGGAAACCCTAGCGCGATCACGTTCCGGTGTTCCGCCGGACGGCCTTGAGACAACGGATAAGCGTTGTTTTTAGACCGTTCCGACCGGGGCGTGACACTGCGGGTGTGAGGCCCGAGGGGATCGGTGGGAGGCCACGTCATTAAGGAGATTGCCATCGATGCGGAAGGTCCGTCTCTCACTAAAATCTTTTTTTTTTCTTGTTTTTTATCTTTTGACCGTGTGATTGTTTCTTTGGTTGTGTTTATTGGAGCAGAGCTCCCTGACCGAGATGATGATTCAGACGATGGAATTGGTGAGTTGTTTTCTACCGGCCATGTAGAGTTCTGTTTGTGCATTTTGTTGTTTGATGTTGGTACGTGGATGATGAGGTGGGAAAGAAATGCTTTATGTGGACGCTAAAAAAGTTCTGTCGAGCTAATCAGGAATACTGTGTTTCATATACTATGTTGTTTATTCCTCCTATGCGTATTTTCTGTTTAACAATATTGATCGGGTCTGAGTACTTAACTTCTTCAGAATTTATTTCTGAATTTTGTGTTACTTTTCTTGCAGAAGGGCGAGATGATTCCATGTATGTTTTTGAGGGCGATTCAGGTGAGTGCTGAACTAATTTAAAACCCACTTGACGCATGCCTCTATTAAATTTAACACAAATGCAACAAATTTTAAAATTGAATCATAAACGATAAATACAATAGTAGGTTTCTTTGAATCTTTTCTTGTACGATGGAACTTTTTGATGATATCACAATTAAATTAAAAGTAAATGTTCAGTTACTAATGGCTTAGTTAATCCATTACTAAGGTAGCAACTTCATTAGGTTTTAATTTGAGAATTTTTTTATTTGGTTCTTAAGAAGGCATAAAATACATGTGCATGGTGTTTAAAATAAAATATGATAAATTCTGTTAATTTATTGCAACATGAAGTAATCTCATTATATTGGTGTTATATACATGGTAACCAAATGGCAGCTTCAAGACTATTAAGTACACAACTGACAGCAAATGAGGGAACCTCCAAGTTCCTTATGTTTTACTACACACACATTTTACAGAAATAGAGAAAAAAGCAAAAGATCTATAAACAATTAATGAAACATGCAAAGAATTAAAGATTAAAGATTAAAAAAAAAATCAAATATGCATCTCCAGACATGCTGAGCAATATGTAGTGTACTAGCATATCCGTTTGTGAAGTTTGACACAATTTGTTCGGAATATTGGTATAGTATTTGTTGTAGTTTTATAACTCATGAATTTTGTTGATTTTAGATGAAATTTATACTGTTGCTTGCAATCCAACAAATACATCTCTTGTGGCTACTGGAGGTATGGAAAATTGGCCCTGATGAGGCTAGTCTAGAGCTCCAAGGTATGCTTATAACGAGATTTACTGCTGCTATGGTATTGTGTAATTCCATGAATTCATCGTGCATACATATATATACACATACATATGCATACATATATATACACATACATATATATATATATACATATATTTCTTCTTTGGATATAAACAAGTTGTCTGAGAGAGAATGCCATGTTATCTGGACAAATTACACAAATCATGTGTATTTGCCTATAATTCTATGTTTCTATAGAATTTATTTATTTTTCAATTAGTCGCACAAATTCTGAAAGGTGCTTCAAAATATATTTGTTGAGTTTTATTTTCTTTATAAATTATAATCTGATTATTAGAGACGTCAATTGTTTACTATCTATGTAGGTGTCCTTAGGAATTTGTTAAAATTCACAATACACCTAATTTTAATTTTTATTATATTTAATGTACCAAAATGAAACAAAATAAAGTTGTGAGAATGTGCCATTTATGTAATTTCCTTATGCCTTTTTTACATTTAACACGTATCCTGTGGTAACGTCTCATAATGCCGAACACGAGTTATGATCCATAATTTCTTGTGATACTCCATTTGATTGAGATGCCATTGTTCTGCTAAATCTCTCATGTTTAGATGACATAGTTCTGCTAAATCTCTCATGTTTGGAAATATTCTATAAGATTCTGTGGCAATGAGATCATTTCCACATTATCTTTTCACCCAGTGTTTCCACTGTGCAGGACATTGTGATACTGTTTGTACTGTAGCCTTCAGTTTTGATGGACAATTACTTGCTACTGGAAGCTTTGATGGACTTATTCATGTATGGGACACCTCTTCAGGTTGTCTTAAATGTACACTCAATGGTTCTCGAGAAGGTTTTGAGGTGAGCTATATTTTAGGCATAAATCAAGTCTCTTTGTTTCTTAATTTTGACTAATTGTTATTTTGCCCAATAGAGGACACTTGATAATAGCAGGTTCAAGAGATAAAAATGGATGGATGTGGAATGCTGATAAAGGCTGCCGTCTCAATACATTTTCTGGACATAGTAAAACTGTCACATGTGGTGATTTCACACCTGAAGGTACTCAAATATCTATACTTTATGTTTTGAGCTAGTTATAATTAATGGTCTCACCAAATACTTTGTTCTTGAAGGCGAGATTATTTGTTCTGTCTCTGATGATGCATCATTGAGGATATGGAACCCAACGATTGGGAACTGTATCCATGTTGTTAGAGGTAATATTTCTTTTCTTTTTTGTCAAGTATATGCCAATACTTAGGTTATTGTATCATGTAAAGTCCCATTAAAATTACCATAACATATTTTGATAACTATCAATTTAATAAGCTATCTAAACAAATGACATCTACAATAATTATAAAATGCTCATTCTTAATAAATTAGATACATCTTGAAAATGACTCAATTTTTACAAGAGTCTTCAGACGGAATTTTTACAAGAGTCAGCATCCCAGAAATCATGGCCAGGCCATGATTACAATCACGGGCCGTGATTTCCGCACAACTTTATCAGAAAAACTACAGTGCACTTCACGGCCGAGCCATGATTTCAATCGCAGGCTCTGATAGAGACTTCCCATAATGTACAGTACAGATCACGGCTTGACTGTGATTTTAATCAACTTTCGCCCCTTCACTTTCTTCACATCTTTCTCTCGATCGGATGCTCTAAAAATTCCAAAAAAAATCTAGAAAAATCAGGTTTTGAAGCTAAGAGGGAGGTGAAGCATCTGGGCTTAAAAGCCCTCTTTTTAGTGTTGATTCGGGCAAGGAATCGAATTTCCGGAGGGATTTTTGGGCGATCTTGTGATGGTTCTTCACCAAATCGAGGGAAAGCATTTGCATCATCTTCTCCTACCTCTCCTTAGTCTTAGTTTGTACTTTTTTTAATCGATTTAGGAAATTTGTACTGAATTGCATGGCTATGTTAGCGTAAACCCTTTATCGGGACTCAGATGGAGCTCGCTGACTTGATCTATTATATTAATTGAGTTTAATTTAATGTCATGAGTTATATCTGAGCATATTTTACCTAATTGTGTTATTTATATATTATTACCCTGATCAAGTAATTTTGTGTTTTGGACGTTACGATTATGACCGCAAGGAGAATCATGTTGTCGGATCTGCTGGATAATCACGAAAGTAGTTAGGGTTCAATCAAGAGTAATAGTTTTTCACATAACTTAATAGACTTAAATCGATAAGCCATGAAAGTAGGGGATCGGTTGAAGTAAGTATCGGGTTATGCTACTAAAAGAGGGTAATCTGTACCTTAAGATAAACCTCTTATAAAAAATGAATAACTCATGCATCAGTTTTGTTCAGTTCAGTTAGATCAGTCAACATGGTGAATTTTGTAGTCTCGATATCTCTCAAATACACCCTTCATGTTTATGTTGTTGCTTTTCTTACTTGGTTCGTAGTTTAATTAGATAACCTGTTTCCTAAACCTTAAGTTTGGATTGCTTAGCTTCTGGATATTAGAATTGTTTGTACTTGACCCAGTTCCCTGTAAGACCGACATTTTTTGTATTACTTCGATAACACCATGCACTTGCGGTGTGTATCATCATCTACTTTAACAACATTCTAATCTTTAGCCGAACCCGAGAGGAATACCTAGAGCATCTTCGCTCTACTTTTGAGATTCTCTAAAAGGAGCGCCTCTTCCTTAACACGAAGAAATGCACCTTTATGGCCACCCAAGTCCATTTTCTTGGGTATATTGTGTCTGACTAGGGTCTATCTGTTGACCACGCCAAGATTGATGCCTTTCGGCATTGGCCCGAGCCGCACACTACTTCTAAGGTTCGTAACTTTCTAGGTCTTGCTGGTTTCTACTGTTAGTTCATCTACGGTTTTAGTACCATTGCGACTCCGTTGACCCAACTTTTGTCAAAGGACGATTTTGAGTGGACACGGCCACTCAGCGTGCCTTTCAGGCCCTTAAGGATGCCCTCACTACAACCCCTGTTCTTCGACTTCCGGACTTCTCTAAGGTCTTCGAAGTTGCGTATGATGCCTCCGATACTCGAATCGGAGGAACATTGAGTCAAGAAGGCCACTTGGTTGCCTTCTTTAGTAAAAAACTAAATGTCATTCGACAGCGATACTCCATGTATGATAAGAAGTTCTATGCCATCCTCCAATCATTAAGGCAGTGGCGACACTACTTACTCCACTGTGAGTTCATCTTGTATAGTGACCACCAGGCCTTATCCTTCTTAAACGCCTAGAAAAAGTTGGGTGCCCGGCATGCAAAATGGGTTGAGCACTTACAACAGTACTTTTTTGTGATCAACTATAAGGCGAGCAAAGAAAACATAGTAGTGGACGCCTTGAGTCAAGTTAGGACCCTGTTGTGTGTCATGCATACCCACATCAATACCATCACCTATGTTAAGAATGAGTACCCTAGCTACCCCAATTTTGGTGCTATCTATACCGGTTTGTGTGAGTTCGAGGATGCTGAATCGCCTTACCAGCTGTGTGAAGGCTATCTGTTCTTTGGGAACTAGTTGTGCATCCCTCGGTCTTCCCTTCGAGACCATCTTTTGCTGAAGTTGCACACAGGTGGCATTGCCGGCCACCATGGGCATGACAAAACTTATGAGATGGCCAAGGAGCACCTGTTTTGGCTCTACTTGCACAAGAATGTGGAGCGTATTGTCCGCTATTGTGTAGAAGCATACTATTTTTCTTGCTTGCGCTGCATTATATAGTGTATATACATTTTGATTATGAAATATGAACATAAGAATTCATTATTATATATACCAAAGTTTGAAAAGTTGGTCCAAATCGGTGTACCGGTTATAACCACAAACCGAAAATTTCGGTTGGTTCGGACTAAAACTTATTTAGTAGCATTTTAATTCAAATTCCTATGTTTTGCATTTACAGTCAACTATAAATGTCTTAGATTCTCTTTTGACCTCTTTTTTATTACAAGAATTAACGGGTGCTATCCATGATTAGTGTTCTTTTGGCTAAATCATGTTTCTTCCCTTCTTTTGGTTGGGAAAAAAAAATATATGATTGATAATAGAGCTCAGTTGGTTGGTTCTCTGTATATTTTAATAAATATCGTTGTGCCTTTGTAGGTTATCAGCTCATTGATTTCTCATTCCGATTCTGTGGAGTGCATTGGGCTTAGACCGAGGTACGCTTGTTTTTTTATGCAAGTATGTTCAACTAAAATACATTTACAAATTTGAAATAGTGAATATGCTTGTGAAGCCATCTTACCTTGGGCACATTTGAATTCATGAGTTCATAACTTCTGCCGCTCATAGCTAACCATCTTCTCAACTTGCAGCGTTCCTTGGGCTGCAACTGGCGGGATGGATAAGAAGCTCATTGTGTGGGATCTACAACGTTCTTCAGTTCTATGCACATGTGATCATGAGGTTTTACTACACTATTTCTTTATGAATCTTTTGACCCTCCGTTCCATTTATTACAACTTTTGTTTGTTCCTGTCAACAGGAGGGGGTGACATGCCTTGCATGGTTGGGCACATCCCATTTTGAGGATGGAAAGGTTCGTATATGGAACAGTTTATCCGGCGATTGTGTAAGGATCTACAGCGGCCATACCGATATCATTCAGGCTCTCGCTGTCTCTGCCGACGGTAATTTTCTTGTCTCAGTTTCGGATGATGGGACTGCCAGAGCTTTTGAACTCCGAGTTCTGATAGAAGATATGCGTGCTTAATCTCCTCAATCTTGTGCCATTTACGAGCACTAATGGAATTCAAGCTTAAAAGAGTCGAGATAATGGCCCCGTAAGTGTCAAAGCGTCGAATATATTTAATTTTAAATTTAAATGTGCTAGTTAAGGTGATATATTTGGCTGTTTATAACTGAGATGCGACAAATTGAATTACAATAGTGAAAAAAAAAACATAGGAGGAAGCTAAAACTACGATGTGGAGATTAAAGTTTACTCATATCTCCTGTTTTATTTTCACCTCGCCATACAAAAGGAACACAATGGAGGCAAAGGCAACTCAACCACAACTGCATCGTGCATCACATAGGTCACAAGCTGCTAAAATAGTGGTATATCACAGCTTTCACACCCACCAAAATTTGACTTTGAAAGCCTAAAAGACTATGCATTTTGAGCGTCTACTCGCAGGGCAGATCGACCAAATGTTCATAAGCTTGCATCTCAGATAATTTCTAGTATTTCTTCAATTCCAATTTGGTCCCAGATTGAGTTCGACTACCTGAATATACCCTAAAAAAGTCACTAATGTTCTCAGGAGTATCATGGATTGATCTGTGCTACAAATACACTATCCTGAAATTTTAGCCGCCTAGTAATAGCTTAAGCTTTAGTAAATTCCTAAGCATTGAAAAAAGATAAATTATTTCAGAATTGTGACTGTCATTAGCAACACCGCTGTTGGGTAATGAATAACATGCCTGGTCCAGAAATGTTCACACTCCAACTCCAACTAGGAAGGATCTAGCACCTAGAATACACTATACAGATTCCATTCTTGGACACCAATTTCTAGAATACATTGATCTGAACCGATCATTTATCTAATGTACTGTTACGAACTCAATATTAGTAGTGAATATCTAATAAAACGGATCCGACTTAGTATGTTATACCCGGCCCGCTAAGTAGGATAAGGTTATAAATAAGGGTCTAGGGTTTAGTGTTGAGTCATTGAGTGTTTAGTTATTCTATTGTTAGGGTGTGCTTCGCACGAATTCTCGCCGGTGACGGCTTGAGGGACGATTCGATTCTTCGAATCGTAACAGTGGTCCGACCTGCCGGATCAATCGTCGGAGAACCAGTGGTCCGGCGAAGGATAAAGGCGAAAGAAATTCTGTTATCGGTAGTAGATCTAAACGGCGGGTCTATTATCGTTGATCAAGCCGAAGAAGAAAACCTAGGGCAAAAGAAGTTCAGCACGTAGTAAAGTTCTCATCCCGGAAAGATACCAATGCGCGCAGCAAGTACTGTAGCGTGCTAGGGTTTTGGCAAAAGTACTATAGCATGAGTACTGTAGTAACGTTCTGTAGTGTGAGTACTATAGCAATGGTACTGTAGCGCACCTTCGGCGGAAGATCTAGGCGGCGGCGGCTCTTCCCTGTCGCGAGTAACCCCGACAGATTTTGCGAGGTGCCTCTTCTCCCGGAACCCTAGCCGGCGACGGGAGTGGTTGACTGGTGAAGACAAAGTCCACTGCTTCCTCCGTCGGAACCCTAGCCAGCGACGGGAGCGGCTGTTGGTGAAGCCTGCGCGTGCGAACGCGGGCTATAACTTAGGTTTGAGGAAAAAAAACACAGAGTGGAAAAAAAAAAGGAGTAGAGAAATTTTTTTAAAAAAAACACGCTGTTCACAGTTACTGTAGCAAAAAAAAATTAAAAAAAACCTATGAGGGGACATTGAAGGATCGATTCTTCTGCAGGCATTGGCTGTGATTTACCATGAGATCCACTCGATCTGAGACGAGATTAGAAGCATTAGAGAAAAGTATAGCCGAGATTATAGCGATGGAGGAGAAGTGCAAAGAAGAGCAAGCAACGAATGAGGAGAGATATCGGGCAGCCTAGGAAGATAGTAGGAGATTAAGAAAAGATATGACTGACCTGAAGGAGATGTTCTCAACCTTTCTAAATGGGAAAATGGTTGAAGGCACGGGTGATCCTGCGCAACACTCTAGGGAACGGGCACGAATTATTCCACAGGAGGCTGATAACAGAAATTGGCAGGAGGAGCAGATTCATGTGATAGAAGATGATTTGTGGCGACTAGGATGGGTTTATCCAACAGCTACTGGTGGAGGTATTGGGCGGAGAAATCTCTTAGTGGGGAAGCTATAGGATGTCGTGAACCACACCGTGAAACTTATATGAGGAATGATGGAGATGAATACATGGCTGATTCTATGGAGTGAGGCATGTACAATAATGAAGAGAGAAGACTCATGTGTCGGAAAGTGGAATTGTCTGTGTTTGATGAGATAGATCCTCTAGGGTGGATTATAAGAGCTAAACAGTATTTTCTTCTACAAGGAACTGCTAATCACCATCGAGTTCCTTTGGCATTTGTGAGTATGGAAGGTCCAGCTATTCATTGGTTTAGTTGGGTAAGGAGAATGTAACCCAATCTTACATGAGATATTTTGAAGGAAGAACTTATTGAATGGTTCAGTGAATCTAATGCAGCTAACCCTTTTGAGATGCTATCTTCATTGGAGCAAGGGTCTAAATCAGTGGGTGAATATGTTGAGCTATTTGAAAGATTGGTGGCAAGAGTCCCAAGATTACCTGCTTCACAATATTTGGGCTACTTTCTCAGTGGATTCCATGAGGAGATCAGGAGGTGGGTGCGCACTTTCAATCCTCCCATAGTAAGGAAGGCGATACAACTGGCCAGAAATTTTGAAGGAGTTCTAACTGACACGGACAACATTACTAGACAATCTGAAGGCACCCTAGGGGGAAGGACCATTATTTCATCATGCACACAGCCGAGGGCCACAACAACAGAATGACATTATTCAGGAGGAGCTAGAACTAATATGGAACACAAACCAGAGAGCACTATGTCATCCAAGGCTAGTGTAGTTGCGGGTAGCCGATCTCAACTTCCAATTAACGAGAATATACTTCAACAGACGCAAGAGAGGAGCCAGACAACTAATAAGAACCAAGGAGGACGATACATCTCTTACCAAGATTTTAAGTCCAAACAAGAAAAAGGATTATGTTTTAGATGCGATCAGTCATACCATCCGATGCATCGCTGCGCGAACAAAGGCTTGAGACTCATGATCTTAGCCGAAGATGAGGAGAGGGACCTTGCTGATGAGAAACTAGAGGAAGAAACTCGAGCTTTTTGGGAACCTGGTAGAGGCACAAGCTGAAGTTTTCTTAGTTAAATTTTGAGCAACCTTGAGGACAAAGCTTCTTTAGGGAGGGAGAATCTGTTACGGACCCAATATTAGTAGTGGATATGTAATAAAGCAGATCTGGGTTAGTATGTTATACCCGGCCCGCTAAGTAGGATAAGGTTATAAATAAGGGTCTAGGGTTTAATGTTGAGTCATTGAGTGTTTAGTTATTCTATTGTTAGGGCGTGCTTCGCACGAATTCTCGCCGGTGACGGCTTAAGAGACGATTCTTCGAATCGTAACATGTACATTCCAAGTTCCAGCAATATATCTATAGTAAATCTCAAGATTAGGGGAAAGCTACTGTTCCACCTTCAAAAAATGTTCACAAGGAACTCAGATTTGCAGTGATATCGGTTTTAGTTAGAGATGTGCTTTACACAGATGTATTTGTACATCTATTGGATCGTTTAGCAATAATAGAATAGAATTCACCATTAAACAGTGAGTAACATTTGCAGCAGCAGCAGCTTTTCTTTTGACTAGTTTGCTTAAACAAATGCTGGTCACAGAAGCAACCTCTGCCATGAATTACGCTTGCTTGATGCATATGCTAGAAGTCAACAACAGTCATCTAAAAACTTATAAAGATTTTGATTTTCAAGCAACGATCTTATTTCACAGCGAATTTTGAGCAATCTTTACTGCTAAAACATGGTAGTGTAACGACTGTAAGTACTAAATACTGAGAGATACAAGTAGCATATCAGGAATGAGAATTAGTCTGGGGATTTTTATGTAAAACAACCTTGTAGGAAAACATAGATACGTAGTACGATACTTATAATCTACCCAATCAAATGCAGGAATACAGAGGTACAAGGACTGAACGTTTAGACTATGGATTTTCTACTTGAACATTTCAAGATGTAACTATAGTCTATAGGAACCCACAAATTATGTAAATCACAAATTTGTTTTACATAATTTGTTATAGTACCATATATGTTTGCCACTCATCTTTTCCTAACACAAAATTTATAATGCCTGATCTGATTAGATCAAGTTTATATTCTGACATTAAATAAGTATTCAGCTAGCTTTTTTGGTATCCAACTCAAAACCTTCGTCTATCAGCAAGGAATACAAGTGCAGTCATCCTCGATTCCATTTTACAATTTGTTATTTATGTTCTCTCCATAAATATCTAGCTATTTGAACTAAGAGGTGACCATAGTATAATAATACACAATAGTTGAGACTTGAGAATGAATGTTCAGATCCTAAGAAGATGTTTCCAAACGAAAAGGATAGAATCAATATATTTTTCATCCTTATAACTGTGGATTCCATCTAAGGAACATGGCCTAAAGTAGGAGCCTGAACTATATACATCATTCACTTGGCTAGTTAAACAAGGGTTATTTTCCACCACGGTTGATTGAAAGACTTTTTTCTCCATTTTACATCTTACATCACCATATAAAAATAAAGAGTTATTCTCATTTGTAAAAGTATAGTACAGTTGTCATATATCTTTGCATAAGGCCTATTTCTCCACCACTTCTATGACATTATCCAGATTGATTCTTCCGGTTTAAAATCCCTTAGTATTTACTTCTTAAGATCTTATTCTCTTAAAAGGATGCTTTAATAGACTTGAACATCCATGGGAACTAAAAAGAACTGAGCTAGTAGAATAGCTCAAGTGCTCAATATCACCATCCATTAGCTATCCTTGAATCTCCAATGCCATCATGTCCAGATAATATTAAATGTCAATTCTTCCTCTTACATAATTACAACCTTACTCTCAGCCAAATCAAATCAAATTTTCCACTGTACCACATCCATTCTTCTCTTCCTCAAAGTACCAAGTTCCCAACAACTTGAAACACAAGATAACTTTACAACGAAAATAAGCTGCTGCTATTCACTGCGTCTCTTTGCAAATGTCGCATCCAATATAACTTGGATCATATTTCTTATAAAGAATATCACCATTCAGGAGCTGTTTTTCTTTGTTCAAGTAACATGCTACACAACATGTGGCTCTCTCTTCACACAACTTGTCGCATTTTTTTTTTGTATGAGTAGCACTTGAATGCTTTGCAGTCAAAATACTCAAGGAGCAGTCAGACTATACTAGAAAATCATAAAAGAATCATATTTAATGTGGTCGTATTGTTAATGTCTTGATGAGAACCAAGATAAGTTATTGAGCGTTGTGTTAGCTTCCTCGTAATAAACTTTCACTTCCATTTCATTTTGGTAAATAAACTTTCAAATGTTTTAATTTGGCACATGTATTTCAATCTAGCAATTTAGTCAAATTAACTCTGAGAAGAACTGGCGGATGAGGTGCTACCATGTCATTGTATTGGAGGTGGGATTCTTCATGGTGTTTGCAACTGAGATCGCAATGCTAGGTAGCCAGGTCAGCAAATTCATCATTCACACAGGCACAGCATCAAATTAATCTTACGGAATATGAAATACTTATACAAGTTTACATACCAAAATAAACGAAGGCGAAAGTTTATGTACTAAAATGGTAACTAACTATTGTTTATTAGAGTATAAGGGCAAGAATGTACTGATCTAGAACGACGCATATGACAGGTAATGCACTAGTAAACAATGCTGTACCTAAAAACAACTTTGCTAGTAGTAACATATCACTAATTGATCTGCATCAAAGAAGAATGCCGTTGGTTATCGAGATCCATTGTAGTTTATGTTATAAAGTGTTGAACTGTGACAGCACTGTTAAAATATTATATAGCACAATCTTCTAGAGATCCTTAATCCTTTCATCTGAAATCCTAGAAAATAATAGTGAACTAAATACCAAATGATTTTAGTAATAGGGAAGGCCAGAAAGAGATTCTAGACAATAACAGATTGTTATTATAATTATTTTAGTTTCATCTTTGTAAAATCCCGGTAAAAGTTGTACAAGACAAGTTGACGCTTTAAGAATGTGCATATCAAGCGCATACAAACAACAATCACTCACCCATATTGCAGCAAGATCACTCCCTTAGTTATCCCTCAGACAATCCAGCTGCTCCAACCATCACGACAGCAAGCAATCCGCTTGCCAATCCGACCCAAAAACTCCTCCAAGCTCTACCTTCCTTGCCGTTGTGAGTTGACACATTTGGTTCCATCCTTGGAAACTCAATGTGTCTGGCGTCCACTGGGACCCCAGTAGCAACCGCCGGTACCCGATCAGAGAGTTCCATCACGGGAAGTACCTGCAGCCGAGGAAACGGAAAAATGTTCCGGGCGTTCTCTTCTGGTAGTGGTGGCGCATTTGGTTCTACCCTACAGAACTCCATCTGCAGGACCGGATCACCACAATCCGCGAAAGAAGCATGCGGCAGCCGCAAATTTGGAGGATTATCGTTCGGGAACCATGGCGCATTTGATTCTACCCTAAAAAATTCCATTTTCTGGGGCCAATAGGAAGAGTCCAATGGATCAGCATGCGGCAGCGTCGGGGGCTCCCTGCCCTCATCTTCCGTTATCCGCACCGCATTTGACCGAAGCTTACACAACTCAATCCGCTCAACCTCCGCGTGAGGCCAGGTATCCACTTCGGAAGCCCAATCAGAGCACTCCACCGAGGAAGATGCCGGGGGCGTAGCCCCTAGGCACCAAAGCACGCGGACGATGATGCGGACGTAGCCACCGGGACGGCCAGAGGGGCGGACAAGAGGCAATGTAAGGGTGTTGCCTGCCATGGCGGGGATTGAGTTTAGAGGAAGTGCGGCAGCACCCTCCAGCCTGGCTCCGCCGCCGCCGCCGCGGAAGGGGAAGCGGGAGGAGAGGATCTGGATGTTGAGGGTGGCGGCGGGGTCGTGGAGGGCGCGGGAGGAGAGGGGCAGGTGGATCTTGGGGCTGGAATCGCGGGACAAAAGGATCTTGGTGGAGCGCTTCACGGCAGGGTCGATCCATGCCACTGCGAATGGCTTGGGCTTCGAGGGGAGAAAGAAGGCGGAGGAGCTCGGGCGGGGGTTTCCATCGCCGGAGAAGAGGAGGATGCTGAGCTCGAGTACGGCGTCGGCCCTGCCGTCCTGGGACATTGGCATTGCTACGGACGGGGAGGAAAACGGCGGACAGGACCTGGATTTATCGGTGGCGATTGAGGAAAGAAACAATTTTGGAGTTGATTATGAACGTAAACTGCATATATGTATCACTTCTGTCACGCCCCGGTCGGATCGGTCTAGAATGAGCGCTTGACCGCTTCCTAGAGCCGTCCGGCGGAATACCAGAACGTAACTCGCACTAGGGTTTCCGACCCAAAATCGAAACCCTAATCTCCCCGAATTATTTTTATCCCCAAAATACAGTTCGCACGGAAAACCCTAACCCTAATTTAGAGAAATCCGATCAAACCCTAAAATCAATTTACCTCCAAATCAATTTTGACCAAAAGTCAAAATCACTGTTCATGCTTACGTCAGCAATCCGTTGCTGACGTCAGCCCTCGAACGATTTCGCCGCCGCGCCGATTTGCCTTCGCTGACGTCAGGATGACGTCAGCCGCCCGATTTCGTCCGTTCGAAATCGAATTTCGCCGTTGCGATTTTGACCTAGTCAAAATCGCTACAGTAGCCATCTCGAATATCGCGTCGTCTTCAACCTCGCGACGTACGCGAACGTTCGCCGCGCTCGAACGCCGCCTGCGTTCGAGCCGACGCCGGAGAAGGCTGACGACAAGGGGAGGACGCCGCCTGCGTCTCGCCTCGTCGCCGGTGACCTAGCAGCCGCCTGCTGCTTAGAACTCTCGCCGGAAACGCCGAAACAGGGGAAGGAAGGTGGAAGAGGGAAAGCTCCGTTTTATTCCTCGAAAACGTTACAAAACTCCTCTCGTCGCCGACGACCACCGTCGCCGGTGCCCCCATCCCTCCCTCGCCGGTCATCGCCGGTTACAAGCTCTGTTTTTCCTACTCTCTCTCGTCGACGCCGCCGCGCCGACCTTCGCCCCTTGGCGGCATCAGAGCCCAGCTCTGGAAGGGCGACGGCGCCTCGCCGTCGCCGGTGGAGTCGCCCCCGGCGCTCTCTGTGTGGTGACGCCCCTCGCGCACCCCTTTCGTCCGCCGCTCGGACGCTTTTAAAGGGGAGAGATCTCGCCTCCAGCTCCGCTACGCTCGCTCGCGTGGACCACGCCGTGCGATCCGTTCGTCGCCGATAATCGCGCTCCGAGTCCTCTGCTGGAGCTTCGTCCGCGACCTCCTCGCGCTTCGCCAACCGCGTGGACGCCGTCGTCCGCCGCTCGCGTCCGAAGCGTTCGGCGAAGACGCGTTCGCGCACGCGTTCGCGCACGCGTTCGCGCACGCCTTTGCACGCGTCTGCGTTGCTCGCTGGTCACGAGGCTCTGGTCAACATCCAAAGTTGACCGGGCTTTTCCTCTCCGCAGGTGGGTTTCTGCCAATCGTGGGCCTGGGCTTGGGTTGGGCCGAACCGCCTGAACCCGGGCCTGACAACTTCAGTGGCTCCTTATAACGGCATCATAAAAGTCTAAAGTCGTTATATTGTTTACAACTGCGTTACCATGTCGACCAAAAGGGCACCACCAAGAAGGGGCGATGTATTGTCATGCCTGGGTTAGGCCAGTCCGGCCCAAGGTCCAATGGGCTTGAATCCAACCCAAACCTGCGGATGCCAACCCACTCGAAGCCCAGCGTTCGGAGCTCGGCGTCTTCGCCGCGTGCGGGCATTAGCAACCCAATGGTCTCCGCGCGAGCTTCGGACAAGCAGACGACGGTGGAAGGATCGGAGGCGGATGGCTCGGCGCAATATTCGGACAGGTCACGCGGAGCTTCAAGAGGCGGTGCGGATTTCTCAAATGCGGACGGAGTCTGCGACGCGGAGCTCGGCGACACGTGAGGGACACGGGCTACGAAGGTTCCAGCGCGCGAGGAGCGGGCGTATGCACCCTAATCGAAGGCAACAAAGAGGCGGGCGGCGCCTCTATAAATCCGTCGATAGGGGGAATCATGGGGGATCTTCACCACCAGAGGGAGAGAGCTTGGAGAGCGAGCTTGAGCGGGTGATTGAAAGTGGAGTTTCTAGCGACGAGAGTGAAACAGAGAATTGTAGCCAGCGCCTGAGGAGGCGACCGGCGAGGGAGGGGAAGTGGGCGCCGATGACAGGGGTCGTCGGTGAGACTAGAGAGGTTTTGTAAGCTTCTACGGAGTGAATAAAGGCTTTTTTCCTCTTCCATCCGCTTTCCCCTGTTTCTGGTTCCTTCCATGCGACGACAAGTACAGCGACGACAGTTGGCGAGCTCCAGCCGGACGGGAGTCTGAGGGAGGGAGGCGGCTAGCCCTCTCCCTTCTGGCGAGATCACGAGCACGGTGGTGCTCGGCAGAAGCGGCGGCGCGGGCGGCGTCGCAACACGGACATAGAAGACGACGCTACTCTTCCGATTTTGACTTGGTCAAAATCGGAAGGCAGACACGAGATTCGTGTGTCGAAATCAGATTTCAGCGGCTGATGTCGGGTGGACGTCAGCGGCCGAATTCGGACGCGAGGCGGGCGAAATTGAGGGCTGACGTCAGGCGTGACGTCAGCAACCCGATTTTGAATTCGGAAGAGGATTGACCGAGAGGTTGATTTTGACTTGAGGTAAATCTCTAAATTAGGGTTTCCGTTCGTTTCTTGATTTGGTTAGAAATTTGGACAGCTAGAGTTAGGGTTTCTGAGTGAACTATAATTTGGGGAAAACCTAATCCTGATTTGAGCGGAAGTGCACGCTCTGGTGTTCTGCCGGATGGCTCTAAAAAGCGGATAAGCGTGGTTTTTAGACCGTTCCGACCGGAGCGTGATATACAGTGTACTTGCAATGCTAGTTTAGGGATTGATTTAAAGAAAATATGACGGCATAGTATATTGTTCAAGAATTGAATTAGCTCGATACGCTACGTTACCACTATATCGTGATCAATTAATTCTTATTCTTTTCCTTTATATATATACATATATATAAAGGAAAATATAACGGCACATAGTGATTTGATTTGGTGCAAATACCTTGAGAGTTGAGTAGATGAAAGAGATTTAGGCTCATTTCATACGAAGATAAACTTGATTTTAAACTTATCCATTTTGAATGAGCGGCTAGTTGACGTAGTATTTGAAATTACATGCTTCAATACATAATAGATACTTGTATGAATATATATATATATATATATATATATATATATATATATATATATTATGAATATATATTATTTGGTAGATTGATACTATTGGTAATATTGGTACCACTAATATGGCATGATATCATATTGGTCCGAGCATGAATATATACTATGCTTCGAACCGATTTTAAAACCTTGATATCAACTATACCCAATCACATTAGGCTTGAATACGCATGGCTTATACAACCATAATTTGACATTAGCGTAGCTCACGAGCTTAGTTCAAATAAAAGAAACTTAGATCATATGATGAATGAGTAAAATTAAAGAGGGAAAACATGGGTGCTATACTGGTTTTCACCATCTATTATTTAGTTATCCATAAGTTTGTGCTCTTTTGAGCGTTTCTTATTTAGAAGAAAATTACATATTCTTCCTTTTCTTTTGATATTCTTCCTCTACCAATAAGACTATGGAAAAAAAAAGAATTTCATCATTCCTTAGTTTTAATACAAGATTGCTAGCATGACGGTGAATGTCCCAAGACTCAACTTTGCTAAGACATTCTAATTTAGATCCTTGCATATATTTGATCCAATTTAATTAGATGAGTAAAAAGTAATATGATCATTTTTTGGCTTAAATCTCAAGGTTTTATTTTTTAGTTTTTGCTTGTGATGTAACTCATCGACAAGCTAACATTAAGATGCCCTGTGCTTTACATATGCACAAACGAAGTAACCACCTCAGAACAAGTGGTAAAGTGAAAATGATCGAAACTCGTGGCTCCTTTGTTGTTAGTCTTGCATGTAGGGCTGCCAAAGCCCTTTCTATAAGCCATAAGCATGCTAAAGATTAAAGATAGCTTTCTCTTCTCTACAACTCAAACTACTCGATCATTCCGTCCCTCACTCGTATCTGCTCCTATACTCACCATCATCTGAACGAAGATCTGAACGAAGAATTGACCCTTGTCACTTGAAGCATAAAGGCCAAATGCCTTATTGATCTAGTCGCCACTTGAAGGGCAGAGGTCTGTGCTACTGTGGCCCTAATCCCATCTGCCATTGCTGACGAGGGTTACAATTCCCGATGTTATGCACGAGGAAGCGACAAGAAAAATGAAGGGAATGAAGAAAAAAAAAGACGGAAGTAGAAAGGACAATAACAGTTGAAAAGGATAAATGACATCAAAACCATGCATTCCAAAGCGAAGTACATCATAATAGTTCTAAACATTCCCGTAATGGAAATAGTAATATGCCTAGTAAATCATAAGGAGGTTAAATGCTACAAGAAGAAAAAGCAGATATGATTATATGATTAGGTCAGTATTACTAACCTTTCTTGGGTTATATTCTTCACGTTTCCCATATTATTCTATATTATAGAAGACAATGCGTTATTTTTAATCAAGTAGCCACATAATCTGCTATGTTTTAGTCAAAGATCTCAATACGGTTAAATGCATCTCAAAACAATTTATTGTTTCCTGGTTTGAGAATGCCATTTGTGACACTTCAACAATATGGTTGTGCAACTATCATGAAAACATCTACATATGTTAGCGGAAATGCAGAGGAACTTCCGTGCAAAAAGGTACGCTTCCATCTTTCATTAAATTATGATCCTATATTATTCATATAGGTGAATTTTTGGAAGCTTATTAGAAATTGACGAGATCTAAGATCACAAACTCAACGTCCCAATTCATTGGCAAATAAATTATGTGAAACCTGAAAATGATGATGTGGGGTTGTAGGGATAATAACTTAGTCGAGGTTTGAAATGACTGCATCAACGACTTCTTGGGTTGTGCTGCTCCCTCCCAGATCTTTGGTCCTGTACTTGCCATCTTTTAACACTCGCTTGACGGCAGTCTCCAGCCGATCAGCAAATGATGGAAACTGCAGGTGCCTCAGCATCATGGAGGATGAAAGAAGCAAAGCTACCGGATTTGCTTTCTTCTGCTCCACCAGCTTCTCATTTCCCACATTGCCTGCTGAAGCACCTTGCTCAAACACTGCATGATCCTGGCCAACATTGCCTGGCAACAAAACACAGTTTGGATAAGTATATTATGAATGATCCATTTCGAGAAATTTTAGCAAAGCATATCCTGGAAAAAATACAACCTTGCAAATACATTAACAATAGTAATATTCCCACATATTGAAGGATGCAAAAGTCCCGTAGCATGTACTAAAGATCATGATTTGTAGATAAATCTGTCTAATCCCTAGTAACCAGAAACCAAGAGAACAATCCAAATGCCAAATGCTAAATGCTAATTTATGAGATTAAGCTTTAAATATTGGATACTCCAGTATGATAAGAGTTGTGTGCTCATGGAGTAATCAGCACCAATGAGGTAACAAGAAAGAATAGTACTTCTAAGATGCCTAGAAAGTAGAAACAGAGAATTTAAGTTTAAGCAATTGCCAGATAGGATAATCATGAAAAATACCTCCAGGCATAACTCCAGTGCCTCCAGCAATTCCAGCAGCCGTGTTTGCCACTAAATTACCATAAAGATTTGGCGTCACCTGCAATCATGACATGGCAACAGCAAGAGCCAAGTGAATAAACCCATCAAGTCAATTTAGCAATGGGAACATGTTGTAGCTAAAACTTAGCTACTTGAATAATTAAATCAAGCAATGCTTATATTAGGCATAACATATTTGAAACATCTATACAGATCTGCTACAAAAACAATGTAATACTTGAATCATAAGTTTTACTTGTATATCAAAGGGGGGTATGTGGGGTTAATACTATATATAGAGTATGAACTGGTTTTGCATATGAAGTGTGCAACGATGAACCCATTATTTCTAGGATAGACTCTATGACCGTTGGAAAATGTATTGGACATTTCCTCAAATTTAGCTTCGCACTGCATCATAGTTTCGTGCATCCTATTTGTACCTACTATGCAAAATAGGCTGTGGAAATGGATACAACATAAGAATATGGTATCTGAACAGCATACACCAAGTCAATGTCGGATGTACAGCAGGACAAAATAAAAGTAATAATTTAGCATAATGAATCATCATTCTGTTAAGATCATTACTCAAAAACAATGTTACCTGATGATCCATTTATCTAATGAAACATAATGTTTAAGATGCATTATATTCCACATAATAATTATAATTTATTCCGCATTACCTCAGAAATAATAAATAATTGAAAATTGAAACTTCAATATAACATTTAAAACATATATTATAATGCATATAATAGACCTGAGAAATAATTGGAATATTTCATTGTTCACAGTTGCTAAAGCCTCTTTTCATCTGGCCTCAGAAACATTTACAAATGAAATAATAGTTTAAGAATCTCTCATATATAAGGTAAATCAGCCACATTTTTGGTTGATTGTACGGAAATTACTTGCATATTATGGAATGTTGGCAAAGTTATCATCTATTAATATGAAATAAACAGACAGCTCCAATTTATATTTAATCAGCATGAATAAAATATGTTCATCTTACTTAGATCCTCACCAATGCTACACAAAAAAAATGGCTATGCACTTGAACCACTTGAAATAACCAAATACAAATAGGCAAAATGCAAATTTGCCTTCCAAGTGTATTGCAACGTGATATTGAAGCAGAAGTATATATATAAATAAAGAGAGCAAAAAGCAAGACTTACAAGTGCATAATATTACAAAAGAGAGATTATGAGTCGCTAAAATTTACTGAAAGGCATACCATGACATCAAATTGCTCTGGCTTTGAAACAAGTTGCATGCAGCAGTTGTCAACTATAATTTCATTATACTTTATCCCTGGGTATTTAGATGCAACCTCACGGCAAGATTCTAGGAACAGACCATCAGCAAGTTTCATAATGTTGGCTTTATGCACTGCCGTCACCTTCTTTCTGTTGTTCAGGTAAGCGTACTCAAAAGCATATTTTGCAATGCGCTCTGAACAAAATTTTGTTATCACCTAGTAAAGGAACAAATAATTTAATGAAGACACAAAGATAATAGGAGTTTCAGATGTCATTTAATAATATTTTCTACTGTGTAATGAAGAACTCGTCGTTCTTAATTCTTGGGTTCACAAATTCCTCTATAACTTAACTGACACAATAAAAGATTTTTCCACTCTTTTAGACTGATTTATGGATTGGATTTCAGTCAACTTATGGTTGGAAACTAATGGTCAGGGACAGTCTACAACGATTTTGGATTGGATCATAACAATCAAAGATGGCTTGTTTTAACCGAATATACAAAAGGATGTAATCTCCTAGAATATAGTAATTATTAGAATAAATTTCAAAGGAAATCTCACAGCAAAGGCTATAACAAATAAGAAGTTTGAAAGCTATAATCCAATAATCATGTAACTCAACTGAAATGGCAAAACAACATGGAATTAGAGAAATGCTGCAGCATTATTGTCAATTAAATCACATAGCGTGAGAGTTAAATCAACTAGATGATTGGCTTATTGCTGGACTTTATGATTTTGATAGAGTGAAATCACATAGCTATAATCCAAACGCATATAAGGTCATTGCTGAGAATATTAAGGATCGTAAACAGTAGCGCTGCAACTTCCTCAAAGTTCAACACAAAAGGACAGCTTTCTTCTTTCTTCATGAGATTCTCTACTGCCACCAGTGGGTTAATGTCAGAACAACGATAAGAATGAACAAATATGAATTTTATCCAAATGAGGCATTAGTTTTCAATTCCGGCCTGTTTGGATCAGGAAGACAATAGAGAGATAGAAGAGCATTGCAAAGAAAGAGAAATTGGTTATCTAATAAGGGCGCACAAGGAGCATTCGAATATAACTGTCTTGTTTTCTGTCTTAGAAATATCATATATAAGAAGTAAAAGACAAGCGCGCACAAAGCGCCTAGGAATCGGATTCAAGACCTACTTATTTTAAGTTAAATGCGCTAGAGGTAAAAGCAAGACGACACGAGCTCCTCTCCCCAAGTTACCTAAGCGAAAATAAAGCGGGCAGCATACCTTGAGACTCTCGACAACGCCGGGCACAACCTCGTGCTCCAAGCCCGAGTATTCACCCTCGGTGTTCTCCCTGATCACCACAATGTCCACATTATCATGCCTCGTCGGCAATCCCGGGCGATTGCAACAGTGGACCAACGAAGCGAACAGATCCAGCTCCTTCCTCAGTTGCATGTTGAGAGAGCTCACCCCTCCCCCCACCGGAGTGGCGAGCCCGCCCTTGAGACACACTTTATTCCGCTTGATCGAATCGATCACCTCCGGCGGCACCGCAGCCATGTCGCCACGCACCTCGTACGTCTCGAAGTACACCGGCGCGTGCATGGCCTCCATAACTTGCCGCACGGCGCCGGTGACGAGGGGTCCGATGCCGTCGCCGGGAATCAGGGTGACCGGCCGCGGCGCCCCGTCACCGGGACGGGGCATGTAGGTCACGGATCTGCGACCCTCGACCCCGGGGAGCGCCGTGCGGCGGAGAAGCTGCGCGGATCGCCTCATCCTCGTAGGTGTTCGCCGCTGGAGCCGATCGCGATCGAAGGAGGTAGGGTTTGAGGGGCGAGGAGGCCGGGGTTGGGACTGTGGGGAAGTTGAAATAACGGAATTAGCCTTCAAAAGTGAATGGGTTTTAGTTAGTGGGGGAAAGTATTTTGGTAAATTACGGATGTGAGGCGGCGTTAACCACGGCGGGAATCGGAAGTGAAGGTGAATAATTAGCCCCGTTTGGCGGCCACGTTTGGGTGGCTTTTGGCGTTTGCGGACAGCCAAAAGCCCGAAGCATTGTGTTTGGCGACCCGCTTCTCAGTCGGCGACTGAGAAGCTTTACTGTTCCTGGGAAGCACTCATGAGCCAGCTTTTTGGAATTAAAAGCGGCTGCCTGGCAACAGTAACGGCAGCCGCTGCTCCGAGTCTCTTCGCAAGATTTTCGTCTAGAGATCCGCCACTGTCGCCGCCTCCAGCCATCCCCGCCTCCGGCCGTCGCCGTAGCCTAGCAGTCTTCAGCGTACGCCTTAGGATCTCATTTTTCCCCTTCGTTTTTTGAGATTTTGGCTAACTACTCGCCTCTTCGCCGATCCGCCTCTCATCGCCTCCTCGCCGCTTCGCCTCTCGCCGATCGCCACTCCTCGACCTCTCGCCGGCATTCTGACGCGTGAAGCCCTTTCAGATCCAGCCGCTAGAGCTTAGATCGCATCCAGTGCCAGCCTCGTCGTCGATCCCATCTTGCTTCTAACGCTGCCCGCCACTCCTTGCCGCTCCGTCGTCGATTGCATCTTGCCTTCTAACACTGCTAGCCACTCCTTGCCGCTCCGTCGTCGATCGCATCTAGCACATTGTTTAATATGTAAGCCCTTCTAACGTTGTTCAGTAATGCAACATCAAATTCGAACTTGAAATCACTTTGTTGACTCTCATCCTTCTTCCTAATAATGCAACATCACATTGTTTAATATGTAAGAATCAATGAACAAGCAAAGATTAGAACAATAGAGTGCACGTCACTTACCAATTCAAGGAATATGATTCTTCCTGAAAGTATTTAAATCTTTTATAGAGATATACGTGAATCCATAAAACTCATTTGCTAATGTTTCTAGTAGCTAAGTTTGATAATATTGAATATGTTTTAGTCCACATCCCTTTCTCATTAAATTGTACTCTTTTGGTCTATGTTCAAGATTCAAATGTCAACTAAAGGTGGTAAAGCAGTTTGGAATATACAAACAACACAAAATTTTTGTGATGTTTGTATTGCTGCTATTGATAAAAACATGCGTCCTAGATCTCATTTCAACCCAAATGGATGGAAGTTTGTTGTTGAAAACTTCCAACAAATTAGTGGGCTACTATATGATCGAAAAGTATTAAAAAACAAATGTGATCAATTGAAATCAAACTGGAAGTTGTGGAAAGAGTTAAAGGGGAAAGAGACTGGATTAGGATGGGACTCAAGATTCAAAACAGTAGATGCGACTCCAGAGTGGTGGGCGAGTAAGATTGCGGTATGTACTTAGGTTATTATTAATATTTTATCAAATGTAATCAAATCAATTTTTAATCCAATGTAAATATAGGTGAATAAAGATTATGCAAAATTTCGAAAAAAAGGTATTCATCCTGACATTGAAACCAAGTTGGATACGATGTTTGGAGATACAATAGCAACCGGTGAGTATACATTTACACCAGAAGTGTATGAAGAATCTGCTGCAAACTTGGGTGTAAATGAAGAAAGTGATGTGCCCATGTCTGATACTAATGAATCAGTGCATGTTGCTACAAGCTCTCGACCAAGTAGTGGTAGTCAACGGGGAAAAAAGGAAGAATGTAGGTGCATCACTGATGAGGGATAATATGATTGAAATGAGAGATTTTATTCAACAAAGAAAGAATATTGAAGCTCGGCTAGTAGATGCTCCTGGGTGTACTCTGGACGAGATACTGGATGATGTATTGACTCTTCCTGGTGTAGATGGTACTTCTGAGATATATTTTTTCGCTTGTGCTTTATTCAGGGACCAACAAAATAGAGCAGTGTGGAAAAATCTGAAGACAGTTGATCAAAGGATGGGATGGTTGACATATATGCAACGTTCCATAGGAAATTTCATTCCATAGGCTGCATCTATATATGTTGGTAACTAGACTTGTGTTCTTTTGAATTCTACTCTACTTGTAATATGTGTTGGATGCTTATGTGTTGAGCACATTCACTGTTGGATGCATATGTACTTAAATTCTACTCTGTTGGATGTTTGTTCTTAAATTCTATTCTGTTGAATGTTTGTCCTTAATTTTTATTACTATCTATTCTACTCTACTTGTAATATGTGTTGGATGCTTGTGTACTTAAATTCTTAACAATGTCCATAATTTTTTGTTCCTAGATATGGCTGATCATATACGTGACAGTGATGCTCCACAGGAGATTGATGCAGAAGAGTATATTAAAAATACAATGCATGACACTTTGATGCTGGTTCATTATAATAGTATTATTGCACAGGAGTATTATTCAAAATATGTAGATAAGTCACCTTGTATGATGTCTAAGCATACAGGAATGAGATGGATGAGAGAGTTAATGGAAGGAAACACTGAAAGATGTAGGCGAATGATGCGAATGGATAAACATGATTTCAAACAATTATGTACTATTTTGGAGAACTCATATGGTCTAAAATCCTCAAACAATCTAACAATTCTTGAAAAAGTGGGTCTTTTTATTTTTGTATTAGCACAAGGTGCATCTAACAGACATACGCAAGAAAGATTTCAACATTCTGGTGAAACAATAAGTCGGATCTTTCATGAGGTGTTGAAATCAGTATGCAAGTATGCCAAGGTCTTGATACAACCCACAGATAGAGAGTTTCGAGATATTTCACCACAAATATTACATGATACTTGTTATTACTCTCATTTCAAGGTAAGTCTTTTGATTAAAATAATATGATAGCTTATAGTATGTATTCTATTCTAAAATTTTGTTATATTTTCATAGAATTGTATTGGAGCTATAGATGGAACACATATAGATGCAGTCGTACCTCTTAGTGATCAAGTTTGATTTATCGGAAGAAAAGGTCATCCAACTCAAAATATCTTAGCTGTATGCACATTTGATATGAAATTCATATACGTACTCACTGGATATGAAGGTTCTGCACATGATGCCCGAGTTCTTTCAAAAGCGAAGAATTTAAACTTTCCAAAACCCCCATTAGGTATAAATTTATTTTCATTTATACACGTTCTAGTATAAACTTTCAAATTTACAACCCTTCATCACAAATAAGTACTAATTGACTTTTTCGTAATATTTGTAGGAAAGTATTACTTAGTTGATGCTGGATACTCACAAACGAGTGGGTTTCTTGGACCTTATAGAGGGGTGAGATATCATCTTCAAGAATACCAACAAGGACATCCACCACAAGGACTTAAAGAAGTATTTAATAAATCTCATTCATCTCTTAGAAGTTGTATTGAACGATGTTTTGGAGTATGGAAGAAGAGGTGGAACATATTACGTGACATGCCTTCATATGCATTTGAGATACAAGTCAAAATTGTAATTGCAACAATGGCCATCCATAATTTTATTAGGGAAAGAACAAACACTGATGACATTTTTCAAGAATTTGATGCTAATCCAGATCTTATCCCAACAGATGATTATGAGGTAGATGAAGAGGATGCTGAAGATCAACATGTGTCTACGGAGATAGATCACCTTCGAAATCAGATTGCATTAAGTTTAATGAATTCACATGTGTAGCAAATATTTTATTGTATTGCTATTATATGAATGTGGTTACTTTGTACTCGTTGGATGTTGTGATATTTGGATGGTTTGTTATGTGGACTTAATTCTACTATGTTATGATATTTAGATGGTTTGTTATGTGTGATTACAAGTATTTGTGATGAATTTTGGATAATTTTTTCTTGTCATGGTTGGATATTATTTTATATATTATGTATGCAGGGTTTCGCACTTAAAATATAGGGGAAACTCTTGCAATTTTTTTTTAATTTGTCCACTTTAAATTATATTTAGTTATATAATAGTCTAAAAATTATTTATTGTTGTGTAAAGTAATTTCAAATTTTACAAATAACTTAAAACAAATTTTCTTGATAGAACTGAACAGCACAGCACAGCAGCTCACAGTTGCTTATCAGACCAGCTAATATACCCAAACAGCCTCAACTTTTCAGATCAGCTCTACTCAGATCAGCTTTACTCAAACCAGCCACCAGCCAGAAGCTCCAGCCACCCCAAACAGGCCCTTAGCTGTTGTTGATAATTTATTCCTAAAAATGTAGAATTTGTATCCATTGGCGGTGTCGCCGACACAAGCACGCCGTCCGTCTCGGCCCGTCCATGTCGTGCCCTTTGTGGGCCGTTATTTGGGGCGTACCATGCTGTGGCCCAGTGGTAAAAACTGATATTATATTTTGTTTACTAATTTCTAAATTTTAGTTATATTTATATAATTACATTATTTATTGAATCATTTTTATTATTTTTATGTGAAAAACATAAAAATCACCGATTGAAATTTGACATTGAATTAAAAAGAAGTAAGATATTAGAATTAGATTAGTGAATTTAGATTTTGGGTTTTATGAAAACGTTACATATTTATCTGAGAACGCTGCTAGCGGGATAAAATCGGTGTTACAAAATTTACAATATATCGGGTTGAAACCCAACGGCGGATAAGCTATGATTTAGCTTTAAAATTTGTTCAAAAAATTATAAACAATATATCATAAAACCACAACAAAAATATTATAAGCAATCACGTAACAGTAAATCGTTTATATTGTGTAACAGGAATTGTTATAAAACACAACTACCTGAGGGTTTTTATTTGTCCAAATACTGTTACGATATTATTTAAATCAGTAAAATTATATAACAGTAACACTGTTATAAATGGTCTTTTTGTCAAAGCATAATCCATTACCATTCACATTAGTAACATTAAAGTTTTTTTTTATTTAATTGGATATTAAAGAGTTTAAAAGGTAAAGTTAAAGAAATGAAATAGTTTAAAAGGTAATGAACTCTTCTATTATTAAACAACTATAAACTGAAATGGAAATCAATAAATTGGTAATAAATAATAAATCGATGAATCATAACTACGAACAGTAAGATAATTACTGTTACACAATTGTCAATAAAATTAAACAGTACATTAACAGTATACAATACTAACATTTCTCAACGTTTCAGTAAAATTTTTATTTTTTATAAATAAAAATATGTTATAAACACTAACAGATACATACATACATACATACATACATACATACATATATACATATATACATACATATATATATATATATATATATATATATATATATATATATATATATATATATATAAATGATTTTTTTTATATAAGAGAACCTTTTTTGAACAAGTAATGAAATTTTAAGATACAAATTTTTATTTATGGTTAGTCTGAAATTTAATTTAGACTTTTATTTAAATAAAAAATAAAAATAAAAATTATAAATTAGTAAACATGCAAATTTAAATAAAAGAATGTTAGAGTGATAAAACGTGAAGGCATATTGAACTTTGAAGTTTGTTCTTAAATAAAAATTAGAGCTTTCCTGTAAATTAAATTTGGATTGAATACCCTATAATATAATTGAGATGTTTCTGTAGGATACAACTAGAGAAGTTGACTGAACGCCCTTTCAATGTTTAGCAATGAAATTGAAAAATTAAGAAAAAAAATTGGGAGAGGAAATTGAGAAGAAGGATGAATATAGCATATGTGATTTTTTAAGACTTTTTAAGGCTTATCCAATGTTAGCCGCTAACATTAATTAGCAAACATTAGTGTTTATTGCTAATATTATTTCCAATAAAATGTTAGTAAATTACTCACCCCTCCCCTTTTCTTTCTATTCATTTCATTAGTTATCCTTTAAAAAATGTCTTCCCAAATTCACTGATATGAACGGAAAACTAAATGGTATCCTAAATTTTAAAAATCCTAAATATAACAACATTATGTAATAAAATAGATACTCAAAGCGGAAGAGGATAAGAACAACAAATGCACTACTTTTTTTTTTATTGAAATTCATTAATATTTATTTATAGAAATGAACTTCTAGACCGCATCCCCGAATAATAATTTGGTAGAAGTTTAGTCCAAAACTAAAGAATCCACTAAATTCATTGATTAACTTCTTTTTTGTCCCCTTTTAAGTGCCTTTAGGAGTATTCTATAGGGTAGTGACAAAAACTATTGCATGAACATATTTGAATTTGTCTCTTTTTAAAAATTTGGTATAGCATTTTATATTTGGGATGATATAAAAACTAATCCCCGCCCCGGCTCGACTTACCTTGCCCCACCCTGCCCCAATTTGACTGGGGAAATTTGAGTTCATCGGGAGTTAGGTTGGTTTTGGGTAAAACTCGACTTATAGAAGTCGAGGTCGGGTGTAGAATTTTCACTACTTGCCTCAACCTCGACCCCGACCTCGCTCTAGATATGAAAATTATAATTCCACCCTTAACTAAAATAAGAAAATCCTAACCCCACGACTCATGCCGCCCAACACCTACCGCTTGTGCACTACCCATGCCACCGATGCACCACCCTCGTCGCCGGTGCTTTGCCCATGGATTACTACAAGTCCAGGTTTCCCCGTGGGTACCTGATTCCTCGATGGGGTTGGGTTTGGGATGAGTTTTTTTTAACCTAGCGAGTTTGAGGATAGGGTCCGGTATAGGGTTAGGGGGTCAGGTTTAGCACTCCCTGCACCCGCCTCTGCCCCATCCCTATTCTATATAGGACCTTGTTCTACATTTCAGAATAGATAAATAGTTAATCGAGCATGACTAACTGATTGTTGTGTTAGAGCTCTAAGTTTCATTGTAGATGGTGATATTCTTTTCTCTAGTTTTGATGATAAAAAAAGGTGATTATGTGAAATTGGAATGTTGGCATTGCCAAATTATCATTCAAATTAAGCCATAAAGACAATGTTTCCCAAGCTTATGTCATGTCCTATGCATATGATTAAACTTGTTATGTGTTGTAGATGGTTGGGTATATGCTTTAACATATCTCACAAATTCACACTATTATCCCATATCCTTGAAAATTAAATGCACATTTTTATTTATGTGATAATTAGGTAAGGAAAGCCTACATATTAGAAGGTGGACAAATACATATATCTAAGAATGACAACGGATCGGGGTGCAGGCAAGTAGCGCCAAAATTGACCCTAACCTTGACCCCCAAACCCTATACCCCAACTTGTTGGATTTCAAAAAGTCCACCCGCCCTTGACCTTGACGGGAATCAGGTTGGGTCAAATCAAAATGTGGTGGCTATGATCTTGTTCAGCAGTCAGTAGTTGTTGACACAGATTTATATAGAGTTTCATGTGTCGATTTACTTATGGAATCATACCTATTTCATGACTTTAAGCCTTGTAATTGCCTATATTTGAATACATTTATGGAATCTACACCTGTTTCGGTATTTTTTACGTTTTCAGGTCAAATTGACCACATAGAGGGTAGATTCTGGAACTTTGGTAGTAGAGGAGCTCATCCTAACTCAAGAGGATCCGAACCAGGAGTTTTCGGATTCATTGAAGCCTTTGTTGGAAATCACGACCGGGTCCCGATCAGAATCATGCCCGTGATCGCCGCGATGCCTGAAGCTAAAATCGACAAATCACAACCAGGTCACGACCAAATTCTCGCCCGAGATCGCGGACCCGCCTGTTACGAAATCACCGTTTTCTCCCACGTTTCTTTGATCTGATCTGAGGGGAAGCTGAAGGGCACCTAGGACTTTTCTCCTCCATTGACGAAGGAGGCGTGGAGCAGCTTTTATGGGAAATTTCCCTCACAAAATCATTATTTCGTGAGGTATGGGCAGTTGTACCTTGCAGGAGATGGAGGCTGGCAGAAGACTTTCGGCTGAAACTCTGAAGCTTTGCAGCAATCTCTTTTTGCAGGGCATGGGGAAGAGAAGAAGGTTCAGAAGAGAAGAGGATATAAGGGCTTTTCTTGGTTTCATAAGAAAGGAGAGAGGGGGCGCATAAGAAAGAAACGAAGGAGAAACTGTGCGGGCGGAAAGAATCGAGGGGAGTTGCGCCCTTGCATCCAGCGAAGACATCTTGGTGCGCAAGCCTCTCGGGGACAAAATCTGTAAGGCAGATCCTACATTTACATTCGATTTGCTACAACATCTTATATAAATCCTAGCAAAGTATTGTATGATCTTGTACTTGTCTTGTAATTCCTGCACAAATCTGCTCATGTGCATGTTGATAATGAACATTGTGTGCGCTATTATCGTGAACATGTTAGGCTAAAACTCCTAAATCAGGATGTGGGATTAGCCCTCGATTACTCACTAGTTGGACTGGTTTAACTTTATTCATCCAAAAGCCCTTACTCAACCTTATGAACGCGCCTTGCCTGCATTACTCGAAAGAGTATGCTTGATCCTATAATCGCCTAAGTAAGGTTGGTTAATCAGCGTCTCTGGGAGGAAGATCCTCGCCTGCGGAACTGTACTTACTTACGGAGGTTATAAGGAGTTTGGACGTTTTGGGGAGAAGCTTTTCCGACCAAGCGTCGGAACTATTGGGTTGAGGGTTTATCCTTTCCGTTGATACGCTATGCCTACGTAGCCCGAAAGGGAGCGTTTGAACCTTAGATCGCCTAAGTAAGGTTGGTTAATTAGCGTCTCTGGGAGGAAGATCCTCGCCTGCGGAACTGTACTTACTTACGGAGGTTATAAAGAGCTAAGGCGCCTCGGGGAGAAGCTTTTTCGACCGAGCGTCAGAATCCTACGGATTGGACCGATAATCTCGTCTGTAAGAGCGGATAAGATTATTGGAGGGAGCGGCCCGTACGACGTGTAGTAAAAATCCCTTGAATCAGGAAAGACTTTGGTGATAAGGTTTAACTATTCCACTATGAGGAATCGAAGCGGTAAAACCCACATCCTGATGCATTTTCTCATTAAGTTCCTTCTTGGACGAATTCCTGCAGTTCCACTCTTACACGCAATTAATTAGTTTAGCATTCAAAGCTTCCTAATCTCCAATATCGTCTAGCTAGTAAATTCGCGATCAATCAGTACTTGCCCATTAGTCCCTGTGGGATCGATATTTTATTACTTCGATAGACCTGTGCACTTGCAGGGAAAACGCCTACTATACTCGTGGGCGCTATCAAGTTTTTGGCGCCATTGCCGGGGACTAATTTTGGCAATATTGACTAGATTAAGAAGTTATCAGACTAGACATTTTTAGTTTGTTAATATACTTTCTTTTATGTTACTTTACACTTTTCTTGCTTTAACGGAACATCTACTTGTTAGAATTTTAGTTTATGCATAGAACTCCGCGACCGGAACCTGCCATACCATTTGATTCGGAAATAGAGAGAACGTTCCGGCATCGCAGAAATCTTCAGAAGTATCAACCAAAGAAGAATTCGCAAACATCAATCATGGACGGTAACAAATCACTCTGTGACTTCGCCGCACCAAATGTTCAAGGACTGCATTCTAGTATTGCACGTCCACCAATAGAAGCAAACAACTTTGAGATAAAACTGTCACTTCTATCAATGTTACAGCAAAACCAATTCGGTGGATCTCCAACAGAAGATCCGAACATGCATTTATCTGTTTTCCTTGAATACTGTGACACTCTTAAAATGAATGGTGTAACCATTGACGCTCTACGGTTGCGACTTTTTCCTTTTTCACTTAGAGACAGGGCGCGAGCTTGGTTGCATTCATTACCATATGGATCCATTACCACATGGGAACAACTTTCACATGCCTTCCTTGCAAAGTATTTTCCTCCGAGCAAAACCGCGCAGCTTAGAAACCAGATTACCAATTTCTCCCAAAGAGAAGGCGAATCATTATATGAGGCGTGGGATCGCTTCAAGGAATTGCAGCGAATGTGTCCTCACCACGGCCTCGAGAAATGGGTACTGGTACATACTTTTTATAATGGCTTGCTTTATAACACTCGACTTACTGTTGATGCAACCGCTGGAGGAGCCCTAATGAACAAAGCTGTTGACGAAGCTTATAATTTGATTGATGAAATGGCACTCAACCACTACCAATGGTCGGGCGAGAGAAGTACTTCGTCCCGACAGACTAGTAAATATGAACTTGACGCTCTTAGTTCTTTTGCTGCAAAGGTAGATTCATTGTCGCATAAACTTGATTCCATGAACATGCGTCATAATGTTTCTAATTCTGCTATGTGCGAAATTTGTGGAGTGGAAGGTCATTTTTCTGACTCATGTCAATTAGGAAATATGGTATCACAAGATCCCCCACCCGCCTTGGTAAACGCTGTAGGGAACTTTAGCCAAAGGGTCTAAAACAACCCTTATTCCAACACCTACAACCCTGGGTGGAAAAATCATCCCAACTTTTCCTATAGAAACAACAATATAGCTCAACCATCAAACTTTAGGCAACCCCCTGGATTCCATTCATCCAACACCGGGTTCCAACCTAAACAGTTTGACCAGCCACCACAACCAAGCACTAACACAAATCCACAGGAACAAACCTTAGAAATGCGTTTTGACAACTTCATGTTAGCGCATACAAAAGCAATGGACTGCATGATGGAGGCAATAAAAAACTTGACCATAAATCAGAAGATAATGGAAAACCAAATAGCCCAACAAGCCAGTACATCCAATAGACCGCCGGGCAGATTGCCTGGACAACCTGAAACGAATCCCAAGGAACACTGCAATGCTATTACAACGCGTAGTGGCAAGCAACTTGAGGAACCAGAAATGCCCAAAGATAACCATTGTGAGGATGAAATCAACACCCCTGAGCCTGAAGAACCAAATGAACCGGTTAGAAGTGAACCACAATTAAAAGAGACTGAACCTGTTTATGTCCCACCACCACCGTACAAACCACCTATTCTGTTTCCTCAGAGGTTGGCAAAGGCAAAACTCGATCGACAATTTGGTAAATTTTTGGAAGTTTTGAAGAAATTATGCATTAATATACCATTTACCGATGCTTTGTCACAAATGCCATCCTATGCTAAGTTTTTGAAGGAAATTTTGTCCAATAAAAGAAAGATGGAAGAACACGGCACAGTGGCGTTGACTGAAGAATGCAGCGCAATCATCCAAAACAAGTTACCGCCAAAGTTGAAAGATCCAGGCAGCTTTACCATTCAATGCCTGATCAGAAATACATCTTTCGACCGTGCTTTATGCGATCTTGGAGCAAGTGTAAGTCTGATGCCACTCTCCCTTTGCAAGAAACTGGACATCGGAGACTTGAGGCCGATGAATATCTCTTTGCAATTGGTCGACCGCTCCGTACGACATCCGGTAAGAATTCTTGAGGACGTACCGATAAAGGTCGGTAAATTTTTTGTTCTAGCCGATTTCATTGTACTTGAAATGGAGGAAGACTCCAAACTTCCTATTATACTGGGCAGACCATTTTTGGCCACTGCCGGTGTTATTATCGATGTCAAAAATGGGAAGTTGGCACTCCGCGTAGGTGAAGACACTATTGAATTTGATATTACTGAAAGCTTAAAGAAACCTCTCTTTGTATATTCTTGCTATAGTATCGGAGTCATCGACGATGAACTTGATCCATCTTACATCCCTCGGACGAACGTCGACCCTCTCGAGGTTTGCCTGATGGGCGACTATGACGAAGAGCAGGAGGAAGAAGTTCATGCTTACATTGACATTCTCGACTCAAGCACGGAGGTGGAACCAGATGAAGAAGAACTTGAGGAATCATCTGTATCGGAATCTGAGGTTTGTAAACACTCTGACCTAGAGCTCAAATCCTTACCGAGCAACCTCAGGTACGAATTTTTAGATGAGAATTCTACTTATCCTGTTATTATAGCTGCTCACCTTAATTCGGAACAAACAAGCCTTTTGCTCGATAAACTTCGAAAACATAAAAAGGTAATTGGCTACACCCTGGAAGACATAAAAGACATTAACCCTTCTTTGTGCATGCATAGGATTCATCTAGAGGAAGACAGCAAACCGTCTATCGAATACTAGAGACGTTTGAACCCAAACCTGAAAGAGGTAGTCAAGAAGGAAATTATGAAATTATTAGATGCTGGAGTCATTTACCCTATTTCGGACAGCCAATGGATAAGTCTGGTACATGTGGTACCGAAGAAAGGAGGAGTAACAGTAGTGAGGAATGAAGATGATGAGTTGATACCAACAAGAACCGTTACCGGGTGGCGCATGTGTATCGATTATCGAAAACTGAACAAAGCCACCCGCAAGGACCATTTTCCTCTTCCCTTTATTGATCAAATGCTTGAAAGATTAGCCACTAACTCATATTTTTGTTTCTTAGATGGCTACTTTGGATTTTTCCAAATACCGATACATCCCAACGACCAGGAGAAAACTACATTCACATGTCCCTTCGGCACCTTCGCTTACCGGCGTATGCCGTTTGGTTTATGTAATGCGCCAGCTACGTTCCAGCGTTGCATGATGGCGATCTTCTCTGACCTTGTCGAGGACATCATGGACGACTTTTCGAATTGCATCGATCACGTAGCGATCCGATACTTCATGACGAAGAAGGACGCTAAACCATGATTGATTAGGTGGATATTGTTGTTACAAGAATTTGACGTTGAGATCAAGGACAAGAAGGGAGCTGACAATTTAGTAGCTGATCATCTCTCTCGTCTAACGTCCATTCCTGAGAACAATTCCAGAGAACAAATCAACGATGCGTTTCCAGATGAAAAATTATTAGCCATCACCTCAACAAAAATACCGTGGTATGCCGATTTGGTAAATTTCTTAGCAGTCGGTATCATACCCCCCCGGTCTATCATACCAACAACGAAGGAAATTCAGATCAAATGCGAAGTACTATTATTGGGACGAACCACTTTTATTCGAACGCTGCGCCGACTGCATCATTCGAAGATGTCTGCCAGAGGAGGAGATTTCGGATGTTCTATTCCAATGTCATTCTTCCTCCTATGGAGGTCATTGTAGTGGTAAGAAGATAGCCTATAAAATCCTCCAGAGTGGTTTCTTTTGGCCGACCTTATTTAAAGACGCGAGAGATTATGTTCGATCATGTGATTGCTGCCAAAGGACAGGTGGAATATCAAGAAGAAATGAGATGCCCCTCAACACCATCCTGGAAATTGAAATTTTTGACGTGTGGGGAATTGATTTCATGGGTCCGTAACAAGTTTATTTTGGTTGGGGTTGATTACGTCTCCAAGTGGGTAGAAGCTTTAGCTGCCCCGACAAACGATTCCAAGGTAGTTACCAAAATTTTCAAGAAATTAATTCTCCCACGATTTGGAACACCTCGTGTAGTGATTAGTGACGGTGGATCTCACTTCATCGAGCGAAAGTTCGAATCGCTTCTCAAGAAATATGGGGTGGTGCACAAGGTAGCTACCGCTTACCACCCTCAGACCAGTGGCCATGTGGAAGTGTCAAATCGGGAAATAAAGCACATACTTGAGAAGACAGTCTCACGCACTCGCACTGATTGGTCACTTAAACTCGACGACACATTGTGGGCATACCGTACAGCGTTTAAAACTCCAATAGGGATGTCCCTATTTCAGTTGATATATGGTAAGTCATGCCACCTGCCAGTTGAAATCGAGCACAAGACATATTGGGCAATACGACGACTGAACTTTGATGAGAATCGATCTGGAAAGGCCAGAAAGCTCCAACTCAATGAGCTCGATGAGTTTAGGCAAAAAGCCTATGAGAACGCCATAATTTATAAAGAACGCACTAAGAGGTGGCACGATCAAAGAATCATAAGAAGGGAATTCCGCGAAGGCGAGCTAGTACTCTTATTCAACTCCAGAATCAAACTCTTCCCTGGTAAGCTTTGGACGAAATGGACAGGGCCGTATGAAGTGCGAAAAGTCTATCCTCACGGTGCGGTGGACATTTTCGGAGAATCAACCGGTACCTTCAAGGTCAATGGGCAAAGACTTAAGCACTACATTCCCCATGAACCACAACCAGAGAGGAGCACACTGATCCTCACGGACCCCTCTTCACTGGAATGACACTGAAAATGGTCAAGCTGACAGACCGTTAAATCAGCGCTTCTTGGGAGGCAACCCAAGCACTTGACTTTACTTGAATTTATTTTCAGCATTTTTTCTTTCCTAGATTTCATAATTTTTGTGGAAGTTTAATTTAGCTTGTGCACATTTAGAAGTTCTCATGATGATTGGCCTAGGATCTCTAGCGGTCATATATTTCTGACACAAATCGAGTTAACGCTAGAGCTTGTTAATCGACTTTAGCACATCACAGTTTCCTCTACTATGAATTTGAATTTCATTACCTGGTTGCGTCCATTCTATTCAAATGCATTATTTCAATATCTAACCCTGACGATAATCTTGCAGGTAGCGCATCTACACAGTATCAACACCAAATACCGGCGCAAGATATTAACATTCAAGTCGTAGATATTCACAGAGAATGACGCAAGCCACATCTACAAAAACCGATCTTCAAACCTATTTACTTGAAGCAATGAGCATTCACGAACTGACTCTATTTATTCTCAGCATTGGCAAATGTTCTCCGTAGGAGTTGGAAGTGATATTTGGGCTTTGTTGTGCCCTTTCACTATTTACATTATCTATTTCCTTGGTTTTTATATGTTCCCGCTTATTTTGCTATGGTTATTGATGCTTCTACTTGACTTTGAATGACACAGGTATATCCCAAACTGATCCTAAGGAGATAAGCGTTTTCTGTCATTTTTCCAAAAATCACGGGTGGGTCATGACGAAAATCTCGACCGTGATTATCACTCAACCAACATCAGAATTTTGCCGAGAGAATTACGGCAGGGAGGTGACTAAAACTACGGCCGTAATTAGCAGCACAGAATTATGCGAGAAAATCATGACCGGGGTATGCTGAAAATAGTGACCGAGATTTTTCATAGACAAAACAAGGCCTTATCCGCCGAGAAGATCATGGCAAGGCCGTGACTATGGTCACGGCCGTAAAATTTGCGTGCAACCTTACAGAAGCAATCACGGGCGAGTCACGACGAAAATCATGGGCAGAATTTTCAGGAGACGGAATTTGCACAAATTTTTACGAGAGTTTCGCGGCTGCCCCGTGAGTGGAGCCACTGCCTCGCCAACTTATATTGAAAATATGGGAAGAAATCACGACTGGATCCTGATGGAAATCTCGGGCGTGTTCACCAAACTTCAGCAGCTTAGCGGATCCGCCTGACCAGCCCAACCCGTTAAGCCACTCACTTAAGCAGCTCGCACGAGTTTCCAAGTTAGGGTTCTCAATCTTTCCACTTCCGTACTCTGTGCAACCCCACTGCTCGACCCCACCTGACGCCACCGCTCATCCCGCCGCCGGCCATTGACCGACCGGCGACTCTTCTGGAGACACATCAGCTTTTGGGGAACTCTCACTCCAAATTTCCAATCTCTTCTCACCGCACACTCTGCTTTTCGTTCGAGTTCTGTTCTTCGACATCGTCACCCAGCCACTCGAGCGATCATGCCGCCAAGAAGAAAGAACACCGGAAAGCGACCCGCTGGAACAACGAGCCCTCGGCCGGAGGCACCTCAACAGCAACAAGCTCCACCGCCAGAAATCCAGATGAGGGACAGCCACCAAACAGCGCGATACCAGGTTCTTTCCAATCGTCACATAGTTAACACACGGTATATTGATTCGACTTCACTCGCCGCACTGGGAATCTTCAATGATCTATTATGGATGTTTAGGCAGTTCGGCTAAGGAAGGTTTCTTCAATACGCACAACCCACCTACATCCCCTTTACTCTCGAGTTTCTCAGCTCGATTGAAGTTAAGGTATCGGCATTAGAGACTGACCCAGGCTTAATCACCTTCAGACTTTCCAACAGCGAGTATCGCTTAACTGTGGCCGATTTAAACGACATCTTCGGATTTCCAGCTTATGCGTCCAGGCTAGGTCCTCCGAACTTCAACGAGGACATCTTCTGGCGTTGTATTTCTTCCATGTCTGCTTACTCCCCTAGGAATGCACGGGCCTCTACAATGTCAAACCCCTGCATAAGGTATGCACACCGCCTCCTAGCCCACTCCATCTTCGCCAAAGAGGGAGACAGAATAGTGCGCCAACCTGAACTGCTCTACTTATGGGGACTTCTACACCAGTTCCAGATCAACGCCGGCTATCACTTAGCTCGGCAGTTCCTTCGCGTCGCTCACGCATCCAAGGGAGTTATATGTATCGGTGGGATGATCACTACCATATCTTTGTCACTTGGGCATAATCCTTACAGACAGCCGGAGGCAATAGGAAGCAGACGACTGGACTTATAACATCTGCTCTCAATGAAAATGGTGGTCAGGAGGGGAGACATTTACCACCTTACCTTCGCAGATACTACCGCCACTATGCCTCTGCCGAACTCCGCCCGAACTTATATTCATAACAGCGCCAACTGGTGCCTCCATCCTGAACTAGCAGCGCAAGACCAGACCACTCCTCTTGACGTTGATCCCAGTTCCTCTATCGGTGGACAGCCTTGGACTGCCGCGCGGCCTTCTACGGAAGATTTGCTCCACTTGCTTCGCCAAGATCAGATCCACCAAGAGAAGCAACTGGGGGCGCTAATAGATACGGTGAGCTGTATCGAAGTTTTCCTCCACAGTAACATGGCTCCACCGCCACCACGAGACGAGGATGAGGATGCCGACGACACCATCCATGTCTCCGATTCCTCCGAGCCAGCCGACGACAATGATGATGACGACCCGGCTGAGTGCAGTGAGTAGGGCTGCACTCTAGTAAGTTCTCCCTCACCCCTTTTGATATATACCTATATTATCTGCATCTGGATGATGCAACTTTTGCTGGGTGAGGGCACTTACACGTTTTGATGGGTCATTGAGACTTCTACTCCCTTGTGATAGGATGTTGTACGGATATTCTAACTTTAAGTTGTTGCATGTGCTGGTAAACTGTTACTGTTTGATGTGATACCATTGGCATGTTGCTGCCCCAAACTTGCCAGAACTTTAAACTTCTATGCTACCAAACTGATGCTGAACATGACAAACAACATTTGGGTAGTGTATTCTACTTTCATGCTATCTTTATGACAGAATGCTTTGGCAATGCTTTAACCTTGCATGTACATCTTTATTACTGCAGTGCTATCATGTCCATATTCCTCTGTTATGACTCTATCATGATTTTATTGATAAACTTGAACCCTGTTGACAATTGTTTCCCAAAACACGACAAAAGCCTAAGTCGTAGATCCCAGCTGCAATTCCGTATTTTTCATTGATTAATATTTTTCTCATATTTGATTAATTCTTGTTCAAATTGCTTGAATTATGATTGATTCATATTCCCACATTACCTTAAGGACACCTTTCATGCCAAGCAACTAATCTAGTCACTTGATCCCTTATACACTAAACACTGAAGGATAGAACTTTGATAAAGCTTTGAGTCTAGGAAATATCTGTGTCTCAACACGAGTACCATTTGTTTGGGTAATTATAGACCGAACCACCTTGACACATACTTATCACTCTTGATAACTCTTGGTATTGGTTTTCGGTTCAAGCTCCCCTAACTTGGCACCGTATGAGAAGTACAAGAAAGGAAGAAAGAAAATAGCAATGGTACCTAAGTCTTGACTTGGCACTGCCATTCAAAAAAAAAAGACCCAACAAAAGAGAGGAAAGAAAGAAAAGAGCAGTGGTACCTAAGTCTTGACTTGGCACTGCCATTCAAAGAAAAAAATAAGACTCAACAAAAGAAAGAAAGAAGGCAGTGGTACCGAAGCTACGGCTTGGCACTGCAGAGAGAAAGAAAGAGAAAAAGAATGGTGGTACCGAAGTTATGAGCAAAACCTTTACTACTACCTTAGATGTTTATCTTGGGAATGAAATAGTAAGTTAATGTTTCATGTGGTAAGGAACTATCATTACCTGGATTTTGGTATAACTGTTGATCATTGATATGACCTAGAAGCTTTGCTTTTCATCTTGACAACTTTAAAGTCTACAGTGATTTGTGTATCTTGTGACTAGCACTGATTGTTAAATATTATTAGATTATCGCGGAGTATGATTTCAAGTGATATAAACAAACCTCATGGATTTCAATTCTTTCTTTTTGCTTGAGGACAAGCAAAAGTTTAAGTCGTAGATATTCTGTTGACACAGATTTATATAGAGTTTCATGTGTCGATTTACTTATGGAATCATACCTATTTCACGATTTTAAGTCTTGCAATTGCCTATATTTGAATACATTTATGGAATCTACACCTGTTTCGGTATTTTTTATGTTTTCAGGTCAAATTGACCACATAGAGGGTAGATTCTGGAACTTTGGTAGTAGAGGAGCTCATCCTAACTCAAGAGGATCCTAACCAGTTTTCGGATTCATTGAAGCCTTTGTTAGAAATCACGAACGGGTCCCGATCAGAATCATGCCCGTGATCGTCGCGATGCCTGAAGCTGAAATCGACAAATCACGACTGGGTCACGACCAAATTCTCGCCCGAGATCGTGGACCCGCCTATTACGAAATCACCGTTTTCTCCCACGTTTCTTTGATCTGATCTGAGGGGAAGCTGAAGGGCACCTAGGACTTTTCTCCTCCATTGACGAAGGAGGTGTGGAGCAGCTTTTAGGGGAGATTTCCCTCACAAAATCATCATTTCGTGAGGTATGGGCGGCTGTACCTTGCAGGAGATGGAGGCTGACAGAAGACTTTCGGCTAAAACTCTGAAGCTTTGTAGCAATCTCTTTTTGCAGGGCATGGGGAAGAGAAGAAGGTTCAAAAAAGAAGAGGATATAAGGGCTTTTCTTGGTTTCATAAGAAAGGAGAGAGGGGCGCATAAGAAAGAAACGAAGGAGAAACTGTATGGGCGGAAAGAATCGAGGGGAGTTGCGCCCTTGCATCCAGCGAAGACATCTTGGTGCGCAAGCCTCTCGGGGACAAAATCTGTAAGGCAGATCCTACATTTACATTCGATTTGCTACAACATCTTATATAAATCCTAGCAAAGTATTGTATGATCTTGTACTTGTCTTGTAATTCCTGCACAAATCTGCTCATGTGCATGTTGATAATGAACATTGTGTGCGCTATTATCGTGAACATGTTAGGCTAAAACTCCTAAATCAGGATATGGGATTAGCCCTCGATTACTCACTAGTTGGACTGGTTTAACTTTATTCATCCAAAAGCCCTTACTCAACCTTATGAACGCGCCTTGCCTGCATTACTCGAAAGAGTATGCTTGATCCTATAATCGCCTAAGTAAGGTTGGTTAATCAGCGTCTCTGGGAGGAAGATCCTCGCCTGCGGAACTGTACTTACTTACGGAGGTTATAAGGAGTTTGGACGTTTTGGGGAGAAGCTTTTCCGACCAAGCGTCGGAACCACTGGGTTGAGGGTTTATCCTTTCCGTTGATACGCTATGCCTACGTAGCCCGAAAGGGAGCGTTTGAACCTTAGATCGCCTAAGTAATGTTGGTTAATCAGCGTCTCTGGGAGGAAGATCTTCGCCTGCGGAACTGTACTTACTTATGGAGGTTATAAGGAGCTAAGGCGCCTCGGGGAGAAGCTTTTCCGATCGAGCGTTAGAATCCTACGGATTGGACCGATAATCTCGTCTGTAAGAGCGGATAAGATTATTGGAGGGAGCGGCCCGTACGACGGGTAGTAAAAATCCCTTGAATTAGGAAAGACTTTGGTGATAAGGTTTAACTATTCCACTATGAGGAATCGAAGCGGTAAAACCCACATCCTGATGCATTTTCTCATTAAGTTCCTTCTTGCACGAATTCCTGCAGTTCCACTCTTACATGCAATTAATTAGTTTAGCATTCAAAGCTTCCTAATCTCCAATATCGTCTAGCTAGTAAATTCGCGATCAATCAGTACTTGCCCATTAGTCCCTGTGGGATCGATATTTTATTACTTCGATAGACCTGTGCACTTGTAGGGAAAACGCCTACTATACCCGTGGGCGCTATCAGTAGTCTATCCCTTGCTTCTTACATTTTATTTATTGTCATTAGATTTGATTTATTAGCAATTTATCAACCCTTATAAAGGTTAATTTGAGAGCAAAAACAACTATAATTATATTCAAATTTATATTAGGAAAATTGTTAGTCATTTGTTTAATTGATTTATTAGCAATTTGTAAACCCTTATAAAGGTTAATTTGAGAGCAAAACCAACTATAATTATATTCAAATTTATATTAAGAAAATTGTTAGTCATTTGTTTAAATGTTATTGCAATAAATTCAGTTTGCTCAATCTTGTTGTAATTACTAAGCAATATTAGTGTCACGTCCAGAATTAGTGCTAAAATTTTTCTTTAAAATAAGCAGAGCTACGCAGGACTCCGAAAGGAAAAACCGTCCCACGGAAGGGATAAAATAGCACAGGGCGCGACCGGCAGACGTGACCACTCACGTCTCAGCCTAACCCAACAAACAGCCAACACCGTACGCAGACGGTGGCACACATGCGCGAACAGCGAACACCACACCGGGTGTGGAGGAGGGGCTAGTCGCACGCAGGCGACGGAATACAAAGTCAACGCAGACAACACAGCAAACAAATAAGCACTAAAGCGACGAGGTCGCACACGCCGAGAAGAGGGGAGAAGCCGCCTCGCTCGGACGAGCAGGGGAGAACGCCGGAGAAGAGAGGGACCGCACGCGCCTAAACGCGGGGTTGAACACGGAACGTGCACAAACCACAATAGCAGAACAAGGCATCGCTGAAAAGCATGGCGATGTCAGAAAGCTGAATAAACAGCAGGAAGGTAAATGACTGAAATTAAGCAGCTGGGAGGAAAAGAATACCTCTCGGCAAGACTCGAACCCACCGGCTCCACCACTGCACAACGGACCATCTAGCAAACTGATTTAAACACCTCGACGCCGAATCGCCCGCCACACACCACCGGTCGTCGCACGAAGTTCACTGAGGATCGCCGCCAATCACCGGAGTCCGTCCGAGCAGTCGATACGGCTACACCGAGCCGTAGAGGGAAACATGGTGGACTCAACGACGCCGAATCGCCCACACCACACCATCGGTCGTCGGAGTCCGCCGGCGATCACCGCTGATCGCCGGAGCGGAGGGAGTAGACCTCACGACGCTCTGACCTATCAGAGCTTGCCAGACTTTGCCGCTGAAGTCGGCCAGAGGTCGCCGGACGATCGCTGCCGATCGCCGGAACCCAACGGGGAAGGGAAGTCACTGGACGATCACCGCTGATCGCCGGAACCAAGGGAGGGAGAGAGGTCACCAGACCTCCCTGGTCTTCGCCGGACACACCGGAGTCGGCAGGTGCCTCCGGCGGTCGCCGGGCATCACCGGAAGTAAGAGGAAAAGAGGAGGGCGCGTGGGAAGCAGACGCCGCGCGTTCGCCCGTTCGCCTGGAGCGCGTACACTCGCGTCTCCATGGTTTCGCCAGCAATGAACGTCGCGCGTTCGCCTGCGATGGCCGGCGAGTTGAGCCGCTGACGTCCTATACGCCGGAGACTCGTGCTCACCGAGTCTTCGCCCCAGTCGTCGTCGACGACACCTCCTCCCTATCCGGACGCTTACGCCCACACGCAGCCATCTCTACCAGCTGCTCCACTCGTCCTAGTCAGCCGGACTCGTTCGCGCCACGCAGTCGTCGCCTCACAGGCCAACGTCGCCGATGTCCCGAGTGCCGTCCGCCTCCCCTCGAAGCTGCCCCATCTCCGCTGCCATGCCGCCTCTCCAGCCTCTTCCGCACGCCTGCGCGTGCTTCCGGAAGATGAGGTTTCACCGCCCGTCGTCGCCAGCCACAGCGAGCCACGCGGCTGTCGCCGCCCATCGTCGCCCACCACGCGGCAACGCACAGCTGCAGGCACTGACGTTAGCGAGCGCAGCTCCGCCGAACGGCGTCCGCTGCATCTGAACGGGCGTGAGCCCTAAATCTGATTTGGGCTGATTTTGACCTGGTCAATGGCCCAGTTGACCGGTCAAAATCAGGCCCAAATCTTGGGCCTAACAATTAGTATGGTGGAGTTTATGATATTCACAAGTATAAGTTAGACAAATTAATTGATTTTCGTTATCCCATTAATTATTATTGCTCTCTTCATCTCATTGGTAATGCAAATATTGTGATTATTAGCTTTTATATATATATATATATATATATATATATATATATATATATATATATAAGATCATACCGGTTCATTGGTACACAAGAGAAATCATAATTATCTGATAATCAAGGTGCAAGTTTTTTTGTTCCGAATTGTGAGTTACTAGTGGTTCAACATATGGTCGAATCTTTAATTGAAGAAAGAGAGATAAAATATTTTTACAGTGCCATGGAAGGGGATGAACATGTGGTTAACTATGTTCAATCACACCTTTATACTATTGTTGGAGGTGGGTATCTAAAATCTCACACTTGACCCAAATCCAAATTATAATAATTAGATTTCACTCGACGCTGGATCAACTCAAGTTTTCCCCACCTAAATATGGTCGAGTCAAATCGTATCAAGCCGGGTATGTGTTTTATACCATCCCTACGTACATCTTTCTAGCTCAATATAATGTCTTTCTTTATAGGTTGTCTATTGAATTAAAACATTTTCATATAGCCTATAGTTGTGGTGGCTATGGATTTCCTTATAGTTTGTCTATTGAGCCCGGGAATTTATATATAACCTATAGTTGTGGTTGTTATGATCTTGTTTAGTGCCTCAGCAATCTATCCTTTACTTTTTTTATTTATTGTGATCAGATTTGATTAGATTATATTAGCTTTTTTTCAACTTTTATACATATTGATTTTAGAACAAAAATAGTTATAAACCCATTCAGATGCATATAAAAAAGGGCATTAGTTATTTATTTAAATACTATTGCATTAGAGCAAAGAAGCATCAATTGCAATTTTTAGGCAAGATGACTATACTCAACAAGTTTATGATGTTCGCAACTATAAGTTGGATGAATCAGCTAATTTTGGTCATCTCATTAACTATTATTGCTCACATCATCTCATTGGTAATACAAATATTGGAATTATTGGTATGAGATTCTCTAACCAGAGTAAACTATTGACTTCATATAATTTATAAGCTGATATACAACATTTTCGAAGATCAAGGAATTAAACTAAATCTATATTAGGAAATTTCAAAATATACTGTAAATACTGATGTTGGAAATGCTAATATATATTATATTGGATCACATATATACAAGGGAAATCATAATTATTCGATAATCAAGGGTATGAGCTTTTTTATCCAAACTATGAGTATGTTACTAATTATTCAGCTCGTGGTCGTATCTTTATTTAGAAAAAGAGAGGTGAAACAATTTTGTAACGTCATATAAGGGAACTGTGATCAACTATATTCAATCACACACTTTTCCACTATTCAAGGTGGGTATCTAAAATCCCGCACTCAACTCTGGTCCGACTTCTAACAATCAAGTTTTACTCAAGATCCGGTCAACTCAAGTTTTTCCCATTAAAATTAAGTTGGATTAAATTATGTGTGTGTTTGTTGACTTCATATAATAACTCTCCTTATAGGTTAGTTATTGAGCTAGGGAGTTCCCATGTAGCCTACAACTTCGAAGGCTATAGTCTTGTTCAACGTGTCAACAATCTATCATTCCCTTTTTGTTTTTTATTTATTGCTATTAGATTTAATTTAGTTATATTAGCAATTTATCAAACTTTTATACATATTGATTTGAGAACAAAACCGACAATAAACCTATTTAGATGCATATTAGAAAGGGCAATAGACATTTGTTTAAATGCCATAGTAATAAATCCAAGGAGTGTTGCAAATGCTCGGGAATCTGAGTATGCTCGAGTTTATGGCATTCGCAAGTATAAGTTGAACATATGGGTGAGCATTCGGGATTTTGATACTAGTACCATACCAAACTTTCAGTATCGAACTCCCGAACTATGATTTTATGTACCGATATCGGTACTAAACTCTATTTCAGGAGTTTGATAACATTACCAAAATCTCAAAATTCATTTTAGGAAGTTCCCAAAATACCAAAGTTGCAGGAGGAGAAGAAGAGGAGAGGAAAAGAGGAAGAGAAAAAGAAGAAGAGGAGAGGAGAAGAAGAAGAAAAATAAGAGAAAGGGGAAGGGGTGGGAGTAGGAGGAAGAGGAAGAGGAGAGGAAAAGAGGAAGAAAAAGAAGAAGAGGAGGAAAAATGTTGCTTGCGAGAAAAGAGGAAGAAGGAGGAGGAGGAAGAAGGAGAAGAAAAAAGGGAAGGTGCTACTGGCGGCGGGAAAAGAGAAAAAAGAAGAAAAAAAAGAGAAGAATGAGTAGGAAGGAGAAGAAAAAGAGGAAGGTGCTACTGGTGGCAGGAGGAGGAGGAAACGGAGAGGAGTAAAAAGTAAAGAAAATAATAATAATAAAAAAAAATTTTAGTACTTCAGGAGTTTAAGATTTTTTAAATTAATATTTGGGGTATCAGTACAGAATTCCTAAAGTACTAAAATACTGATACCATAAGTACCAAATATTAAAAATTTTAATATAATACTTCAATACTAATACTGTTTACTCACCCCTACCAAATATCAAAAATGTTAATATAATACTTCAATACTAATACTGTTTACTCACCCCTAGTTGAATAGATCAACTAATTTTGGTCATCTCATTAGCCACTACTATCTTCATCATTTTTTTGGTAATATAAATGTTTGGAGTACTAACGGTTACATGATACGGTGATACCTATATATAGAGAGATTAGAGATTAGATTACAATGATAAAGAAAATATATAATATGAAAATATTTAATAAAGTATACAATGAAAGGAACCATATCAAATTTTGTATTTATGCCTCCTTGTTGTGTTAGAACAAGTTTACAATGAAAGGAATTCTAGCTTCCATATTTATTTGTAAAAGTAAAATTTCATAATAGGATGATACTTCCTTCTAAATATTTAATTTATTTTTAATAAAAAAAAAACCTCTTTAAACGAGGCCATCAATCTTTTGTAGAATATAATATTCAAATAGGGTAAAGATGGTGATGAGATGAGCTCTTGCCCCTAGTCATTCTCATAGTAACCATATAGCCACAATCTCCTACTGGAAAGGAAGATCAAGCAAAGAAACAGATATTTAGTAGAATGTACATTGCATGAAAAATTCAATTTCACCGTGCCAACAATCAAATTGTTTGTACAATAAGAAAGAAGGAAAGACTTTGAGAGTGCCAGTTAGTATGGTTAATAAGCTTAAGTTTGTACATACACGAAGAAGATAGTAATAAGGCATAAAGAAAAAAAAAAGAGTAGATAATGGGACCATCCCTCACAATTTCAGTGATCACGTACGATGAGCAATTTATAAACTAATTATCACTAGGACAATCATGCAGGGAGTGGCGCCTCCATAACTGCAAGTTCAAATAGTAGAAATGCATTCAAGCTATTGTAAGTAAAAGTTTTCTAAAACATAATTAATGCATATGAAGGTGCTTCAAATTTGTAAGTGATAGAAAAGAACCTTTCGTTTTTCTCACTGTTTCAGTTGAGATGTCTATGTCACCAGATGGTACATCAGGAAGTTCGGGAATCTCATCTTCTTCACTGTGAACTTGAGATGGCACAGATTGAGTAGGAACTGTTGGCATGGATTGAAGAGTAATCTGCAAATGTGCAAAACGCTAAGTGAACAAACCAGTCGTAGAAAAATCAGAGAATGGACACACGTGGGAGATCCCGAAACTGGTTGTAGTTTCTTTCTAAGAAAATTATTGTTCAACTGCACTATGTTAAAGAAAATTAATGATGTTTATGCAGCATATCTTCCTCATGCAGGAACCTAGTAATTTCTTGCTTTGTTAATAATTGATTTTTCAACTTAAGTATTTAAACAGAACTTTGTAAAGTATACAGCAAATTCAATGAAAGTTCATACAAAAACAAAACTTGCCTCAGTTTCTAAATTCTCAAATTCTGCCAGAACTTCCTCTTCATCTTCAGCAGATAAGTTCTCTCCCAAGATTGCATTTATTTCCTTCACAAGCAATTCATATACTTAGGAATATGAAACTTAGAATTAAGCTCACATTTAGTTGAAGAGAAAATGGTAAGTTTTAAAACAAACTGACTGAACTATCGGTAAAAATAATTAAACACAGCAGCTTTGATATAAACTGCAATAGAAAAACTAAACAAAGTAACTTATGAAAGCTACACCTCTTTTGGACTTTCCATAGCTCACTTTTCATCAAGGGGAAAAAAGATATTTTCAAAATGAAACGATAACTATCAGCAAAAATAAATATGTGCAACGGCTTTGATACACAACTGCAATACCCAAGAGAAACTATACCTCGTTTCAACTTTCCAAAGCTTCCATATCTTAACTAGTACATTATTAAATAGTATGAATCCTCTCTAAAGGAGAAAACAAAGCAAACGTTTCTCTTCTAGTGTACAGAATGGTGAGAATTTCCCACAAGCAAATCTCAGAAATACAACTTCATGTAATTTGCAATTTTTTGGTAAGCCAAACTATGGTTTTAAATACCTTTCTGGTTTATATGGGTCCTATATATATCTTGCACTATGTGTAAAACCATATATATATATAATTGTTTGGAACTGATTGGCACTATGTGTAGAACCAGTTGTGAACCTTGCACAGAAATAGTCCAAAAAATAGGAAAAGAGTTTTGAAGAGATAAATGCAAAAATATGTATACCTCAAGTAAACCCATATAGTTCTAACACTTCCGAGCAAGTCCTCTAGGTCACCCTTAACCCATGTTAGACTACTTTCTTAAATTTCTCATTTTACAACTAAGTTCTTTCTACTCAAAATAGAAATCTGGTTGTTTTTATCTTAATTTCGACTAACTACAGCACAGATATTGTGCCTAATCAGCTCAAGCAGTAGTAATGTTGTGCGTCAACCTCAACCTTGTTAGACCACTTCCATATCTCACTTTGCAACTAAGTTCCTTCTTTGCAGCAGAAATCTGTTCTTATCACAGGTCTAACCAAGTCTGGAAAGCTATTGGTCTTATCAGCTCAAGCAGCGTTAACGAAGTGATGAAAAAACTATACTAAATTTCACATTCACCTTGTCCCCATCAAAACTGAACAAATTTGGTCTAATCAACTAAATGATGGTAAACAAATTAACTTGTGCAGTCATAATGGATTTAACCACAAATCAAATTTGACAGAAATATGCCAAGACACTTAAATTGCACCATGGAACAAAATAAACAAAAATTAAATCCTAAAAATATTTCTCTTTTGTTGTTCCAAATCATTTCCATAATTTTGAACACTACATATCTAATAAAATCATCAATCATCCAACATTTCCAAATTCCATTCACCACATCTCCCTCTTAGTTTCAAATCGGCCAACTAATTACACTCCAATTCAAGCAATACTTTCCAACAACTATCACCAAGCGGATGCAAAACTAAAAACAACCTAATTCGGATGAGCACATGGTCCACCCTTTTAGCCTAAAATTTAGTAAATCAATAAACAATTGAAACCACAAATGCCATTCACAATATAAAGAGGGGTCTCAGTAAGCATGAAAGGACATGGCAAGGAAACATGGTAGAGAGAAAGAAAAGAAAAGAAAAGGGAGAAAATAATAAAAGAAGAAGAAGCTCTACTGCCGCTACATTGAGGTTTTACTGTCATTTTGCTGAGACCTTGTCACTTGTGCTTCAACAAAGCTCTGCCCTGGACATTGTTGCTTTCGACCAATCTACTTACAAAGAAAGTTTATCTACATAGACTTGCAACCCCTCTCCACCTTTGCAATTCTCAAAACTAAAATTGATGGAGCTGGCAATTAGTGAGTATAGGTACCACTAATTAACTGCCTATCAATGTGCTTAGATTATTAAAATTTATTCAGTATGTTAGGCATACATCAGAGTTGATAATAAAATTGCAAATGGTTCAATTGGAAAAAAAAAACAATCATTTGGGAAGACCAAGGAAATGGATCAATAACGATCTTACTTCTTGATATGCTTTTGCCTCAGCTGAATCATCCATAAGCTTTTGAACATCTTCCAGACTAATCTCATTTTGTATAGATTTGATGGCATTATTTCCAGCCTTCAAGCTTTCAAATACAGCTTTCTGCTTGCTGGCCAGCTCAACATCTGCCAACTAAAGCAGAAAGAGAATATAACTCACCGTATCACACAACCAGCTCAAGCTGCTTGTTAGTAATAATCATACTATCACCTGAGTTATAGTAATTATAAAAGAAATATGCATCAAAGAACAAAATCCACTACTTCATTGGTCGTCACATACTTGTTGCTCAACATTGATTAACCAAGCATCAACTTGTTTCAACAACTCTTCTTGAGCTTTCTTCTTCTTCAGTGCGAGCAATGCCCGGTCTTTCTTCTTATCCCGAATCAAGTCCTTAGCAGCTTGTTTCTCAGCTTCAATCACAGCTTCAAGCTAAGAAAGGACCACAGCAGCAGAAGATGAATTAAATAATTGCAAAAACTATGGGATATAACTTAAATGATGAATATCAAATGTTAAATACAGTATGGTCATGTGAACCAAACTTATGTCACGGTGATCTATGGACAGTTTCTGTGGCAATAATTTTCCTCATGCGGAATGACTACGGCATTTGACAACGTTGGAAATCAAAGCATCAATATTGGTGGTATACAAATTAGAGCTTCAATGCACTCATTGACAATGAAACATATGATATTTCATGTAAGCAACAAGATGGAAGTTAATAGCCTACTTGAATGTTACCAGAAGCACGCAAGTGTGCCCCTGAGGTGATGTTCTCCTAACATAATTGCAAAGGTTTCTTTTTTTATTTTTTTTGGCAAGGTACTTTGAGGAACCGCATATTTCCGTAAAAGAATCCATCAAATGTCAATAATCAATAAAAGGTCAATGTTTTTACCTCAATGCAAATTGAATCAATGAAATTCATGGGGGCAAGAAATCCAATTGTGGTAGCAGATCATGGGGAAGGGTAAATTTTCGAACAGTGGTCTCAATCACGTTTTTCTTGAGTAATCAACCAGCCAATATCTACAATTTTTTAGGTGTGATTTCGAGATTGCAAATGCTCCATGAAAAAGAGAGGAAAAAATCTCAAAAATTAGAAGGGGAAATGACCAACAACTTCAGCATAACGACAAGAAGGAAGCGAGGAAGGTGGGCTTTGATTCGATTGGGGGTCGATTATAAGATTTGAGGGCAAGGGGAGGGGAGCAGACCTGCTGCTGGTACTGAGCGAGTTTGCGGCGCTGGGTCTTGAGGGAGAGGATGGCTCGATCCACCTCCGTGATCTTGGGCTTCTTCACGAATATGTTCCCCATCGATCGATCCTGCCTCAATCCAGAATCCGGAGGAGTCGAATCGATCGAAGAGGGGAAACAAATTTGACGAAGAGCGAGAAGAGGTCACGTCACGTCCAACCTGGTTAAATGAAGGGCAAAACCGGTAAAAGGGAATTGAGACCGGTTCCACCCTGTTAGTATATAATGACTCGCCAGGTCGTTTCCAATCGGCTCATTGGCGGCCGAACGCCGCCGAGAACCGAAGCAGGAGGAGGAAGAAACGGCGACGGCACCAGTTCCACTGTCTGCCAAAGAAGTAGCTTAGGTGGAGTACACCGCCACTGCCGTAAAGCGGTACAGCCCAGCCGCCAAATCTCCTCGTATGGCCGCGCCGGCCGGCGCAACTACTAACCTCCTCCCGGTTCCCGTCTCATTCTAAGAAAATGCCCTAATTATTTATGCAAAAAAAGTAAAATTATTTAGTGTACTAATTATAAAATTTATCTCAATATTATTGGCTAAAAAAATACAATGGATGAATGAATGATTACCTAAAAAATACAATGAAGAAAAACAGATTAAAATTATTTTAATCTTTAAATAATTGGGTTGTGGAAAATTCTTTCAATTTTTGACTCATTATTATTATTATTATTATTATATAATGATATAAAACAAATAAAATACATTGAATGACTCCAATATGATGACGCTTGTCTAAAATGTTTCTTCGCTTTAAAGGTAAGGCTCTAATACATTGACTAGTCTTAAGAATTTTGAAAGTCACGGTCAACCCGGATTAGATGCATATTGACTTGATATGAAAGTGGTTGACTAAAAGCTGAGTATAGCCAATGTGAAGAGTTTAAAAACTTTGACATATTTTTTTTTCACACTTCAATGACTCCCTACATCACATTTTCTTTTAAGTTTGATTTAATGCCAATTTCAATTTCATCTAATATTATGAATTGATGGTAAAAGTTTTTTTTTAAGGCAATCCAATCAATTTTTGTTTCATTCAAAATTCAAAAAATAATAAATAAATAAATAATCTCCATTGTTACATTGTTTATATGGGTGATATAGTCATATACTCAATTCTATAAATTCGCCGAATTAAGGCAAGAACGAGGAGTGTACTTAACTTCGACCCTAACATCTTAACTTTATATGCAACCCTAACTCCGAACCTCCTAAAGTTGAGAAAAACCCATCACAAACTTGACTTTATCAAAAAAATCAGATACCTGCAAGAGAATCAGACCCCGTAGTAGTGCTGGCGGAGCATGAGCAACAAGAGTGGCGCAAAATAGCGAGTTATGGTTTTTATTATTTTAATTGAGAGTATAAGTATAATTTTTATAGGAGTGAGATCAGGGTCTAAGTTTGAAATTGAGTTCGAGGCAGGTAGTGAACACTAAGACTCAACCCTAACCTTAGATTCCAATTCGATTTCTAGTTGTTTATATTATATTTGAATCCAACCCGACCTTGATCAACTCGGGTGTCTTTTGATCAAATCACGACGGAACGACAGGTGGAAGTAGAGATAAGTTTTTATGGCATCCCTAGGATTCTATCTATTTATGATAATAAGTTAGGTTTAGGTTGAGTATAAATTTATATTTGTGGTTAAATGGGTCAATATCCGAGTAAAAATTAAATAGAAAATATGTTTTTATATTAAAATTATATAAAATAATTATTATATGTGGATATGGTTTCAATTAATAGAATTATATTTTAAGAATATTTTAAAATACAAATAAAATTTAAAATTATCTTTTTATTTATCAGACACGTTGCCGTCCTATTATATGTAATTCCGTTATATTCTTTAGTTTATATATTTTTTACGTGTACCAATTTTGATTGAACCGGGCAAAGAAACCCTGGTTACTTTCACACCCAGAGGTGGGTCCATGGCGAAGGCAAAAGCGTGTAACGTTAAATGAGTACTTGGCAGTCGTCTTGCTGCAGACTACGCGACGCCGGTCGGCTTCAATCAGTGTAAGAGAGAGAGAGAGAGGATGACGACGAAGACGATGAGCGACGTGAGAGGGTCGGGAGGAGAGGGAGCGAAGGAGGCTGTGGAGAAAGAGGAGCTGTCCCTGCTGATTCTCCTGGCAGAGAGGATCGCCAAGGCGGTCGGCGAAGCGGAGTCGTTCAAGGCCGAGTGCTCGGAGGTCGGGAAGCAGGCGGAACACCTAGCTATCCTCCTGCGCTCCGCTGTCCGCGTCGCCGCAGCCTCCTACGACCGCCCCGTCCGACGCGTCCTCGCGGAGGCCTCCAAGTCACTCGAGCGCGCCCTTGGCCTCGTCCGCCGTTGCCGCCACTCCGGTCTCATCCGCCGCGTGGTCACCATCACCACCGGCACCACCGACTTCCGAAAAATGGTCGCCCTCCTAGATGCCTCCGCCGCTGACCTCCGTTGGCTCCTCTCCATCTACTCCGATGACGACGGCGGGGGCGGCTTCGCCATCAGCCTCCCTCCCATCGCGAGCATCGATCCGATCCTCGCTTGGGTTTGGAGCTACGCCGTCACCGTGCAGTCCGCCGCACGCTCCCCCGCAGACCGCACCCTCGCAGCCCAGACCCTCGCCTCCCTTGCCCTCGACAACGATCGTCACAAGAAGATCATCCTCGAGGAGGGCGGCGTGCTGCCTCTCCTCGCCCTCCTCCGCGATGGCCCCTCCGTCGAGTCGCAGATCGCTGCTGCCACGGCGCTCTCCAACCTCGCCAGCTCCGCCAATGGCGTCTCCGTCATCCTCCAGCACCTTGCCGTGCCCGTCATCGTCCGCGTCCTCTCGGACTCCCCCATGCGTCTCCAGTCTCAGGTCGCAGACCTGGTGTCCCGCTTAGCCGCCCACAGTCTCGAGGCACGGGAGGAGTTCGGGAGGGAGAACGCTGTCCGTCCCCTGATCTCGCTCCTCTCCTTCGAGGTGCCCTTGGAAGACCTGCGGCCAGCGCCGAATAAGTCCTCGAGCATCCACTCCCTTGTCCACGGGATGGAGGCAGCGACCTCCGGCAGCAAGTCCACCTCCAGAGGCAACAGCAGCGGCAACCGGAGTTCATTACTGCTGCTGGACTACTACAACCACCAGCGCAAGGACCGGGTGAACGAGAGCCCCGAGGTGAAGCTCGCGCTCAAAATCGCCTGCGCTAAGGCACTGTGGATGCTCGCCAAAGAGTGCCTCATCAACTGCCGCAAGATCACTGAGACCAAGGGCCTCCTTTGCCTCTCCAAGATCATCGAGCTCGAAAAGGGCGAGCTGCAGCACCACTGCATGATGACGATGATGGAGATTGCGGCCAAAGCAGAGAACGATGCCGGCCTCCGGCGCTCGGCCTTCAGAATGAACTCTTCGGCTGCCACGGCTGTGGTGGAGCAGCTTATTCGGGAGGCGCAGGTGGGCAGCAGCACCATCCTTCAGATCGCAGCCATCAAAGCCATTGGTTGCTTAGCAAGAACATTCTCTTCCAAAGAGACCAAGGTCCTGAAGCCGTTAGTACTCCAGCTTGGGCATTGGAACCCTGATGTAGCTGCCGAAGCAGCAAGGGCCATGGGGAAATTTGCTAGTCCTCACAATTTCCTCCGCACAGAGCACTCGAAAACAATCACGGAGTTTGCAGCAGTGCCAGCGCTGATTAGGCTGCACCGATCGGCTGAGAAGGCCCAGCTGCCGGCTGTTATCCTGCTTTGCTACTTGGCATTGAACATTCCTAGGAGTGAAGCTCTGGAACGAGCAAAGGTGTTTGGGGCTCTTCAATCACTCGCCCGGAGTCCACTTGCCCAGGATCCCTCACTGAAAGATTTGCTTCCTAGGGCTATCTACCAGCTTGGGCTTTACCAGGTTGGATTGCATATACATGGACAAGTAATATAACCGTGAGCTCTGCTATTTCTGAATAACAATCCTTCAAATATACCAGTCCACTTGATGTTCATTCAGATTGGTTTTCATGGATTCATCACTCATTCGATCTAAATAAGCCATTTACTGAGTGGATTTTGAAGATGCCATGACTGTTTCAGTGGATGGATTCCAGACATCTGATTATACAAAATACAGGTACATATGCTTCAGATTTTTTGTGTATTTATTGGATAAAGAGTTACTGCTGTCTGTATTAATGAAGTTGGATTCAAAAGTTCACCATGATAATTAGTGATCCTTTAAGCTTTCACCTTCTTTTTGATTATTCATTATGCCAGTTCTAGACCACTGAAGATCTTGTATCTGAACATTAAGTTAGAAATACTAAGAATCTTGTTGCCATCGAGCACATCCTAATTAGATGACATACAGACTAAAGCAGATATTTCAGACATAATCATGTTCCTGACTAGCATTTTGTACTTTATCCCGTTTAAGGTTGACGCTTCACCTTCTAGTACTGAAGTATATTCATTCATTTCTAAGATCTTTATACAATGAACCTTCAACTTGACAATTCATTAGTGGTGCACAAGAAAGATATTAGGATAAGAAGTAGAATCTGCTGTCACTAGCTCAATTTGAGTGGGACAGCTGAAAGAATTTATTGTTTAAAGAAACTATACAGCCGAGCTGCTTTCTGTCTCATAAATTATTTGTTTGGTTGAACAATCTGAGCTAACCTGCTGCTTGAGATTCATGCAAAGTAAACTGTGGCTAGTTCTTTAAAAGGTAAATCATATTGTGATATTTTGGGGCTGAACTGAAACCATTATATAAATTTAGAGATTAAGGGTTGTGTTCCTTATCTCTGTTTATGTTAAGCCAATCTTCAATCCGATCGAGTGGAACTGTGAATTGTTTTATGTGTACTGAAATTTCTGTTAAAGGTGAATATGAGGTGTCGGGTTTCAAATGCTTTTCATCTCGAGCATCAAAGTAGGATGAATCATGGTCATCTAGTGCTGCTTGGATTGAGTGGGCACTACCTTTATCACTTGCATACGGCTTTTCTTTTGGGGTAAGCAAGCTTTAGAACAGAGACCAAGCTTTTTCTACTTTCTTGCTTGGTCGACTGCTGACTGCGTATTTTGCAAGTAGAACATTTGACTGAGTCTTGGAGATTAATACGTGTTTCCTTAGAAGGAAAACACGAGGGAATGGACTGATTTTTTGATTTTCCACCATTTCTTCGGACGGACAGAAAATGAATGATGGGAAATGTAGAGGCTATAGGATGGTTTTTTGGTTCCGCTTGAATAGGGAACGGACAGATTCCTTGATTTTTTATTTTTTTATTTTTGGACGGATGAAAAATGAAGGACGGAAAAGGTACAAGCTATAGTGTGGTTTTTTGGTTCTGCCTGATTCGGGCAGGAAACGCTCCCCTCGCGTCGACAGGGAAAATGTTCCCCTCGTGTCGATGACTCATGCTGATGCTCACCTTGCGCCAATGTTCCCCTCGTCGATAGCAACGCACCATCACCCAGAATCGACGTCGGCCTCTCCCGAAATTGACACCCGCCTCCTCTGAATCGACACTCGCCTCCCCCTCTCCCTGAATCTTTCAAGCAACACTCGCCTTGCCCCGAATTGAAGCAATGCCCACCTCTCCTCCTCTCTCCTCCCTCTGGCGCCGCTGCTCCTACCTTAGCCTCAAGCTCCCCTCACCGTTGCTTCGCCCTCGGCACCGAGTTCCTCCGTTGCTCTTTTCCCTTCGCACTCCTTGCTCGTCACTGGAGCCATCGGTAGTGCCACTACAGTCTTCACCCACGCGCCGAAATAGATGCCTGCCTCTCCCAGAATCGACGCCCGCCTCCCCCTCTCCCCGAATCTTTCAAGCGATGCCCGCCTTGCCCCGAATCGAAGCGACGCCCGCCTCTCCTCCCTCCGGCGCCGCTCCTCCTCCCTCGGCGTTGAGCTCCCCTCACTATTGCTTCTCCTTCAGCGCCGAGCTCCGCCCATTTCTCTTCTCCCTTCACACTCCTTGCCCGCCACTGCCGTCTTCATCCACGCGCTGACGCAAATCCGCATCCACGTCCAGAAGCGTGAAACACATGACTCTCACGTGTATACTTTTTTCTGCTACTGATTTTATTTCGCTTCCCTATTGATTTTGTTTCTTTTTCTTCCCATTTTACATCCCTCCAAGGTTAAGTTTCCAATTGAACCTCCTATGAATGTTAGGAGGGGCACACATCAAAGCCATCTATTTTTTAGAAAGATTTTAAAGCAAGGGTCACGTCATTCGAAAGATAAGTGGCTTGCCTAGAAATTTCTCTCAAAATATGGATGCTGGCTTTGAAATATTTAACCTGAAAGTAGGCTTGGACCCAAACCAAAATTTTTTTCTCAAATTTCTTGACCCGAAACCTACCCGTGTTGGAAAACCCCAGGGATATTTTACAAATTTTTAACAAACAATATAATTGCATAGTAGAAGAATATCCTCGAAACAGGTTAGTCCCAAAAACCTAATGAAGATCGTCTTGCGAGGGGGGTTAACACGATATAGTTAGAAAGTACCTAGAGCAAGAGGAGGCCGATGTCGAAGTAGACGCCCAAGCGTGCGCCCTGTACAGTCTTACACATACAGATGCCTCAAATTCTTTTTTTCCACGTCCGGTGCTAGCCTCGGGAAGAAGATCCAAGCCTTAGACTCCTCCTTTAATCACTTGCGCTACCTTCTAGAGAAGTGGCGCCAAGAAGGAAGGAGAAGGAGAAGAAGCCGCCAAGGAGATCCTTCTCTTATGCTTGCGCCATCTTCAAGAAAGATGCACCAAGAGTAATGAGAGGGAGAGGACCTGCGGCTTTGGAAGGAGACACCACCAAGCTTCACCCTTCAACGCACCAAGAGGAGAAGAGGAATAGAAGCTTGCGGCTAGGTTGAAGATGGAAGAGGTATGCGCCAATGTCTTTACTCTTGCCCCCTTTGTTTGCTCACGCCAATTCATGTGTGTAGGGCTCTCGCATATCCTATGATATATAGAGCCAAGGGGCGACAAGGCAAAGGTGTAAGCGCAAATCATAAAGAGGGAGGCGGCTAGGGTTGATGGGATGGAGTATTTAGGGGTTAGAGGTAAGGAAAGTCTTCAAGACTTTACTATAAACCTCTATCCCTCTATCATATGCGCCAAGCACTTGCCTTACAAGTTATTTCAGCCATATGTGCCCCAAGCATTACCACAGATGCATGCTTTCCATCCAAGGATGAAGGGGGAGGCGCCATATCTTACCTGCGTCTACCTCACCCCATTATACCTTGGCGCCAATAGGGTAGGATTTTATTCTCATTATACCCTTTTAGCTCATTATCTCTTCATTAAAACTTGTTATTGGGTCTCATTAGGTAATGAGTTAGCTCAAACTTCATTGCACAAGTTGATTAACTATTGGATCCAATCCAATGCAACCCAAAGTCAAATGTGACCAACCATGGTCAATTTCAGGTCAACCTGCCAAAAATGAAGTTTGACTCCAATAACTATCTTCTATCTCATCAGGCTCATTGGCGCTGATGAAATCTCCCAAATAGATCCAAGTTATCCAATAACTCGATCATAAGGCTTCCCGATCAATACGAGAACTCAAGTATCAAGGAGTGCGACCCTGTAGGTTTTTCTGACGTTGGCAGTGCTGACCTAAGGTCACCACAAGTAGTGAGTGGCACTTAGCAGTGCATCGTTGATACCCAAGTCATCGGAATGGATATCGACATTGACATCCCCATTATCGCAATTAGGTACATATGCATTACAGTCTCTTTGTCGAACTGATATCCGATTGGACAAGTGTGTCACCAATTGTTTTAACCCAATCACATGGTCATGACTAAAACAGGTTTTCATCTGGGTATGTCATACATTTTCAGTCATAGAACCATAGGCGGGGCCCCATGGATATCATGCTTCTCTCAGGAAGGGGCAAATCCTCTGTCTGTACATTGACCTTTTCATATGGGTGGTTGCATGCTCAATGACAACAGCCTAGTTTGGCGCTGCGCCGCTTCCAGCGGCGTGGCGACGGGCAGCCACTTTTGATTTTTTTTTTTAATTCGTTTGGATGCCAACTTCAGAGGTGTAATAGTAGTATTTTTTCATTGTTCAAGAAAGGTGCCAAATCCAGCTTTCACCGCTACCAAGCTACTGTACCATTACACTACAGTATTCTATATTTAGAATACTATTGATTTCTCTCTCCCCTCTTACTTAAAATATATAATATTATTTAATTTAATATCTATTAATGTTAATTAATTTTTTAAATATAAAATTGATAATTAAATTTTATAATATAAAATAATTATAAATTAATAATTTTTATTTCTCTCCCCTCACACTTAAAATATATAATATTATTTAATTTAATATATATTAATGTCAATTAATTTTTGTTAAATATAAAATTAATAATTAAATTTCATAATTTAAATATATTTAATTAATTTATTATTTAATTAATTATTTTATTTTTTTATAAAAATATATAATTTTAATTTTAATATATTTTATTAAAATAATATTTATTTTTTTATTAACAACACTAATAACTCAATAAATCTACAAAATAATTTTAATAATAATTGCTACAGTGACAGCACAGTTAAAATCACCAACACCCTTAACAGCATGTGCTACAGAAACAGCGCAGCAGAACCAAACTAGCCCTAACATTTATGATATCCCAACTACGGTGAGGTGTTAGGTTGTATCAAAGTATGTTCCTAACCATATAGAAGAGTCAATGACTTCAAGTCATGGGATCAATGCATCTCCTGTCACTTGTGAGGATAACTCATGACATCAAGTCATTGCCTCACAGCGGGTCGATCGAGTATATCCACCACTAATATATACCCATATGTCTCTGTTAGCATCTCGTGCCTAACCATCCCATATACCAGTCTCACAAGTATCATAGCTGTCTCATATCCACTAAGGTACATCGACTGGGGACAAGAGTTTGAGCACAGATCCAATCTGTCTTCAGGGACATTATCATGTAGGAACATAATCGCAAATGTAAACTAAGCATGATAATGACAATACCAGAATGATATATAAGAAATATTAGTATTAAATAATACAAAGGCAGACTAAAACTAGGTCTCAGTGCATAAACACCAACAACCCGAACTTTGTGAAAAACTGAACCAAAAAGTTCGGGTTCGGTTCAATTTAAACTGGTTTAAACTGAACATCACACGTTCACGCCTGTCGTCGCCAAATGGGACGAGATGGTTATTGGGAGAATCACTATATCAAATGGACGCCATCATGCCACATAGTTACTGTCAGTGGTTTTTTCCTCCTAAAACGTGGTGCATTAAATGTTATTTGAGTGTATCATAGGAGATATTCAAAGAATCGCTGATTAAATGGTGAGCACCATGTATTAAATGTGAAATGCTATTTGAGTGTATCACAATTCACAGGAGATATTCAGAAATATTTAGAGAATCGCTGCATTAAATGACTAGCTGCTGCTATGTATTAAATGCGACGGCGTAGGAACGCGTGATGAGAAAGGCACCGATGGATTCTCAAGCATCGACAGACGACTGCACTCGGCTCGTCACTCAGTAGCATCCAACGGACGCGACGCCCGGACACGGGATGCAGAGTGACAGAGTCGCAGATTAATATTAACTTTCACTAACTTTCGGCATTTGGGTCTGTTCGGATCTGTATTAATTTTCTTTCTCAAAATTGAAACTAACCCGAGGTAAAATCAAAATTTTACAACCCGGACCGAACCGACAAAATCGGTCTGGATCGGTTCGATTTATCGGTTTGACCCGTCTACTCGACAGGCCTACCTGAAAGTCTTTTGAAAGTTCTGGCTTAACGGTACTGGGAAACTAGTACTAAAAAGTTTTCCAGATTCTGTGCGAAGAGAGTTTTCAGGTTCCATAATCCATTGTTGATTTTTTTTGGCCAGTGGGTATGTGGTAGTACTGATTTCTTTTTCATTTCAAAAGTCAAAAGCTGACCAATAGCATTTGCTGACGAAGTCAAACTTAACATTTAGCTTATGCAGGTTTGGCTTTAGTGTGCTGTGCAATGCACTCTAAAAATACCTTTAATCTTGAAGTAATTTGACGGTAAAAGATAGCGTTGATCACAATAATGTTGTCTGAAAATCATAGAAAAGAAAACGTTCATGTCTATGTTTTAGTTTTGAAGATATTTGTAAATCAAGTAATGGATCAGTTGTTGCCCGCACACATTGATCTGAGAAGCCAACGAAAGCAGAGTTGCTGATGAAGGAGAAAAAGAAGAGCATTCACATCTGGCTTAATAATAGCTAAAAACAACTCTCTCCCTGCAGTTGAATCTAGGCTGTCCGAACGGTTCAAATTGTACTGAATCAATCTAAATTTATTTAAATCAAATTTTAATTTTAATTCTTTTCAAAAATTAAAATCAAATTAAATTTTTTAAAAATTAAATCATAATCAAATTAATAATTTTGGTTTAGTTTGATTTAATGCATCGAACTTGACTCCACAAAGTAATTCTTTATGATTTTGTTTGGCATAGCTAGTCAGCTGCTTTTGTTGGTCAAAACAGTTGATTTTGAAAAGCTAAAGTGTTTGGTAAGCTGCTTCTAGGTTCCAAACCTAGGAGCAGTATGAGTTTAGAAAAGTTGGGAGGGAGTTGTTTTTGGCTATTTTCTAATTATTTTTCTTCTTGCATCTCATGTCCGTACCTATATTCGTATATCTTTACGATAATAAAATTATTATTTTAATTAAAAAAATATTAAATTTAAAATTATTTTTAAATATTTTTTTAAAAAATTTGACCAACATAACAGCCAAAAATACCTTTTAATTTTTCCAATCAGTTACTTTTCAACAAGTATTTTTTCAACTTGTAAAAATTAAAAATTTCAGCTATGCCAAACGCAGCCTATATCAATTACTTATTCTAAGCTTATGCTTAATCATATGATTTTGGTTTATTTGATAGATTAAAATTTTTAAATATTAATCGTGTGTTTGGAATGAAAGAGTGAAAATTTTTAAATATTCTTATATGCTTCAATACCGTTAGATTGGAATGAAAGAGTTAAAATAATATCATAAGAAAAAGGCAAAAAATTACTAAGTTTATTTGCCTAACTAAAAAAAAGAGTTCCCATCTCCAAATTCCAAAAGAAAAAACAGGAAATAGAAGACAAAGCGACTTTTGTCTGCACTTATTTCCTCTCCCCTGCGCCCCAATCCAATTTAGAAGTCTCAGTTCGGCGCATCGGCCAGTCCGCGGTGTGTTGGATCTGAAACAGACCCTGCGATTGCGACCGTGAGGAGATGCGTCAGGCACCCTCCCGCCGGAAGCGCTACCGCCTCCCTCTCCTCGTCGCCATCGCCTCCACCGCCGTCTCCCTCCTCTTCATTTCTACCCATCCCATCGAGCCCTCAAACGGCCTCGTCTTCGGCATCAATGCCCGCAATCAACCCGATCGAGGAGGGGAGACAGGAGTTCAGAAGGACGAGCAGGAGGATAGGGAGGGGAAGGTGGAGGTGAAGGTCGTGGAGGGACAAAATGGCGGGGCCACCTGCGCCACGGTGGAGAAAATGGGGGAGGCATTCGCCGGGAGTTCTGAGAAGGTGAGCTTGCGGGTGAGAGAAGTCATCAAGCAGCACTTCGATCTCCATGGTACATCCAGCTCCAAGCTCAAGCTTAACTTGTATCCGAGAGATTTCTTGCTCGTGTGTTCCTTTTCTTTTTTGGGCTCGTGTGTTCTTCCTTGTGTTATTGTAAACTTGTTCTTGTTCTTTCGCTGTCTGGTAATGTAAATGGAGTTTCCAAGCTTCTTGGGCCGTGTTAATCTCACGACCTAGAAGCAGGCCTCGTGACTTGAAGTAAAGGGCAACTACGATCATTTTAAAAGTAGAACATGTTGATAATTTCTTCTAAGCGGATTGAGAAAATTGTGGAGGTCATTCTGAAATTTGCTTCCCAAAGTTTAGGAGGCTATGGAAAGTGTTACGAGTAAATTGTAGGATAAGAGCCGAACATTTGAAGGCAACTTTAGGGCCTGAACATGATTGAGTCGTTTTTTTTCTGTTTCACACGTCATACTGTCTGTAGGGTAGCTTTGGTACTACCGCTGGAAGAATATGTCCTCTGCAATCAGTTTGCTAAATGTGGCCTTTCCCCACAAGAGTCCATATCCACGGTGAGCTGATGCAAGGGACTACCTATTTTAGCTTTGGCTGTTTCTTTGAATTTCCAGCTATAATTGGTCAGTAGAGAGACACTTCTCATTCGTGCATCACATTTTAGATTTGTCCCCAGCTACTTTAATCGATGGGGAAGTTTGTGTTCTATATGTTCATATTCCATTTGTCACTCTTTGTTTCTGGTCATAGAGGATGTGGTGGGACGTTACACACAAGAAATTCATTAAACTGTCCTTGCTAAAATTACTCCTTTGCTTATATCTGTGCAAGAAATCCTAATAACTAATAAGAATGATTTCATTGTTACTCAAATTAGGTGAGAATTAAATACTCAATATAGAGCTTTCTGTTAATGTAATTAACTTGGATCAATAAATGCTGGTATTGCCCGGTCAAACATAATAAGTATATCTTATCTCTTTTAGCTAGTATTGGACAAGTATGATTACAAAAATTAGACAACATGAAGCTGGATAAATAACAAAATAACTTGAAAGAATCACTAAAAATAAAAAGGTTATCTGGAATATTTGACTACTAGGAAAGGATTGAACAAGAGTTTCCTTGGAGAAATTTATTTTAGAAAATTTGGAAACCATGAGATCTTATTGATATAATGTTTTTAAGCTCAAATCTCCTTAAACCTATTCTAATTTTCTTGCCTTAATAAAATATTAGAGGGCTTATTGTGGGGAATTCATTCCTGTTGTCTCTTTATGATGGGACCTATTTGTTGTTTAATGTTTGTGATTTTTCACCTTGGCATATTTCTGGTTAACTATAATTGTATTTCCGGTTCTTTAAATTGAAGAGTTTGCTTTATTCTTGTTCATCAACTTCTATTGAGCAAATGTATAATTAGAGTTTGGAATCATTTGGTTCATTTTCATCCTCATTTTAATGATAAAATTGAATGTCAAGGATATAAACAAAGCAAAGCTGTTTTGGTTGCTGTTTCATTTTCAATTTGTTAACCTAATTGACTAGAGCTTACTATCCAGAATATACTTGAATAACTAGAACATTGAGAAGGCTTCAACTTCTCAAATATTATGAAAATGAATCATATGTTCTAATTTTGAATAGGCTAGTGCAGAAACAGGTCAAAGTGAAATCTTTACTTGTTTAATTAACTTGCCAGGGGCTGCTAGAGTTCGAGAGTTACCTGCAGACCAGTTTTGCAGAGAAGGTTTTGTGATAGGCAAAGCATCTGAAGCCGGGTTTGGGAATGAAATGTACAAGATTTTAACCGCAGCAGCATTAAGTGTTATGTTAAATCGGTCCCTGATCATTGGGCAAACCAGGCATATAAATACTCTCTCCAGCTCTGTTCATCTGTGCAAATAGCTTTTTGAACACGTGATGCTTGAAAAAGATAAACATAGTCCTTGAATAAATACTATGGATATTGAGTTTGTTGTTCATGCTTGGCCTCTTGCTTCCATGACATTGCTTAGTGTATGTGCATATTGCTATTTTCTATTGTTTCTCCTTTGGAGTATATTGTATTTGCTTGATCTTTGAATTTTCTTTTACGTAAAGAATCCAGTTTGCAACTGATCAATGTTTTGTATGACATCCATAACGTATGAATATGGAATAATAAGCAATGTCAATTGGAATCATGTTCATAGTTGAGAGCTTTATTTTTCTTTTCCCACAGGGGCCGGTATCCTTTTGAGGATTACATTTCTTATGCCAACCATTCATTTGCCTTGAAAGAAATCAAGCATTTATGGAGAAAGCATGACTGTGCTGGAAAATTTGGGAGAAAATTAGTAATAAGGATAGACAATTTCGAGCACCCAGAGAACACTAACGTTCTCTGTAGTGATTGGAAGGGTTGGAAGCAGCCTATTATCTGGTGAGTCCGGGTGAAAGCAACTTTTATTATAAAATGTTGCAACAGTTGTCTTAAGCACATCTTTGTTATCAAGCTGGCCGCATTGTCATCTATTGATGAATAGTTTGCAAAATACTGAATAGTTTTCATCTAGTTGCTAACAAAGAAGACAACGTCTAAAACTCCTTAGTTCAAGGGCCAGTCCTAATTATGCCACTTTTGGATGGCTTGTTTCTATGTTCTTAATCCATGTTTTCTTAATAAAATACTTCAGCTTCTAAAAGATTTTTGTTTATCTGAATTTAAGCAAAACAAAAACATGTTCTTATATCCTGTAAATGATTATGGTATTCTTTTTTTGTCATGGAAAATGGAAATACATACCTCTCCCAATTTCAGTATAATATTTTATCATAGTTCACTGTGTGTTTTACTTTCTTTGTGCTACTTTTTATTTTTCCCATGGAATCTAAATAACTTTTATTATAAGTCGAGGTGAAAGCAACTTTTATTGTAAACCGTTACAACAGTTGGCTTAAGCACTCCTTTGCTATCAAGCTAGCAGCATTGTCAACTTTTGATTTTTTTCATCTAGTAGCAAAGAAAGAAGACAGCATCTAGAACTCTGTATCTTTAGTTCAATGACCAGTGCTAATCATTCCCCTTCCAAATGGCTTGTTTCTATGTTCTTAATCCATGTTTTCTTAATAAATGCCTCAGCTTCTAAAAGATTTGATTTGTTTGAATTTGATAAGCAAAACAAAAACGTGTTCCTATGTCATGTAAATGAATATGGTGTTCTTTTTTAGCATGGAAAAAGGGAAATACATTCCCTCTGCCAATTTCAATATAATATTTTATCATAGTTCACTGTGTGTTTTACTTTCTTATGTGTTACTTTTTATTTTCTCCTGGAATCTAAACAATTATAGCACCTGGTTATATTGTTTGTATGATCAGTTTTTATATTTTTCTCTGAATATGTTTAAAATTATTCCCTTTTAAGTTGAATGCCAGATTTGACTCGGCATTGTTATAGCAACAGGTTTCAAGGTACAACAGATGCAGTGGCCATTCAGTTCTTTTTGAAAAACCTGCAGCCTGAAATGAGAAATGCTGCTTTAAATCTATTTGGACAGGAGGAATTACTTCAGTCTAGGCCTAATGTATTTGGTGAGCTGATGCGTGCCATTTTATCTCCTACTCAAGCAATTGAAAAAGCTATTGATTGGGTTTTGCAAGGTGTAGATCCTGATGTTGTGCTGCACATGCGAATGATGACTAACAGGTTGCAGTACTAAAGATTACATGAAGTTAGTTACGTTTGTCTTCTTTTTTGCCTTAAAACTTCTGATACTGATTTTGGAGGTTTAGTCAATACTCTGATAGTGTGTGTTTGACGATTTTGTTCTCTGAAATTTTACTCGAGTCTTTTATGAATAGTATTTCTTTAGTTTCACAGCAATAACTGAACAATTCCTTATTGATGGTTTTTTGGGCATTTGACGTATTTGGTAAAATCACAGCTATGAATCTAACCAATTTGCAATAGGATACAAATAGTTTTTGAAACCTCAAGCCTAGAATGACTTACTAGGATTGTGTTTGTTGTTTTGTTAGGTCTGTAAGGGCAATGCAGGCTGCACTACAGTGCATTAAGAGGGCAATAAGCAACATGGAGCCCCAGGATGCAAAACCTCGGGTGGCTTTGGTCTCGGATACACCATCCTTTATCACGGAAATTACTCCGTACCTGACTGAATTTGCAGAAGTAAATGATCTATCCATTTCCTGTGCAGACAGAACTTGCTTATATTAATGCACCTTTTATTCACGTTTCCCTCTGGTTAAGTAAAATGGAGCGCACCATGAGTACAGTACAGAAATGTAGATTATTCTGCTAATTTTTTTATTAATGGAAAAAAATTTCATTCTTTTTTCTGTTTGAACAGGTGATTCACTTTGATTACAAACTTTTTCAAAGGAATACTTCCTCCTGGAGTGTGATAACACAGCAGCAGGTACATGCTCAACCATAGTACTTTGCAAGATCCTGTTGCTAGCAGTCTTAAAGACAGCACCAGATATTTATTTTACTTCAATGTTCTAATTGTACCTTAGTACATGGATAGTTTCTGAGTTGGAATCTTTTATTTACTATTAGATCAGATATCCAGTTTTCTGTCTTCTGGAAAATTTTTCAGGTACTGTCAGATGTCTGAATTTCCAAGTTCGCTGCTTGTAAAATTATATTTACTAACTCGAAAGTAAAATGCACAGTTCTTTCTCTACTGCTGGATTTAATAATTTGGTTTGGAAAAACAAAACTAAAATTTAGTGATTCTTAAATAATGATCACTATACTAGCTCTGATGAAGCAGTCAATCCAGACTTAGAAGCTCTATTTTTTATTGGAAATCATCAACTCATTATTTATCTAATATAGAAGTGAACCTCCTCAATATTCATTTGCTTTATCCTATGTGATGGTAAATTGACCCTGTGGGAATGAAGAAGCATTTCTAGTAAAATAGATATTTGCAAATCTGTAACGGGCTCTCTTTTGCATTATGGTTATTTCATGTTACTTGTAGCATTGCTGACCTGTTGCTTGAAATATAGTACCTTGACTATCCTTGCTAAAGTTATCGTTACTTTCACTCACCTTCTGCACCCGTTAAAAGACTGATTAATTCAAATTGAATTTTATTTTCTCAGTCTGATTTTAGAAGAAAGGATTGGGGCCCTGCTCCTAGATGGGTGGCACTAGTGGACTTCTTCCTAGCATCTCGAGCCAAACATGCTGTGGTTACTGGAGCACATCGCCGCGTAGGGACAACTTATGCCCAGCTGATTGCTGCACTTGCAGCCGCCAATCAACATGGTATGCCTCCACAACACAATTGTTCCATCATGATCTACTTGCTGATCAGTAAATACCAGCTTTCTGCCTTCGCAGGAAAATATCCTTCAGGCTCCAACTTCTCATTCTTCAGCAGCTTTCAGAGTAATCTATTGGTAGATGGTCTGGGAAACCAGCTCGGATGGGGCCACGTCTGGAACAGGTTTGGCGGTCCTTCGAGCTGCCATCACCAGCCTCACCAGTGTGCATTGACACCACTCCTCCCACCAGCATGGTGGGATGGCAAGTGGCAAAGCCCGATTCTGCGCGACATCGAACGACTAAAAGCATACGGCGTTAGTCTTTCGGTGAGCGGCGAAGTCATCAAAAGCGACCTCCTGTCCTTTTGTAGATCAAAGGAATATCATGTAAAAACTGTAAAGGTCTTTACTCAGTGAAACGATGCTTGATCATTTTTGGCATCTTAGCTTGTGAAGGCCAAGCTATTTCAGCATGCCTAATGTGGTGCTAAAGCACTATTTAATCACACGGGCTGCAATCCTTTGCTACATACGTCAAGCCCTCTTTCAGATTGGTTCTCACTACAACAGTTCAATTGGAAGGACACTTGTATCCATAGTGAGAGCTTGGCACGGAACTGTCATGCTTAATCAAGATTTGGCTATTTCCCTGGAACCATTTTTCTGTTGTTACCTCTTTGTTCCAGGTATGAGTCACCCCTCGACGATGTTGTAAGCAATTACATGTAGAGGCCAATGACCTAGATCTACTAATTTACAATACATTTTTCTTTGTATGCTAGGAGGTGATACACCAGATTTTGTAATTTGTACCATGCCCAAGGAAAACTTATTGTTATCATTAATCTTGAGATGGTTCTAATATGAGCTATATTTTAAAACCTGAACCGGCAAAATCAGTTATTAATTAGGAGGTAGAGGAGAATGAAGGGAAAGTTATTCTCCCAATTGAGGGGAGTATCCTCTCCCTCTTCCAACCCCAAGGATCTGATTTGATTAGCATGGAAAAAGAACAGATTCAGCAAAAAAAAGAAAACCAGTGTAAACATCTCATCAGAAATAATAAAATGGATTGTCAACACTGTTTTATAAAAAATTAGTAATTAGCTAAGTCGTTGGGGTAAATTACCTTGAAAGCTCTTTTATCGGCAAAAGATCATTACTTTCAACTTTCTTGTCTTATAATCTCTGTTAACTTAAACATGAAGGCTGGAAAGTGCTTCCCACAGAGATATAGGAAGCTTCTATGTATTGAACAGAGGAGACATTCTATAATGCTAGCACTAAAATAATGTAGATTATGTCCATTGTTAGTACTGATATCTAAAACTAAATTTTATTTATTACGAAGTGGAAGCTCCACATTGTACGTTGGCTATGATTTGAAACTTTAATCTCTTCTACTTTTGTTATGGAGGAAAAGTTCATATATTGTGTGGTGTGAGAGTTCTCCTTAAGGGTGTGTTCTGTAGAACGGAATCCATCGTGGAAAGGAAGAAAAAAACAATAAATCGAGATGGAAAGAATCATTGCTCTTTTCTTCCTTTCCACGGTGAATTCCGTTCTACAAAACATACCAGTGTTGGGCATGATATAAAGGTGCAAAGTTGAGAGGAACTCAAAATTCTATATTTTAATCTTAATGAGGAAATTGAAATAAAATATGAACTAAAGGATCAAACTGAAATTTGGCTAAAGGGGGAACTAAGTGCATGATCTTTTGATCCCATACTTCTATTTTATGATATGATTTTGTGAAATCTTCTTCATTCTTAACTAAAATATGTTTAGTATTATTGTTTATTATTTTGTAAATAGTCAATTCTTTGTTGTTAATAATAATAGTTCGAGATTAAGTCGTCCTTTATTAATTATTTGCTTATGCTAAAATAAATAAATGACTTAGGAGTTTAAACTAATCGTTAGCAAATTGAAGGCCTATAAATAAATCACCTATTTTATTGGATTAGAACTAGGATCAAAGACCCTATTATTTCTACATGTGCATGATTTTTTATGCATATTTCAGATCCAAATCATAGGGTCATAGATCTTGAGATCTAGTTCTTGTTTAAAAAACTAATTTGTCATAACCTCAGTACTCTCACAAAGGTGAAGAACATCCAAGTGGTTTCCATACTTGGAGTAAATTAAACTAAGTACACTGAACAAAGGACACTAGCTAGAGTGCTAGATTACAAGAATCAATTAGAAAGGGATTTTTACCTAATTAAAGTGACACCAAAGGTAGCTTGGACTAAAGAAATCAGGGAAGGCACGCATGGCTGCCCTAACCTTTTTCTATGAACTTTTTTTATCTATTTAATCATAGCCTACTATTTCAGGTGCCACATGTCAATGCATTAGATATTACAACTGTCACGTGTTAATGCATAATGAGTTGTCACGTGTTTACAAAAAAGTGTTATACCTACCCTAGGGGAGTGATTAGAGCTAACAAAATATGACACGGTCCGTCAACATAATACGACATGAGATTTCGCGCGTCTAAATTAGACTAATCATGTTTCGTGTCATGAATGTGTCAATCCATTTATGACCCTCCAAATTTCATATCGTGTCATGTCGTGTTGGCAGATCAACTCTTATAACCCGTATAATATACTATAATATATATAACCCACTTATGATCCATCAAATTTTATGTCGTGTTTGTAATATAATTTGTATTATAGTATGTTGTATCATGTCATATGACATGACCTATTTATTAATCATATTATCTATGTTGTGTTATGTCACTTGTGAAATAAGTGAGTTGTGTTTGTGTTTTGTATATTGACTTGTATATATAAATGGATTGTGTTCGGGTCAAGTATAATTGTATCTCGTGTCAAGTATAACATAATTCATTATGACACATGAAATACGAAACCCTAATAGTGATCACAAATGAATTTTATTTATTATTCTTTTTTTTTTCTTTCGAGTTTTTTTTTTCATTGCTTGCTACGGAAGAAACCCTAATTAGCCTTTCCACAGTTGTGTCCGGCAAGAAAACACTGATTTCATTATAAGATATTTAATTTTAGATTTAGGGCTTGTTTAACCCGTACTATTAATAGCTTTATAACTGCGCTAAAATATGCACTATGCTGCAATGTTAAAATATGCACTAACTGTGCTAAAATATTTAATTTTGATTAATAACTTTTTAACTGTTGTCAAAATTTAAAATAATAAATAAATATATTATTTTAAATTATTTAAAATAATAATATTTTTTATTTTCTTTTAGTGTTAAAATTTTAAATTATTTAAAATAATAATACCTAAAACTTTAAATAAAATTAGGTAAATTATTTTTTTAAAGAAGCATAAGCTGTAAAAGCATCAAATTGTAGTTTTTTTAATTTCTGTTTTTTAACTACTTTTTTCTGTTTATGTTTTTTATTATCAAATATTTTTCTAACTTCTTTCTACTTAAAAAGCTATTTAAAATCAACTTCAAAATGGGGCCACACAAGTCTTTATTTATAAAAAAAAAATAGATTTTTTACCGGAGGCTTACCACTAGCGTCTCCAAATTCTACTTTTAGTAATTAATTTACAATTTATAATTGTAATAATTTTTAAAAATTATAAAAATGCTACCTAAAATCCCCACAGCGCACACTTTGTGTGCCTATAAAAAGCGGCAGCTCATCACCTCATTTGCTCAGAAGATATGGAGCAAACAAAAGCTCTAATCATTTGCATTGCTTTAGTGACTTCTTTGGCTCTCCCTGTAGGAAATATTGCAGCGAGGAATGGAGCGATGGCTGCTGAATATGGCCTGAACAATGCTATGGTTGAGGAACAGAGTGCCATGGACAAGCGCAAGGTTCCTTCAGGGCCTAATAACCCTCCTCCGATATCGATACCGCTGCCACTTTCGCCACCGTTAAAACGAAGGCTGAACTAGAAAGAAGAGATACAAAACAAGTCCATTAGTCTTTATTTCACTTGCTATGGTATTCTTGTTAGTTTTGTTGCTTGAGTGTGTGCTTGTCATGACCTTTTGTTAGTTGGTTGTAAGTGCAGCATGTTTTACTTTGCTTGTTGATGTTTATGAAATTAGTACTAATGTTGTGTATAACTTATAATTGTCTATGTACGAGCAAACAATGGTATAATTTAAATAATTTGTAATTGTCTATGTACGCGCAAACAATGGTATAATTTAAATAATTGAAATTTTATGGATGATTTTATGGATAATTTTAAAATTGCATTATCATATGTACACATTATAAACTTAGATTTTCTATGTCGATAAATTTCTTATTTTTTTTAAAAAAATTATTGATTAATTCAAAATCTATATATTAAGCCTTTTTGAGCTCCATCAACCTCTCTTGCGTGATTTCCTTCCCTTCCCTATGCCATGCTATGGAGCTTCACATTCCTCCACCTCCACAAGCACGTGCCCGCCGCGGCGGCCAGAAGAGGTTCAAATCCTACCTCGGCAATCCGACATGCCCACCGCGCGATGCGGGCTTGTTTGCCTCTGAAGGCCGGACAGCCACCGCCGCTGTCCCTCCTCGCAGATCGGTGCTCCTCCATTCGCCAGCTCAAGCAGGTCCATGCCCAAATGATCGTTTCCGCCCGCATCGCCGACAACTACGCCGCCAGCCGCCTCCTCTCCTGCGCCGCGCTCTCCCCCTCCGGCGACCTCCCCCACGCCCTCCGCCTCTTCCGCGCCACCCCCTCCCCCAACTCTTTCATGTGGAACACCCTCGTCCGCGCCCTTGCGGCTTCCCCCACCCCCGCCTCCGCCCTCGCTCTCTTCGGCGAGATGCTCCGTTCCGGACCCCCACCTGGGAAACACACCTTCCCGTTCCTCCTCAAGGCCTGCGCTGCCCTCCCCTCCTCCCCCGCTCTCTCCATTGGCCCGCAGGTGCACGCCCATGTCCTCCGACGCGGGCTCGGCGAAGACCCCTACGTCGTCAATGGCTTGGTACGGTGCTACGGCGCGCATGGACATCCAGGCGATGCACGGAAGGTGTTCGACGAATCGCCTGAGAGGACTCTGATCGTCTGGACTAGCATGATCAGCGCTTACGCGCAAAACTTCTGCTCCAACGAAGCTTTATTGTTGTTCGACCAAATGATCCAAGCAGGCGTAGAACCCTCCGACGCCACTCTATCGTCGGTGTTGTCCGCTTGTGCGAGATCCGGTGGGTTGGACTTGGGCCAGCAGATTCATTCACTCATAATGGAGAAGGAGATCGAAGTAGGAGTCATTCTCGGCACAGCTTTAGTAGACATGTATGCAAAGAATGGCGCCATTGCCGCGGCGCTAGAACTGTTTGAAGAAATGCCTGAGAAGAACACAGTGACATGGAACGCAGTGATCTGTGGCCTGGCTCATCATGGCCACGCCAATGCTGCTCTAGAGCTGTTCCACCGGTTGGAGAGGGAGCATGTCCAACCCAACGATGTAACCTTCGTCGGCGTCCTGTCGGCCTGTTCCCACGCCGGTTTGCTCGAAATGGGGCGCCGGATATTTGATTCCATGGAAAGGGTCTATAACATTGAGCCAAAATTGGAGCACCATGGCTGCATGGTTGATCTTCTCGGGCGGTGCGGGGAATTGTTGGAGGCGGAGCGATTGATCAGAGGGATGAAATGGGAAGCAGACGTGATAGTTTGGGGAGCTTTGCTCACTGCCTGCAGGAATCGAGGCAACATTGAGATTGCCGAGAGGGTGGTGTATGAAATGCTCAAATTGGATCCAGGAAACCATGGTGTTTATGTCGTTCTATCTAATATGTATGCAGAGGTAGGCAGATGGAAGGACGTTGTGAAGCTGAGGAAAGTGATGAAGATTGAGGGACTGCAGAAAATTCCTGCATGGAGCTGCGTAGAGGGAGGTACGAGCTAAGTTTGCTAATTATCAAAAAAGAAATATTTTTATATTTTTTTCTATTTAATTTGAATCAAGTGCATACCAAATTTCCATAATAATTCTTTTTTTTCAACCAAAAAGAGACTATTTGCTCAAATGATTATTCATAATTTGACATAATTTGCACACTAGACATAAAACACATTGATTCCTTCACTGATTATAAATTGTTATTCCAAAAGAAGAACATGAACACGAAATCATGAAATAAGGATAAGATGAATATCAAAAGCAATAGTTGATTATGCTTTCTAGGGGCACTTGGGTTTGAGAAAAAATCCTAGCTTGGGTACCCTCATTTTTATTTAAAAAATATTTTTTTTAATTTTTTTTTTTATAAAAATAATCTACATACTCTAAGCTATTCAATGCTACTAATATTGAGGTAGTTTAGATTTCGCACAATGAGAAATTATCTTAAACATTAACGCATAAAAAATAAAAAATTATTCACTATATAAAAATATTTAGAGTAATTTCTCATTGTACGTAATCTAAACTACCTCAATATTGATATCATTGGATAGCTTAGAGTATGTAGATTATTTCTATAAAAAAAATTTAAAAAAATTATTTTTTGGGTAAAAATGAGGTACCCAGGTTAGAATTCCTTGGTTTCCCTTCATTTGTCTTCCAGTTGTTATAGCAAGGGCACTCCTCTTTGTGCCCTTCTGTACCAGGTGGAACGCATAGGCACTTGGCACAACACTTTTGGCAAAAGAAGTTTTTGAGCAACGGTGGGAACACTTTGGCGCACATTCTGCAAATTATATAGAAATCACAAACTAATTCCTCATGACTAAAAAGAGATCAATTTAGTGACAAAAAGAACGATAGATGACTAAAAAGAGATCAATTTACAATGTGTTTCGGAGGAGGGAAAAAAATCAGGAAAAAAAAATAGCTATAGAAAGGAAATAAGGAGAGAAATTAATAACTGCTTTTTCTTTTAGGCCTTGTGTTTCAGTGAGAGGAAAGAAAACCAGGAAAGACTAAGTTATATTATGTATAGTGAATAAATAATTAGTAATATTATAAATAATATAGTTTACTAATTAAATAAAATACTATAATTTTCTATTAAATACTTATTATTTAACATATTATTTATCTATCTTTATTTAATATTATAATTATATTAATTAGCATAATAATTAAATTTAATGATAAAAAATTTTGACAATATTTTCTCTGCATTATAACACAAAACCTGTATACATAATATAATAAAGTCAACAAAATGTAAGTACACTACCACCAAAATGTAAATATCATCAAGTTCAACACAATAGCACCAAAATATAAATATCATCAAGTTCAACAAAAAATAGAACATGTTCAACACAATACCATCAAGCATATATCAAAATACAATAACAAAAGTCCAACACAAGTATCCATCAACACTAACGAAGTCCAAATACAATCAAAGGCTAAATAGACTATGCATTCATCATGCGACTCAGAATCTCAGCTCGTAGCCTTTTTGGAACTGAGAAGAAAAGTTGTGTGTTTTCCTTACTCTTATCCAATGTGACGTTGAAGTAGTGTTGTTGACTTGGCATTGTGGAATGGAGGATGAGCTTGCTACATCAAATGCTTCTTCATTAACATCACCTTGCTGAACATCAATGGCTTCTTCATTGCCTTCTTCACGAATAAGAGTGTTGAAATTACTAAAAATTTCTTTGGGAGTCCCAGCTATGTTTCCATTTGCATGATCCTTTGAAAACAACTCCACTAGGAGTGCTGAAGTTACAACTGCAGAATGCAGGATTGAATCGAGCTAGGAAATGACTGTCAGCCTTACTCGAGCACAGATGCAACATTAATCTTCTTAATTGTGATGTAAATAATTAACTCAATAACCAGCCAGCCAAAAAACTCAACATTAATCTTCTTAATTGCGACGCAAACATTTAGATGAGCTCCCAACCTAAACCTCTAGGATGGCATCAAAATCTAAATTCTGCGCTTACTCAACTCAAGTTGTTGGATACGTTTAGGTCAAGATCAAAAAACGGTATGTGGACGAGTAAATGACTGCATCAGTAATTGTGCTACTCTCAAAGAACAAAACAAGCATCAGCATCGAAGAACTATGCAAATTACCGTACAAAATTTTTATATATTTTTTCTATTTTATTAGAATCAAGTTAATTACAAATGTGCATAATATTTCTTTTTTTAATAAATAGATTAGTTGCTCAAATGTTTATTCATAATTTGACATTAGATGCAGATTAGACATAAGACACAACATTGATTCCTTCACTGATTATAAATTTTTATTCCGAAAAGAAGAACATGAATCAATCAGACCATGAAGTCATGGACATAAGGAGGAGATGAACATCAGAAAGCAATAACTGATGATGCCCCTTTCTAGGGGCACTTGGGTTTCCCTTCCTTTGTCTTCCAGTTGTTGTAGCAAGGGCACTCCTTTTTGTTCCCTTCGGTGCCAGATGGAACGCAGAGACACTTAGCACAACACTTTCGGCAAAAGAACATGCAGTCGTTTCTGTGAGAAGTTTTTGAGCATCGGTAGGAACACTTTGGAGCACATTCTGTAAATCATATAGAAATCACAGTCTAATTACTCATGACTAAAAAGAAGTGTTGGGTTAGTAACAAAATGATTGATGAATGAATTTAGTGCTTAGTTATTTTGAATTAGTAGTTTTTTTAAAAAAATATTATAAATTTTATAGGAATACATATTATTGTTTAAAATAAAAGAAATTACTCATGGGTTTTAGACAAAAGTAGCAAATGAAATTATCTTTTACTATTTTCATAATTTTGCTAAGACGATGATAGGGGGGAAAATTTTTTATGCATATGCAGATGCATAAATTTTTAAGAATCCCCAAATCACAGCCGTCCAGTGTGCATTGTGATGTGCACAAAGGACGTGTTGTGCACACAAATCAAAATTTATACACAAAATGCCTTTTGGAGATCTAGACCGTCACCAATCAAACGGATGTAGAGGTGGTAATTTCACCCGAACCCGACGGGTACCCGACCTGATCCATTTATGGCGGGTTCGGGTATCCGATTAGCTAAACGGGTCGGGTTCGGGTTTGGGAGCGTGGGTACCCAGTACCCGATATCCGATTTCAATGAAAAAAATATATATTAATTTTTATTATGAGAGTATAAATAATAATAAAATAACTATTATATAAATATTTATTAGTATTAAAAATATAAAAATAATAATAAATAATTATTATATAAATATATTTAATTTAATTTTAATTTTTAAAATATATTTTATATAATAAATACCTGACCTGGGTTTGGGTCGGGTTCGAGTAGCGGGTCGAGTTCAGGTTTAGGGTAAAATCTCGGGTACCCGACCCGTTGCCAGTCCTAAACGGATGCATGCAGGGTTTCTTAAAGCGATTCCTAGAACATTTGCTCTTGCTCATGATAGGGGCATGTGTGGTAGAGAATGAGCAGCAAGCCGGCGACAACAAGTAGAGAAAGAGAATGGGTGGGGAAGCCTGAGCAAAGAAAGAGGAAATCAGTAATGGCGGGCAAGTAGGCAAGAGAGTGGGAGAAAATTTTCTAGGCAAGGAGGCTACACAAGAAATCTTAAGCACAGTTCCCTAAAAAAAATCCGTGATTCTAAAAATTGTGAAAAAAATATCCACCATGTAGTCCACGATGAGAGTTATCCACGGACACCAAGATCGTGGATTTTGGATGTATCCACGATGAGATATCGTGGATACAACATCGTGGACAAAACACTGTTCACATGCATCCTGTATCCACGATATCTCATCTTGGTGTCTGTGGATAGTTCTCATCGTGGACTACATGGTGGATATTTTTCCATGATTTTTAGGATCGTGAAATTTTTTCAGGGAGCTGTGCTTAGGATTTCTTGTGCAGGAAAATTTTTTCAGAGTGTGGGTAGGAAGCCTGAGCAAACAAAGGGGAAATTTTAAACGCTTGGGTATTTTATTTATTTATTTTAAGACATGCAATGAAGACGAAAAGTTGGGTTTAGTCATCTTTTTGTGTTTCATTATAAAATATTAAATCTGCTTCAGAGAAGCAAAAATGGGCGAAAAGTGGAAAAAAAAAAAACATTGTGATAATGGTTTGATTTTTAATGTATTGAATATGGCATCATAATTTTAAAATTACTTATGATCTTTTTTTTAAATAAATAATGAGGAGCCGTAATACATACCTTCTGGGCGAAGGGAGCCGTCTCCACCAGTCTGATTCATTACCAACAAAAATCCGATTAGATCAATCAAAGTTATTTAATACACAAAATTGATTAAATTCAAGAAATTGCACAATATCTTTGAAGGTTCAAACTCACAGGTTGGTATTTTGCAGCAATTGCTATCTCAGCCTGCAAATCTTAAGATGAATTAATTAATATAATTCATTCATTGTAGAGAGGTAAAATATAATTAATAAAAAAATTAAAACGGAAGCATAAGAATAGTAAAAGAAATTACCACGAGAGCAACAGCAAATAGGAAGAGGAGAAAAGAAGAACGAGCCATCTGTGTGAAAGTCTGAATACAAGATTTGTGTTGCAAGCCTATTTGTAGATGGAGATTGACGATGGAAAATAGAAAGAAATAACGAAGGGACATAATTGGCAAATATTTCGGTTTCATTAATTGAATTAATTAATGCTTCCAAGTACAAGCATTAATTGGGAAATAACGTATTAGTATGAAGAAATAGAAAGAAAAAATTAAGGCCATAGTTAAATTAGGATGGTTGTTTTAAGAGCTAGTTGAGTTAGAAGGAAATAATCAGAGACAAAAAATAGCATTAATTACCAAAAAAAAATTAGTATTCATGATATATCATTTAGAAAATTAGTTGATTCATAATTACGTAGTAATAATAAAATTATTAGTTCTTACATATAATGATAATTTTTATTAAAAGACTGGCTAAATTAAAAATGCTTAGGTTTATTAGATTTTACATACATTTATAGCTTTTATTTATTTTTCAAGTGAAACTACGAATATGCTTGTTGATGTATGACATGATCATATCATAAGGTAGGGAATTAGCAAAATCTATGTTCCACATGCTCTCCGCTTAAGATTCTTAGACGGAGTCTGCCTATAGGAAATTTTCTCGTAATAATTCAGTAACCCTAGGAAAGATTTTGAGTTGGAATACAAGGTAGTTTGCAAAGATCAAAGAGAAGCATAAATTATTGTAGAAATTGAATACGATTCTGAAAATGATGAACGAGATAAACAGAGAATGAATCTGTAATTAGGTTAAAATTTTAATTTCATAATCCTATAAAATAATTGCATTGAACAACTAAGGTACCAAATTGCAATAGAAAATTAGAAAACCCCTAAAAAATATTCAGAATGTCTAACAAGTAGCGATCTGAAATGTAGAACAAAAATGACAACTAAAAGAACTAGCGAGCCGTCGACCAAAGTCCAAAACCATGGTGTCGCAGCAGAAAATTAGGTCTGCCAAATGCTTACTACCAAGCTGAGCATCCCGGTCGGCGCGTACAATTCCTCCGGCACGAATAGGAAAGCCTTGGAGGACGAACTGCTCCACCGCTCCACCGGAGCATTCGTCATCTGAAACGCCATCTTGTCGCCCGCTTTCGTGCTGTGCACCACGAGCTCGTACGAGAACCCTAGCGCTCCCGCGGGCAGGCGGCACGCGATCGAGATGGCTCGGCCGGAAGGCGCGGAATTGTTGATCAAGAGGAAGCTGATGTCTTCGTGCTCACAATCCTCCAGCATCAGCACCGGGACGGTGGCATCCACGGTTATCGCCAAGATGTCCCCGGTCGCGCTGGAGAAGGGGTAGGTCAGGATGTTGTGCCTTAGGTTGAAGTGGGCAAGCAAGTCCACCTCGCGGCCACTGAAGCCGCATCCCTTGAAGAGACAGGAGCGCGGCGCGTAGCTGCATTCGTACGCGTGCCGATCGCCTCTGCAGAGAAAGGGGAGCATCTCCTTGCATCCGAGGGCGGCGTGGGGGCACGGGACGACCGCCGCCCCCAGCACCGCCTCTAGGGCGATGACTCGAACGTACTCCGATGGGTAGCAGCGGCAGATGGGGCACGCTAGTGGGAACTTGGCGCGGCACGGCCGGCAGGCGATGTGCCCGTTAGGGCACTGGAAGAGCGGCGGGTCGAGCGGGTCGGCACACAAGGGGCAACAGAGTACACGGCTGCTGAGTTTTATGGCGGTCGGCGAATCGTAGATGCAGTGCTCGGAGCTTGTTTCGGATCGTCCTTCGAGCATTTCGAGCACCGCCTCCATCTTCTTCTCGTAAAGCTTGAGCGTCTCTATTGCGGTGCAGGGGATCCGGCGGCTGCAGAAGAAGTTAAATAAGGTAAACGTTCCGAAAAAAGAGCGAATTGCAGATTGACAGATACGATTTAGTTTCAAATTATAGGAATTGACCCAGCACTTTCCGATGATCTCGGCAGCGCTCCTCCACATGCCGCTTAACGAACAACAAATGTCAAGTGGTAGTAATTTTAAATAAAATTATTTAAATTAATTTTTAAAAATCAAAAGCTACAAAATATCAAATTATAATTTTCTCAATTTATCTTTCTTATTATTTTTTTTTTCTATTTTTCATTATCAAATAATTTTTTAGGTACTTTCTATTTAAAAGTTACTTAAAAGCAACCTAAAAGCGGGTCCAATAGACTCTAAATATTATATTAATTAATAAAAAAATTAAAATTTCCCTAATTATTGTCCCATATTCGTAATACTAAGGGTCTGTTTGGCCCCGCTATTATTCAGCTTTAGCACGAAAGTAGAGATAATATAATCAGCTGAAAATTGAAGCTTCTTTAACTTAAACTTTTACTGTCCTCCACTTCCGTGCTCACCTTTCTTGTAGTAGGGCCAAACAGGGCCTAAATCCCATATTGCTAATACTAAATTACATAATATGGTTTATAATAATTGAGTAGGTTTTGCTTAGGGTCATTTAACCAAAACACATCTTCCAAGGTATTTTTTTTCTTCAACATTGAGATGAAATTTACTTTGTTGAAAGGATGCTAGCTATTACACCCGAAATTACAGAAACAAATTTTTAAATGAATACATGTGAGTCAACTCTTGACTCGAATCCAAATACGCTCACGCAGAAGCACAGTGGTTGAAACTGCGGATCCGAGCACTACCAGTAGGGATGGTTCCTCGAATTGTCCCCCAGCCAACTATCGAGTTCCAAAAGGGGATATCCAGCTTACTATAGCAAACCAGTGGGCACAACAAGCAACGGGACCCGGAAGTGGGCTTCAGTTTGCCGGGTAGATGGGTCGTCTTTCCACATGGAGTGACACGATAAATTAAAGGAAGAACCAAGTCACGCTATCATGATGTGATGTATTTACACCACATTTTTGCCTATATTTTAGATCATATTTTGAGCTTAATTGCATAATTTTGTGCTAATGTTTTTACTTCACTTAGCACAGAATCTTTATTTTTCTTAGTTTTATTGAAAATATAGGTAAAACGACATAAAAAATGATGGTTTTCGAGAGTTTTGAGGCTATAATATGATTTCCAAGGAGATCACAAGCTTACACGTCAAATTTAGAGCGAAAATAGTAAAGATTTCAACATTTACGGCCTTGGCCGTAATTATGGAGTCAACCGTAATTTTAGCGTTGAGCGAAAGGTGAAAAGGGCTAAATTAAATAGTGCACAAAAACTTTCACGGGTGAGGCCGCGAATCCATCACGGTCCATGAAACTTTTTGTGTACAAAGGGCTGTAGACACAGAAGGATTTACGGCCTTGGCCGTAAACTCATCATGGGCTGTAAAAATTGCCACTCGTCGAGTTTTTCACTCGATTCTCCACCGATTCGAATCGAATTTGAACCAAACTTTGCAGAAACGTTCCTTAAGGGGTTCTGAACCGATCTAGCTATAAAAGATCATATTTTTCAAGGGTTGGAGAGCTTTTTTCCGATGAAGAACATCAGCGGCGGCTACAAAGGGCGAAATCCAATTTCTGAGCGGATTCCGGCGAGATTTCACGCAAAAGATCAGTTTGATTACTTCATCTTCATCGTCAGATCGAGGAGAAGCACGTTAAATTGTTGTCTTAGTGATTTCTTTGCAAATTTTATGAGATTCCTACTTGTTCATCATATAAACATGTTTTCCTTTAAGAACATGAGTGAGTAGATCTTCATTTCGGGATTAAGGGCTTAGCCTGCTGACAATTATGAATTGATCTGTATTCATGCTCTTTCTACATGAATATATTATCATGATTTGATTGAATTCGTGTTTACTTAGTAATTTACCTTGGCCACGTATAATTGCATATTAGATGTTGCGAGAAGTACCGAGATGTGAATCGCAGCGTCCAATCTAATTCAATCGAACCTACAAATCCAATCACGGGAGTAGATTGGATTCGTCTAAAGGATTTAACCAGCTTTTCATAGAACTTAATGGGTTTGGTTAGGTTAACTGTCACGAGAGTAGGTAGTTAACTTAATTAAACACCGTATTACGCTCCGGGAGGAGGTAGTACGTACATTAGGAAAAGTTCCTTTCGTGATAGATATTTTCTATTGATTGAGTTATCTTTAAATGATTCATACTTGTCAGTGTGGTGAACCCATGACACCCCGATCTTTTAGAATTTGAATCCTCTTTAACGCTGCTTTGAATTGTTCGTGCTTAGAAGTTCAACACAACCACTCATTAGTTTTGCCTAGATTTAAACAAGTCAAAGAGTCGGTACTTAACTACATAATCCTCGTTGGGAACAATATCTTTTTATTACTTCGATAATTCTGTGCACTTGCGGAACATATCAAGTTTTTGGCACCGTTGACGGGGATCAGACCAGCCAATATTGATTTAATCGTGAGATTTATAGACTAAACATTTTTTCATTTATTTTTATTTTTATTTTTTTATTTGTTTTTATTTTTTTATTTTTGTTTTTTTTTATTTTTTTTGTTTTTCCAATTTTTTTAGTTAGTTTATTTTATTTTTCTCTTTTTGGATTAACATGTTGTATGAACAGGTGAACTTAAAAAATCACTAAACTACATATTTTAAGCTTTGTTTTGCATTCATGTTTTACATTTTGTACTTTTAAATTTTATTGCAAATATAATGTTTAACCAATGTCAATGGTCGAATTAGAGGTATGTGCCACCGACAATGACAAAAGAATATGGTACGGATGTATCAGAATCACTTTTAGAAAAGGTAATTCTTTTATTCAACATACTGATTATTTGAGCATGCAATGCTATAAATTGAAATATGTTATTTGCAATATTTGTGGATATCATGGGCATCATTTTACTGAATGTCAATTAGGAATTCCTCCATGCCTGAACTCTTGCCCTAGTACCTACAATTAAAGTTGGGAGAACCATCAAAACTATCTTTATCAGAATTACCCAACATTTATTCCACAATCAGACTCTAGTAAACTTGAAGAATCCAACCTAGAAGCACTGCTTGAAAACACTCTAGCTGTTATGACTAAACAATGTGAGGAACTTCATAGAAAGATTTATGGCACTGATAAAATGATATAGAGGAAGAAATCTATGATGAATCTGAGAATTTTTCAGAGTTAGAAAAATCACTAATGGAATATGATTTAACTTCTTCAAATTTTGATGATTTTGAAAATTCTAAATACCCTTCCTCAACACTTTACCAGCCATCTAGTCCCCTCTCACATAATGAAGTGTCTTGCAACACAAATACTTGGGACATGTTTGAAGAGAAATTTGAACTTTTGGGATAAAGATGAAAAATTTAAGGATCCTCAAATAAGATCTAGCGAGATAGATGGTGGTGAATTTGATAGTGTTAGGATAGAGTACCCCATTGAAGAAAAAAAAATTAAGGACAAAGATGAGGAAGAGGATCCTGAGCATATTACACCAGCACTACCATGTGAACCATCAATCCCTTTTCTCCAGGAAAATTCATTAGAAATTTGCATGATAGATGATGGAGATGATTTTAAAGATAATAATGATGAGGTGATTGAAATATTATTTGATTCATATCCAACCACAGATACCCAAAAGATGATAACACATGAGATTCTTGATCGCATTGACATTGATGTAAGAGAAAAACCCAAAATAAAATTTGAAAACTTTTTGATTAATCCAAGGTATGAATTTTTGGATTTTAATTCTAATCTTCTTCCAATTATTGATATAAATTTAAAGGAAAAACGCATGATTTTACTCTTGGATAAATGTAAAAAAATTATTGAGTATTATTTACATGACTTTAATTTTTGTTTTTGTATGCATGTACTGGACACTGCAACATGGATCCACCTATTTCATTGGATATATATTTTGGTGGACACACTCTTGAGACAGAGGAAAAGAAGAAGATTATATGCTCTCTACTATGGCACAGACTCACCAACTCCGCCGTGACATGAAACTATGGTTAAGCTAATAACCTTAAACAAGCGATTTTTGAGAGGCAACCCAAATTTTAAATTTTTACTACTCTTAGTTTTAGTTTTTGATTTTCTTTACATTTTTAGGAATTTTTGCAGCATGTATCAATGAATTTGTATTGATAGAAAATATTTTAATAAGTTGTTTTATATGCAAGAAATTTTTAAAAATTTTTACAACAAGAACAAGCACCAAACGAGACATTCACGGGTACAGCCGTGAGTTACTCACGGACTTTGAATCCTGCGGCATCTTCTTTGTGAGTATATTAAATGCTGATTTGATTGATTAAACGTGATGGTATTTGATGTTTAAAACTTATTCACAGTGGAAAATATTGATATCTATGTTGTGATATAGTTTCTTAATTTTTTATGAGTCATGTTTGCATATTTTGATATAACTGCACATGATTTCGCTCATATTATAAAGAGAACTCTTGCAAAATTTGTCTGAAATCTATCATGACTTGGTTTAATGCTTATGTATATGCAACGACTTAAGTCTAGGGTGTCCTTCATATATTGTTTTTCCTTCAAAAGCTTTATATATATGAATTTTGAATGTTTATGATTTTTAAGGGTAATCAAATTTGTTTTGTCCTTAATTTTAAAGTTAGGAAACATTTTGAGTGATTGATTTGATGACTTAGGAAATTTTTAAAATTTCATATGGACTTAAATTGTTGAGTAAATTTAATTCTGATATTGATAAAATTTATACATAGATTGTTATATGTTCGAACGACATGTGCATAATATCTTTATACTTGAAAGTTTAATTTATCAATTTTTGCTTGATGAGAATTTTTATGAATAGAATTTGGTAATATTTCTTTAAACTGAGATTTGCTCTAACTCCTCTAGTTGAGAAATCTTAAGTCATGAGTTATATTATATCATCATTTGGTATACTTTAAATCTGTTGTGATCAAGTGACAGAGGGATAACTTTTAAAATAAATATTTAACCCTCTTGCAGAAAGATCAACAACGATTTAAATACCATACCACTGACCGACTTTCTTCAAAAAAAAAAGAGAAAAATAAGAGAATAAAAATGGAGAAAAAGAGAAAGCTATAGGTCAAGTGGACAACTCCATTGACTTTCATGATTGAGACTATGAGTTAAATTATACTACTCTATGGTATACTTTAAACAGTGTTAGGATCCTAACGGTAAATAGCATATAACAGTTTAAAGACCAAATTGCTTTAAAAATCTCTTATCTTTAACAACACCAAGATTTTTGAAATAAATTTTTGTCTATTGAGTAAGATAGATTTATTAAACTGAAGTATTGATATTTAGTGTGTGAAGAATGAATATTATAACATGAATTATGAATTTTATTTTTCTTGGATTGTAACCGCTTAGGAATTTATTTCTATTATGATTTTTTTTAAAATTACTTGAGTTTGAAAGATTGATTGCTTAATTTGTGAACTAAGGATGTTATTAGGGGCAAAAACAAATAAGTGTTCCTTATCTTTACATTCTTTATACATATCAAGGTATTGCTTGAGGATAAGCAAAATTCTAAATCTAGGGTATTTTGATGCGTTGTATTTACACCACATTTTTGTTTATATTTTAGATCATATTTTGAGCTTAATTGCATAATTTTGTACTAATTTTGGTGCTTTTACTTCACTTGAACAGAATCTTCACTTTTCTTGATTTTATTAAAAATATAGGTAAAATGGCGTAAAAATGATGGATTTCGAGAGTTTTGAGGCCATAATATGATTCCTAAGGAGATCACAAGCTTACACGTCAAATTTGGAATGAAAATGGTGAAGATTTTAACATTTGCGCCCTTGGCCGTAATTATGGAGTCGACCGTAATTTTTGCATTGAGCGAAAGGCAAAGAACGGCTCAGTTAAATAGTGCACAGAAACTTTCACGGGTGAGGCCGTGAATCCATCACGGTCCGTGAAACTTTCTGTGTACAAAGGGTTGTACACACAGAAGGATTTACGGCCTTGGTATAAACTCATTACGGGCCATAAAAATTGCCGCCCGTCGAGTTTTTCACTCGATTCGAACCGGATTTGAACCAAACTTTGTAGAAACATTCCTTAAGGGGTTCCAACCAGTCTAGCTATAAAAGATCAGATTTTTCGAGGGTTGGAGAGCTTTTTTCGGATGAAGAACATCGGCGGCACCGACAAAGGGCGAAATTCAATTTCTAAGAAGATTCCGGCGAGATTTCACGCAAAAGATCAGTTTGATTACTTCATCTTCATCGTCAGATCGAGGGGAAGCATGTTAAATTGTTCTCTTAGTGATTTCTTTGCAAATTTTATGAGATTCCTACTTGTTCATTATATAAACATGCTTTCTTTTAAGAATATGAGTGAGTAGATCTTCATTTCGGGATTAAGGGCTTAGCCCGCTGACAATTATAAATTGATCTGTATTCATACTCTTTCTATATGAATATATTATCATGATTTGATTGAATTCGTGTTTACTTCATAATTTACCTTAGCCACGTATAATTGCGTATTAGACGTTGCGAGAAGTACCAAGAGGTGAATCGCAACGTCCGATCTAATTCAATCGAACCTATGAATCCAATCACGGGAGTAGATTGGATTCGTTTGAAGGATTTAACCAACTTTTTCACAAAACTTAATGGGTTTGATTAGGTTAACTGTCACGAGAGTAGGAAATTAACTTAATTAAACACTGTATTACGCTCCGGGAGGAGGTAGTACGTACATTAGGAAAAGAAGATATTTTTTATTGATTGAGTTATCTTTAAATGATTCATACTTGTCAGTGTGGTGAACCCATGACATCCCGATCTTTTAGAATTTGAATCTTCTTTAACGCTGCTATGAATTGTTCATGCTTAGAAGTTCAACACAACCACTCATTAGTTTTGCCTAGATTTAAACAAGTCAAAGAGTCGGTACTTAACTACGTAATCCTTGTTGGGAACGATATCTTTTTATTACTTCGATAATTCCGTGCACTTGCGGAACATATCATATCACAACTACAGGACCCGAAAGGTGGTCGCATGGTGACGGCGAAGAGTGACCACTCTAGTGCACCTGACAGCTTCGAGCGAAGGTCCACGACTGACTCGATTGCATCGCCCACCTATGCTGAAGATGCATACGGAGAACCGTCCCGCCTTCATGAACGTCCGAAAGCAGCCGACGGACTCAACGTCGAAGTGCTCGGTGAGGGCTCGTATGTGAAAGCGGAGGGGGAGACGCATTCGTGCGCATGGATGAGTCCGAGGAAGGAAGCTGACAAAGAAGTGGCAATGGGTCGGGTATTCATCTTTTCCATCACTACCCGAACCCGACCCGACTAACACTACCTAGTACCTGAACTCGGGTCGGGTATCCTATTATAGGACCCGACCCCGAGTCGGGTACGTAAACGAGTACCCGCGGGTACCCGAATACATAAAAATAAAAAATTAAAATTTATGTTTGAATGGGTACTCGCATGTTAAATGGGTTTTCGCAGGTACCCGACCTAGATGGCAACAGGTACCTGACCCTAGATGGCACATTGGAGGTTTGGAGTGGTTGGCGACTAGTGATGGAGAGGGTTGAGCCACTAAGGAGGTTGGAGCGACTGGCACAGCTAGAGCCCTAGAGCGGCTGGAGACCTATGCTGGCGCCTGGAGAGGAGGTTGGAGTGGCTAGTGCGGCTAGAGTCTTGGAGCCTAGAGAAGAGTTTGGAGTAGCTAGCAACCACTGATGAAGAGGAGTTTGGAGCGGCTGGTCCGGCTAGACATGTTAGCAAGGTAGTCAAGGCTTGCAAGGCTGGCCATTGGCGAGTGGCAAGGCGACTGGCGGCAATTTCACTCAAGACTAGGGTTTGTTTGATCGTGTCTTCGTGAAGTTGGGACTCAGGAGGGGAGGGGAGGCAGTCGAGGATGGTTGCTGGCCAATGGCGAGGCAACAACTTCACTCGGAGGGGAGGCTCGCCGCTTTCGTCATCGAGTACTCGGTTAGATTCGGGAATAGGGGCGTTAGGGCAATAGGGAGGATGTGAGATGGACGTCGAGTACCCATTTAATTCAGACCAAATGAAATAAAATAATTTATAAATCATATAACTAATATAACTGGGTTCGGGTTTCGGGTACCAGGGTCTTTAACCCGAACTTAACATGGGTAATATACTTGAAACTCATACCCATCCCATTAAGTTAATCGGGTATTCAAACCCGATTTAAACGGGTCGGGTGCGAGCACCCGACGGGTGGCTCACCCCTAGTGTTAGGGCCCGGTCTACCCGGTTCGGCCCAAGCCCATGTGCAGGCCCAAGCCCACACGGGAAATCTAAAGAAAACGAAGCTTTCGCTTCGTTGTCGCCACGCGCACCGAACGCGAACTGTTCGCGCGGAGCGTATTCGCCAGACGCGCGAGCTCCGCGAAGCTCGGTCGACGACGCGCACGGGAGCTCATCTTCAGGCGGAAGAAACGGGCGTTGGAAGCCCTAAAATCAGATGAGGCGGCGGCTGTGGGGTTAAAAGGGAGCTCGGGGAGCTTCGGCGGGGATCTCTACCATCACCTGGCAGCGACGAATAAGTGAGAGAGAGACTTGTAGCCGGTCGGCGAGTGGCTTCCGGCGAGGGAGGGATAGAGGGCACCGGCGACGGGGGTCGTGGCATTGAGAGAAACTGTAAGCTTCTTCCAGGGAGAATAAAAGCTTCATCTTCTCGTACCTTCCTTCCCCTGCTCCTCGTGTGGTTTTCCGGCGACATCTCGGCTGTTTCGGACGTGCGGCGACGTTCGAACCGGACGGCAGACGAAGCAGCGGCGAGCTTCGTTCGCGTCGACGAAGACGACGACTGTTTCAAACGCGGCGGCGTTCGAAACGAGGCAAAAGTCAGCGAAATCAGCCGGTCAACGCTGATTTCGCGAACGAATTCGATTTCGTTCGAAATCGGGGCGGCTGACGCAAGCGGACGTCAGCAGAGAAAGTCAAAATTCGCGGCGCGAAATCGAAATCGATTTCGCGTGCCGACGTCCGCGTGACGTCATCGGGAGAACGATTCCGCGGCGACGGAATTAATCGGCGCTGACGTCAGCGTGACGTCAGCAAGGGCGAGTCGGCGGCGATTTTCAACAGTGAATTTGAATTAATTTGGTGATTTTGACTTTGGTCAAAATCAGAGGAGGTATTTAATTTAGGGTTTCGTTTCTTTTCCGGATTTCCTAATTAGGGTTAGGGTTTTCTCCGTGCGAATTGTATTTTGGGGTTAAAAATAATTCGGGGAGATTAGGGTTTCGATTTTGGGGCCGGAAACCCTAGGGCGAGTTACGTTCTGGTATTCCGCCGGACGGCTCTAGGAAGCGGATAAGCGCTCTTTTTAGACCGATCCGACCGGGGCGTGACAACAGGTATCAGAGCAGGCTAACGTGTTCCAGCAAACACGGCTCGTTCAACTTCACCCTCGAAGGTGAAGAAAGGCCTGAAATTCCAGAAGATCACCCATATTGCTAGAGGAGCATCAGAGGACGCTCGACCCAGGCAGGATAAAGGAAAAGCCAAGGAGACGGCTGATCCTGAGGAGATGGTAAACCAGGGTGATCGCATTGCTCACATCGAGCAAATGCTTGGTATGACTAGTGGTGGAGATACTGGGATGATTCCACAGGTGGAAAACCTTCAGAAGACTGTGGGGGATCAGGAATTACTGATCGAACAGCAGAGGTTGCAAATCGAGCAACAGAGGTTGCAGATTGAGCAACAAAGGTTACAGCTTGAGGTCATGCAACAGACCGTGGAGGGTCTGCTCCATCTACCAGGGGAGATGGTTCGCATGAAGGAGGACATGCACGCTGAAGTTAAGGTACTGCGCCTAGCCCTAGCGCAAGTATCAACAGCGGCACCGGTGGAGCAGGAGGCTCCCAAACCGAGGATACGGGTGCCCGACCCAGCGACGTTCGGGGGGGCTCGATCGTCCAGAGAGGTCGAGAATTTTATCTGGGATATGGAGCAACTGTTTTCAGCTAACCATATTTCTGCAGGAGATCGGGTACAGGTGTGCATCGCCTATCTTATAGGCGACGCAAAGCTTTGGTGGCGAACCAAAGTTGGCTCTACCTCAGGGACGACTGGCTGGACTTGGGAGACTTTCCGTGAGGAACTGCGGCGGCAGTTTCTTCCCGGAAACTCGGCGGACCAGGCGCGTGGCAAACTGGATCGGCTGAGGCATACTGGCCCGATCCAGGAGTACGTCAGGGCCTTCTCTACATTGATGCTGGAGCTTCCGGGGATGGCGGAGGACGATAGGCGATACTTCTTCCTCCGGGGCCTTCAGCCATGGGCAGAAACAGAGGTCCGACGTCGCGAGCCGGTTGACTGGAGGGCGGCGGCGGCAGTGGCTGAGTCTCTGGTGGATAACAGAAATTTCAAACCAGCACCACCAAAGAAATCCAAGACACCACCAAAGCGCGGTTCTCAGCGCGGCTCCCCACGCACACCGCCGGGAGCTAGAGTTCAAGAAAGGGGTAGACCATTCTACAGACAGAACAAGGGTTCTCCGGGACGACGGGAGCAAAAGCCACAGGGTTGTTTCTGGTGCGGGGGACCTCACTGGGTGAAGGACTGCCCCAACAAACAGAAACTCATGGCAATGGTGGCACAGGAACCAGCCGTGGAGGCTGAGGAAATCGAGCAACCGCGGATTGGTGCTTTGAGGATCGGAGCGATGGTTCTGCAGGATCCGCCGGCTAGAGACATCGAGGGCGATGTCCAAATTGGGCGGGGGAGTATTGTTAGGGCCCGGTCTACCCGGTTCGGCCCAAGCCCATGTGCAGGCCCAAGCCCACACGGGAAATCTAAAGAAAACGAAGCTTTCGCTTCGTTGTCGCCACGCGCACCGAACGCGAACTGTTCGCGCGGAGCGTATTCGCCAGACGCGCGAGCTCCGCGAAGCTCGGTCGACGACGCGCACGGGAGCTCATCTTCAGGCGGAAGAAACGGGCGTTGGAAGCCCTAAAATCAGATGAGGCGGCGGCTGTGGGGTTAAAAGGGAGCTCGGGGAGCTTCGGCGGGGATCTCTACCATCACCTGGCAGCGACGAATAAGTGAGAGAGAGACTTGTAGCCGGTCGGCGAGTGGCTTCCGGCGAGGGAGGGATAGAGGGCACCGGCGACGGGGGTCGTGGCATTGAGAGAAACTGTAAGCTTCTTCCAGGGAGAATAAAAGCTTCATCTTCTCGTACCTTCCTTCCCCTGCTCCTCGTGTGGTTTTCCGGCGACATCTCGGCTGTTTCGGACGTGCGGCGACGTTCGAACCGGACGGCAGACGAAGCAGCGGCGAGCTTCGTTCGCGTCGACGAAGACGACGACTGTTTCAAACGCGGCGGCGTTCGAAACGAGGCAAAAGTCAGCGAAATCAGCCGGTCAACGCTGATTTCGCGAACGAATTCGATTTCGTTCGAAATCGGGGCGGCTGACGCAAGCGGACGTCAGCAGAGAAAGTCAAAATTCGCGGCGCGAAATCGAAATCGATTTCGCGTGCCGACGTCCGCGTGACGTCATCGGGAGAACGATTCCGCGGCGACGGAATTAATCGGCGCTGACGTCAGCGTGACGTCAGCAAGGGCGAGTCGGCGGCGATTTTCAACAGTGAATTTGAATTAATTTGGTGATTTTGACTTTGGTCAAAATCAGAGGAGGTATTTAATTTAGGGTTTCGTTTCTTTTCCGGATTTCCTAATTAGGGTTAGGGTTTTCTCCGTGCGAATTGTATTTTGGGGTTAAAAATAATTCGGGGAGATTAGGGTTTCGATTTTGGGGCCGGAAACCCTAGGGCGAGTTACGTTCTGGTATTCCGCCGGACGGCTCTAGGAAGCGGATAAGCGCTCTTTTTAGACCGATCCGACCGGGGCGTGACACCTAGGCCAACGTCTCGCATAAGAGACCCAGATTATGTCTGCACATGCGCAGACGGGGCTGACCACACAAACGTTGGCAAATACCCCAAGCGGCATCGAACGCAGATGACAGGGCGGAGAACGGCTATAGTTGCATGCTGGTGATGGACAGCGGCTGGAGGGGTCTCGCTCGCACACAGGTGAGCGCCAAGCTCGGAACTTCACGCACACAACCTGGAACTTCATGCACACAGGCGACCGGAGAAGGGGAAGGCTCGCACATGGAGCAGGGGCGTACACGCTTGGCCAACTAACAACACAACGATGGAGAGGAAGAAGCACGCTGGGAGTCCTAAGCTCGACCTAGGAAAGGGCGGCCACTAGGTAGGATGGTGAACAGTTCGTTGGCTCCGCCAACATCGGTGAAGCGGATGAAGCGGGCACCTTCTGAGGCGGTCTGAAGCTGGTCACCGATCACGTCCCGACCACGAACGACGAGGAAAGAAGGGAGAAGGCGAGGCTATCCGCCGCGTTCCGTCCACCCGCCCATACCACCGGAACACGCGCAAGAGCTCGCCTATAGTGTCCGACAAAGGTCTATAGCCGGCCAAGGGAGGAGGAGAGATGAACAGGGAGAGAGGTAGCGGCGGACGAGTTTTTTCGAACTCACATGCTGTTGTCGAAGCTCGGGACAAGGAAGACTTAACCCCGTACTTTCTCTCACCTACCATCGAGCCAGCCACGTACGTCTGCTGACACCCCTGTTCTCGTCAGCCGCCCCACGCAACGCTCGGACTCATGCAACGATCTTTGGGTCATTTTGGATCAGGTATTCGAGCACTGCCCGATCCGACTTAGTGACTCGGTCGACCGGGAGGAAACGGGCTGGGCTAGAATTGTGCTGCTCGACACGTGGATCTAACACTAGCCACTTAGTCTTAAGTGACTTGGTTGGCCAAATAGGTAGTCATGACTTTGTTACCCATTTGACAAGATTGTGGTAAGCCCTTTTAGCAAATTTTGTTGATACATGTGAAATTGGTGGGCATTCACCATTTTACTATTTGACTTTCTAACCATGACAAGATTGACTAATTACAGAGAGTTAGACCTCCTAAATTAAACCTACCTAAAGGTAGGGGTGGCAATTCGTGTTTCGCGTGTCATAACGTGTCGTGTCATACTTGACACGTGACACGATTGTGCTTGACACGAACACGACCCGTTTATGTAAACGTGTCAATATATGAAACACAGACACGACCCGCTTATTTCATAGGTGACACGACACGACACGATTAACACGTTTAATAAATAGGTCGTGTCACATAACACGACATGACACGGCACGATTGACACGATTTATAATATAAAGCTATTAGATGACACAACACGACACGATTGACACGACACGACATGAATAACCTGTTTAACTCACTATATTAAAATTATCTATAAATTATTAATTTTATATAATATATATTATATATGGGTTAGACGGGTCAACCCGCGACACGACACGACACGACACGAATTTTAGCGTGTCATAAACGGGTCGACACGATAATGACACGAAACACGATTATGTTAAACACAAACCCGCGAAAACTCGTGTCGTGTCGTGTCGTGTTGGCGGGTCGTATAATTTTTTGCCAGGCCTACCTAAAGGAACCAAATGACCTCTTCCTTTCTTTTTTTTTTTTTACCTATCTTGAGCGAACTATTAAGGGAATTAGTGCTATAGTTTTTTGCACTAGTTTGAGATGTAGTGGGAGTAAGCCCATAGACCATTATAGGCTTCTCTTTGAATCCCGATGGCATTGATTGAGATGCTCCTTTCTAGGAATTCTAGGTTTAGACCCACTCCTTCCATGTACTAACCATTACGAGCTCAAGGTGAATCTCCTTTCCATTGCCAAGGACATCCTAAAGGTTGAAATGTGCTTTTTGTGTTGACATTTAGACGAATTTCAATTGACCCTAGATAGTTGATTCATTTTTGACTCAGAATTTCAACAGATTCAAGAGAAGTGTATCCCGTGTCTGGTCTAGTCCGTGTGCCTAGGCTAGTAAGTTCAATCCATCCCACATATGGTTCTTGGGCTTGTTGACCAACTGTATATACACTCAGGCACACGTCTCGTATACACATTGATATATGACATGGCATAAAGTAGCGATTCAAGAACCCTAGATTGGAAAGATAGGAAATGAATATGGCGTTTGAATGCCAGGAGGTTGCAAATATCCAAGAGAAGCATAAATCTGGTAGAAATTAAACAGGATTCTGGAAACGATGAACGAGATAAAAGTAAAGTGTGAATCTGCAATGTAAAAAATTCCACTTGATAATCCTATCAAATAATTGCATTAAAATAATAGAATCAAAAAACTTCATAGCGTCTAACAAGTACTGATCTGAAATATAGAACAAAAAATCAAAATAAAAACTAAGGAACTTGCGAAAGGTCGACCAAATCCATGGTCGCAGCACCAAAAATTAGATTTGCCAAATGGTTACTGCCAAGCTGAGCATCCCGGTCGAAGCGTACAGTGCCTCTGGCACGAAGAGGAAAGCCTTGGAGAACGCGTTGCTCCACCGCTCCACCGGAGCATTCGTCATCTGAAACGCCATACCGTCGCCCGCCTTCATGCTCTTCACCACGAGCTCGTACAAGAACCCCAGCGATCCCGCCGGCAGGCGGCACACGATCGATATGGCTCGGCCGGAAGGCGCGGATCTATTGACCAGCAGAAAGCTGATATCTTGGTGCTCACAGTCCTCCAGCATCAGCACCGGAACGCTGGCATCCAGGGTCACCGTCAAGACGTCCTCGGTCGCGCTGGAGAAGGAGTAGGTCAGGATGTTGTGCCCTAGGCTGAAGTGGGTAAGCAAGTCCACCTCGGGAGCCCTAAATCTGCATCCCTCGAAGAGACAGGAGCGCGGCGCGTAGCTGCACAAGTCCGCGTGCCGATCGACCGTGCTGAGAAAGGGGCGCTTCTCCTTGCAGCCGCGGGCGGCGTGGGGGCAGGGGACGATCGCCGCCTCCAGCACCTTCTCTAGGGCGATGACTCGCACGTACTCCGATGGGGAGCACTGGCAGATGGGGCACGCGAGCAGGATCTTGCCGCGGCACGGCCGGCAGGCGATGTGCCCGTTAGGGCACTGGAGGAGCGGCGGGACGAGCGGGCCGGCGCACAAGGGGCAATTGAGAACACAGCTGGTGAGGTTTAGGGCGGTCGGCGAATCGTAGATGCTGTCCTCGGAGCACGATTCGTATCGTCGTTGTCCGAGCACCGCTTCCATCCTATTGTAAAGCTTAAGCGTCTCCATGGCAGGACCGGAGGGATGCGGCGGCTGCAGGCGGCTGAGGGCGAAAGCGGACTGAAATAAGGTTAAATAAGATAAAAAATTCCGAAGATGAAGGGAATTGCAATAGGGGCGAGATTTGATGCAGTTGCAAATTGTAGGGATTTGACCGAGTTCGTCCCGATCATGCCGCTGGCGCTCCTCCGCTTAGTTCTTGAAATTGACAAGTGGCAAGTGACAAGAAAATATAGTGCGGGGCGATCCCATGCAAAAGTGGAAAAAAAAATTTAAAATTTAATCCCTAAATATATAATAGGAGGATATTATCCTGTATCATTCTATTTATTTTGATCCAAAGAATCCTCCTTATTGTGCGTGATCTATCGATTCAGATTCCGTTTAAATTTTTAGAATATGGTCTCTTTAAAAATTATACTCCCAAAAATTATAGATAATTTAATTAATTGCCACCAAAGCTTGAACATATTTAGATATATATTTAAGTTACTAAGAAATTGATATTTCTATAATTATAAAATTCATAATTAAAAATAAAACTCACCATTACCCTTTTTATTATATGTATTTTTTTTTTCCAAAAAGGCAAAAAGAATTCTATGAAAGAAAAATTTTATATCAAAATTTATATAATAAGAATCATGCATTTCATTGCATATTAAAGAGACCAAAAGAAATATTTGATCAGTAGCATAGTAATAAGTAAGACTTATCTTAATCCAAGGACATAGGTAGTTGTTAGGCGCGGCAAAAATTGATCTGATTCGTTGACCCGACCCAATTCGACACTAGGTGTCACGCCCCGGTCGGATCAACCCGAAACTGGTGCTTAATCACTATCTTAGGGTCGCCCGGCGGGACACCAGATGCGTGACACTTCCTAGGGTTAGGTTTTCCCTCGGGCGGAAAATCACCCCCAAATAGAAAACCCTAACTTCTCTGAACAATTTTAATCCCCAAATTACAATTTGCACGAAAAACCCTAATCATAAATTGGAAAAGCAGGAAAGAATAGAACCCTAAATTAAAATATCTCTTCAATTTTGACCAGAGTCAAAATTAACCACGCCCCAAATTCAATTTTATGCCGCGCCGATGAAATTCTCTTGCGCTGACGTCACGCCGACGTCAGCTTCAAATTTGAAATCGCCGAATGCCGTGAATCTTCGGTTCCGATTTTGACCCGGTCAAAATCAGAACTCGTCCTCCTCTCGAACTTATGCGAGTTCTTCTTCCTTGTCCGAACGCGTGCGTGCGTTCGATAGTCATCCCCGGAGGAGAGGGCGGCCGGCAGGGAGAGGACGCCGTCGTCTCTCCCTTCTCCCTACTTCGTCGACCGGCAGCCACCTGTCGCCGGGATCACAGAGAACACACGTCAAAGAAGAAACACGGGACGGAAACAAGGGAAGTCGCCGGAGCCGAGGAGGATAACCAGAAAGGGAAGGGAAAACTCGCTTTACTCTTCTCTAATGAAACAAGTACAAAAACCCCTCCTATTCCGTTGCTTCACTCCCGTCGGCGGCAGACTCTGCCGTCGACTCACAGTCGCTCCTCGATCTGCTCGTCGGATCTCTCCGCTCAATCACTGGATAAGTTTCTGGTTGAAAGTCCCCCGAACTCTGTCCTGTCTGCGGCTTTTATTGAAGCACGCCGCCGCCTCAAAGCCCGCAGCCGAGCCGAGTCTTCTGCTGGCGAGAAGCTCGCGTCTGAAGATGTGGCTGCAGATCCCGTCGTCCGTCCTTCGCGCGCTCCTTCCAGACGTGTCGACGTCTGCGTTTGAAGGAGCCTTCATCTGATCCCGTCGCGGGCTCCTCTTCTCGTTCGCCACCGCATCCGCGTCCGAGTCATTCGGAGAAGGCGAGGATGCCGCGCCCCTATAGCCATCAAGCTTCGACTTTGTTGCCCACTCCCGACACCATCGGGGAAGACGACGTCACGTGGCTCGCCTCAATCATGAGTCAAAATCATGATTCGGTTTCGGCATTGACCGGCCGAAATCGTAAAGCTCCGCTTCTCGTGGGCTGATTGGGACTGGAGTTGGGCTTGGTCTTGGCCAGGTGGGCTTTGGGCTGAACCAGGCCTGACAATTCTCCCCTGCCCAACTTGAACATCGGGCCTGGTGGGCTTTGGACTGAACCAGGCCTGACAATTCTCCCCTGCCCAACTTGGACATCGCCCTCGATGTCCGTCACGGGCGCTTAGGCCAATAGGATTTGTAGGGAAGGGTCTTGCTTGTTGTCGCCGTTTCCTTTGCTCCGCAATCTCTGCTCGAAGGAACCGGTGTCTCCCTTGCGATCCGCTCCGTCGAGGATGCTATCTACGCCCATGACTGAGTCTCCTGCGGAAGTCTTGCATCTTCAGAACTTGTCTTCTACTCGACGCTGTTCTTGCCGACCGTGTCTTTCGGCCCTGCACCCGCGTTTGAGAGGGTCGGTTAAGTTCTACCAGCGACCATTGAGGCAATGCAAATACCTCCTATGTGGGCCTCTACTGGTTCGTCATCCACCGCCAGTTTCTCAGCTAGCTCCCGATGCACGATCGCTGCAAATTGCGTTCACCCACTGTCAGTCCGGACAATCGCGTATCCGGTGTGATCCTTTGCACAAGAAGCAAGCAATCGGTCTTGGTCGATCCTGCCCTCTTTCTGCAGGTCGGGTCTGCTCCTGCCGTGCTGGCTGACCTCCGTTCCGCCGGGGAGAGAGCCTCCCTCTCTTTGGCGCTCTTGCTCTGGGTGGAGATGGTCACTTCGGGGGCGACCTTGGTGCTCTCGGAAAAGTCGTTCCTGAAGTTCTCTGGTCCACGAGAGACTCGGCTATAGCTGCTGCCGTCCTCCAGTCTTGCAGCGCATGTCGTCGGACCTCAGCCGCCGCCCATGGTTGGAGATTCCGAAGGAAGAAGTACCTCCTGTCTCCTTCCGCCATCTCAAGTAGCTCCAACATCATTGCGGAGAACGCCCTGATAGACTCCTAGATCGTCCCTGTGTGCTTTAGCCGATCCACCGTCTCTCGTGCCTGGTCCACCGAGTTTCCGGGAAGGAACAGCTACCGCAGCTCCTCTCGGAACACCTCCCATGTCCAACCAACTGCTTCTGATGTCGAATCAACTTTGGTTCTCCACCAAAGCTTTGCATCATGATAGGCTCCGCAAGTGCACGGACTATCGAAGTAGTAAATAATATCGTTCCCATAGGGAGCAGGTGTCAAGTACCGACATTTAGTGTCATTGAAAGCTAGATGGTTCAAACGAGTTTGATACAAGAGACCGTTATAAAAAATATGCACAAGTACCCATTTTTTCAGTCCGTGATGCAGGCACATGCGTAGCAACTCCTTAAAACGGTCCCAGGCTTCATATAATGACTCGCCTTCCCTCTGGCTGAAATTCGTTATCTAGGTCCTCAATTGAGCGGTCTTGATCGGCGGAAAATACTTGGAGAGGAACGCGTGGGAAAGCTGTTCCCACATTGTGATTGAGCCTTGGGGAAGGGACTGCAGCCATGATCGCGCGCGATCCCTAAGAGAAAAGGGAAAAAGACGTAAGCGTATTGCATCAGATGGTACCCCGTTTATCTTCAGGGTATCACAATATTCAAGGAAAATGGACAAATGAAGATTAGGATCTTCCTGTGGTGAACCGCTGAACTGGTTTTGCTGAACCATATGCACAAGGGCCGGCTTGATCTCAAAGTTATTTGCTTCGACCGACGGTCGAGCAATGCTGGAGTGCAAGCCCTGTACATTAGGTGCAGCAAAATCTCGTAAGGAGCGGTTTTGGTCCATTGCAGTAGGCTGGTCCGGATGGGCTTCCTCAAGCTTTTGATCGTGAACTTTCCTTTGAGCTCGAAAGGTCCGTTCAATCTAAGCGTCTTCTGGTACTAAGTGACATGTTCTAATGGTTCTTGGCATACACAGGATTAGTAAACCAGATAATAATATAAGCTTGAAGAATGGAAGAAGACAAGAAATATAAACAAATTAAATAAAAGAAAAAACAAAAAGCAAACAAAAACAAAAAGTATCTAGTCTATCAATTCAACTGTTTAATCGATATTGACAACGTCTTGCTCCCGGCAACGGCGCCAAAAACTTGATAGGCTCCGCAAGTGCACGGACTATCGAAGTAGTAAATAATATCATTCCCACAGGGAGCAGGTGTCAAGTACCGACCTTTAGTGTCATTGAAAGCTAGATGGTTCAAACTCGGAATGAATGAATTAAACTAACTCTAAATCATCGAACCAAGAAATCAACGACTACTAGGGAAATACAGTTTAAGAAGTGTTCAGAACTTTAGGTTTCACCTCGTTGACTGCTTTATATGCAAAACATTGAATCAGATTGAAATAGAAAACGGATCTCTTTCTCTCGAAGCGCAATCCGACAGTAAACAACTTAAGGCGATCTATCCTATGGTACGAATTACCTTCTCTCGAAGCATAATCCGGTGCCTACTTAAGCTAATTTCCTACTCTGTAGCAAAACTAATTTAAGAGACCCATTGGGCACTATGATGATCGTGAATCCTCGAGTGACATTGAACGACTCTCGTAATCCAAGTCACAAGTTTAAATGGGCAGTCGAGTGTTACGATTCACCTCTCGGCTCTTCTCGTAACACTTCATACATATCGATGTATGGCCAAAACATAAATACGCAATAAGCACACCACATTTAAATAAGTATATTTACTAAAAAGTATCACTGAGATTCATAAAAGATGTTTACATGTGAGAATTTATTCAACGGGCTACGCCCGAGTCCCGAACTAGGGTTTTACTCTAAAGTATATATCGTTTTACACACAAAAACCTTAGAAATTGAACTCGAAAGTAAGGGAAATTACTAATCAAGGGTAGGATACGATGAATCTTCGGTCTTCTCTCGAAAGCCCCAAAGAATCTGGTCGAATCAAGCCCTCGAACGAGCAAAATCGCCCTTTTTCACCCTAGTCACGTTTTCTCCAAAGTTTGATCCCCAAAACTGCTCCAAAAATCCTATTTTATCGTTCTATCTCTTCCTTAGGCAGTTAGAAAGTTTTCCTCCAAATTTCAGCCAATTCTGAGTTCGGAATCACTCAAATCGGGCGAAAAATCGTCGAAAGGTCAATCTCCGCGGAAGCCGTCACGGGTGTGATGATAAGCACGGCCAAGCCGTGTCTGGCTCTGGAACTTGCGACGAAGTAAGCACAGCCGTGCTTCTGGACACGGCCAGGCCGTGTCTAGCTCGCAGATTGCTACAGAGACGATCATGGTCGTGCTCATGATCATGGCCTGCTCGTGTTCTCTGCAGAATGCTCCGATTTGCCTCAAATTTGACCTGTGACCTCCTAGCACCATGAGGAATCTTCTCGTAATATCAAATCATCAAAATCTTCACAAAAATATGGTAAAATGACCTGCATTTCACAAATAATACAAAAAATATTGAAGATTCCATACTTTACAAGAAAAGATATCAAAATGTGACATAAAATAGAACTTAAGCCTATAATGATGGTAGAAACAAGACTCTAAATCCTATAAAATTGACACCTATCACATCATCTGACAGGTATGTGGTGCACACCCTCACCTTCTCCTGGTTTGAAACATAGTTAGCATCAAAGTATTGTTCTATATCCCAAAGGAAGTTACCCAACACTTTGGCTTATCTGGCCCCCTTCAACATTGCAGGTTCTGCGGTGCGAACCTTCCCTCAGGAGCTCCGTACTCCACCATGGTTGGTGTAGGGGCACCGCCTTGTGCCTGTGCTAATGCCACGCGCATCACCGCAAGGTCTGCCAATATCTGCTGCTAGGCTGCCGTGGTGTTGGTTACTTGGGCAGTCAAGGTTCCTACTTGTCCCTGCAAGGCAGCTACCTGCTAATGTAGCGCTACCGTCCCTTCAACGTTCTGTTGTGCCTCAACTACTCCAGCCAAAGTTTGCTAAAGGGCAAGGATTTGCAACCTCTGTTCCTCTATCGTGCGATAGAGATTCTCCACCTGAGGAACCACCACGTCTTTACTGTTCCCTGTCAAACCAAGCACCTGCTCGATTGTGCTATGCGATCTCCTTGATTCACCATCCTGGCTGAATCTTTGGCTCTGATACCAGTTGTCACGCCCCAGTCGGCCCCAGTCGGATCAACCCTAAACTGGTGCTTAACCACTGTCTTAGGATCGCCCGGCGGGACGCCAGATGCATGACACTTCCTAGGGTTAGGTTTTCCCTCGGGCGGAAAATCACCCCCAAATAGAAAACCCTAACTTCCCCAAATAATTTTAATCCTCAAATTACAATTCGCATGGAAAACCCTAATCCTAAATTGGAAAAGCCGGAAAGAATGGAACCCTAAATTAAAATATCTCTTCAATTTTGACCAGAGTCAAAATTAACCACGCCCCAAATTCAATTTTACGCAGCACCGATGAAATTCTCTTGCGCTGACGTCACGCTGACGTCAGCTTCAAATTCAAAAATACCGAATGCCGTGAATCTTCGGTTCCAATTTTGACCCGGTCAAAATCGGAACTCGTCCTCCTCTCAAGCTTACGCGAGTTCTTCTTCCTCGTCCGAACGCGTGCGTGCGTTCGATAGTCGTCGCAGGAGGAGAGGGCGGCCGGCAGGGAGAGGACGCCGTCGTCTCTCCCTTGGCCCTACGTCGTCGACCGGCAGCCGCCTGTCACCGGGATCACAGAGAACAGGCGTCAAAGAAGAAACACGAAACGGAAACAGGGGAAGTCGCTGGAGTCGAGGAGGATAACCAGAAAGGAAAGGGAAAATTCGCTTTACTCTTCTCTAAAGAAACAAGTACAAAAACCCCTCCTATTCCTTTCCTTCACTCCCGTTGGCGGCAGACTCTGCCGTCGACTCACAGTCTCTCCTTGATCCGCTCGTCGGATCTCTCCCTACTCTCTCCAATCTCTCTGCTCAATCGCTGGTTAAGTTTCTGGTCGAAAGTCCCCCGAAATCTGTCCTGTCTGTGGCTTTTATCGAAGCACGCTGCCGCCTCAAAGCCCGCAGCTGAGCCGAGTCTTCCACTGGCGAGAAGCTCGCGTCTGAAGATGTGGCTGCAGATCCCGTCGTCCGTCCTTCGCGCGCCCCTTCCAGACATGTCGACGTCTGCGTTTGTAGGATCTTTCATCCTATCTCATCGCGGGCTCCTCTTCTCGTCCGAGTCATTAGGAGAAGGTGAGGATGCCGCGCCCCTTAGCCGTCAAGGTTCGACTTCGTTGTCCGCTCCCGACGCCATCGGGGAAGACGACGTCGTGTGGCTCGCCTCAATCATGAGTCAAAATCACGATTCGATTTCGGCGTTGACCGGCCGAAATCATAAAGCTCCACTTCTCGTGGGCTGATTGGGACTGGAGTTGGGCTTGGTCTTGGCCTGGTGGGCTTTGGGCTGAACCGGCCTGAACCAGGCCTGACACTAGGGGTGTCCAAACGGTTAAACCCGAACCAATTTCAAACAGAACCGAAAAAAAAAATTCCAAACCGAAACCGAACCGAACTTTCTAAAAACCAAACCGAACCCGAACCGAAATTTCAGTTCGAGTTCGGTTCAGTTCGGTTCGGGTTAAACCGATATTAATTTTATATATATATATAGCTTGTTTATACTATTATATTATTAATTTTTAATAAAAATATAATATATTATATTTTATATAATTAAAAATAATAATATAACATATTTTATATAATTAAAAATAATAATATAAAAAAATTAATATTATATTCAAATTTTGGTTTGTTCGGTTCAACCCGAACCGAACCGAACCGAATTGCACCAAACCGAACCAAAATTTTTTTACCCATCTTAAACCGAACTGAACCGAATTTGGCTTAAACCGAACTGAACCAAAAATTTCGGTTCGGTTTGGTTCGGTTTTTCGATTTGACCCATTTTTGGACACCCCTATTCGACACAAACTTAGGTGGATTCGAGTCAACCATAATCGTGTTTGGGTCATAAACATATCAACCCGTTTATAGCCCAAAAATAATCGGGTCATGTCGGGTTGTAAACGGATTGACCCACTTAACCCGATTATATTATATATTTATATATATACATTTTAAATATAAGTTAGCCCAACTCCTATTACTAGCCCATAAGCTCAAATCTCTTCTAACTATCTATTAACCTAGATTTCGGCCTACCAATAAGCCTAAATTTTTACTAATTTTAATAAAATTTTTATTAATTTATTATTTATATTAAAATATGATAAATTTATAATTAGGTCATATCGAGTCTAGCAGACTGGGTTAATAAATAACTCATTTTATAAATGAGTTATTCGAGTCATGTTGGGTTGACCCGATTATATTCGGATCGTGTTTGGGTTAAACAGCTTGACCTAATTAATTAAACGGGTCATATTTAGATTGGCTTAATCGGATCACGGGTCACAACTAACACGACCCATTTATAATTCGTTGACCCGAATTGCTAGGTGTAGCTATTGTACAGGTAATCATCCAATGATAACATCTTAAAATTCTTAAAAATTTTAATAGTGAGATATCATCAAAAATCAAAACTACCTATACTGGACATCGCATCTCACATTATAAATTGGTTACACATCAAGTTCAAATGAGCATTCTAAGAATTATGTGCATACTTGGGAACTCTAGTGACAAAGGTATGTTTGAGAGTCACTAATTACTCAAGCACAAGTTCATGAATGATTTTGGTCGAATGTGTTAAGATTTGACTCATTGAATAATCTAATGGCGTAATTCTTCATCAAAATAATATATGAATTTATTTCTAATTTCTTTTGGATATGACATGTTAGTAATTTTTAGATGATACAAATGTTCAGTCCTAATGTCACACCCAGTCCAATCGGCCCATCCACGTCAGCACGTCTGCGTGGGACTATGCGCCAAGATTTCACCCGAAATCAAAATTTCGCCCGCCGCGCTATTCGATTTTGCTGATTTTGACCGGGGAGTTGACCGCTCGTTCGATCCGTCTCGCCCGTAGCTTCATCTTGACACAGCTCAAATGAACGCCGCCTGCATTCGTCCGCCACCGTTGCCGGAAGAGGAGGACGGGAAAGGGACGTGCAGCAGGCTCAAAACCTCGTCCGAACCTCAGCCTTCGCCATTGGCGCACGGCCGGAAATGCTCATCAAGGAGATGGTGAAGGAAACACGGAATCGTTTTCGCCGCCGGAAAACCCAAGACTCGCCGGAGAAGATAACATGAGGGATAATCTTGATCCTACATAAAACCCTTACAAGCTTCACTCAAGCCTCCCTCACGTCGACGGCACACTCGCCGTCGACTACAGTCCCTCACTCCTCACCGGAGGAACTAGTCGTCACCCAAGCCGCCAGACTTGCATGGGGGAGGCGGTGGAAGCACGCCGCCGTGGTTCCGGACCCACCTCCCCCTCTCTTCTGCTTGGACGGAGCCTGCTGTGTCGCTGAAGCCTCACAAGTAGGGGAAGCCGTGCTCCCCTCCCCTTTCTCCTTCGCCGCCCGACGTCTTAAAGGAAGGTAGCGCCTCCCTCTTTGGAAGGTCCAGCCGACACCAACCCTCTTTCCTTTTTCATCTGCCAGCTGCAGCTTCCATCGAATCCGCGTGCCTCATCCGCAACCCATCCGTCCGCTGATCCTGCCGGAGAAGGGGGCGAGGAAGCCGTCGTCGACCTCACCACAATCATTGCTGGAAGAGTCGACGCCGCTGATCACGCCCTGGGGATGGAGCCACCTGCTCCGTTCGTTCGCTTGTTCGTGGAAGAAGTCGAGGCCCGCCTGCCTCGCGTCTGATTTCGTTCGAATGGACAAAATCTTTATTTGGTCAACCGTCCTGTTGACCCGCATTTGGGCTCCAACTGTGGGATTGGGCCATGGGCCAATCTAGCTCCATCCAGCCCAGTCCAATCTGAATTGACATGTTAGTAATTTTAGATGATACAAATGTTCAGTCCTAACATAGCCTAAATTTTTATTAGATTGAGATTTTTAAAGAGAGGAATAGGTATCTAGATTAGTGTTGCCAGACAAGGGGGCCACGTTGAACAATGGGCCACGGGAATGAAGGAGGAGATGAAAGCCATCTAAGTAGAGCTCATGGAAGAAATTTTCGGGGAAGGGTTGTGATCTTTCAGACAGAATTTTAATGCAAAGTCAACGTATATGATTTTAATCAACTTATACAAAAATCTTGTAAGTTGACTAAGATCGTGTACCTTGATTAAAATTTTTGGCAAAGTATACAATCTTAGTCAAATACACGATCTTCGTGTGTAAGTTGATTAAGATTGTGTACCTTTATCAAAATTTTTTAGGGTCAAGTACACGATTTTAGTGCCAGATAGTTAAGGCACCTTGCTGTAATCTGTCGGGGAAGGGTGCCTTTCCTCGGAAATTTTTTCGAGCTCATGGGCCTAGGCATGGAAGTGCAGGAGTTGAGTTGATGTCAAAGTTGCTATCTTCTTAGAAAAACTTAAACTTTTGGCATGCAAAGCTATTTGGAGATATAGAGCTAAGACTATGTTTATTGGCAAGGACGAAAAATATGAGCATAGAAAAAAAAAAGGAAAAGGACTATATGATTAGACAAGAATGGGGAGAGGGAAGATGATGGAAAAGAGGAGGCAGTGGCGGCAAGCATCAAGTGGACGACGAGCTTCTAGTGTCGAGCGGAGGTGGGCGAGCAGTAGTGAGTGAATGGAGAAAGACGAGTGACAAGCATCGAGCAGCCAACAGACAACGAGTGATAAGAGTCGAGTAGCAACCAGTGAGCGAGCAAGGAAGATGATTGAGGTGGCCTCATTTGGGGGAAGACATTGGCAATGGCTTAGTGCAGGGAATATGACGGCAATGCGACCGTAAATGAAGACAACGGCGAATCAGGGAAGAAGACGACGGCGGCAACGAAAAAGGCTTTAGCGTGAAGAAATTTGTAAACATCATGAAGAGAAAAAAAAATTGTAACATTTTCGTCCAAATCAAGTAGATTAGAAAACAATAATTTTTGCTTTTTTTTTTTCCGAACATCTTAGTAAACTAGAGATTATGTTATTTTTCAACATTGTTCTCCTAGTAAATAAGGTGTAAGTCTTTTCGTATGATATAATAAAATCTTTTGAAATCTCAATCATTTCATATATTTCAACGACTGGAAAGAATGAAACGAATTCATTCTTATAAACAAGAAATATGTGTCATGAGGCGTAACACAAAACAATGGCAGCGAAGAGATGGCCTTTTTGATGCGAAAGGATGCGTCTTATAATTCAACCAATTAGCCACTAACTACCACATAAGCAATAAAAAGCAATACTTTTAAAATAAAATAAAGCTATTTTTAATTCGATTTTCCAATTTCCGACGTGTCAAGTGCCATGTCTCCTGACAATAGTGTTGGAGAATCAATATTTTTTTTCCATTGCTGACTCACCATCCTTGAGAAATCCAGATTAAGTGGACGGCTGAGATTGGGGAAGCAGCCTTTCTGACGGCCGCGCGTGGCCTTGCCCTGTTTACTAGTTGGGACAGGACAATGGGGAAGGAAAAATAAAAATCTGAGTCATGTTAAATTATATAATATGACCAGACGAGATGGAGATAGATCGACAAGATGAGACCGTGGACGCGGGCAAGGTCAGCGTCTGCGAGCTCTCGACAGCTCACAAACACTGGAGAGGTTGATGTGGTCAGCGATGCGAGTTGGCATGGTTCAGTGAGGTCGGCGATGTGGCACAAGGCGAGGTTGGCGAGAGCTCTTGCCAGGCGAGGACATTGGCAAGCTCGGGGTTCTTGAGCTCTCGCCAGCTCACAAACACTGGAGAGGTCCGTGACACTGGCGAGAGCTCGCAGACACTTGCGAGATCGATGATGCAAGCTGGCGACAGCTCGCGGATGCTTGTGAGGTCGGAGCGGCAAGGTTCACGATGGGTGGTGTGGTTGGCTCAGCAAGGCAAGTAGGGCTATCCATTAGTCAGGTCAAATTTATTAACCAACCCAAATTGAATCGAATCTGTTGGTTCGGATTGGTTTTTGAGTAACTCGGTTCGGGTTGGGTGGAAATGAAATTTAATCTGTTCGGTTTCGATTTTTCCTTTTTAAAAACCGTATAAATCGAATTGAACCGATCTCCTCTTAATTAAAAAAAATTCAAACCGACAGCCATCTGATAGGTTGACATTATCACATTAACGGTACCGATCTTGCTGCTATTGCAGACCAGGCATGCGTTCACCGTGGGCCCGCACGTGGCACAGAGACAGAGATGCCGGCACAGTAGAAGAAGCATTGACGGCTCCTTCACGAAGCAGAGCTAGCATGCTCGCCATAGCCACTCTATCGCCACGCCGATCTTCTCCTCGCCCGCCTCATCCCCAGAGCAGCAGGACGCCGCGTCGTTAGCAGTCGCCTTTGCATCCCGCTCCACGGGTCCGCCCTTGCAGCTCTGGCTCACTTGAAGACGGAGTCGAGTGACGCCTCCAGGCCTCCTTGTTGAGGTCACTGCAGAAAAGCGAGGAGAAGCCGCCAAGCCCTCCGCCTAACAGCCCTTGGAGCTCATCGTCGTCATCGTCACCATCGCTGAAGTCCAGATACATCTGGAACAACACCTTCGCCGCTGCCACCTCATTCGACCCCGACGAGTCATCCACGGCCGCTGGGCCTCCGCTCGTCACGCAAATCTTGCTCTCGATCTCCTCCGCCTTTGCCGCTGAGCTTTGCCTCGACGACGAGTCGACGGACGATGCGTTCTTCCGGAAGGCATCGCCAACCTCGGAGTTCTAGAATCGGGCTCAGGCTTGGAAGGCTGAACATTCTGGGCGGACAATGAGGCAACGGAGTGGCCCGCCACAATGAGGGTTTTGCGCGAGAGGCGGCTCTCCGGGCCATGTGGCGTGCGGCTGCGGTGGACGAGGAGGAGGTCGAGAAATCGTTGGCACTCGGCAAAAGCTTGACTATTCGGTTTCCTCAGTTTAAACCAAATCGAACCAAGTTTGATTCTTATTCGGTATTCCTTCAAATCGATTTGGGTTCGGTTTCTTACTATTAAAATTAAATTGATTCAGTTTGAACCGGACTTAACTAGTTCAAACCGAATAGACAGCCAAGCAATTACAGTGTTTTTGCCTTAATTTGGGCGAATTTAAAATAAAGAAAAATTTGGTAATTTTCCTTTTAATCCATCCGCTTATTTTTGCTCCTATTAAACGGGGCGTAAAACTTTCACGGCTAATATACACCACGTCAGGACCAAACGAACGGCGGGGATGGAATCTTCTACATCATACAGTTTCTACTCTATGGAACATTCGTGGCCGTTCGATTTAGGGCTTCGCAAGGGGCGGGACTCGAGAGTTGATGAGCCGTTCCAGGCGGTGTTAAAGCCGCCTTTAAGTATCGTCGCCCACGCTCCTCCTGGTTTGAACCAGCATCCGGTGTCTGCGAACTCGGCCGAGGTAATTGTATAACCACCCTCGATCTTTTTGTCTTTTTGCTCGCTGTGATGATTTGGACTATGAAATTTCGAGTTCTTGATTGTGGAGGGTGGTTTTTTGAGCGATGTGTTTTGATCTTTTGATTTTTCAAAGAAAAGATGGCGGTTCCGTTGCTGACGAAGAAGATCGTCAAGAAGCGTGTGAAGAAGTTCAACAGACCGCAGTGTGACCGTAAGATCTGTGTGAAGGTGAGATCGTTCTGAATCTCTTGCTTCCTCTGTAGTATCTTGTGCTAAATCTGTACATGGATGCTTGATTTGCTACCGACTGTTGACAGCTTAATGTTTTTTTTATCAGAGTAATTCTGTGTTGTCTTTCACCTTCATTTTAGGCGTGTGATATGATATGCGAGAATAATGGTTAGTAATCAAACTGTACAAGACCAGTACTAATGCCTAATTTTAAGTGGAGGAAAATGTAAATTTTATTTTTGTATTGTGTGGATGAACCATTTGCCTTCTATTTACACAATTTGATAAGGTGCTTCACTGAAAAAAAAAATGATAGAATCGAGAATGGCAAACGGCTTATGCGAAGATGGGTAGATGTTATCGTTTCTAATGGCCATTTCTGTTCAGTCTTCTTGATCATCTATTACTAATGAGATTTTTTGTGTTGTCTACTCCTCTGTCGTGTGCTATACACTTGTATTTATGTTTGGTCTGCACTTTGAGAATCTAGTATGTCTCTTTTTTCAATTGTTCTGAAGTTAGGATAAAAGTGTCATTCAGCTATTTCCTATATTTGAGTTTCATTGCTGCATACGGCCCAACCTCTTCTAGGGCATTGGCTATAATATGTCTCTGTTATTTCCAGAAAACCTAGTGCGCGGCTTATTCTTTAATTTCTCACAATTTGATAAATCGTTGTACTGAAAGAAACTCCACTAACATTCCTTTTGATAATCCCCTAGGAGATTGTTAGGGTTGTTTGGTGAGAAACCAACATGGACATCTTGAAACTCCACTAACTCTATATTTGAGTTAGGGTTGTTTTGTGGGAAATTACTCATGGCCTTCCTAGTCGCTTCATTCTTGACATCTTGATATTATTGATAAAAAAAATATTAGAATTTCCTAATCAACTTTCTTTATCTTCATTTGTTCTGTGTGAAATTACAATTGTAGTATTTTTTGTTTATGAATAATGCATTTAGTTTAATGCATACTATAGTGAATTCTGATACAAACATGCTGGAGTTATTTGCAACAAACTCATTGCAGTTCATATTGCTTTTCCCCCTCTGAATTAGTGTTACCCTCAATGTTTCAACTGTTTAGGTTGTTATTGATCGTAATTTGTGTGCTATGTTATAGCCAAGTTGGCGCAGACCCAAGGGTATCGATTCTCGTGTGAGAAGGAAGTTTAAAGGATGTACCTTGATGCCAAATATCGGATATGGTTCTGACAAGAAGACACGCCACTATCTGCCAAACCGTTTTAAGAAGTTTGTTGTTCACAATGTCGCCGACTTGGAGTTGCTCATGATGCACAACAGGTGCCTTTGCTTTACCTACTCGCCTCGAGTTCAAGCGATTGATCCTAGTACACTGAACTGATTGTTTCTGGTTTGCTTTCTGTTTATTAAATTTTTCAGGACCTACTGTGCTGAAATTGCACATGATGTTTCTACAAGGAAGCGTAAAGCGATTGTTGAGCGTGCTGCTCAACTCGACATTGTTGTTACCAACAAGCTTGCAAGGTTGCGCAGTCAAGAGGACGAGTGATCTGTTATATTTTGCTATAGGAGAGCATCAATCGCCAATTCTACCCTACATTTGTTTTCACTTCATTTTTGTGCGTTTTGATTTGTCAATCTCAACCTGGACCGCCGGTTTAGATACTCTGGTGTTTGTTTGAAACTAGTATTGGTAAAAAAGTTTCTGTTCGATCAATTAGGAAATCATTAATTCACATCCTTGCTTGGAGAAGGCATCTCGTCTCATGGTAATTATCTTTTTAGTATTGTATATGCTGTTAATCGACTTCCCTACCTACCTTAATCAAGCAAATTTTACATGAGTCATGCGCTGCTTTGGTTGAAGCAAGTATTGGTAACGAAGTATCTGTTCAATCAATCAGGAAATCTTTAATTTAGTAACAGTTACTATATCCTTGGTTGGCAAAAAGGAATCTTGCTTCACGCGGTAATCACTAGTCTTTGCATGTTGACTTGCGTTCTAAATTTAAGCCACGGAATTTTGTTTTATTTCATGGTGTTTTTAGTAGTTACGGACTTACCTAGCATATTTGATCATGCAAGTTTTTCATGAGCATAATGCATTGCTTAAATTTTATTATTCAATGTAACTGCAACTGCAAGCAATTATCGAAATCGATTATGAAATTTTTTTTTAAAATCTTTTTTGCCAAAGCCAACTAGTTCGGTGTTTGTTACAACGGACAGTGTTCTATAATACTTGTTTCAATTCGAACTTGTTTTGCTTTTGTTTTTGCTTCTTCACTCTCCCTTTATCATTTTAGCCGGTGATGTTATTCCTTTAAGTTATTGCGACTTCAATATTATCCAACTACATTCAACAAGGTAAACATAAACGCACATAATAATAAACACGAGCCAAATATCCCAAGAACTCATGAGCTATGGAGTTGATTTAAATGAAATTCTATGTTACAACTGGCTGCAAGACTAGAAAATATGACATGCATTGGTTTTGAATTTTCTTGGTTAATGAGCGTCAGACATCTAACCAACCTTCATTCCCACCGTCATTTAGTGATTGGCGTTCTTCGTTGTTGCTGTATCAGGTAACTCCAGCCATTATGTTTGAAAGGCACCATCGTTCTAATATAATACTTAGGAATGCAACTTTGCACAACGGTTATAATTTTTAAATGTACCCAGCTCAACAGTCTTCGATAGAATCACCTCTGGTTGGTTGTTTGCCATAGTTCCACATGTCGTTCAATTCTCCTCTCAACCAACTCAGCACAATTATAAGCCCTGATTGTCAGGTTCATACGTTAGCTTGAATTGAAGTTGGGAAAATAATGTTTCGACTCTTCTAAAGGAATCGTAGTAATTCATTACCCAAGGTGCAAGGAACCAGGTACAGCAAAGCAGGTTGGCCTTGCCCATCCATTAGGTATAAAGCAAGATATGTCAGGAACAGGCCTACGCAAGCAAAATCACGGCTCAGAAATATTGAACATTGGAGAAATATAGGGGGACGGCATTGTGCCATATAATCTCAAGTGGAGCAAGATTACCTATTTGAGTACAAGAAAAGCATGGCTGAACCACAGCATAAATAAGAGGAGGTTTCTAGGTAAGCAGGTACGGTTACAGCACAAGCAAAAAAGGGTATTATAATTTGCACGTATTATCAATCATGCACAGAATTATGCACACTATTCCGAAGCTCTAAGAGTATAGATATCAGACACTACAGTCTTAAAATCTTGTGAATCTTTATGAAATATGTAGATATAAAACTTCTGAGAAAATTGTTGCAGTAGCCTCGGGGTTTTGTAACCAGCCAAGACACTGAAATCATGTAATAGAATGAAACTGAACATGGACACTTAAGAGGAACTTCAAGAGAAAAAAAGCAGACTGAACTGACTAGAAGAAACCGTCAAAGCAACCTAGGGACAATATTTACTAATTACTGTGACAGGAGAAAATTCAGTAGAGAAGCATACAGAATGAAGAATGATACGTACCAAATGCATAGCCAAGCGTCAACCAAAGAAAATAACCATTTACGATGCCCTTCTTCTTCAATCTATCATACCTAGCAAAATTAGATTAAACAATTTTTAAGTTAAAAAAAATGAAATTTGAAATACTATATGTTCATTGAAGAGCTGATAGCAACAATGATAAATTAGGATTCCAAAAAACTTGTCATAGGTGAATTATCTCTCACCTCAGGATTGATCAAAACAAAATGTATGAGATATTGGCAATTGTTGTTGACAGAAAAACTTATCAAGTGGTAACGAATTGTGTAACAATGCTTTTAGATTGGAGGTTCAGAAGGTATAGTAGACAGGTAAATGTAATCAGCACAAGACAGTAAAATGGTTCTTTAAAAAAGCAAAGCATGATTTAATGAAGCTGCGAGTTACACAAGTAACAGACGGGTTAATTGAAACTAGGCCCCTAAACTCCAATTAAGGGCCAGTCTGGGGCTGTGGAGCTTATAGCTTTCTGGTTTGACCAGAGATAAGCCTAAGATTGTTTGAATAAATTGCTAAGCTACTAAGCAGTTTAGAAATATTGTGTTGTTCTATTAAGCAAAAATTTATATATGTATTTAAAATTAAGCAATTTATGACATAAATAAAATATTTTAAGAACATTCACATAGAATTATCAGATATAATAAAAAGTGTTTTTAGTGCATACAAAATATAATTTACTACATATTTAATGTTATTAAGCTCAATGCAATCTGATTGTGAAGCATTTCTACATCCGTAAAATTTCCTTGATCTTCAACATTTTCCTCATAATCTTCATATTTATTTTTCGAAACAACTTCAGAATTAGTCTCAAATTCTTCAAAAATTGCATCTGAAATAGCGGTTTACCTAATATAATTATGCAATGTCATTGTTGCCTAATTATGCAATGTCTTTGTCTATGGAATACATGTGTTGCCAGTTTTAGCTTTGATTAAGATTTGAATCAATTAGACTTGAGATATTTGAATTTAAAATGCAAAGTGAGCTACATCGTGGATTGAAATTAGCAGGAATCAGGAAAAAAAGATTGAAAGATTTGGATTGAAATTGCATCCAATATTAGGCAGACGTTCACCGTTTATGCTCAACTCAACTGGTATTAAAATCGATTTACAAGGAAATATCTCAAGCAGAGGACGAATGTAGTACTGGTATTTGAGTAAACGAACTTATTCTTGTTTTTGTAAGGATACTGTTCCAACTCTTTACATCCAACAATCTGTCATATTTTCATTAATAGTTTATGAGAGATCAGTATCCAAAATACTAGATTTGTTCTTGGCAATATCTAAAGAATAATGCTCTAAACTAGGGTCCTAAATCAAGACTCAAAATTGAACTGTCCCACTCGATGCTTATCCAGATTGTTAAAAGCTAATTAAATTATCCCATTAAACAATTCGCACTTGAGCTTGCTAAAATTTAGAAATGCTTACTGTTGTCTCTACGAGTCAAGCTGCTGGATTGTTGCGAATGGATGAAGACAGTGTGACACAATACCTCTCCTTTATTTGGATGACGGCAAACGCATTGAAGTGGTGGCAATCGAAGTAGTCGGCGATGTGTGGCGTCGGTGAATCTTGATGGGCGAAGACGGTGACAACACTCAGATCTAGTCAGCGATGAAGGAGGCTACGATTGTGGCCTGGATGGCGTTGAAAGAGGGTAGCAGATATGTTGGCGGATGGAAGGCGTCCGGCGAGAGGGAAGAGCAACACCGGATTTCATAGGGGCACTGTGATGCTGAGCAGCTGCAGATCGTGTGAAGTCGAAGATGGAGTCGAGGCCGAGGAGGCGGAAGGGGCGGAAGACGGGTGGATCAGTCAAGGCCGAGGAAGCGGATCTGGTGTGGATCGATCGTGGACGAGGAGGCAGAAGAGGCGAAAGGAGCTTTGGCGGAAGAGGCAGGCGCAAGAGATATTTCCAGAATTCGCTTGCGAGCACTTTAGTGGGTGGAAGAAGTTGGTGGCGTGGATCGATTGAGGACAAGGAGGCAGAAGAGGTGAAAGGAGCGTTGCAGAAGAGACAAGCGTAAGAAATATTTCTAGAATTCGCTTGCGAGCACTTCAGCGGGCAGAAGAAGCGGGCTTCTTTCGGCTGGCCGGCATCAGTGGAATTTCTCAGGGCGGCCTGAGAAGTGGTGGGCCGAACGATGAAGCTTCTCAAAAATAGCAGGCTGCGCCGGCAGAAGCTGCTGGCCCACGGCTCTAAACATACCCTAAGTTTACAAATTGGCACCGATAGTTCAAAAAAGTAAATTGACCCCTATAGGCTCTGTTTGGCGTAGCTGATCAGCTGCTTTTGGTGGTCAAAACAGCTGATTTTAAAAAGTTAAAGAGTGTTTGACAAGCTTCATCTAGGTTTGGAACTTAGAAGTAGCATGGGTTTAAAAAAGCTGGGAGGGAGCTACTTTTGGCTACCTTAACTTTTTCAACTAGCACTTTTTCAACTAACAAAAGCTAAAAGTTTCAGCTATGCTAAATGGAGCCATAGTTTCTAACGCTTTCCAAACTCAGTTGGGCATGAAAACAATAGGGCGAAAAAATTTGAAACTAGAGCGGAAAATTGCAGTTTTCAGAAACTAGTATCGGTTTACCATAAATTTGAAACTCCAGGGGTTTGATCAAAAAGGATATAAAACTATTGGGAACAATATGCAGTTTTTGAAACTAGGGATCAATTTGTAATCTTAGTAAATAATAGAATCCAACATATGCTTTAAGAACTGAGTTACAAACTGTACCTAATCCAAGATTTTTTTTGTCACCACTTACCAGTAACAGCATGATAAGTTAATTTCACAAAGTGCATGGTTGTCAGACATGCCTATTGGAGGGTTCTCCTGGTTGATGCACATTATTAGCTTGGGCATCTGCTAAAATGCATTGAAAACATTATTTGTATAGTCGAGAGATAGCTACTAGGTGCTCTCATTCTTTTAGGAGGGTATTATTTTGAACTTCTATATTTGAAGTGAATGACAATAGTCCAACAGTCTATCAGTGAGGGAATCAGAGGACTCAGTATCATCAATGTGGTCAGTATAGTCTGACTTGACATGATTAACAGAGCACAGTGTACCACTGAATGAGTTTATGCTATAACACAATCTGAAGGGACAACAGGAGGGTAATACAGTAATTAGAGGTGTTATTGCTGTTTATGATATGTCTCTTTGTGTTCTTATTGATAATGACGGTACTCATTCTTTTATTTCATGTATTTCCATACCAAGATTGAGTAGCTTGTTCTTGTCAACTGTTAGTGCTCATTAGTCTTCTTGCAAGGTGATGCAATCTAACCCAGAACTTAGAGGATGCATAATTTTTGGAATTGTGATAGTTAAAGCAAATTCAAACGCTCTAGATTTCTCAACACTGAACATTATCCTAGGTATGGATTGACTTTCTACAAATGATGCCAAAGTGAACTGTCAAGGCGGTAACTTTTTCCTCCAATAATGGCTCATTTTGGAGTTTCAAAGGAACTTATATCATATGCCAGAGGTGTCTGGTTCACACGGGTATCGGTTATGCAAGTTCATCAATCAATTAGCAGTGGATGTGTACTTGAGTTTTTAGTGGGAGAGAAGTTTTGTGATCAGTCTATTAAGCAAATACATATTAATTGTAGATTTCTTGATATGTTTCCAGATTCCTAGATTGGTTTATCTACACAGGAAGAGACTTTTTTTATTGAATTGAAATTTAGAACTGGAATCTCAAAGGCAGCATATCAAATGACATCAAAGGAAATTGAGATATTAAAAGGACAATTAAAGGAGTTACTAGATAAGAGATTTGTCAGACTGAGCATAATCTTGGGGAAGGTTGGTTTTGTCTGTGAAAAAATTCATATCAAATGATATCAAAGGAAATTGAGAAATTGAAAGCACAATTACAGGAATTACTAGATAAGGATTTATCAGACCGAGGATATCACCTCGAGGAGCGTTGGTGTTGCTTGTGAAAAAAAAAAATAGATCTCTTGGACTATGCATGGATTTAGGTGACTAAATGTTGTTGACTGTGGGGAACAAGTATCTCTACTAGATGATTCATTTGATAAACTCGAAGGAACCAATATGTACTCCCAAAATGACTCATTATCAGGGTATCGCCAGCTGTGATCTAAAACAAAGGGTGTGCAGAACATAATACTTTTGAAGTCAGCATGGACATTATGAAATTTTGTTCAAATCGTTTAACTAATGCACTTATGTTTATGGACTAAATTGAACATGGTGTTTCTAGATTTTATTGACTAGTTCATGGCAATGTTACTGATGACATATTGATATACTTCATACTAAAGAGCATGATAAGCGTCTTTTGGCTAGAATTTGGTACTTTGCAGCAAGAAATGTAATTAACAAGTTCGACAAGAGTGTATTTTGGCTTGCATAAGTTAGTTTTCATGACAAGTTATATAATGACAAGGGATAGCTGTGGATCAACATAAGATTGAAGTTATACTTACATCAATGAGTCCAGATCTGTTCAGAAACTTAAAAAGTTTTCTAAGTAGGGTGAATATTACCAGAGTTATGTATAGGAATTTTCCAGGTTTGGCCCACTTAGCCAAGGAGTAAAGTTTCTTAAGAATGATGCTTCTGAAAAGAGTTTATAGGAACAGAAACGAAGGTTGGTACAGGAATCAATGCGCCTATCATTCCTACTGCATCTAGACATATTTTTTTTGTGCCTAATGTGATTAGGTGATGATGTTGTATGTAAAAACTGCATTTATTCCTATAATGCGAAAAACTCGGAAATGTAGAGAGAAGGGCATAAAAACCAGTAAGGGTGAACTGAAACATAAGTAAGACTGGTCTAGTGTGCTTGCACTAGGCGCTCATGATAGTCTATCCTTGAAGATTCAATGAGAGTGCTTATATAGAGAAGACTAACATATAAATGATGTGTTAATAATCACACCAACAGAATATGTCATGGTTGGAGTATTCAAGTTGGGTACAATCATGAGAAAACTTGTTGCTATTGCTGTGCTAGTTTGGGGAAAAAAGAAGAGCGAATGGTTTTATAAAATTTATAATGAAATCATATAATGGTGCTGATATCAAAATGATCACTGTTTGATGATCTTGTTGGCTTTTGTAATCCTATTTTTGTTATCTTTCCTTTTTCTGGATCAAAGCAGGCCATTAAAGTTGTCACTCACCGAAAAAAAAAAAGGCTACATCTGATGGGACAGGACATCAGTGTCCCATAGTGTCCGATCCCATCCGGCTCCCCGTCCCATCCCACTTTCCCCCTCTCTCCTCTATTCTCTCGTGAACTCGACCCCAATTTTCCCCTGTTCTCCCCGTGAAGCCGGCCTGGCCACCTCCCTTCTCCCTATTTCTCCTCCCCTTCCCCTCCGACCTTCAACGCCAGCCAACGCCCAATCTCCTCTCTCTTTCTCTCTCTCTCCAGCTTCTTCTCCCGTCTTCTATCTTGCTCCGGCGACCGGATCTGGCAAACGAACTCTCCTCTCTTCCACGAGAACGGCGGGGGCGGGAGACACATGAACCCTAGATCCAGCACGATTTCTATCTCTGATAGCTCCGACGAGTCTCATTCGTCTCCGGCGACGTTCGTGAGCGGCGCCGCCGACTTTTTCAGCCGATTTCAGGTGATTCTGGCGGCCGTTTGCGGAAACAAGGAAGCCGACGGAACTCTCTCAACCCTAGCGTCATTTTGTATACCGGCAAGCTCCGATCTGCCACCGGCGATCACTGTTTCGAAGACGCCTTCCTCTCTCCGGTGATCCTCCAGCAAGCCTCCGACGACACATAATACGCTCCGATGCCTTCTCCCTGATTTCCGGTGGCTCTTCCTTTTCTATGAACTTGGGTTACTGTTCTGGCAAACAGTAACTACGGCGAATTTTCCGGCAAACTCCGAGATCCGTGTCGACGTTGTGACCTGCGTACTTGAACTGGTTCCTTGGTTTTCTGTCGACTGCTTGGTGAATTACGTTCGCACGTGGCTGCAAACTAGGTTAGTAGAAACCCGCCTTATCCTTATTTGTTGTAACGTTGTAGTACTACATGCGGACTAGGACTATATCATGTTCAAACACATATGAAATACACCAGCATATTATAACACAGGTTTTGGTATATTGTATGATCCGACGGTCTTGGACGTGCAGATGTGGTACGTGTTTGGTTGGTTCTATCTAGGGACGTCAGACCTGCTTTGCCAGGTAGGGTCCCTTTCTACCTTTGTTATGGTGTCAAATGCATGATTAGATTAGTGACACCTTACCTTAAGTTTAATCTCTTGATTTATATCTTTTTCCATTGTAGTCTTGCCCTGTTGTATTGGACATACAAGTGACTGCATGCTTTTTGATTTTAGTTATGTTGTTTATTTGTTCTGATGGCATAATATTATGATTACTTGTGGTTGTATATTAGCACCTATTGAGCTTTACTTATTGGGTTGGTATGATTATATTATGTTGCCGGTCGGACTGAAAAGGGGGGATTGGACCAGTCGATCGATGTTGAATGTCGTAGCCTGATAGGGGTGATGGCTACAAGGTTTTGTTTATTGGCCATTGGATATAGTCGTGATGTGAGGACCACTGACATTATATATTGTCGACTAGCGGCATCGCCGAGTGTCGTATATCGACTTCGGGGTTATTGGTGTTGGACGCTACACCAGCGGACTGCCGACGGGCAACCGTCCCCTTTGTTTAGAGTTGACATTAGGGACCACTCCTCCGGGAGTGCGTGTCCTATGGGACGATTGGCCTAGCTCTCCTTTATATTTGCATGCTGCTGTATTTTTGATATTATGTTGATTTGCGATATATATTTATTATGCATGTAAGACATTGGTAGATTTTGTGAAATAATTTTATCTATTGTACATGCATCATATCCCTCTTTATCCCCGCTTAGCCCTTTTGGCTAACCCCCTCTTTCTTCTCTTCCAGGTTCTGATGTCGCTCCTCTTGGAGCTGATTAGATAGCTAGCACTAGTGGCCACCACAGGGGTATATTCATTTATCTATTTATTTTTGTCAGATTATATGCTTGTGGCATTATTGTATCTATTGTGGTATTTCCGTATGCCCGGTCGTGGATCGGATGACCGTATTGTATTTCGGATTATTGTATTTCAGATTATGTTATTATATTATCTACATTGGGATTTGTAGTTGACTTGTTTGGCAAGTTTGACCCATCGCGTCTCGACAGTGGACTTACGGGGCGTGGGCCCGGGTTCCGCATCGGAGCGTGACAAAAGTAAAATGTTATGAGCATATAGAAACATATCAACTCTGTCATTAGTGTTTCCATTGTTTATAGAGTATGTTAGTGAAGACATATACTCATATTACTTTAGTTTACTGTTGCTTTGTATAGACTAGTTGTATCTAAGTAAAATATGTAAATCTCATATGCTGTTTTGGAAATGTTTTCAGATGCTTTAGTATCCATGATTGCATGTAATGTATTTTTTGTTGGTAAATGGTCGACATGACCAATGATTAATATCAGGACCAAGTTCCCACTTGGGAACAGAGGATGTTCCATGAGATTCGATTGCACGATCAAAAGGTGGAATCTCAAGATCCTACCAATTTTTTAAAAAACATGTACTAACATATATTTTACAAGTTGAACACAAATATTAACACGATAGTAAAATACTAACTAAATTGTTTTGAATACATTGTGTCCCGATGCGTAATATTTTCTAAATAGTTAAATAAATTAATTACTAATTAAAGAAAGTATCAAAATAAGCATAATGATTATAACATTAAAGAAGATTATTATTGATTTTAGTTCCAACAACAATGAAGTTGATAACATGCTCAGTAGCTAGAGAAAAGGTAGAGTGGTAGTAACAAGCATGTGGTAGGGTAACTTCGGTGACCAGAGACGAGCTATAATCTCAAACTATTGGTAGAGGCATTAACAAAATCGAGAAAAAAAGGTACAATAAGGTTAGAAGTATTTTTGGTTAACCATAAGATCCTAAAATCCATAATGAATTCCTAACAACCTTGGACGTGGCCGATAAAATTGTTAACTTTTGCTTATGACTATGATAATCATTCTTATCATTCCTCAGAGAGACTAATACATATTAGATGTGCATGGACAAGCCACACTTGGCTATATACAGCGCTACCTTCTGTTTTTGAACTGAGGACCTTCTCACATGCATAAACAAGAATTTATGTGCAAATGACACCTCTAATCTACAAATTATGAGCAAGTATCAAAATCAAGGTTAAGTCAACTCAGCTTTTTCGAGTTTATGAAGGACTGTCAGAGTTATTATACATTAGAGTGAATTAATACTATATATTTAGTGCCACTTTACTTCTCTCTAAGCTTTATGTGTAGTGACTCATTAATGAGCTACAAGAATCATTTGTTATCCAACTTCCATCGAATTAGAACCATGAAAGGTTATTAGCATGGCATTAAAAGGTAACAGAGCTTGCTGACAAGTTAAATCAATCAGATTGCTGGGTCTTCGGACAAAATTGAATTTGTATTAGAAAAAAGTTTAGTTAATCGGAACAACAAAGATACTTGACTCTTTTGTCTTGGTAGTTGTAGAGATAATCATAGGATCAATCAGTGAAGTCGGATTGTCCGTGAGGTTTTTTAGTAAATATGTGAATTGTCATCGAGTGCATTGTAATATGCGCGAAGTGCAGTTCCACCAGATGGAATATTAGTATCATTGGCATTTTAATAAAAAAGCCAGATGGCGAACATTACCCAGTTTATTACTTTTAATTTTTATGTATAGCAAACTCATATACCTGCACATGGATGTGCACGACTGTAAGTTTGCACTTGTGTGAACATCTACTTTTGTGCTCGCAAATGTGTATAGGCATAATATACCAAGTATTTTGTTGTGTGTCCATGAAATTTCAAGAAGATAAGCAGTAAATATAAAACTACGAACAAAATAAATAGTGACTCTTGGGATATAAATTGTAAAGAAAATCAAACGACTAAAGACTTACCTATATCCAAATGCAACAAGCAAACCGGGAAAAAGAATGTCCCCGAAGCCAATCATATCATACCCACCCCAAGGATCAAATAATCGTGGAATTCTTAAAAGCATTGGGATAGCTTCTCCGCCACTATTGTCACCACGAGCTACCTAGAAAGAAAGTATTTTTTATCATCACAGAACCAGCTTTCATAAATAAAGTTATTGCATATCTTCTATCACTTAGAACGGAAACACTAATAGAAAATCCACTTCTAGTATCTGATTAAACATTTTTTTTACCAGCAAATGGTACAAGACTCGCTTCACACAATGGACAATGTCAGACAACTACTGTTATTCACATACTTCTTCATTCCAATTTGAAGGGAGGTGGCATGCGCAATGTTTACAATGTGCATGGAGCAAAATAATTAGTGGTGTTTTGCGCAACCTACAACAATGTACCCTAGAGAGACACACGAACAACAAAAAAGCAAGCATATTAATAAATAACAAATCAAACAATTAACAAATCAATAAACTAATAATATAACATCAGACATGTTTTACTCGACAGCTAAACAACATTTTCACGCTAAATATTGTGAAGCAAAAGGTCAACATAGCAGCAGCAATAATTATCATTACTATTGCTTCAGCAATATCACAAATCTCAGTGCAGTAGAAAAAATAATGAAAACTAAGTTTAAAAAAAATAAACATAAGCAACATGAGAATAGCACTTACTGCAATCATCACGCTTTCATGGAATATAAGGGGTGATATGAACACCCAAAATATGTCATATACAAACGCACAACAAAGTAGAGCTGATGCAACCTGAAGGACAAAAAAAGTCAAATACAAGTAGAAATTGGAGGCAAGTCAACTCAAAACCAATTCATGAAACTTAGCTCACTGGCTAAATAGTTACTTTGATATTTGGCAACCGAACCATCTGCAGAACTGTAATCATCAGACAGATTCCCTAACAAATATCAAATAGAATTGCATTAGATAAATTGGTAAAAATTATAGTGAACAGAGGATATTAGGTCAAGGTTGATGACAAACACTGATGCTTAGAATTCTAAGCATCCAGTTATTTCTAATTAAAAAGCATTTTGTGGGCTCTTCATGGTCACGAAGGAACAATAGAAGCTAAGTTCTTGAACAATCACCCTATCTGTTGTAGCCTTATGGCTGGCCTGGCCATACTACGAGCCCTAGGCTTTGGGATAAAAGCAAAGATGAAACAAAATCGACGGGCAGAGCAGTAGACAAAGAAGCCGGCGAACAGGGAGATCAGGCAACAAACAAGGCGAAGCAACAATAACCGGGCAAAGCATGGCAAATGGGAGCAGCTGGTGACGGATAAGTCACCAGTGAGAAACGAGTCTACAATACACAATCTATAAGGTCCAAAAGCTAACACACAATTGGATCAAATAAAATAACAACAAATCGAGTAAGATCATTAAAGCATATTTAAGTGGCATCATCCTCAACCAGGTCAGAAAATCTGTATCAAATTAATATAGGATAGTCATCTAGTTATCAACTCTATCTGTCCAAGAAGCTACATTTGCACTTGAAATAGAAATAACAGAAGTTAAACAAAAAGTGCTAAATAGGAATCAAACAAGATGGTGTAGGCTCAACAAATAAGATAACCACAATGATTCGGATCATTCTACGTGCTACTAATAGATAATACAAAAACAAATAGTCAAAACATATCATAAGCACTAATATCATATAAATCATCAAGCTTGGCCAAATACGAGTGACACTCTTATTAGAATTAGACCTAGCAATTCGGGTCAGCGGGTCATAAATAGGTCATGTCAGCTATGACCCGATTAAGCCAACCCGAACACGACCCATTTAATTAATTGGGTCAAACTGTGTAAACTAAACACGACCCGAATATAATCGGATCAACCCGACATGACCCGAATAACCCGTTTATCATTCATATTTTAAATATAAATAATAAATTGATAAAAATTATATTAAAATTAATAAAAATTTGGGCTTATGAGTAGGCAAAAATCTAAGTTAAAAGATAGTTAGAAAATATTTGGGCTTATGGGCTAGTAATAAGAGTTAGATGAGCCTATATTTAAATTATATATATATATATATAATCGATTATTTTCTATATATATATATAGAATGTTTCCATTGCCAACTCAAACAATTGAATGACTGTCCTTGATAACCCATGGTGGTGCACCCAACACCGGGTCATCTCAGCTTTGTCCAAAGAAAGCGTGGCAGTTGCCTTATATAGTCCCATATATTTGGTCACCATATCAAGCAACCTTCAACAAAGAAACAAATAGAATATATATTCAAGCCATGCGAAGTGCATCTATACTAGCCATGCACACAACTTAAAATATATACAAATAAGCAAATGATGAGATTAAATGGATCAGAAACAAATCAAGTAGAAGAATCAACAAGAATAAAGGTGTCAGTCTATCTAAATGCACATGTCTGACACTATACCGAACAACATAAATAGATTCTTACCTCAACTGTAAGTATCTTTTATCCTCCTTATTTTCCCCAAATTCTAATTATTTTTTCTATTTATATAAATCAAATTAAGCATGTATCACTGCGTGTTTGTTCCGTGTCAATTTATATATCATACCCCTCATCACAACATACACAAAATTATTATTTATTATTCATTAGCTCAAATGAATATTAACATTGTAACGGTAAGGTGTTTAGAACTTTACTAGACCCAGCCACCAAGCCACTAGTGTCCACACAAACAAGGTAGAAAATCATTGCTAGTGTGTAAGAACCGGGAGTTGCACTTGTTCACCCTCTATCCGCGTGAGCAAGGAAGAGATCATCGAAGTTGTCGAAATGGCACCAAACTTGTTGGAACACCACCAGATGTCTCTGCAAGCATCGCTAGATGCTAGATGCTAGATGCTAGATGCTTGATGCTCAATGCTAGATGATTGCAGGCGCCACATGAACCGAGAACACGCCACACCACAATAGTAGGGAAGGAGTCACTAGTGCTTCTTCCCATCGACGTTGGAGAAGGAAGACTATTAAACTAGGCAGAACAACAACAATGATCGAGGGAGAGAGAATGAAAACAAAACTATTCATGAGAGAGGGGTCTATATTTATATATACTATGTATGTGTATATTTGTATGTATAAATAACCATGATTTGAAAAACCAGTCCGAACCAGTGTACCAGTTAAGTCTTGGACCAATTTGAACAGTCCGGTCTCGAAACAGCCGTCGAAGCACGGCTCTGGGCAAATGACGGAGGGCGAGCAGCGGGCGTTGGCAGTGGGCACTGGAGGGCACTGGAAGCTTCCAACGCCCGCTGCCGCTCGGAACTCCGGTTTGTACCGGTCCAGTGGCTCACCGGACCAAGTCGCCGATCCGGTATTACAAACCTTGGTAGAGCATAGTATTGTTTGATGTACATTAAACATTATCCAAAAGAACCATTAATAGTCAAACTATCAAAGTCAATTTTTCTTGTTTGAGTATCACTTCACCAAAATTTAAAGCACATATGGCATTAACTAAAACATAAATAATCAAACATTAAATAGAAATATAGGCAAAAAATAAATCATCGTGGGGTAAATGTGACCTACTAGAATATCTTGTCCAATCCATGAATATGAAGCATGTTGATTTGCAGCCCAGAAAATAGCAAAAGCAGCACAAAATGGAAGAACTGCAACCGAAAGGATCAAAACCTCGCCAATAACAGGAAGATTTACTGTCTTCTGCCCACAATCTTTGCAAAACCTATTTAGAAAACACAATCTTACAAATCAAGGAACCGTAAAACATGCAACGTGAAACAGATTGAATTAGAAACAACTAAGATTTTATACCTTGATATTAGAGTCACTATGCAAGCATGCATGCCCTGTCAAATTTTAGACACACAGAACAATATGTGAAGTAGATAGTACTTTAAAATCGCTTAGTAACCAAGATATTCAGAAGAAGTTTACCTCGGTACCACCAATACAGAATAACACGATAAGCACCCACACAAACCAAGAAGACATAAAATAGAAAAGAAGCAAGAGAAAAACTGAAGCTGCTATGACAAAAATTAATGCTCCCTTTGCATTTATTTCAAGAATCTCTTTCTCAGAGTCTTCTAGGGTTTCTGCATTAGCATTGAGCTGATCCTACAAGCATTTCAAATAGAAGATAATTACACATATGCTGCATATTAGAATGTTATTTTAACAATTGAAAAGCAATTACATAGAAAATTTTTTCTACTATGAATTCTATACAAATAATGCACATTTTATTCCCCTCATTCTACAAAATGTAAAACCGGTTTTCTGGGTAGGTGCACAAAAAAAAAAAAAGAAACAATCCCAGAGGAAGAGTAAGAAAGAGAACTTACAAGGACTATTAAGCAATATGCAAATATATGATAATAATTTTAGCATATAATAATTCTAACACACTCCCTTACGCTAACATAAATATGATTAAGCTAACATAAATTCAATCATGCCCAACTTTTGTAAAAAGTTACAAGCAAACTAGAAGCAAGAGCCTTTGTAAAAAGTGTTAGTTAACTGAATTTCTAAACTTATAATAGGAATGCAAATCCTCTTGATCATGAAAGCATCTTGGGTTGTCCAATCCGTTCAACCTAGGACAAATCATCTTGAACTAATTCAATAGTTCAAAACGAACCGAATTTTACACAATTTTCAATTTTTTTTTTAAAACCATATCGAACTTGGAATCCCAAGCTCAGTTCAATTTGGTTTGAGTTAAAGTGGATCTTTGTTGTTTTATATATATATTTTAATCTTTATGTTAAAATTTTAATAAAAATAAAATATAAAAGTTACTAAAACCACAAATTTATCAAAATTTAATTTCTTTTCATATTTTACATAATTATTTACTGTTTCTAAGTAAAAAATAATAGTATAATATAAATATTCATACATAATTATCAAATAATTATTTAAAATAGTTTATTTAGTTCAAACCCAAATTTTGGTGTTGAATTGAAAATTGAACCAATTCTCTTTAAAAATTAAAACCAAACCAAACGACTAGAATTAAAAGTGAAAACTGAACCAAACCAAAAAGTTTGATTCAGTTCAGTTTGGATTTTTTGGGTTAACCAAAAAGATGGATAGCCCTAACATCTCTAACAAAATGAAAGTCAATCTCACAAATCACAGCACAGCCATTGGCTCGTCTTGAGCAAACCCAAAATCATTCAAAGTGTATATCTCATCATCTTATAAATCTTGTGTAACATATGTGCAAAAAAGTTTGTCTCAAAAAAGTATTGCCCCATACTCAGCTTCTTTTTTTTTCCCGAGTGACTATTTAGTGCAACAACATATGTGCAAAAAAGTATTGTTTCAAAGACATTATTTAGGATTTTGCATTAACTGACTGACCACTCTTGTAGCAAATGATATACTAGGATCTATGACCTTGAGATAAATTTGTTTACCAACAATTCAACAATATCCAGGTGTATCTACATCTTTAGAGGAATCATCAATCTAAAACTTTTGATTGTGAAAGAAAGGAGAATCAAGAGGCTTACAATCAAATAGTCTAATTTATTCCAAAATGTCCATAACATACTTCTCTACGTTAGGACAGGGTCTTAGGTTCGTAAAGCAATCTCAATATCCAAGAAATATCAAGGCTTGTTTAGACCTTTCATAATAAATTGTGTTTAAGATGTCGAAATAACTTGTACATCAACCCTAGTAAGATGAGTATCATCAATATGAACTGCAAAAGTAATAAAACCAAATGAGTTGGTTGTATACAAATGAAATGTTTTGCCTTCTTGCCCTGGAAGTAATATCGCAGTTTGGGAGAATTTAAAATCATACTCCGACTTTATTAGGGGTTGCATATGAAATACCATGGTATTTATCACATTAAGTGTTTATTTTTTACATTTTGCAATCCCATTTTTTGAAAAGAATATGGACATGTAATGTAATAAATGATACTATAAAATGATAAAAAGCAACGAAAGACAATTTTATTACTCAAATGCATTATCATCTGTGCACAAGATTTTAATAGAAACATAAAACTTGTTCTTTAAATATTTCAAAAGAAGTTAGCACTACTCTTAATAAGATAGATTTATGCTATAAGTAACAGACATCAATTAAAAGTTACTAAGTAATAAAAATCAGATGTGGTATACCGAATTGGCAAAGCCTCAAACACAAACTTAGGAGGCATTGGAAAAGACGGAAACTATTAAATAATGTGGGAGGAGAGATAACAAATGCGATAATGTCATTGATGCGTGATGGAGTGATAGAACGAAAAGCAAGGATAAAAAGATGAGTAACAAGCATGTAGACACCCCCTAGTCCTAGCCCTACCAATAATAGTTTTCATCTACAAATTGTGAAAGAGATAATATGAACAAAAGAATGTCACAAAACAATGTGAAGATTCAGGCACTAACAAATAAAAGATTTACAGAAAATTTGAAACATAAAGAACATGTTCTAAGTTGACGGCAAAGATGTACAATAGTATAATACCAAAACCATGTACATGAACAAAGGAAACACTAACAACTGATAGGTGGTAAGGAATCTATGGATTAACTAGAAAAAATGTTTTATTAACAATCATATGATGGGATGAATAAGCATCAAAACCCAAAAGGAACTCAAAGAAGCCAAATAAATTATATCGTAAGTAGTTAAAGTTGAGAGTACAAAGATAAAGGAGAAGCAAAATAGATTATAGAAGTTGCTCATACTCGGCAGTGGAGCTCTAAGATGGCTTGATAGGCTCCGTTAAAGCAACTGCAACTTGTGCAATGGGCACAACCAAATTTGCCCCAACAATGCTTAGGACAATGATTGAACTGACCATAAAAAATGCAGCTATTCGTCCACAACTATGAGGATAAATCATCATGCGATATACATCTAAAACAGCTAGTAAGCGAAAGTGTAGAAGCATCATCTACACGAATAACTAGAGTGAAAGGAGTGATTTGAAGAAGCTTAGGAAAGGCATTCATATCACAAACAGTAACATCTACTAAAAGTCGAATGTGAGTCAATATAATCATCATCAAGCCCAAAAAGAAATTTTACAACAAGGAAACATTAGCATAATTTAAGAAGATAAATGTTTTAAGTGGAAGGATGATAGATGCAGTATTCATGCCACTTGGCAAAAAGCAACATTTAGCAAGAGGATGATGGACTTTCTTCATGTTGAATGGCTCTTCATAAAGGTTATAAATCCCAACATCATACTTGTCAAGAAAGTATATTTTTGAATAGTGCTTTCAATCTCTTTGCCAGAATGATTCTAGATGCTAGGCTCTATGCTATTAAGAAGTAAGTCAAAGGTTTGCCAAGTCGGAAATTTGGATGAGGCATTCAACAAAAAGTCAACATGATGGAGTTTACCATATGAACCTAGAAAGATTCAAAGTGCTTATGCCCAAAGGTTGTGGTTGGCATTTGGCACTATTGAATTTGACAATGGTACTGAGTGATGGGCTCCAAATCACATGGAGAATTGGTCCTAGCCACAAGAGCGATGAAATATGGATCATTGGTGCTTTAAGCTGATAGGAATGAAAGCTAGCAGGATTTTCAGTGTTTGACAGCGATGTGAGTTGCAATGGTTATAGAGAGATCCATATAAACCTAGAAAGAAAGATCCATCCTAGCCATAGGAGAGATGACATACAGATTATCGGTGCTTTAAGCTGATGGGAAAGAAAGAAAAACATGATTTTAAATGTTTTACAGTGACAGGAGTTGCAATGGCTAGAGAGATCCATATAAACCTAGAAAGAATCTAAGTGCTTACACCCAAAGATTATGGTTGGCACGTTTGAACTTGACAATGGTACTAAGTGATGGGCTTTAAAGCATATGGAAAATAAGACATTCATAAGAGAGATGACATAAAGAGAGATTATCGGTGCTTTAAGCTAATGGGAAAGAAAGATAGCAGGATTTTAAGTGTTTGACAGTGATGGAAGTTGCAACAGCTATAGGTAGAGAGGGAGGAATTTTAGGTGACTTATTATAAGAACAGTCGTAGAAGACTATAGCAAGATACCTGCGTCTTGAGGGTGTTACCACATGAGGTGAAAAAGGCGAGCAACAGGAAACTGCAGTAAGCAGGGCTAGACTGCAAGGAGAGAGGACAAGTTGCAAAGAGGAGAACCATAGGAAGAAAAAAAGGGGGTGGGGTGTAAAGAAAGGAAGCGGCTACGTGAGTATTAAATTCATTAATACCAACAGCTAGAGTGTCTACGGATATATATATATATATATATATATATATATATATATATATATATATATATATATATATATATATACAAATCGAATCTAATTGTATGCATGTGTAGATGTTACACGTAACACCAGTACAAAATGATACTAGCTAAAAATATAAAGCCTACCTACTAAAACATTACATAGTAACCAAACAATAATATAATAGTGAACTACAACCACTAATTAATAATCAATTACTAAATCATAATCACATCACTAGATTGCATCAAGCGGTCACCAAGCACTTCCATTTCTAACAAACTTCAATGCGGTGCAAAACAAATAAATATAACCAGGATGGAGATGCTATTAGAAGCACAGCAGTCCAGGTGACAATGTTGTACAGCATGGGATCATTTAACTATCCATAATTTAATGGACCCAGATGCAACACTGCAGATTAAGCAATCCCTTAAATGAAGAAAAAGTGATCTCGAACTGTACCTTCCTATTCAGTTGGTTATAGCGATCATCAATCTGCTCACCAGCAATGAATACTGACCATAGCGAAGCACAAACTATGGTGCCAACAGCCATTAACCATAAAAAGGTTGCTGAGACATCCACAACTGGACGATCCGGTGAGTATAAGAGAACTTCCACTGCAAGAAGAATGTGTTGCAGGACCATCAAAACAAAATTTGCTGGTAAAGCAAACCAAATAATGGGCTGACATGTAATTACAAGGCAAGGCACCAAGTCTCAGAGGCAGACACAAAAATTAATGCAGGAATCAACTACCAGTCACATCCTTTTTTTGCCAAAAAGGGGAAGTCTGTTGGAAAGTCTCAAAAACCAGTAGAAATTGTCTAATACATAAGCATACACTATGATGGCAATATTAATAATCCAGCAAAAATCATACAGAAAATCATCCAGAATTTCACAACTAAACTAAAAAGAAAAATGAAATTGTATAACCAATAATATCAAAGATGTAATGTAAGAGGACATGTCATCCCAATTTTGCAGAATTCCACTGCAAAAAGAAAGTGTTAACCACATAATAGGATGACATATAATCACAAGGCAAGGTACAAAGTCTCAGATGCAGACACACAAATTAATACAAGAATCAACTACCAGTCATAACCTTTTTTGCCGAAATGAGAAAGTCTGTTGGAAAGTCTAAAAAACCAGCAGAAATTGCTAATACATAAGGATACGCTATGATTGCACTATTAATAATCCAGCAAAAATCATACAGGAATTTAAACAGTCATCCAGAAGTTCACAACTAAACTAGAAAGAAAAAACACCCAATAATAACAAAGATTTAATGTAAGAGTGCATGTCGTAAAGACAAAGATGATGAAAAATATCCATTCCTGATCTGTTTTCAGTCCATCAACCAACAGAGAAATCACTTAGTCAAATCTGTCATCATGGATAAGACTAGCTGAAACTGTGTCTATAGCAAGTCATACCTCCCTGTACTTAACCACAAGTTTTGGTATAGATACGATGTTATTTAAACCAATAACTCTTCAAAATATTAAAATAACTTGGTGAAATCATAGTAAATACTTGAGTTTCTAATTTCCAGCGATTTTCATAGGTTTTTATATTCAGAATTAGGGAACCGAATATTCCATATCCAGATCCTCCGCTAACAATGAAGCTAACATTACAACTAATTCAATGAGTGCATTACCACTTTCTCATCCTTCCATAATCCACTTATCTCAGTTATCTGTATTTTCCTCTCTATTGAATGAATATAAAAATGATTGGCAGCCGTGTCCCTTCAGATTGTTAATGGCTCAATCCCCCATCCTCAAACCATTGAGCAAGGTTAAAAGGTTCCTAAAGTTTAGCCATGTCAAAGAAAGTTACATAAGAAAAGAAGAATAAGATGGAAGTTGATATAGGAACACCTCGCCTTCTTAAGCTTCTAATCACCCAAAAACAGTCTAAAAAGACTCCTACAGAAGTTCGCCCAAGAAATTACATAATAAACAATATTCCTAGAATTTGGAAATAAATACTAATGTTCATCTGTGTTGATTGCAGTTATAAATCAATGAAGAAGAGAAATTCATAAATTAAGTTATAGTAGGAAATATGAGTTATCGTATGAGGCCATGAAAAACAATCACTTGACTCAAAGATTAAATTCAAAGAGAGATCCACATGAACAGTTGACAAAATAGTTTCTCAAATATCTCAAAGAGCATCAAGAACCAGTTTGGCCTCATGAACGATTACTAAGTACATGATCTTTGTATCTGGTATCAAGAATCTGCATGGTTCTCTAGTAATACAGGGCCAAGGAAATGTGAATTATCGTATAAAGCCATGAAAACCATTCACTTGAATCAAGAAGATATAAGTCAAAGGGAAATAATCCACATGAACAATTCACAAAATAATTTCTTAAATATCTCGAAGTGCATCAAGAACCAGTTTGGCCTCATGAACATCTTTGTTTCTGGTATCAAGAATCTGCATAGTTCTCCATCAATACAGACCCAAAGAACCCAAAGAACTCTAAAAAGATTTCAACTGAGAACATTAAAACAAACAGGATTCAGAATCATGTATAACTTCAACTGCCCTCATGTACATTTAACATTATATGAGATATCTGATATCCACTGGTTTCCAGAAGCGACACAAACAGAGAATTTGTATATAGAATTAATCTATAAAAGGGAAGCAGCCAATCACATAAAATATTGTGAAAAATACTACAGCCACAATTTACAGTTAGCACAAACAAACGCAACAGGCATTTGGTTTCAAGCCAACTGCAGAGCCAAAAAAAAAATGTAAAAATGATTGAATTTAGAACAGTGCGATAAACAATGAGAGAGGCAAAGGGGCAATAAGTACAGACAAGATAAGTTTGCAGCAAACAATGTCATAGAATCATTTGAAAACACTATTGCAGTATCCACAAGATAAGAACGTTAGCTAACCATTCTCTCCAACAGTGAGTGAATCCATCAGATAGTCCCCTGCTGACTTGGGTATCATTACAATTGGAATTGTCAAATTAAGAGAAGTATCATTCTCTGAACATACCATCTTGTAAAGATCTGCAGCCAATGAGTAAAATAAGTGAGGACTGGACCTCGGACTGTATGCATTAAAAATGGGGGCATGAATTTCCCATAGAATGAAAAACAAGAGAATTGTAATAGTGTCGATTGGACTAAAGGGAAGAAATAGATATAACATCCAGGGATGTGTTAAAATTCTTGCCTTCACTATCATTGATCACCAATAAGCCTGTTGCCCCTTCGGATTGTGCAACTTTTGCTTTAGTAGTGAATGTGCAATCACCACGTTTAGCTACAGCAATCGAATTATTTACCTGTAGCAAAAGGATGTAAATAAGAATATGAGGATAAGCAATTCATTTGTTATAACTTCAAAAGTAAGAATTTAAATAACACTATTTTTATTTTTCAATTTATGAAAACAATTGCCTTTTCTGATGAGGAAGTTCATTTGGGAGATATTTGACATAATTTCCATTGGAAGAAAAGAGAGTAAAAATGTGGATGAAAATTATAATGATATTATATTGAGAATAGATTCCAACAGATTATATATTATTAGTATAGAGAGGTCTTAAATACAAAAAGAGTAATTATTATTTATTATATATGTGACTATATCTAACTTGACTCATTCTAATACAACTATTTCTAATAATATTATTTTTAATAATTTCAATTTTTGGTTTATTGTTTATAAGTTTGCTGACATATTTTCAGGTTTTGGCTAGAACCATTTTTTACTTTTCAAGTTGTGTTTAGTTGATGCAAGGTTTAAGATGGCTGAACCAATGTACCATTTACCATGAACCAGTTTCTATCTATGGTCGGACTGCTATAAATCGGTTGTACTGCTCGGATTGATTTTAAAACTATGGTTTGATATGCATTAGTTGCATTGCGGATTAGGAGAAATTTATTTTTTCATAATCTCTAACTTGGTACCTTGTCCCAGTGAAAATATACTTAGGATCTGCTAAAGAAAATTGGACTTCATAGATGTAAACATTATAAGATCATATTCATCAAGTCAAAAGTTCTACAATGATGATGGTTCCGCAATCGTCGATCCTACCAAATATTATAGTTTTGTACGAAACCGTATTTATTTGATTGTCACTTTACCATATATTACTTGTAGTTGTACTTTAAACTAGAATTTTAGAAACTAGTTTGTATTGGGTGGTATGGTCAATTTATATGCAGAGAGCAATATATGGATCTACAACAGTAAACGAGAAGATGCTTAAGGCACACAAGCTTCCACTAAGAGTGGAGAGTGCGTGAGCTCCTGCCGCTAAGCGAACATGCACAGGGAGCAAAGGCGAACCACAAGCAAACACGCGCACCAGCTAGCAAATCTTCTTCTACCTCGGACCAAGTTTTGGAACCTTAATAGTGAACAACCACCGTTAGGGAGTGAAATAAACCCAAGGTGTTCAAGGCACTAAGGACCATATATAGCATGATTACAAGGTAACTACTCTTCATCTATAGTTGTTTTCTATTTAGGTATGAGATGCCAGTAGCATAACAAGAAATAGGGTAAGTTACCACACTTAGGGTGAGTTTGGCATCAACTTTCCCAGCAACTTTACTGTGCACTACTTTCCGCATTGCTACCGTACTGCTACATTGTCCAAATTCGCCTGCTGACCAGTGTTAAAAATCCATTTTTCCTATTACTGTAGCAAGTTTTCCACCAAAGCTTGCTACAGTAAAAGCCGGGAAAGTGGTGTCAAACACACCCTTAGTTTACCCTTCCATATGGCTATAGGTACATCATCAGAATCTACAGGCGACAGAGTGACTTAGGGGATATGGGCACGATGGTGATATACCTATTAAGGTGGAGATGTTGATGATGCGGGAGGTTATGTCAAGTTGCACATAGGCGGGCAAACGAATAGATTTGGAGAATGAATATAAACTAAGAGAGCCAAAAAAATATGGACAAGATTCCTCAAAAATAATATTAGTACTAAGAAATGACTTGACTATTAGTTGGAACAAAACACCAGTAACCCTTTTGAGCATGGGAGTATCAAAGAAAAATGCATCAAATGGCCCGCGAACTGGTTATCTAATCTATTGCCAAAAGTATGAATAAAACAAGTGCATCCAAATATACATGAAGTAAGCAAAAATGGAACATGATAAGGAAATAAAATGGAGAATGGTGATTTACCACTAACGAAAGATGTAGTAAGATCAACCTAGAACCGAAAACAAGAAGGAACCTGAAATAGTTGACTTATGAGTGAGCGTCATCCAATAGATAGCGATTTTTGCATTTAACCATGGTGAAATAGTCTCTCTCTCTAAATAACATTTTTTTTTTCCGACGCACAAAGAAAATATTTTGTTGTGAATGAAAAAGATAGTGAGAAATTGTCCATATGCAAGATCATAATTATTGATATGAGTCTTTGTCTGATAAGGGTGGTAAGGTCCCATTGAGTTCTTACTCTTTCATGTCTACAATCCGGCCAACCACATTATTTTGGGATCAAGTGATGAGGTGTGAGGGCAGATAGTCTGATAATTATGCCATGAAACACCAAAAGGTATGAAATACATGAAAGGTCTTATAACTATGATTTAACATGAAACACCAACACATTCGGGAGTGATCATTAATAATGATATCCACATCGACCTTGAATAAGACTAGGGCCCCAAATATCATATACCAAATGAAAAGAACTTAAACTTATACTATATGAAACTCAAGGAGAGGAGGTCTGATGATGTTTGCTAAATTGGCATCACAAGAAAAGACAAACAAACCTTTAGGTTGTGTTTACTGTTTACATGGAAAGAATCCACAGCGGAAAGAAGGGAAAACAATATTTTCCCTTGTTTCTTTCAACGGATATAATGGAGTGGAAAGAATCGAAGGAGGAAAGTGAGGGTGTTTCGGCTTCCACCCAAATCGGGCGGAAACAAAAAAACTCACGCGTTTTCACCCCCACCCCTCATCCTTCCCTCTCCCTCGTTGCCGGCCCTGCCGCTCGTCCTTCCTCTCCCTTGTCGCCGGCACCGCTCCTCGTCCTTCCTGCTCCCTCGTCACCGGCGCCGCCCTCCTCCCAGCGCCGATGACCTCGCAGCCTCCCACCTCTCACAGAGGTGGCAAACGCCTGCACGGAGCCCGTCGGATATCTCGTGCAGCTAGAGAAGCATCAACGTCTGCATGGAGTGCTTCCTTCTCCCTCGTCCCTCCCTCTCCCTCGTCACCGGAGCCGCCCTCCTCCTTCCCTCTCCCCCATCCTTCCCCCTCCCTCCCAACTCCGATGAACTCGTCGCCTCCCACCTCTCACAGAGCAGGCGGACACCTACACGAAGTAGGCGAACGCCTGCACGGAGCACTTCCGCGTCGGAGCAGGCGGACGTCTACTTGCGCCTGCGTCGCCCGCCTGCCCCTACTCTAGCCGATGTACTCGCTGCTCTCGTCGCCCCCCACCCACCGTCCACCTGCACCTCCCTCCTCCCTCCCCCGGTGCCCACTGCCCTCCGCCGACGCCGACGTTGATGATGTCCGCTGCTCCCACTAGGAAGAGACGATCACTGCAACACACACTGACGATGTCCTCTACCGCTGCGCCTACCCATCCGCCGACTTGCTGCTTCTGGCGATCTCTCCCCCGTCCGGCGAGGAGAGGCGGCGGCGAGCTCAGCAATGTGCTTCGTACACAACAAGATCAAACTCGAAGAGTTTTTTTTTTTTGTTTTTCACGTGCATAGCACGTGCCCTAATTTCCCTCCGCCCCTCTCTCCTTTCCATACCTCTCTCCTTGCCATAGAGCTTTCCATCCTCAGTAGGAAATAAAGCCTTAGAGACAAACTATTGGATGTGCTGAGGACAAACAACCAAGCCGATAATGCCATTGATATGGTGAAAAGCTAGTGGAGGATAGTACATTAGGGGAATGGGAGAAAGCTGTCAAAAGATAGATACCACCCCATCTAAGCCACCACCAACCCTCGTCTTTGTCATAGCGTCTGAAAAGAGAGCAAGAAGAATGTCACCATGTTATTGTATTCGGTTGTAAATGCATAAATGGAAAATAAGTTGATAGGAAAGTGAAGTATTGGAGAACATCATAGAGTAATATGTGAATTTAAGATTCATGTCAGTGCCTTTATATGGAATGAGGGACCCATCAACAATAGGCACTAGAATGAAACCCATAGTCGATAATGAGGAAAACTGAGCCTAGCAACCATCATATGTTAGAAACCCACTATCACCTCTCCTCTCCCCCCCCCCCCCCCCCGGGCGAGACCAAAGCCCTATTATAGGTAACCAGACCCAAAAAAAAAAAGTCCCTCTCCTTACCCCTTCAAACTCTCTAACCCATTCCTTAAACTGGATCTATTTTGCCGAACTAGAACCGGTTTGGCACGAATAGACCCTCCAAATCATTGGGCAGTCCTGCGAGTTCTTGTCCATCGCATTACCTCCCGATGAAAACTAGTCTTGTCCTCAAGGCTGTCAGAAAGCTCCGAGAGTTATCCCTTTATGGTGTCAACATCCTCGCAGGTGGCCTTATCTTATGTCATGGAGGTCCAATGTATAAGCCACTATTCGATGGTTCATCTCCCCGTATGATGCTCCTAGTAGCTAGGATAGATTTTAGTATGCATTGTATTGTAAGTTCTGTCAATGGAACCATCATTTGTCCTCGCCCCCAGAAGTTTCACGCTCAAGGTCCCCTCTAGCATGGAAAACCCCTCCTTGTCTACCCTCTACTTGAATCGCATGCCCCTATACTCCTTACCCTGATCCTGCAACCACTCTCCTCACGCACAGACGGAGAACGATATGGTTCGTTTTGTGGTTCTAGGTTACCCAACATTTCCTCCACCCTACCCCCACCACGAACTGATCCCCATGCAGCCGATTGAATAGTGTGAGGTTTGGATCTTTTGTCCCTAGCCAGTTTCGCATCTCGCCCAACGTACTAAGACGATGATCCATTTCCGCCTGTCTCCAGCTAATCTCTGCAAGTTCATCCTAATGCTGACACTCCACTGCACCAAAATCTCCATGCGGTGATCCTCACCAACCGATTGGAGTTTTGCCTAGACCGCTTGTTGCATCTCGCCCAAGGACTTCTCCAATGCCCCCATGTGTGCCTCGCCTCGTGTTGTCGTCATCGCCAATATAAGCCGCCCAAATCTCTCAAAGAATGAGGGAGGCTATGTCGTCAATGAAGGCTCATGAGAATAGCCCCCGCACCTTACACCCGTCCGCCCTGTTGACGAGTGGAAGACTGTCCCACCACGCCACCCACCCACTTAATCACCGCCAAAGATCCACAACTCGGACACGTTGTCTGGCTCCCTTGCTCCGCTCCCAACCTCGAACAAGGTGGCCATCACTCTCTCCTCATGGATCAGACAAGTCAGACCAGTTGTTAGAAGCTCACTATCACTTCTCCTCCTCACCCCCGGCGAGGCCAAAGCCCCTACTGGCCAGACCCAAAAAGCAAAACAAGACCCTCTCCTTACCCCTTCCCCCCTCAAAACTCTATGATCCATTCCTTGAACCGATCTATTTTGCCGAACTAGAACCAGTACGGCACAAATAGACCCTCCAATTCAGAAGGCGGTCCTAGGAGTTCTTGTCTATAGCAGCGTCATGAAGGATTCAGTCATTGAATTAGAGAAGCAAATAAATCTCTTGTATTCTGATGTTAAATAGTGGCAGTATTTGATGGAGTAGAAATATGAGCTGACATATGGGAGAGGGGTAGGAGAGTCAGAGTGTGATGAATCAAGAGTTACTCTTGCATGGGGCAGTCGGCTAAATTTTATCAATGCACTTATGAATGATTGGTTTAACCACAATGCACGCAAGGAGAAAATCCACGACCACAACCCTGTCCATGGCCAAACAGGCAAGTACGGCCAACAAGTTAAGGAGATACAAGAGCATTGACTATATTTTTAGAGTGGGACACCGTGGATAAATGTGAGAGACTTCTTAAGGGTATAGAGACGGTATAGTGGAATCCACAAGCCAGTAAAACCAAGCGGTATAGTGGAATCCGTAAGTGAGCCCAAGCTTTAGAATATTTCTCATTAAGTCCAGTGAGAAATCTAACCCCTATGAAATCTTGTCATTGCTGAAGAGAAACTTCTATATCAACGGTGGGAGGATGATAGCTAATTCATCTAACTTTGCTTGAATGAAAGTATAATATTTTTAAAATGATTAGTCCTCTTGCTTTAGGGAGAAGATCTCATCATATAAATGGTAGATTATTCTGATATGGGGCATAGGTGGTATGAAGAAAATCTCATGTCACTTTTACCAACTTTTGAAACATTATAGTGGATGCAATAACGTGAAGTTCCTTCAGGATCCTAGGAATAGGGCCAATAGGCGCATAGACTTAGAACAGAGAACATAGTTCGTACCATCAAACTTGATGGTTGTGCCAAAAGCAGTAGTGGACTTAAAATCATTAACCAATGGATCTATTAGGGAGAGGATAAGATCCCTGTGTACTACCGGAAAACAAGTTGAAGATAGACTAAGTGGAGGGGCTCAGCTTAGAAAATCACCTAACCAAAGGGTCAACAACGTGACCAGTTAACATTTAGTTTCACAAAATCACCTATATAACCTAGATAAAAATATGTTATAAATCTGTAATAGCAAATCATATTAAGGTCAATCTAGTCTATTATTGAATTTACATATAAGGTTTGTACCGGTCCGGTGTCCGACCAGTATCGGAATGTTGCGATGTCGTCGGTATGAGCGGATGCTGCTTCCACCGGCAGAGGTTCGAAGCTTCCTCCGCCGGCGGAGGCTTTGTTCGATGCTTCTGCTTGCGGTGGAGGCTTCTTTCGAAGCTTTCGCTTGTGGCGGAAGCACGAGAAGCGGAGAAAAGGAAGCAGGAGGGGAGAAGATTTTGCGATCCTTGTTTGCAAAATAAATTTGCGAACCGCCCTATACCGATCTGGCAACTCACCGGACCGAGCTGCCGGACCGATTTTGCGATCCTTGTTTGCATATCGCAAATGAATTTTTTTTATATTTTGATTGTTAGCTTATTTTATTATTTACTCTAACTCATAGTCATTCTATAGTTTCAAAACCTGATAAATACTATGCAATACAACCAGTTTGTATTGGTCCAGTCATGTCCTAATACTATACATACATAATTGGTACAATATATATGAGTACATGATATATACATACAGTTTGGTTCAGCCAACAGCACCTTGAACTGATCATGAACCATAAATCAATCAAAGCATAGAAAAATGTCTCTTTGATGAACTGTTCAATTCAATTAATCGCATTTATAGTTTGATTCAGTTAGTTAACATCGATTGAACCATTTTTTGAACACTCCTAAGAACATGAAGGTGGAGAAGGAGCGGAAGTGGAAAATAGGAAGGTAGAAGTGGGAAGGCAATGGGAGGCAAAGAAAACCCGATCTAGTGCCATGTTAAATATCATAATAGATTTCATGCACATTAGATTTTAGGATACAAACTAAAGGAAAGGAAAGAGACCATGTGGGAACACAATAAACCCAAAATGAATAACTCGCATCAGATCCAAACCCAATAGCACACAGAACTTAGTAGTACTCAACAAAGATAGCAATTAAGGAGTTGATGGTGGCTGACTAGAGAGGGAAAATCAGGGGAAATGATTTCATCTCTGATCCTCCTCTTTGTTGAATCTAGTACTCTATGAAGTGGTAACATATTGATGAGACATGGTTGCATGAAGCCAATGACAATTTTTATATGGCAGAGATGGTAGCACAACGAAGGATTTGGAGGCAAAAGGTGCAGGCAGCAAGATGACAATGACAACTAAGGTGCTCACATATAGTGATCTGGTTAGCTAAGGTGCACTATTGCAAGCGATCTGAAATGGTGGTTAAATCAAGGAGGTAGGAGGCAGCTATTATGATGGCTACTAGCTTTGAGCATACATGAGAAGAGAGAATCGGCTCTAATATGAAATGAACAAAGAAGATAATGAGAGAAAACATAAGAAATCATCATGGTAAACTGTCAATTACATTGTTTGAAGCAATTATAAATAGGCTTTTAGGCAACATGTCAACCGTATCTATCACATGATCCATTGACTACCAACTGGACTTAGTAATCACTCCCTAAATAAAAATAAATATCAAGATAATTTCACCATAACGAGTCAGCTTATACAGGATATCCTTTTGATGAGCATCATGGATGAAATTTTACTGTACACACAGAACAAATTTCATTTCGCTGGAACCAAGACAGTGCCGACAGCTAAACAAGCAGTTTCAGTAAATGAGCAATGTAACGTGTGAAATGTTAAGCTCACGAAAGAAATATGCTATGCATGTTTTACATGCATGATAGACATATATCAACGCCTCAGTCTAGCCAATCTAAGCTGCACTATCAAATCTTTAATATGCAACCAAATAATCAAACAGGTAAAAAATCATGAGATCGCTGTAATGTTTGTAAGAAGTTAAAGCAGTACAAGTAAGCAATAAAAAAGATAAAACTCTAGATGCTCCCCTGATGGCACTTAGTCTAATGATGCTTGTGTCTCCCTCCCTCCCTCTGTCTCCATCTCTATCTCTATCTCCTTCCCCCCACCCCCTCTCCCTCACACTCTTCTCTCCCTCTCCCTCTAAAAACGAAAAGTGGCTAGTTAATTAGGAAAACCACCATATGGAAACACAAATGAGTTGAACAGAAAAAAAGGGAAAAACATAACAAGTTTCAATGGAAGGACTAGACCTTGGATGACAAGTTTGCACAGGAATTGAGAGGATTAGAAAGAACAGCTGAAGTTTTTTTAGCATCAGAAGCTAGGTGTGGCACCAATGTGCCAAATCTGGCACTTAGTCCAATGATGCTTGTGCCTTCAGTTCCATTCACCCAGTTCTTTATTTTTACCTGAAGCAAAAGAAATAATTTCAAGATCCAAGAAATACAAGAGCGTACAATAAATGAATTATATTTAATGCCAATTTTGACATTATATTACGCATTTAGAACACTACTGTTACGAACACACCAGCACTGTGTTAGTTACAATCTAGTAGGCAAACAAAGTTTAATGATACCTATATAATCATTTATATCCCAACAATTTGATTAAATAAATGTACATAAATAATTTTGCCCTAAAATATACGTGCAAGTGTTATGTTTAGTTATAAAAAGGCAACCAGATTTTAACTCATGTTACGGAATCCTTCTCGTTAGGATGACGTCTATATAGAAATTTGTTTCAACTAAAATATTAAAAAGTTAGATCATGAAAACCCTATTCTAAACAATGGAACTTGTAATAGACTATCATTGATTAAGTGACTGGGGAATACACTTTGCTGCCTATGCATCATAAGATCTGATAAACGGGCAAACTGTCCTAGTGCAAAGAAATAATAAGCTTGAAATAAGGATAATCTAGCTAGGCAACTTAGGGACCCATCACCTAAGAATGCTACTTCTACTAGAAAGCATCTTACCAGAAGTAGTCCAATGCATGAAGAGTGCTAGCAAGGAACTACATAAAAAAAAAATTCTAACTAGTAAATACCAATAAGAGTACAACTGAAAGTTTTCCAACTTGGCTGAGTTGGATATGTATCGGCCTTGGATTAGAGTAGGCAATGGCCAATCCAAGTCTAGGTGAGTTCTCAAACATCTTACTGAGATGGCTAAACATCAACTATTTCAAACACATACAAGGCAATTTGAGCACTATGCTAAAATCAGCCAATAATAATTATCCAACTTGAAACCTTCTACAATTGACAGAGTACTCAGGGTCTCCATTGTTCCGCAACCTATCAAAGGTTCACTGATTGATGAGCACCACTCCTTTCTATACCACTCCTTTCTATCTTAGAAATTCACCACTATCGTCAATCTTTGCTCCTCAACTCCTCGTAAGCTCACATAACATTGTCACTCAAACACTAGTCTAACACCCATCGCCTTGTACTCATTGCTCAAAAGGACTATCATACAATGCTTATATGTTGGTGCCAAGGCTACATTTCTATTGAACTATCAAAGATTTGCACTGAGTCTCACTTGGTTAATGACCATTCTGTCGCTTAGCCCATCAAGCTCTACCGCTTACAAGGCTCCAAGACTGAGTGACCTATTAACTTCAGCATTAAAGAAATTTTATTTTTCATTATTATTCTCTTCTATTAATCCTTAAAAGTTGATAGTAAAATGTTTTATATGATTATAATTATTAATTAGTGAAAATATCTTAAATTTAAATTATTTATTTAGTAATTATAAACTTAAAGTATATAATAAAAGAATAAATAACAAGTTATCAATTATGTATAACTAAAAATATTTAAATTTTATTATTAAAAATAGTTGCTAGAATCGTACATACTACTAATGTTAACAATTATAATCGTACATACTACTAATGTTCATCAATGTTGCTAGAATCGTACATTTGATATTCTAATCAAAATAGTTGTTAACTATTATTATATGTTAATGTTACTAATACCAATTAATTATATATAAAACTGTACAAATAACTACAGAATTATAAATTGATTGATAATATGCAATATTATACTTTTACTGCATAATATGCAATTCAAATTTAATTCATACAAAGTACAAACTTGAACCAAAGTTAAGCAAAATACATATTTAGATTCAATTAAACTTTACTATGAAGATGTAGGAAATTATGTGTTTTGTGTTCTTTACCTATAAAAATAGTTATTCTTATATTTGTCCTAGTATTTATTTTTTTTACATCAAAGCAATTCTCTTTCCCTATTGGGAATTTGTCAATCTAATATGATTCTCACATTTTTTAATTATTCGATAGAGATACTGATACCAATAATCCAATATTGTGAGCAATGGTACAACCACCTAATGGAGAACACAGGCTTAATTTGGCACAGGTTTTACAACATTGAAATTGAAATTACATAAAGGTAACTGAGATTGTCATAAAAGCTAAAAATTTGACTTATTAAATTACTAGAAAGAGTGATTGTTATCACTGAGGTGTTGGTAAAGCTATGAAAAAAGTGGAAATGGCTATAAAGGACAAAATCAAGAAAAATGACAAGTGACAACTACTGCATTTAAGATTGCAACGTTATATATGATTAAGATAATAATTTTCTCATATTAACTAAATTATAATGATAAAAGAATTAATTGGATCTTTTAAGTTAAGCAAGAATAGAAGTTACTACTTTCATGAGTTTAAATTGTATTATAAACAAGATGTAGTTGCAAAAATGATGATGCGAGTCGATGGGCAAAAAGATTTAGGTTTACTATTATGTTGAATAGTAAATAGGTTGGGCTAGAGTAGATAATGAAGCATTAAATACAGATAGGTGTATATATATCCTATGATAATTAATGAAGTGCACTTATGAACAATAGAAACAAGTCCTCAATAGCTTTAGTTTTTCCGCAGCTAGTTTATTGTGTTGTTCAAAACGCATCTAAAAATTTAAGTTAACTGCCTTTTACCCAAAAAAAATACTTTTGTCAGGAAAGTACTTTTCTGTATCTGTCTCAAACGAAGCCAAGTAATGAAGCATAACTAAATATGGAAAATAGGGAATGGCACAAATAAACCCAGTTTGATCACATATTAATGCTTTAAAACGAAAAACATGGCAGACCATAAGAAAATTAAGGCCAAAAGAAAGTATATAAAAGCAGGTCCTGTTTCCAGGCTCTAAATATTAAACTAACGCGCCTTAATGTTATTATTCAACTTCTGCTGTGCAGATCAGGATCGCTCTTACACTAATACATATGAAGACTAGCAGCGATGGCGTAAGTTTAGTTAGCAATATAAATACCCAAGAATTATAGCTCAACTTGTGAAGCATATCTGTACTTTGTTATCTATATAGCCAAGGGATGAAAAAAGTGATTCATTCTTCATCTTGATGATCATTCAGTAACGAGAGGTGGTAATTGAAGCTGTAAAAAGTAATTTCAGCCTTGTTAAAGCATGCACCCAAAGAGGAAAAAATCTAAAATATTTATGTCATTGATGAACATTAGTAGTATGTACGATTCTAGCAACATTACATAGTCAATAATGTGTAAGCATTTTACTGCTGAACTACTGCTTATAGATAACAATCCACTGATGGAAAATGTACCCATTCTTGCAGATCTGTTATAAATGGTTCTGTTCTGTGTAGCAGCAGTGGTTTCAGAGATCCATTTGTAAATACCTAAAACTAACATGTTTTTCTTCAAAATTCCATTAAACCCAGTGGCAGCAGGAATCCCACCTGCCCAACTATTTCTTTCTTCTTCTTTTTATTCTCTTCCACCAAAACTAACAAGTCTTAGTGCAGATTGAGCTCCGGTGAAAAGCAAGCTCACCAGCAACCTTCCACGTTGAGCAGTTTCTCTTCCAAGCTTTCTTCTCGGTAAAGCATTTGTTGCTTCACCCAGCTTGTTTAAATTGTCACCTCTCTTCTTTAATTGGCTTCAAATCTCTCAAGGATTTCTCCCAAGGTACTAAAACGTTTTCTGCTGATGTTTTTTCTCTTGAGGCATTTGGCAGTTCTCCTCCATTGCTCCATGGGCAAGTATGGTTCTCATAGAACCATGTGGTCTTTGTAGTAAGGTAGTGAGAGGATCTGAGACCTGCTTCCTTTAGTGTCACTAGCTTCATTCCGGTGAGGTAGTGTGTGGTGCTGCTGTACAGGCAGCTGCTCTGGTGGCCACATGGTTTGGTCACTTAAGGTTTAGGCAAATATTTTTGCATGCCTTAGTCGTTAGAAATATTTGAGTGTATATGAGAATCAAGAAATTAAGTAGATGTACATGCATTTGTATCACTTTCCATGGAATGAGTTCAAGTAAATAGCTAAGTAGTTATTAGCTTACACATGGATGTTGACAAGTGTAACACTATTTATGTATTTGCAAGAGATTGAGGGTTTGGAATTGGGTCCAAATCCTTGTAGGCGATGAAAATCTAGTGAATCTCCTACAGGTGTAGAAAGGACAACTATTAAAAGTAGGAATCTACCTCTGTCTTTATTCTAGTTGGTGTCAACATATTTTACAATTTTTTTATATAGATGAGGTCTGATAGACAGTTAGAGTAGTTATTAGCACCATTGCTTCTCCTGCTTAGTTTGTTTTCAATCGTTTTGACCTCAGCATTATGTTCATTGGCTCATGCTTGTGATTGATGTGTTCTTGGTCAGTGTAGTAAATCTAATGAGTTAGGTGCACATATTTGTTTCTTTTTCAGTTAAGTCATAGCTGAGTAAATAATTGAAATGTATGACCCTCCAAATCATGGGTTGAGTACTGATGAATGTGTACACAACGTGGGCATATCGTGACCTGTGATCGGACTGATAGATGATTTGCCAACATGCTATGATTTGTGCTAATAGAGGACTGATCAACATCAGACTATAGTGCGCTGGCTAGGACAACTACTAGGCTGCCTTGGGGCAACATTGAGGTCATCACCACCAAACTGTTATCGACAGACATTACACTATGTGAATTGACAATGAGAAAAACTTTACCAAGAGTGCAGTCATAATTGAAGGTTTCTTTTATCATAGCTTAATGATTTACAATATAGAATTGCTTCTTGTATACAAGTATAATTTATATACATTCTAGTGGTTATGGGTATTTTGAATGTGAGATTTTTGCTGTATACAAGCAAGGTTGTCAACATGCTTTCCTACCTAGAATCCATGAACTCAAATCAAGGATGCTAAAACCGGTCCGGTACCATACGTGGTGGAACACCAGTCGCGGACGGACGCTCGGAGCACGGTCGCGGAGGACAGCGGTCGGACGGCGGCTGGCGTGGGCGGAAGCTTCGATCGAAGCTTCCTCTGCCTACGGAAGCTTCGATCCGTCCGCCCGCCCGCCCGCCTCGCCTGTGCCCTCGCCTTCGCCGCTACTGCAGTCGCGTACCGAACGAGTACCGTACCGGTCCGGCGAGCTCCGGCGGTTTTCAGATCCTTGACTCAAATCATAAGGCCGGAATGTATAATTGAAAGATTATACTATTTTCTCAAAAAATAATATTTTATATAAATATCACATCCAAATAAAAAAAAATAGTAGCTCATATCATATCTAAATTCAAGAGATAGTATACTTGCATTAGTGAATTTATTATTTTCTATTATAATAATATCATATAAATCATGATTTTCATACTAATCCATGTGATTGCACTAGTGAGTTTACTATTTGATAATGTCATAAGATTATGTAAATCATGATTTTAGATACTAATTCTTCCAAGGTGATACTCCACCCGCCTAAGATGTAATAGATACTAGTACATTGTGGGTCAATGTTATTGTTACCAATACATTTGTGTTGATTCGATACATTTGATACACTGGTGCATATTAGTTTAACACTAAACTAATACATGGTACAAATTAAGATTGAAAACCTTACTGTAAACTAAAGTTCCAAAAACTAGTCTGTACTGCCCGGCATGGCCGGTTTATACCAGTTCGAGCAGGATCGATACACGGAAGCTGAGCAAAACATATCAGCCATTAGTGGAAGGAAGGAAGAATACGAAGGAGGAAGTAAGAAACAAAGGGGAAGGAAGTGGCCAGCTTTTTCCACAAGCTACCACGCAATGCTCTATATTTCTTCTCTTTTGTACCGGTCCAAGCTTGGACCAGCACAGTATTTGGAACCTTGATGTGAACTAAGTTTTAATAAATAGTGATGGTTGAAATATATATGAAACAAGACCAACATACTAATTCATAAGTAATGGAACTATTCATTAGTGAGAATATGACCTACTAATAAATCAAGATTGAAAAATATAATTTTATTAGTGGTTGTGAGAATAGTAAAGGGACCAATGACAATATTAATGTGGATATAATGGAGTGTAAGGGAAGAATGTGACCAGAGTCAAGGATACATAAGCTACAATAACTTTAGGCAAGTGGTGTTGGAGTATTGTATATATGTTATAGACTCAATGAATACAACAAACTCAGATAAATTCAAGAGTTCAGCTGAGTTTAAAAAAAATCAAATCTTGCACCAGAGTTAACTCACTAGGTCTATTCTAGAACATAGAATCATACGATTAGATGAGCTAATTGCTAGTTTGGCAACCATACGAGGATTAAAGAACTGGTCCATGCCGGTCTGAGCAGGGACCAGCACACATACCAAGCTTGTATCAAAGTAGAGCAGAAGAGAAGAGAAGAGAAGAAAGGAGTAGAGATGGCTTCTGGTGGAGAAGCTTCCACTCGCTGTGAGCAACTTTGTTGTTGCGCTGTAAGAGAAGAAGGAAGAAAGGTCCATATAATATCTCCTACTGTTGCTGCTCCTCTTCCCAAGGGCCGGGACAAGCTTTCGGTGAGCAAAAGCGGCAAGCTCCTCACAGCGAAATCTTATGGACTTGGTACATACATATTTTAAATCATTGGAAAATGGTTTAGTAGTCTTGTGTGTATTTCTAGATTGTTAAAACTTGGTCTTGATGAATAATTTCTGTCTTGCTTAATTATAGGACTCTATTGAGTTTAAATGTTTGAGTGGATTTTTCCAAAGTTGAAAGAATTATACTCCACAAGGTGTTTTGATTTGTGTTATAAATGATCGATTGTGGTTGGGTTGACACCTGATCGAGGAATGACAAGATAGGTCCTAAAATCGCCTATATACACTATGTCATTGAGGATAAGGTTTGTAGTAATTGTAGAAAAAAAAACATACATCTTCATAAAGGACGACAATGCGAGAGAAAGAAATCATAGAGTAGGCAATATAATCATACACGAACAAAATCAAGAAGATAGAAATCAGGCATTCCGTATAGAGCTCCCATCATCGTTCCTTCAGAACCAACAAATCAGCAATAGAGAAAAACAAAGCGACCTAATATAAATAAATAATGGATCGGAATCGCTTACCAGCTGGAACTTGTTATTGCAGTTGGGGGATCTTGGGGTATCATCGTCGTCGTGCGAGATCTCGTCCTCCACCGCCTCGAAGCAGCGCGGGGAGAACGCAACGAAGAGAAGTACGACGAGACCCACAGAAAGGAGGAAAGAATGGGAAGTAGAGGGGCTTGGGCCGCGCCGCGCCATGGAGGAGGGGGATCACTGTCCTCTTAGATCTGTACGATAAATCCCACAATTCGATTTCTCCCTACTGCAAGCTCGGGCGAAAATTGAATTAGGGCAGACGATGGACGGAGGTGCGGCGCGGCTCTCCGCCGGAGGTTCGATCGCGTGGCTCGCGGGGACAGGTGCAAAAGCAAATGAAGCGGCAACAAACCCCCTAATTATTCGCTGTTTATGAATTATGATCGACATAGATACCTAATCTAGCAAAGCGGCTGGTCAACCGGGTCCAACCTAAGGGTTTGGTCCGGAGCTTGGTAGGTATTTTTACGACTCATCCTCGAGTGGCTAGTCCGACTCGATTGTGGTTAAAGTCAAAATTGTGTGTAAAAATGTCAACTATTCAGTAATCTCTTATATGCAATGCAGCTAGAGGTGGCCAACGGTAATGCCAGGTCAACTCGAATCGTGCTAAACGGTCGTGCATGGGATGAAACTAAGGTCATGTTTACTTGAACATGAATTATGTAAAGAAAAAAAATAAAAAATAAAAAAGAAAAAAAAATAGATAAATAAAATATGTTATAAGTTTTTTTTCTTTGTGTTTACTTAAAATGATAGATAATTTGATGGATTTATATATACACCCTTAATTTTTATTTTTTTACTCATATTACATAAATACTATTAATATTATAAAATTATTATCGATACTATTATATAATATAAAAATTACTAAATATTATTTAATATAATTAAAAATTATAAAAATTACTAAATATTATTAAATACTATAAAATTATTAAATATTATTTAGTGCTATTAAAAATTATAAAATTAAAATATAAAAAAAACACAACACATAACTTTCTTAAAATGTTATAAGTTTTCAGCAAAGCAAGAAGTGAGCAATCCGCCCGATTTGGGCGGATTGAGAAACGAAGAAAAATGCCTTCTTTTTCTTTCCCATTTTTCTCTGTCAGTTTTCCATCCACCCAAGTAAATGATGGAAAAAGATATAATTCATCCTTTCCTTCATCTTTTCTGTCCAAGTAAATAGGAAAATACCTCGATCCAGTATGACACGATTGTAGTTAAAGTCAAAATTGTGTATAAAAATATCAACTATTTAGTAATCTCTCGTATGCAGCTAGAGGTGGCCAACGGTAATGCCGGGTCAACCCGAATTGTGCTAAAAGAGTTAAAATACAAGTATATTTTGATTTGTTATGCACATGTAAAATACAAGTATATTTGCTCCTACATCACTGTTCTGCGTGTGTTTCTTTCAATCTCAATAAAATTCATGAACAACAATTAACGACAAGCGGAAAACAATAATAAATTGCAAGTGAGCAGAAATAAGTAGTGAGCAATGTATTACAAATGATAACAAGTGGTAGAGGAATTCCATCTTCAAATGAGTGGTAAGGACTAGCTTAAGACAATGACAATAAGCAATGATGAGTGGCAACAACAATGGTGAGTTTATGATAAGCAAGAGTGTTCAATGGAGATGAAAGTGTTTAGAAAGAGTTCATAAGGGAACACCGAAAAAAACAAAATAAGGACCGCATAATGAGAGAGGACTACATATGATTTTACAAAGTGGTTGTGACTTTAGAGGTGGAGGCAACCACCAATAATTTGCAACTTATGTGTGCCCCCATGAGAGATGGGTATGCTATCATGAATGTGCTCAACTTAGCGAAGTTTGTGTATACTACCGAGTGTCAGTCAGCCTATAAGTTGTACTAACAAATTCAAGACCTAAAGTATGCAAAAGCAAAATTATATTTATATTTATTTTTAATCTAAGACCTAGTGAAGATAAACATATTTTTTAACTAAATTTTCATCATATATGTACTGCACACCCTTTAAGGCTATATTCGGTAGGATGAAATCCACTGTGGAAAGGATGGATTGTTCAATGAATCTAGATGGCTTTCCATCTAGATTCCCATCTAGATTTATTGAACAATCCATCCTTTCCACGGTGAATTCTATCCTACCGAACATAGCCTAAAAGATATATATTATTCATACATTTTAGTGAAAATAATTGCTTAGAGCCATGCAAAATTGTCCTTGCCTATCACTTTTAGCCCTGACGAACTTCCTAAGCTAATTAGGAAGAAAATTCCTAAGCTGGGTATCCTATTTTTTTTAAAAAAATATTTTTTTAAAATTTTTTTATAAAAATGATCTACACACTTTAAACTATCTAATGATATTAATATTATTATAAACAAAATTACATAAAGAGAAATTAATAAAACTATTTTATATAATAAATAATTTTTTATTTTTTATACGATAATATTTTTGTTAATTTTTTTTAGATATAATCTTGTTCATAACAATATTAATACCATTGAATAATTTAAAGTGTATAAATCATTTCTATAAAAAAAAATTAAAAAAAGATATTTTTAAAGAGAAAATGAGGTACCCACTTAGAAAATTTTCTCCACTAGTCGGGAACAAAGTCAGATCATAATCATTCACGGACGAATGACTTCCTGAGACATAAAATATAACAAAAACATTATTTGAAATTTGGACACTGTAATTCTAATTTAATTGTGACTAAAATGAACTGAAATAGATGGAAGGCCAATAGCTGAGAGTTAAACATTATTATTTGACGCTGTTTCGAGGCTATTACCAAAACTAGGGGAACCGAAGAGGCTTACATATGTTTTTTGTGATACAAATATTAATTTCTGTGCGATCAGCACTAATCAAACGCCGCCACGTTGCAAGTCGCTGAATGATGTGTTCTTTACATTTGCTTTCTTTTCAGCTTTTGAAAGTAAGGTTTTAATGGCTGGCTTGAGTTGGAATCAGAAAGCACCAATGGTTTCTTGATCTGCTCCAACACGAAGTTCTTTGAGATGGATGACAAGTTTGCCTTTGGTTTTTGCTGCTTTGGAGCTTCTAATCTCTCCAGGATTTTTGACGTTTTTTCATCTAAAGGCTTTGTCAGAGCACCTGATTTCAAGGGTTTTGTCTTGGAATCCAAAATGTTGGAAGACAAATAGCAACTATCTAAATCATCAACAATTAAAAGCTTCTCCCAGTGCTCCGTCATGCTTGAAGACGTATTCTCTTTGTTTTGCTCGGTAGCCATCTCTCCTTCAGAAACCTGCGCTAAGGTTGGCTGTTGTTCATCTTTCAAATTGTTGAGTTCAAGGCCCTCTGGAACCGAGGGCGGCGAGAGAGTCCTGGAAAACATATTTGACTAACAAATTAAAATGCTAGTTAAGAGATATGTCAGTCATTTTATTAGCTCCAAAAAAGCCCTAATAGCACGAGTCTCCTCTTGAAATTGACACTAGACTAGAAGAGTTCAATCATTGTTTGTTAAGAATGACAGTTAGAAACAGAGATGAAATAATCAAAGTGTTATAGCATTTTATTTGCTGAATCTCTTGGCACCCAAAAGCTGCAATATAAAGTATACCTCCAGAAATAAAAGAAAAATTACCCAAATTGCAAGCTTTCCTTGATCAGCCAATTAAGCTTAGCATGAAAACCTCTTTCATGGTGGAGAGGGTTGTAGTCTCTTAGTTCAAGCTGCAGAAGAAAATCTATCTAAAAATAGTGTCAGTTAACTCAATAAGTAAAGACGATAATTATTGATAATAAGGCCCTAAATCTAATTCAGTTTTCACCATTTGTTTTCTTAAAAAACAAGAGCAAGTAGATTCAAGCAATCCAGAAATGGTAAAAAGAAAATATTTTCCAGGATAATTGATCAATAAGATAATTAAAAACTCATTGAAAATTGTTGCACAAAGAGGAGAAAACTAATCTTTATCATATTGATACTTGACCTTTTCCAGTGAAGCTCGAATAGAATTTTCTACTTCCTCTGACATGGATTCACCAGTGGCTTGATTTAAATCAGGAATGGGCAGAATTTCCTCTGATGAGGCAAGCCTCTGCAGATTCCAATTATGTGATCGTCAATTGAAAATATAGGTGATCTTAAGCACTTGATTAGTTTAACTGACATCAATATAAATATATAAACACTCAAAAATCTTTTTTCCCCCAAAAAATCTCCTATAAACATACTGCATAAACATTTGTTTGTTTCCAATGTAGCCGTGAATCAGCAAGTCTTTCTTTCACAGAGTATAGTTTTTCTATGTGAAATAAAATATAGAAACTGTATGAGTATATCCATAATAATATGCAAATAGATTTGTAAATTGCATAAGAAAATGACAAAGAAAGGTGCAATGAGGTTTACCCTTAGAAGCATTGGCCCTCGTTCTGATGGTTGAAGAATATAATAGCACTGGAAGCCATCTTGCATTGTTTCTATATTACAAGTTGAAGAGCAAACAAGTCCCTGATCTAGAAGGAAAAGAGTTCTACAGAGCCCATAAAATACTGTAATAAATGCATAATGCTGTGAGTAGCCCAAGTCTACAACAACAATAACACTCAAAGCTAATTGTACTCACGCTGAACATTTTGGTCCGCCTTATCAGAATCATCTGAAGAATCAGTTTCTTGGGAAGATGGAGTTACATAAAAGGATGTCCCCATTATCAAGCCTGTTAAAATAGTAACGATGAAAATCTCTAAAATTTTTGGCGAAGATAATGAAAATTCATCATTACATAATTAGGAATCTCTTATTTCCCAACTCACAGTAAAAATTCTGTGAAGAATATTTATGATACAAATAGAAATGAGTAGTTTACCTCTATACGCGTAAAGTAAATAAAACTTCAAGCTGATAAATGAAACAAATTGACTTATACTACATGGCAAATACAGACAATGGAACTGAAACCAAATCCTCAACAGTTGCTGCCTATTTATATCTAGTTAAAGATCAAATTGCTATATCCTTTTATCTGAATCAGAATATTACCTTCACTTAACGAGGCTAAGCTGGTAGGTCCAATGGCACCGAAAGTTAGGGGTGTAGAGATAGTTTGAGGATTTGAACAACCTTCCAATGATGGAAGAAACAAAACAGCTTGTTCTCCGACTCTTACAGCATTGTCAATCAAATCAGATGCCCCTAACTCTTGGTGAGTTACTGGACAAAAAGAGCTTGTTTTACTGTTGATCGCAGTATCAATGGGAAAGGCATGACACCTGCAAGTCTGTATTAGCACATTCCTTCAGAATATTAAATTTTGTGATTGAAGTATCAATCTATCTCAGTAATGAACCACTACTCTAAGTACAGATATGAATACTGATATATGTGTATTTATATAGATAGATAGATAGATAGATAGATAGAGAGAGAGAGAGAGAGAGAGAGAGAGAGAGAGAGAGAGAGAGAGAGAGAGAGAGAGAGAGAGAGCGAAAGAGAGATCCGTTTTTGTTTCAAAACCAAACTATAAGATCCTGTATAAGAAATTTGTCTAGTTATCTCAAGGATTCTAACCTCCGAACATATTCAGTTAAAAACTAACCACTCTCTCAGATTAATCAACCATGTCATTTTATCACTTCAAGGGATCAAGGGATTAAGGCATGTGATAGAACTAATTATGGTCTTGGGAATCATGTTTAATGAATGGAAAATGTGATATATTGCAGCATAATAGTGGCTTAAATCTCATGTACATGGTTTTTCTCCAAAGCCAGTCAATCGTCTAAATGTTAGATACAAATTAACGCTGCCATTTGCAGTAATGAGGTCTGAGATTCTAGGATAGGAAACATCTTCAAAGAAGATTATCTGTTTGAATAAATAAGAGAAAATCATCTCGATACATCCTCATGCAGGGGAACCAAAATTTTACATTCACACATGATATAATCAATAAAATGCCAAAAGTGTGATTATCATAGAGGCATATTAGTCAATAAAATGCTAAAGCAATTTATAATCAATTTTTAAGTCAATCCTAATATTTTTTTCAAGTTCATTGTGATTATCATAGATTTAATTGATATATTCTAAAATGGCATAAGAAATCCAAAAGCATGCTGATGAATTAAGAAATGCATTAAAATATTTGCCCTATTGTTTTTTTTTAAACAATTTGTCATAGTTAAGGTAAACAAAAAAATAATTTATGTTTGATAAATAAACAAGATGAACTTCCTACTTATGATATGTATAAGTATGGCAAAGGAATATCATATGAAAATATTGAAGAAAAAATTGAGAACGTGCTAATTGTTGCATAGTATTATAGACTTTTTACAATATTAGCATTCAATTATTTTACACGTATCATCTTGCTTCTTATTTAATTATAGAGCATTTAGTTTTTTCCAAATGCATTTTTTATGTAAGTAAAAATAATAAACTCGTAACGAATATAATTAGATATATGGAACTTAAATTTATTTCTTATTAAAATTTATTTTGTAAAAAAAATCTGTTTACTTGCTATCAGAGATCATAAACTTAGATTAGATCGTGCAAAAATTGAGAAAATATTGTAAAAATCTACAACTAGATGTGGTTGATGAAAAAAAGATTTACCTCTTAAAAAAAACGAGAATAAGTTTATTTTAAATGCTATCAAGCCCTATTATCACTTTCTCTAGTAGTAGAAACATCAATGGCAAATAATGTAGTATTTATTAAAAGTAAATATTCAAATTTAATGAATTGATAATTTATTAGAAAATAAGAATGATGCTACATTTAATGAACCTCAAATGGAAAATTTTGATAATGTTATAGTGGATATCCGAAGGAAATCATGCCAAATTATCGTAACTATGACATGTAATCTTTTAGCATCAAAGTTTTATTTTGGCAATAGATGACAAAGTGTTACAAGATAACAAAATCACATCAACCAAGAGAGTGTTGAAATGTACACAAGCTTAAAATTATTTATTTTTTAGACTTTAATACTTTTATTTATTTATTCTGGTTTTCTGACCTCATAATAATATAAATTATTTGTTTTAAATTTTTTATTTTTAAAAAGTTTTTTGAATTATCTCAAGTAATTTTTTTTTTAATTTCCTCAATATGCCAGCCAGTCTAAGGCTCAAAGTCTTTTCAGGATTTATGTCAACCAACGGTGGCACTATACTGCAAGTACTATGCTTCCAATAGGTTATGCATTGTGATAGACTAAGATAATTTGTGTAATCCTATGCTCAACTTGTTTGTTTGGCATTGCGTCATGCTAAGCATGCTTAATAGCTTTGCATTACTAGTCCGACTGAACCTACTAGCCAAAGCTACCTATTAGTTCAAGTAGTCGAGACTAGGTAGAATGGTATTGCCCCTAAAGAAAACTAGTATTATGAAATCTTATGCAAGTGTTTACCATACTCAGAACACAGACCACATTCAAGAAAGAAAATATATCAATCGTGCTATCCATGACGAAGATATTCATAGGTTATCCGTTGGACTTTTTTTTTTGTTCTTCGCTCCAGCTTCTTTTATGTTGAATGGTGAAGCCCAAATCTTAAGATTCTTTCTTGTTGCAGAAAGAGAGAAATTAACACTGAGAAACAGCCATACAGTGCCAAAGAATTACCTGACAAGGGTTAAAACCATCGCTGATTTGAATAGCAGAAGGAAACAAGTTGCAATAAATTTGATTGATTGAGTTGACAATACCATTCTTGAAGAGAAGCACTGCGTGTAGTGGTTCATCTGTGTCATTCTTTAGCTCTTGGAACCATTTTTTCACAAGGCCATGTAAAAGCCAAGTATCTGCATTTCACATATCTCACTTTTTAAAGGATTAATAATATACGAAAAATTATTTGCCTAAGCTTGTTAGGTGCTGCTTAAGCAGTGGAATAGTTTTTGTTGACAGAGAAGATATATATATATAAAAAGTATCCAAGGAAATCGCTTAATTCTATGGTTTAATTTCAACTATTATTACTTCAGAGAAAAATTATGCCCAGTTAACAACTAATGTGAACTAGTTTTCTAATAAACAAAATTTCAAGACTAACTCGAGCTGTTCCGACTTCCGAGTATTGATTGACATGGTTCAGCTTAAGTTCTCAAGGAGCTGAAAGAATAGCGAACTTGCGAAGGCATGATGCAGATAGACAGAAGATTGTTTCAATTTCTTCAAGTCTGAGAATTTACCTGGAAGATAATTCCTTATCACACAGTTTTCAAGGTCATAAATACTATTGTTAAAATTCCTAAACTTCTCAATGTCATCGTAATGAAGACTTGGCTCTGGCTTTTCCATTACTACGAAATCCACTGTGATGCATCGCTCCGCTGCATCCTGGCAATTACAGTAGCAATATTAAGCCATTCTAGAAATGAGAGAGATTTTTTGCCTGAAAAAAGCACATAATGCGACCTTCATACCATAAGAGATCTCCTAAGAGATTCAGTGCCTGCTGAAATGGACGAACAAATGATGATTACTTTCTTTGGGACATCGTCACCACCCCATTTGTACAGAGCGTTATCATTCAAAAGGTCTTTAAGTGGAATCTCTGTACAGCGTTCACAAAGAGACGAAACCAAATGAGTTGGTATAAATCATACTTGATGAATGATGCATGGGACAGAGAGTCCTTTATAGCTCATAAGACCATTTGGCGTACCTATTACCATAAAGGACTAGGATTACTGCAAAATGTAAATCCGATGTATTTGAGTAGAAACCAAGTATCAATTATCAGTATTACCTTCAGTGCTACTATCATTCATACACCGATTTACATCTAGCAAACAGTTGCCCAAGGAAATGTTGTTTACAGCATGATGGAAATCACGGACACGAAATCTTTCTCCAGGACTGTGCGCAATCTTCAGCTATCGAAATATATTGCATGAAAAGCACATTTAATTATTTTAACATCCATGCAGACAACAACTAAAGACAATGCTTCGTCCTAAAACTATCAAAACAAATACCGCTTTCACTACATCTATAGCATGGAAATCGATTAGGACTTCAGAATTTCAAAGCGTATATTTATTGGTGGTGATTACATAACCATGTGCGTATACAATTGATTTGTTTACACTTTCTACGGTCTATTTTCAACTCTCTAAGGCTAAAATTCTTTGACAAAAGATTTAGTAGGGAATGTTTAAAGTAAGGTAGTGTAAATCTCGGGTTCAATTTTCACTTGAAGTGTCATCATGTATATATGTATTAATATACAATAAACTATAAGAACAAATGCAAAAAAAAAACTAAAGATGAGATTACACATCTTCCTCTTCTTATTCTTTCAGATGCAATTTAACATTTGAATATTAGTCTTTAAGGCCTAATAGCAAAGGCATCGCTCGGGGCCGTGTCCTGAATGGTGCTCTAAATAAAAAACCACCATGGCGGAGATAGCCATTACTGACCTGTGTGGCAGAGGAAGACGAGTTTCCACTCCTGTAAAGGTAGCAGAGGCCGATCCGGTCTCGGAGGAAAGGGATCTCCTCCTTTCGTTGCTTCCTACCAGCTCTATCCGATGACAGTAGATATAGATTAGCGAGCTGTAGCAAAGCCTGTCACCCAAAGAAAAGGCCAAAAGTGATTGTTCTAAACAAGGATCACTATGGAAGAAGCAGATCTAAACAGATCCGAGATCGAAGAGCAAGCCTAACTCGTAAAATCTTCAAACAAAAAGAAGTCGAGGGAAGAACCAAAGGATCGGATCGAAGAGGGATATGGCGTCACCTGCTTCAGATCACGGAGCAATGGGGAAGAGATCGAGCGGAGATCGAGCACGAAGCAAAGCAGCGTCATCGCCTTCGCCTTGTCTCGCCTATATCGAGTTCAAACTTCACTCAAAACTGAAAAGAGGTCTCGCTCGTTCCTAGTACACTTACCCTTTTATAGGATGTAGAATCGCGCGGGAAAAATCGGAGATAGCCACTTAAACCCGCCTGCGCCCGCGACGCAGCGGGCAGATGAAGCCCATCCCGGCCCACCTTCTTTAGGAGGAAAAATAGAAAGAATTAGGAGTTCTTTATTTTGCGTGAATAAAAGATTGCAAGCGCTCAGTTGGATTCGCATCAGGCGTCTTTAGAAAAGGAGAGATTCTGGGCTCACTCTGCTTTGGCACGGAGCAACTTTTGGTGCGTCACTCGATGCCATTCTCTTTGCTTTCCTTGGATCAATAATTCAGTAGCAGAACCGCAATGGAAACAATGTCTTTTTTTTTTCTCTCTTCAGAATAAAAGAAGACTTGAATCTTTTGTTGTTTAATTATATAAGAATTTCGGGCTTGCAGATTTTGACATTTTGTGTTATTTAATTATATAAGAATTTCGGGCTACTTTTGTAATTTGACCATGATGCCTATTTGGCGCGGTTTCGCTCTTTTTAGCTACTCATAAAAAAGAATAACAACAACAGCAACAAATTGCCGTCCCCTCTCCGCCTCACGCTGCGCCTTGCCTGCCTTGCCTGTCGCGGAATGAGCTCAAATCGCCGGCGATGACATCTAAATCGGCACTCAGGGCGGTCGGATTCGCGAACACGTAGAGTCCCTCCGATCACCTCCCCGCCCCGGCGCTGTCGCTCCCGTCAGCTCGTCGGAGGTGGTCGGCCAGCCGACGGTGATCTCTCGGGGGGAGACACCGTCTAGGGTTCCTCCGTGTTCGCCTAATTGTTTCTTTTCGTCCGAGGTAACGATGCCATCTTTTTTTTCTTCTTTTGCATCAAAATCACGGGTTTTTTGGGGCATCTGTTGACAACTTTTTCTCTGCGATTTGATTTTTTTTCCTTTATTTTTATTTGATTCGTCCCCCTTTTCTTCAAAATATATTTTTTTTCCTTGTGTTTTGAGGACAACTATGTATTCTGAGCATTCTGGTTTCATCGACCTCGTTGACGGCATTTTTCGTTTTGGATTAAGAGAAGGGAACATTTTACTTTTATTTACAACAACTATTAATTTGTACCTGAAAATTTATTTCAATTCGCTCAAAGATCCCCCAAATTATTTAGTGAGTTATAACCTTGTCAATTTACGTAACCTTCTCTCGCATGAACAACTAAGAAATTTTGGCATCCACCTCACGCAAGGGGCTTTTATCTCACGAAGAGTAGCTGCCTTCTTCATGTCAATTTTCTACTCTTTCCTTCAGCCAAGAAGAACTCATATTTTTTATAACAAAGGATGGAATTCACGATTGTTCTTCTTTTGTCTATGATTTCTCTGATTGGTCGTATATTTAGTTTGAAAGCAGTTATTATAGGTTGACGCAAATTTAGGAATTTTAGGGTGTAAATGAAAAAAATGAAACTTTTGGGCGGAAATTGAGACTAGATGCCCACTGCACTTCCCCCTTAAGAATCTCATAACATGAGCTAATAGACCGTCAAATGTAGCATTTATTTGATTTATTTTTTTAACTTCGATGTTTTCTTACTCACCAGATATTGAAGGGATAGTTTTTATTGTACTTGAGGTTCTGATAGGAAGGCAGGCAAGATGTACGAGGATTCTGATCCTCATCATATTACTGATTCAAATAGAAGGATTAGTGAGACAAGCGATCCATCTAAGCGGTTATATCAAGTGTGGAAAGGAAGCAATGTAAAATTTCTCCAACTTCATGCTTTCTAATTGTGATTCTGCTATTTCTCTTTACTTAATCTGCTAAATCCTTAAGAGAAGTTAATTATCTTCATTTTAACATGCAGAAATTCTGTTTGGGAGGGAGGCTTATATTTGGTCCAGATGTGAGGTCTCTGCTGCTCACAATACCTCTTATTGTAGTCCCAGTTATCCTCTTTGTGGTATTTGTTTCGCAGAGGCTGATCAATGAGTTCGAACACCATTTGGGAAATTTCATAGTGGCTTTTGCTGTTATCTTCACCATTTATGTGAGTCAATTTGTTCATCATGTTTCATCAATGTCAGTGATATAGATTCAGAAAATTGTTGTTTGTTTTAGTTTTTGTTATTATAACCACTGTCATCGGTATCCTCAAGCCTGTTATTTGATCTTAAGAAAAACGTTTATTTGATAGCAAAGGCTGATGTTTTAGCTTGATATTGCCACAATCCATGGAGAACTCTATTTTGCATTAATTCATGACTTTAGAAGTTCAATTTTCTGGACCGACTCCATCAGAGAGAGAAGTAAATTGTGTTAGGGGAAGCTTTAGCTGATAGAAGTATTTATTTTCCAGAAACATAATTGTGCTTTTATTGGTTCTCTATGTTTTTCCTCTGAAAATAAATAACTGGGGTTGTATGGAACTTCAAGATCAGGATTGCAGACCTTATACTTACTGACCTATCAGTTTACAAGTTTGAATAGGAAGAAAGCCCCAGAACCAATGCCAGAAAAGTTGCATGTCAAAGCCGGCAAAAATAATCTTCAAGTCAGATTGCAGATGCATAGTGACTTAACCTTTTTGCCAGAACACAAGTATAGTAAAAATTTGTTAGTTACCTCGTAAAAGATATTAACATCTTTGGTTTGGGTGCGCGCAGGACATCGTTGTTCTCTTTCTTACTTCTGGCCGAGATCCTGGAATTGTTCCTCGTAATGCACATCCTCCTGAACCAACAGATAGCGGTGTCTCCCCAACTGTATCTACGGAGTGGTCAGGAGCTTATGGTGCCTCCTTAACTTTGCCACCAACAAAGGATGTGTTTGTAAATGGCATTATCGTGAAGGTCAAGTACTGCAATACATGCATGCTGTATCGTCCACCTCGTTGCTCCCACTGCTCCATCTGCAACAACTGTGTGGAACGCTTTGATCACCATTGTCCCTGGGTTGGGCAGTGCATTGGAAGGGTATTGTTTCTTTTACCTTTTCTACATTTCATCCTTTCATGTTACCTTCTCTTTTATAATTCAGTTGCTTAGATGCAAGTTCCATAGAAATAGAATTTTGATGCTAGGAATGAGATGCCATAAACTTTTGCCGCATCAGTACTATTCTTCCTGAGTATTGATAATGAATCTTCTAATCCACGATACGACAATAGTCAGGTTAGACTCAGCTGAACAGAGGAGCTGATTAACTACCGTGCATGCTTACTTCTCTTTTGTATAGTTGAATCAATGAACACAGTAGAACATAACAATGTGAGTTACTTTTCTTTTGTCTAGTTTTTGGACAATTAGTATTTCAGAATAGGTCGTCTTATAGGAACATGTGTATTTAGGAAATTTGAAATGACTCAAATGCAGAATAGACTGGAAGATACAGTATTATATAAGAGCTTCTAATACAAAATAATTAGGATTCCTGTAATCATTTTTTGTCTCTTCAACCATCTTGGCCAAATAGTTGTATTCAGCTGTGACGGGAACCAGAAAAAACTAGCATTAACTCTAGACCATCATTTATTGACCAATTATAATTATAGATCGATGCATAGACCAACACAAATATACCCTCTACCAAGTTTTTATAAGTTTGAGCAAGGCCATGGAGTCCCATGGGCCTTGGCCTAAATGTAATTGGATAGAATCGAAGGCCACTCAATCCTAGACATTTGCTCCAGAGTCGAGCTAGCCTAAAATCTCATTGTTCACAGCTTAGTTCTACACACTAGAGCACATTGCTCTCGAACATTACATCATGATGTCATAATAGAACAAAGTTTCTTCTTCAAGGTTTCAGTTACAGTTTGATATACCGGTCCATATGGTCCATATTTTAGTTTGTATCACCCGATATAGATACTCCCGTGTATTATATGGTATGAACCAGTATTTAATTCTATGGTTTCAACTTTTTTTCCCAAAAGAAACGATTGATGACTCAGTTTTTTGGTGTAAAACAGTGCAATCCCTAAATTCTACATCATGGTCCATATTTCCAGCACTACATTGATGCTGATAATCTTCAAACTAGTTGACTAAGAAACAAAAATTATGTGTATCATCAACAAAATGTGGACATCATCTACTAATCTCTTTATGATTTGTTGTTTTCATCTTGCCTGAGCAGAGGAACTATCGTTTCTTTTTTATGTTCGTGTCTTCAACGACCATTCTTTGTCTCTACGTCTTCACCTTCTGCTGGGTTAATCTCAAAAAGATTACGGAAGCATATGATTGCAATCTTTGGCGCGCTGTTCTAAAGTCACCTGTTTCTGGCATTCTCATAATTTACACATTCATAGGAGCTTGGTTTGTTGGAGGCTTGACAGCCTTTCATATCTACCTAGTTTGCACCAACCAGGTATCCTTTTCCTTTGAAGTAATAGATAGTATAGCTTTTTTTTCATTTTCATGTTTCACTTATGCCCAACGCTAATTCTCCAAACGATTTTGCTTGCAGACCACATACGAGAACTTTAGGTATCGTTATGATGGCAAAAAGAATCCTTACAAACATGGGTGCTTTCACAATGTCAAGGAGGTCCTCTTCAAAGGAATACCCAAATCCATGAACAATTTCAGAGCAATAGTCAAAGAGGACTCAGCTAAATTCACTGTGTCGCAGCCTATGGGGCGAGCTATGGGTCCAGAAGTGACAAAACCAGGCTTTGATCTAGAGATGGGTGGCAAGAGGCATCCGGTTGTAGCAGAGGAGCTTGAAGACGTACAGAATCACTTCGAGATCGGACCTTTAGAAGGATGTGATACTCAACCTCCAAGTTCAATTTGGGCTAGTGATAAAAGTAAATGGGAAGCAACGAACGACATAGAGGAGTTCGGAATGGACCAGAATTGGGAAAGATCACAGATGGGGTCTTATTCTGCTGAGTTTGAAATGCAACATGGATTTGTTGACAGTGGAAATATGCACAAATTTCGTTGAGTAGAACGACATTTGTTAATCCAGTTAACGGAATCCCATGCAGGCGTTTGGCAGACGTAGACCGAAGCCTTCGTCTGCTTCAAACTGCAAAAGCAGGTGCCTCCGTGCCTGTAATCTTTTTCACTTGTTTTCGATCAAGAGGAACATGATGCTGTATTCATTGCATACGAGTAGCTGCTATGGAGTTGGATTTGCTTGTACATGACTGCTTGAGTTGTTGATTTGTGGGCAATTGAATCGTTTTTTCCTTTTTTTTATAACTTCACTCCATTGTACCGCATACATTTTGCGGAACTAGTATGCTTCTAAAAGATAAATAAATACCAAGTTAGGGGTTGGATCGTTTTAGAATTTTAATTTCACACTGAATTGATGCTTTCAGATTCGGAAGAAGCATGTCACTGCCTCAATGTTCTCGCTCTTTCTTAACATATCAACGCGCCGACGTGAGCCTCGGTCTGTCTTGGCTGGAGTGTTGACCCAAATTAAATCCTAAATCAACGCCAAATTTGCAAGATGTTCGAGGCTTAGCTTGCGTCGGCTTCAGTTTACTTCTAGTTTGGTGGGTGCGCCATAAATGTAGCATTATTTTAAATTTATAAAAAAATAAAGTTATGATTAATGGGTCATTACTTTTCATTGGAAAAGGTGTTTATTTAAAGCATTAATAAGTCTAAAATATCCATATAGTAAATTGATCTATTACTTAAATAATGGTAGGATAGCAAAATTTTAACTAAAATTTGTAATTATTTGTTCGTCAATTTGGCTTGCTTAGTGTCAGGGCCTGGTCTACCCGGTTCGGCCCAACCCAAGCCCAGGCCCACAATAGGAAGAAACCCACCTGCGGAAAGGAAAAGCCCGGTCAACTGAGGATATTGACCAGAGCTTCACGCGGAGCGGCAGCGGCATCTTCCTCGCGCGCTGCGGCTTCGGCGACTTCGGAGGCGTGGACGACGTAGTCCACGAGAGCGACGGGTTCGGCAGACGCGGCGTTGGAAGCCGCACGGCGTCGTCTTCACCCCACGACGCGGACGCGGGCTCGCCGAGAAAGGCGGATGACGGCGAAGCTCGGCGCAGCAGGGAACGGATTTTCAGCGAGCAAGCCGGACTCGGCCTGCAGAAGAGGCAGACGCTGCGTCGTCAACGCGAAGCTGGCGGCAGCTGAGGACGGAGTCTTCGGCGGAAGACTCGGGCGCAGATGAGAACTTCGGACGCAGCTTCAGACGAGTCGATGAAGACGTCGTCAGCAGACGCGAGAGCAACGGACTTCGGCGGAAGACTCGGGCAGCGTCACAAGCAGAGGTGGCATCGCATCCTTATAAGGGAAGCCGCGATCGAGCGAAAAAGTGCGCGGAAGCACCACCACAGAGAGCGCCGGGGAGCGACTCCACCGGCGACGGCGAGGGCGCCGTCGCCCCTTCCAGAGCAGGGCTCTGATGCCGGTTCCAGGAGGGAACTGATGCCGACGCCGACGGGCGTTGATGCCGGTGCCAGGGGCACCGATGCCGGCGCTAGGAGCGTCGATGACGAGGGAGATTAGAGCATGTAACCGGTGATGACCGGTGAGGGAGGGAAGAGGGCTCGGCGGCCAGCGGGCCGACGACGAGAGAAGGAGAGTTCTTTGTACTATTTTAGGAATAATACAGTATTCATCTTCGATCCTCTTCTCCCCAGTTATGAGCTTTGGCGGCTGCTAGGTCATCGGCGACGAGGCGAGACGCAGGCGGCGTCCTCCCCTTGTCGTCAGTCTTCTCCGGCGTCGGCTCGAACGCAGGCGGCGTTCGAGCGTTGCGAACACTCGCAGCGTCGCGAGGAAGAAGATGACCCACGCTTTGAGGCGAGTCAAAATTGAGCCGGTCAACGCTCAATTTTGGATCTGATTCGTGGAAGGATTTCGTTTTCGAAATCAAATCGGAGCGCTGACGTCAGCGACGGAGATTTACGCGCGCGGCGTAATTGATCAGGGGCTGACGCAATCCAGACGACAGCGAAGGAGTAATTTTGCGCGGGCGGACGAAATCAAAGGGCTTACGTCAGCATGACGTCAGCCAGGCGGATTTTCCACCAAAGCAACAGTCAAAATTGATTTTGACCAGCGAGGTATTTCCAAATTAGGGTTTGCTTCCGAACTTTCCTAATTAGGGTTAGGGTTCTGAGCGACTTTGTAATTTGGGGATAAAAATTATTCGGGGAGATTAGGGTTTCTAATTTCGGGTCGGAAACCCTAGAGTGAGTTACGTTCCGGTATTCCGCCGGACGGCCCTGAGACAGCGGTTAAGGGCTGTTTTCAGGCCGATCCGACTGGGGCGTGACACTTAGTATCACGCCTCGGCCTAAAGGTACTCTGATAGACCTTCAGACCGGTGTGAAATCCTTAGGGTTTTTCGATAAAATCTCACCCCAAAATAAAAAAACACTAATTTCTTGATTAAAATTTATCTCCAATTCGAAAACAGCCGGAAAACCCTAACCCTAATTTAGGAAAGTCGAATCTTAAATTAAAAGTCAAAATCACCTCTGGTCAACGTTCGCCCGAAGTCAAAATCGTCGCTCAAATTTTCTATTTCGCTGACGTCAGCCGCTAAATACGCTGATTGAATCCGATTTTTGCTGACGTCGCCCTGACGTCGGTAGCCGAAATTGATTTGCGAAATCAACGTTGACCGGCTGATTTCGCTGACTCCTCGAATTGAATGCCAGCAACGTTCGATTGTACCTTCGTCTTGATGCCTCTTAGAGTCGTACTCCACCGATGCCGCCGGCGGAGGAGGCCTCGTCTCCCCGCCCTCAGCCGTCCGATGCCGCCGACGGTAGTCGCCGCCATGGAAAGCTCCACAGACACGGGAGGAAGGCGTCGCCGCGGAAGACCTTGGAAACAGGGAAGGGGAACATTTCGAGAAGAATAAGCTTCTATTTCCTCTGTAAAGCCTACAGAATCTCTCACCCGTCGCCAGTGCCCCTCTCCCTCCCTCACCGGTTGTCCCCCTAGACGCCGGCTACAAGCTCTCTTAACCCCTGACGCCGGATTTCACCTTACGAAGCTCTCCCACGCTCGTACGTGGCTGGAGATGACGATGCTGGTGGTATTATCGCTGCTGATGGAATCACTCAATGATCCCTCTGCCGATCTATCTCCGTCAGCTTTATAGAGAAGAGGCGCCGCTCGCCTCTTCCAAACTTCACGCTGCTGCCGCGTCACCCGCGAGACTCGCCCGCGCCCGCTTCTCTCGTTGAAGCTTTCCTTGCGTCGCCCTCCTCTTGCCATCCAGTTTTTCCGCCCACGTCGGAGTCGCTCCGTCCCTCGTCCACAGAATCTGTCGATGCCGCGTCCGACGCATTCGCTAAGGAAGACGACGCCACTGCAATCATCAATTTAGAGTCAAAATCACGATTCGATTTCGGCGTTGACCGGCCGAAATCGTATAGCTTTGTTTCTTGTGGGTTGAGTGGACCTGAATTTGGGCTTGGGCCACCCTTTGTCCTAGGTCCATTGGGCCGAGAGTCGAGCCGAACTCACGCGACACATATCAAAACGGAGCCCAAATCGGTGGTCCAAGGAGGCCATTGACCCCGAAATTGGGCGGACGCACGAGCGCAACGCACACGTTCCCTTCCCTGCACCACTCGGACGCGGACGAGAGAAGCTGTGGCAGACGGCGCACGGCGACGGAGTCTTCGGCACCTTCTTCAGTAGCGAAGATCACGGACATGGGAGGCGGCTTGATGCGGTCTCCGGCGGATTACTCGGGCGCGCGTGGAAGACACGGAGCTGGGTGCGGACGGAGCGGCGGACGCCCAGAATAGGTGGGGAGACGCAGTCGGCGCGGAGGCGTCGAGGCGGCGGATCTCCTTTAAAGCTGCGGACGAGGATCGCAGAGGGGATTCCGGAGAGAGATCAGTGAGTGATCAGAGGATCATCACCACATCGGAGGAGAGCTTCGACATTGAGAGAGCGATCAGAGGATCGACCACCGAGCTTGGAAGGGTGAGTTCTGGTGCTTAGAGAAGCGCCGACGAGAGGAGGGAGAGAGATTGTAACCGTCGACAGAGGTCGACGGCGAGGGAGGGAAGAGGGACGCCAGACCATAGGGACGTCGGCGAATCGATTATGTAGCTATGAATCAGAGGCATAAAGCTTTCAGTTCACCGATTCCATCTTCCCCTGTCATTCGAGATTTACGATCGTCCTCGACCGATTGTCGACGAATTCTAGTGAGGCGACAATCGACCGGCGAGAGGGAGGCAGGAGGCCTTCCCCTTTCCCTGCGTAATCCTTCCCCGGCGATACACACGACGAACGGCGACGGAGACGAAGAGCGATGCAAGCGGCGTCGAAGCTTAAAGAGACGACGAACGCGGAGGCGTTCGAAACGAGGCAGCGGATTCGATTTTGACTCAGTCAAAATCGAATTCCGAAATCGGCATCGCACGGCGAAAGAAATCAGAGGCTGACGTCGGCGTGACGTCAACACAGAGGAGATTAAATCGGCACGGCGGATTTCGTTGACCAGCGGATTTAGTTGACTTGGTCAATTGATTTTGACCAGAGGTATATTTTTGAATTTAGGGTTCCGATTGGATTTTTTTCAAATTAGGGTTAGGGTTTCTGAGCGACTTTGTAATTTGGGGATAAAATTAATCAGGGAGAGTTAGGGTTTCTGATTTGGGGCCCGAAACCCTAGCGAGCGCAAGTCTCAATGTTCCGCCTGACGACCCTAAGATAGCGGTTAAGCACTGTTTTTAGGGCGATCCAACCGGGGTGTGACAACAGGTATCAGAGCAGGTTTTCTGTGGGCCCATACTCACAGGTCAGTGGTACAGGATAACCAGCGGGTTACCTCGACACGGCACCTTCACCCGCGAAGGTGAAGAAGAGTTTAAAATTCCAGAAGATCACTCACACAGCCAGAGGAGCGTTGGAGGACGTTTGGCCTCAGGGTAAAGCCAAGGAGACGGCTAAACCTGAGAAGATGGGGAGCCATGGCAAACACATAACACTGATCGAGAATGTGCTCGGTTTGAGTAGTGATGAAGACAAAGGGGTGGGTCCCCAGGTGGAGATTCTTCTAAGGACCGTGGAGCAACAGAGGTTGCAAATTGAAGCTCTGCAACAGACTGTGGAGAGTCTGATTGATGTGCTAGAGCAGATGGCAAAAATGCGTGAGGAGATGCAGCCTGAGATCGTCGTCCTGCACACGGCCCAAACGCAGGTATCACAATTGGCAGCCATGGTGGAGCAGGAGGCTCCCAAACTGAGAGTACGCATCCCGGAGCCAGCGATGTTCGGAAGAGTCCGATCGTCCAGGGAGGCTAGAGTTTCAGAGAAGGGTAGATGCTTTTTCCGGCAGAACAGAGGTTCACCGGGATGATGAGAGCAAAATCGTCCTACAGGAAGGACACAGGCAGAACCAAAGACACATGGTTGTTTCGCCTGCGGAGGTCCTCACTGGATAAAGGACTGCCTAAACAAACAAAAATTCATGGCGATAATAGCCGAGGAACAAGCTGAGAAAGCTGAGGAGCACACTGAGGTGACGAGAATCGGTGCTTTGAGGATCGGAGCAATGGTGGCCAAAGATTTGCCCGTGACAGACATCGAGGGCGATGTCCAAGTTGGGCGGGGGAGAATTGTCAGGCCCCGGTTCGACCGGTCCAGCCCAGAGTCCATTGGGCCGAGAGCCAAGCCGAACCCACGCGACACATATCAAAACGGAGCCCAAATCGGTGGTCCAAGGAGGCCATTGACCCCGAAATTGGGCGGATGCACGAGCGCAGCGCACGCGTTCCCTTCCCCGCACCACTCGGACGCGGACGAGAGAAGCTGTGGCAGACGGCGCACGGCGACGGAGTCTTCGGCACCTTCTTCAGTAGCGAAGATTGCGGACATGGGAGGCGGCTTGATGCGGTCTCCGGTGGATTACTCGGGCGCACGTGGAAGACGCGGAGCTGGGTGCGGACGGAGCGGCGGACGCCCAGAATAGGTAGGGAGATGCGGTCAGCGCGGAGGCGTCAAGGCGGCGGATCTCCTTAAAGCCGCGGACGAGGATCGCAGAGGGGATTCCGGGGAGAGATCAGTGAGTGATCAGAGGATCATCACCACATCAGAGGAGAGCTTTGACATTGAGAGAGAGATCAGAGGATCGACCACCGAGCTTGGAAGGGTGAGTTCTGGTGCTTAGAGAAGCCCCGACGAGAGGAGAGAGAGAGAGATTGTAACCGTCGACAGAGATCAACGGCGAGGGAGGGAAGAGGGACGCCGGACCATAGGGACGTCGGCGAATCGATTATGTAGCTTTGAATCAGAGGAATAAAGCTTTCAGTTCACCGATTCCATCTTCCCCTGTTATTCGAGATTTACGATCGTCCTCGACCGATTGTCGACGAATTCCGGTGAGGCGACAACCGACCGGCGAGAGGGAGGTAGGAGGCCTTCCCCTTTCCCGGCGTAATCCTTCCCTGGCAATACACGCGACGAACGGCGACGGATACGAAGAAAGACGCAGGCGGCATCAAAGCTTAAAGAGACGACGAACGCGGAGGCGTTCGAAACAAGGCAGTAGATTCGATTTTGACCGAGTCAAAATCGAATTCCGAAATCGGCATTGCGCAGCGAAAGAAATCGGAGGCTGACGTCGGCATGACATCAGCACAGAGGAGATTAAATCGGTGCGGCGTATTTAGTTGACTTGGTCAATTGATTTTGACCAGAGGTATATTTTTGAATTTAGGGTTTCGATTGGATTTTTCCAAATTAGGGTTAGGGTTTCTGAGCGACCTTGTAATTTGGGGATAAAATTAATCGGGGAGAGTTAGGGTTTCTGATTTGGAGCCGAAAACCCTAGCGAGCGCTCGTCTCGGTGTTCCGCCGGACGATCCTAAGACAGCGGTTAAGCACTGTTTTTAGAGCAATCCGACCGGGGCGTGACACTTAGGGTGTTTGAGTTGACCCAACTATCGTGCTTAGGTTGGCCAATTGACATCTTGAGCTAGGTTATAAATTAGATTATATTATAATATGAGCTAACTTATAAATTAAGTTGAGTCTCTTTAACTTGGCACATGACTATTATGCTCGATTTTTCTTATCCTATAAGAAAAGACATGGGTAAATTGACATAGTGCATAAGTACCTAAAAAACCTAAAACTTTTTGAATAGGTCAACACACATAGCTAAAATACTTAAAAGAGTCTTCTTCATGAGTATTCCAACAGTTGCATATATGCTAAATTCACTCGAATATTTCCTAAGTGACCAAACCTCCCATTGAACATAGCTAAAATACTTAGAAGAGTCTTCCTCGTGACTATTCTAACACTTGCATATATGCTAAATTCACTCAAACATTTCCTAAGTGACCAAACCTCTCATTAGTTCATTTGACCCTAATTGCTTGATTGATTTTCCAGTGATCAAATTCCTTTATAGCATTGAATAATCTAAGTCTCAGATGATTGAGGTCTCTTAACCTTAACATCCCATTTCATCACTGATGAATGACTTGAGCACTTGATCCAAACATCAATAGTTATGCTCTTTATGGGCTTCATAGCAAATCAATTAACAAACTTGCATCCCTCGTTCCAGCCATGTTTGTCCCTATTACGAAGAAATGGCCTAACCTGGGTACCCAGTAGACTTTTTTAAGTTGGGTACCCTAATCACTATTCGATCCACATCCTGATGGACACAGATCTCGAAGCAAATTTTTCCGTTAGCGGCCCCGTTAGTGGTGCTAGCGTAACCCGGGTTAAGAATTTTACTGTTGCATTTTCGTTTCCCTCCAAAACCACGTGTTAAAACTATTTTTGGACTCGTGACTAAGCCCGTTGTAACTTCTCCAGCAATTCGTGTCTCCGATGCTCTCAGGCGTTTTCGTGCCTCCTGCCTCCTGTGAAACTCTTTAAGCTTCTACATTGTTGTGTATCATATTTGTCGTCTCCGACGAGTTTTCTATACTACTTTCGACTTTCGTCTCTAGCTAACTCCCAAGCAACATGTAAAGATTTTTTATTGATACACAGACATTTATTGTTGATGCATATAGACAAGTATCGTTGATGTATAGTTTACATTTTCGTTGATCGACCTTACAAATTTTCATTGACACACAGACATTCTTCGTTGATATATAGTTTAAAATTTCGTTAATGGACTTTACAAATGATTGTTGATACACCAAATGTGTTTATACACTAAATGTGTTTATACACAGAAATTATCATTGATACAAATAGAAATTAGTGTTGATACACTGTGTTTACTTTATGTTGATACACTGGGTTTATTTTGTGTTGATGCACAGAAAAAATATTCACTGATACACAATTTCTTTGTTGATACTAAGTGATACACATCGAAATTACCTAGATACAATTAAATTTTACTTGATAGAGATTAAATCATCATTGAGTCATAGAAATTTTGGGTTAATACACATAGAAATTAGCATTGATTGACTGAGGTTTCTTAGCGTTGATACACTGGGTTTATTTTGCGTTGATGCACAGAAAAAATATTCACTGATACATAATTTCTTTATTGATACTAAGTGATACACATAGAAATTACCTAGATACAATTAAATTTTACTTGATAGAAATTAAATTATCATTGAGACACAAAAATTTTGGGTTGATACACATAGAAATTAGCATTGATACACTGAGTCTATTTTATGTTGATACACATAAATATTATTCATTGACACCCAATTTCTTTGTTGATACTCATTAATACACATAGAAATTACCTAGATATAATTAAATTTCACTTCATGGAGATTACATTATAATTGAGTCACAAAAATTTTGGGTTGATACATATAGAAATTATCGTTGATACACTGAGTTTACTTTGCATTGATATACAATTTTTCATCATTGACATACAGTTGTATAACTATATAATTGGGTCAAATGATAAATCTTTTGAGCAAGACGATACATGTGCTTCCACAAGAGTTGGGGAACCGAATCTTCATCTATTGTTCCAATTGTTGGTATAGTCTTTAATAGTGAAGATGTAGCATATGATTTTTATAATGAGCATGCTAAAAGACTGAGATTTAGTATCAAGAAATTGTACCTAAAGCATAGAAAAGATGGTTCATTGAAGTATCGAACATTTGCTTTTAGCAAACAAGGTTTGAAAAAAGCTCATGCCACACATGAGACTAAGAAACCACAAGGCGCAACAAGAATAAATTGTATGGCACGGGTGGATTTTAAAATTTCAATCAATGATGTTTGGACAATATCCAAAGTTCAGATTAACCATAACCATCCAATGATTAGTGCAAATAAGATCAATCGGCTTAGATCACATAGAAAAATCCTATCTTTCCAATGTTCTCTTATAGACCAAATGACTGCATCTGGTATCAAGCTTCATCATATTCATAATTATTTTCAGTCCAGGGCAGGTAATATGGATGTTGGTTTCATAAGAGATGATACTACAAATTATATTTAAAAACAAAGACAGAAAAGATTGGATGGTCTAGAAAAGAAGGGTATTTTGAATTATCTAATGGAGAGGCGAGCCAAAGATCCTTCTTTCTTTTCTGCTATTGAAGTTCATAGTTCAGGAGAGATTACTAATTTTTTTTGGGCTGATGGTAGATCAATTGTAGATTATGCTTATTTTGGCGATGTTATTTCTTTTGATATCACATTTCAAACAAATGAATATGATATGCCGTTTGCTCTAATCGTTGGTGTGAATCAGCATAAGCAGACAATTCTTTTTGGTGCTACTTTATTATATGATAAGACAGCTGAATCATTTATTTGACTATTTGAAACTTTTTTGAAAGTAATGTCTGACCGGCATCCTACGACCATTTTTTCAGATCAATTGATAGCAATATCAAAGGCAATTGAGATTATAATGTCATATACAGCACACCGTCTGTGTTTATGGCATCTGTTCAATAATGCAGTAACACATCTAAGCCATGAGATTCATGGCAGTACTGGATTTCTTGAAGATTTGAGACATGTGGTATATGAGAGGTGTAGCATAGATAGTTTTGAGGAACTATGAATTAGTTTAATAAATAAGTATCAACTTAGTGAAAATAATTGGATACAAAATTTTTATAATATACGTACAAAGTGGGCTGCATGCTATCGTGCGCAAACATTTTGTGCAGGTATCAACACATCACAACGAAGTGAGAGTATAAATGGTCATTTTAAACAATTCTTCAAGAAAAAATTACCTCTGTTTGAATTTCTAGTACAATATATTAAGGTAGTCACATTCTTTCATGAGAAAGAATTAAAAGAAGATTTAGGAGTAGAAACAGCACACCAGTAAATGCCTTCTGTAACATGTTAGGAGAAGCATCTTCGGTATACAACATAGTTATGTACAAAGAGTTTGAGCAAGAGTTTAAGATGAGCTTTGATTGCAGTATTACATTCATGGCATCTGATTCTGATATTGGCAGTTTGACATTCACAGCCTATTTCAGAGGAGGAATATTTGGAGGGAAAGGAAAGATTTATGCCTTTTCCCTTGTTTTAGTGAAAAAAATTAGAAGAAAAGAAAGAAAAGAGAGAGGAAATTTGAGGCACTTTTCCCCTCAAACCAATCCCTCCAATTTAGACGGAAATCACGTTTCTCTCCCTCACGCCTCACACTCTCGCACGCTGCTCGCTCCCTCACATATCATTCTCCCGAAAACCACTTGTAAACCTAGCCTCTCGTCGTTCACCTTCTCCAGTCGTCGTTCGCCTCTCGCCTCTTGCCGTTCGCCTTCTCTAGTCGTTGTTCGCCTCTTGCCTCTCACAGAAACCCTAGCATCTCCACCTCGTCTCTCCAGTCACCGACGCCTTCCCGCATCTCCACCTTGCCGTTCGCCAATCGCTGACGCCTTCTCCAGTCGTTGTTCGCCTCTTGCCTCTCGCCGAAACCTTAGCGTCTCCACCTCGTACCTTGCCTTCTCCAGTCGCTGACGCCTTCATGAACACCTTCGTGATGCCTTCCAACCTCGCCGACACAAGTTGCTCCATGATTTTAGCTCCAATCTCGCTGATACAGTTTGCTCCATGATTTAGCTGGTTATTAAATTTGCTGCTATTAAATTTGTTGCCATGATTTAGCTTATACTACATATCTGAAAAATACATGTTTGCTTATACTATATGCTGTCATGATGTTGCTTATAGAGGTTTATTCCAATCTCACCAATAACATGCTTGCTTATTAAATTTGCTATCATGATTTAGCTTATACTACATATCTGAAAAATACATGTTTGCTTATACTATATGCTGTCATGATGTTGCTTATAGAGGTTTGTTCCAATCTCGCCAATAACATGCTTGCTTATTAAATTTGCTGTCATGATTTAGCTTATACTACATATCTGAAAAATACATGTTTGCTTATACTATATGCTGTCATGATCTTGCTTATAGAGGTTTGCTTAATCATTTATTTTAGCATTGTTAATCCTTATAGTCTTTTAATCATTCTTATGTATTATCATGGCTCCATTGTGTAAGATATGTTGAAACTACACTTGAGAAATTTACACATAATATATATAGCTACATATTATGTTGTACAACAATGGATATCTGAATTAACATATGTGGATAAACCATTAAAAGAGGGCCTGGAATACGAAGAGAACATACGAAAAGAAATTTTAAAAAATTTAACTACTTCCGATGAAATTTGTCATAACATGATAAGAATGAGAGTGCATGCTTTCAAGCATTTATGTAACCTATTACAAGGCACTACTCGAATTCGAGAAACAAAAAATTATTGCATTCAGGAGAAAGTGGCAATGTTTTTGTATTTGGTAGCTCATAATGTCAAATATCGAGAAATTTGTTTTTTCTTTCATCATGGTACTCGAACAATCAGCTGGCACTTCCACGAGGTGTTAAGAGCTATTATTAGCTTGACTAATCAATTTATCACGAAACCTGATGGTTCGGTTGTTCCACCAGAGATATACAATAGTAGCAGACTTTATCCATATTTTAAGGTATGTCATCTCATAAGTAAGTTTTGTCTCCCTTAATAACATAATTGTTATACTAAATAAACTTATTAAAAAACTGCAGGACTGTTTAGGTGCAATTGATGGTACACATATCCAAGTAAAGGTACCTTCTATTGATGCACTTAAGTATAGGGGAAGAAAGGATTGGCCAACGATGAATGTTATGGCAGCCTGTTCGTTTGATATGAAATTTACTTATGTCCTACCTGGGTGGGAAGGGACAACTTCGGAATCATGAATAATAAAAGATGCTATCAGTAGATCTGATAATCTAAAAATTCATGAAGGTAAATTTACTTATATACTTACATTCAAAAGATCCTTAGTTATGCTACCAATTCTAATGGCACATATTATCTTAGGTAAATACTATTTAGGTGATGCTAGATTTGGAATTAAAAGTTGGCTCATGACACCTTACAGAAGCATACGGTATCACTTGAAGGAGTATTCAAAAAATACTCCCAGAAATGCTAAGGAACTTTATAACCATTGACATGCTGGTGCTCGTAATGTTATTGAAAGATGTTTCAGCATATTAAAAAAAAGGTTTCCAATTATAGCAAGTGGTACCGAACCTCATTTTCCTATACGCACACATGTGCTGATTATTTTAGCGTGTTGTAGTTTGCATAACTACTTAATGGGTATTGATCCCGATGCTAGCATTATTGCTCAAGTTGACGAGGAATTAGGAAACATAATATCCAATATTGTCTCTATTGTAGAAAGGCAAGATGAAGATGCTAAGAAAGGGGTTCTTATTAGAGATGCTATAGCTGAAGCAATATAGAGTGATTATGTATTATAAATAAGTATGAAATGTTGTAACTTACATTGTTGGACTTGTTATTAGAGATGTTATGAATTTTAATTTGTAATGTAATGTGGAATGATGCTAGAATTTCATTATCACTTGAATTTTAATTTTAATGTCATTGTATTGTATGCTAACTTTCCTTTTTTTCCTATTTCAATGTAAGATGGGTAAAAAAGCTATTTCAGCCGAAGGATAAAAAAGAGACAATGTCAAATGAATCGAAGACATGGACAATGTCTTTGTAAATTCAATGTTAGAGCAACAGTTGAAAGGTTTTAGGGTTGACGATACGTTTACCTCAACCGTCTATAAAAATATGCTTAGTGACTGTCTTGAAAAGTTTGCTATATCATTGACAAAGGAGCATCTGAAAAATAGAATTAAAACCTTGAAAAACAATTTCAACACATGTCATGAATTGTTTAAAAACAAAAGTGGAATTGTATGAAGTTCTAGTTCGAAGATATTTGAAGCTGACAACACTGTATGGCTTATTGCGGTGTGTTTATAAGTTTTTCATTTTATTATAATTAGCTTATATATTGTGCATGTATTTATCTAAATTATTATTTTACAGGCTAACCCTTCTATGAAGAAATGGAGAAGCACTCCTGTTCATAACTATGACAAACTTGAAGAATTATTTTCAAATGATCGAGCAACTGGAAATATGTCTGGAACAGGAAAATAATTTATTAATAGTTGGAACAAATAAGTGAAGAAGAAGCTTATATCTCACTCATTGACGAGACTCCTTATAGTATAGCTGCTGATGAGGAGCAAGAAAATGAAGATAATGGTGCAACAACCCCAACTTCTATGCCAAATGGTAAACTGGGTAGTAGTGCTTCTATGATATATAGGGCTAATAAGAGAAAATTAGAATCGCTTGCCTTACAACAAGACACAAAGGAGAAGTTTAAATCATTGGTCAACTGCATTGAAAGGAGTACCGACGCTATAATAAAACAAGGCAATACTGAGCCAGATGAAAAGGTTTATACCAAAAAGGAAATTTTTGACGAGCTGATAAGAATTGATGTTCCACAAGACAATCTCATTCGTGTATTTATCAAGCTTGCAAAGAACAAAGAAAACACACAGATCTTCTTCACAGTTCCAAAGAATATGCGACTTGACGTAGTGAATGAATTTATGAATGCATAGTATGTTTAGACCTTGGGATGTGGATTTTATTGGACCTTGATGTTGTGTGGATTTTGTTGGTGATTGGTCTATTTTTAATTTGGTATGTGGATGTTGTTTGACTTTAATTGTATTTGAACTGTTTTCTAAAATTTGGTACATTATATTTTGATTATCTATATTAAACTTTGTATTGTATGCGGATGTCTTTTTATATTTGTGATGCAATGTTATATTTTGTTCATGTACAGGTTTCAAAATATTGATAATAGAGCAAAAATGCTATTAAAATTTTTAATGATTTTATAAGATAATTATTTTTATAATAAATTGTCAATGTTTTTGTTCCAAATATATATTTATTTTATAATTAATTTATGTTTTATTATTTATTTTTTAGAAAATATTATTAATATTTTTTATTTCCTTTCCTTCCAGCGATCCAAGCGAAACAAGAGAAAGGAAAATAAAATCTATTTTCCATTTTATCCTGTTTTCTTTTCCCTCTTGTTTTCTATCCCTCCTCTGAAACAGGCTGTCAAGGTAATTTCTCAAAATAATGGTAGAGATGAGTTTGTGATGTACATCCCTTCTTATGTGACTGTCAACTGCACATGTAAACTCTATGAACAGAATGAAATTTTATCTGGTCATTGTATAAAAGTTCTAGCAATTAACAATGTGAATTCAATACCACACCATTATATATTACATAAGTAGACAAAGTATGCTAGACAAGGTTATGGATTTAATACAAGTCCACTTATTAGTGAAGGTCATGGAAAAGAGAGTTTGACATCTATATATAGTCGAGTCTGCCAAAAGCAATATGGTATGTCAACAAAGAGTATGCATAGTAGAAAAGTGCTTGAATTAATAGAAGTTGCAACTAATCAGCTGAGTATACAAGTTGATGAATTATTTCGCACCGAGCCTCCAAATGTTGACTCACAATTTGAAAGCAATGAAATTAGTGAAGCTCAAATAATTGAGGAGTCGATTATCACCATAAAGTCCCCTGTTGCCAAAAAAGGACCAAAGGAGAAACGAAAGAAAGGTCTTCTAGAAAGAATAAAAAAGAACAAAAAAAAAACCACAAGCTCAAGCTCTAACAGACCTTTGAGTACTCTAAATCTTGTTCCTGCATTCAATTCAACTTCTATGTATGCAAATACATAGGAATCCTAATGATCCACCACCAACACTTTCATATAGTCAAATGATGATGGAAAATACCTCTACATATGTAAGATCCTTTATATTATCATATGTTGTATAATTTATGCGAGTGTATCTGTGATAATTTATTCTAATTAATCTTAATGCATCTCCAGCTTTCAAACGAAGCATCACAGGTTGCTCAGCCACAACTATCATCACAGGAAAAATGAGCCAAATTGAGTGATAAACATTCTAAATAGCGTTGATGTACATGTTCATGTGTTATATTAGCGTTGATGTGCTATTTAAATATGTAAATGATGTACATGTTTAAATGGCGTTGATGTGTTGTATGATGCGTTGCAATAATATAGTATTTTTGTCTATGTTTTAGATCATATTTTGGACGTATTTTCATGATTTTGTGCTATTTTTAGTATTTTTATCTTACTTTGTACAGAATCTTCACTTTTCTTGGTTTTTATGAAAATGTAGGTAAAAGGCTCAAAAATGAAGGATTTCGAGAGTTTTAAGGTCAAAGCACGATTCCCGAGGAGATCACGAGCCCACATGTTGAATTTGGAGCAAAACCGGTGAAGAACGAGATATTTATGGCCTTGGCCTTTGGCCGTAATTGTGGATTCGACCGTAAACACGACGTCGAGCGGAGGACGAAAATCGGCTAAGTTAAGAAGTTCACCGAAACTTTCACGGGCAAGGCCGTAATTCTATCATGGGCCGTAAAAGTTTCTGTGACCAAAAGCATTATACGCCGAAAAAATTACGGCCGAAGCCGTAAACACATCACGGGCCGTAAAAGTTTCCGCCCGACGAGTTTTTCGCTCGATTCTCACTCGTTTTGAACCGGATTTGGACCAAACTTCGTAGAACCATTCCTTGATGGGTTCTAAACCGGTCTAACTATAAAAGATGAGATTTTGATCGGATCAGGGGGGCTTCTACGGACAAAAGCGGACGGCGGCGGTGACAAGGGCGAAAAAGTGTTTTCAACCATTTTTCCGGCAAGATTTTCCCTGAAGACAACGATAGATCAGTCAATCCTCATCTTCGGATCAAGGAGAAGGTGGCTCTGTGGTTTTTTTAGTGATTTCTTGCAATCTTTCATGTGTTTTCTTGTTCATCAAAACATCATGTATTTCTATTCTAACATGAGCGAGTAGAAACCTTTGTCTGGATGATTGGGCGTAGCCCAATGACTTTTATGAGTTAATACAAGTTTTGCTATTTTCATTAGAATTTATCTGCATGATTTGGTTGAAATTTCGCTTATCTCGTAAATTACCCTGGCCACATATTTTTACGTCTTAGACGTTGCGAGAAGGACCGGGAGGTGAATCGCAACGTCTGATCTATTTCAACTCGACCTACGAATCCAATCACGGGAGTAGTTTGGATTTGTTTGAAGGATTAACCAACGCTTCATAGAGCTTAAAGGGTTTAATTAGGTTAACTATCACAGGAGTAGTTAGTTAATCTAGTTAAATACCGTACTACGCTTCGGGAGGAGGTAGTACGCACTTTAGGAAGAGTTCCTTTTATGCTAGATAATCTCTGTGAATTAGTTATTTATTTAAAGGCTCATAATTGTCAAAGTGGCGAACCCATGAATTCCCGACTCGTTGAAATCTGAACCCTTTAAAAGCTGTTCCGAGTTTGCATGTCCGCATAAGTTAGGAAAACAAACCATTGATTTTATTAACCTAAATTCAAACAAGTCGAAAAGTCAGTACTTAGCTTCGTAGTCCCTGTGGGATCGATAACTTTTATTACTTCGATAAATCCGTGCACTTGCGAATTGCTATCAAGTTTTTTGGCGTCGTTGCCGGGGATTACGGATAGTTGATATTGACTAATTGATAAGTTAGGAGATTAGGCATTTTTCTTTTCTTTTGCCGTCAGTTTTTATTATTCTTTTCTTTTTATTGTCTACTTACACGTTGTATGCCCAGAAATTTCCGTGCAGGTGCTTTCCTTCTAGAAGACCCAGAAATTGAGCGCACATTCCGCCTTCGAAAGAGACTGCAGTTTGAAGCTAAAAAGAATTCTGAGAAAGGAGAGATGGCGGAGGACAATCATCATCAATCTTTGAGGGGCTTCGCAGCACCTAATGTACAAGGGTTTAATTCAAGTGTCGTTCGACCCAACGTAGAGGCGAACAATTTTGAGCTAAAGCCAGCATTAATGACGATGGTTCAACAAAACCAATTTGGGGGTTCCCCAAATTCAGATCCAAATCTTCATTTAGCTGTTTTTCTTGAATACTACGATACAGTTAAGATTAACGGAGTTTCATCTAATGCCATAAGACTGAGACTATTCCCGTTTTCTCTTAGGGACCGTGCCAGAGCTTGGTTGTACTCAATGCCAGCAGGATCATTCACCACGTGGGAGCAGTTGTCCAGAGCATTCCTGAACAAATATTTCCCGCCAAGCAAAATTGTTCAATTGCGCAACAAGATCACGTGTTTTACACAGCAAGAGGGAGAATCGCTTTATGAGGCTTGGGAGCGTTTCAAGGAGCTCCAGCGCATGTGCCCACATCACGGACTTCAGGACTGGATTTTAGTCCAAATCTTTTACAACGGTTTGGATTATAGCACCAAGATGATGGTGGACGCTACAGCCAGAGGAATAATCATGAGCAAGAACGTAGAAGAAGCAACAGCTCTTCTAGAGGATATGGCCATGAACCGTAACCAATGGGCAGGTGAGCGGAACACTACTTCCACGGGATTTGGTGCGTATCATAATGACTCCTTGATGTCACTCGCAGCGAAGGTTGATTCTCTAGTTCAGAAGATTGATTCCCTATCTTTTTCACCTAGTTCAGTTAACATGGTTTCTTGTGAGGTATGTGGTGTAACAGGGCACAATGCATCTGAATGCCGGATCATAACTTCTCCACAAGAGGAATTAGATCAAGAGCAAGTGAACGCTGTGGGGAATTATAATCAGAGACCTGAAAATGACCCTTACTCTGCTACTTACAACCCAGGATGGAGGAACCACCCCAACTTGTCATACAAACAAAATCAAGGGCAAGTTCCTCCTTAATATTCACTGCAGAATAATAGGCCACCGCCAGGTTTCCAGCCGAGACAGTATGGGCAACCCCAAAAGTCGAATTATGATTCCGTGCCGGAAGCCGTTTTGAACTAGCAAAAGAGGACTGACGACCTTGCTGATCAGCTCAAGCAGCTGACATCTTGTGTACAAGCTTTGACTACTCACAACAAGATGTTGGAAAATCAGATTGCACAGCAAGCAAGTACTGCCATTAGACCTCCAGGGAGATTACCAGGACAGCCTGAGATGAATCCTAGGGAGCATGTCAACGCAGTCACTGTAATGAATGCTGAAAATGAGGAGATACCTGAGGAACCAGTTGAGGAATCTGTAGACCAGTCTGTAAGCATTGTTTTAGAAGCAGAATATTGCAAGGAAGTAAGGGATGAAGAGAAATATGTAGGCCCGCCTGCATATGCCCCTCCAGTTCCTTTTCCTCAGAGGTTGTTTAGAACAGAACAAAGGACACATGAGACAGGTAAGACTGAGGTGAAGAAAGACCAGGTAAGTCAGAATGTTGAAATAAATAAGGTAAAAGATCCTGGGGATATTTCAATTCCGTGCAAAATTGGTGAGTTATCTGTTGAAAATGCTTTGTGTGATATAGGAGCTAGTATTAGCTTGTTATCATCACATTTGGTTGAGAAAGTAGATTGTGGAAAATTTAAACCAACTGACACATATGTCCAGTTTGCTAATGGCTTTGATCAACAACTTATTGATATATTAGAACATGTAACGGTTCAAATTGATAAATTTTCTGTTGTTACTGATTTTATGGTTGTTAGCATAAAAGAAAATGTTAAGTTTCCTGTCATAGTAGGGAGACCATTTTTATCAAGTATAGGAGTTATAATTGACATGTTGAATGAAAAGCTTACTTTGAATTTGGATACTAGCAAGTTGATTTTTGATTTTTCATCAGAAACTAAAAAGATTAACTTTGCAGGTTCTGATCAAATTCCAGAAGTGAAAGAAGACGACTTTGATAGAAGAAGTGGATTTGAAGTTGATAGACAGTTCTTGGAAAATTGGGAAAGACATAAGAAAGATGAGCCAGAAGAGGACGAAACATGGACACTATTTAGAGTGTTAGGGTTAGAATTGAGTAAAGAATTGGAGAGGCGTGAGGGGCAACGATTGCCATTGATTCATCGTGCTTTGTACCTGCCCGAAGGGACATAAACATTACCTTGGTCGAGCTAAAGACCGTAAACAAGCGCTACCTGGGAGGCAACCCAGAGGCTTTGAAACGATTTTAGCATGTTTTTTTTTCTTCTTTCCAATGTTTTGATTTCTTTTTATTGCAGTTTTTTTTAGATATCTTTTAAGTTCTATTTTGTACTTTTAATGGTGTTATCTGATGAAGTTTTATATATGGAAAGTCTTTTAAAACTGGTGTTTTACATGCAGGAATTTTTTGGTGATTTTTAGGGATTTTTTGGACGAGAAGCCAAGTCAAAACGCGACGTTTACGGGTGCAGCCGTGATTATCGCGCAACCGTGATTATAGAGTTGAACGAGTTCTGCCGAGCACTGTACACTAAAGCGGGTTTACGGCCAGAGTCGTAACGGTGTTACGGGCCGTAAGTTCTTACTGTTTAAACCTCACGGACGGTTTAGGGTTTACGTTTACGATCGTAATTCACCGATTTTCGACGATTCTTCCGACGAGCTACGACGAAAACTTTCCACCAGTGTTCCTCCACTTCCAGAGAGTGCTTTCCGACAACCTTTTCACCGGATTTCCATCAGATTTCGTGAAGAACAGACGCTCGTCCGCCGAGTTGCTAGAACCCGTCTTCCAGCCGATTCAAGCCCGATTTGCGCACAGATTCGTGAGCTTTCTCTACTCTGACTTGTGATTCATCAGTAGAACTTGGATCACATACCGATTTGCGCACAGATTCGTGAGCTTTCTTTACTCTAACTTGTGATTCATCAGTAGAACTTGGATCACATACCTTTTGCACCAATTTGGAGTTATTTGTTCGAATTTTGGGACGATTTCACTCACGACCTTCACGGCCAAATACCACGGTTACTGTAGTACCACGATTTTCGAGTTAGGTTTACATATTTTGGATTGATCTGCTTGATACTATGGCACCGAAGAGATCTGTGAGGTCTCGGCCCTATGGGGCAGTGATGAAGAGCAGATATCCTGGGCCGGAACCACGTTACATGTATAGGATGGTGTCCGGAGTGTTACCAGACACTTTTGAGAGGATAGTTTATCCTGACTCAGAGCCTGAGACCCATGCACAGGCATCAGAGGCTCCGAGTGCATCCTCAGTACCCAGCACATTACATATGGCAGAGCCACGACCTGTTAGTTCGCCAGAGTTGGAGATTATTTCAGAGAGGCCGACCGACAGGCCAGAGAGCCGCGATCAGAGGATCGCCAGACGGTACACTAGGAAGCATACCGGTCGAAGCACTAGTACTTGGGGGAGGAGGACCACTCGCCCTCTATCACCTGTCGTGGAGACTGCAGAGATTCCAGTAGCACCCCCAGCTTATGTTCCCACTATACCAGAGATTGAGAGAGTGGAGGAGGCATAGACAGATGCTGTACCGATGGATGTGGAGGGTCCTGCCATATCAGCGCCTTCCACATATTTACCAGAGTCTGTGGCACCTACTGACACTCAGGGTATGGAGGTAGACACTCCACATGATATAGCGCGCACACCTGAGATAGTATCACCCTCCTCAGCCCAGGGAGATCTGCCTATCCCTGAGGCTAGTACACCAGTATTGTCAAATCCAGAGGAGGGATCACCTGAGATATTCGTAGACTTACCAGAGATATCAGTGGAGATACCCGAGCTTCGTTCTTCTTCGCCGTCAGTTGCACAGGAGTCTTCTGCTACTCCTGAGATAGTTCCACCATCAGTTTCTGAGAACCCGCATATGACTGAGCCAGCAATGCCAGCACCCATTCCAGTAGCACCAGGACCCTCACGCGAGATTCATTTACCTTCACCAGAGCTCTCATCACCTGAGTCGTCACCTCCTGTACCAGAGGCCATTATCCATGAGAGGAGACGGGCGCGATCGCCACCTCCAGTGCTTTCTCCCTACCCGCGTCAGATTCGTCATAGGAGTAGGGAGATCGAGAGGAGATATCGTGCTCTATCCACTAGAGGGGTGATCAGCACATGATATTGGGACGACCAGACATTGCAGTCCCTAGGATTGTTCGATGACATCCAGTGGATGTTCGCGAACATAGGGTGGCAGGATTTTTACCAGCAGAGGCACCCTACATACACCCAACTCACTTTGGAGTTTTTCAGCACCGTCTAGATTTCATTAAGGAACCACGATAACGGAGATCCTGGAAGGATGTCATTCCGGTCGGCTCAGCTGAGCCACGTATTTGGATTTCCCTCGGATGTGACCAGACACCGTCCTAGTGAGTTTTCAGAGGGGACCTTTTGGAGAGAGATCACTGGCGAGCAGGGATTTGACCCTAGGACCGCAAGAGCATCGCGTCTGACTAGCCCGGTTTTCAGATATATACACAAGATGATTGCACATACCATTTTTGGGCGGGCAGAGAGCGATGACATGGTCGGATCTATGGAGTTATACTTTCTGTGGGCCATGCTTAGAGGATTCAGGGTTAGCACTTCATTCTACCTGATGAAGCAGATCCAGAAAGCCGCCAGAGCTCGGAGAGGAGTCCTCGTGATGGGGGGTTTGATCACTACGATTGCCCTTGCCCTCGGTGTCGATCCTTCGGGGTTGAACGAGGCGAAGGGTAATCCTAGACTGAATATAGATGCATGTGTTGCCATTAGGATGATTACGAGGCTTGGGAGCTTGTACCATCTTATGTTCAGGCACACTGATATTACCACGGTTCATGTTCAGCAGAATTGGATCATGGATCCCACGCTTGGGGGAGGTCCTAGAGAGGCAGCTTCACCACCATCACAGCCTAGATCTTCAGAGCATGTACCTCCAGTCACGCCATCAGCTGCTGATCAGCCTTCTACATTTGCCAGACCGTCCACTCTAGCACGATCAGATCCATCGGTGGAGCAGATGCGAGCTGAGCAGAGGAGGATGCGCAACGACATATCGCGCCTGGAGCAGGGATAGTCGAGAGCGCTCGATTCATTACACGCGATAGAGGAGTTGCTACGGCGCCATCTTCCATCATCGTCACAGACCAGACGTACCAGGGATGAGGAGGAGGACTCTGAGCATACAGAGACAGACTGATAGGCTTTGTGAGTATTAACTTTTAATTCTATATGCATATTTCTGATATCGCATGAGTAGCCTCACAATTGTCTAATTTATGCACAGGCTTAGTGGATTTGATACCGATGCATCCTCACACCATCATTTTCATGATTTATTTGTGTGTGTGTGTTGTATCGGGATATTATGTGATTTATTTTGGTTATTTTTATATGCTGCTTGATACTTAGCTCGATATTGTATATACTAGATGGTATTGAGTCTTAGGATGCTGTACATGACCCAGATGTGATAGTTTTGGACATGTTGGGTATCTGTCGTGTATTTGCGATATCATGCGATGGTTTTAGGTATCTGTTTGATGATTTTTGCATGAGGGAACGATTCTGAAGAATATTTTGATATTTGGTTTGAAATTCTGATTGAAAATGGTAAACTTAGTTTTGATTTGTGAAAATAGACGGTATTTGATATCTGGAAGTTGATTGCCGTGTAAAATCTGAATATCTACGTGATGATAATTTTTTCGAATTTTTCTGAGTTGTAATTCTCATTTTTGATATAACTGTACAAGGTCTCGCTAACAAATACAAAGGGAACTCTTGCAAAATTTTTCTAAAATTCTTTATTGGTTGAATATTTGTATATATGCAACAATTTAAGTCTAGGGTGTCCTTCATGATATGCTTACTCTTCAAGGCTTTATTAGATATGAATTTTGAATGTATATGATTTTTAAGGATGATCAAATTTGTTTTACCCTTGATTTTGAACTTAGGAAACATTTTGAGTGATTGATTTGATGACTTAAGGAATTTTTGAAATTTCATGTAGACTTAAATTGTTTAGTAAATTCAATTCTGGTATTGATAAAATACATATGTAAATTGTTATATGTTCAAACGACACGTGCATAGTATCTTTATACTTGAAGTTTAATTTATCTATTTTTTTGCTTGATGGAAATTTTTATGAATAGAAATTTGGTGATTTATCTTTTTAAATTGAGACTTGCTCCAACTCCTCTAGTTGAGAAATCTAAAGTCATGAGTTATATTATACCACAAGTTGGTATACTTTAAATCTGTTGCGATCAAGTATCAACATCGATTTAAGTACCATGCCACTGACCGGCTTTCTCCAGAAAAAGAAAAAGAAAAAAAAAGGGAAAAGACTCCTCTACTTGGCACTGTTAAATTTGACAGTGGTACCTAAGACATGAGTTGAAGTCTAATAAAAAAAAGAGGATGAAAATAGAGAAAAAGAGAAAGTTGTAGGCCATGTGGACAACTCCGTTGACTTTTATGATTGAGACTATGAGTTAAATTATACTACTTTGTAGTATACTTTAAACATGTTATGATGCTAACAGTAAATAGCATATAACAGTTTAAAGACCAAATTGCTTTAAAAATCTCTTATCTTTAACATCACTGAAATTCTTGAAGTAGAAATTTTATCTATTAAGTGAAATGAATTTATTAAGATGAAAGTATTTGATGCTTAGTGTGTGTTGAATGGATGTTATGACATGAATTGTGAATTTTATCTTTCTTGGATTGTAACCTCTTGGGAATTTATTTCTATTATGATTTTTCTTGAATTACTTGAGTTTGAATATTGATTGCTTAATTTGTAAACTAAGGATATTAATAGGGGCAAAAACAATTGAAAAAAATCCTTATCTTTACATTCTTTATACATATCATGGCATTGCTTGAGGACAAGCAAAGTTCTAAGTCTAGGGTATAAGTTTAGGGTATTTTGATGCGTTGCGAAATTCACAACCGTTGCCAAGATTGAATACGTCCAATGGCAAGTCAAGATAGTCATTTATTTGCTGGCGTTGATGATCAGTTATTAAATTATGTCCACAATAATCTCTTCTACCTACATACTGCCAAAGGAGAGGGTGAATGTTAAATATACATCAACAATAATTGTTGCATACATCAACGATAATTGTTATCTATCAACGCTATCAACTGAATGGAATTTTAACAAAAGCAATACTTTCTTCTTCTTTATCTCCCCCTCGGTATAAGGAGAGGTTAGTGCTGAAGAGGCCTTTTGTATTCTTTTCCTCTTCCCTATCTCGCAATCATCTCCACCTTCAGCTGGATTGTCATCATCTAACCATTCCAATTCTTGCTCAGTCTCTTCTGTCAACTTCTCATGTACAGTTGTAAGGTCCTCCAGCTTCTTGTCATAATAATCTTTAAGCTCCTTTATTTTAGAGTCATACTCTGCATCCTGGTTACGACATGATATCTCTAGAGAGGGCTCCTCTTCAGTTAAGCTTCTTACTCTAGCCATAATATCATCTACAGCCTTTTTCAGCTTCGTTATCTCGGCCTTGAGCATTTCATTCTCTAACAGTGTGTATTTCTGTTTGCTCCTCTCTTCAGCCACCCAAACTTCCAATTTATGAAATTTATTACTAATGTCATCTCTTTCTTCTTGCATCTTCTGCAATACAGCTTTCAACCTTTCTATTTCCTCTGCATCCTCTAATTCATGTGTACTGTCTGAATCTTTTAGCAATTCTTTGTTTATCTATTAGAAATAAAACCATCAATTAATTTAAGGATAAAATGTACTTAATTTATCATAAAATTGTTTAAGGATAATACTCACATCTTTAGAAAACGTCACTGGGACAGAGATAACAGTCTCGCTTCCTTCCCAAATGGGAGTCAGTATCCTTTGATCTTCTTCACTATGTACACGATCATCTTCCATATCTACAACATGATGATCCATATCTACAAGGTGATCTTCTTCACTATCTACATGATCTTCTTCACTGTGTACAACAACAGCATCTTCTACAATATGTACAACAACATCTTGTACTATTTCGTATTCTACTGCAGCATCATCTTGTCTCTCTTCATCTTGTGCAGCATCATCTTGTACAACATCTTCTTGTACAGCAGCATCAGTTTGTACATCTTCTTGTACAACAGCATCATCTTGTGCAACAGCATCTTCGATCTCAAAAATTATCTTGTATAGATAATATACCATATGGTCAGACACAAGTATTAATATTATTTAATGAGAATGACATAAATTAGCTAAATACCTGAGAATTATCCAACTTTTCTAACTTGTTTTCAAATGTTTCTCTTCTTCCGGCCTTCATTTTCACCCAACGAAATAGGTGAGTGATGCGTTGTATTTAGACCACATTTTTATCTGTATTTTATATTATATTTTAAGCTTAATTGCAAGATTTTATGTTAATTTTAGTTTTTTTACTTCACTTGATATAGAATCTTCACTTTTCTTGGTTCTATTGAAAATACAGATAAAAAGGCACAAAAATGATGGATTTCGCGAGTTTTAAAGTCACAGCACAATTCCTGAGGAGATCACGAGCTTACACGTCAAATTTAGAGCGAAAATAGCAAAGATTTCGATTTTCATGACCTTGGCTGTAATTCTGGGGTCGACCATAATTTTGGAATGCGAACAAAGGCGAAGAGCAACTAAGTATGAAAATGCACAGAAACTTTCACGGGTGAAGCTGTGAATCTATCACGGTCCGTGAAACTTTCTGTGTACAAAGGGTTGTACACACAGAAGCATTTATGGTCTTGGCCGTAAACTCATTAAGGGCCGTGAAAACGTCTGCCAGTCGAGTTTTTCACTCGATTCGTTTCCAAATTGAACCGGATTCGAACCAAACTTTGCAGAAACATTCCTTCATGGATTCCGGACCGGTCAACTATAAAAGATTGGATTTTTTGAGAGTTAAGGGAGACTTTTTGGGGACGAACATAATCGGCAGCGGCGATAGAGGCGAAAAGTCGATTTCTAAGTAGATTCTGGCGAGATTTCATGCAAAAGAGAAGTTTGATCGGCTCTTCTTCATCTTTAGATCGAGGGGAAGCTAGTTTAATTATTTTCTTAGTGAATTTCTTGTGATTTCGAGGGCATCTATACTTGTTTATCGTATAAACATGCTGTTTCTTGAACATCAGCGAGTAAACCTTTATTTCGGGATTAAGGGCATAGCCCGCAAACGTTTATGAGTTAATATGTATTTTTACTCTATTGATATGATTGTTTATTCATGATTTGATTGAAATTGAGTTTATTCCATAGTTTACCTTGGCCACGTACAATTGTGTTTTAGATATTGCGAGAAGTACTGGGAGGTGAATCGCAACGTCAAATCTATTTTAATCAAACCTACGAATCCAATCACGAGAGTAGTTTGGATTTGTTTGAATGACTTATTAAGTCTTTTTATAGAACTCAATGGGTCTAGGTACGTTAATTATCACGAGAGTAGGTAGTTAACGTAGTTAGATACTGGATTACGCTTCGGGAGAAGGTAGTACGTATAATAGGAAAAGTTTCTTTCAAGATCATAATTTTCTATTCAAAGAGTTATCTTTATATGATTCATATATGTCAGTGTGGTGAAACCTTGATGTCCCGATCTTTTAGAAATTAAATCTCCCTTAACGCTGTTTCCGATATTGTTCGTACTTAGAGTTCAAATATAAACCATTTTTGATTTTGCCTAGATTCAAACGAGTTGAAAAGTTGATACTTAATCGCCTAATCCTCGTTAGGAATGATATCTTAATTGTATTACTTCGATAAATCCGTGCACTTGCGGAGGTATCAGTGAGGGTGAATACCCTCCACCTTGATATCATTCCAAGATTTTGATGTCAATTATCAATAATATATTTCCTAATAATGCATACTTATGAAAAAAGCCTTCACTTACACAAAGAAAGATGCCACACCCTGCAAATGATGTAGCATTTTCCCTGAAGCTTCGAGTAAGATGATGTGTCAAGTATCTGTATATAGCCTCAGCCCAATTGTATCTACTCAGCTTCGTCAGATCATCCACATATTCTAGAAAAACTGGATCCAAGTTGTAGTAAACACCACAAAATAAGAATGTGCAAAATAAGTACAAAATACTAAGCTTCTTCATTTTTTCCTCATAATATCTCGCCATTTGGGCCTACAACAAACTTCAGTTTATCCTCAATCAGTTTTCTTCTTATGATTTTTCCCTTATAGTCATTTTTATATAAGCTTGAATCCGGGGTTCGCAAGTAAAATTGCACTAAATCTCTCATATCTGGTAATCGTAGGATGATTGATACTTTCTTGACCGTAAATTCTAAAAAGACTCCATTGATGCTGAAGCCACATCTATTCTCGTCCCATGTATGTCTCAGGTACTCCAAAGCCAACATATCCAAGGGTACCGTTGGCCCTATAAATAAATGGCCAAAAAGGGTGGCCTGCAGCAACTCAATCAAATTGTTGCCCTCTGTTATTTATCCAATGATATTGTTTAATCTTGACATTGAACATCTATTAAAATTTGGTCGAGGCTGTGCAGATGCTCTTCCCATTTTTCTGTGAATGGATATCAACAAAAAAATTGGGTATCAAAGAATAATATTTATGTATATCAACGTAAAGTAAACCCAGTGCATCAACGCTAAATAATATGTGCATCAACCCAAAATGTTTGTGTCTCAATGATAATTTAATTGAATATAACTAATTTCTATGTGTATCAACGAGTATGGACAAATAAATTATGTATCAATGAATAATATTTATGTGCATCAACGCAATGTAAACTCAGTGCATCAACGCTAATGTCTATGTGCATTAACCCAAAATGTTTGTGTCTCAATGATAATTTAATCTCTATCAAGGAAAATTTAATTGTATCTACGTAATTTCTAAGTGTATCAATGAGTATGAATAGAGAAATTGTGTATCAATGAATAATATTTATGTGCATCAACGAAAACTAAACTCAGTGCATCAACGCTAATGTCTATGTGTATCAACCTAAAATTTTTGTGTCTTAATGATAATTTAATCTCTATCAAGTAAAATTTAATTGTATATAGGTAATTTCTAAGTATATCAATAAGTATGAATAAAGAAATTGTGTATCAATGAATAATATTTATGTGCATCAACGCAAAGTAAACTCAGTGCATTAGCGCTAATGTCTATGTGTATCAACTCAAAATTTTTGTGTCTCAATGATAATTTAATCTCTATCAAGTAAAATTTAATTGTATCTAGGTAATTTCTATGTGTATCAATGAGTATGAATAGAGAAATTATGTATAAATGAATAATATTTATGTGCATCAATGCAAAGTAAACTCAGTGCATCAACGCTAATGTCTATTTGTATCAACTCAAAATTTTTGTGTCTTAATGATAATTTAATCCCTATCAAGTTAAATTTAATTGTATCTAGGTAATTTCTATGTGTATCAGTGAGTATGAATAGAGAAATTGTGTATCAATGAATAATATTTATGTGCATCAACGCAAAGTAAACTCAGTGCATCCGCGCTAATGTCTATGTGTATCAACCCAAAATTTTTGTATCTAAATGATAATTTAATCTCTATCAAGTAAAATTTAATTGTATCTAGGTAATTTCTATGTGTATCAATGAGTATGAATAGAGATATTATGTATCAATGAATAATATTTATGTGCATCAACGCTAATGTCTATGTGTATCAACCCAAAATTTTTATGTCTTAATGATAATTTAATCTATATCAAGTCAAATTTAATTGTATCTAGGCAATTTCTAAGTATATCAATGAGTATGAATAAAGAAATTGTGTATCAATTAATAATATTTATGTGCAGTGCATTAGCGCTAATGTCTCTGTGTATCAACCCAAAATTTTTGTGTCTCATGATAATTTAATCTCTATCAAGTAAAATTTAATTGTATCAAGGTAATTTCTATGTGTATATATGAGTATGAATAGTGAAATTGTGTACAAATGAATAATATATATGTGCATCAATGCAAAGTAAACTCAGTGCATCAACGCTAATGTCTATGTGTATCAATCCAAAATTTTTGTGTTTTAATGATAATTTAATCTCTATCAAGTAAAATTTAATTGTATCTAGGTAATTTCTAAGTATATCAATGAGTATATATAAAGGAATTGTGTATCAATGAATAATATTTATGTGCATCAACGCAAAGTAAACTCAGTGCATCAACGCTAATGTCTATGTGTATCAACCCAAAATTTCTATGTCTCAATGATAATTTAATCTCTATCAAGTAAAATTCAACCCTATCAAGGTAATTTTTATGTGTATAAATGATAGTTTACCTGTTTGACAGTTAATTGGATATGACTCGAGAGCAGACTCTCCTATTCCTCTGGAGGCGACACAAGCTTTTCAATTAGTATGGGAGAAAGAAGAAAATAATGTCAGATAAATGCGACAATGAAGAAGCTTAAACCCTAAACTCAACGAGAGCAGATTTGTGTCGAAGACGACATGGACTTTTCTGAGATATCTAACAACGAAGAAATCACTATGTGCTGTTCACCTGCTTTACCTATTGCCTGGGAGTTAGTCGGACAAAAACAAACGACTTATCGCAAGAGGTAGGAGAGGTAAAATCGCCAGAGAGCTAGCGCTAGTTCGTAACAGAGGATGGCGGAGATGTCGGGTTAAGTTAATTTTGGGTTTAGAAAGGGTTTTTGGGAAATAAAAATGCAACAGTAAAAATATTAACTCGGGTTATGCTAACGCCGGTAACAAAGCCGCTAACGGAAAAATTTGCTCTGAGATCCGTGTCCATTAGGATGTGGATTAAACAATAATTAAGATACCCAGCTTAAAAAAATCTACTAGTACCCAAAAGTTTGGCCATTTCTTTCCGTATTACTGCTAGTCTAGTCACATCAGGGTATGTGGTACCATACTCCTGCGAGTGCTGGTAACCACCTAAAAACTCTTATGCATATAGAACTTGTGAGTAGGTCAACACTCTAGCCAACCACTCAAGAGTCTTCTTCCAAAGCAATTTATACTTGCACTTGAACTCAATTAACTCCGTCAAATGTTCAGTGGTCAAACCCCTTAAATCTTCTTTTTACTAAACTTCAATCACTTAGACAACTCTTCCACAACACTACCTACACACTACCTACATGGGGTGTTGCACGAATGAAATCTCTCAACCTTGCTATCTAGCTTTACCTTCGGTACTAAATTATTAATGTTTTTTTCTGTAGCAGAGATCCCACTAGATAATATAAGTAGAACAAGAACAAGAAGAACAATAATAATAATAATAATAATAATAATAATAATAATAATAATAATAATAATAATAATAATAATAATAATAATAATAATAATAATACCTCTTTTGTAAACTTAAACTAAATTATTAGAACCCCTACGAATTACACTGAGCTGCCCATTTGGATTTCTAGGTGCCACATTATAATCGCAAGAAGCACACAGTGATAGTAAGAATTAAAAGATCTGAAACAACACGATTTATTTTGCTACATTAATGCAAGCCAAAGTCGCAAACTCTCGCATCTTGGCTTCTTGATACACGCAAAAAATTCCACTACATCAATGCAAGCCAAAGATACTTCTTATAAAATACAGCCAACCAACATCAAAATAGACACCCAGAATAACATGATCAACTCAATAAAGCTATCAGCTACTATGAAGTCAATTAACTGTACTTTATTGCCACCTTAAGACAATTGATCAAATCCTTCAAGTTTCACCGACAACATGCATTCATTGAACTCTTAAAAAAATAACTATATTTCGTATGTAATTCCTACTTTGAGGACCTTGTTTCGTGGAACCGACAGAGATTTCTCACCCTGCCTGAAGTTTCTCCTGATGAAATCATATACGTAGTTGACAATTAATATCTTGAAGAACGAGGAATTCCTGTCAGCCACAACTCGGGTTTCTCCCAGCAGATAGACCACCCCCTTCTTCTTCTCGTTCTCAATGAACTGCATCTCTTGCTCGATGTCGAATCCACCTGGAGAAGAGTCCAATGGATGATTGACTGGTTGTATCGATCCATCGGAAGCACTCGGTCGTTCAAGTGTTTCATCCACGTGCACCGCGGAAGACATCGCGGCGGCAACACTTTCATCCTCGTGCACGGTGTCACCTTGCATAGTAGCTTCATTCTCCAGGCCCAAGTATTCAAGGTGGATATATTTCTTCAGATGTCCGACCAGCAAATGCTCGAAGTCGCTTGGCTCTTCCAACGCATCATTGTACCCATACCTCGCCACACAGCGGAAAACTCGGCTCTCTTTCGGATTAATTTGTCGGAAGATGAAGCGTTCTTCGAGCTCCACTCTGCTGATGGGCAAGCGCTTGATGGAGACGAACACAAGAACTTCATGGATGGAGGGAATTTTTTCGATGAAATGGGGAAAAATAGGTGGTATTCCTTGCACTAGCTCAGAGTAGAATAGCGCAAGTCCTGGTATTCTGCTTACGTTACTGTTCTGCGCCAATTCATTTATGTAATTACTGGGGACTTTGTTGTCGAGCTCGTACCAATACCTTTGAACATGGACATAGTGCCATATACCCATTAACGCCATCATTAAAGCCGAGAAGACCAAGGGTAGGTATCCTCCCTCCACAAATTTGTATAGAACTGAAGACAAGTACACTAATTCTGCACTCCCAAACACAACCACGAACATGACTATCCACCATATCCTTGTTTTCCATATCACTAACATTATGAGTGTCACCATGCATGTTGTGATCGTCATCACAGCGACCACAGCAATTCCTGTGCAAGGAAGTGAAGAGTTATTCTTGGAAGTTTCAGTTGACCATGATAACAAGTTGGTATTTTTGCAGCTGTCCTTTTATATATTGTCAGTACAATTCTTGTGATTTAGTTAATTAGTCAAGGATATATGAATCTACGTACCGTAAGCGTTTGCAATCTTTAATGTAGTCTTGAAGCCAATCGTCACGATAACACAGGCAACCATCAAACCATAGTTCACCTCAGGTATGTACACTTGCCCTTCATATTTGGCAGAAGTATGGTAAATTCTAACCCTTGGGAAGCATCCAAGGTTTTGAGATTGTGATATGATTGCAAAAGCACCAGATATCATAGCTTGGCTTGCGATGATGGCTGTGGCAATAGCTACGATGAATGTAGGCCAGAACAGTGGACCTATAATCAAGTTCACTTTTTATTTTATACTCTATAGCGCATATCATGGAAGAGAAGCAGCAAGTATACTTTCAAGATGATAATTTATGGTTGACCTGGAATTGATTTGTAGAAGGTGTCACCAACATTTTCTGGATATTTGGTAAGATAAGCAGCCTGCCCAATATAAGCTAGTGATACTCCTGGGAGCAAAGCACAGCAGAAACCTATCTGCAAATTAGTAGGAAACTGTATATGTCAATTCTATCAAGATTATTTTTCAAGAACGATGTACCAATCTGCAACTCAAAACTTTTAGGTCGACTAAAGTTTGGAACTAAATCATGCTGGCAAAATATATGCCATGGATTAAAATTGCCTATTAATTTCCAATTCACAAACTAAGAACATGATTAAGTCTATCTGAATAAAGAGAAATTTTACACACACTCGATGTCATAAGACCTGGCAGAGTATAAAGGTAAATTCAGAAAGTTACGGAGCACACATTCAAACCTACAGGACCCCAGGCTAACGATTGCACTACATGAAGTACCTGAACTGCTCTGACGTTGAAGTGGCCTAAATCAGCAAACATAGCCTCCGTTCCTGTTTCCAGATCAGGCTATAAAGCATTAGTGGTAAACTGAGGATAATAAACCAACAATTTGATGAGAAGTAAAAAATTTGATGTGGAATTACCCGTGATACAGAGAACAACCCCTCCGAGAGAAATCCATGCTTGTTTTCCATTTCGTGTGAAATAGTCTATCATGTATTTTGGATTGAATGCACGCAGAACAGTAACATCATACTTGAACAGGTTATAAATTCCAATGCCACCAATTAGTAAAAACCATGCCAGGACTATAGGCGCAAATGCATAGCCCACTTTTTCTGTCCCAAACCTTTGGACAACAAAGAGAACAACGAGGATGGCAGCAGAAATAAAAGAAATATTTCCTGTCAAAGAAAGGTCAAGAGAAAAAGTAGTAAGGTATCGAAAATCAAATTCAAATGAGAAAAGAAAGGGTAACAAAATCATTCAATTTATATTAATTGAATAACAACCAAAGTATCTTGTTTTCTCATATTGCAATATTCTACAGTAGCAACAACATAAGATCAAAATCAGATAGAACAATGCTTCCATACGGTTATTCTATTTTGACTGTTGCGGGCTAGCAAACCAAATGTAGGTGTAGGGTGTGATTCTCACCTCAAATATAGATTAAAAAAAGATCACTTGATATGACAAATCATACACGCTCTTCCGGAAATAAAAAATCGTTACTGCTAAATATTGTCATACCTCATGAAACATGTAGAAGTGAGAATCTCAGTGCTGGTGGTGCTATAACGCATATGAATTTACTTCACATTATATAATATATTCTTGTATATTTTGAAAATTTTAAGCTTTTGTCTGAAAAATAGTTTGCCAGTTCCTATGCTGCTTGTAGATGTTCATGGAGATGAAGCTACTAATCTAGTATAAATTCACTATCAAACTTACTGTCATCAAGAGTAGGTGCTTTCTCTCTTAGCCCATCAATTGCAGATATAACTGCAAAACAAAACAATAACTCAATAATTGAACATCAGAAAACTTGTGATGACTAGTATTAGCCACTACATTTCGTTAATGATTAGTTAATTGTTGATAAGCATAAGAGAAACTTGTCATTGAAAGGCTGAGTACGGTTAGAGAATGACCCACCTGAGATACATGGAGTTAAAACTCCATCACCAATGACCATTGAGGTTCCTAGGATTGTGACGAGGAAGATTGCAATCTTGGCTTTGTTGCTCTTCTCCAGCTTCTCTTTTAACCACTCAGCTCTCTTCAACCGATTGGATACAGACTCCAGTCTGAAGTTTGAGACATTGGCATCCTCGGTCTGTTGATTGGGAACCAAGCTTACCTTGACATATCGAGATATCAACGAGTAAAGTGCGAAAGTCCCCCCTGCAAGAGTAATATTTCTAAGATGAGCATTCTTTTTGGGGGCAACCACGTTAAATATCCGAGATTTACATGACAAAAAAATGTTGCTTCTTTATTTTACAACCAAATGTATTCATAGCTTCCTGTAAGTACAAAAAATCTATCCTTTGCAAAGTTGTGTTTAGTTTGTTGGCCAATATTTGAAATAGCATATGCAGGAGGTATGCAATTGTTCACTGCATAAAGTATATGCGGTCCTTATTAAAAATAAAAATATATAATCGTAAAAAACAATAGAATATTAAGGACTCAATTAATAAAAATGTTTCATGCAAAAGAAGTCCATATCTCCCAAAGAATACCAAAAAAAAGCAAAAAATAAGTCGAAAAAATTTCAATCTTCTTTACAAATGGTACCATCAAAATCACTGCTCATTTATTCATAGTCGTTACTTTACAATCTTCATCTGAATCAAGTTGAGATGTTTCTACTTATGTCACTATTGAGGAAGAAAGGAATCTCAAGCTCTCCTCCTTGATTGAGAGAGGTTGTTCTAAGCCATTAATTAACCCATCTTTGCTTTTCTATCATAATTTTTGCGGCTAAGGAACGTCTTCCCTACTTATTTTTCTGAATTTTTTTGATTATGTAGGAAACATAGCTTGTACAAATGGCATGAACAAACTAGTAAAACTAATTTTGCTTGATTGGAGTAAATAAAAGCAATACGCAATGCGTATTTGGTGCCTTTTATGGAGCATGCAGTTTGCTATAGCATCATTAGTAAGTCCATCATATACTTCTATGGTATAGTACATGTACAATGTAGTATACATCTGTGTAAGTGTATGGATCAGCAATGAACTACTTGTTACAACACTGCTGCTGAAAGTTAACAAGTTTATTCTGTGCTTCCTTGTCAACTCCATGTTATCAAACTAAAATAAACTAAGCCATGTCAATAACTTCCCTCGAGTCTCATTGAACCCTAAGCTCACCATTGCCCTCATCCTGCGCCCCCATTTACCTAATTCCTTTTTCACTTGAACCAACAGACACAAATTGTTGCAGCTTCTCCAACAAAATTCCCCATTAACAACGATTTGTTGCTGCTCAGATTCCTTCTTTGAGAACAATGGGGAATTCCAATTCTAACCAACACTTGAATTGACCGCCATACGCTAAGTTTGAGGGAGGAAATGAAGCGAACCAAATCGATTGAACATGGTTTTGTTTCAATTTAGTATGAATATGATGTCCGAAGAACCTATAACCATAATAAAGGACGGAAAGGAAGAATGTATCAACTATTTAAGCCTGTCATCTGCATCAAACAAGAAAAGATAAATAAGGATGGTCATCAATGGAGAGATGCAAAACTTCACTTATCAAGGATTATAAAATGTAGATCTACGGGCTCGCCGGCGGAAATCTGCTTCAAGAGAGAGACATGTAGGGATGCATGCTTGAGCTTTGGCTCCATTTCCCTCAAGGTTTCGGGCTCCGAATCTAATCACAAATACATTAGTTGATCGATGGACGGAGAAAACGGCAAGAGATCGAACTTTGTGAAAGCTACTGGCTGCAACCCCAGATTGGGAACTCGAATCGTCGCCCCGGGAAGAAGACCAAGAAGATTGGCAAGAACAGCAGGCAAATCAAAGATGAAGAAAAGAAAGGGAAATTCGAGGGTAAAAATATTTACAAAGAGGTGTATTTATAGAATTCGGATATTTATAGTTTTCTTATTACAGTAAAAAATATTTAATTTCTTATTATCCTGAAAATTAAAAAAAAAAAAGGTTTAAGGTAAAACAGCAAATTTAGGGACGATTACGAAAATATAAACCTATCAGGGAGCTAATTGCAAATTTTCATCACTACCTCCAAGGCTCCAACGAATCCTAACCGCCTCCTTTCTTGGCAACCACGAAAGCTAACCGTTGCCTGTTAGAATAATTAACTAAAACAATATGCGAATCTATCTGATTCCGTCCAAATCACGGAACCCACCGAATCCACCGAGTTCACGGGGACTCCGTTACATTTCCTTCTCTTGACCGAGACTGTGGAAAAATTTAATCACGAGCATGTGGAAAGAGACGGAAGGACAATTATTGCAGTAATATACTCATAAATACTACATGCGGACGCGTATCATCGGGCAACGCAAATTTTGAACAGCATATTGGTAATATGCACCTCATTTTTTGAGAAATCTTTTAGAAAGAGCCCTCCAGTTTCTTGAATGGTTGAATGTTAAATATCTGTAATTTATTTGTTTATATTTAAGTGTACGATTTAAGGTGATGTATTTATAAAATAATACTGATTCAAATTATATGTGACGCGGATCCATTCACTGATTAATTAATTAATTAATTAATAATAATAGACTGACCGTCGCCGTTGTCGTTGGCCCATAGGACGACGAAGACGTACTTGATCAGGGGGATGAGGACGATGGTGTAGATGATCAGAGACAGCGCACCGAGAAGGTCGTCCTTCTCCTTGATCCCGTCGGGGAACGTGCCGACGTACACGTACAGCGGCGACGTCCCGATGTCGCCGTACACGACTCCGATGCTCTGGAACGCCAGCTGCAGCGTCCGGCTCCAACTTTCCTGGAGCACCAGATTATCAGTGAAGCAACTGGATCACCGCTGCTTGTAACTATTCATGATGAGAGAGAGAGGGAGAGAGAAACCTGAGCAGTAAAGGCGTGTCTGCCGCGCACGCTTCCGGCCTCCAAGTGCAGCGAATCGGGGCGGCTGAGCTTTCTCGACGACAGTCGGCGCTCTCCCAGAATTTCGGCAGCAGCGTCGCGGCTGCCTCCGTCGCCGCCGCGGCGGTGGTGGCTGTGGTTAGTGTCATTGCCTGCTGCACCGGCCATCTTCAGCCGTGTCGTCTTGCAGCTAATTTGTTGCTTGCCTGGTCTTTGCCTTTTCGTTTGTAGCTATATATAAGCGGCGGGACGAGGCTTTTTGGGATTATTTTAAGCAATAATACTCAGGGTTGATGGAGACGGAGGGGGATGAATCTTCTTCACTTCTTGTGATCATATAGATGACGGGTGAATACAAAGTACATTCCCCTTATGTTAGGATCTATGTAGACTATGCACTATGTACATATATAATATATTGTATTTGGATATGTAGACATACATGCATTACAGTAATTAATCGTGTATAATTTAATCTCTAAATTATTTATTGTCATCTATTAATTAGAGTATGGAAAGGGGCTATTTTATTGTGTAGAATCCCTGGGGGGCATAATTGTCCTATCTCTGATGGGCTGATAAGTAATTATGCCCATTAGGTTTTTCCTATTTATAGGTGTGGTCTCTGATTGAGGTGTAAGATTCTGTCGAGAGGTTTTCAGTTTAGTTCCCATCGGCCGCCCCGTCTCTCTTGACGAACAACATAATCAGTTAGAAGATCACTCCGGTTGAATTCACAGTATCATGAAATCCGGTATGTTATTTTACCACAGTATTTTCCATTCAATTCAGTGCAAGATATTATGTTCAATTTAACAATTGGTATCAGAGCGAAGTTAGGTTATTCTTGCTTGATTATGTCCGGAAATTTTATTTCGGTTGTGATTCATGATTTGGTTGAGAGCAAAATCAAAATCCAACTTTCCGTTCGATTGTTTTTGATTTTGCTGATGATCTTCGTTTTCTCCCTCGGGATTCGTCACCGTTCTCTACTGTTTGGTTTCGGTGAGAACGTAAGCGGCCGAGAGAGGAGATTTCCTTTTGCCCTGTTCTGTTGAATCGCCGCCATCACTCTTGTTAACGCCGGCCAAATCAAGAAGGGGCATCTGCCCTAATTCTTGGTCGGCGGTAGAAAGTGCGAATGCGGCATCTGGATCTGATATTTGGCACTGGAATCGCCGCCGCAGAGCACTCGTCGTTCGGTACTCGTCGTTCGGTACTGGCGAGATCAGTGGCGGCATGCGGGGAGCAACGCGAGATCTGGTTGCTTGTGAGGCCACGCCCGTCTTTGTCGTCTTCGATCGATGCTCGCCACGCCCGATTTCGCCGTTCGGTTCTGGCGATCACTGGCTGAGAGCACATCACCTTTCGGTTCTGGCGATCGGAGTGAATCGGACGAATATCGACGGCATTTGGTGTGGCTGCGTGCTGTTTTCCGGTGCCGAAAACTCTTAGGCAGCCAACCGGCGAGCGTCGACGAGCCTGCATCACGTCTCTGCATCAGGCGGCAGCCATTCGGTATAGGCTGCAGGCGGCGATCGTTCCTTCATCGGAGCCAGCGACGCAGCCATTCGGTTAAGGCGGCGTCTGGAGTCCGCGTGCGTCCGCGTGCGGCGACGAGACGCGAGCCGTGCGGCGTGCGGCGCGTGAAGAAGATTAGGGCAAGTGTGATCTGGCTCATTTTTGGGTCCAGGCGGTTCGACTAAACCGGCCCGAAATTTAGTGGTTCGATTGGACCGGATCTGTTCCAATTTGGAATTTTGGACTTTGGGTTTAACTTCGGTTGAACCGGGCCAAGTCTATTTGGCTGGACTCGATCCAGACCGATTTTGGCCAGCAATTTGGTTTTAACTGCTAGGCTGGTTTCGGGCTGAATTTGGGCCTGGGCTTCTGTTGTGATGTGTGCTGGTGTGCTGTGCTGCACAGACCGATTTTACTGTGCGCTTAAGCAGCCAGTTTGTGTAGCCTACTGTGCTGTGCAGTTTGTTGTATTTTTTAAAATTTAGAGGCATAATTTTTAAGAATAAATCTAATATTTTCTTTTATTCCTTTGGATTAATTATGTCTGATTAATTATAAATTCTACTGTGCAGCATTATTAAATTTTGCTATACATTGATAAATTTTGTGTTGTTATTTATCCATGTTAGTAAAATTCTCATGATTCATTTATGCTAGTAGAATTTTTTTATGTATGGTTAAATATGTTTTAATGTTCATGTATGTTATTAGAACATTTTTATATTTTTGAGTTTATTCAATTAGAAATAAATGCATAATTCTGTTTATCATGCTTTTATTTATTTGGATCAATTATGCTCAATCCATACATATTTATAGATTTCTCTGCTTATGAGTAGTGATTAATTATAACTAAACTTAATTTTTATTTCAATTTGTTTTAATAATATAGTCACCAAAGTGACCTCTGCTGTTAAAGCTCATTGATAATAAAATATTAAGTCAAGGTTTACTTAATTTTTCATTTTGATTGATTTCTCAGTATAGTCACCAAAGTGACATATGCTGTAAAATCTTTTGAACTGTGAATTATTAAGGCAGTGTGTGTGTTTTTCTTTATGCGGGCAACATATCAACCCAAAGGACGAGTGTTGTTTGGCCGAAGGACTACATACACATGTGGTAATGAGTGTGTGATGATTATTAGGTGTCCATTGTGGGTGCTTAGTCGGCCCAAAGGAAGGCTAAGTACTTGACAGGAGGATCTTATCATCAATGCTCGATTACTACGCAAGATAACCAAATGGTAAATCAACTCTCTATCCAAAGACTAGACTTGATGTTACTCTGGTTATCTTGAGATGGGATTTTATTAAAGTTATGATTATTCACTACTTGTTATTATCACATGCTTTCATGAGCTTATTGTGTTTTGTACTTGGTTCTCTTTGCAGTTAATATGATTAATGTTTCCGCTGTCACTGCCAAGTTAATTAACATTCTATTTCTAAATAATTCACATTTTGGTCTTGTTAGTTCTGAAGTTAATTTAGTTTCAGTTCCTAGAAACACTTGGTGGCTGGATTCTGGTGCTACAACCCACATAAGTGTTTCTATGCAAGGTTGCCTAAACTTTAGAAAGTCTAGTGATGAACAAAAATTCATCTATTTGGGGGTTGGAAATCCAGTGGAAGTTTTAGGCATAGGGACTTTTAGGTTATTGTTAAATACTGGTTCCTTTATAGAATTGAAAAACACATTTATTGTACCGTCTTTTAGACAGAATTTGGTTTCAGTTTTTGTATTGGACAAAGAAGGTTTTGTTTGTTCATTTGGTAACAGAAAATGTAGTGTTTATCTCAATTCTGTACTTGTTGGAACTAGTTATTTATCTAATATTGACAATCTTTATTTACTTGAAACAGTAAATTTAGGTGATGAGTCCCAAAATACTGAAACTAGAGGCATTAAACGCAAATTATCAATAGAAAATTCTTTCTCTTTATGGCATAGGCGTTTGGGTCATATCTCTAAAAAGAGAATTGATAGGCTTATGTCAGAAGGAATTCTTGATAAACTTGAGGATTCAAGTAATAATATTTGTATTGAGTGCATAAAGGGAAAAACCACTAACAAGAGAAAGTTTATAGCCGAGAGAACTAAGGATGTCTTAGAGTTGATACATACAGATATTTGTGGACCTTTCCCTACGGTTTCTTAGAATGGTCAACAATATTTTATCACATTCATAGACGATTATTCTCGTTATGACTATCTGTTCTTAATGCATGAGAAATCACAAGCATTGGACATGTTTAAGTTGTTTAAGGCCGAAGTTGAAACTCAGTTTGGAAAATCAATTAAGGCCATTCGATCCAATCGTTGTGGTGAATACTACGGAAGGTATGACGGATCAGGTGAATAACGTCCGGGTCCATTTGCCAGATTTCTTGGTGAGTGTGGGATTGTTCCTCAGTACATCATGCCTGGTTCTCCTAACATGAATGGTGTTTCAGAAAGGAGGAACAGAACTCTTAAGGATATGGTAAGGAGTATGATTTGTCGTACCACTTTGCCACATTCACTATGGGGAGATGCATTAAGAACTGCAGTCTATATTCTCAATAGAGTTCCTACAAAAGCTACAAACAAAACCCCTTATGAATTATGGACGGGTAAGAAACCTGTCATAAGGCATTTTCGTGTTTGGGGATGTCCAGCTGAGGCTAGGCCTTTTAAGCCACATGAAAAGAAACTGGATGCAAGAACAGTTAGTAGCTATTTTGTAGGATACCCTGAGAAGTCCAGGGGTTACAAATTCTTTGATCCCAAAACTAGAACTTTTTTTGAGACAGGAAATGCTAAATTTTTTGAGGATGTTGAGTTTGGGGGGGAAGATAAGGCTAATGACTTTGTCTTAGAGGAGGATTCAGTTGATATTCCTCCTATAGCTGTTGTTGACCCTGATCAAGTTTTCATTCCTAATGTCATTCAACAACAGCATTTGGAAGACAATATTGAGCTTCCTATCCATCAAGAATATCCAACAGTTCCTCAATCCAGTGTTAATGAGGAGCATGAGAATCAAACTCAACAAACTCAAAATGAACTAGTGCCTTTAAGGAGATCCACGAGAGATAGGAGAAGTGCAATTTCTAGTGATTATATTGTATTTCTCCAAGAACATCAGGATACTATTGATTCAGTGGGAGATGATCCACTCACCTTCCATGAAGCAATTAGTTGTTCTAATGCTCAAAAGTGGATTGATGCCATGGGTGAAGAAATTCAATCTATGAAAGACAATGACGTTTGGGATCTTGTACCATTGCCAGAAGGAGTGAGACCTATTGGTTGCAAATGGATTTTTAAAACCAAAAGGGATTCACAAGGCAATGTGGAAAGATTTAAAGCGCGTCTTGTCGTTAAGGGATTCACCCAAAGGGAAGGCATTGACTATAAAGAGACTTTCTCTCCGGTTTCATCGAAAGACTCTTTTAGAGTTATTATGGCACTGGTAGCATATTTTGACCTTGAGCTTCATCAAATGGATGTTAAGATAGCTTTTCTCAATGGTGACATTGATGAAATAATTTATATGTTACAACCAGAAAGATTAGATTCAGATGGATCTAATCAATTGGTTTGTAAATTGAAAAAATCCATTTATGGGCTCAAGCAAGCTTCTCGTCAATGGTACCAGAAATTTCATCAGGTAATTCTCTCATTTGGTTTTGAGGTGAATACTGTTGAAGATTGTGTGTACCATAAGTTCAGTGGGAGTAAATTTATATTTTTGGTTCTTTATGTGAATGACATTTTGCTTGCCAGTAGTGATTTGCAATTACTTCAGGATACTAAGAAATTTCTTTCAAAGCAATTTGAAATAAAAGATCTTGGTGAAGCCTCTTTTGTATTAGGGATCCAGATTCATCGTGATCGCTCACGAGGAATATTAGGATTATCACAAAAGAGTTATATTGAAAAAGTATTGCAACGGTTTGGCATGCAAAATAGCAAACCACTTGAAACCCCTGTGGCTAAAGGAGATAAATTCGGTCTTAAATAGTGTCCAAAAGGTGAATTTGATACTAAATTTATGGAAAACATCCCTTATGCTTCAGCAGTAGGGAGTTTGATGTATGCACAGGTCTGCACTCGTCCTGACCTTGCATACATTGTTGGAATGCTTGGCAGATATCAAAGTAATCTAGGAAGAGAACATTGGGTTGCAGCCAAAAGAGTTTTCAGATATTTGCAAAACACAAAAGATTATATGCTCATCTACAGAAAGTCAGACAGACTTGAGATCATTGGGTATTCTGATTCTGACTTTGCTGGATGCCAAGACAGTCGTAAATCGACATCTGGATATGTGTTTCTATTAGCTGGAGGTGCAATATCTTGGAAAAGTGCTAAGCAGACACTTGTTGCATCTTCTACTATGGAAGCAGAATTTGTTGCATGTTATGAGGCATCCAATCATGCAGTATGGCTGCGAAATTTTATTTCAAGACTGCAAATTGTCAATGGTGTTGAAAGACCACTCAAGTTATTCTGTGATAATAGAGCAGCAGTCTTGTATTCAAACAACAATATGAGCTCTTCTAAATCAAAGCATATAGACATCAAGTTCCTTGTAGTAAAAGAAAGAGTTCAGAGTGGCTTGATTTCTATTGAGCTGTTAGGAACAAATTTTATGATTGCAGATCCACTCACTAAGGCATTGGCCCCTAAAGTTTTTCATGAACATCTTGAAAACATGGGCATTACAGTTTTTGATATCATTTGATTTAGTGAGAGTGCCTTTTTGTTCCATTTGGTTATTACTGTATTTATTGTCATGACATTAATGAAATTTTTCATTTTTCATTATTTGCTCTGCTCTTTGATCTCATTTGGTTAAAGTTGGACCAGTTGGAAATTAAAAGTGATGCTATCACATTATGTTATTTCCATGCTACACATCCATACTAGATCTATGTCATTTGGTTGAGTTAATACATGTGATCACTGTGGGTCTAATTGTGATAATATGTCAATGACCACCCCTTTGGTCCTTGTGTTAATAAGACTGATGGATGAGATTGTTTTAGATGACATCTTAAGCTTTATGCGCATAAAGATTGTGTTAGAGATTTATATACGATTAAAGGTTTTATTGTGTAATTACATAGTTGTCTCGTCCAAGTGGGAGATTGTTAGGATCTATGTGGACTATGCACCATGTACATACATAATATATTGCATTTGGGTACGTAGATGTACATGCATTGCAGTAATTAATCGTGTATAATTTAATCTCTAAATTATTTATTGTCATCTATTAATTAGAGTATGTTATTGTGTAGAATCCTTAGGGGGCATAATTGTCTTATCTCTGATGGGCTGATAAGTAATTATGCCCATTAGGCTTTTCCTATTTATAGGTATGATCCCTGATTGAGGTGTAAGGTTCTGTCGAGAGGTTTTCAGTTTAGTTTCCATCGGCCGCCCTGCCTCTCTTGACGAATAACACAATCAGTCAAAAGATCACTCTGATTAAATTTACAGTATCATAAAATCCGATATGTTATTTTACCACAATATTTTCCATTCAATTCAGTGCAAGATATTATGTTCAATTTAACATTGCCTGCTGCACCGGCCATCTTCAGCCGTGTCGTCTTGCAGCTAATTTGTTGCTTGCCTGGTCTTTGCCTTTTCGTTTGTAGCTATACATAAGCGGCGGGACGAGGCTTTTGGGGATTATTTTAAGCAATAATACTGGGGTTTTGTCAACGACGGACATGTCCGTTGCCACAGGGTTGATGGAGACGGAGGGGGATGAATCTTCTTCACTTCTTGTGATCATATAGATGACGGGCGAATACAAAGTATATTCCCCCTGATTCATTAATTTTGACAGCAACTGTGCAACTTTCCGCTTGATCCACGGACGGTCCGTCGAGCTACCCAGCCCTCTGCATGAAACATGCAGGTACGTAAGACGCCCAATCGGCGGACGTGCATGAACAGCACGCACGTGCACGTCGGCCGGCCTTAGATGTGGAGATGGCAAAAACAAATAAATATAACAAGTTAAGAATATTAATTAATTTTATAGATCAAATCGAATATTCGACGAATCAAAATATAATTTTCACCTCTGAACATACTTTAATTTCTACCTTAACGTGTTTGTTTGTTCCGCTACTTTGTATCTTGAACCCGGTCCAATTGGAAGCTAGCATAATTCCAAGTGAACCAAGTTGTTCATGCCTTCCAATACTATCAAAGTCTCAAATTATTAATAGATCCATTCGCTAAAGAATAAGAACTAAGTACTACTAGTGTGATTTTGACTTTTTTAATTTGACCGATTTGGCAAGTCAATCACTACACGGTTTGAATTCCTCGGGCCCAATGGATTCTAGTTTTGACTTTTCCGGAGCATATGTTGTGGTGTGTAGCTGTCTTTAGTTCCATTATTACTTAAATTAATGACTAGATTGCAATAATTGAATCGATATATTATTAAAAAATTTTGCTTTTTGTTAAAAAAAAATTGAGCTTTGACAATTACTTCCTAAATTTGTAATCTTCTTTTTAAATATTTAATATTGCATTATTGAGCACATGTATTTATTTATTTTATTTTATTTATGTGTGTGCATTTAGTCGCTTACTAATTGGTTCACATTTGTGGCTTCACCCAATAGCAAATGGTTGGGAGGTTTGACGAATTAGAGAAAATGGCAATGCTTGAAGCAATCAAGGGGATGAAAGTAGGTGTGCTCCACATGTTTAGGAGAAAGAAAAAAGCATATGCAGGTCCCTGCTTAAGATGAAATACGCGTAAAATATTGTCTAGTCATATATAGGGATTCCAAGTAGGATCATTCAAAGCCTTCTTTCAGGTTTTGAACTCATACCTCTTAACTCTAATCTTATTAGATTAACGAAAAAGTATTATTACAATTTTATTAATATATTAAAACTAATATTACAAATGTAAAAAACTTCTAAAAATATATAAATTATCAAATAATAAAAAATATATAAATTATCATAATAATAAAAAATATATAAAGAAATAAGAAAAAAATATTAATTTATTAAAATTTTATTTAGATATTAAAATTATATATATATATATATATATATAGTTAAGAAGCGAGTAGTGTCGGCTTGGGCCGACACATGCCGTGCCAAACCTCATCACGTGACGTGCCCAGCTCAACACGCATGCCTAAAGAGTTTAGCCTAGTGTTAGGCCCCAAGAATCTCGGGCTGGCCAAGGCGGAATGGGTTGGGCGGCAGCCCAAGCCCATCCTGTGCATGCAAATGTGGACCCTAGACTTATGCTCAAGTCGTTCGATCAATGGGCTAGGTTGACTCCGAAACGAAGAAATCGGGACGCATAGTTTTTAGAGATGCTACAGCCGCATCTTTGTCTCCCTCTCGTCGCACGGACGTGAGCCATTCGCCTCGCGGATCGGACGCAGAAGGTTGCACCGGTAGATGATGCGGAAAGAAGGGCGATGTGGGGGACGAGCAGAAGGCGCCGACGCACGCGGAAGAAATGGGTGCGGCTTCCCGATTTGGAGAAGAGGTGGCTTCGTTAGCGAACGACGCAGATGAGCATCCTTCTTTGCTCCTTTTAAAGCACGAGGGAGAGTTTGTGGTAGGGGTGAGCATAATTCGGTAAAAACCGAATTGATAATTTATTAATCTTTAATTTTTTATCGGTAATTTACCGATTTACCGATCGATTTTTACCAATCGGTAATATTTTAATTAGGTAATATTTAATATTTTTTAATTTTTTTAATAGATTAATTATATAATATTTTAATATTTTTTAATCGGTAAATCGGTAATTTACCGATCAGTAATTCGGTAATTTACTGATCGGTAAATACCAAGTTCGGTATCGGTTTCGGTAATAGATTTTTCGGTTTTCGGTAAATTGGTTTTCGGTTTTCGGTAAATTGGTTTTCGGTTTTTCGGTTTTTACCGAATGCTCACCCCTAGTTTGAGAGGAGGAGGCAAGCGAGCTGGAGAGAAATCTATAGAGTTTTGAGTGCCGAGCAAGCGGCACAAAAGGCATCCGGTAAGGTGAGCGCTTGTAATCCGCAGCGAGGGTCACCGCTGACGGGAGAGTGAGAGAAAGAAAGAGAGGGAGGGTTTTTGTAATTCGCTATTTGAGAATAGGAGTGAAATTTCCCTTCCTTCCGGTTGTCTTCCTCGGCTCTGACAAGTTCCCCTATCATCCGTGCTTCCGGCGGCGACAGCAAGCTCAGTTGCATCACCCTCAGGCGGCATTTCCATGCAGCATTAAGGGCTGAGGAGGAGGCGGCGACCCTCCTCCTGCCATCATGCCCGGAACTCCGACGGCTGGAATCTCCAGCAACGTCGGCGTCGAATGCAAGCAGCCTTCGACACGCGACGAGTGAAACAAAGGACGAACGCATCGGGTGGGCATTCGCTTCGAGGAGAGAAGATCGGTCAAAATCCAAACGACGAAGCGGCGCGGTCCATGCGAAATTTTGACTCTATGCATGATTTTGACTGGGTCAAAATAGAAGAAAAATTAAATTTGGGGATAAAATTAGGGATTTGACACTGTCTTCGGTGCGGGCGTGACACCTAGCCTAACACAAAATGCACAGTTGTTTGCTCATAGCCCATTGACTTGGTCAATGAATTATACTATGCCCGACCCATGTTGGGCCATGCTGCACAGGGTGCGGGGTCGATCTGGCTCATTAGCCATCTCTAGTTTGGTGTACAAATTTAAAAGATAACGTGTTTGCATACATCATATATAAAATTTATAAATTAATTAAATTTTATAGATTTTGCCTAGATTTTATAGAACAGATTTCATAGAATATTAATTAGATTTTATAAAATATCAGCTAAAATTCATAGAATAGAATGTTAGATTATATTTTATGTATTTTAACTAGATTTTATAGAATTTGACATCATTCTTCCAAATTTGATCAATTTACATAAAATCTGATAAACATTATATGAAAGATCAAAATCTATCAAAATATAGTTAATATTTTATTAAATCTAATCAAATCAATATTTTATAAAATATATTCAATTTTATAAAATCTAGTCTCTAGGTAAATTTTATTAAATCGGATCAACATTGTACTAAATCTTATAAATATTCTATAAAATCAGATAAATTTTTATAAAAATTAATTGAGCTGGGTAACAAACCAACTCGAACTAAAATATTGGCTTGGTTCATAAAATTGGGTCAATATAGTCTGATTTCAAATTGTTAAGTTTGGTTCAATTTTTGGTTCAACAAAATAGTTTGGTTCATTAATTTAGGTTTGGTTGGTTGGATTTAGCCTGGGTTCAATTTGATCAGTAATTGGTATGTGCGCGGCGAACACACGGAATTCAGCCCAATAGCCCATTAGGGATGGGCACTGGCCAGTGGCCACTCGGTTGTGTGACTTATGTCTAGTGGAGAACAACAACAAAAAAATTTAGGGGATTTTTTTTGTAAAATAAAGGTTTTCCATTGTCTCATATCATATTTTTTTTATTTTTTTTCAGTATTCAAATGTTAGATTCTGATTGGATTTTTTTAAAAATTTAAATATAAAATTAATAAAATGAATCTCAAAAACATAAAAATTTAAACACGTAAAATTTAAAACCATTTCTTTAATTTTAATATAAGTACAGTTTTAAAACTATATTTATTTAAAAATTTAAAAAGAATAATTACTAACAAAATTGACATAAAATGTATTAAGTGCTCCATTATCCTTTATTTCTTTGAAGGGAAACGATGAGATAATAGAAAAGTGGAGCCATTTTGGCTGCCGTCGAAATTGGACGAAAAATCAAAGAAACAAAAAAAAAATGTGCTCGCATGTGCAATCCAACCCTCTTGCCATCCAGCCCTCTCGCAGTCGCCGTCGCCGTTGCCGTCGCCCTTAGCCCTTCAGCCCGCTTGCCGTCGTCATTGCCCTCAGCCCTCCAGCCCGCTTGTCATCGCCCTTGCCCTCAGAGCCCTCGCCCATCGCTCTCTAGAGTCCTCATCGTCACCACTCGCCCATTTCCCTCTAGCCCGCTTGCCCATTGCCCTCTATCCAACTCACCCATCGTCTTCCAGCCCACTTGTTGTCGCCCTCATCCTCAGCCCGATCATCGTCGCTACCTCCTTTATCGCTATGGGAAAGAATTTTTAGTCACATAGTTTCACATAATCAAATTTTCCTTCCTTCTTATTTTTTCTTCACCTCTTATTTTTTGTCTCTTTATTTTCTTTTCCTGTAATGAAACACAACCTTAGTAAATTTTGTGCTCAAAGTCCACCCTTGTGTTTGTGATTTGGAATAAAGGTTTTTTTTTTCATTTAAAAAAAGAGATAATTTTAATTAATGAAGCTCGAATTTTCTAAAGGTTTATGAAGAACTTACGGCCACCAGTTCACCCTTAATTAGGGACAACACGAATACGCACACATGTATACAAAGTCAACTTATGCATTTCATTTTCAACTTTGAAATCCATGTCAAACTGTAGATCATTGACTTTATTCCCTGGGAGGAATTGGGCATCCTCTTTTTCTTTATTCAGAAATTTCTCCAGATAGATTCTCTGTGTTTCTCTTCCTGACCATGAAAAGGAGCCGCTGTGTTTTAGCAAGAGGATGCTCTGCTTTCAGCAGGGCCCAGAGTCAACTTCCATGCCGCAGCTTGACAATTAATTTTGCTCTGTAGCTTTTATTATTTTAGCTTAAGAAGTAAGCAGGAGATTGTGAGTTGCTTTAGATTGAAAATATAGAAAAAAATTGTAAAGAAAACCAGAGACGATAAGATTCTGTCGTAATCAAAGATTTAATGTTCGCAGTACAAAAGTCAGACATAAGTATTTTGCTTGAGTATTACAATACAATCAATCATTGCAAGAGGTTTACAGTAAGTAAGCAGAGTCAACTCTGAAACGAAAAATGGCACACGAAATGGATTGAATCGGAAAACAGAGCGAGCATTTTATTGAAGGCAGATGCAGATGCAGCTGCAGCTGAGTCCACGAACTTGGAATTGTTCAGCGAAGGGACGGCGGACGCTTCTGACCAGTGGAGCCGTCGTCGCCGTTCTTGCGCGGGCGGCTGCTTCTGCCGAGGTTGACGTACACGCCGGGGCTGCCTTGGACGCAGGCGGCGCCGAGCAGCAACGAGTTGTTCACGCTCTGCACGTTGCTGTTCACCAGCGAGAAGAACGGCTTCTGCTGCTTCCCATCGTTGACTTCGGATTCAGTGTCCGTGTAATAGTCATACGTTTCGCCGACGTCAGTCTTCTTTACCTCAGTCTCGGGTTGACCTCTCACGTTGTAGAACAGTTGCAGCTGCTGCTTCTTCTCTGTCTGGTGGCCGTAGGCGGCGCCGAGGTCCATGAACGCCCCGACGTTGCGGCCGGTGAAGCTGACGGCCCTCGCCTCCGACTTTGCCGGATTCTTCTTGTCCTCGCTCTTTGGCGAAGCAGAGGAGGGGGCTTTCGCGTCCTGGCTGCGCTTATTGAAGGAGTCATTCCTATTGGTCTTAAGCGGCTCCCCAGCTCCGCCGCCGAGGACTCCCTTCGTGCCATTTTTCTCAGGACTCCCGTTTCCGGCTGCGGCAGGACTGATCGGGTTCGGTCTGGGCTCAGGCTTCGACGCGCTAAAGCTGGAGGAAAGAGAGGGATTCGCGACCACCTTGGGAGATTGGGGAGGAGCCAGCGACCGCGTTAGCGCCAGCGCCACTGGCACCGGCGCCGAAGGTGGAGTTTGTACGGGGTTCGGTTTGGGCTCAGGCTTCGGCGCTCTAAAGCTGAAGGTAGGAGAGGGATTCGCGACGACCTTGGGAGATTGGAGAGGAGTCAGCGACCGCGTTAGCGTCGGCGCCACTGGCGCCGGCGCCCGAGGTGGAGGTAGTTTGGGGGCCGCCTCCGCGACGGGAGTAATGGTAGGACCATTACCATTGGCAGTTGCTGGTGCGGGGCCCGATAGTGGTACGAGAGACTGAGGTGGTGGAGCTTGAAACAGTGGCGCCGGCTGTGCAAGAGCGGTGGTCCTTCCAAGAGCAAGTGATGCTTGGCGAATGGGCGGCCCTCGAGACGGCGGTGGCGTTTGGGGCTGCGTCGGCGGAGGGTCGATATTCCGGACTTGTGAGCCCAGGCGGAGCAGCCACGGGCGGGCGGGCGGCGGCTGGGTCGACATAGCTGCTGAAGTGGGGCCAAACGAGGCTTAAGTCTGGAGTTAGCGAGCTGAAGGGATGCGAAGCTACTCCCTATTTGTAGGGAGCGGACGACGAGCCAAAAGAAAGAACAACTCCATGAGCGAAGCAGGAAGGGCTGAGGGGTAAAGTGGGAGGGATCGGATGCGAGGAACAGGAAGCGGAGGACAACGACGACGGCGACGCGCACGGCGAAAGCTTCTCGGGGCATCAAAGCTGCATCCAATTCGGCGAGCTGAGAACTTTAATTTTTTTCTCGTTTGTGCGATGCATTAGCCTCGGGTAAATTAACTAATATTTTGGTTCAGCTCACGTGGGCACTGTACGAGGTAGCGGTGTTCTATTTAAAGAAGTCAGTGTCAACTGTTCGCGTTGACCTGCGCATTTGGCTTCTCTGCACAACACAAGCTGGCAAAAAAGTTGGCACCTTCAATCGCTTTTGCTGGAGCGACAAGTAAAATAGGGCGAAAAGCGTTTACTTTTGCTGGAGTGCACAGCAGGGCATAAAGCAAATATGCTTCTGCATATTTGAGATGAGACCGGTATGAAATTTATTTTACTATAGTATATGTTGATATATATGAAATTATAGTAGCTTAATATTAATATGCACTATTTATACCGGTCCGATAGCTAATCCAACCATATTGCCGAATCGGTTGCCGAATCGGTTTTCAAAATCTTACGCCAAACGCACCCCTAAGTTAGTCCTCTTTGATAAATTTTTATAGGGCTAAACAATCATTGGACTTATATATCTACCGTCATCTTATTCTCTTGAACTAGTCTCGAGTGCGCTGTTGTCTCTTATACGCTAGTATGTTTGAGAAGTGGTCTCATTGAACTCAAGATTGTGGTTGAAGAAGTCTAGTTGAGTGGCCTTGAGCTGGTTTGTCGTAATAGATTTCTCTTAAAACTTTATGCTTAAGATTACACTTGCGTACATCTAGTGTCAATCAAAACACCTTTTAGATTTCGCCATATCGATGGTTCCTTTCCTAGTGAACAATGAAAGGTGAAGTGGAGCAGTGTCCCATCAGATTTTGAAGTGGGTGCTAGAATCTATACTCTTTCTAAATTTTAGAAAAGAAGATGCTGTGAGTAGAGGTGGCCAACGGGCCGGGCCGGCCCGCGGCCCGCACGGCCCGGCACGACACGGGCCGGCCCGGGCACGGCCCGTTGACTTGGTCAACGGGCCGCGGGCGGCCCGCGGCCCGGTTCGGGTCGTGCTGGGCCGGAGGTCCGCGGCCCGCGGGCCGGGCCGGGCACGGCCCGTGGTCGGGCCGGGCCAGGCACGGCACGGGCCCGTGCCGAGCACGGCACGCGGGCCGGGCCAGGCACGGCACGCGGGCCGGGCCAGGCACGGCACGGGCCCGTGCCGAGCACGGCACGCGGGCCGGGCCAGGCACGGCACGGGACCGTGCTCGGCACGGCACGCGGGCCGTGCCAGGCACGGCACGCGGGCCGGCACGAGCACGGCACGCGTGGTTTAGGCGCCAACGGTAGAAAATTTGATTTTGGCATGTGTTTTTACCCAAATACCCCTATAACGGTTTGAAAAAATTTAAAAGTTAGGGATATAATTGTCTTTATGTTATAAAATTACCATTTTAGCCCCTTTTAATAATTAAAAATAGGGGATAAATATGTAAATTTACACCCAATTCATCCCTATAAATTGACCCCCCAACCCTCTCATTTCTTCACACAAGTTTCCAATTAACTTTGGATTACTTTCTCATTCTCTCTTAATACTTTCCTAATCTCTTTTCTAAGTCTTGAGTTTCAATTAGCCATCAAGATTTCAAAGCTCCCTCGGTCTAGTCACGTGGAGAAGATCAAGTAAGTAGTAAATTAATTTACTTTTAGTCTTTTTTTAATGTAATTGTACTTAAATTTAAATTATTCTAATATAAATTTTTTTCATAATTATGATTAATTAAGGTTGTTGAAGGCTGAAACCTCAACTTCTAAGTTCTTACTAAGCGATCTTCAAACACGTGATAAGGTAATTTTTTAATGTATAATTTATTATTAGTAACTATTTAATCTTATTTTATAAATTTTTTTTGCTAACTTTTAATATTATATGTAGAATTAATGGCGGGATTTAACAATACATGGGATCTTTTGCCATGGGAGATTGAATTAGAGCAGGAGCTAATGGGGACAACTAACCCCGTTATGCCACCCGATCAAGATGTCAACCCTCCGCCTTACGACCCAAATCAACAACAGCAAGATCATGTTGAATTTGAGCCTACTAACACTATGCAGGGAGAGGAGGGATGCAGTGCAGTGCAAACCCTCACGAGTCTACTGTGTCAGGCTCAAGAAAACGCACGAGCGACGTTTGGAAGAGCTTCGATGTGGTGATGATTAACGGCGAAGAAAGAGCCAGCTGCAAAAAATGCAAAAAAGTCTTGACTTGCAAATCATCGGGTGGAACTGGTCATTTGACTCGCCACATCAGAAGCCATCAAACTCAAATCGATCGTGCACAGGCTACTCTAAATCTTTCCTCTAGTTCTTTTGAAATTTTTAATTATTCTACTGAAGTTCTTAGAAAAGAATTAGCTAAATTTATTGTTTGGGATGAACAACCATTTTCTTTAGCAGAAAATTATAAATTTGAAAAATTTATACATAAATCACTACAACCTAAATATAAAAAAGTAAGTAGACAAACCATGCGTAGGGATGCTATAAAAATTTTTTCTGAATATAAAACTAATCTTTTACAAGCTTTAATTACATTAATTTCTTGTATTTCTTTAACATCTGATATTTGGACTAGTAATCATTCTGATCAGTCATACATGTGTATTACGGCACATTGGATAGATAGTGAATTTTTTTTACAAAAAAGAATTATTGCATTTAAAATTTTTGAATATCCTCATACTGCAAATGCTATAGTTAGACAATTTCATAGCATTTTACATTCATATAATATAATTAATAAAATTTTTTCAATTAGTTTTGATAATGCAAGTAATAATGATAGTGCAATTGATAAATTAAAAAGATTGTTAAATCCAATATTTAATGGTGCTTTTTTTCATATACGATGTGCATGCCATATTCTAAACTTATGTGTTCAAGATGGAATAAGAGAAGTAGATGAACATGTAACTAAATTAAGAAATGCTGTTAGATTTGTTACTTCTTCTACTTCTAGAAATCAAGATTTTAGACAAATATGTAAATCTTATGGTTTGTCATATAAAAAATTTAAACTTGATATTAAAACACGATGGAATTCTACTTATGATATGCTAACAACATGTTTTCCATTTAAGGATCCTCTTACATTATTTTATAATGAAAGAATGCCTGATGGAAATATCGAAGAAAATGATTGGGATAAAGCAAAGTTACTACAAAATATTTTAGAAATTTTTTATAATGCTAGCACTCATTTATCTGGTGTTTATTATCCTACATCATGTTTAATTTTAGAACATTTAGTTTTAATTAGTGAAATTTTTTCTCAATATAGACATGATGAAAATGTTTTTCAAGTAATTTTAAAAATGGAAACAAAATTTAAAAAATATTGGAAAAATATATCTCCTTTATATTGTTTAGCTTCAATTATGGATCCTAGATTAAAATTAGAAGGTGTTCATATTTTATTAGATGAATATTATAAAAATATGGAACTTGAAGGAGTAGATGAGAAAAAAAATGAAGTTTCTACCTTATTAGATGAAATGTATAATGTTTATAATTTAAAATTTGGAAATACAATGAATCCAACATCCTCTCAAACTAATGTATCTACTAGTAGTAAAAATATTACAGGAAGAATACGCTCAATCTTAAATAGAAAAGGAACATCAACAAGTCGATCTAGTAATTTTAATGAATTAACATTTTTTTTAGAAAATAATCATACATCTTTACTCACAGAAGAACAAATAGATAATTTTGATATTTTATCATGGTGGAGATTACAAGGAAAATCATATCCTGTGGTTTCTGCCATGGCACGTGATCTACTCACTCCTCCGGTGTCTACTGTAGCATCGGAGTCTTGTTTTAGTGCAGGCGGCAGGGTGCTGGACAAGAAGCGAAGCCGAATGAACGAAGAAAGCGTGGAAATGTGTATTTGTCTTAAAGATTGGCTAGATGCTGAAGATCGTCTTCAAGATAAAGGTGGTCATTCAACTTCATCGGATGATGATGAACGAAGTCTTGGAAGTGCAAGCGGAAGCAACAATGGATAAACGTTGTAATAAATAATTATAAAAAAAGTTGTAAAAGAGTTGTAGAAAGAGTTGTAAAAGAGTTGTAAAAAGAGTTGTAAAAAAAGAACTACGTAGACCTGATTCCTCCTTTGAGTGAGGTACGTAGGCAGCCTGTAATGGGTCCGGTCTAAAATATATAAAATTTTAACATTTGTTCAAAAATTTGTGCAATATACATTCTCAATTTCTCAATTTTTTTTATTTTTTCATATTTTATATATTTTAATTAAGTAATAATTTACTTATTAATTTTTTTTTTAAATTTGGCCCGCGGGCCAACTTTGGCCCATGGGCCACAATCGGCCCGCGGGCCAACTTTGGCCCATGGGCCACAATCGGGCCGGGCCAAACACGGCCCGAACCCCCTCATTTGGCCCGTTGGGCCGTATTCGGCCCGCGTGCCTAAATTAGCCCGCGGGCCGTGCCTGGCCCGCGGGCCGGATCCGGCCCGCGTGCCGGATCCGTGCTCACGGTTCAACCGAACCGTGCCTGGGCCGGCACGGTTAATCGGGCCGCGGGCCGTGCCGGGCCCAAGAATTTTCCGGCCGTGCCGTGCCCGGCACGGCACGACTTGAACCGGGCCGTGCCTGGCACGGCCCGACCGGAAGCGGGCCGAGGCGGGCCCGGGCCCGGGCCGGCCCGGGCCCGGCCCATGGCCACCTCTAGCTGTGAGTACTAAAAAATAATTTCTACCTAAAAGTAAGCCATACAGGATAACTGCTTGTTTGATTCCACTTAAAAGCTTCGTAACTGTGTAAAATTATGTTATGCTATATTATTAAAATTTATAAGATATCTGATTAATGATTTTTTAACTCCTACAAAAGTTTAAAATAATAAATAAATAAATATTTTTTAAATTACTTAAAATAATAATATATTTTATTTTATTAGTATTAAAATTTTAATTATTTAAAATAATAATATTCAAAATTTTAAACAAAATCATGTGAATTATTTTTTTTGAAGTAGTGGTTGCAAAAATATCAAATTGTAGCTTTTCCAACTTTTATTTTTTTATTGCTTTTTTTTACTTTTTGCTTTTTATTACTAAACAGTTTTTTATCTGCTTTCTACTTTAAAATTACTTAAAAGTAGCTTAAAAGCAAAGTCAAACATGCAATAAGGGCCTGTTTGGCCTCGCTGTTAATAGCTTTATAATTGTGCTGCACTGTGCTGTGTTGTACTGTGTTGTACTGTCAAAATTTATAAGATGTTTGGTTAATAACTTTTTAACTACTGTCAAAATTTAAAATAATAAATAAATATATTATTTTAAATTATTTAAAATAATAATATATTTTATTTTTTTAGTATTAAAATTTTGAATTATTTAAAATAATAATACTTAAAATTTTAAACGAAATAATATAAATTACTTTTTTGAATAAGCAGAAGCTGCAAAAGCTGTAAAAGCATCAAATTGTAGCTTTTCTAACTTTTATTTTTTTGCTGCTTTTTTCTGCTTCTGCTTTTTATTACCAAACAGTTTTCTTTCTGCTTTCTGTTTAAAAACTGATTAAAAGCAGCTTAAAAGTGGAGCCAAACAGGCCATAAGTATTATATTTTTATGAGTATGGATAAGCTACACAAGGCTTAGGCTATGCTCTCAACACTCAAAGAAAAAAATGTTAATATTTTATCCACTAAAGGGGCATTATGACATTTTGAAGTGAGAGCAACTGTGAGTCTATGCTATTAGTGAAGTTTAGAAAAAAAAAAATGCTATGGATATTACCTGGGTAATTTTTTATTAAGGCACTTCGCATAAAGGGTGGGTTTAGAAACCAGGTATTATGTGCTCACACACAAGGTTAATTCGTTTGGGACTAAGCATATCCTTCAAGGGCTTATGAGTATATATAGTGTGTGAGTGAACATGTGTGCTTAGCATCAAGGAATGTTCATTAAGGGCTTATGAGTATGAAAGAGTCATGTTTGGGCTTAATGAATGATAAGCTCTACTTGGTGGTGTGTAAAAGAGAAGTGTTTGGACCTTAGGTACATCCTTAGGGGAATTATGTGTATAGATAGGTTATATTATGGCTTAATAACTCGCATACTATTTTACCGGACAACTATTTTTAGTTCTTTTTATTTTGCATTTTGTATACTATTAATAAATAATAATTAACATCATTTTAATAGTTTTAATTAGCTATTAGCCTCCTTATTTATATTAGGCGACTGAGATAAGTTTATTAATATAATTGGTTATGTTATTTTAGACTGTGTGCCTCTACTATATAAGTAGAGACAACACAACTTCTAATACACATTGCATTTGATTCTCTTTGTGAGCCGTAAGCCCAGTTAGCGGTCCATATATGGAACCCAATTTTACACGGCTCAAGATCAGACCATAATTCATTTGTAGGCCCAATATAATGTGGCTTAGTTTGTGCCCAATTCATTTGTAGGCCAAAATCCAAATCTAAGGTGGGTTTATGAGGCCTATTTGTGGGGTTAGTCTTATTCTATTTTGACTTTGACTATTTAGGCTCGGAATTGATTTCTATACAATTTTTATGAATTTTAATATATATAATTGATTTTTTAAAAATATATTAAAAGTAGAAAGTTATGTTAGAGCTATAAGATATTGTAATGAGATCAATTTCACTTTAAACTATTTAGTGAAATCGATGTTCTAGTAAAGATTTTAATCGTTAATAATAAGATTTTTGGGTCAAACCTCCAACAACGAGTGTGTGCCTTCTTCGATTATTAATGTTGACAAAGTCTTAAAAGTTAATGAGAAAGTATGAGAAAGAATAATCAATCAAGAACAAAGTAAGCACAATTGACGGACAACACACGAAGAACTAATCTCACATTTGGAAGACAAGTACAAATGAAACATTCCATTCCTTCAAGTTTGAGGTTAATTTCTCCACATCTACTCCGCAACAACCACACAAGTGTCCACACCAAAGCCCTCCTTTTCCTCTGCTTAATCGACAGCCCCCATCTGTTGTCAAAAGGAAGGTCAACGGCAGCTAGATGTCATCAGTCTCCTTAACAAGAGCGGCTGCAGCCCGATGCAAGGACAAATCCTGCATTTGAAAGTCCGCATGCAGGATTAAGAAATTGGGAGTTGGTCAGTGCAGTCCAAACAAATGTAAAGTCAGTGCACTTGTGGCTTCTGGAATTTGGTGCAGTATTCAGCAAGCCAGTCTGAGGGCCATGCAGGGAGTGAGGAATGGTGGTGACCTAATCAGTGGAAGAAAAACTGGCCATAATGGATTTGTAGTTTGATTGATTAGTGTGAGAAGTTTTGGCATTTTGCCCTTATTGTGCTTTGTTAAGGGGATGAGATCCTTAAAGATCTGTCCTTTGAGGTAGCTAAACAAACTTTCAGAGGATTTCTTTTAGGAACATTTCACTTCAGAGAGATAATGCTGACTGACATCAGTAGAGGTGTTTAAAAAATCATTAAACTATGACTAATCAATCAAACTGAACCATAAATTAGGTTACACTAATTGAAAAATTGATCAAATGAGTGAATTTTTTATGCTTTTGATTGATTTATGATTTGGAGTTACCTGTAGGTTATAGGTTTCGTAAGTGATTACATGAAACTAATGATTCACTGAAAAACAGATTTTATTTTTGTTTTGAAAATGGTATAAAATTTTTTTAGAACCGGTGAATAATTCATCAATCACATCATGTGTTCATATCTCTCTGTTTGAAATGCCCTAATCCTAAGGGACAGCTTACATCATGTGAGTGCCGGGCTGTTCCCTTGATCCCTGCTGCACATTCTTGCCATCCAATCAATGGAGGGGCACCCCCAGTGGAGGAGGAATGGGAGGGAGGGTTGTGGGGTGGCATTCTCCTCGGGGACCCATGTATCTCTGGATTGATCAGAAGCAGATGTCAAGAGCCAGGGTTGTCCCTCTTCTTTGACCACCGAAAGCCTGCAGCAGGAGGCATCCGAGCGTTGTGGGCATGTGGAAGAAGTTTGACATGGATGTGGCTGATGACAGGTTGACTGATTTCTCCATTTTCATTGGAAATGAATGAATTTGTTGTTGTTTCTTGTGTTGGAGAGTGGTTTTTCTTAATCAATATCTGAAAATCAGCTCAAATCTACTAGTCAAGTTCTTCGGTGTCCTTAAGAACTTTCTGAGAAAGTTAATAACATCATAATCTAATCAGAATACTAACTAAACACTCAAACTAGTTTCTAGGCTTCTGAGAATTCAGACACTGAAAGATTGGTCTCACAGGACCCACAGGCTTATCTCCTCCACACCTGTGCACCTTGCCACTCTTTAAAATGGGGCAAGAGGTGAAGGAGCATGAAACCACACAGAGAGGTAGCTCATAATTCACAAGATATTGGATTCTCTTCTGTAAGGGGTGCCCTAATGGAAGGTGAGGCACACGCTCTGATGAGCAAGAGGTCATCATCCAGCTCGAGGTTCAGAAGGATCTGTGTCTTCTGTGGCAGCAGCCCCGGGAAGAAACCTAGCTACCAGCTTGCAGCCATCCAATTGGGCCATGAATTGGTGATTACTACCCTTTGTTCTTAACATCCTCTCAGTTCCGGATGTCTTGGAGGAGAGATCGCTGGTTGACCTCATCTTCCAATTGAACTCTGTTTCCTTTTGCAGGTGCAGAGGAAGATAGATTTGGTTTATGGCGGCGGGAGTATCGGCCTCATGGGCCTTGTCTCCCAAGCTGTTCATGATGGCGGCCGCCATGTCTTAGGGTCTCTTTCTCTCTCTCTCTCTCTCTCTCTCGCTCTCTTTCTCTCTCGCTCTCTCCATGCTGCTGCTGCTAATGAAGTGTAATTTGAACACATTGCAGAGTCATTCCGAGGACGCTGATGCCCAGAGAGGTAATGGTACTGATTAATTACTGAGATAATTAGCCGTTGATTCAATCATAGGCATGAAGGATGGACTTGGGATGTGCAGATCACAGGAGAGAGTGTAGGAGAGGTGAGGGCGGTGTCAGGAATGCACCAGAGGAAGGCGGAGATGGCCCGCCAAGCTGATGCCTTCATAGCTTTGCCAGGTTATCGATTAATTCCTGCTGCATGTTTCAGTAAACAGTAAGAAGTCAACGAGTGTTCTTGTGATTCATTAGGTGGCTATGGAACCCTGGAAGAACTCCTTGAAGTGATAACTTGGGCGCAGCTGGGGATCCACGACAAGCCGGTAGATTAAAACTTTGATTTTGCTTAATGTTTGCCACAAGAGTCAAGTGCCAGCAACTGAGCGAGATTTGGCAGGTGGGATTGCTGAACGTTGACGGCTACTACGACTCCCTGCTCTGCTTCATCGACAAGGCCGTGGACGACGGGTTCATCGCCCCCGCCGCCCGGCGGATCATCGTCTCCGCCGAAACCGCTCACGAACTGCTGTCCAAGCTCGAGGTGCCAGCTGCGTCTCCTCTGATTACGGCTCATGCGGATCAAGAAACTCACAACTCACTCGCGCGTCTTTGATTCCGCGCAGGATTACGCGCCAATGCGCGACGGAGCGGCGCCGAAGCTGACCTGGGAGGCGGAGCAACAGCAGCTGGGGCACTCCACGAAGCTGGACGTCGCCTGCTGAGCGCTGACTTCATGATGCTAATTGATGGCTGCCCTTTTGTTTCTAGGGCTTCGATTGCTGCTGCTTGTTGAGCTCGGGTCCACTGTGGAATGTCTTGCCCGGCTTCTCTTATGGTGGGTTGACATTTTTTGGCCAAGTTCACGCAGGGAGCAGATAGATAAAGTTGCGTTGACTCTACTGTAGATCATTGCGTGGACTAGCAGGAGGTGCTGTCTGCCTCCTCGTGTCGATAAATGCTTTTTTTTTTAAGATAAATAATTAGTACTGCTCAATCATCCCCCACTGTTCTATGTATCTCAAACTGATGTTGATGAGATGGCGAGGTATTCCCTTTTTTTCTATATATTTGTGAGCAAATATGCGTGCGCATGTTTCCTACATACCCGCTGGAGTATCTGACAAAGGGATCATTTGGTCAACGCTTTGACTTGAGATTTTTCCACGCGTTTGACTTGAGATTTTTCCACGCGGAGGAGTTGAATATTAGCAGAGGCTAGGCCTAGCGAGTGAGAGCTATCTGACTATCATGCGACACGTGGGCTGATAATACTGGTGGTTCAATTGATTCCACAATTAATTCCGTGAGTTCGATGTGGTCTCGCAATGGCTGCTGAGAGAGCACACTAGCTGCTGCTGTGTGCAAGTGGCGTTAAAGCAGTCAATCTACTGCTCCCACTGAATCAAGTTGCAGAAGAAAGGGTAATGAGCAGCAGTGATGGACAGGAACAGGATCCACTGTGAGGAGAAAAGAGATGGGTTGACCTTATCTCCTCCGCTTTCACTCAATTCCATGAAGCTACAAATTTACACGTGATCTGAATCCGATTAGCAGCTAAAAGAATGAGATTTCGGATGCTCGGATAAGAATTTTCGATGATAAAAAAAGATGCAAAATTATTAAGTGTTTAAGAGGAAATCTTCTTGGGATATCAAATGTACTGTTTATAGGTGCTTCGTAAATCATTTTGTAAGGTTATCTAAAGTTTCAAACAATTAGATGAGTTTGCTATCACGGTTGAGATGAGGGTGTCTTTTTCATTATACTTAAAATTGCGTTTGTCATCGCTTTCTATCCGTTTTTCTATTTTAACTGTGTTTTGATCCGCTGTTCACTTTTATAAAAATTGCTTTCATTGAAAGCTAAAAAATTCTAGTTTTCGGCAGCTAACACTTTTTGTCTCTGGAAAAATGCCACCAAATGCGCCCTTAGTTACTTAGAGCTTTCTGCTTGCTTTGCTTTTCACCCGCTTTTTGCCTCTGGGTAAAAGAAACAAGGGCTAAATTCGAAAAGCAGATAACTACTTGCTTGTCTACCCTCTTGAGAGTGTGTAAAATAATTTTAAATAATTCTAATGATATCAAACTTAAGTGTGTGTAAGGTCAAATGATGTTTCTATATTTTTGGGTTGAGAATTAAATTTAGGAGGATTATGGGGGTTCTTTTAGATGGTCATAACCTAATTACAAGATGCATATTTTTGTGCTGATTTTTAGTAAACTAAATAAACTAACAATAGGGGTGTTGAGCTTGTCAATGTATTGATATTTGAAATAATGCTATTAACCAAGGCCATTTTATTAGTGTGAGACAATAGGTTAATTTGCCACAATCGTATTTGATTGTGTAGCATCAAGACCAACATAGAGCATGCTAAAAGAATAATGAGTTTGGTTAACGTAAACTATGAAGTATTGAAAGGGAAGACTAGAGGTGATCGATGGGTCATATTAAGCTTAGCCTAGTTGCCTAGGTACGAGCTCGCTCTAGCCTGTTTCTAAATGGGTCATGCTAGATATGACCTGACATTTTAAAACCTTGGCCCAGCTTAGCACATAACTTAAATTGGTTATGCCAAGTATGACTTGACATTTTAAAAGCTTAACCTAGCTCGACATGCGACACAAAATGAGTCATGTTATACATGATCAAATTTCAAAAGGAAAAAATCGTAGAAAATATTGAAAAACTAAGAAAAATTTAAAATTATTTAAAAATAAAAAATAAATTAGGAAAAATGATATATATATATATATATATATATATATATATATATATATATATATATATATATATATATATATATATATATGAAAATTAAGGTGGTGTTGTGTTTGCTCTACTGACCATATTATGCTAAATCTTGTGTTGTGTCATGCTTGGCTCAACACGAAAATGTGTTGTGTAGCACTTGACCCAACTCAAAAATGTGATGTATCTAAGCCCAACTTGCATCCTTAGTGTCAGGCTTGGTTCAACCCGGTCTAGCCCAAAGGCCACTAGGCCAAGAAGGGACCAAGCCCAAGCGATGGAGATCCAAATCTGAGCCCGAAGTGGAGTCAAACCTTCGGGGTCAACTCGTAAAAGCGGAAGGCGTCTTCCTCGCGAACAACGCGAGCTCCGCGAGCATCGCGCAGACATTGTCGTCCGCGTACGTCTCGGATGCGGCCGATGGCGGCTTCAACGGAAGAAGCGGGCGGCTTCTCCTTATCCAACAGCAGTGGCTCCGAAGGCTCGGTGAGAGGATCGGATGCAGGCGTCGTCAGCGGGAAGGTCGGTGATGGACGCAGTTGCACCAGCGGAAGACGCCGGCCGACTTTAACAATGGAAGGCGGCGACGAGGTCTTCGGCGGAAGACCCGGACGACTTGGAGAAGGGAAGCGGCGGCTTCCCCTTTTAAGAAGTGTGACCTGGAGCAACAGTGGGGGGTGCGTGGAGGCGACACCACAGAGCAGAGTGCTGGAGCAACTCCACCGGCGACGGCGAGTCGCCCTTCCAGGGCAGAGGCCCAGATGCCGCCGGAGGGCGAAGTTCCGGCGCCAGAGGGCGTCGACAAGTGAGAGATTGAGAGAGAGAGATCAGAGAGTGATTGTAACCGGTGATCAGAGGATCGCTGGCGAGGGAGGGGACAAGGGACGACCAGAGGGTCGACGGCGAAGCTTTGTAAAGTTCAGTGGAATAAAACTAAGCTTCCCTTTCCAACTTCTCCTCCCCTGTTCTGGGTCTCTGGCGACGATAGGCGGCTTTCTGGATCAGCGCGTTCAACGGTTCCGGCGAGCTCTGGAGCAGAGGAAAAGCTCGGCGTCGCAAGGAAGACGACGCAAGAAAAAACGAACACGAGGCGTTCGTTTCGAGACAGTACAGCAATGACAATTTTGACCAGGATCAAAATCGAGAGACAGCGAGCGACGAATTGGCGTGCTGATACGAGCGTGACGTCAGCCAGGCAGGAATTCGGCGTGTGGCGGCAATTTTGACCAACGGGTCAAAATTGAGGATTGAGTCAAAATTGAGGTATTTTCAAATTAGGTTTCCAGATTTTTCCTAATTAGGGTTAGGGTTCTGAGCGAACTGTAATTTGGGGATAAAATTAAATCGGGAGATTAGGGTTTCTGATTTGGGGCCGGAAATCCTAGAAAGCGCACGTCTCGGTGTTCCGTCGGACGACCTTGAGATAGCGGTTAAGCGCTGTTTTTAGGCCAATCCGACCGGGGCGTGACAAAGGTATCAGAGGAGGTTTTGACCGAGCATAGAGATGCGAGGTTCAGCTGAGTTCAGCAGAGATGGTGCAGCAAGATTATTGTGGGCCCGTGACCCACAGGTCCGAGATTATCCTTGACAAGTTTGGTGATACAGGTTGCTGTAAGCATGATGATCCAGTGCATTAGACCGTGAACTCAACGATTGCAGGTTGAACGTAGCATCTGGGGAGATGCGTTATAGACGTGACCCTGCTCGTATTGAGTTGGGGGAAGCACTGTGGCGGGAGATGACTGGGACACAAGAGGTCAGGCAGAGTACCAGAGGGTGCGATAGTATGCGGCTTGGTTGTGTCAAGTCAAGGGCATGCCATTTCCAAACAACGTGGTTCAGCAACATTCATCATCAAAACTGGAGACAGGACGCACTGAGTTTGAATATTGGAGAGCCAGTGTTCAACTCGTATCGAACATCGAGGGCAATGTTCAAATCAGGTGGGGGAGAATCGTCAGGCCTGGTTCAGCCCGGTCTAGCCCAAAGGCCACTGGGCCAAGAGGGGGCCAAGCCCAAGTGATGGAGATCCAAATCTGAGCCCGAAGTGGAGTCAAACCTTCGGGGTCAACTCGTAAAAGCGGAAGGCATCTTCCTCGCGAACAACGCGAGCTCCGTGAGCATCACGCGGACGTTGTCGTCCGCGTACGTCTCGGACGCGGCCGATGGCGGCTTCAACGGAAGAAGTGGGCGGCTTCTCCTTATCCAATAGCAGCGGCTCCCAAGGCTCGGCGGGAGGATCGGAAGCGGGCGGCTTCAACGGAAGGCTCGGTGGGAGGATCGGACGCAGGCGGCGTCAGTGGGAAGGTCGGCGACGGACGCAGTCGCACCAGCGGAAGACGTGGGCCGACTTCAACAATGGAAGGCAGTGACGAGGTCTTCGGTGGAAGACCCGGACGACTTGGAGAAGGGAAGCGACGGCTTCCCCTTTAAGAAGCGTGACTTGGAGCAACAGTGGGGGGTGCGCGGAGGCGACACCACAGAGCAGAGTGCTGGAGCAACTACACCGGCGACGGCGAGTCACCCTTCTAGGGGAGAGGCCCTGATGCCATCGGAGGGCGAAGTTCCGGCACCAGAGGGCGTCGACGAGTGAAAGATTGAGAGAGAGAGAGAGAGATCAGAGAGCGATTGTAACCGGTGATCAGAAGATCACCAACGAGGGAGGGGACGAGGGACGACCAGAGGGTCGACGACAAAGCTTTGTAAAGTTCAGTGGAATAAAACTAAGCTTCCCTTTCCAACTTCTCCTCCCCTGTTCTGGGTCTCCGGCGACGACAGGCGGCTTTCCGGATCAGCGCGTTCAATGGTTCCGGTGAGCTCTGGAGCAGAGGAAAATCTCAGCGTCGCGAGGAAGACGACGCGAGAAAAACGAACGCGAGGCGTTCGTTTCGAGACAGTACAACAACGACGATTTTGACCAGGGTCAAAATCGAGAGACAGCGAGCGGCGAATTGGCGTGCTGACACGAGCGTGACGTCAGCTAGGCAGGAATTCGGCGTGCGGCGGCAATTTTGACCAGTGGGTCAAAATTGAGGATTGAGTCAAAATTGAGGTATTTTCAAATTAGGGTTCCGGATTTTTCCTAATTAGGGTTAGGGTTATGAGCGAACTGTAATTTGGGGATAAAATTAAATATGGAGATTAGGGTTTCTGATTTGGGGCCGGAAACCCTAGAGAGCGCACGTCTCGGTGTTCCACCGGACGACCCTGAGATAGCGGTTAAGCGCTGTTTTTTGGCCGATCCGACAGGGGCGTGACACTTAGGGACCTCGGGCAAGCACAATATGCATGGGCCTTATTCCGCTTTTAGTCAACATCAATGGGTCATGCTATATTTGGGCTAGACCATGTATTGTTGGCTACCTTCCGTAGATGCCAAACTTATTCAATATGTATATCGGATGGTAATCGGGCTAGATTTTAGAAAGTAGATTTTGGATTTAAGGGCGTTCATTTTCTAACCTATCAGTTGGTAGTAAAAGTTGCATCTAGCTAAAATATTTTAGCAAGAAATGTTATTTGTTCTAAGTATAATGCCATCCACATAAATGAGGTGGAACATGTGCATTTTGACTTTGATTTGCGTATGAAGTCCTTAATATTGTAAAGTAGTTTGATTTTAGGGACAAAGATCATATTAGTATTGGACTATTGGCCCAAGAGGATGGAGTTTTAGCATTGGTATGGAAATCAAACAAGTTTTTTGCATTAAGGCTGTGTTTGGTGTCGCTTTTCGTGTTGATCATGTTATGTTTTGCTATTCGCCTCAATACATTTTGGCTACTTTTCAAAGTTGAATTTTCCACTTTTATTTGGCAACGGGATAGTCCATCAAACGGATCCTAAGTCATTTCCGATAATATTCTAAAAATGTTTGAAGAATTGGGCCGGAACTTCTACCATTACTAAGAGAAGTACCAATCCGATTGAGCCCATCAATTGTGAGTGGCTCATAACGTTGGCTATGCTCATAATTGATCGTTTAGAGCATGGATGTTTTGAATATAACTATTGCAAGCATGAATAGATGTCATTTTGTAAAAGAATTTTGTGTTAACATCTCCTTTTGTTAATCAAACTACATTTGACCGAAGTGTTGCCGAGCTTTAAGAAAAAAATATCATAGTCCCACATCGAGTAAAAACAGAAAACTTAGATTTATAAAGAATTGATACACTCTTTCCAATTGAGACTTTTTGATTGATCCAATTCAATTTATTCTCTCTTTATTTTATTATTATTTTATGTATAAATTTGCGTAAGACCAAATTAAGGTATTTTAAATTCAAGAACCAAATTATGAATAACGTTAATTTCAGGGCCAAATTGAAATTGTTTAGAACCTGAAAGGCTGAAACTCAAGCCAAACGTAGCGTGAAGGTGAGGCAATGTAGTTTTTAGAACTCTGAGGTGGTTAATGTAAAAGGTCAATAATTTTTATTTAGTTTTCCTATCTGGAGATAATTGGCATCTTGCAAAAATATTTATTTAATTCTTGTGGGCCAAATTTTAGTGACTGATATGATCCCTCGCGCGACACGACACACGGCTGGAATTTCTCTAAAAAGCTCTCGCTTAAAATAAAAAAATAAAAAAAAAATAAAAAGCTCTCGCTTGAAAACAAAAGAAAAAAAAAGAAAACAAATATAAAATGATTTAGATATATCCAGTGTTTCCTGCCCTTTCTTTGATTCATCCTGAGAGAGGCGGAGGCGAAGACCTGAACGGCCCCCGATCCATCCACCCGTGGCGGTCCGGCGATCCGTTTGCAGCCCTAGTTCGATAGGGTTTGTCGGAGGTGTGGATCGATTCGACGGGATCGGCGCATCGAAGGACAGACTGAGATAGAGAGGATCAATGGGGGATTATCAAAGGCTCAACGCGCAGCACGGATGCTGCCCGCCGATGGATCTGATGCGGTCCGAGGCGATGCAGCTGGTTCGGATCATCATCCCTGTCGAATCCGCCCACCTCACTCTTTCCTACCTCGGCGACCTTGGCCTGCTCCAATTCAAAGATGTAAGCAGGGATTTGTGAGCCTTTCTTGGCTCCCAGGTTTTGTTCAATTTATTTCAGTTTTCTGTTCCGAAGTGGTGTAATATTCCTGAGATCGTTCTCTACTACGTGCGAGTTGTCTGCTAATTATTGCATGAAGATTTTGACGCAGCTATTTTCAGTGTTTCGACCTAGAAGTTTAAATAATTGAACATTTCTCTATTTTCCGATTACCTGTTTATATTTTCCAATGAGTGATCATGTCTCGATGAGGTTTTCATTATTATTGGATTTTTTGAAGGTCCTATCTTCGTCACACAGAATCGCATGAATCATCCAGCGAAAAATGCTGGATTGAGTTATTAATATGTATTCCCACAGCTTATAATTTACGGATAGCCGCTTTTTGTTAGAGAAATGGTGGCGTCAAGATGTTCACTACCCCCTATATCCAAGATAGTCAAAATGGATCTAGAACTACGGACTTTCCTTCTAAGATGATTCATTTTGCTGGTACAACCTGGGAAAAAAAAAAAAAAGCTCCACTCGTTTTTATAGTGTAAAATTTCAGAATGTTGAACAATTAATTATCAAATTTCCAACCTTTCCTTCTTTCTTTCTTCTTTAAACCAAAAATGCTATGGTTTTCTTTCCTGTTGATCACCGTATCATTATTTATATTAATTGCCCTCTTATCCCTCTTTAAACCAGATTATTTGTCATGTACGTGCTTTCAAAACTATGTGATGAATATAATTTTTCTTTATTTATTTTGTTAAATGATCCATTTTTAGAACAAACTTCTGACATTATTTATCCTTCAAATTTGGTTCCATCATATTTTTGTTTCATGCCATAACTTTCGACATCTGGTAGTAAAACATGGAAAACTATGCTCAAAGTTGTTCCTTTGTCATCTCAGTTAAACACAGTTGAACATTTAAAGAATTATTCTTGTTTGCACACAATAGTTACTACCTAGTTTGAAATAACATGGTTTATATGCTTGTGAAAAGAGTATTTGCTAAATCAGAGCGGATCTTAAAGACATTCTATGCCCAACTAGGTCATGGAAGATGTACGAAACTGATTGGTGCATATGGATCAGATATGGACGGCTAGAGTGCATGCCACTACCACATAACTATACGATTGATCATAGCTCTAGTACAGCTAATCATCTGGACTATGCCTTACAAATAAGTGTGCCCATTGATTAGAGAGACCTGAAACTCATATTCCTTAAATTATAGTCCCTCAGCTGATGGGATAATAAATTCCACTCACGTTGTTAGACCTCTGAGAAATTTTGAGTGATAACTTACTATTACTATTGCACATTTTAGTTTAATTAATGGAATTTATTTAGTGCATATATCTAATATTTAGTTGGAGCTATTGAAATTATTCTGGCATTCATCCAAACCAAAGAAAATAAATTTTATGATGTACCACAGATTTTTCCTTTCCATTTTCTTGCAAGACTTTTCCAAACCACAAACTCTTCGTTTTGATAAGTAGATTTCTCAGTTAGCAAAATTGAAAGATCAATGGAAGCTAGAGATGAATGCTTGGGAAATGAGTTTTTCTTTCTGTTCTATGAGCTACGTGTCCATTAGTTTCTTCTTGTGCATCCAAGCTACTAATGAATTTTAATTTGATTGTTCCTTTCCTATATGTGAACTTTTAATTTTTCTTTCGTACTTTTTCTAATAAGGAATTCTTTCAGCTTAATGCAGATAAAAGTCCATTCCAAAGGACGTACGCAAACCAGGTATGTTAAAATTGTTAATTGCTCTTAATATGGTTTCCCTCAAACCACCTTCAGTATTAGCATTTGACGTTGGGCCATTTTCTGTGGTCTTTGTATCAGCGCTACTTAACTGGAAACCTGAAAGTATAATATGTAAAATTCATTTTTCAGGCACTAGAAGGGGATTTGGTAGATTATTTTATTGCTGTATTTAATTTGTAAATATTTCTGGCAACTCTTCTTCATACGGACTGTAGATTCTTGTGAAGTTATTAGTTTCATGCTTAGTTGTTTCATGTATGTGTGCGAATTCTTAATACCACTAGTTTATGTATTGTCCTTATCAAAGTTTCTCTGATTTGAAGATCAAAAGATGTGGCGAAATGGCACGCAAACTAAGATTTATCAAAGAACAAATGGCAAAGGCTGGTATATCGCATTCAGAAATGATAAACCAAAATCGTATCGGATTTGATGAATTGGAGGTATATTTTTCTTGTCATAGCTGTGTTTGCCTCTCTATCCATTTTCTTTGTGACATGCAGTACATGTATTAAATTGAACTTTCATATTTATGACAGATAAAACTTGGAGAATTTGAATTGGAGTTAAACGAAGTTAATTCAAACAATGAGAAATTGCAAAGAACTTTTAATGAGTTATCAGAGTACATGCTGGTTCTAAAAAAGGTACTACTTACATTCATTTGCACACTTCACTGTGCCAGATATGGCAGTGTTTTTTTTTTGTTGGAGTGAGAGCCTTTGGGTGCAATCCTTATGCCAATATGCGCTTTGATGATACTTGTATTCTTCACATTAGCTTGTGTACTCATCCTCACATAACTATAACTGAATTATCTCTTGGGTATATTTCTCTGCCTCAACATACTTTTATGGGTTAATTACAGTGGATGTTCCTAAACTATCTCCATTGGTAGCACTTGGTTTCTTAACCTTTTATGTTTAGATTTTTCCTCAAATTGCATCGTTGTTAATGAGATATCCTTATGTTATTTTTTTTCGTAAACATATTTTTTATTGACGTGACTTCCCTTAGCTACTCCTTTCTTCTTGTAAATGTAATTTTGAAAGCAACGTGGTCCTAGATAGATGAATGGAAGGACTAATGTCAGTTTTTAAGGAGAAAGTATAATGAAGTGATTTCTTGTGAAGCAACACTGAACATTTGGTGTCCAATTTGAACAAAACACTAGGACCAAATTGTAGTAGTGATGATAGTTCAAAGAACTCTACTTGTATTGATATAAAATGAAATCTTACTTTTGTTTGTGTGAACACAATTAAAATATGAAGAAAAGAAGTCCACATCTAATAGTAGACATGGCTAGACTAAGATTGTTAGTAGAGGCTTTATAAGATTAGAATGTAGGATCGGATTAACAAATTATCTAATATATATATATATATATTTAAAAATATATTTATCTAATTAGACTTAAGAGTACAAAAGCATGGTAGTTGTAGATGATAAAGTTACACATAGTGGTGATAGTAAAGATGATAAAAATGACAATAAAGACACTTGATGATAAAGATTATAAAGTTGATATTGATAAATAATTAAAGTTGACAAATAGGTGAAATGGTAAAGAGTTGAAGCTGATGTATGTTTGTCAGATGAAGAGCAGATGATGAACAACTAAGGACAAGTAGAGTCAACAACATTAAGTCAAAACATAAAAAAGGAATTATAGGTTCAAAATGTCAAAGCTAGCTCATTTAGGACTTTTGGTATAATAAGTTGCCAATTTTTGGTATAATAGTACTTAGATGGAACCCAATTTACCTATTAACTTAGGATCAGGTAGGATCGGTGAGATTGCAAGATCCTACCCAATCCTAAGGCTCAAATTGTTGTTTCTACCGATCCTAGCACATTTTAGGTTTTATGTTCATTCTAGAATAGTTTTACCTAACTTGGATCATAGGATTGGAAGATCCTAAGATCTAGAACACAATTTTGACAACCTTGAAGCAAACAATTAAAACATTGTCTTTTTATAAATCATGACTCCAGAGCAAGCGGAACAGTTTGGTGTCGGGACTTTGCTAGCAAAAGCAATATTCATCTGTAGTACATAGCGTTTGAAGTTCCTATTCTCTATTGTCTTGGACTCTTAAGTTAAAACTCTTGTACAGTTGCAACTTGAATAGGATAAACCTCTAGCAAGGTAACATGGTCTGTCTGAAACTATAGTTAATAGTGATCATGAAATTTGTTTTGTAACTGTTGAATTTAGAGTATGTATCCCATTCATTAGATACTCCTGATACTCTTTTGGAAATTTCTTCTTCATAAAAAAGTTAGCTTTATTCATTTTCTCATGTATTTTTCACTTGTACTTATATATGGGGCCTATATTGTCAGGATCTCCACCTTACAATCTAGATTAGCCTAAACAGTTTGAAACGTGAATAGAAACTTAATGGGTGTAGAAATGATAGTCTCTTCAATGATAGTTGTAGGATTTGTAGGATATACAATCCCTTTCAATCTAATAAAATACGTGATTTAGTGTCACACTTATCTTCAACTCGTTAATGTGCTAAGTGTTAATCTAAGCTCCTGTTTTTTAAATAATTAGGGCTGCACAAGAATATCTTTCATTCGCTCCTCTTATTCTCATGGCATCAATCAACTAACATTACTTTTAATACTATTGTTAATTTGTCTTTGACTTTGGTAGTGACTCTATCAAATAAAAAAAATGGTTTGTATTGCCTAGTATAAGCTGTATGTACCAATACATACTTGTATAGTATATTTTGGTAGTATTGATCAGTATCACTAGTATCATATATCGATATGGACTGGTAAATACCAATTCAATAGTGAACCTGTACACTGGAATTGATCCTTAATATCAAAGCATCCATCTCACGTCATCGTTGGACTTGCATAGTTGCAAGCATGTTGCTACTCACTCTGCCTTTATCTTTTTGATTTTAAGCATGTTTTAGCTTTGTTATTGTTGGAGACAACCAATAGTAAATTTTTCTGATATAATTATATTGATTTGGAAATTATTAGAATTAAATAAAATATATATACACATGATTCGTTTCAATACAATTTAATTGTTACAATATTGTTATATTAGTATGTTTATGTTCAATTTACTCCTACTATATGAATTTCTAAGCGATAAAATATACTTCTAACTATTTGGTAGGAATTTTTGATCATAGGCTTTGATCCTATAATTTGATCCATGGAAAATTTACCGTTCCTCGTAAGAACTCGATCCTAATGACCTTATATGAGGCTGTTGGGTTGAACTCAAAGACACTAATATACTCATGCAATTGTGGACTGTTGGGAGTACATTGTTTTGTTCTACTCATGCACATTGCTTTAGATGTAAGAATGAATTTATGCAGTAAAAAGGACCTTAACAAACCCTACCATATACTTTCTTATGATCAAGAAAATAAAAGTTGAATCAGAGATTCTATTTGGTTCTGAATTTTGTTAAATGCAAATTTTCATCTGGTTCCAATATCTTGCAATTTTTCATTTTTTAATTCCGCATTCTGAAGTATTACTCCTATTATACTTTGTTTTGTTAGTCTTTTTATGTTTATCAGTCGTACAATTTGCATTTTCTTCTTTAATTTCAGGCTGGTGAGTTTTTCTACTCAGCCCAAAGTAGTGCTACCGCTCAGCAGAGAGAAATTGAGTCACATCAAAGTGGAGACGATTCTCTTGATAGTCCTTTGTTGCTCGAACAGGTATTTTTAGTATCATATGCCTGTTATTTGCTGCATCCTTTTCCAATTAATTCTAACATTCCAAATGTTATTCCTTAGGAAATGCTTACCGATCCTTCAAAGCAAGTAAAGCTTGGATTTGTTAGTGGCCTAGTGCCTAAAGAGAAGGCAATGGCTTTTGAAAGAATTTTGTTTCGTGCTACTAGAGGCAACTTGTATCTTAGACAAGCTGCTGTTGAAGGTCTTGTTACTGATCCAGTTTCAGGAGAAAAGGTTAGGTCCTTTTTGCACAAAGTTTAAGTATTACAACTTGTTTTTACCAATTACTCATAGAGCCATAGAGTTCCACTGGCCTATGAATAATTAATCATGAAATAGACAAACTGTATTTTCCTATTTTATTTGTCATAATTTCCACGTTGCAGGTTGCCAAGAATGTTTTTGTTGTCTTCTATTCTGGGGAAAGGGCAAAGATTAAAATTCTAAAGATATGTGAGGCTTTTGGAGCAAATCGCTATCCATTTACCGAAGATGTAGGAAAGCAAATGCAAATGATTGCAGAGGTTTGCATTTGCTCCTTGTACACAGCTTGCCCTTTAATGCCAAGATGATATTTCACTTATAATGTTAAGTATTTTGTTGCATTTGCTTCTATGTGATAAGTAAAATGCAGCTTTCTTCTCTGTGACACTCAATTTTGCAGGTGTTTTAAGCACTACAATGATGTGCTTTTGTGGTGTATGAAAACATAGCATTTCACTTAATTTCTTTGTTCTCTTTTTGGTGACGCAAAATTGCAATTGCTGGCTATGTATTTCATAAATGATCTAAAAATGCTATAGCCATGCCATCACACATAGTTCTTATCTTCTTTTATGTTATGTAAATATTTGGCATTTGCTACAGGGTTTGTGCATATGGTATCATTAACAGAAGCACTGCTTATACTTATACATCTTGCGTCACATTGGCATCCGTGGGTTTCCAATTAAGTAATTAGCAGTAATAGTGTTAGCTATGGGTTTGTGAAGGTACATTGGATGATTTTGGTTTCCATGCCTATCAGTTTTGAATACTGGCTTGAGTTTGTCACTAGAGTTCCTTTAATTGCATTTCATTCCCTTCAATATTCAATCTTGTATTGTAGCACTCTACCCTTCCAAGCAAAAGTATGAGTTCTGGGATCATTCATAGGATATGCTTTGTCTGAGCGAGGGTCTCAATACACCATCTTTTGCAAATTCCATGTCATGTATCAAATTCATTTTTTGACATACTGCACATTAGGACATGTATTGTGATTTCATTCTTTCATTTATGCACTCTTGCATATTATCCAATATTCATTGATTGATTTCTTAAGGTTTCATTTCGTGTGCTCTTGAGCATTATCTCTGGATTTTATGAGTCAAAGAGGTAGCGTTGGGTGCAGGGATAGTGTTTTCTTCCTCGTTGTCATGGGTTTGGAACACAGCAATAGATGCTGCAATATGGTAGTAAAGCCAACAAATCTTTGTGTCATTCTCTTGTTTTCTTGTGTTTTTTTGTCTCAACAAAATTGTATTTAGCTTGAGTGAGTGCTTGCCTTGTTTTGAAGCGGGAGTAACATTTCGATATTTGCCCAGATTTATGAATAAGCCTTGACTTTCAACTTTTATTACATTTTCTTTTTCTCTCCTTTCTTGTATTAGTTCAACAAAGTTTTCAAGTTACAAATATGGTTTGGAATGTTTAAATATTTATAAGTTTGTTGGTATTTGGTAGTTAATTGAAAAAAAGAATGTTAGGATCGAAATCCTACGGAGGAACGATAAAGGTTCCAATCATAGAACCGTAAGGTCCTACCAAAAGGCCAAAAATATATTTGTTAAAAGAAAATTCATATATTAGAAGTAATATATATTTTAACAAGGAAAACAGTAATAGAAAAATAATAAATATCTATTGTTAGAATTGGGGAAATAATGGGCAACGGGTTCAACCTTGTAACCCTATATATTTTTTATGTGTAATCATGTTTAGTTGGTAATTAGTGAAAACCTAATTAATTGTTTTCTTTTCTTGTTCCACTTCTTTTCTCTTCTCCGATTATGTTGGTCTCCACTTCAACATGGTATTAGAGCCTTGTTTTGCTACAAGATTCGGCATTTAAGTCCTGTCTATACACTTCTCTAGGAGCAAATTGTTGTAGGCAACTACTAATGCCATCCTCACTTCCACTCACAAAGCCTTACTCTAGCTTCACTTCTAAACGAGTTTTTGAATACATGGAAGACCTCAAAAGTTTTTAACAAAAAACTGACATTTTAGAATAGTCAGTCGATAAATATGACAAAATATCAGTGATCATTTTTACCAAAAATAGGACAATGATAGGCATCACAAGACAAAATAGGACACAATCACAGCCAAAAATTGTTCAAGGATGTCTGAGAGAACAATGCCACTAATATGCATTATATGGTAGATATAAGAGCTTTATATGGTGGTGGAGATGGTGCATCAAGTACGTAGATACCCCCATGCCTAGGCTCATCACCAATCAAACGTATAGTGTTAACATGAAATCTGATTATGTGGATGCTACAAGGTACAAGTGGTTGGTTGGAAAGTTAAACTATATCACAATTACGGGACATGATTTATCTTGTACTGTGTGTATAATTAGCCAATTTATGTAAAAACCCAAGTAGCGTCATTTTGATGCAACTATAAGAGTACTACAATACATTAAAGGAGCTAAGGAAAAGGTCTAATGTACAAAAGTAATGGACATATTATGGTTGAAGTTTATACAAACTTTGTAATATGTATGTAGGTTCTGAACCTATTTAGGGGTGACTTTAGAAATAAAAAACAGAATGGTGTAGCTCAATCTAGCAGTGAAATCCAGTATTAAGCAATGATACAAACGGACTTATGAAATGTTGTGGCTAAAAGAATTTTTACAATAATTGGGTCTCACCTACTCAACCCCAATGAATATGTATTATGACAACGAATATGTACTATGACAACCAGTCTATTATATTTGTTGTAAATAATCTAGTATTCTATAAAAGGACAAAGAACATTGAAGTTGAATGTCATTTCATCAAGGAGGCAATCACAAATAAGCTGATTTGTACTACCATATACAAGGATTAACTAGTAGATAAGTTCACGAAAGCCTTGGGTCAGACGAGATTAGTTGATTTATATCACAACTAGGTTTAGTTGACATTTTTTCTCTAGCTTAAGGTGGAGTGTTAGAATAGGGAGAAATAATGGATAACGGGTTCAACCCGTTAACCCTTTTTATATGTGTAATCACATTTTATTGGTTATTCGTGAAAACCTACTTAATTGTTTTCTTTTCTTCATCCTCTCCTCTTTTCTTCAATCCCATTCGATGCCACTTCAACTTTTATCATGCATTAACCATCAAGACATTTACTATTTTATAACCAACCAAATTAAGTATTTTTATGACCTTTCACATACAATAAATATACAAATATTTACTATGTTAATACCAACTACAATCAAACAAATTAGATAACTAAGTAGCAAGTATAAATTAAACTAGTTCAATAATAAAAAAAATTGCCTTACATAGTTATGACTATCATAATAGTTGAACGCAATTTTAAATATTACATGACATGTAATTGTAGTATGAAGGTGATGAAAATGAGTTCATGTATAATGAACTCTTGAAGAACTGTATAATAGAATGAAATTAGGGAAGTTAAGGTAAAGATGCCACTTAATGAATTAAAGCTAACTTACAAAGACACAAAAGGAAGATGACTAACAAAAATGATAGTTACAATGACAAAAATGGTAAAAATGACAACACAAGGAGAGACACAAGTTATACCTTTTAATAGTTAAAAAACTCATAGATTCAAAGTTGTTCATCAAAGGATTTGCCAAAGCTATTCATTGAAGCATTTGTCTAAAACTTTGTGAAAGATATTTGCTATAGCCATTTATTGAAGATGTTCGTAAAATCAACAAAAGAATCTAGTAGAACATAGGTTAGCGATATTACTTAATGGTCAATAGATGCTATGGATGGAACAAGCAAATGAAACAATTATATTTTATTACTACTTTAAATATCTTATGGCCTTGGGCTAGCATTTTGCAAGTAAACAAGCTGGAAATAAGTGAATTTTACACTTAGTAACCTATGTTGTAGAAATGGAATGGATCATAGGATCGGAAATGGGATTTGATATCCTACATTCCTACATCTATTAAGATTCTACCCACGTTTTGGATCATTTAATCTAATTTGGGTTGTTGGATTGTAAGATTGTAAAATTTAGAATGAATTCTTGACAATCTTGATTGGAATAATTTTCTCTCGTCCATCTTTATTTTCTTGGATAGTTGTTCTAGGTTTTGCAACCTATACCTAGGCTTGTAAACTTTCTCTTCTATCTCTATTTGTTTTGTAGCCATGTTATGTCATATTCTTGTAATATGCTTCTGAGTTTTGATCAGTTTGAACATTTTGCCTTGCTGGTATCTTGATGGATTTCCATGTTTCCGAAATTTATGCTTAAATTGACTATTATTCAATGATGGGGAAGCAGACATGTTTTGCTAATAATATGCATGAGTAATGGTTCATTTACATTAACTAATACAAAATAATAAAACAATATAAACATTTTTTTTAATCAATTTTCTTAAATAAAGAACAAAAAAGTTGTTTTCAAACACTATGCAAAGTATACAGTGCTTCAGTCTGCTAATTAACACAATAATTGACAAGTAGTGTGAAATCTTATATTTTAATCGCAATACGAAACATAACGGATAGTTTATATTTGTAGTTCTGCTAACTTATATTTTATAACTATTCTCATTTGAATGTTTAGTAAGGTAGATTCCTCTTCGGTAGTTGTTCCCTAGGCTTTCTTCACAATTCTGCAGTCTTTATATATAAAAGAGAGTATTTTAATTATCTTTGGCAACCATTGCCTTGAAGTTCACAATGTTTACAACTTATTTTTATCAGGTCTTCATTTTTCTTTTTGCAGGGTAAGTCGGTAGAGGTTATTTTCTCAGATATCTTCTGATTTGTCATTTTTAACATGAATTTACCTAAATTTTTTCCATTCCGTACGCCCATGATGCTATGTGAATGTTTCTTTGGTGTTAATAGCTACTAGGACCATTCCATATCAGTTGATCATTGTGCTTTTATGTTTGTTCAGGTTTCTGGGAAAGTCTCTGAGCTGAAGATCACAATAGATCTTGGGTTGCTTCATCGTGATAATATACTTAAAAATATCAGTTATCAATTTGAGCACTGGAATAACATGGTAAGTTTGGTCTTCTTATCTTCTAAGTAAGAAAATAGAGCAAACAAGCTATATTTATTAATACTGTATGAACTTAGTGGTTCTGCGTCATGGAAACGACCCAGTTGCCTGACGGACTAAAAGCTGTATATATTGAGCTCTAAGATCCATAAACCAAATTAGCGGACACCATTTTGTTGCTATCAATTTCAGCTAAAAATACAGAATCCTACTTTTCGCATCTTCACCTTAATTTATCTAACATTTGGTGAAGGATCCTTTTGATATAGGATTCCTTGACTGTGATCATGGACATCATTAACCCTATGTTTCCTATTTCAGGTGAGGAGAGAGAAATCTATTTACCACACTTTAAACATGCTCAGTGTTGATGTCACGAAGAAATGTTTAGTTGCTGAAGCTTGGAGCCCTGTTTTTGCGACTACTCAGGTACCTGGGTTACACTATATATACACACACATTACATACATGCACACACATATATGCTTAATGATTCAAGGCATCCTTTTCATATTTTTCTTGTTTTCTACTATGGTGGATGGTAGCTAAAAGATTCATGTTTACAGATACAAGATGCATTGCAACGGGCCACATTAGATAGCAATTCCCAAGTTGGTTCTATTTTCCAGGTCCTTCATACAAAAGAGTCGCCACCTACATACTTTCGAACAAACAAATTTTCTTCTGCTTTTCAGGAAATTGTTGATGCATATGGGTGAGTACATAATGACAAAGCATTATCTACCTTATAAAAGTTAAGGCTGCGTATATTGATACTCCCTGGCATTTGTTTTTTTTGTTTTTTGTTTTTTGTTTTATTTTTTTGTTAAGGCTGGGTTTGATCCTTGGACCTTATCAACTTAGAACTTTTCCGATTGAGCTAACTAATGTCTTCCTTTCCAGGCATCTCAATTGTTCTTAAATGGAACCTTCATGCATTGAGAAACCTTTTTGAATGCGAGTTAGGTTATGTCTAGTGTTATGAACATCCAAGATTAGCACCATATTTAGTTTCCCTTGCAACATTATTAATTATGCAGCTCAGAATTCACTGACAGATTCCCAGTTTAGGGTATGTTGCAAATTCATTTATTGGCATGTACTGGAACGCATGTTCAAAATTAGTAGCTTTATTAGCATTATTTGCTGGGCCATTATGATAAATATGCAGGATGAGCTTTATTACCATTATTTGCTGAACCATTCTGATAAATATGCATGATGCTGGATGCACTAATAACTGACTAGGCAATGTTTGTTTTTTTTGTGCCATCATCTTGGTGATCAGGTGTATCAGTATTAGTTTCTAATTCTTGCATTAAATATCCCTTATTGGTTGATTGACACTCATTGCTATATTATAAGGATGGTTTTATCATGCTAGGGCATAATTTTAATGCTTATATTTCATTTCTCAGTCTGATATTAAATTTATTCCGTAATGCAGTGTTGCAAAGTATCAAGAAGCGAATCCTGGTGTCTACACTATTGTCACATTTCCATTCTTGTTTGCAGTCATGTTTGGTGACTGGGGCCATGGCATATGTTTATTACTTGCGACATTGTTTCTCATAACCAGGGAAAAGAAATTATCTTCTCAAGTGAGCGCTTGATTTCCAGGCTTTCCTTATATGCTTTGATTGTTTGAAGTTACTTAATGCTACTGGGCAATATGCATTTACTTTTGTATTTTAACTTGTTCTAATGAATAATAATGCTCTTACACAATCATTTTATTTTTTGATTGGTTTGGATTGGTTTCTTGAACTTGTATGAAATTTAGAATGTGCTGTGCTGCCACATGCTTGCTTATACAATCACAACACTGTAGCCGCATCATGACTATAATTAATGATTGCCAAGCAAAACCAATGAAAACCCATTAAAAGCACAATCTATAATACTCTCCTTGAAAGACTCTGACTTACTAAAAATTTTGAAGTTTTGTTTATGTTGGATAGATAATTGTAGGAACATTTATTTGCACAAGGACTGAACTACAGTGGGCTTTGATCATTAGAAAAATTGAAACTATATATTAGATAAGTCTGGAAGCAGGCAAGGAAATTCAAAATTGGTTAGAAATATTATTGTGGTTTTCAATTGACAATTTTTTGTAACTTTTCCTACCGACCCGTATTTGTATAGGTTTTTGCAGTTACGTGGGAAGCTTAGTAACAGAATCCCTGGTGTTGGCATGATACTGCTTGCAAAGATAATTAACATTACCTGATGGGAAAATATTATTTGATTTCTTAATTAAGCTCACCTAAATTGGTCACCCATTGTAAACGATTAGAGACGCCATCTTTTCAAGATGAATCACATCAGTGCGATGAACAGGAAATTTAGCCTTAGATCCAATTAAATGCCATTTTCTTTTATCAGGATAAGCATGTTCGCATGTAGGCAAATCGGATAGTCACACGATGCACTTTACTACCTTTTATTTCTGTTTGCAACTCTCTTTTTCTCATATGTTGTTTAAGCTATTCACATTGAGGAATTTATACTATCATGAAATGTTTGGTTAATTTACTAGCAACCTTGAATATTTAGCATAAGTAAAACTAAGTTTTCTGTAAGGCACAAATAGCTTATGTTAATGCTGCTAGCCTTGTTCTTATTGTTCTTTAATTTTTCTCAAGGTACTTATGTCTAATCTAGTCAATGTTTTGGTAATGAGAAGCAATTGCTGCTTCTGTGGTAATTTTTTAATTGGTACATGTTTCTTTGTGACGGCTTTGATTATCTTTGGATAATATAGTACTCCTTTTTGTTTTGACAACTTGAAATTGTTTAATAAGGAACCTATATTTTCTGGCTTATAGAAACTTGGTGACATCATGGAGATGATGTTTGGTGGTCGTTATGTGATCCTGATGATGGCATTGTTCTCAATTTACACTGGATTAATTTATAATGAATTCTTCTCTGTCCCTTTTGAGCTGTTTGGTAAATCTGCCTATGGTTGTCGTGATCCTTCATGCAGGTACTGAATGTGTGACAATTTAGTTCGTTACCATTTTGTATAAGAGCGTATAATAGTTACTATCTTGTTCTTCTACAGGGATGCAACCACAGTGGGTTTGATTAAAGTAAGAGAAACCTACCCTTTTGGTGTGGATCCCGAGTGGCATGGCAGCAGAAGTGAGTTACCATTTCTTAATTCGTTGAAGATGAAGATGTCTATCCTTCTTGGAGTTGCGCAAATGAATCTCGGCATTATCTTGAGTTTTTTCAATGCAAAATTCTTCAATAACAGTATTAATATCTGGTAATTTCTTTTTTAAACGTATCTAATCTATAACTTGGTTTGCAAAATATAATTCATTGATTATTTAAACTGTGTTATGCATTTTGGCATCAATATCGTCTCAAGTCATGATCAGTAGGTTTACATACTTTATTTGAAAGGACATTTTGCTGCTTTAGTTGACCTTCTGACATCTATTACCTAAACTAGAATTGCAGTGTGCCCGTAAACAATTTTAAGTGATAAAATGTCCAAAATGATGTTTGCATACGATCATGAACAAAATAACATCTCATATCTGATGAAAATGGTACCTTCTTGTCAGTGTTCGAAAAGCTGATCCGGTACCGACCGGTATGGTCGGTTTGTACTGGTCCGGCAAGGGACCGGCACCGGACACAGCTTCGGAGCACGGACGGCGGTGAGGCGACAGCGGGCGGAGCGGAAGCTTCGGCGGCAACGGAACGAAGCTTCCACCGCTGCTTTTCCTCTGCCGCCGGTTCTCCCTTGCTTCTTGTTACAAATCTGATATAAAAAAGTTCTTTTTAAAAAACTTTATTGCATTTACATTACTATTGATTTCTGTGCCATCTATGCATGTTATATCTATGTACATAGTTACATACATGCGTGTATATAGTGTGTGTGACACATATACCTATAAACATTTGATTGAGTGTGAGACTTTCAGATTTCTGTCACTTATGGAATATTATGCAGAGTCAAATGTTAAGTAAACAGCATAACTTGTATAATGTTAGAAATTATGTAGGTAGAACTGGTCCCCCTTTTTAGTTTCGTGATCTTGCCATACAAAGTAGCACGTTGGAATATTTACCCAGGTCTACCTAGTTCTGGATTGTGAATAACTAGTTTTTGAATCTTGTTACTCTTTCTGTGTTTTTCTTATTCTGATTCCTCTTTCTGCCTATTATTCTTTTTACAGGTATCAGTTTATTCCACAGTTAATATTTTTGAACAGTTTGTTTGGATACCTTTCGGTCCTCATACTAGTGAAGTGGTGTACTGGTTCACAAGCAGACCTATACCATGTAATGATATATATGTTTCTAAGTCCAACTGATGCTTTAGGTGAGAACCAGCTATTTCCTGGTCAGAAAATAGTTCAGGTTGGTAACTACATTTTGCTCTTCTGCTTTATCTGAGTTAATTTCCATAAATGTTAAATTTACCAACTTATGTGATTATTTCTATTTTTTCTCTTCATGTATCAGCTTGTGTTGCTTTTCCTGGCCCTTATTTCAGTTCCTTGGATGTTATTTCCAAAGCCTTTTCTCTTGAAGAAGCAGCATGAAGAAGTATGATAATCTTTTTTCGAGTTTCTTGTCCTGTTTTTTTGCTGCTTTTAGTGATTAGCTGTTCATGTTGATAATTCAGAGACATCAAGGTCAATCATACACCATGCTCCACAGCACTGAAGAGTCACTTGAGATTGAGCAAGATCATGATTCACATGAACACGGGGAGTTTGAGTTCAGTGAAATTTTTGTCCACCAGCTAATACATACAATAGAATTTGTCCTTGGAGCAGTCTCAAACACTGCCTCATATCTTCGTCTATGGGCTCTCAGGTTTGCTTCTCAGACAGACAGACACAAATACTGCATCATGTCACTCTATAGGCTGTGGAGTATACATAGTAGCTTTTGGTTCTGCAAATTGATGATATACATAGTAAAGATTGAATTTTGAGATTCAGACTTCTTCAATAAGATTCAGTGGCCTATGCTATCCTGAGTCTGGGCCTGTTTGGTCCCGCTTTGAAGCTGATTTTAAGTAGCTTTTGAGTAGAAAGCAGTTAGTAAACTGTTTGGTAATGAAAAATAGAAGCAGAAAAAAATAGTAAAAATGCAGAAGTTGAGGAAGCTACAATTTGATGCTTTTACAGCTTCTGCTTTACCGAAAAAGTAATTTACATAATTTTATTTAAAATTTTTGGTATTATTATTTTAAATAATTTAAAAATTTAATACTAAAGGACAATAAAATATATTATTATTTTAAATAATTTAAAATAATATATTTATTTATTATTTTAAATTTTCACAGCAGTTAAAAAGTTATTTACCAAACATCTTATAAATTTTAATAGTGCAGCACAGTATAGTATATCACATATTAGTATAGTTATAAAGCTACCGGTTCTTAATATTGAAAGTAGAGATAGACTCTTTCACCAAGTTTGTCTTTGATAGAATGGGCAATGTTGCTAATGTCATGAGTTACACTACTCTAATCCATTATTGGAGATAAGAGTTTTTTTTATTACAAACTCACTTAAAGAGCAAACTAAACCATTAACTTAATAATCTGATTAGCAATATAGTATAATTTATCAAAATGCTTAAGGGCTTGTGTGGCCCCGCTTCGAATCTGATTTTAAGTAGCTTTTAAGCAGAAAACGGTTAGAAAACTGTTTAGTAATGAAAAGTAGTAAAAAAAAAGTAGAAATTGTAAAAGGTATAATTTGATGCTTTTACAGCTTTTGTTTTTCTAAAAAAGTAATTTTATATAGTTTTGATTAAAATTTTAGGTATTATTATTTTAAATAATTTAAAATTTTAATACTAAAGGAAAATAATATATATTATTATTTTAAATAATTTAAAATAATATATTTATTTATTATTTTAAATTTTGACAGTAATTAAAGTTATTAATCAAATATCTTCTTATAATTTTTAACAGTGCAGCACAGTACAATACAGTACACTATTAACAGCGGGGCCAAACAGGCCCTTACAATGCTCAACACGCTTTACTTTGGAGATAATAATCTCTTCAGAAATAAACAAAGAGCGGCATTTCTCTTTTTCGAAAAAGGAAGAACCTTTACCCAACTTGATCCTTACCATGCTACATTATGTCTGCAACTTTTCATGTCATCTATCACACCTGGATTTTTTTTTCTATCTCAAAATGATGACCTTTTTGACATTCAGTAAGATGGTGTTATTTCATTTTCTTTGAATTTATTACATTTGAATGCTTAGCTCTTTGCAGTACTGCTTTAACTTTAGAAGTGTGGGATGAACATTAGGAATCAAGATACAGAATTGCATTGTATGTTCAGAAACAACAATGGCCCTAGTTAATCAAATGAGCAAAATAAATTGCTATGAAGTGGTATAATATACTCTTCTCTTGTATTAGTTATAGTTTGAGATTATTGGAAGGAGAAAGTCAAATTTGTATATGCTAAGAATGAGTGCACAGTAGTTGTACATGTTAGTTGTTTTCTGAAATTATCACTATTTTGCGAGTTCAAGGCATCTTGACTTCTAGTCCTTCCCTACCTTGTGTGAGAATGCTGGCAACTGGGAAACAACTTACATATGTAGTTAGTGTCTGGGATTGTGAGATTATGATCATGTTCCTGATGTATTAAAGAGATGACTAGGGTTATGCAAAACCCTTGGCCCTTGGGTGTAGTGTATGGTGCATTTAGCCGAACAATTGTGTCCAAGCTTTATGAATGTGCACCATAACTTTTTGCCTGGCTTGGCTTTCTTGCTCTCGTGTATAATGCAAGCATTTTGGTTCAGCCCTTGTGGATTGCATAGCATCTAAGTGGGCATGCAAGAGAATAGAGAGGAACATGTCCAAAGATGATGACATGCACAAGCTGGAATCATCATCTAAACATGAAGTACCTCAAGATAATAAGAAAACCACATCAAAGAGAGTTAATTCATATTAGACTATCCTAGAATTAATATTGGAAGTTTGCCTTCAGTGAACCTGAATGCTTTTTACGTGTTTAAACATACTAAAAATACTGAAATTTTTTTCTTCCTGTGGCAGTCTTGCTCATTCAGAGTTGTCAAGCGTGTTCTATGAAAAGGTGCTTCTTCTTGCATGGGGGTAAGTTCTATTTGTCATTGGTTTCAACTGTCCTTATACATCCACCAGGAAATTCTTTTGTGCTAAATTGGAATTTGGCGGTGGAGCAGGTTTAACAATATCATCATTCTCATTGTTGGTATCATTGTTTTCATCTTTGCCACCATCGGTGTTTTGCTTGTGATGGAAACACTTAGTGCGTTCTTACATGCGTTGAGGCTTCACTGGGTCGAGTTCCAGAACAAGTTCTATGAGGGAGATGGTTACAAATTTTCCCCATTTGCGTTTGCATTACTTGCTGAGGAGGAGGACTAAGATCTTGATTCTTATATTTATATGACTTTGCAATGGCTTTGATAGCCTTTATGAAGGATTGTGTTGTATGAGTCGAAAGAATATTACAATGCTTGTTCTCCTATACTGATCAAAAGGGAGGCAGGTTAAGAGAACTATTTTTGTGCCATCGGTGTATCATAATGGCAGATGGTTCATAGTTTCCTGAGGTGATGAGTATTCATCATGGTCTAGAAATTAATTTATTTCTTGATAATAATGTCTGTAATTCATCAGATACTTCGGCTTATTTTACCATATAATAACAAACAAATATGCCTCTGTTTATTGAAAAACCTGTTTTGTTTATTATTACTAGATAAAATATAATAAGTGGCTTTCGTTTGGAAGATTAAAATTGAAGGATTGTCAATATATGTTGTGATTGCTGAGTTATATCCTAATGTAATACATATGTTTGGCATGAATACGGTTCCAGGTTTGCAGGATTATGTTTGCCGCGGTGCGACGCTGATTTACCTTTGGCTTATGCGATGGTTATTCGACCAGAATCTTTGAAGGCTTATGTAAGAAACTTCTGATCGTTTTTTAGTTTTCACAAATTATTTTAAGTTCAATGATTTCAATGGCCATACATTGCTGAAGCACAGGAAAAGATATCTAATGAAAACTGGTTCATTAAGATTACAATACATTATAAGTTGAAGATATTGAAGACAAAAGATATTTTAAAAATAAAAAAAAGTTGAAGGTCTGAAAGCATAAATGTCCAATTCGTAGATGTAATATTGCTTATACGTCTTTAATCGAATGACAATTACAGTGAAAGCACTGATGCTCATGAGGGTTGACAAAAGGGATTAGTATGCATGCTTGATGCATTTTATGATAAAAGCTAAAAAATATTCACCCTTTCGTAAATATTAAAAGATAGAAACTCTTTAAATTACTTACTCATGGCCATCGGCCATAGTAGTAGGCAAAAAAAAAAAAAAAAAAACAAAGAATTTTACTGATTTTACTAAAAAAAATAGTAAATTTGATCTAGTAAATCTAACAGCGCTAATAATTTTGATATTTTTTTGGGTAATGATAATAATAAATATTTCGATAATTTATTAAATTCAATGAAATAATATATAAAATGAAAGATTAGCTTTTAGTTTGCCAAATTCATGTAAAAGTAAACTATCAAAATTGTCATTTCGGTAATTTCTCGAAATTAGTAATTTACTAATTGTTAAATTTGGTAATTTTTTAAATCGATAATTGTAATGAAAATTTTAGTTTGATATATTTTGGTAAATAAAATTGAATAAATTTGATAATTAATAATTGCCAAATCCTTTAGGCCATTGTTAAACAAATTTTTAAAAAATTTTAGAAAATAATATTATCTTGAGATGATCCTAATCCTATTTTTTAAAGAGCGATTTAGCCACGGATAGTGGATTCCATTTCCTTTCTAATACTTGTCAAAGAAGTAATTTTGCATTATTTACTGCAAAGCATCTTTGCATGTGAAAATTTTTAAAATCTTTAATCACAAAAGTCCTATGCGGATGTGCCACTCAATGCGAAAAATTTTTAGGCAGAGAACTTGTCCAGGCATCTTTAGTATGTGCCTGCACATCACCCATTCCCGAATTGTAAACTAAGGCATTTAGTATGAATTCCAAACTCCAAAGCATACGAAAGAGAAAAATAATAGTGAAGAATCTCCTATAAATGGCAATAATGGCATCCTTCTCCCCAAAAATCCACAAGTTAGTTGTTTTATTTAAAAATAAGAAAAAATCACTAAAAATTCTAAAAAAAAAAAATCATCCGAGTGCTTAAGATGTTATGCTGCTAGATTTAGAAAAAAATTAACATGAATTGTAATATTTCCTTAAAATCCATCTCATCTTAAGCACCCAAATAAAATTTTTCAGAATTTTTAGTGATTTTCTTCCTATTTTTAATGATTTTGTTGTATTACCATATATTAGTATTTGTAGTACTCTTTTTAAAAAATTCTAGTTCTACTCCAAATTCACGTCAAATTTTTTGAAATTGAGCAACATGACTTCTTAATCACTAGGATTATTTTTCTTTTCTAGAATTTTTAGTTATTTTTTTATATTTTTATATGAAATTTTGTTTGGTGTTATGTAATACGATTTGTAATATTTTTTTTTTTAAAAAAATCTAGCACCATAACATCTTAATTCTTAAGTACTCGGATGATTTTTTTTTTTTTAGAAATTTACTCTTTTTTTCTATTTTTAAATTATTTTTTTGGCACTACTTTTTCTTTAAATTGTAGTACTTCTTCAAGTTCATAATAATTTTTTTTTGAAATTAATATGCATCATTTATTTTAATATATATAAATTCTATCTTAATATATGTACGTTCTACTATATTAGATGTAGGTGCTACTAAACAGTTATATATGATAAAATTTAGGTTATGCCTTTTAAGCCTTCTACTTTTATAACCAAAAAAATGCTATTTCCAAAAAAACGACTATTTTCATGTGTTCTAGTTATCTATTGTCCTCATCGCCACCATCAGAAAGTAGTGTCTTTTCCTCATTGCCACTATTTACTCCTCTCCTCTCATCTCCTCATCGTAGTCGTTGCTCAAGCTCGTCCACTCTTTGCCCACACTACTACATGTTGAGCTCGTGAGCGACAAGGGCTAAGTAGTGGCAAGGACAAGATTGTGAGCTGCAAGGGTCAAGGTTGATGGGCAGTGTCGAATGCTTGGGGGCGAGGTTGCGAGGGACACTCGACGGAAGCCAAAGAGACAAATATGTGCAGGAAGTTCGATGAAAGTTGCAAGCGGGCTGATTGGCACAGACATCAATGGTTTAGAGGCGAAGAGAAAGGAGGAGAGGAGGTCCAAGAGGAGGGAGGAGAGAAAAGAAAAAAAGTTACCTTTGAGATCCGTGCTCAAGCATGTTTTATGATTGGCAAAAAAAAAAAAAATCATAAGGTCCGAGATCCGCTTAAAAGTTTATGTTGAGACATGAAGGTTGCTATGACGTGTGGAACACGTGAGATTCAATAAGAGTTGTGTGAGTTGACTGCACTCAAAATTGAGCGAGTGAGTGGGAGAAGAATTACTAGACGAACCATTCTCGAATTATAAAGCGGGGGATCAAGCACCAATCGAGCATATAAAAGAGGAATATAACCACGAAGAATCCTGGCGCTATTCTCCCCAAAACCCTATTGATTGGTTGTTTTATTTTAAAATAGAAAAAAATTACTAAAAATTTTATAATAAATTATCCATCATACTATTAGATTTTTTTTAAAAAAAATTGACATAAATTTAAAAAATATTACAGTTCGAATAAAAAGTACTATAAATTGTAATATACGGTAATATCAAAATAAATTATTTAAAATAAGAAAAAATAACTAAAAGATTGATAAAAAAAATCATCCATGTGCTTATGAATAAACATGGCAAAATCTGACGTAACTCGACACGAAGTTAACGGGTTTGAGTCAGCCATAATCATGTTCGGGTCATAAACAGGTCAACCCGTTTATGAACCGAAAATAATCGGGTCATGTCGGGTTGTAAACGGGTTAACCTGCTTAACCCAATTACATTATATATTTATATATAAAACATTAAATATAAGCTCACTTAACTCTCATTGCTAGCCCATAGGCTCAAATATCTTCTAATTATCTTTTAATTCATATTTTGGCCCACACATAAGCCCAAAATTTTATTAATTTTAATAGAATTTTTATCAATTTATTATTTATATTTACAATATGAATGATAAACGGGTTATTTGGATCATGTCGGGTTGACCTGATTATATTTAGGTCGTGTTTGTGTTAGACAGTTTGATCCAATTAATTATATAAATAGATTATGTCTGTATTTTACATATTGATCTGTATATATAAATGGATAATGTTTATGTTAAATATAATCATGTCATATATTAATTATGACACGATACGTTATGTTAAATATAATCATGTCTGGAAAATAAATCACGAGTTGCCATTCCTACGAATACACGACAACGAGTGAAGAGCGTAATCTGAACAATTCTGGTGAGAACACTATCGGCAAAAAGGGTGGAGTGAGAGAGACAATAGCGGCAGCAAGTCAAAAAGCAAGAGAATAATGCATATGGCAACTGACTCTAACTAGCGCCGACGGCCAAAAAAAAAAGGGAAAAACGTGAGAGACAGCAGCAAGGCAGAGGAGAGAAGACACATCCGACAAGCGACTCGCGCAAGCACTGATGGCGAGGGAGGGATAAGCCGGAGAGACAGCAAGCATAGCATACAGTAATTGAAATTACAGTTTTTCTCGAATTTAGAATGATGTGAGATATGTTAAAATCTCATGGACCCGCTTGTAAAACGCCCCCCTTCGCTAATGGCTTCTCTCGACAACTCCTCCTTCATCTTTTTCTCCCCCGTGTAGGAGGAGGAGAAAAAGTATCACCGCAATCCCGAGGAACGCTCTCGCTGCCCTCTATAAATTCGTTTCTTTGGGAGTCAGATCGAAGCAGAAGAAAGAGAACATAATCGATCAGGAAGGGAGAAGAGGGGATCGGCGAGAGGAAGATCGATGGAGGACGGTAGGATCACGCTGGAGACCGGGCGGGCGGAGCGATCGGTATGGCTGATGAAGTGCCCTCCGGTTGTTTCGCGATCGTGGCAATCCACCGACCCCTCCAACCCCAACCCCGTCATCTCCAAGGTCGTCCTCTCCCTCGATCCTCTCCGCCCCGACGATCCTGCCGCCCTCCAGGCAATGCAAAATTTCCCATCGCTATTCTCTTCTTTTGGTTTGACTTATTAGGGTGCATGAAATTATGTTTTAAATTGTGGTTTGTTTTTTTTTTCTTTTTAGTTTATTGTACTGGCATATTTTGATATCCGATTTACTAGGATTAACCGCGGGAAGAAAGGCCTATTAAAATACATATGGGAACATGAGTAGATCTCGAGAATATATGTTTAAGTTGGCAGGAGAGTGGCTTGATGTTGGCTGTACTTTTGATTTGTTCTAAAATAGTCTAAAACAATTTCAGAACACTCGATGAGATAGCATGGATTTAAACTATTTTAAGGCTATGCAATATTAGTTTAAGCTATCTTAAAGAGGATTAAGATAATAAAACTTGAAATACTATCATATCATTTTTATTTTTATTGAGTAGAATTTCACCGGGCTGTTGGTGCTATGCCCCCTAGTTTACAAAAATTAAGAGCTAGAGTAATTTACTTTTTTGAACAGAAACTTCTTACTATATACTGTAAAAGAAATTTTATGTTGCTCGTATTATAAGAAAATTGTGTGATTGTTTTAAGCTTTGTGAGAGTGTTACTGAACCGGTTCAGCCCCCGGTTTGGAGAGTCTACACTCGGTGAACCAAAGCTGGGCCGGTTCAATCTTAGGCGGGTGAGGCATATTCGTTCAGGGGGAAGTACTTAGAGTTATGCTATCTTGTTTTGTAAGGAGTTGGAACTCCATTCTCGCCGGAATTCCTCCAGTTGAGGGAAAGCTAGTTTTATTCTCATATCAGAGAGTCTTATTGTGTATCAAAATAGTTGACAGTTTATCCTTTTGTAAGTTTATATTTTAGCAAGTTAGTTATTTTATACATGGCCTATGATGATCAACTAATGTTTAGGTTTCAGTCCGAACTCCAAACTGTGTGGTAAGCTTTGAGCTTGAATTGGTACACAAACCTACTATGTCGGTACACTTGGAAGACTAGGAATACTCTGTTACCATACCTAGATGCCTACTTTTTATTGATCTAAGACATGACAAATACGTTGGCGTCAATATGAGATTATAAACCTTGTGGTTAACCAAGGCATGTGTCTATTGTCTAACTGCTAAAAAATCAATGTAAAGACAAAAGATTATACATCAATATATTGACTCAAAAAGTTCTTGATTGAGTTTTGAAATATGTATGTTTTGATTTTATAGCTAGTATTTAAAATCAAAAGGTATATATGACAATTTCTACTGGTATTCCAATAGAAAGGGACGTCTACTAGTTTCCTATTGTCACTGGATTTTATATCACGGTTCATATTCTCTTAATGTGGTAAAAAATGAAGTGACCATGCTAGCATACTTTGTTGAAACTTCTATCCTGAATGTTCTTTTGTTGATGATATTATTTTTGATTAGTGATAGTCCAGTAGGCATTGACAATCAAAACACGAGTAATTTAGGGATATATTAGAAGCTAGGAGTTATATACTTAAATAAGGCTAGACTCCGTAGTTGAATTGCAATAAATAAATGTTCCTATAAAATAAAATTTTGGTAGATATCTTGATATAATCTTATTATATAATAAAATGTGATATCAAAACTATAGTTCGTAGAGTACTTTCATCTTTGAAATTCCTATTACATTACTCTTCATTGTATATGTACTCAAATAGCCAACATATAACTCTCAAGATAGGAACTTGGAGCTAAGCCACTAACTTGTACCCATTTTAGATTAACTATTTTGAATTTCATAACCACATAAGCATTTGAATGCGCTTCTATTGGAGGAACTCATTTGTAGTTCAGAGGCATATTTAGGTCATTGTTGTTGTTCTCAAAGAAGTAAGATGATAATTGTGATTGTGGGTGGACCATGGGGTGTTGAAAAAAATTACTACAAAGAATAAGTATCTTATCCTACAAATTATGGCTCTACATGACTACTTAGGGAAAGTTCCTCTAAAAACTTTACTGACAGGCGTGTATCATGGAGGGAGACGATGAAAAGACTATATTTTTGATTAGGTGTGGTTGGACTCATAGTTACATTACATTTTGTATATTGATTAGTTTACTATTTTGAAAAGCATCTCAATAAGCGTATAACAGTATGCTTAGATTATATTATGTAATATAGTTGGATCCTAGATAAGCACATAGCATCCATGCACCATCTTTAATTCTATTAGAGAATGATTTATATGTCAAACACAAAAAATGCTATTTTGCGAGATTTTCCTTTGCACTCCACTTGTGTCTGCCTCCACTCATTGCCGTTTGTTTTCGCTTGTGTCTACCTCCTTCTCCTCCTCTTGTTCTTCATCGTCTTCTTTTTTGCTTTCTTTCTTTCCGGATAAGAAGAAGAAGAAGAAAGTAGTAGTGAGCAGCGGTGGAGACATATGAGACAAGTAGAAGCAGACACTAGTAGAAAGCAGATATATATCAAGGTTTAAAAAGTCAGTCCGAACCAGTGTACCACTCCATGCTCGGACCGGAACATTCTGGTCAAAAACTGGCAGAACCGAGCGGAGCAACGGAAGAAGAAGAAGAAGAAGAAGAGGAAGAGAAAGAAGAATAAGCAGAGGAGGAGGATAAAGAAGAGGAGGTGGTATTGGTGTTCGCCTTTGCCTACACGGGCGTCCGCCTCTACCTCCGTTGGTTGCCTTTACCTCCACCGCTTGGTTTGTGTTTCTTCTTGTCCCTTTTTTTTTTCTTATTCTTTCTCCTTCTACTTCCTCTCATTCTCCTTCTTCTCCTTCTCCTTCCTCTTCTTGCTCGGTTCCACTATCGGTCCCTAATCAGACTGATATCAACTGAGAAAACCTTCCGAAATGGATCGGTTTTCAAAAATTTATATATATATATATATATATACCTACATACCTATACCGGTGCCAACCTTATAGACCGGCCAAACCACCTGGTGTGGATCGATTTTGTACACCTTAGATCAGAGTACCTTGAAAGGATTCATTTTGAAAGTAAACAAAGTTGAATGAGATGGTGAATAATTTTGACCCATAAGAAAGAGATGGATCCTATATTGCATTTTCCTTGAACATAAAGGCACTTACCTTTTGGGAACCAAGTTTATCCTGAGACTTATCATGGAAAGAAGCCCATTGGAAGCAAGTTCAATATGATCTAGCATTATTAACTCGGGAAGACTAACATCATTGCCAATGGCTTAAGTTGAAAGGTGGAGCTAATAACTATCTAAATCATCGACCATGTATGATAAAATTTTAAGAGAAAATTAGAGCATGAGTACATAAGGCTTCATATTTTAAGAGAAAGTTAGAGCATGAATACCTTTCCTCAGGAGCACAAATTTTTATTCCTAAAAATTATTAGTCCTTGTTGTGTTGAAAAATAGTATAGGAACAGCTTATTCTGTTTTCTGAAAAATTTCCACTGATTCAGCTTGGTGATAATATGTATTTGTTATGATTGTTCAGCAGGCTGACCTACATTAATGTTCAGCACTTGTTTTTGTTTAACTTTTATGTAATTATGTATTTTCTCATGCTTATACTTATTTGTGATCTTAAAAATATAAATTTGCATTTTACATCTTCCCGAGATTCTAAATCCTTCTTAGAGCTATTAATTTTACATTCTTAAGATCTGTTTCTGGAATAATATTATTGTTTTATATTTCCAGTTTAAGATGGAAATGAGTCAAACAGATTCTGGCAATACACCCAAGAGTTACACTCTGAATATGTTCAAAGACTTTGTTCCAATGTGTGTTTTTTCTGAATCTAGCCAAGGTATAAATATGCCAGTATGTTTTTTGTTTCTTTTGTCCAAATCCATACTATGACTTATGAATAGCAACTTGCCCATAGCAATTTGCTGTTGGTTACTTAATGCCCTACCATCCTGTCGTCAAGTTGCTACTATGACAATCAACTTTCAGCTGGATTCTCTGATTGAATGCATGTTTCTGTATGGAGTTTAATATATCCAAAAATGACTAATGCAGGAAAATTTTCTTTGGAGGGGAAAGTTGAACACAAATTTGATATGGAGCTTCATAGTGAAAATTTTGGGGACTATGGTAAATTATGCCGTGAAAGGACTAACAAAGCTATGATCAAGACTAGACAAATTCAGGTTGTAGTTTTTTTCTTCCTTCGTTTCAGCTGACCTTTTTTGTTTATATGGAAGCTGAAGCCTTATTTTTAATTTTTTAAGGTAATCGACAATGATCATGGAGTGCTCATGAGGCCAATGCCTGGTATGGTTGGTCTTGTACCATCTGGCTCCTCAAAGGTATGCAATTTCATACATGGTTTCCATTGATTTCCGTGATTCCAAATGATACGTTTGGATTAGTGCTTTTCAATAGAAGAACGTCTCCTTTGTCATTAAATGGGAACAGTATACCTACAAGTGAGCCCAATCCTTGGGAGATCTATGTCGTTGCTAGAATTTTGATGCGTGATTTTCATTTTTATAAACACCAGTTTTTGTGCCTAGAAATTTCTGATCATCTATATGCTTAAATTTGTTAATCCATTTGCTCTTGCGTTTTTTGCTTCAGGACAAGAGGAAACTGACACCAGCAAAAGGATCTGATGCAAAACGAACACGCCGGGATCGTCATGAATTGGAGAATATAATCTTTAAACTGTTTGAAAAGCAACCCAATTGGGCACTAAAACAACTTGTGCAAGAGACTGACCAACCTGAGGTCTGCACTTTAACTTGAAATATATTCCACTATTGCTGTGTTGCTTCCTAGTCGGTATTAAACAATCATACCCTGATGACATTTGTTTTGCTGTCTTATTTCTACCTACAAATAGGAATACTTTGAATTCTACTCTTTTTTGGTGTAATGCTGACAAAGTTCTCTTTTGTTTTTGACTTGTTTGTGTTGGTTGGTTTACACCTTTAGGTTAATTATTATATCTTCTTGTTACATGGGTCTCTTGAATAAAAGATTTATCCTTTATAGCAGTGTTCTTTTTTTTTAATCTTTGCAGATTCCGACTTTTTTTGTTTGGAAATTTATAGTTGTAGCTAGCTCATGAATATCATATGGATAATAACAATACATGCAGGACACCTTTTGGATGTTAAACCTTCTTAAGATAGCTCCTTGTAGGATTTTGTTTGGAAGATTATAGTTGCAGCTACTCTTGTTTTCTTCACCAAATCACTGTTTGTTTTAGTAAGCAATGATTGAGAATTTGTGACAGTGTGTTTCCATTTCCTGTTCCGTTGGGCATGGACCCAGTCCATGGATGTGTGATCGAGTTCCTCTACCGTCCATACTAACTTCAGCAATTCTTTTTGCAGCAATTCCTGAAAGAGATACTAAATGATCTTTGTGTCTACAACAAGAGAGGACCAAATCAAGGAACCCATGAGTTGAAACCAGAATACAAGAAATCTACGGAGGAGATGGACAATGTGTGAAATCTGTTTGAAGCATGAAACTATTTCTTGCTGCGAATTTTCATCTGTTAAAAACTTCTCCTAGAGTTTCACTTTTGGCATGGTCCTGCTTTTGATGTTTCACTTACTGCAGCATTTAGGAAAAGATTTACTTTTCTGCCTGGCAATCTAAGGGGCTCCTGTAATCTTAATCGGGTTATCAGCTTGATGCGTGGTAGTTTCTTAAGGTATACAACTCATGTAAACTATAGTTTTCTACATCTCATGCCAGTTCTCAGTTGTAACTTCTGATGAACATGCGACTTCCTCATCAATTCCATGATTGTTAGGCAACTTGTATATCTAGGACTAATTATGTAACTTCTGAAAGAGAGTATGCTACCTTTGGTGTATTTTTCTGACTTATCATCTCTGGTTAATATTGATTAAATTTACAGATATTGTTGTCATTTAGTGTAGTATTTTAACACTGTATTTGTTAAAACACCTCTATTTACAATCTTGATAAAATTGAAAAACCATTCATAAGAATAACACACTTTTATAAAAGATATTTCATCTGTTAAATTCATTTTTGTAAGAAATTAATGTTTTAAATATTGGTCATATACTTGTTGAACTAGTACAATTATCTTTACACTTTATAAATTCACTTTCATACTATAGGATTGTCTCAAATAGCATTATAATAATTAAAATACACCTAATTTAATGCCCAATATTATATATATATATAGTCTTTCTGACAATATTCGAGGCGTTTCTATATCATAAAAGTATATTTATAAAATATAAAATATTTTATGAACGTTATAAGTTGTTTTGACTTAAAAGGCAATTTTTTTCCATTTGTATCCGAACGGATAGCATTAGCTAAGTAAACTGTACATCGGTTGGACCAATTTTAAGAGAAGACGGAAGTACACTCATACGTAGAGGTAACTAATGGGTGCGCTGAGCTAGATTAGGCATGAGCCCGCTTCAACCTGATTCTTGATGGCTCATGTCAAGCATAATTTAACTTTTTTAAAATAAAACCTAGTTTGGCATGGGTCAAATAAAAAAATCATAAAAAAATAAAAAAAAATAAAAAAATAATTAAGAAAATAAAAGAACATGTCTTGTCTAGCCTACTCGTGTGCTTCTCGTGTGCTTAGGCAAGTCACTTAACTCGTCCCGCATATGAATATCGAGTCAACTACAAACCATTGCATGATATTTCGATTTAGTCCAGTGGAAAGTGAAAAAAAAAAATTATATCATATATAAAGCTTAGTAAATTTATTATTATTAAATTAAATTTAAATATTTTAAATTAAATTGATATCAGGCACACGCATGTGAAAAAGCCATATTAAAGTCAAAATGGAGAAGATTGAAAGAGGAGTTCATAATTTTCTCCCGCTGCGAACGGGGAATTGCGTCTGATGCGGCCGTTCAATTCGTCACAAACAAAACCGCAAAAATAATTCATAAAATATTAATTAATATTTCATTTTGGCAGCAAGCCTCAAGAGCCCACTCTTTAACTTTTTCAGCCTTATGCGTGTCCTACAAAGTGTCACGGACGCACTTGGTGCTTGACCTTGGCAGCAAGCGTCAAGAGCCCACTCTTAACTTTTTCAGCCTTATGCGTGTCCTACAAAGTGTCACGTTCAATTCGTACACTACTTTCCCAGATAATGCCTAATGAGTAATAGGCAACCAATCCAAGGCAACGATTGAGAGACAACACAAGTAATCGAAATACACAAGGACAAGTGAATTTCATAACACGATGACTAAAATACTTAATGAAATGACTTAACTGAATATCTTGTCATTATATTATTGATAAAGACAATAGTACAAGATATTAGAATGAGGGACATTAGTGAAGAGGGCAAGTGTGAGAAATCTTAAAATTTTAGACTTAGGAGTTGTCCCAAGAGATCATTTTACTCATTCTTTTCAATACTATCTCATATACACAAACTAAAGGGTGTGAGTAAAAGACTTCACAAAACTTAGGTGGACTAATTTTACACATTTGAGTCTTCCATCCTAGGGTATTTATGAAACCATAGACCCCACGCATGTCTTTATGCCCTGGGATAGTTCTCCGAGCACATCGCAACCCTGATGACCAAAACGTATGGCAGACATGTGTCAAATCCTATTTTTTGTATGGATCTACTTAAATACCTAGAATTATGATAAAAAACATAATGTTAAGGCCGGATAATATAATTTTATACTAAATATCCTTTGACAAAAGGGCCCATACTTTTTGTTGTTTTTAATGGGTTGTTATTCTTTTTAAAAGAATATATTGATTTATATACTTCCAATGTGCACTAATTGTTCACAATTAAAATATCTAACAGTATAATCCAAGAAGAACGCAGAGAAAAATGAGAGAGCCTAGTACGCAGAGAGAAATAATGCAACTGAAATATCATTCGTCAAAGGTTAGAGCACTTTGTGTCGGGCAATTGTTGTCGGTTGCACATGAACAAAAAAAAAAATCAATAATCACAGTAAAGAATGTGATATTGTAGATACAAGTGTTCTTTAATTTGTCATGTCGGGAAAACATGAAAAGAAAAGGAAACCCTAGCAGCCATACCAACAGTACACAGTTGCAAATGAGGGTAATAAACTGTCTCAAGGGGAATCATCAACTTGTGTTGGCTGCTCTCTTCTGAAGGACAATCTTCTAAGCAATGATATTTCTTGGTTGCATAGATGTCTTCCAAGCATGATCCATTTAGGAGATCATTTGTTAACACACCAATTGAAACATCATTTGGAATTAGCTCATATTTGTGCATCATCCCAATTCATCGTGAGCTGTGGCTTCTGAGTAGCATTAGAATGGTTTTTTGCGAGGGCCCATGCTGGCAGTCTTAAGGAGCCTTCGGAATTCATCCAAGCTGATCTTGCCATCTTTGTCGATGTCTGCCTCCTCCAGCAGTGGATCAATAGAGCCCTTCAAACCTGTGTGCTGCAGATATTGAAGAACAATGCATTAGATTCAGAGTACATTGAAACATCAGCATAGCATGCAGATATTCAAGTATGCAGTCTAGGTTGATAGGATCTCAATAGTTTGTAGTACAGAAGAGCATCAATTCCTGATAAGCAAACAAAACTGTTTGCAAATGACTGCTGCAACAAGAAAAAAAGTCCAAAGGCAAAAAGTTCTGTACCATCCTAAGTTCCTCAGGTGTGATAAATCCATCTCTGTCCACATCAAACTTATCAAAAGCTGCCTGTGAAAGTGATCTCCACTTGTTGGTGTCGTGCTCCACTAATTGATGCACATGTAATGCAGCTGCTACAAATTCTTCAAAGTCGATGAGTCCATCTGTATTGCTGTCCATCTGCGCAGGAGTTAGCATTGACATATATCACAACTCCAAAAGATTAAAAAAAGAAGTTCGCTGATAATAAGCTACATGCCATCAAGCAACAGGGCAAGCATACATGAACAATTCATAGAGTATCGACGGTAAAGGAGGGAAAATACGTTAAATTCCCGCATAGTATTTCCTTCCAATTTAAAGGGCCTCAGATGCTAATCCTATTTGATTTAGGTGATGTTAAATCTACCGCATAGTATTTCCTCCCAATTTGAAGGCCAGTAGACTGCCTCAGATGCTAATCCTATTTGATTTAGGTGAATTTATTTTAAAGTCACATATCAAATTTCTTATTCTGTCTGCCAAAGGATAAAAATTCATATCACAAGAAAAGATAGAATCAGAAATAGAAGACAAGGCAGGAACATGATTTGCTGAATTGCATGTCACAAAAGATGCTATTAGCATCCGCTCCAACCAATTATCGACTCGTGGAAAAAGCCTGGGGTACCCTAGCTTCTATGGAAAACACAAGCTTTCTAATAGAGAAATCACATTCTACAGATCTGAAATCAAAATTAGAATAATAAAATATAGGAAATAGTCATTTAGAAAGGGAGCAAAAAAAAAAAAAAACTCATCAGAGATTCTTGAATCCATTACTCAGTTTGGTCAATAAAACAAATTTCAAGAAAGCTCCAGTTACTAAAGAAAATAAACTCTAGCAAGAAGAAATATCGTATCAAAAAGTATCCTAGGATAAATTTATGGAAGGTTTATAGCCTACCGCTTGAACAATCTCCAGAACACGAGAATCCTTCAACTTCCATGGGAGATCTTTAGCAAGAGCCTGCACAATAACTACCATGAATCAAGATGCACATGTGGAAAACATTCTACCAGTTCCCATTGTATGTTCACGATAAGATCAGAAAAATAGCTTATTACAGATGACCAATGCTCATATTGCAACATTCAACAAAGCTTGAACAAGAAAATTTTCAAGGCCATAATTTATCATTTGCCATTTGAACAACAGAACCTTTTTGTTTTATGTAACTTCATTTGACAAGTATAATTAGGTCAAAATAATCAGTTAACGAAAATGGAATTTACAGAATCTGAATCTGTTTCTTGAATAGTCGCAAAAAAAAGTATGAAGAAGATGATTTAGGGTAGTATAATAAGAAAGTAAGTGTGTGCTATATGAAATTTCTTGAAACGAAGCAATCAAGTAACTATATTGTAAAATACACAAGATTAATATTTTTGGAAATCATCATAAAAATAGGAACATGAGACATTTAGGTGAGTGCTTAGGTGTAACTAGGGTATATATATATCATAATTATCAAATACATGAGTTATGAAATTTGAAACAAACAAGTATGTTTCACCTAGGTAGAAAACATGTACTATAAATAGACGAGGCAACATGTGGAGAGGCGTTTTACTCGCCACAAACACCTCAGTTTAACAAGCAAACACCTCAATCCATTCGAACTTTTAGGTGATCATTCATATGAATTCATAATTAGAATGATTGGATATAGAATTTCAGTATATTGTATTGTAGAAATATTGTTTCTATGATCTTCTAAAACGAATACAAATTATATTCAAAATGATTTTTAGGAATTAGGAATTAGGTTTCATGTGAAACAGGAATGGACATATATAAGAAGCTACAGAACTAGGAATTTAGGAAAGTGCTTATGGAATATGAGAATTTTAGAATGTTGCATTCATGTTCCATTAGAAATATCTCTGCGTATGATCTTCTAAAACTTATCAAGTTTAATTACAAATAATATTCAGGAAATTATCATTCATATGAAAACAAAATTATGATCATTGGACAAATATAGAGAAAAATATGGAATTTGGAACTCATATAGAGACCGCAAGAATATGAGAATTTCAATACGTTATACTCGGGTTCCTTTTGAAATATCTCTATATATGATATTTTAAAACATATCAAATTTACATTTTTAATGATATTTAGGAAGTTATCTTTCACATGAAACTGGAACAAGGATTATTGAGCATAAATAGGAGAAGTAATTGGAATTTGAAACGTAGAAAGTAGTATTTGAATCTGGGTTTTCACTAAGCATATTGCTCAAGAAATACCATTTTGTACAAGCTTATGAAATTTACTGAATTTATATTTAAGATAATGTGTTTAAATACATTTCATATGATCGAGGAATCAAGGTTTTTATAGACCATAATGGTCTGAGGCTCTGAGCTAATACTGGTACATTCTAGCTCAAATCAGTACTTTAAACCCAAGTCTAATACTAGTACATTCTATCTCAAATCAGTACTTTAAACCCAAGTCTAATACTAGTATGCATCAGCTCGAATCAGTACTTTAAACCATAATATGAAGTACATAATTTAGAAACCGAGTGTCAAGCAAAATGTACCAGTCTCATTTCTTCAAGACTAATTGCGCCACTTTGATCGACATCAATTGCATGAAACTGATCTCTAAGATCAGCTAGCTCCTCCTCATTGAGAGTACTTGCCAATGCCTAGACATGCCAAGGTACAGCTTAAATTCCAAAAAGCTCTAGCAAAACATGAAAAATAACATTTTAAAAGCATATATGCTAATAACTTGAAGTTATTTAGTATTTACCCTTAGTGCAAATTGTTTAAACCGGTTATACTTTACAAATTGGCGCAAGTTAGATAACACAGATATATCCACTGGGATTTCTAATGCATTTCCCCCTTCTCTTACCCATGGATGTGCTGAAACAGAAAACATTAATTAGAACGAATTCAAAAAGTCAATCAGGAAGCAAAAGAAGTTATCAAGCGTGGTAGAAAAAATTGAATTAAAAATGTGAAAATCATTTCCTTTATATGTTGGGAGATCAGGTATGAGTACTGTTAAAGAGAACATAAAAAAGAAAGAAATCATGTTGTCATTTTTATCATAAATTTAAAATCAATGCCTTATATCATGCATTTCAGCAGATCACGAGAGTCAAGCTTGATTCATACACAAAGCCTGAGCAGCAGTCAGTCTTGTACGTGGATCCTTAACTAGTAACTTCTTAACAAAATCTTTGGCACTGTCACTTAAGCTTGGCCATGGCTTCCTACGAAAATCAGGCTCTGTTTTCAACACCTGAGAATAAAATAATATAGAAATATTAATGCAACCCCGTACGTATAATTAGTGAAATATGACTCCAGACAGTAGCAACATAATAAACTATACTTTTGAATATTAAATTGTCTATACGAAGATGGTAAAAGTCAAAGAACTGATTACTAAGTACAAATATGAAAGAGGTCTATAATGTCATTATCAAATGAATAGCAAAACATCAATGATTAATAACCAAAGAAATGTAGAAACTAAAAGTTTTTGGATCATCCTCGACTTAAAAGGAGTATAACTCAAGAAGGATATTTTTCAAGGTCAAATTGAAAGCTAGAAGTTATCAAGAAAACTTTATTCTACTATGTCAAATACAAGAGGCACTACATACAATTGATTGCTAGAAACGATATTTTCCATATCCCTAAAGTGTTCAGCAATAAAGAAGCACAATAATGTAATAGTGATAACTGCGAGATAATGAGATGTTAGATACTCAGAAACAAACATAGGCTCTTGTAGAAGTATACAAAAGAACACAAATGTGTGAAATTTAAAAATCCAAAAAAGTTCCTGTGGTTAGAGACAATCATAGCATAGATTGCCAAGTTATTATAAGGTTATATTTCAAGGAATCTCACTATTAAATGATAAAGTGTAATAACATCTAAATAAAGACTTTAAAAGTCGAAAGCAATAAGGTAAACCAAAAGAAGAGCAAAAACAAGACTCTTCCATGCCAAGAAGAACTATGCATGCTCGCACTTTACTAGAAAATCTTTAAAAAAACTAGATGAGCTGGATTTAGTCACATTTCATAAAGATGGAACATGGAAGATGACATTAATTGTAACATGAAGATTACTTCAGGACGAAGATTGTATCCGCTTAACCAGATATTGTATACGCTTGAAGGCACAAAGTTCCATGCAACATCAGGACATAAGAAAGTTCTATCAAGACATGATCGGGGAAGACAGGCTGAGATTTAGGAAATAGAAATGTTGTTTCCAGTACATTCGCATATAATTGTTAAACTGAACTCCAATTCTGGGCAAAAATGTATTTATCTCCTGATTCAGAAAAGAAAATACCTCCTTGAATATCCCATCTTCAGTTTTATCCCAAAAGGGGCGCTTTCCACAAAGCAAGATATAGGTTATCACACCTATGCTCCAAACGTCTGATTCTGGTCCGGATCTCCGTTTCAGCACCTCTGGAGCAACGTAATATGCACTGCCAACAATATCTTGGAACTTCTTTCCTGAATTAATAGTAAAACTAATTAGAACTTAAATATAGTTCATCATTAGATTTGTTAAGAGTCAAATTAGAGTGCATCACTTCAGACACACCTGGCCTAATAAAATCTGATAGACCAAAATCTGTTGCCTTCAGAGATGAATCCTCTTTTGTAGATTTAAAAAGGAAGTTCTGTAATTATCAAAAGAAATTTTATTAAAGATAGCATATGCCTGATTTTATGACCATTACAGAAAAAAGAAAATCACATATATTTTGGAAGACATAGTCAGATATGCTTAATCGATGCTCTTATTATTATTACCTCTGGTTTCATATCTCGATGAACCAGACCATGCAAATGACACTCAGCTGCAACTTTCAGCATTTGTCTGACCACTACTGCAGCATCTTTCTCAGTATAACGGCTATCTTTTCTGTAAATGTATGAACAATTTTTGCTTAAATATAAATTAGATTACACAAAACTACTAGGTCATGTGGTAACAAAACGTGCAGAGGATTAAGAGATAAGAAGATGGAAGATCTTACTTGGCCAATATCCGATCAAGGAGTTCACCACCCTCACATAATCTAACAAACAAAACAGTTAAAAAAAATTAATACAACTACAAATTAGTAATCCCATGTTCTTCTTGGCATTAAGAAGTAAGAACAACAACCAAACATAAACAAATAGCCATAATGCTAGAGATTATAGAATCCTACAATGCTAGTGCTAACAAAAATTCTGCAACATCCAAGCAAAGAAAAAAATGCTACTATGAACAAGTATTAACAAGCACATCAATAAGGTTTATTGAGAGAGAAGAATATACTAGCTACTGTTTGGGCTATGAGTTTCTAACAGCGCCATCAGCATATTCATGCTCGTACCTAGTTTCCTAACTATCGAAATGCATGTTATGATTAATACCGATCAATTTTTTTTCTCTCCTTTTCCTACCACTTGATTGTCTTAAAGTATAGTTAATTTCCACTCAATGTATCTAGATACAACAAAAATGTTCATATACTACCCTTAGTAAATTGTTTTCCTAATTCACTCCATTCTTTCAATGACTAATAATTTGGACAATGTCGGAAAAATATTGAAAGAAAATTGCACTGAATCTATAAGAAACAAGACAAGCTGAACTGTTCAATCAAAATGATAAAACCTTCAAATCTAATTGCATGTTACCCTTTTAGAGATCAATTTCCAGAATTAAGTAAAAAATATTACTTTATCATGGATCTCTTCCCAGAAAAATTGCAAGCAATTTATAATACATTTATCCAATTACAACAGCCTCCCCGAGCCATTTTATAATCTTTTTAAACTGACTTTGTAAAATCAATACAGCAGGGTAATCCCAAATTGCTACTCTAAGATGAGCATAAATGACTTTTCCTGATAAGAATTAAATGGCAGTTTAGTTATGTTTATCATCAATGTGGAAAACTAGATTATCATCCAGATGATCAAAACAGCACTGGATAACACATACATGGTTTATTATTTTAGTTTAAATAGAAAAAAAAAAGTACATAAAGCAATTAAGGAACTTACTCCATGACTATGTAGACATAAGTATCATCTTCGTAGGCATTGTAGAAGTTCACAACATTTTCATGACCCTTTAGAGCTTTCAGTATCTTTACTTCACGCTTAACATCCTCAACGGCAATGGGAAGGATCATCTGCACAGAAAATTAAATATATAAAATATCAACTAAACAAACTGCATATGCTGTGAGGTTGAATAATGTATACACATTTTGCACAAACAATTGACTACAAGTAGTGAAATTTAAAACTCAAGGACATGGTGGTTGTTTGAAGCAACTGATCCGTACTGCCTAATAAGGGCAGAACATACTAATTACACAATGGAGCAACATATGTACATATTACGTAGGTACAATCAGTACCAGTACATAGATCTGACATGGCTCAGTATATTGGTACAAACTGAGATTAAAAACCACAGTTTCAAGTGTATGCATATGTAACATATGCATGTCATAGCATGCTTATGTTCCACATGTGAGATTCCAAAATGCTATTTCATTTGTGCGATGCTGTGCGGATGATCTCAGATTGGCAAACAACAACAGATTGAAATATTATAAGAGATTTACCTAATCTCCTACAAACAGCTTAGGAATGAACATTTTGAGCCATGTTGCTGGATTCGTTTTGCTGAGCTCGTAGATGACATGCCTTGAGAGCAGCAGGAGAGAACATCAAGTGCATCAAAGTTGACAGCGTGGTTTATCCTAGAGCATTGTTGATGATGTAGTTTGGATAGACACTAGTACCTTGGGAAGAAAAGAAAGAGTTGGATACAAAGTCAGGTGGCAAGCTTGTGGTTTGCTTTCCTACGGAAAATATTGTGGTACTGTTGGATTGAAGCGCTTTTCCTGGATGTACAATGTCAAGTCTAAGTCTTCCGGAGCCAAGGTTTTACAACGATGAAGTTCCAACATGGAAATAGCATGAAAAATAGAATGAAAAAAGTACTCAAACCTGACAGTTTTACTACACAATGAAGTATTCGGATATACCTTATTGCAACTATTCGTACTGCAAAACTGTTCATTTCTAAATCCGATTTCAAAAACAAAAATAACATAAAAGGAAGAAAGGGCACGTTAACAATACTCAATTAGAGTATGTTCTACAGAAAGAATTCACGATGAAAAAGGAGGCGATGAATCAACATCCCAAATTCTCAACCGCTAAAATTTTTTTTTAAAAAAACTTCGCATTATGCGCGAAGTTAAAAGAAGATTAATAATAAAAAGAATACCTTATTCTTGTCGATCCTCTTCACCGCCACGCGATCCCCATTGACCTTATCGGTGGCGACAAACGTGTACCCGAACTGGCCATGGCCAAGGAGCTTCCCGGTCGTGTACCTCTCCCCGAAATCCCTGTCGTACCCAAAATTCGTCTTTTTCCCGCACGGCACGGCCCCGCCGGACTTCTTCTTTCCGCCATCGTGGGGCCGCTCCTTCTGCTGCTCGTGCTTCGCTTCCGCCGGGGCCTGCTTCCCGGCGGCGACTGCTTCGGCGGCGGCGGCGGAGGAGGCGTTATTGGCGCCGCGGTCTTTGCGTGCGCTCGAGAAGCAGGCGCCCATGTCCTCCCCCGCAGCGTTGACCTCCCAAGGGCGCCCGGATGGGGGAGACAAGCATCAATTACAATGCGATTGCAGTTGGTATCGCGGGAGGGTGGAAAAGAAATCGGAGGCGGAAGGGCTTACGGGGGAAGGGGAAAGAATCAAGAAGAGCGGCGAGGGAGCGAGGCAAACGATAATGGTGGGCGATGCAGACGAACGACTTTTGTTGGGAGACACTCTCTCTCCCCTTCCTCCCCTCCCCAATAATATAAGATTATAAAACTATTAAACTAAAATTTACAGACTGTTAATTTCCATATTTAGATAAATTAAAATTTCAGACAATACAGGTATTTTTACAAGTTTACATGTCGCAGACACGTCTATCTCATAGTGCTTTTTGGGACGCAACCGACACGTGGCCATCCAGTCGTTCTTGGCGGGTGGAAACAACTGTAATAAAAACGATTTTTTAGTCCTCCTTGTGCTGGTTGAAAACTAGAAAAAAGAAGAAAAAAAAACAGAGATATTTTGGGAATTAATATTCTGTTGAAAAAAGAAACTAAAAGCAAGTATTTTTTTTATATTTGTTATGGTAATTATTTTTGTCAGTTATGGATAACTGAAACGAGCCGAAAGTGGAAGAGTGCTGATTAGGATCTCTAGTTATATTTTAGAGGTTTTAGTATTCGGTTAGAATTATAATTATCAAATGTTTTTGTTGTAAAACAAAATTAGTTTGGTTGTGAGGGTTTTTTTTTTATAAAAAAGAAATTGCAGGAACTTTTGAGGCTAATTCAATGAATTGTCACGTTAATCATGAATATTAGTAACGCGACAATTCTAGTTGTTGTTTTATCCTTTTGCAATGGAAGGCATTGAACACCTTTTGTAAACATCTGTTAAGTATTTCTTTTTTAATTATTCTGAACAAAGATCTTTAAATAGCGGATCTCCCTATCGCCGGCCAGAAGCGGCGTGGCCAGAGGTGTGTGTATTGTCTCATCTACTTAATCATGTCTTCAAGTGGTAGGCGTGCTACACTTACATTGAATTTTATTTCAGCACGCTCTCTAAGAAAAGGAAAGATAAAGGAAAGATACATATTTTTTGTGAATTCCGGTCCATTCCAATGCATTGACGCATTGATAAAACATGAGATGCGTGAAGAAATCTACTAACCTGTTGACCAAGAACATGGAAGATAAGATCCTAGAGACATGGACAAGGGCGGATTAGATCACTTGGCACGACAAAATAAATGCCATATAGCAGAGGCAGTCAGTAAACCTTTGTCAGCAGCGCTTTATTAATTCCGCACGTTTACAACGTTCCAAATATCGATTGATGGAGTGAATGGTGCACTTGGTTTAACTAGGAATTGCTAGTTCAAGGTCTGATCCGATTCAACCTCGTGAATGATTTTGATTAATGACTATCCAAACTTCACCTGCACGATTCATTACAGTAGGGATGAAGCTTGACCAAATCAAAGATAGGCTACGGAACTGTGTATCCAAGAAATGAATTATCTCTCGTGAGTGGTGATGTATCCAATAATTGATTTGAACAAAGAGCAAAGATTGATACTACAGAAATGTTATACAAAACTGATGCTTGGTGTAGCCTTATTTACTTAGGATTATTGTTTGAGGAACAACTGGATTCTGCTTCTGTGTCGCTGGCCGAGAATGGCTTCAGAGAAGATCGGAGCGACTCTGGCCCCACTTCCGCAATTCTCTTGCATAAAGCATCACAATTGCTTATCACCTCAGTGAGCCTACCTTGAAGTACACCAACTTCAACCTGTAATTGGTTCACTGAAACATTCACCGTACTGTCAGAGGACAATCGACAATTTTCTTTTCTGGGAAAGGGAAATTATCAACAAATCATCGGGCGTTAATGCGTATTTTTCCAAACAAATACATGAAAGTAACCGATCGAACACTTGACAATCGACTTTCCCAATAATTGTTTTTTCAACAAGATAATAGAATGTAGAACAAACCTTCAGCAAGATTGTTTGCTGTTGACCGCATAGCTGAAACGGAATAATTGAAGCGCTGGAGCAGCTTAACAGCCAAAGCATCTGCAGTCTCTATCTTGTTTTCTATCTCTCCCTGCATCATCTCATAGTCAGAAGACTCAGAATTTCATACTTTACTCGTCTCTTTAGTCATGAAAAATTCAAAGAATGTCAATGGAAGCATAATAGTTCTCATCACTATAGCTTCAAATACTATTCAAAGCTTACAAATGACTGATCGACAATGGAGTTTCAATACAAATAGAGCACTACCAAGAAAAAACGATGTTAACCAGAGAACAAATATGCAACATACTATAATTCTACAAAATCCAGAGGTGTAGTCAGTATCTGATAGAACACTTATTATCATGCTTCTTGGTCGCTAACGATCACCTAGCAGCAATCCTATTTCCAGGAATTGCAGTCCAAATTATAGAAAAAGTAGAACCTAGATCAATGATGCAATAGTATTTATGAAAGATACTTGGAAATCCTTCTATACTAGCAGGGTTTACTTGAACGGGACTTCGGCTATTGATGTCATGCCAAACTGAGATTTGCAAGATAGAGGAAAAGATAACTAGTGAATTGAATAACAAAACTACTTGGAATTGTGATAGAACTCGTGCTTTTTGAGATTTGCAAGAGAGAGGAAAAGATAACTAGTGAATTGAATAACAAAATTACTTGGAATTATGATAGAACTCGTGCAAAGCACGCCAAGGCAGACAAAACAAGATGCTTGACAAAAACCTAACTCTAACCCTAGGCTCTTATTTATACCCTTTCCCTACATTGCGAACCGGGTACGACAAACCAACCCAGATCCGCTTATGGATAACCTACTAAAGACATTGGGCCCGTAACAATTGCCCTCCTCTTGAACTAGCCTTATCCTCAAGGCTAAAAACTTCATTTTGTGTCGTCTCCAGGGTCCCACAGCACTCGATCCTCTCCCTCCAGATCTTCATCTTCGGCTAGCAACATCACTTAGAATTGCTTGTTCGTGTATCGGTGCATTGGATGATACGGTTGATCACACTGGAAGCATAACCCTTTTTTCTCTCTTATTGATGTACTCCTGGTGGGACATAGCTCGGTTCCTTCTAGAACGGTCATAAGTGTTTGAAGATGTACGTGGACCCCCCACCTCTTTGGAGCCAATATGGGATGGCCCACCTCCTTTACCCTCATCTGGCAGTGTAATGTTAAAATTTACACTAATGCTTCTTCTTGGCTGCTGAACACTATAGGCCGAAACCAATTGGGAAGGTAGATCTGGCACAGCTAGATTAGGAGGATAGCTTCCTCCCTAAGGGTAGTTCCCACTGCCTGACTGGCTTTTGCTTACCACCCTTTCTGTCTCTGTCCGCCCTTGTAAGGTGGACCCCCCATTCAGCTCTTTCTCAATGACTCGAGCAAGTGTCATGTCACGCATTACATTAGTGGGTAAGAAGGCTCGCACCTTTTCTCTAATATTATTGTTTAGGCTCTTCAGGAAGAAACCCACATACTGTTCCTCAGAAAGGTCAGGTATCTGTGAAACAATCTCCTCAAAAACCCCTATGTGCTCGGTCACAATCAGGAGGCCTTGCTCTAAGGCTGCTAGATGCTCGTATGCTGAAGTGGCTGGGAACTCACTATAGCGCTGTAGCATTTCTTCCTTCAGCCTTTCCCACGTCAGATTGGAAATCCTTTATCTCATCCATCGAAACTAGTGCCCTACTGAGCCTTCCATGCTCACGAAAGCCATCGAAACCTTATATTCATCTATCGTCCCTTGGATGTCAAAGTATTGCTCGGCCCGTGCAATCCATCCTACAGGATCAGTCCCATCAAATCCTGGCAGCTCTATGCGCTTATGGATCCACCGTATGTTCTCCCCCGAAGTCATCCCCTTAACTGGTTCTCCTCCTAAGTGCACTCCACCTCCTAGTCTGTCTTCATCAATGATCTCTATTCTGTTTGGCCTCATGCTTGTCTCTGGTGCAGACCAATGCTCCCATGAAGGTGGTGGGCGGTATGGCTTCTTACCTGGGCGATGATGAGGACCCGTTGGAAGCTCCCTTTGCTCGTCTCGCCTTCCTTTCATTGTTTCTGCCAAGTTCCTCATCTCGTTCCTCAACTCATCGATAACCCCCAAGTATCGATCCATCTCAGCCTGGCGCCCGTTAATTTCAGCCATCTCCTCACAGTGTAGACGCTGCTCCTCTACCGCTGTCATAGCTTCAATTCTCCTTTCCTCTCTTGCAGATTGGAGTTTCTCTTATATAATTTGCAAGAGAACTTTGCACTTCTAGCATAGATTTCTTCAAAGCCTCCAATCGAGCCTCACTTCTCGTCATCATCCTTCTTTTCTTTTTTTTTTGGATTTTTTGGTGCTACAGTACTTGCTATAGTACTCGCACAGTAACTGGGGTTTTTTTTTTTTTTTGAAAAACCTAATCTACAATAACCTGCTTACCTGCGTCGCACGCGCGGGTGTCTGCTCCGCCTGCTAACTGCTCCGGCGGGCTAGGGTTCTGGCCACCCGCTTCGCCAGCCAACTACTTTGCTGGTCTACGCTGGGAAGTTGTCATCGCTCGCGTCGGCCACAATGTCACCTTGTGTCGACGAAAAACAACGTCGCCGCGTGTTGCCTTCAACGACAGCACAGCAGCTCGTCGGCGACGGATCTGGAGAAAAAGTCGGAACAGCAGGGAGATGTCGAAGACGAAGGAGACGATCTCTACAAGTCTTCTTGTCGACTGTCGTCATTCTCCGTTTTCCCGCCTCCACGACGAAGGCAAAGATTGCCGCTCGAAGTTGGTTGCTCGCCGAAGATGACGCCTCCACGCAGCTACCGAAACCTCCGCCTCCTCGTGTCGAATAAGAAGAAGACGCCTCCTTGTCGTCGCGTCAGCAGTTGATTTCGTCGATTGGATTGGTCCACTGGCGTCACGAAATTGTCGCCTGAGAGATACCTCCGCTAGCGTCACCCTGGTGGACGCCGCTGCTCTTAGCGATGGGGACGATGTCGCCTCCTCTTGAAGCGACCTGGAACGTTCCTTCGGTCTCGGCCGCTTGCTGATCCGGTCTCGGCCGCCGATGCTGTTGACGTTGGCGGACGAAAATCTTCAAAGCAGCCTGGATGTACTGCTCACGTTGGAAGCTTGCTGGGAAAGCCTCTGCGTGACAAATCTTTCGCCCTAGGGTTTCTTTTCGGCTTAATTAACGATAATAGACTTGCCGTACAGATCTACTACCGACAACAGAATTTCTTCTGCTTTTATCCGTCGCCGGCAGGTCGGACCAGTTGATAGAACTCGTGCAAAGCACGCCAAATTAGACAAAACAAGATGCTTGACAAAAACCTAACTCTAACCCTAGGCCCTTATTTATACCCTTTCCCTACATTGCGAATCGGGTATGACAAACCAATTCGGATCCGCTTATGGATAACCTACTAAAGACATTGGGCCCGTAACATATTGTTTGTCCGGAGAAAAATTTGAGAGATGTCCAGGTTAAATGATTTAACTCCATGCAAAATTGAGGCCATTCCAGTCTAGGGACACAGGAATCAGCAAGTAGTCGAACTGTTACACGACGTCAACCACCGATTCCATACAATTAACAGTCAATAATACAAAGTTAACATACAATTTTCACGGGCTTGCTTTGCATATATTTAGCAATGGTAGGCGCACAATATATAAATTTTCAAAATCCATACCCTGAGGCACCTCATCAATCTGAACTTTCTAGTTTCTGTTGGGAAATACCGGGTGTAATTTAAAATTTTGCAGTCCCAGGACGCAGCGGAAGAAGCATTACACTCAAAACATATTCCTTTCCCAAGGATCCATGCGAGAGAGAACACAAGGATGTGTTAGAGATGATACCTCTCTTCCTTGTTTAGTTGATGAAGACATGTTGAAGACGATCAAGTGCTCGTCCTCTACAAGTATCCACGCATTGACCTTTTCAACGTTGCTCCCTTCCACGCTTGGTGCTAGCCTCGGGAAGAGAATCAAGCTTTCAAACACCTTCTTCTATGCTTGCGCCACCTTCAAGGGAAGTTGCACAACTATAAGCTCGCACAATCACTCGCACACACTAGCACAAACTTACAACTGCTTCTTACAGATTCATAACACATTCTTCTATTTATAGACTTAAAACTTAAAACCAACTAGAATGAAATTTGAAGTCCGCAATCTTGTAGTAGAAGTAAGCATCTCGTGGGGGAGTCAAGATCACCGTCAGACTAGCATCTGCTTTTGGCTAAAGACGAAGCAATAACTCCCATAAAGTCAGTGCGCATCTTTTACTTTGTACGAAAAATCTTTTGCTTTGTTGGTGCTTGTACGGAAAAGTAAAAGCAAATCTTTCAGAAATCTTCATCATCATTATTGGAGTCATAATGTCCCCCGTCAAGAATAGGTGGCCACCTGTCATACTCGTTGCGTTTCCATACCTGCAAAAAAGGTAAGTCTACTACCTGATCAAACGTGGCGCTCCAGATTCCAAAATATGATGGCGGTAATCCTTCCAGAGAAACCTGATAGACACATTCTTCATATGTCTGTGTAAATTCCGGAGCCACTAAATCATGAGACCAGATATGATCATAATGAACCAATATTATTCTTGAAATTGGCTTGAATATGTGCCTTATGAAGATTGGGAAATCCGAGTGGATTGTTAAGACCCGAAAAATTTCATCATTCACTTGGTCAAAAAAGCTGGATTTAAGAAACTATGAGTGTTGAACTCAAATTCAATCTGACGAATCATCCCATGATCGTACAGTCTCTGAACAAGTGGATAATCTTGTTCTTCCACTTCATCAGATTGTATGAGCGTTGTATAACTGAGTCTCCCATACTGTTGTCTCACATAGATTCCAGGGATAGGTTCTATTTGATACTTTAAAAATTCTTGCAGACTAATTAAAGCATCTAGCATTTTCTTCTCAGCTAAACTTTGGATATATTCGCTGATAACTGTTGGCAGTTTAAGCAACGCTTCCCTTCTGTATTTTGAGCTTAGAATCATTTTTGCGGAAAAAAGCTCATAACTTGGACTGTCAATCAGCATAAATACTGAATTTGTAGCTATAATTCTTGACAGTTTGTCTGCCCCAATATTGTCTGTCCCTTTTATATGTTCAACCTTGACATCTACCCCAGTAGCAGTAACATATTCAATGAAGTTTACCCATCTGTTCTTTGCCAATTTACTTGCCGTTATTGTTTGGAAGAATGAGACAATGGCATGGCAATCAGTCCGGAGTGTAAATTCTGTTTTAGAGATAAGAAAAACTTTGAATTTGTCCAAACTATATATACAGGCCATTATCTCAGCATCAATTGTTGAGATAGCTGTCTTATACTTCCCAGAGCAGTACCTTGCTACTTGCTCTTTTTTCTGGGAATCTCCTTTTGTTGGTCTCCATTTTAAAATTCCTCCCCAGCCAGAGAGACATCCATCAGTCTCAACTATTAAATAAGCGTTAGATGGAGGCATTTGAAGAGGAGGTAGATTTTGAACTATTTGCCTAATCTGTTGTATTGACATCCAATCATGTTTATTAAACTTGCGTTCACCAGTTTTGGAACATTTATTATACAAGGGTCCAGTATACTTGCTGAGGTTTGGAATGTAATTTCTTGCATAATTCAGGACGCCTAAGAACCTTTGTAACCCTTTTAGTGTTTCCAGGCTGTCATTAGGAAATTCCAGTAATTTTTTCACGATATGGGGTTGTAAACTTATTTTACCATCATCAATTTCTAATCCCAGAAATTCTATAATGGAAACACCCAGTTTCATCTTTGTTCTGTTCAAGATTAGACCCTTATCCTTTACAATTGCAAAAAACTTAGACAAGTGTTGCAAATGCTGACTGATAGAATCTGAAAAAATTAGGATGTCGTTAATGTATACACAAATGAAATCCTCATACTCTTGAAATATGTGATCCATTTTACGCTGAAAGATAGAAGGAGCATTTTTTAAGCCGAATGGCATTACCAGCCATTCAAAATGTCCTTGGGGACATACAAAAGCAGTCCACTTAATAGACTCTTCAGCCATTGCTACTTGGTGAAATCCTGATTTTAAGTCAAACTTACTGAAGATTTTCTTTCCTTTTACCTTAGTAATTAACAAATCGATGTTTGGTAAAGGGTACGGATCTTTATAGGTATTATCATTCAGTCTTTTATAATTGCATACCATCCGTGATTTCCCTCGAACGTTTTCAGAATGTTTGTTTACAATAAATGCCGTCGTCCGGTGTTTTGATTTAGAGATTCTTATCAGTTGCATATCCAAGAGTTCTCTAATGTGTTTCTTGAATTCTTCATTCATCTCAAAACTTGGAACAATTGGCTTATCCTGTATGATTAAATCGTCATTAATGATTTCTAGAAAGCATTTAACTGAATCAGCATTCCATTGTGCTTTGGGGTCTGTCCCAATGTTTTGTGTTGCCTCTAGATCTTTTAGAGTAGGAAGTATCACATCCTCATTAACCTTCCTAAATCATAATTACAAAGTTCACATATCTCATCACGACTGATGTAATCTAGTTCTTCTTCTTCGTGAAAGATATTTAAAGTAACCCTATTGCTGATAGGAGTCGTCTGAATCACTTCAACCTTTTTATAAAAGGTTAGAGTCCCTTGTTCAATTCTCAAACCTCCCTTAAAACTGTATACAAAATTCATTCCTATGATCAGCTGAGTCTTGTCACCGATAGAGAGGGGCAGAGCATAAGTAAAAGGCATAAGATATTTCTCCTTGTTCAAGATAAGAAACCCATTCTTTAGTTTTTTATTCGTGGTCTGAATACTATTCACCCCATAGATAGTATAATCACCAGTATCTTCGTAGCATTTTTCTGGTAAAGCAGTAGGAGTAATACAACACTTAGATGCTCCCGTGTCTAGAATGGCTTGAACATTATACTTTCCGCCTTCTATTTCAAGTGTAGCCGTTAAGTTTAACAGATTATTACTTATACTGGCATATCTTATTGGCTTCTTTTCTTCAGCTTTTAAAATAACTTCTTCCTCTATTACTATATTCTTTCCTTTAACAGTTTTCTTCAATTCCTCTTCTAGGTTGACAATATGCTTAGCTTGTTCTTCGGTTAATTTTCTCAGATCAACCTTTACATGCCTAGGTGGCAATTCTCCTAATGGTATCTCAAAGTCAAACTTGATCTTGCTGCAGACAGAACAGCAAACTAAGAAACAGACAGAGCACTGCATTCTTACCCATTTAACTGTCTTGATAGGACAAAACAAGCACTTGTTTGTATGTGGAAGTAAGTCTGGGTGTAAATCCCATTGGTGTTTGCAATTTTCTTGTTCTATAGATAACTTGAAATTTTCTCTATTAGAATTCCAATCAAGTATCTTATCCGTTAACATTAAAACAAAATTTTTCCTCTCTATTTTATCTTCTTCATCATCTGAGAATGAGCAGAGGTCTGAATCATCAGGATCTTCGTCCTCTCCAACACTTACTACATCCCATTCTGGGAGTAGTTCCAACTGCTGATAAGTGGCTAATCTCTCTCGATTAACCTTCTTATTTCGACACTCATTAGCAAAGTGCCCAAATTCTCCGCAGATAAAACATTTACATTTTGCTTTCCCAGGTTTTTTCGGTTTGAGTTTTTTGAGATGGTTTCTATGTGGATGATTTCTGTATGTAGTGGCCTTTCTTAAGAACTTTCTTGGTTTGGTACTTGTCGAATAAGTTCCCGGAACCACAATGTTATGGCAAAATGAAAAGTCTTTGGCCTGTCAGTGCATTTCGTTTGTTTTACAAATCTCTTGTAATACACCATATGTAAAGATTATTCGAGGAAGTATCCCTACTGTCATTCTAGGGTATTTTTCTTTCCACAAGTCTGCGATTTTAGTATTGTAGGGTGCAGGTAATTTCCGAAAATACCTTTCAGACATTTCTGTAGATAAGAAAGCAGCCCCCGTTTTCCCGGCCAAATATAAAAACTGGTTCGAAAAAGGCACAATATCTTTCATAGAGGTAATCACTAGCGCCTCTAGGTCCAAGATGGCTTGATTTTGCATTGTAGTGTATCCCCTATACTCATCATACCCTAAAATCATCTGACGAATCTGAGTCGTCACATTAGAAATATCATCAGCAGTCATAGTTAATTGCTGATACTCCTGAGGAAAGGCTATTCTCCAGTTTTGAAAATAGACCTTTAAGTGTTTCTCCCAACAAATTTTCAATATAAATTACTTTATCCACATTATCGACAAACGATTTATCAGCACAATGGGTAATCGTGTTGGATTCCCATCTTCGAATAATATCCTCCCATTGACTTATGTCCTCCTCTAATTGCAGAATTGATCCTGAGTTGGCATTTGCAGATGGCAAAGTAGGAATGTTATCAACTTTTAGAGGTCTTGGGTATTTGGGTAAAGCAGTTCCTGCTTCAGGAAATAATTCTCGTATTCTATGTTGTAATGATTGATCTGGCACTGTCACTGGCCCAAACCCTGGTTGAGAGGCAGTAGTTTGTTGTGGAACAACACTACTACTAGCCTCGTCATTTGCCATTGCAATTGTTTCCAGTTTAAAGAAATTTTTCGTCAATAGAGTGTTTTCCAAAAAATCGTGATATAATGGGTGATGTTCTAATTTAACAGGTTCCTCATCATAGATTACAGCTGGAAATACAAAGTCTGATTCGTCATACCAACCGGACTCAATCATTTCCAGATACCCTGGATGTTCTTTCAAAGGTACAGCGTCATCATAGATTGGGTCATTAGTTGCAAAAGTGTGATGAATTTCGTCATTGATTACTTCATTATCCACCACGTTTTCGACTGCATCAACCCCCCAAGGGTTAAAAAAGTCATCATCAGAATTATCCATGTGCTAGTGTGTGCGAGTGATTGTGCGAGCTTATAGTTGTGCAAGTTTTGGTATCAGAGCAAGTGTTCTACACTGGGGCTCTTAGAAGAAGATTGTTCTGTAAGTTCAGTTGTTTACTTCTCAGGTTGTTTGTAACTGTCTCGATATCTCTATAAAGGTTTTCTGGTTTTCTTATGCATTGTGTTATGCGCAATTACTTTATGAATCTGTAAGAAGCAGTTGTAAGTTTATGCTAGGGATGAAGGATAGGATGAGTTTCGGCCCTTAGGAAGAGGTAGAAGACACCAAGCAATCCTTCTTCTTGTGCCAAGGAGAGATAAAGAAGAAGAAATGCTTGCGGCTTCAAGGAGGAAGAGGTGTTGCGCCAAGCCTCGCTCTCACCACTTAGATGTTGTTCACGCCTCTTAATTGTTGTATCTTATTAAGGCTCCCGCATGCATCTATAAAATAGATGCAAGAGGCGGTGGCAAGAGAGCATGAGGGCGCAACTCATATGAGAGGATTCGGCTAGGGTTAAGGGGGAGTGAGTGGCTAGGGTTTGGAGCAAGGAAATATTCCAAGGAATTTCCATAAACCCTTAGCCCTCTACCATATGCGCTTAAGACATTCCATAGAAGTTCTCCAACCCATATCAGCCCCAATATTTGCCAAGAAGGCAAGCATACCATCAAGGGATGAAGGGGGAGGTGCATAATGCTTCCTAATGAAGCAAATTGTGCCACCCAAACCCCATTATGCCCCTAGGCGCCAATGGGGTTGTGTTTCTCCCCATTATACCCTTTTAGCCAGTTCTCTCTTCACGATAACTTGTTTTTGGGCCTCATTGGGTAATGAGCTAGCCCAAACTTCATTACATGATCTGATTAAGGCATTGAATCCAATCCAATGCAACCCTAATCCAAATGTAATCAATCCAGGTCAATTTCGGGTCAACCTGCCAAAAATGAAGTTTGGCTCCAATAACTTTTTTCCAACTCATCGGGCCCATTGGCGCTGATGAAATCTTCCAAATTAATCCAAACTATCCAATAACTTGATCCTAAGGCTTCCGATTAATACAACGTCAAGAGTCTATTGTGTGTAACCCCATCGGATCCAAATGACGATGGCAATGATAGAACATCATAAGTAGTGAGAGGTATCTAGCAACACATCACTACTATCCATGCCATTGGACTTAAGTCATCTGGCAACAACTCCTAAACAAGCAATGAGGATTCTCATGCATTATAGATCCCTTTGCCTAACTGATATCCCGCCATTGGATTAGTCACAAGTTTATTAATCCAATCTATTGGTTATGACTCAAACAGTATAGCCATACATTCCTGTCATGCACCAATGAAATGAGGCGCCCCAAAGTGGATATCATACTTCCAGTCAAGGAAGGGGCAAATCCTACTATTGGTCATCCATGTCTCTACGTGAATTATGATATGCCCAATGACAATCGTTTTGGTCTCCCATTTACGGAGAGACGTAAGACTGCATCAAAACACATTCATCATCAAATCTAGACATGAACACCTCAAGTCTAAGGATCAATGCAAACCTCTCACATGTGAGATTGACCTGTTGACTAGACAAGTCAATCCTCACGATGGGTCACTCCAGTGCATCCAATGCACCTGTATGTCTGCGTTACTGTGCCCCGCACCTAACCAGCCCATACACCAGCTCACATGTACCAAAGCTGTCTCATATCGGCTAAGACACCTTGACTAAGGATTACTTATGAGAATGAATCTAGCCAAACTCTTGGGACATTATTTATGCAATTCAATACATCATCGCAGGTAAAGCAATCTACATAACAATAACCATGCCTTTATCAATTCTATCAAAGTACGTTCAATTAATGTCGGACCATGTCCATACATTGGTCTGCAGGGCATAAACACTAATAGTTTCATGAAAATAAACTGGAGATTACACTGAAGATCAATACCCTGGATGACACAATAATTTTGTTATTTGATAGTACTGAAAGATCCCCAGCTTATTCTGACAAAACTAAGAGCTCCCGTTCAAGTTTAGCGATTCATAATAGCAAGGTCATCAATGCATCTGAAAATTCAGCATTTTTTTTGGTCAAAGGCAAGAAGGATATTGTATTTGAAAGAAAAAGATTGTTACAACTATGTACAGCTGCACAAACCCACCCCACTCAACTTGGACCTAAAAATTTGACAAAGTCTCTTCTGTAAATCTTCCGCGTGGGTCCTGCATACACACCTCTCAAAACAAAAGCCGCACGAAGGAAACTCAAAAAGGGACTGTTAAGAGCACAAAACACAAAACTAACAGAGATGCAACACTGTCATCAACCCAAAGCTCGGGAATTAAAAGCATCGTGCCTTGCGTAGCTTTCCAACCCATGGTTTGTGTTTGATCCAGATAATCTGCCCTTCACCATTGAAGCAAAACACCGCATATTTGTATCGTCACAGAAAATTCAGCATTTTGCCTATCTCTCCCAAACCAAATTAATTTTTATCACTTTCTCTATAGATTTCCTATCAGTCAAAACTATTCAAGGAATCCCATTATTCTAATATGTTATATTGTTATGGTTGCATGATCAACAAGTGTAACCACTAAAATCTTTTATGCACTTTTTTTGTGAAGATCTCCCATATGGATAATAGCATAATCAAATTAATCAAACCTAATACAATTACTTTATGAAAGACAAAAAATAAAAATAAAAACGTTACTTAGTTGCGTTCAGGGATATTCAGGACTAGAAGACCCTAGATTGTAAGAAGAAGATGGGAACAATGTCATCTGGGAATTCCCTAATTCATGCACCAAATCCATATTGGGAGATGCTGCTAAGGTTTATAAAGGAAAGGCTTACAGTAGATACCTAGGCACCCAAAGAGGCACAAACAAGCAAGGGAACAAGAAGTGGCGTGTTCTGGAGATGCTAAGGTCCATAGAGAATGGCTTATGGTCAATACCTTGGCATTTAGAGAAGCACAAGAAAACAATGGAATAAAAAGTAGCATGCTTGCATGTATTTACATCCATTATAAACACAGCGGACAATAATTAAAAATCATACTCATGTATACTTTTAAAGCTTACTGCAGTCATTTTGTAATTAGATAGAAGCATAACTGTACAACCAGAATATGTAAATTTGGGATTCATTGAAAATGAATACGCAAAATGTTTTATCTTCATCCAAAGAGAAATGATCATGTGGTAAAACGTCTATACTCTACAGTACATTCTCACATCAATTGAAGAACTACATTCTCACATCAATTGAAGAACCGAACTATTGTCTCAAATAACTGAAATGTGTTTGGATCATCAATCCATCTCTAGCTCTGCCATAGATTAAGAATGTTCTAAGAAGAACTTTTCATTATAGATTTTCAAATGTAAGAACCAGCTAAATTTGCAATGCGTATTAAACAGTACATTTAGCAGCACCCAAAAAACCATAGTACAAACATCTGGAAGAAACCCTAAGATGTATAGAAATTTTCTCTTCAGAAATATTACAAAGTCAAATTAATTTTGTTACATTATACGTGATGATACCTGCTTCTCACTGATCTTCTTGGCCTTCTCTTCCTGCCATTCACGATACATGGAGAATAGTTCCAACAAAACCTTCGGATTCAAATTACCTGTGTAAATAGATACACTATGCATTCCAAATCTTAATGCAAGTATGGCTACACAATAAAACCAGCCTGAGAATTTTTTGATAGCAAGATCAATAGTGAAAATAATAATTTGCTGCAATAAAACCTGTGGCAACAACTTTGGAGAGCCAACATAACCATATTTAGGCTCAAGTTTTCTCAACAGCCACAGATAAGCAACTAGGGCAACAAGGAGGAAATAGATGAAACTATCACCTGAAATAGGTGCAGCGGAGGATGAGAAGGGTTTCCTGACAAGAATGTCAGATAAGGTAGACTCAGATGGAGGCAGCGAGTTCAGCAGCGGCGTCGCCTGCAGCAATCAATGTCGACAGCAATATTAAGATTGATCGACCCAAATAAACGGGGAAATCCCAACATGCGCAGATCTTACGATCCTGAGGGCTTTGACGCGCTCCAGGAGGGGATCTACGCCCTCGATCTTGTCGGAGACCACGGTAATCTCATCGATCTGCTGCGGATGCCGCAAACAACAAATTGAGGAACGGAATCAATTGCAAGAACGGAAGAAAAGGGAGGGTCGAGGAATTCGAGGTAACCTGATTTTGTGATTGTTGCCTGGAGAGAAGGGATTCGGAAGCCCCCATAGGTGGTCCGAAGCCGTTGCCCTCGATATTTATAGTGCTTGGAGTACTGAGAGCGCGCGCGATCAAAGGTTCCCGCCTTAACACTCGCCGTCGGTAGTTACGAATGGTGGTGCTGCCGCCGGCTTATGGTCAGTCGTCAGCGCGTGCGTCGCACGTGCAATGGTCGGGGTTCGTGATGATGGGAGCAGAGATTAGGGAGTGATGAAAATAAATGGGCTTTTCACAATGGGCTTACTAAGTGGGCTTTAATAATTAATTATTGTACGATTCTAAGCCTTGGGCCGTCGGATGTACAGACTTCTATCGTGATAAAGTATAACGTGCCAATTTTTATTCTGGAGCAACAAATTGCACTATGGATTGGTTGACTATATTTTCTCGTCAACAATAGTCAGCTCTAAGCAGGATGAGTGTTTTTTTATTGAATTGTCAAATTCTTGTTAAGGGTTTAAATGAGTCTGGTCTAATTTATTCTGATTTATTTAGTTCACTTGCTTATAAAGCATGATTCACTTTACAAGGACCGTAAATAAAAGTCTTTTATCTCAATACTGTTCTTTGGTAAGAAACTCTAGGGTGGAACATGAAGCCTCCATCGAGGTGAAGCTACATTTATCATCGTTACTAGTTCCTCCAAGTATCACAATCGTAAGAAAAAAAAATTCTCTTTTGAATTGTAGCATATTTATTTTAGGATTGTTGTTATTTCTAATCATATATCGTTTATACTCTATTTCATATCCTAAATATTTACCATGTTTATAGGACATAACTCCCTTGTTCTGATGCTCAGCATTATGATTCAGCTATAAACAATCTTCTATTTACTTGTGCCACAAAGCTACTTTTACTATGAAATCCTTTACCTACTTTCTTAGAGTGGCATAAGAAAAGTGAGGTTATTTCGTAGCCAAAACCTTTTAAAAAATGCATTCCATTAGACACCATTAGCCATAGTCTTGATGTGTTTCATCCATTGGTGCTAGTCCATGTGTTTAACTAAGCCACACACTTGACGCTTAATAACAGGAATTTTTTTTTCCTCCTCCCTGGAAACCACAACAACAAATGCTTCAAGCAGTATTAGCGCACTTGAATCAGCATAGAATATGAGACACATAGATTCCTGCCTGGCTGTAGTTGAAGTATGAGTAACGAAAATTAATTTTGTGAGGGTCAAACTGATCCCAAAAAACTGAATACAAGTGCATTGGTTACAGAAACAAATGATGTTAGTTCCCGAATAAGTAGAGCATGCGACAAGCTTTTCATACCCACCATCGATGAATTATGGCATTATAAATGATGAATTAATGTGATATAGAGCAAAATAGTGTAAAATGTCACATAAAGATGGATTATTGTAGAAATTTTGTTAAAAAACGTAAAAATGCCCACGTTTCTGGCATAAATAGGTGTCAATGCACAAGGAAATCATGCAGCAGCATAAAAATTGGAAATATCCTAACAAAAAAGGACGAATATGATAAAAGACGCCACTCAAGTCGTAGCAGATCACATCTTCTCAGTGATGACCTTTGGCCTCTGCCTTCTTGTGAGATTTTGCTTTAGCCTGCAGAGATTTCAGAAAAAAAACGGTTATTAGATATGAATAACAAGTACTAAAGATCGAAAATTTTTCCTAAGCAGAGTCTCTGCCTAAGAATCTTGAGCAGGGTGATGCTAACCATAGATATTGCCTTAAAATTTGTGTAATATTGATCCATTTAGTGTTGTGCAGGTATACACAAATTTTAAAGCAATATCAACGTTTAATAAAGGGCTTGCTCAAGATTCCTAGGCGGGGAAATTTTCTCCTAAAGATCTAAACATATTATCGTTTTCAATCTCCCATGAGGCCAAGCACTCTCCAACAAGAATAGCCTGTTATTACTTGAAAAGGGAAAAAAATGATAAATGAAAAATGTCACGGTCACAATTAGCAGGATTAACTGAAAATTTTATGAGGTCATCCTGAGTATATTTGGTGCAGGAACAGTATGTTCCAAACACTATCTAGGCATTGGCAAGACTTTAGCTCGAGACTGAACTTGCACTGGCATTGATCAAACAAACCAGCAACTCATAAAATTGTAGTTGGTAGCAGGCCCAGATACCAGATCCGCTGGTCGTGATCAAATTCTCAACAAGTGAAAGATTAAGACCATATCAACAATTCAACTGACAAGCAATTGTTGAGGCAAAAATTAGAACTTACAAACTTAGCATACAAGGTTTCAAATACCTGTTCCATCTACTAATACTGGATCACATTGGATCGTTTTGGTCCATTCCTATACACAATACTGCTTGAACTGATAATCTATAGTTAAACACCATTTCTATTATATATACATGTATATTGGACTAATACTGCTCTTACTCCATCTAGTGGTGTAGGATCAGTCATCAGACTAGTACGGATTGAGATTATCATCCAATATAAACTGGTATTTAAATCACTAATGCCTTCAACATTTTTCTAGTTCAACCTCTAGAGACAAACGACACTTGCGTTACATGTTAAGTTGAAAGTTGACAGTTAGAATATCCGTTTTAAGATGAGAAGGCACGTGTACAACCCTGCGTGCATTGCCTTTTTTGTTGGTCTTAGGCCTGTGGTTCATGATGCATACGTGCTTGGTTGAGTATAACGTTGGTTGGTCAGGCAAATCGACAATTCATGACTTGCAAAAAAATACATATTTAAAGGCTACGATGCTGTGAGATGAAATGGAAGCAAAAATTTCTTGGAACAATGATGACACGCACAAAAGTGGGGAGGGTGCATAGCGCACAGGAAGTACCAACCAAGCAGGGAGATGTAAATTGAAAGTGAAACTTTAAAGAAAGAAACTCTTTTGACAAGGAGAGGAAGGAGTTCAAAGCATGCATAGTATAGGTGGATACAAACATGCCAAAGATCTACAAGTGCAAGAAGTTGTTGGTGTGGTACATGCGCATCCATGGAAATGCACATTTAGGAAATTCAATGGTAAATTTTGAGAGATCATGCAAAATCCTCCATGGATAACTCAAGAGTTCAAAATTTTATGATAAATTTGCTCACAATGGTGTTCCATGAAGAAGTCTCCTGCAACCATTCTCATTTGAGTAGTATCAAAGTATCAAAGCTAATTAAGGCATTTGAGATGGAAGCAAGTTAGATGACTTATATTGTCCCTTGTGTAATCTTAATTTGTTCCAACTAACATGAGATGTTGAACACATTATGTACCTACCGTTGGATGCCAAACTGTCATGGCAAACTAGTTATCAAACGCAAATGATGAACATTAGGGCCATTGCAAATAGCACGTGCAATATGTGGGGTGCAAAAGTAGATACATAAGTGATCATTATTCAAGAAAAGAGAATAAGAATACCCATTAAATATATTGAGAACAAATTAAATATAATAATTGAAAGTAAAGTAAGTTCACATCAACCAGGAAATAAATTACAAAGTTCAAGTTAATATAATTTTCTAGAACATACTGATATGTGAAACATTTTGTTCGTATGCCAAAAAGCTATTAATATGCAAAAGATCAATTTTCACTAGGAATACTACCACCACAAGAATGAACATGAAGAGGAAAGGGGATTTTTTTTTAATATTGTTTTGTGGCCACTTGTCTCAAAATCTTACGTTGCCAGGATTTGTTTATGTTGTTATTTTTTAAGACTCCATATCGTAATTAAGCCACTATTCTGAATCATAAACTCAATATACTTAGATTATTTAATACATAAATAAATAAAGAGCGCAGCTATGATATACACTCTTAATATGTCCTATGTTACCATGTTATTATTTGGTTAGCTAGTTGAATCAAAGGCTTATGTTCTTTGAAAAGGGACATATATATGTTATTCACAGGATAGTAAACTAATATACAATTAATACGTACACATGCAGCTACTTTTCTCTAACATGATTTCATAAGTGGGTGAATTGTATATCCAAACCACTATCAAATATGTTATGCATTAGCATTAAGCATCTGCTTATGCATATGCAGCCTCATGAACCACTTTTTAAACCCACCTCATTATAAGAGATTATAATATAACCACTGCAAAATCAATGCTTTAGCAAATCAAAATAAAGAACTAAAGATGGAGTTGCTACAGAAGAATGCCTCCAGCATTTCTCAAAGTTGCAAAAGAAAAATCAAACAAGATGCTTCCACTGGATCAGTTTTCTATGTCATCATTGAATATCCAAAACATGTGGCACACATCTATTCTCCTAGGAAGGAATGTTCAAGATTTTGCAAGTTCACAAGAAGCTTATAAGAAGTTCATTGATTTCAATTTTTGAGAAAAGTAAATGAAGTGATAAAATTATAATCATAACGACTAATTGTTCAAGTTGACGGACAAGTTAGATTGGCAAGGAGTGATCTTGGAAAGGACATGGACATCAACCTACAACCCGAGAATGTGGGTTAAACTTAAATAGATTCTCCAACAATCAAAGTAGATGGAGGTGTATGTAAAGGTTTAGAAGAGAGTATCATTGTATCATGAGAAAAGAGGCATCTTACATAGAGAACCTCCACTCAACATCTAGTTTCATGGGCAGACCTTGATAGGATTGTGTTCATCATAGAAGATATGCCTTGCTTTAGAGCAAGGTATCAAGGAAGAATGGTTCGTATAGGGTCTTCAGTGAGATGATCAATCAGATTGTATGTGGTCAGGTTCATGGTTGACAAGGAAGATGAGCAGCACTTGGCACATTGCATCACCTCTCTGGGTAGTTTGGGGCAAAAGTTACTCCCAATCGCAACCAAATTTTCATTTAGATGAGAAACAAATTACAACCCCATTTTAACTTCGAGAATCATGAGACCAAGGGATCACAATAAAAAGGATTATAATAACCAAGAAGATTAGCCACACTTTTCCACATATGCATGCAGCTGCGAGTTATAATCGATTAATACATGGATTAAATAACAGAAACATTTCAACAGCAAAAACTACAGATACCCAACTTGTATGATTTACCCTAAACTGAATTTTCCTTCAAATCCAAGTAGAAGTAAACTTGTGCGATTAAATAACCGCTCGATCTATTTGTCCATTCTCATATATTCCTATTCAAAATGAAGACAAGATAACATTTAAGGAAAGGTTTCATTCTCATCATCTAGCCTACGGCGGGAGGCAAGAAAGATCAGATCAAATCAGATCAACTGGGCTTAAAAAATGGTTTGCAAGCAACCGGATCTGTTACTACAACAATATACAATCGGCAAGAATCGCAGTGACGACAAAAGCGAGAAACGAAACATTATGTAATCACAGGAGATGACCTGACCGAAGAAAACAATCTACCTGGAGATACGATAGCTTGATGCTTCCATAGACGACACCGAAGGTGAAAGCAGAGGCGCGAGCCACCTAAAAAACCGGAAAACGATAAAACGAAATAGAAATCAAGGAAGATGAGATCAAGAAAAAAAAACAGCAGAGAGAGGCGTACGAAGGCGAGTGTGCTGACGCCGGAGTACGGGCCGGGCACAGCCATTAGAGGACGATTGCAGAATCCGGAAAAGATAAAGTATACAGTAACAGGAAGAACTGAAGAACAGATCCCAGTCGCCGAAACAAATAGCCCTAAAAATCTTGAAGCAGCTTCTCTCTGCCGCCGGCTAAATATAGGCTTGAGTAGAAAATGGCAAAATGATCCCTGTATTTTATAAATTGCTTGCATACTTGTTTCTTCAATTTGAAATAGAATTAAAATGAGAACCCAATCATTTTTCAAACAGCCTTAATCACCGTAATGTGAATTACAATAAATTATAAAAAATATTTATTCTTAAAAAACTATATAATCTGACTAATAAATTTAAGAAGAGAAATATTATAATTACCATGAATGTATTTCAATTACATTTATTAAATTACTTAGATCGAGTTGTTTTATTTTTCTTTCAAGTTGAATAAAATTTTATATTATTGTTCAAAACTTTAGTTTTTTCCTCAAAATTAAGGATTTTTAGTTATAAGTAAGAGTATAAGAACATGCAGGTCTATTAGGGACGGCAACGGTGAGGGTTGGGGTCGGGTTTTGCCATCCTCGACTTGACCCCGACTTTCCCAAACTCATTTTGACCTCGATCTCGAACCCGACGGGTTTAGAAAACCCAACCCCACACCCGACCCCACAGGGAAACCCGATCTCGTGGGGAAACCTGACTCTGACCGGCCTAAAAATAAGAATATATTATAAATAATATTTAAAATTATTTTTCATTCTATATTTATAATATATAAATAAAAAATATTTTACATAAACTATACAATTATTTTTATATCAAATTACTATAAATTTAGTATCTAAATTATAACTTAGAAGGGGTAAATTTATCATTTTAATAAATCGGAGCGGGTTCGAGGCGGGTACCTGAATTCCCACACCTAGAGATGGCCATGGGCCGTGCCCGGGCCCGGGCCCGCCTCGGCCCGATTCCTGGCGGGCCGTGCCTGGCACGGCCCGATTGTAACCGTGCCGTGCCCGGCACGGCACGACAGAAAAAAACTTGGGCCCCGGCACGGCCCGCGGCACGTTTAGGCGTGCCGGCCCAGGCACGGTTCAACGTCTGGCCGGGCCTGGATCCGGCACGCGGGCTGAAATTGGCCCGCGGGCTATGGTCGGCCCAGCGGGCCGTGCCAGGCACGGCCCGAATGTGGCCCACGGGCCGACTTTGGCCCGCTTCATTAAAATAAATAAAATATTAATAAAATAAGAAATTGAGAATTATATATTTTGCATAATTTTTTTAAAAAAAATATTTAATTATTATTTAATTAATTATTTTATTTTAAACATATATAATTTTAATATATTTTATTAAATTAATATTAATTTATTTATTAACAATACTAATAACACATGACTAAAGTTAAAACCAACTCGATTAAATTTTATATTCATAAATTATACATTTAAGCTTAAATCAATTGCCGACATAATGCGCATACACAATTGACCCGTAGCCAACTATGCAAGCAGCTACTATAGAAGATATGTGAGCATTGTGTTAAGCATACTTGCGTTCCGTGCTCCATCTTCTCTATGCATTTTGCGCACTCCATGTTTTCAGCTCTACCTCCTTCTTCAATAATAAAAAACTCAAGTGACTCTTGTGCTTGGTTTGTTTCGATATATTGCTCCGGCTCATCGTTGATATTATCACTATCCTCCTCACTATCACTTATTTCAAAGTCATCAACCTCTATCTCAATCTCAACCCCAGAAGGAGAGGGAGAAGCCAAAAATTCTTGTCTTGCATAATCAGATAAGTGGATAAAGTGTTCTTCAAACCTGAATACATCAATTCGTATAATTTGACTAACACGTTCGATAATACTTAAAATAGTGATTTTCCATTTATCAGCATTGAAGAAATTTAAGGTAGATGTAAGGAAGATTGAACGTTGAGAATTTGGCATAATGATAATTATCTTCACTCTTCTATTATCTGTCATTTTTCTCTATGCCTCGTGCTCGTGCTCACCACGTGATAATTATATTATAAAAGTAAATTAATTTAATACTTACTTGATCTTCTCCACGTCTAGTCACGTGGTGAGCACGAGGCATAGAAAAAAATGACTAGTCTAGACCGAGAGAGCATTGAATTCTTGATGGCTAAAAAGAAGCTTAAGTTTGAGTTCAATTAAGAAACTAATTATAACTCAAGACTTAGAAAAGAGATTAAGAGAGTATTAAGAGAGAATGAGAAATTATTCCAAAGATAGTTGGAAACTTGTGTGAATAAATGAGAGGGTTGGGGGTCAATTTATAGAGATGAATTGGGTGTATAATTACATATTTATACCCCATTTTTAATTATTAAAAGGGGCTAAAATGGTAATTTTATACTATAAAGATAATTATATCCCTAACTTTTAAATTTTTTATAACTATTATGAGGGCATTTAGGTAAAAATGCATGTTCATTCACGTGTCGTGTCGTGCCTGGCCCGAGTCCGTGCCATGCCTGGCCCGGCACACGCGTGCCGTGCCTGGCCCGGCCCGCGTGCCGTGCCCGGCCCGGCCCACGGGCTGCGAACCCTCAACCCAGCCCGACCCGAGCCGGGCCACGGGCCGCCCCGTGTCGTGCCCGGCCTGTGTCGTGCCGGGCCGTGCGGGCCGCGGGCCGGCCCGGCCCGTTGGCCACCTCTACCCACACCCGACCCCGACTCGACTTTATCCCGTCGGGTTTTCCCCGAACTCGACCCGAGACCTAGTTAACTCGGGTTTTCTTTGTTGACTTCAGGTCGGGGCAGGGCGAGGATGTGTTTTCTTGTCATCTCTAATGTCTATCCATTAATCGGTTTAACCTGATAAACCAAGCCGAAATGGTCGGTTCGATTCGATTTTGGTGGAACTGAAATTAAATCGGTTCGATTTTTTATTTTTATTTTTTCAAAATCGATATAAATCGAACCGAACTAATTAAATAGTTTAAAATTAAAAAATACTTTCTAAAATTGATTCGAACCATTGTGCGCCAGGATCGAGGAGATGAGGACGGAGTCACGTGCTGCGTTAAATGGCGAACTAAATGACGGTATCTCGACAGGAGCGCCCGGTTCCTACCCCACTTCAATCTAACGATCGGGGCCATCCTGTCTCCCAAGTCCCATCTTCTCGTGGCTCCCCTTCTTAGGATCACACTCGCCCTCCGAGCTCTTTGTTATGGCCAAAGCATCGCCTCCTTCACCAAAGGGAGCGTTCCACCATCGGACTCCGAGCTCTTTGTTAGGATCACACTCGCCCTCCGAGCTCTTTGTTATGGCCAAAGCATCGCCTCCTTCACCAAAGGGAGCGTTCCACCATCGGACTCCGAGCTCTTTGTTAGGATCACACTCTGCCGGCCGCTGGACTAGTTTCCTCTGCTAATCTCGAGTGGTGATCCCAGCCTCAGTCTCAGATCGAAGCAGCAGTCCCGCAAACCTACTAGGAAGAGGTCGAATTTGACATTGTGAGGCTGGAATCTCCTCGTCTGTTAACTTTATCTTTTCAAGTCGGCGCCCTCCCTCGGCCGTTTCTTCCGCTCTGAGTCCTCCCGCCTGGTTGCCGATCCCAACCTAGATGAAGCAGGGTCACATTCTCCAACATCCTTGATCTTATTATGCCCTTTTCATGCCCTATTCAAGTAGCTACATGTATTTTGCCTGCTACATGATCTTTCCTCACATTTTTCCTTCTTCCGAATGTTGAGAGTCTCCGATTGAAATTTCTAGTATATACTTTTTTTTATTTGATTTGATTGATACTTCTTGAGCAAAATCCCCTCTAGCTTTCATGATTTGATATCAGAAAAATCCTTACCCTTATAAATTTTTTTTTTCGGATTCTTGGAAAGTGAAACTACAAATTGGAGAGAGCTCAGTGTTCCGTGTGATTTCTTTTACGTGACGATGCAAATTCAGTTTCTATCTATTTGAACCAAATTCAATATGATATTTTCGATTCGGTTCGGTTCAATTCAATTTTCTTATATATTGGTTCAGTTTCAGTTTAAAATAATTTGAAAAAACTAAATCGATTTGGGTTCAATCGGTTTGATTTAGCTTGGGTTGAACCGATTGGACATGCCTAATGTTAGGCCCTGGAAAACTCGGTTCAGCCCAAGAGGAGTTGGACTGGGCCACGGCCCAAACCCACGCTGCAAAGAGTCGAAAGAGAAGCCCAAATCGTGGGGTCAACGCCAAAATCGGATGGAGATTTTGGCTTCTTGCAGTCGCGTCTTCGACAGCTTCGGCGGAAGCTTCGGGTGAAGGCGCAGATGGCGGCGTGTTGCGATAGCGGACGCACGAAGCTCTCGGATGAGGATGGCGACCGAGCTCAAGGCGTCAACGAAGCTTGCGGCGCGGCGACAAGGTCTTCGGCGGAAGACCCGGACGCGGACGAGCGAAGGTTTCGGGGAGCCGAGCTCTTCCCTATAAGAAGAGAGATCGGCAGCGGGAGAAAGGAGGGATCGGCGATCGGGCATCAACCTTCTCTGAGCGAACAGTAAGCGAGGTTGAGAGGAGATTAGAGAGCTTTGAGAGAAGAAGCATCCTGTAAACCGGCGGCAGAGTCTGCCGCTGACGAGGAGAGCGCGAGTGTCGAGTGGAGAGGAGGGTTTTTGTAACTCTGATTTGCGAAGAAATAGAGTGAAGCTTTTCCCTTCTTCCTGTGCTTCTTCTCCGACGTGTTTCCGTGTCTTCCGGCGAGATCCCTGTTACGGTGGTTTCCTCTGTTCCTTGACGCGGCGGCGGGTGCTTCTTGGCGACGCTTCCAGTAGATCGGCGTCGACGACGAGAAACTGAGACGACGCGCAGGCGGCGCGGCGTCCTTCCCGGTGGACGAGCGCAGCGGCTCTCGGTGAGGAAGAAGACGCAGGCGGCGTCGTGAGCTCGGGACGGACGAAGACGAAACGAAAGGCGTTCGTTTCGAGGGGTTGACCACTGTCAAAATCGGCAAGGCGGCGAAATTCCGGATCGAAAGCCTACGTCAGCGTGACGTCATTAGAAGCGATTTTGCGCACGGCGAAATCGATCGGGAGGGCTGACGTCAGTGCGACGTCAGCCAGGCAAATTAATTCGGCGATTTGGACGTTGATAATTTTGACTGGGTTGACTGGTCAAAATTAAAGTTGACCAGAGAAGATATTTTCTAATTTAGGGTTCCCGTTCGTTTTTCGAATTGGGGATCGATTTTAGACGGCTAGGGTTAGGGTTTCTGAGCGAACTGTAATTTGAGGGATAAAAAGTGAGCGGGGAACTAGGGTTTCGAATTCGGGAGTGAGATTTGCCCGAAAACCCTAGACTAGTTGCGTTCCGGTATTCCGTCGAACGACCCTAAGACAGCGGATAAGCGTTGTTTTTAGGCCGTTCCGACCGGGGCGTGACACCTAAGAACATGAATGTTTAAAAAAAATAATAGTCTCAAATGTGCTTAATAATGGTCGCTGCTCCCTCTGTGAAAAATCACTCTCGCCCTTGGCCCCCTTAGGATGTGTCGATGCAGCCGCGTCGGATCCCTCCTCAGCCTCCTGACCCACCGGATTCAATCACCATGGCAGCCAACTGGAATCTGATGTAGGATGGAAGCGTGTGATTTATACTATTGAATAAAATCTAATTATTTATTTTTTAATTTTTTTGAATAGCATCAAAATTCAGAAAACAGTCAGAAAATATAGCAATAAAAATAATCAGTTAAGAAAAGTTGCTACGCCATAGAATAGATTCCAATGACCCGAAATTAAAACTGACTAAACCCCATTGTAGAACTAAACTAGCTCTAATGAATTGTATGAAAATTCGGGGCTTCGGATCTCTCATGCAAGTAGAACACCTGCAACAAAATGGTTAATCAGATTAGCAATTTAAATAGCCCAGGAATTGTATCAGTCTTTGAAAGTTGTCAGGTCTCCTAGGTTAATCTGGTGATTCATCATTAAAACCAAGTGACTTGAGAAGTAGGAGGAAACATGTTCTTCCTAACCCTTCCAGAGATCAGAGGTTCTATCATGTCCAAGCACATAAAATACCTACAAAAGAGGGCTAATCAAATTAATAAATCAAACAGTTGCAGAAGTTATTCTGTTATCAGAAAATGCTCAATCTCGTAGGATGATCCAATGATGCTTGGCTTGATTAGACTTATCCCTCTAGTAGAGCAAAATGAGGCTTCCTATTCTTGTCAAAGTTCAAGACTTTTGTTGATCCAATTGCTTAAGATACCTGTGAAAAGAAGCTTAGTCAGATTAGTATTCATAGAAAGGCAAACAACTAGAAGCATGAGATACGGGGAAATCTGGAAAACAAGGGCTTGAGCCGATCAGCGACGCTGGGGCAAGGATGCTCGTCGGAGGCATTGGAGATAGAGAATGACGAGGTAGCGTTGAAGACGTCGGAGCACCAATGAGAGATGGTGGAGGAGGCAGGGATGGCGTCGAAGTACTAGCGGAGGCGGAGAAGCGGGTGTTCAAACGGAACAGAGAGGCTGGCGAATGGAGTAGGGGCGGCCGCCGTTCGTCCAGTGGTGGACGCACGCCAAACCTGCTACAATTGGAGGATGTTATGATAGAGGCAAAGACGCGGCTGGAATTTGGGGTTGATTGGTGGCCTGTCGAAAGAGAACAGTGATGAAAAGCGGAACTAGGGCGGAAGCAGGGCGTTAACAGGGGATCTGGACGGAAGCTACGATCTAGCAATCAGAGCTGTGGATGGATGGATGCAACCAGATGGAGCTTCGTTAGGAGAAGGAGAGGTGGTGGCCGAAGTCTCGAGGAGATCCGCTGGCTAGATCATCGGCGACGACACTAGAAATTTCAGAAAACTAGGCACGCTCGTGACGTTGGTTTCGGAAGGAAGAAGAGGGATAGAGAAGAGAAGAGTGGGAGGAAGAACGGCGACACAAGTGCCAGAGGAGGAGAAGAACAAGGTGCTCGGCACGGCACCTAGAGAAGGAGGGAGGAGAACATCTGATAGAGGAAGATAACTATTTCCATCCAAATTCAACAACTATGTTATTACAAGATTGATTCATGATACATATAGGGGACGCTTGGAGAGATGTTATAGGCGAACGTTGAAGCTTCTATCTTTGGTAGCATGGAGAGACGTTGAAGATTCCTTATCAGGTGCAAAGTAGATGTTGAAGCTTCCTTGGTTGAAGATGAACGTTGGCTGCGATGAATGATATCCAGATTTGAAACTAGCCTTCCTTCTTTGCTTGGCGTGCTGCTTGGCGTGGCTACAGGTTATTATTTGTATGCGGCAAATTATTCTTGGTAAGTGGCTTGAATGTCCTAAGCCTCTTTTGAAGTGGTTGAAGTAGTTCTTCCATTATTGAGCTAGCTTTTGGAGTGAGTCTTGCTAGCTTATTCGAGAGCTTCCAGGCCTTTGTCTACGGTAACCTTTGTAAGACCCCTTTCTAGAGAGGGGGGGGGGGGGGGGGGGGGGGGCGAAACCCAATAAGTGGCGCAAATAAAATTTCATGCGGAATCAAGGGTTTCATAAGATCATTAGCAAGAACACATGATCAACTTCATAAAGATTGGATTCATACCATAGCCATTTCGCTTGGATGGCGATTTGGAAGAAGAGAGAGCGAGAGGATCTCCTCCAAAGGATGTGCACACTAGATGAAGAAGTCGCCTACTCCCTTGGTACTCCTTGTGCTAGCAAGGTTCCAAGAGGTCTCGATCCGTGAGGGAAGATGAGATGAGTTGCTTGGCGAATTCTCCTTGGCCGAATGCTTCTCTATCTCTCGTTGACACAAGCCACACGAGAACAAGAGCGACGAGAGTAACGTTCACATTGAACGTGGGGCGTGGTTTCTAAAAATAGCAAGCCATAAACTCGCCTTCAACTCTCATGCGATCAAGCGTTTACATCAAGTGAACCGATCGCATACGCCACTCTCTTTGAACCAAGCGTTCACCTAAGTGAACCGGTTCTAATAAGGTTGGTTCAAAGACCAAACCAAAATAGCCCAAGTCATGGTCTAGATCTAATTGGACCCAATGGTTCCAGATCTAACCGCTCATCTCTGATGCTGCTGATCTCACCGATCTAACATCCATTCTCTCGATCAAAGCTTACCGATCTCAAGCCCTAATCAATCAAACATGATCAGACCAGATCTCACTTACAATCAGAGATTAAATCCCTTTTAAACTGAACCCAAACAATTCAGTCCACACGATCTGACTTAAGTAAGCCATATCATCAAATTGTGCGACCCTGAGGGTTTCCTTTAAATGTCGGTAACGATAACTTACGTTATCATGATCAGTGAGGGGTATCTAGCAACACATCACTGTCTCCCGATATAAAGGAAAGAGTCTTCCAAGACTACACCCAAACCACAGCACAAGTGTGAATCTACTCACAAGGCATACAAGTTTCCTTTGCCACTGGATGTTCTTATTGGACAAGCTAGTCAAGCCTGTAACTCCAATATGATGAACATGATTAGATCAGATGATCACAGTCATCTGGGTATGGCCATACACTTTCTCAATCATCTCATCCAGGGGGCCCCTTTAGAACATCACACTCCAATCAAGGAGACGGCAATCCTATATCTATCACTAGTGCCCTAACCTGACTCATGATCATTATCCAAGATAGTCTATAACCATTATGTTTCAAATGATATTGAACTACCTCAAAACAATGACAACCATCATTTAGAAACACAAGTGATCTCAAGTCAGAGGAAATGTGCCACTTGTTGCATACAAGGATTATTCACATTGTGACAAGCAATTGAATATCCTAGTAGGGTCTGTCCAGTACAACCAATGTACCCATGAGTCTACATCTTATTCCATGCTCGAAGCATCCTATAAGATTAGAACACATATTAGTCTCAATCATATCAAGGCTGTCTCATGTTCACCAAGATATCTCGACTAAGGACATATAGCATGTCAGCCTAGCTGAACAGCATTGAGACATTATTCAGAAGTATACATATTGCAGCAGATGATGTAACAAACTGAATAACAACCATTGCCTTTATAAACTTAAGAGTTTATACATGATACTGATACAATCCCAAGGCCTCAAACATTAGCCTTAAGGGCATACCCCAACAACCTTAGGCTCCACTTGTACCTTCATGGCTTGTGATCTTCTTTTCCCCTCTCTAATAACCCTAGGCACTCTCTTTCGGGAAAGGAAAAGGGTTCCTCCTCAACTCCAGGTATACAAGGTCCCCCTCCAGCCCACTCTTCTTTGCATAACTCCTCCTGGGCAGGACTTTTTAAACGAAATATTAGTATCCCTTCTGCTAACTCTCTTCTTTCTAAGCATATTCTGCATATTTAGCAAATACTTCGATTGTGTAGTCTTTGATGAAGCTAAACTAGCTGCTTGGAGAGCACCATGGAAATGTTGCTTGATTGGAAAATTCCTAACCAAGCATCCCAGTGCACTTACTATAATCAGTTATCTCCAAAATTTGGCAACATCAACCAGAAAATTATGGACACGAAGAACAACTTTTATCTCTTTCGTTTTTAGATAGAGTAAATGGCTTTGGAAATCCTGACAGGAGGACCTTGTTCTATTCTTAGTGGGATTCTAAATCTTATACTCTGGAAATCGAACTTCCAGCCACTCCAGGAAACTATAAAAAAGGCACTAGTTTGGGTTCGGCTACCAGGACTCCCCTTCGAATATTGGAACCTTGAATCGATTGTTATTATTGCCTCCAAAATTGGTAAGCCGCTTCGAGTTGATGATTGTGATGATACGAAAATTCATAGTATATTTTGTGTCATTTTATAGGTCTTTTTGTGTCATATCCATGCTCTTTTGCTTATTTTTATGCCTTATTTATCAAATATTGCGGAATCTACACCTTTGTGTTTTTGATTAATTTTAGGTAAAAAGGCATTATTTTTAAGCGTTTTCAAGCAATTCAAATGCATAGATGAATTTCCATCATCAAGAGAAGATTACATGTCAAATTTCACAAAGATCGGAGCATCATACCAAAAATACGGTAGGGCTGTAATTAATATTATGATACTGTGGTTTTACTGAACCTACAGAATAAACCATGGCACTGTCGTAATTTTCGAGCACTGCCGTATTTTGGGTCAACTTCTGTACAGAAAGTTTTTCAGATTTTATGGCACCACCGTAAACCATATTACGGACCGTAATTTGGGTTGATTTCTGACCAGAGAGCTTTGCAGCTTTTACGGCACTGCCGTAAACCAAATTACAGTCGTAATTTCAGGAGATTTTCTTATAGAATATTTTACACGATCACGGCACTGCCATGATTGTTTTCACGGCCCGTGTTTCTTTCCAGATTCTTCACAGAGTAAAATACGGCACTGCCATAGCTAAAATCACGGTCGTAATTATAACCTCGACGACCGATTTTCCCGAACTTATTGAAGCCCAATTCTTACACGGTTAATTGCGGACGATCTAGACCATCAATTGGAGATCCGTAAAAAGGGAAATACTCGTCAGATCGAGGAGAGGAGACACACATGAAAAGCCCTAATTTTCATCAACGTTCGAGAGAGAAATCACAATTTTTACCGTCGCCCTAGGTTTCACCGCCGGGAAGCGTACAGTCCATCTCCAGTCGTGAAATTTGAGGGGAGTTGCGCCTAGAGAAGGAGAACATACCCCAGAAGTTTCAGAGCGAAAGAAGATCGATCAGAGGAGAAATCAACAAAGGAAGCATCGCCGCTATTGTTCATCACACGAAATTACGGCTGTAATTTTCATTACAGCCATACTTTTAGTAGATTATCTCTCTCTTGGATTTCTGACCCTTTGTAACTATGTTTTATTGTAATTCTTTGACTATGCTAGTTTAAACTCTTTTTGGGACATGAGGGTGTAATCCCCTTAATTTCGAATGACTAGAAGATTTTTATTTCGTTAGAGAACTCTTGTTATCATAATTCTGCTTAAGAGATGATTGCCTTTAATTCTTTTTAGTTTCATATTATCAGCATATTTTAGAGTTTTTGTGATATGGACTGAAAAGTGACTTGCGAGAACTTGGAACCCTAGAATCATGATTTAGGAATTCATCGTAAGAAATTAAGTTTGTTCTTGTTTCTAGATTTTAGAAGTTTATTGTCATATTGATAAACTGACCTAGGATTGAATTATTGAAATAAACATGATGATATTGTAAGAAATTAAGTATCGGATCGTTAGAGAACCTTAAGTAGAACCTGTGAAAATTAAAGTATGAAAGTATTTAGTTTTCACTTGAGATGATTGACTTAGAATTTGGATGCACGAAAGTGATCTTTGAGTTCTTTGTCAATGATTTACTTTTATTTAACATTGAATAAATCCTGTGCGAAATTGAGGATTGGTTCTTTGTAAATTGTCTGCGCGAAAACAAGATGATTTCTTTATAAAGTAAATTTTATCTTTATCATAATAAGAGTGGACTGACGATGCACTTATTTCCTTCTAGTTGCATAAATTAAGGTGGATGAACCCCTAGTCCTAGTTTCTCTATCTGATTTCGTGTTCTTCCAGCATTTTATTTACATCTTATTCGATTGTCTAGCTAGTAAAAAATTGATTATTTGGTACTTGACAAACGAGGTCTCTGTGGTTCGATATCTTTATTATTACTTCGAGCATCCGTGTACTTGTAGATACAACAGATTGTGCACTGAACTTGGAGCGAGGTTAGTATGTCCGGGTTTGTATAAAAATTGACTTGGAATAGCCACTCCAAGAGGGGGTTTGGGTTGGACTACCAAGCTGCGCTTCTTCCAATTATGTTCTTATGGAAATCTCCCTGTTTTGTGCACAGGATGTGGACATCTGGGACACTCGCTCACACAATGCCCCAGCAACTTGAACCAAACGTCCCAGACCTCTTTGAGAGGAGAATTCTCTGACTACCACCGACAATCATATCAAGCCCATCTTGAATCTCTCGGCAAACACTCCTAACATCGGCCTCTAGGTTCAAGTGCAGAAGTGGCGTGCGAGAAAAACTTCTCGCCATATCCCTCCTCCGTCTCCGACCCTGCCAAAACCACCATACCAACCAGAGGACCCATCTCTGTCCCAACCATCTACTTGACAATGGTCTAAAGTGCCTGGATCCAATAGGCAAGGCCCACCGAGGCCAAGTTTCGGTTGTTCTACCGGACATTTCCCAACATATAACTTCTGGCCCTTCTATATCCCAATCCCAGTTACCTAAGCCTAATCATAGTGTGACTTGGGCACGTGGAAAGTCACCTGAAAATAGTAACACTGTCAGCCCAGGTACCACACATAGTCTACCTCCTCAAGCTGCAATAGCTACCCCTAACTTATGTTTGCTGGAGTTGGGTGTGGCTAAGGCTCCAGATCTGACTAAGACTCCATTCTACGTGTCTTCGATTCCAGAATCCTCCCTCTCATACTTTAATCCTCTAGATGCCTCTAATTCTTCTACTCTTGCTTTGTAAGAACACCTAACTCCAATCTTCAAAAAAGTTGAAGAAAAGATGGAGCTAATCACCAACAACAAGCCGAAGGAGTTTCCAGTTGACCCATCTTCGGCTTTGGTGATCTTTGAGATGAGAAGAGATCCAACTCCTCTACCCCTCATCACTTCTCATACCTCTCAACTTCTTGCGTATAAGAATACGAAATATAAGCAAAGTCGTTCTACCCAGGGCCTGGGTAGCAGGAATAAGGCTCTTCTCTCCTTGATTATTCCCCGTGATTATCTTCTCTTTGGAACTGTAGAGGGGCCGAATGAAGAAACATCTGAGACTACCTAAATATAGTAAAAAATACTTATAAACATTCTATTATTGCATTGCAGGAAACTCATTTGGAAGCACAAGGAATCTCCAAACTCAACAAGATTTTGGGTAAACGATGGAACTCTATGTATGTGCCTAGGGGTGTCCAGTACTCGGTTCGGTTCAGTTTTGAACCTAATCGGTTCGGTTTCCTAATAATAAAATTTAAATCAGTTTGGTTTCGGATTGAATGAATTAAATGTTTACAAACCCGAACCGAACCGATTTACAAAACCTTAAAATCAAAATTGAAATCCGAACTAATTTACAAAACCTTAAAATCAGAATCGAAATCGGTTTCTCTCTAACGTTCAAAGCCTGCATTAATTGAATTGCAATCTCCACCGTTCAAGCCTATATTAATTGCCTGCATTAATTGAATTGCAATCTCTACCATTCAAACCTGCATTAATTACCTACATTAATTGAATTGCAATCATATGTGATCTATCTGTCAGCAAATATGTAATAATTATGTGTCAGGCTTTTGAATTAATTGCTTTGACCAAATCTTGTAAGTTGTAATATGTTTTAATTGCTATTCAATTTTTATACTCTTATCCAAATCCCCTCGAGCCATGGGATAGAAGTGGCGCTTCAGGATCCACGTCACCATCTCCCCTCGAGCCATGAGCCATGGAACGATTTCTTAGTGCCTTGTCTTTTTTAAATTGATATTACCCTTCAATTTTTTTGGACGACGTGGACTGAGAATACTCGTTGGGCGAATTGCTTTAGGATCGGTTTTAATCAGTTTGAACCGAACCGAACCTGATATTTTTGGTTCGGTTCAATTCAGTTTTAACAATAATCGGTTCGGTTTTTGGTTTAAAAAAATTTGTAAAAAAAAATTGCTTTGAGTCCAATCGGTTCGATTCGGTTCGGGTTGAACCGATTGGACAGGCCTATATGTGCCATCAATCGGAGCTTCTGGAGGTATTTCTATCTTTTGGTTAATTACAGAACTCGACGCTAAGGTAATTTTTGTAACTTCCCAAGCTGTTCATGCTCTCATTATTATGCCTAAGGTTAAACCTTGGCTTCTTTCAATTATCTATGCTAGTAACAATTATGTGCATACAAATATTTTGTGGAATACTTTAGTTGATTCTCATATTAGTGATATTTCATGGCTTATTTGTGGGGACTTCAATGCCATCTTGAACCCTGAAGATAAGCTTGGGGGTAGAAATTTCACTATCAATTCTTCTGTCCATTCCTTTCGTAATCTTATTTTCTCAATGAGATTTGTGGATTTTGGTTATTCGGGCTCTGCATATACTTGGTGTAATAATCGTAAAGGGCTCAGTCGAATTTTCATTAGTATTAATCGTGCTTTCGCCACCCCGGATTGGATTAATCTTTTTAACATATCTATTATCTCTCATCTGGCCTGGGGTATGTCCTCATGCCCCTATTATTATCTCCATTAAACCCTCCATCCCTACCCCTCGTAAATTCTTTAGGTTCCAGCCCTATTGGACTGACTATAAGGATGTTAGTCAGATTGTTACCTCTTGTTGGTCTCACCCTGATTTCAATCTTGATCAGGATCATGATTTCACCAAAAGATTCAATTCTTTATGTCAGAAGCTTACAAGTTGGCACAAATCCAATTTGGGCAATTTGAACAAGGCTCTTGATAATACCTGGCAACAAATTCATGAGTGGAAAATTATTGAGACTGTTAGACTGCTTTCTCATCTTGAGGAAATTTCTTTGAACTCTTTCATGAATAAAGCAATCACCCTTAGTAGACAAATCAACCTGAAATGGACTCTTGCCAATGCAAGTGGCTTAAAGAGGGTGATGGTAACACTAAATTCTTCTTTCGCCAAGTCACCATCCGTGCTAGAACTAATAGAATTCTTTCTTTTTCTTTCTTTCTTTGGATAATGGCTCTCCCATCAGTGATGAGCAAAGTATTACTAAGGCCATTAGGGATCATTACTACAATCTTTGGAATGCTCAAACCCGAACACCCAATCCCCTTTCCAGGATCCTCTAAACTTGTACTTACTCTAGCCACTGCTTACCTGTTAATTATGTTTTCAGACTTTTACTCTCAGCTCCTTTCAAATCTTTTGAACTTAAACCTATTATTTCTGCTCTTCCTAGAGGTAAGAGCCCTGGGCAGATGGATTTACTGGGGAATTTTATAAACATTTCTAGAGTCTTATTGAACCTGATTTTGTTTCTTGTCTTCAAACCTTCTTCGACTCCAGTCGCCTACCTGCTACTTGGGGCCACACTCACATTACTTTTATTCCCAAACCCCATAATCCAAAAGATGTCAAAGACTATAGGCCCATTTCCTTATGCAATGTCTCCTATCGTATTTTTGCTAAACTTCTGGTCATTAGAATGAAGCCTGTTCTACCTATTATTATCAATCAGGAACAATCTACTTTTGTTCCAGGCATAAATATCCAGGATAGTATTTTCTCCCTGTAGGAGCTTGCCCATACTATGTTTAAGTCCAAAGGAAAATACACTCTCATTTTGTTCAAAATTGACTTAGAAAAAACTTTTGATAAAATCTCTTGGACTGCTATTTATAAGGGGCTCACTATCCTTAACTTTCCTTCAACCTTTATCAATTTGATTCAAACATGTGTTGAGTCCCCTAAATTCTCTTATATTATTAATGGTACTCAATCCACTTTTTTCACTAGCAAAAGAGGAATTAGGCAAGGTGACCCCTTGTCCCCTTACTTATTTGTCATTGTCACTAATATTCTAAGTATTTTGCTTTAAGACAAAGTGGACCACAATCTCATCGACCCTTTCAGAATTAAAGGCAAACTCAAGGTCTCCCATTTGATGTATGTTGATGATCTCATGTTGGCCTTTCGTGCCAACCCTAAATCTTGTCGTCACATCAAATAATGTCTCAATGACTTCTTTACTCTCTCTGCTCTTAATATTAATTTGCAAAAATCAAGAATTTTCTTTCCCCAGAACTGCTCTATTCAGAGTAAAAGATAGCTTCTTCACTCTTTCTGGGTTCAGGAGGGCCACTTTCCCCTTTAAATATCTTGGAGCTTTCATATCCCCTAGCATTTCTTACAATACTACCTTTCAACACTGTCTCAATGCTCTCCAGACACATTTAAGCTCTTGGAAAGGAAGCCTTCTTTCCCAAGCTGGTAGGCTCGCTCTTTCCAATTCTACTATTGTTTCGACCTCAATCTATTCCCTCACCGCTTCTTGGATAACAAAGAGGTACACTGAAAAACTTAATCAAGTTGCCTGGAATTTTTTTTGGGCTGGTCAGTTGGATTCTAAGAAACTTCATTTAGTTGGTTGGAATCAAGTGATTAAACCTAAATGCTCCGAGGGGCTTGGAATCAAAGATTTTACCTTTGTTCGTACTTCTTTCCAATGTAAAAGACTGCTTCATCTCCTTAAAAAGAAGGATTCCATATGGACTATGATTATTCTAGCTAAATATGGATCTCCTAATCCTTGGTCTATAAATTGGAAAGCAAATTTCAGTTGGGTTTGGAAAGGTTTGTTACGTGATCTTGATATAGAAGGCTGGGTTTAGCAATGTATTGGAAATGGTCAAGACACTTGTGTAATGACTCAAGCTTGGTGTTTTGACCTTCCTATTGCTCTCAAACCTACCTTCATTGCATCTAATGCTATTTCTAATAATTATATATATTTTTTTATTTTTACAAGGACAAAGCTAGAATGAGACTCTATTACGATCTTTAGGCAGACCTCATCTTACTGACATCATCCTTAATATTAAGGCACCATCGGTTCCCCGTGATGATTTTTGGGTATGGAAATAGACCTCAACTGGCTTCTCTTTAACGAAGTTTACTTATTGGTACCTCCTAGACAGCTTTTATGGGGCTTGCATGTTACCCCTAAGATTAAGATCTTTGACCGGAAGCTGCTACTCAATAGGCTCCTAACCTCTTCCCTCCTCGCTGAAATTGGACTCGTCTAGGCTAGATTGTGTTGTTTTTGCGTATCTGGTTTGGACAATGCTAATCACTTTCTTTTTAGTTGCTCTTCTACTGATTTTATCTAGAACTATTTAATTGAAAACTGTGATTTAAAATTTCAATCACGAGACACTTGGATTTCTGGTGACAGGGTTTTGGAACTAAAATGTAATTATGATCTGCTGGTTCTTTTGGAAAGCTCACAATTCTTATTTTTTTAAAAAAATAAAAAAACCAAATTTATTTAACATTACTGGATCTCTGCCCTATTAAAGTACAATTATATGTGTAAAATTTTTTATTTATGAGGGAAAAGAGGTTATCCTTGATAGAAGGTTATGTTAGTGGAGTAAACCACATAGAGACTCATTTAAAGTCAATATTGACAGTTCCTGGCGACCTAATTCATCTACCGGAGGGCTGAGTTACCTACCGCAGAATGAACATGGACACTATTTATTAGCTGTCTCAGCTTGCACCCCTGCTTCCTCGGCACAATGGATAGAGCTTGTGGCAATTAAAAATATCTTGAATTATTTAAATGTTAAGCCACAATACAAAGACGCCCCAATCACTTTGGAGACGAACTACAAAGAGGCCGTAAATCTAATGAAGAAGCAGCGAACTTCCAAGAAATCATTTTTCTTTTGAATAATATGACTAATTATACTTTGGCATTTATATCTAGGAGGCCAATCAAGACTAGTTGGCATTTATTATGTTGGTACATTTTAAACTAATAGTTGGCCCGCAAACTTACACTTTATTTGACTCTATCGAGACTAGTTGGCATTTACTATGTTAAGTACATTTTGGCTCGCAAACTTACACTTTATTTAGCTCTCGGAGACTCGGACTCTGGAGATGCTATTATTTGAATAGAAGATAATTAAATTTTTTTTAAAATAATAATAATAATAATAACTCCGCGTATATATAGATGAGATATAGCGGAAAGCCAGTACAGTTTGTAGGGAGAAGAATTCTACATAATTTATTTGATGTATTGCTTTTGAGCGTCGTACAATAATTTTACACATTTAAAGAAGTAAAGCGAGCATATGATGGGATGATTTTGCAGATCAAATTGATATTATTACCACTACAAGTGATATATTAAGACACGAGGATATGAATGATATTTTTTTCCAGCACTATTTGAACTCAAACTCATTTAAATAAATCAAAATTTGACTTAAATCCGCAATGGTCCAAACAAAGTTGAACATAGTCACCAACTATAGAACGACAAATTAAACTTGAGAAAACATAACACCAATCACTTGTTCTCGCTACCAAACCTAAGAGGCCTTGTCGGCCTTGGAAGCAGTTGCTGCAGCCTGTCCTCTGAGACGCCCAGTCCTCCTTGCAGCAATAAGACCGACCTTTTGGCCAGGCGGAGCGTCGCGGCGAACAGTGGAGGCATGTCCGATGTGCTGATGATTTCCTCCTCCATGGGGATGCTCCACGGGATTCATGGCAACACCACGGACCTTAGGCCAGCTGTTCCTCTTTACTCTGAACTTATGGTAAGCATTTCCAGCCTTGAGCATGGGTTTCTCAGTTCTACCGCCACCAGCAACTTGCCCAATCATAGCACGACAGTTACTTGGAACAATCTTCTTGGCTCCAGATGGAAGCTTGATCCTGCAACCAGAAAGAGTAACAATCTCAGTCGACCTAACGAAAAATTGGATAAAGATTCTCATTGTTACTCTGCACACAGTATATAACTAGCGGAATTGCATATAAATTTCCCGAGGACAACCTGCACCTCTGTAACAAGCAGACGAGTTACACAAGCATCCCACACCAACCCGCACAGCTTTGCCACAATGAAGTGTAACAATTGACGAGTATATAACTAGGTCACAGAAAGGCGACAAAGTGAACTTAATTCTGTCACTTCCTAGATTATAAGATATTAAACTGAATAAGGTCGTAAATGGATGCAAGAAAGATAAAAGAACAAAATGAACTGATTGCTGATGCAGGTAAGGTTGGACATTAAATCCTAAGTATAAATACGGTAAGGTTAGACACAGATGCAGACTAAAATAATCAAACATATAATACAGCAACAGAAGCCAATACAATTTAATCTTGCAAAACAAACTAGAACTACAAAGAATATTAGTTGAATACTTGAATTGATGCTTTCTCAATAGCTTGTTACCCATGATGATCATAGTGCGAAGAAAGCATAATGCAACAGAAAATTGAAGAATTCCACGTCATTAATTATAGGGAATGAGATCTGAACACTGTTGGAAAAAGTATAATGCAATCGTCCACAATGACAGAATGCAATTATTGTCATTTCATTAACATGGAACCCAAGAATAACATGGTATAGATAGGAAAAAATAGAGAGCAATTAAGTGCATGAAAGAGATTAGTAAGAGTGTACGATGTATTTACTGCCACAATTACGTCCCTAAATTACCCAGAAAGAAAATTTTTCCTTGAACTAAAAGGAATCATTAGCACTCTTGCAAACATAAATGTGCCCAATAAGTTTCCATATGTATCCCATTCTATCACATCTATGATAGTTGCGCCTCCCTTCTCTATGAATTGTGGTGTATATTAAGTGTAGGTGGGCAGCATTCACAGTATTTGCCATTGCCTAATTCATGGATGAAACTGATGACTAAATAGGCATGGATGATCATACTAGCCAATTTGCTTGTTGTGTACTTGAGAACCAATGAACATTATGAAGAATGCAATAAATGAATATCTATTCAGACAATTTAGTTCTTAGAACTTCGTAAAGACTTTCAATCCAATCCTAACTGGAAGTTTTATGAATATAAATACCCGAGAAGTATCAATGCAAACTATCAAATTCAAGGACATAGATCTAATCTCTTGATTTGGCACAGTGATAAAGAAATGAGAGTGCAATTTAATCTCAATTGAGTGAAAAACGAATTGTCCGAACTTAAGTTTGAAATCCAGAAACAAAAGGTTATGATGTTAGAAAGAAAATTAGATAACCTGCTTGTGCCGTTGTCGGGGTTGTGACTGATGACGATAGCATAATCTCCGGAAGCGCGAGCGAGTACGCCGCGGTCCCCGACGTGGTGCTCGACGTTGCAGACGACCGCACCCTCCGGGATGGAGCGGAGGGGGAGGACGTTGCCAACCATTAGGGTGGCCTTGCGGCCACAGTAAACAAACTGGCCGGTGTACATGCCCTCGGCAGCGATAAACAGCTCCTTCTGGAGCTTGTACCGGAAGGGATGGCGGAAAGTGACGCGTGCGAGTGGGGCACCGCGGCCGGGATCGTGTATGATCTCAGTCACCACGCCCTTGAGGTAGCCATTGCGCTCCCCGAAGTCGAGGCTTCGAAATCGCGCCGGCCCCTTTCGGTGGTGCGTGTGGGATCGGAACACCGACCCTGCTCCCTTCCTCTGGGCTCTAATCACGCGCCCCATCTCAGCTGCTGCGGTGGCGGAGGAAGAGGTTGCGGATTGTTTTCGGTCGGCGAGCGAGCAATTTATATCGAAGCGAGACGGAGAAGGGGGGAACGCCCTAGATTTTACGGTCACGATGACTCTCCACAGTGCTCTCACCACCGTTGGATTAAAAGGCCTCGTTGTACTACTCACATCATCAGTCCTATGGGCGGCCCAAAATATTCGGCCCAATAACTCTCTCTCTCTCATAAATCGATTCTTCAGCAGCCATTCTCCTTCACTGCGGCGCGCATCTGGACTCACTATTCTTTTCTCGCTCCCACGATTAAAACTTATAAGCGCTTATAAGGACTTAAGCGCCTAAGCTTAAGTTTCTTATTTAAAATTTTTTTTTTTAGTTTTTTTTTTTTACATAATGTATTCATCGTAAGCTATCCAATGATATTAATATTGAGATATTTTAGATCACATATATATAAGAAATACCCTAAGCAATGTTAGATTTTTTTATAATTTAAATAGTATTTTTGTCTTATATGTGATATTAATTAGGGTATTTTTCATCTATCTATAATTTAAAATATCTTAATATTAATATCATTAGATAGCTTAGTAGATTATTTTTAAAAAAAATAAAAAAAAATTTTTTTAAATAAGAAACTTAAGCTTAGGCGCTTAAGTCCTTATAAGTTTTACTCCGCTCCCACCACCAGTGCCACTGACTGAAGTGAGGCGGAAGCAGAAAAATGTCGGCCTTCTCCGCCGTCCGGATCCCCTCGCCAGCCCTAGTAGCTTCTAGATCCGCCGCCGAGAAGCCCAGCTTCCCCTTCCTTCCCTTGCCGGCTGCCCCCGGCCCCCAGCGGTCGTTCCTCAGGTCGCCTCGCTTCGGACGCCGTCTCGTCGCCGTCTCCTCCGATATCATGAGCGGCCAAAAGCCCATCGGCCCCAGCGGATCCTCCCACTACGTATCTCCTGCCCCACTGCCCAATTTTCCATCCTTTTTTGTTGGAGAGTTCTCGAAAATGTTGGGTTTGTTGGGAGAGAAGTATCTCAAAATTAAATCCTTTTTGCTGTCTAGTTCTCAAGTGCGCCCTTTGTGCCCACGCGGCTTGCAAAGTTCGATCTTGTTTAGGGATGTATGTGTTGATCTAATGCTGTTTGGTGCGATCTCAGGCGGAGGTAAGCCGTGAAGAAGCTTTGGTTCTGTACGAGGACATGGTCTTGGGGCGAGTCTTTGAGGACATGTGCGCGCAGATGTATTATCGGGGCAAGATGTTCGGCTTCGTCCATCTCTATAACGGCCAGGAAGCCGTCTCCACCGGCTTCATCAAGCTTCTTGAAACCAGGGATAGTGTCGTTAGCACCTATCGTGATCATGTTCATGCCCTTAGCAAAGGTGTTCCTGCACGCGCTGTCATGGCTGAACTCTTTGGCAAGACCACCGGCTGTTGCCGCGGCCAGGGCGGCTCCATGCACATGTTCTCTGCAGCGCATAACCTTCTTGGTGGGTTCGCCTTCATTGGAGAGGGCATTCCTGTGGCTACAGGCGCTGCTTTCTCTTCCAAGTATCGCCATGAAGTCTTCAAGGAACCTATGCCAAATGGCCTTGATGTTACCGTAGCCTTCTTTGGTGATGGAACCTGCAATAATGGACAATTCTTTGAGTGCCTCAACATGGCCCAGCTGTGGAAACTGCCAATTGTGTTTGTTGTGGAGAATAATCTGTGGGCTATTGGAATGTCCCATCTTCGAGCGACTTCAGTCCCAGAAATCTGGAAGAAGGGACCAGCATATGGGATGCCCGGGGTGCATTTGGATGGGATGGATGTTTTGAAGGTGCGGGAGGTGGCGATGGAAGCAATTGCAAGGGCTAGAAAAGGGGAAGGACCTACACTAGTTGAGTGTGAGACATACCGGTTTAGGGGACACTCTCTGGCTGATCCTGATGAGCTCCGAAAGCCTGGTGAGATTGAGATACTATCCCCTTTGTGAAGAACTGCATAATATTTACTTTTATTCATTGACAAAATAGAAACTTGCATGATTTAATATGCAAAATTTTTTTGCATTTTATTCAAACTGCATAAAACGACTCCTCACAGCTTCGGTATGAAGATAGATACTGACTTTGAGGTCCTGCAAAATGTAAGGTACTTAGAGTGAAGCAGTTCTTAAATTCTAGACATTTACATGTGTAACCCTTTTCCTAAAGAGATTCTTGGACTCTGTAGTAGGGAGCAAGCTTGTCTTCTCTTCTTAGTTTATGTTCTTTAGTTGGTGGTTAGAACAGTCTCGTAGATAACATTCTTATCAAATGACATTGTACTTCATTACGATAACAATTTTGAAATTTCCCTTTCTTTTCCTTACTGTTGTTTGATTTCTTTAATTCTAGATTGAGTCATTGTTTATTACCGATGCTTTTTCAGTGACAATTCATAACATGTTCTTAAATTGGTTAGGAGTTAGTTTGTTCATTGTGTACTGCAACTTGAACAATGGCTGCTTTCATTTAACTGTGGCATCAAAATGCTAAGTGCATCACAAAATTTGACCTAGTGACACTAGTCAAGAAACTTCAGTTATTACATCTCTTGGTTATCCAGTAAACTTGTCTCATCTCCATCTAATTCTACTCTCAGAGGAATCATCTGTGCTAGCTAGAGTGTTTTGATTAGCTATTTATAGCTTTGTAAGAACTCAATCTCTGCAATTCCTACTAATAATTGAAGTATTGTAGAAGCTGAGCATATCTCCGCGCTATGAATTTAGCATACATAGACTATGTCCCTCATTGCTTCTCTTCTGGTTAAGTTCAATTAATCCATGAAATCAATAAACGAGAATTTTGTGCAACTTCTGCTGTTTCTTACCATTTTATTACGTCTGCAGAAGTACTTACTTTCGATACATGGTGCAGATATGTCGATTAAAATCCATTTTCTCATATCATTATTCTTTATAGCTAACTTCTTAGGAAAAATCTTAAATGTTATTAAAATATAGTACGTTGAAAGTACAACATGAATTCCTAGAAGCCTTTATTTTTGGCAGATGAGAAAGCACATTATGCTGCAAGAGATCCCATCACTGCCTTAAAGAAGTATATTTTGGAAAAGAACCTTTCAAGTAAATCAGAACTGAAAGCTATTGAGAAAAAGATTGATGAGATTATTGAAGATGCCGTGGAGTTTGCAGATTCAAGTCCACATCCTCCACGGAGTCAGCTGCTGGAAAATGTTTTTGCAGATCCAAAAGGATTTGGGATTGGGCCTGATGGAAAGTACAGGTGCGAGGATCCCAAATTTACAGAAGGAACTGCGCAGGTCTAAGTTTGTGAGTCCTACTCACCATCTAATACCATTGACGACTTGATATTTTGAGCGGTCAGGCTGAGTTTGTATTCTTTTCTGTGAACTGTTCTCATTTTTCACTTCCAATTTTCTTTTGGTTTTTATTCAGCTTCATCTGCCATTGAAAATGTAACCTATCCTATTCCTGAACGTACAGTCTGTGAATCTAATATGTAGGCCAGTTCTCTCCATTGTACCTAGGCCACAAGCATTTAGTATTGTAATTGATCTCCTCTAACTGATGTTAAAGAAGCATGCCAAGGTTTGCAAGGTTTACTTTTCATTCCACTGACTCTTTATTTAGACTTATAGTTGTCGATTGATGTCCTAACATCTTACAAGTTAGCTTTTAGCACTGATGATTTTCCTTGCAAATTTGCAGCAAAACATACTTGTTCTTTCTAAGCCTTGGTATTATCTTTTGCCCGAAAGTTAAACAGCTCAATTAGTGTTTCTAATAATAACTGCTTTGGCTTTGGTGTATACTCATTATCTTGCCGATCAATGAACACCTGAAATAGGATCTACATAAGCAACTAATGATTTCCGTAACTTACTTTCTGGCATTTTTGCTTAGATGTCTCAATTTTGGTGTCTGCTGTTAAATTATGTTATCCATTTGATTTGCCTTTCGTCCTGTTTTCCAATATGCCATTTCATCTAGATAAGATCAAGGTCTTTGTCATGAATCCTTCTCTGGTTCTGCCTATTAGTTCCTTATTGTTCACATGCTATATCCCATGCGTTTGTTGAGTAAGGAAAATGCCGAAAAATCAAGTACATATCTGCCGAATCTGTATTAGAAAAAAAATGTATCACATCGATGTTCCTGTTAGTCTTTATACATTGGATGTAGGTCCTGCACAGACATGAAAGATGAGAAGTTGAGTTGGTTTAGGAGGGGTTTTTTAGATCCACATCTTACTTCAAAACTAGGAGTTGCTGTCTCTGATAACATCTTGGAGTTTTGACCACATAATTTTCTCGCTTGGTGCCTGACAAAAATGTGGCTGCAGAAGAAGTTTCGTAGATTGTTGGAATTTCTAAGTGCATGCACTCTGACTACAGCAATCACAAGTTCATAATAAATGTTCAGATTGCGGGCATGTAGCTGATGAACAAATCAGAACTAGCAAGATAGAAAATGGTGTTGCAATCTCTGCAGTTTTTCTCCCAAATTCACTTCTCGTTTCTTAACTCACAGAGAATAGGTGTCCGTATCAAAGTTTAAAATCTTGGTTTTTATTAGTGTATTGGTTTGGTTCTATTTCAGATTGGTCCATATGAACCAGTATCAAACTAATCTCTATATGGACTAAAGCATTGATCATACTTCTATTTAATCTGAAAAAAAAAAAACTGAAACTTTTTATTCAGTTATAGAATATTAATAAGTTCATCCTGAATTGAAAAATTTATAGAAGAACAATCCGGTCTTGGGTTTAGTAATTTAAATTAAATTTAAATTAAACAAACTAAAATCTTATTAAATTATTTATGATTTTAAGTAAATAGTTATGTTATATCATTTTATATAATAATGAATATTTAAAAATATGACAATCAAATCATATTAAATTTAATTTTCTATATATTTTTTATTTTACTTTTATTAAAAATATGATTGGTAAACTATTTTTCTAAAAAAACTTTAGTTTGACTTAAATCAAACCTAAAATTTTTAATTTAAATTTAGAGAAATTATAATTTTGATGCAAAATTCAATTCTAGGTGTCGGGATTAATTTGTGTTGAGGTCAACCGTTTATTTGGATCTATATCTCAGGGTTAACTCTAAATGATCCGTTCCGTTGACTAGCATGTTCTTCGATCTTCAGCCACAAAGAGAGGCCAGAAAGAAACTCGGGCGAATCATCCATCAAAAATGAAGATAGCATTAAACTCTACTTCGATTCATACAGTTTCTTCAACAACAAGGTAAATCAATTTTCTGTACTGTTGGCAAATCAATTAAACAATCTCCTACGAGTCGCAACCCTAGAAACAATAAATAGAAGAATCAACGGGGAACAATCGTCTCAAAGCAATGAATCCCGTCCAGTTCCACCGCGAACCGCTGCTTGTTCCTTTCCGCCGCAGCCGGGCGGCCGGACTCGCCGCTCCCCTTCTTGTTCTCCTCCTCCCCCTCCTCCCGGCCCCGCCTCGCGAACCGCCCGCCGGCTATCGACTTCCCGTCGCCGCCGGCGAACAAGCTCGCGCTCAGGCTGAAAAGGGAGCTCGCCCACATAGTTCTCGTGGAAGCCATGGATCAAGAAACAGAGATTGATAGAAATTGGAAGCAGAGAGGGAATCGATAACAATTAGATCGGGCACAGATTGTTTCTGACGCTGGGCCGCTGTGGCGGAGGGAGAACGGGGCAGCGCATTTTTATATGCGCACCCGTCTCCTCGCCCAATTTGAGCCGTGCCTTCCAAGAAATAGTGGGGGGATGGATAAGATGCGCCGCCACAGGGAAAAGGGCAGGTTGGGTAGGCGGGCAGGCGGGTGGACTCGGGCAAGCCCGCGTTTTGACCCGGGGCACGCGGATAAAAATTAAAAACCGACAATTTCGGCGAACCGACGCGGATCTCGCGCGACTCAGGAACGTTTAACAGATTTAAGTGGTCGGCGCCTACATTTAGGCAGGCGGCGTCCGTGTTAAATAAAGCCAATTTTCCCGCGATCACAAGTCCCTTCCATAAGAGCGGTTGGAATCGCTGTGTTTGCTTTACTAGAGTGGATGGAAAGATAAGGAGAAAGAAAAGATAGAAAGGAATAATTTAGAGAGGGTAGAAAAACAAAAAGAGGGCTTTGCATCTTCAATAGTATTAGGAAAAGCTACATGTGCGGCGGCTGCTTCCGGCTACTTGCAAGCAACGACGGTGAGGCAGTGATGGCGAGGAGAGCAGCGGCAAGGTGAGAGGCGAGCAAGTTGTGAACGAGGCGATGGCGACCAGAGCGGCGGCATGATACTATTGTCTCTTTTTTGCTTTTCTATCTTAGTCGTTGATCATTTTAATTTTAAGTATCATGCCTCTAATATTCCTTCTAACTTTCCTCCTAAGTAAATAAGGCCTAAAGTTTATTGTATGTTAATTATCGTCACCAATATGCAAATGTTTGAAAGTATAATCACAAAAATAGTATAAATAATACATTATATTTGTCTCACTAATTGAAGATTGATATATGCATGCCTAAATATCTTGAACAAAAGTTAATTTTTAGTAACACATCATTGGAATTTGGACGTTTAGATTGTGTTTCTTTTAGAGGAAATGCACATCTAAACTTTTTTGCTATTATATTCAATATATTTTCTTCGTATTGACTAATTTAATTTTGACCTAGATTGAAAACTAAACTATTTTTTTTAAGTCAAATTCTTCATAATTTGGATTTTTTTAATTCAGCTCGCATATATAATAATAGAATATTTCGAAGAAAATGAACAAATCGTCTAACTATTGAAGTTTTCAGATGCGAATTTGTGATACGAGTCAACTCTAAGACCTGGTCGAAGTCCGAGTAAAAGTGTCACGGATTGGTCAACCACGCATCCAACGCAGTCAACGACACTCGATCGTTGACCAAGTCAACTCAAAGTACTCGTACACGTGCTTTGCACGAACGAAGAACCTGGCCCGAATTGCGCTATCGCACAATTCACGCCCACAACCGACAAGAACTGGTCAAATCAAATTCGTCGTTGAAAGGAGATCAAAATAATCAGCGTATGAACATTTCAGCAAAAGAAAAAGTAAACAAAGAAATTAAAATTTCAAAACATATTTTGTTCCTAGAAATAATGTAATAAAAGAAAAAAATTTCTCCGCCCGAGGAAAAGTATCACTCGGGAACGATAGTCTCAAAGCAATTCAGCCCGTCCAACTCCACGGCGAACCGTGGCCGCCTCCATCTCTGCTGCTGCTGCTGCGATTTGTTTCCTTCCGATGCGGTGGCGCCGGACTTTTTCCTTTCCTCTTCCTTTTCTGCCTTCCCGAGCCAGCCTGCGCCGGACGCGGACTTTCCGTCGTTGACGCCGGCGGAGAGAATCCCGCTTGAGCTGAAAAGAGAGCCGATCCAATTGGCAGCCATGCTGAACTCGCCGGAAAGATTATACGATTGAAAGGCGAAGGAATTGTGGCTTAGTTTGAGGGTTCGGAGAGAGAAGGGGTGGCTTTTTATAGGAGGGAAAAGGAGATGGGTGGGTTGATTCCGATTGAGGGTTCGGAAAGATGATACGATTCAATCCTTTTGCGGCAAGGAAAGGAAAGGTCAAAGGAGAGGCGTGTCGGCTCGGATTAGGGCATTAGGCTCACCGAATGTGAAGCCTGAAGGGAATCGAGAAAAATCCAGAAGGAGCCCGATTTCTGGCCCACAAGTGCCACGTAAGCCATAGAAGTTTTCTGGCTGAGTCGGTCTATTCTTGGGTCCTTGGGCTCAACCGCTGAGTCACGGGTTTTGATCCAGCCAGTGATCCGTTTCCCGGCTCTCGTATCCACTCGCGCCACGCCGAGGGGGAGGAGGCGAGATGGCTCTCTCCGCCTTGCGCTTCACCATCACTCCAATTCCTCCGCCCCGCAAATCCTCAGCCAACAGCCGCGGAGGCGGTGCCGCCTCTCTCCACGTTCCAACCCTAATGACAACACTCCGCCGGCATCTCTGCACCGCTCGCGCGTCCACGAATGCCTCGCCGCCGCCCGGTAATTAAGAGATATTTTTCTCCCAGTTCCGTGTTGAAATATCTGTAGTTTCCATACATTTTTTTTTTGGTTTTGGACCAGCAATCGCATTCCTGAACCAGCTCCATTTGGACGACAAGGAAGCCGACGTCTTACTCCTCGAGCACCCGGAGCTGGAGCTCACGCCTTCGCAATCCCTGCGCCACCGTATTCTAGCCCTCCAAACCCTAGGAATCTCCGACCATGCGCTTCACCGCACTGTCCTCCAGCGCCCCGACATTCTGTCGGCCCCCGAGTTCGGCCCGTTCCTCGACTTCGCCTGCGACAACTTGAAGGGTATCAAGCCGGCCAAGCTGGAGCGGATCTTGGCAACTGCGCAGCCTGAGTTCTTCTCTGGCATCACGGCGAGAGCCATGCTGCTCCTGGACCACGGTATCCCTCGCGAGAAGATGGGCCATGTCTTCAATTATTTAGACGTCCGCAAGGTGTTCTATGAAAGGTCCCTTAGGGACATTGAGGAGATTATCATTTTCCTTAAGCGCTTAGAATGGCCCAACGTGGTCCTGCGCCGGCCGATGCTTCTGAACCTCGACCTCCGCAGCCAGCTGATCCCGAGATTCAAGTTCTTCACCGACCTCGGTGGTGGAGATGAGGAGGCCGCCTCAGCCTTGATTTCCAAATTGCCTGCCATCCTATCATACACTGTGGAGCACTTTCGCTCACACCTCGAGTTTTGGCGAGCCGTCGGCCTTACCGACGAAGAGCTCTTCAAGATTGCATCGATTTACCCGAACGTTTTCAGTGTCAGCAAGGAGAAGAAACTAGAGCCACGGATTGGGTTCTTGAGGGAATGCAACTTGAGCGCAGAGGACATCTTCAAGTTCATGGTCAAGGCTCCCCTTTTCGTGAGCTTGTCATTTGAGGAAAACCTCTCGAAGAAACTGAGCTTCCTTGTAAAGATAGGCTACAAGCACCGCACCAGGGAGCTCGCTTGGGCACTCGGTGCCACCACGAGGACGAGCTGCGAGAATATGCAGAGGACAATCGGGCTCTTCTTCAGCTACGACTTGTCCTGCGAGGAACTATTGGCTATGAGCAAGAAGCATCCTCAGGTCCTGCAGTACAACCATGAGTCTCTGGAGAATAAAATGGAGTTCCTCATTGAGGGCATGGAGAGGAGCGTTGATGAAGTACTTGTATTTCCGGCATTTCTTGGTTATAACCTTGATGACAGGATCAAGACACGTTACGAGATAAAGAGAAAGATAAGAGGGAAGGGGATGTCACTGAACAAGCTGTTGAGTGTGTCATCAGAGAGGTTTTACTAAATTTCTGCCATGATGGAGCTCAATTGTAATTTGATCACTGAGAAACATCTGTGAAACAACTATTTGCAATGAACAAGCTTACCAAGTAAGAATTTTTTTTTCACACATCTTATGTATAAATTGAGAAGTTGGCTCAAATTTTGTTGGTGCTGTGAATTCTGGTAGTGATTTGATATATACGGATCATAACATCTATGATGCTGTTGAGTTTCTTCCATCACCATTTGCAGAGAGGGAAATGTTTTGGCTCCTAAGGTTGATAATCTCAGTCCTGCTTGACTCTTACCTAACCAGGCGAAGTCCTAAGCCAACAAGTTCTTGATGCTCCTGTCCTCGCCATTTTGAGGCCAAACAAAAATTCTTGTCAATGACCCAAGAAAGAATACAATGTATTGATCCGAGATTGTTGGAGATGGCCTAAATAATGCCACAAGTATACCAGCCATGATAATCTGCCACTAAAGAAATCTGTATGCATGATTAGTTAACTCATGTTGCTTGCACTGAGATTTGTTTCTTTCTGGTTAATCAAAAATGGCGACAGAAGAAAAATTATTATCCACCTTTTACCATAACCTGTTTTTTTCAAGCATTTTCTTGTCAGAATTTAAGTGTGTTTTGAATTGTATTATCAATATATTCCCTGAGATATTCATTCTACGCATCCATTCTCCTGGAAGGGCCATTTGCATGTAGCTGCTGCACTTAGCAAGAAATGTAGAACATTAAAAATTTTAGTTTCTTGAATGAAAATCATAGGGCAAGTGTCTTCAAATCCTAATGAATTGACCGTTTAATTAGAAAATTGGAGCCACTCTATATTTAATAAAGTTTATAAGAAAACTTTAATATAATAGATATCATAAGAAAAATTATGATATTTATTATCTACTAACACTTGAGATTTTATAATAGAATTACAATCTAATTTAGTGTAGGTGAGAGTGTTGAATGATAAAAAAAAAATTCAAATGAATGAAGATAATTTAGTTATATGCATCTACTTAATTTAATATCTCACAGTGGCTAAAACAGATCATCTTTATCAGTCCAAATGGAGGCAAAAACAAGACTGCTCAATTGAAAATGCACAAACAAACTGACAAATGGCTGCGAAAATGAAGAAAAAAATTATGAACTTCTGGGGCAATTCCAGGCACAGAACCCCCCAAAAAAATTTATTTTTCACAAGTTCTGCAGCGTTTACACACTCATCTCCAGATGCGTCAACGCAAATAAAACCAAAGGAAAAGACAATCTCACACAAGGCACTCTGCTGCAGGCCATGGCTGCAACACGTAGAGCTACAAAAAAATATCCCTCAAGGAAAAATGCAAATGGAACTTCACGAATCAAAATGACCAACACAGGTCCAAACTTCTGCAGTTTAGCGGTCAGCTCTTCACGTCACTGGGCGGGCATCCCCTTCTAGTAGGGCTCAACGGGGGCTCTGAACTTGGCTCCTGCATACACTGCTGCAGCACCGAGTTCCTCCTCAATCCTCAGAAGCTGTATCAATTTTCCACAATAATTGTGAAACTTGTAAACAAAACAGAATTGATGGATTCATGGAATGAAGGTATGACAGCACTCGAGAACAGCTGCATAGCACACCTGGTTATACTTGGCAAGGCGTTCAGAACGGCAGGGAGCTCCAGTTTTGATCTGTCCCTGTTTGAGAAACAGATTTCAGAGCATCAGAAGAGTGAGAGTCAAGTGACAATCAAATTGCATTTTATTGGTGGCATAAGAGAATTGCAGGATATGTGTAAATTATAAGGTAGCTGCATACCGTTGCTAAACCAACTGATAGATCAGCAATGAAAGTGTCTTCAGTCTCACCACTGAGAGAAGAAAAGGGCAAGTTAAGACCACACAATCACTTCAATTGCTAAGAACAATTGGACATTGAGCAAATGCAGACCTCCGGTGACTAGCCATCACTCCCCATCCAGCGCGTTTAGACATTTTAACAGCTTCAATACTCTCGGTCACAGTCCCAATTTGATTCACCTATTCGATGACAACACCGCGATTATCTTCGTATTTCGCAATGAATGGATAGGCACAAAGCTACTACAAGTTTTGGTACCTTCAGAAGAAGTGCATTGCAGGATTTCTCCTTTATTGCCTTGGCAACACGCTGCAGAAGAAGTTCAGATATCAGATGGGTGTTTCTCATTAGTATTTGATTGGTCTTTTCAAAGTAGAAGCTTACCGTTGGATTGGTAACAAGAAGATCGTCTCCAACAATTTGGACTTGCGCTCCAATCTCTTCTGTCATCTTCGCGTAGTGGATCCAATCATCCTGATCAAATGGGTCTTCTATTGATACAATGGGGTACTCACTGACAAAGCCCTTGTAGACATTTTTCAGATTGTCTCCGGATATTTTTTGAGAACCATTATTGTTCTGCATTGAAAGAGACTTTCTTGTCATGCATCCAACTCTGCAATTATGCTAATTAACAAGAATAAACCTACCTCCTCCTTGAAATTTAGATCATAAGTCTTATCCTTGTCACTGTAGAATTCAGATGCAGCAACATCCATGCCAATTACGACCTACAGCCATGCCCATGCACAATCAAAAGCTAGAATTTTAGGAGTCCAGAGAAATGAATACACAAATGATGACACATACTTTTCCAGTATATCCAGCTTTCTCTATAGCTGTCTTCAAAAGTTCAAGACCTTCCTTGTTTTCCTGTAATCGAAAACGAAGACTATAAATGTACCACACCACACAAAGACCACAGGAAAGATAATTTCAACTAAATTTTCATAAAGCAAGAATGGAAGTGTTGAAGATCTCAAGGGTATAATATGGATAACAGGGTATTGTTCAAATAAATGGTAACAATTAGGAACAAGTAGTAACCCTGTTCTTGAAACAAGTATGAAACTAGAAGTGCCTTTCACAACCAGAATCTAACTGATTAATAATACATAAAGAACACAGTAGGAGTAATATCATAATAGTTTGGCTCCATGAATAATCTTAATGGAACAAGTCGAATGATACCCATGGAATCAAATAAATATCATAGTCAGACCCACAAGAATTAGCGTGAGCTACTTACCTGAATGTTTGGAGCAAAACCACCTTCATCTCCAACATTAGTAGCATCTTGCCCATACTTCTTCTTGATGACAGCCTAGAGGCAAGAGAAAAGAGTGTAACATGTTACTAAAATGAATGTATTAAGTAGTTAAACAAGATATCTCCAACCTTCAAGTTGTGATAAACTTCCACACCCATCTTCATGGCTTCCTTGAAAGAGGAAGCCCCCACCGGAAGAATCATGAATTCCTGTTCCAACAAGTTACAGATAGATAAGTATAGTGATTACTTTGCAAACAATTACTAGTGGAGCTAGCTGATGGGGTAAAAACCTGCATAGCTAGCTTATTTCCTGCATGTGATCCTCCATTTATAACATTGAATGCAGGCACAGGCAAAACTAAGCTTTTGTTTCCAGCGAGATTCGCAATGTGCTGCATCCAAAGAAAAAACATGTTAGATAATGAAAAAGTAATCAATCCAACACAGCATAATGACTTCAAAAACCTGGTATAGAGGGATCTTCTTCACACTCGCGCCTGCTTTGCACACAGCTAGTGATACTGCTAGAATAGCATTGGCACCAAGCTGAAGCAAAATCATCCAACAAAGACGGCAAATCAGTAAAAATTTGGTAGTAATAACAAGTAAGGATTCAATGAGTCAATACGAGCTGTGTACCTTCTGCTTGCACCAGCCCCATTCGTTCTGAGTGCCATCAAGCTGCTGAACCATGAAGTTATCAATTTGAACTTGCTCAGTAGTATCCTGCAAGTTAATGGCATATGGTCAGACTATCTTGTGTAAGATAGTATCACAAGGGGAACACAATATTTGAGCAAAAGATTGAGAATGTATATCAAACCTTGCCAATAAGAGCAGGAGCAATAATTTTATTCACATTCTCAACAGCCTGAGAAAAAATGGACAGCCATTTCAGCATTACTTTTCAAACATTCAAAAAAAGAAAAGACAAAGACAAAATTATAAAACATACAAGACTTGTAGAGGATATGCAAATAAAATACAGAATCCTAGACCAGCATCGTAATATCAATGGGGATTTACCACACAATATAGAGTTTTTTTTTTTATAAACTTAAAGGACTGGATTGAGCTATTCAACCAGAAAAGATAGGAGATAACCTTGAGGACACCCTTTCCAAGATAATCTGATCCTCCATCCCTCAATTCCAATGCTTCATATACACCTTAAGCACCAACAGCTCCAAATTAGTATGATAATGCAGAAATAAAGGAGGGAAAAAAGCAATTCTTATTCACTTCTAACATGCTCAAACTGACCAAATAGCGAAAGTTTTGTCTTTTATGAAGATTTGAAGCACATAGTTAATGTTTTTCTTTTTTTCTAGAAAAAATAACTCTTTAAGCCAAGACATGGATCATCTTGGTTACAAGCACAACTTGTCAAAAGATCGAAGCACCAGCAATCTAGAATAAGCCCAATCTCTTACTGGTGAACGATCATTGATTATTTACCTGTTGAAGCGCCACTGGGGACAGCAGCCCTGGCAAAGGTCCCGTTTTCACAGTAAAGATCCACCTGCAAGCACAAAAAATGTTCTTTCACTAAATAAAGGCAAAAAGTTTAAAACTTGCTAACATTACTTTTAAATAATCAAAATCGATCAACAGTTAGAAGGCAAAATGGTTTTCCCAACCTCGCCTCATGCCCACAACCAACATAAAATAGTGAAAAAATATATGAAAAAATCAAAGTGAAAAACAAAATAGAAGAACACGAAGAATGAATCTGACCTCGACGGTTGGATTTCCACGGCTGTCGTAGATCTGGCGAGCCTTCACGCACTTGATCGTCGCCATTTTTGCTCTTCGTTGGGGATTGCGTCGGAAAGGAGAAGAAAGAAAATTGGAGCTTGTTCATGACTCTCGCTCCGTGAGGCTTATAAAGGGAGAGCAAGCCAAGAGGAAGGGTGAGAAATGCGTACACTTGGGGCGATCACAATGCCGGTGAGTTCTTGAAGACGGATTAGTGGTTGTTTCGACAGGAACAGCCGCTCACCTCGCGGAGCCTCCCGAGGACATTGACCGCGCTTGTTCAATTTTTTTATTCTGAACTTTTTTTTTCTTTTTTTTTTATTTTTCTCGTAAATATAAGTCAACTCTTTACCTCTTCTAGTTTTATTTTTTAAAAAAATATATATATATACATTGCCTTTTTGTGTCTTGTAATTAGTTTGAATATTTGTTATTTAAAATAAAATCAAATGTTATAGTTATACTACCTCTAATTTTAGAAGGGCATTTATCAATTATCATAAAAAAATATTTTTAGATATATAAAATATGAAATTTAGACATGATAATTTAGACCAATGAATTATAAATAGGTGGTGTATGTGTGTTAATTGAGTCATAAGACTTAACTCGAATACGTCCTATATATAATTGAGTCAACTTGATATGATCCGAGTAACTTGTTTAACAAATGGGTTGCATGTGAACTAGTGGCTTAACATGCCCTACTCAAAGTGGACAAGTCGATAAGGTGTTATCGATAAACTTTAAGGAGCACTTGGTTCAACTAGATTGAATAAGAAAATAATTATATAAGAAATAATTGAATTAAGTAGGTTAACTTATTTATAGGCTGATCAAATTTAATTAGTAATATTTTTAAGAAACAAAAAATATTTTTAATAGGTTCAAGTGCATGATTAGCTAAATAGAGTAGAGTTTCACGGTGTGATTATCAAATATTAGATATCTAATTTTAAAAAAATAAATATAAATATATTTTTATTATTAAAATATAAAACAATAATAAAATACTTATTATATAAAATTCTTATTCTAAAAATACAAATAATTATATAATTATTATATAAATATAGTCATTATTTTTTTTGATTTATTAAATTATATTTTATATAAATTTTTAAATAAAAAATAAAAAATATTTTTTTTACTTAATCGGGCATCCCTTACGTATCCAACAGGTTGGGTAATATATAATAGGGCATCCAATCTGATTCGGGTTTAGGGTTTTCATAATTTGGATGGGTAAAAAACACGGCTATTATCCTACTTATTGTCATTCCTACGTAAGAGCATAATTTGTACCCGGATCCGATCTGGCTGATTCGAGAACTCCGATCACGATGGCAGCTCGACGGCAGCCGTCCGATTAACCGTCGCGACGGACTGGCGGATCAACCCGCGATATCAAAATTCGAATCTGAGGCGACCGTTGGTCATCGCGTGGCCGTCCGGACGAGATCTGGACGGTTAGGATTCTGTAGCCGTTGGATTCAAACATATTTTTAACTCGCCCGCGGACCATCCACCCTTTACTTCAAAGAAAAAAAATTTGTTCTTGGATTTCTGTATAAACCCTTCCTCATTTTTCGCCGGTCTTCGTCTCTCCCTCACTCCACGAATCCCAAAGATGAGAGTGAGTCAGACGACGTTAAATTCTCCTTCAAGGTCGTTGATTGATTGGATTTAGCGGCCTTGATTCTTCCCCCTCACCGTCGGATCGGAAGTCAAGCAATTGGAGGCCGGGATTTAAGGTGGGGTGGACTCTAATTCCTGCTCGATTGTGTGATGCGGAGGGAGAGGAGGTCGTCGCTGTAGGTATTGCTGTTTGATTCTTTGACGAAGATTTCGCTGGATCTTGACCTTGCTTTTCGTCTTCTTAAGATCGGCGTCTTTATGTTTTTTTTTTTTTTTCAGCATTGAGATTCCTCTGAACTATGAGTGAGATGCATCAGAGAGGGATGAACAGAGTCGGCGAGAACCGAGGCGTCATGAAGAAGAAACCTGCGAGGAACCCTGGTTCTTGTTCCTAACTTTTGGGTTAATAGTATCAAGAATTTGGTGTTGGGATTTGCAATCCCAGCAGCTGAAAACTGGATGGCTAATCCTTCTTTTCTTTCCCATTTCCCTCTTGTTGCTGCAGGAGTATGTAATCGAGTACCATTGAGGGATATAAAGAATTGGGCACCGGCGCCATCGAATCCTCTCGTGGTTAACAAGCAGGGACTGACGGAGTAATTTCTCAAAATCTAATCTTTCCTTTTCTTACATTGTTCGTGAACCTGATATTTGGATCTGTCAATCTTCCACAGAAAAAGCAATTTAGAAGATAATAACCAAACATTCGTTGCCCGTCGGCCAATTACAAGGTTAACATCAACAAAAAAATTTTATTCTCATTTCTTAGCTCCTTGGTTTTAGCTAATTGATGGATCTGGTTTATTTAGGAGTTTTGCAACTACACTTTCCAGCACATCGGATGCGCATCAACAGGTAATATTTTCAAAGAAGACGAATAACTAGTAACTGAACTGAGCTGTCAAAAGATTTCTCTGCTAAGAGGTTTCCTTTGCTTAGGAGTCGAAGGAAATTTATGAAGAAATTGGGAATGAGAAGAGGCATAAGCTCTCCATTCCGACGGTTTCATGTGCAAGTTCTTTAGATTATTCTATGACAACTGATGTGCACGAGCACAAAGCAAGCGATGAGTTGCGACTACCTACGGAAGAGGAGATGGAAGAAATGGTCTGATCCAAATCATCTTTTGTTTCCTCGGAAGATTATATACAATTACTGATATAGTTAATCAACCAGCGACTTTGAAACATTGCAGGAGATTGAAATAGAAGATCTTATGATGGAGAGAATCCCAAATATTGATAGTTATGATTGTGATGACCCTCTATCAGTTGTTGATTACGTAAACGAAATATACAGCTTCTACCAGAAAACAGAGGTAGGCCTTGGTGTGTCTTGTCGCTTGATTGAAAAGATGGTAGACAAGTAACAACTTTCATTTGGTTTCATCTCAATTTGATATGGGTTCAAACACTGTAATCATATACGCATTTTCTTAATCCTGTGCATTGGAACCATGTCCAGAATAGTCGGCTATTTATCCACTATATCAGTTCAATTTAATTGAAGGTGGTTTGTCCTGCATGACAATTTTACATCATTGATAGATTGTATTGCATGTTACAGGTTGAATTATCATGTACATATCGGGGTGTGACATATATTACTAATGCAAAACATTACTGCATTTTGTATATTTATTTTATGGAGTTATAAAGTTGTTAATGATTATGGATTAGCATGCTCATTACCACTAAGAAAATCCTACTCTGCTATCTTTCTATGTAAGTATTTTACCGTAAAATATTTATGTTACATAAAAAATATAAAATATTTATGTAAGTATGTGTTGTATCTAATAGATATAGAACATTCATTTTGTTAAGGAATATACTGTTAGATATAAAATATCATATCATGTATAATGAAAAGAATGATACTTACATTCTTATACATTCATAAATGAAGTATATTTATTTTTGTAAGGTAGTGTAAATTTCCAATCAGGTTTTAACGTGGATTACCTAGGCAGCTTAGATTGACATGAAAAATTAGCAACTAAATATGGTACTATTGATTCACAACTACAAAATATCTTTTGTACTCCAAGGATTAACTTGTCAGTCTTACAGCTTTGATATTCAACCAAGTGGTAGCATAGTTTTGTTGTTAATTTATACATAAGACAACATGTTTATTAAAAATGTCATATGCTTGATAAACTAGGAAAAAACTAGCATTTGTGTTTCCTTATTTTCTGGATTTCACTCAAAAATTGAAATATGCTATATTTCTTTTTTTTTTCTAATCAATTCTATGTATTTGGCTATGAACAGCAATGGTTGAATCGAATTAAAACCTATGCAAAGTTCTTACTTATTTTTGTACCTTAAGTATTGACTTGTTAATCTTCCTGCTTTCATATTCAAGCTAAGTGGAAACAAATGATACTCCCAAGTTACATTGTAAATTTATAAACAACTGTTTGATAAGTATAAAATATTATGTGTTTGAGAAACTAGTTATAACTATTACTTATTTACTTGATTATTTCCTTTTTGTTCCCAACTGAGACTAAACTGCTTTTCCTAATCAATTTTGCGTATATATAGTTGGGTCAAGTAAAAACATTGATGGTTGACTCAAACTACATTGTAAATTTATGGACAACTGGTTGATAAGTATAAAATATCATGTGTTTGAGAAACTAGTTATAAGCATTACTTATTTACTTGATTATTTCAGTGAAGATTCAAAGTATGCTATATTTCCTTTTTGTTCCCAACAGAGACTAAACTACTTTTCCCAATCAATTTTGCGTATATATATAGTTAGGTCAAGTAAAAATGTTGATGGTTGACTCAAACTGCAACCAAATGTATAATTGCAGATCAAAAGTTGTGTGAGTCCGGATTACATGTCAACTCAGTTGGACATCAATGAGAAAATGCGGGCTATCCTCATTGACTGGTTAATAGAGGTAGAGATAAGCATGATAATAGAACACTTGATATTTAATAAAACTGTCATCCATTCTCCATTTAGAAATTTAACTGATTAATCTAATTATTGCCTCCACAGGTGCACTACAAATTTGAATTAATGGATGAAACTCTCTTTCGTACTGTAAACATTATTGATAGATTCCTAGAACAACAAGCAATAGAACGGAAGAAGCTCCAGCTGGTTGGAGTTACAGCAATGCTCCTTGCTTGCAAGTATGAAGAAGTCTACGTTCCAGTGGTTGAGGATTTGATTCTAATATCTGACAGAGCTTACACAAGGGATGAAGTTCTTAATATGGTATTAATATCTAAATTTGCAGAATACTACTGCTATATAATGTTCTTTTTCTGCATGCATTTACTCGATCATGTTTTGCTCTTTAGAGTTTTATCATGTTGATCTTGTTCTTTTTTTATGCTTTGGTTAACAGGAAACGTTGATTATAAACACATTAAAATTCAACATATCTTTACCAACACCCTATGTCTTCATGAGAAGGTTTCTTAAGGCAGCTCAATCGGATAGAAAGGTAAGAATGTGATTCCCTGACATCAGAGAAAAAAAATTATTGCTATTACTGTGACCAAGTTCTGATGAATTATTACTCTCCATTCATATGAAACCAGCTAGAGCTTCTTTCTTTCTTCATCATTGAGCTTTGTCTGGTCGAGTATAAAATGCTTAAGTTCAAACCTTCACTGCTTGCCGCTGCTGCAATCTATACTGCTCAGTGTTCTCTCAATGGATTCAAGCAATGGACAAGAACTTGCCAACTACACTCTTCTTATTCTCAGGAACAATTACTGTGAGTTTTACACAAAGCCTTTTCTAATCCTTCCTAATTTCACTAGTTGACCATCAATTCTCTGTTACAGTGAATGCTCGATGCTGATGGTGGATTTCCACCACAACGCTGGAAGTGGAAAACTTACTGGGGTACATAGGAAATACAGCACCTCTAGGTATGGATGTGCCGCAAAATCAGAACCAGCACTCTTTTTACTGGAGAATCAGTCTCTAGTGGAATTATCTGCTGCAAGAAGAGGTTAGAAGTAAAAAAATAATAATAACTTTTAACATGGGTTGTGTCAATTAACCTAAGTTGCACACCCTTGTTTAGCATGGGCTTTGTACTTGAAGCTGGGGAAAGAAAACAAATGGTGGCATGATGAAACCACTGGTTCTAGATTTCAAATTTGATGTTGAAACATATGTAAATACTTGAGTTTTATCTCAGGCTAGAATAAAAAACTGATGAAATTGTCTCTTGGGCTAACCAATTTTTCACTGGTTTATTCAGCAAAACAGCAAAAAGAGGCGTAACAAACAAAGGGCATTTTTATGCCAGAGTGATAAAAGGTAGATTTATCTAATGTCGGACTTTTTTAGAAAATATGCAAGTCTCACTTTATCCTAAAAGCAGCTATCATGGGCACCCCAGGAAACGTCCATCATTAGTAATCTTAGGATTCCTGTATCTGTTACAGTACAGAACATAAATCTAAATCACCAATTTAATAGTAAATGAAACAGAAAAATGATCTATAATGCATGTTTGAGTACTTATTCTTACTCTATTTTCCCACTTCAGCTTTAAATTTCTCTTGAATATGCCTTCTGAGCATATCATTTGCACCCAATGCCTTCTGCTTGCTTGCTTCAAATGACCATGTTGAAAATATTGTCCATCCTCAATATCTTATTGATGCTGCTCGTCTGTAAACTCTGGATTTGAAGGATCAACACTAACTTTTATTTCACTTCACAATTTGATCAGCTATCATGGGCCTGCTAAAGACCCTTAGCATCATCTATTCCTCAATTATTGCTTATAAAATCCGATTTTGACATCTGCAATTAGAAGGCATTAGCATTTTTCTTCAGCTGCATTTTACGTATACGATTGGAGACCACAGGTACTCACATAATCACAGAGCAAGCAAGAACATATGTAGTATCTTCGCTGGTAAAGGAGCTTGGGTTGCATTTGCAGTCTCTGCAAACTTTTCCATTATGCTATCTATTTTCTGTGCTTCCCCAGGCAATCCGAAGCTTCTTTAGAATGATCTTATGGCTTCGCCAAAATCCATGCCTTCAAAATCTATTGAATCAACTTAAGTGTTTGCCAGAGGAAATTCTTCTCCTTTCACCCAGAAGTGTTTTTCAGGAAAGAAGCTGTTTCCTCTGGTGATGAACCCTTTTTTTAGTTTTGATTAGAAAATCAACATCTTTTGATGGCTTTCTGCTAAACAGTGTAATTCTTTTTCCTCAAATATAAGTGATTATGATTAATGGCATTTATAATGTGCAAATCATATTGACTAGAAACAAAAGAATATATGTGTGCATTCTTACAATGAGACAGGCACCTGAAACTCCCAAGTTACATGCACGCCGTTGCTCCAGTGCAACTGCATCAGCTTAGCTCAAGGTTTGATTCAGAATTTTATATTATAGTCGCCAGCACTTCTTCACCATTCAATGCAATGTGGTATCTCTGCAGGATGCTCATCGTCAAGATTCCAGAGAGAAAAATCACCAATTCTCGGCTGCTGGTCCATCAATGCACCCATCAAAATGAATGAATCATCTGGAATCATCAGGCATTTCACTGTCTCAATGTATTGCCACCTTCACTGACTCGATGTATTGTCTCCTTCACTGACCCAATATATATTGTCTTTAGAAGGTCATCATTAACAACCCTGTAAAAGATCAGAATCCTTCGATTATTAGTTACAAGGAATATGAGATAATTATTAACAGAGATAAAGAAGAATACAAAATTGCTGAATGGGTTCTATATCGAATCTAGTTGGTGCATTCACATCGCAATCATAATTTACAAAAATGTCCACCACAATATCTGAGTCCTGATAGAACCTTTCCAAGGATTTGATAACCGTCAATTTTTTTTTTTATCAAAAAGCTAGGCTGAACCTCATTTACAGGAATTCTCAGGATAAGCATAGGAAACAAAATGCCAACTTCCTCCAACACAGTGCACGTGAATGCATGAATCTGTCAGCACACTAAAAAAATTGTGTCTAATCTAGAAGGCTGTGTTTGACTGAGCTTATTTATTTAATAGTTTATGGGATTGTAGTCAACTAATTTTAAGAAGCTGCACTATTTAATTTTGTAACTTCTAGCTAGAGAAATTTTAGTGTAACTAGGAAGCAGTGCTTATTGCGACCCTTTTCTAGCTTGTCCCTTTTTTTCTTCCTTCTTTCACTACTAAATTTATTTTTAGCTTTTAAAATAATTATTTTAAATAAATTTAATAGTATAATCTATAATATTTTTAATATATTTTTTTAATTATTATTAAAAAGTTAATAATATAAATTTAGTGCAGGGGGCAGTCCGGGTGCTGGTATTTGGTTGAAGTGTGAATTTTCAAGCGACGTGGACGTGAACCTGATTTTAAGATTTCTACGAATCTAATGGCTATTGGCCCTGCGTAAGATGCTTGGCATCTGCCTACCAACTTTTGCTCGATTGTCGCCGTGTACGTACAGTGCAATTAAGGCTTCTTTTCCACGGAGAATACAAAGTCCGGGGGAATCAAATTTCCTCTTGAAAGTAACGCGATCTTCCGTCCGCTTGCGGCAGTCAAAGGCGAGCGATGTTACGGAGGGCCAACGCTGAAGTAAGCGATGCTGTCAGTGGGCAGGAAGATCCGGCGCAAACGACGAATTCCGTCCTCCTCTTTTCCTCCCATCCAAACAAGTCCCGGGCGCCGTGGGCTTGCTGGCGTTGAGGCCGCTCTCACCTCGAGAGAGCTGCTGGTCTCGCTGCTTTGTCTCTTTCTTCTCTGGCTGTCCATTGAGCCGTGCGCGCTCTCCATGCCTCCCCACCCTCCGGGATATTTAGTTCTGTGCGTTGCAAGCAGCTGCTTTTGAGATCTAGTATTTTGGGCTAAGATCGGGCATGGCGGCGAAGGCGGCGGCAGCTTGGAGTGCAGAGTTGGTTGCTTGTATTCTGGTGTTGTTCTTGTCCCTGCGGCCGCCGACGCTGGCGTCGGCGCTGAACGTCATCAGCCGTCTTCCTGGATTCGAGGGGCCGCTTCCCTTCTACCTGGAAACAGGGTCAGCTTCCGCCGCCTTTTTCTCTGTTCAGTTTGTGTTCATGCTGTCTGGTACACAGTTCATTGTATATTCTCACAATTATTTATTCTTTTTTTATTACATTTATATTCAGTAATTTTTCTGAAAAATTAAATAAGGAGAATAAAGTAGTTTAATTAATCTTATTTTTTAAAAATAAATCTCAATTAAGACATTAGCTTTTGTATAAAACATGATATTTACAATTTTTTTGAGGAAGAAGAAAAAATACGAATCTGGTTTAAAGAAAAAAAATCAATAGTGAAGTTTAGGGTTTGTATAATAAGAGAGGAAATTTAGATGGAATGTAAAGAAATTTATTTTTTTAGATAATAAACAAAAAAAATATTTTTTTTCCTTATTTTTGTTCTAGTTTAAAATCATACACAAACTAATTATCTTAATAAAAAAAATTAAGAGAAATTTTATCTTTTTTCCTTCACTTTGGTTCCATCTAAATTGGATAGAATTGAGTAAAGCTTTTTTGTATTATTTTCCAATATAATGTCAAGAATGCCTAAATTTGAGTCATCTACGAGATTGGGTACTTAACTATCTAATTAAAATTAAAAAAATTAAGTAATAAATATCATAATTAGATAAAAATAAGATGAAATTAAAATTATTAAAAAAATCAATTTTTTATTTTCTTAAAAAAGGAAAAAATGAAAAGAAAATTTCGTTTTTTTTCCTATTTTGTTTAAGTTTAAATCAAACCTAAACTAAATAAATGTTTTTTCTTCTTTTTTTTTTTAATTTTTAAAAATTTCTCTTCCCTATGACACTATTCACGATTGCATGCATGAATAGATTTTCAGCCATACGTTTTAAATGATTTGATGCTCATCGCCGACTACGAAACATCAAAATCAGTGAAAAGACTGGACATGCATTAATGACACTTCTGTACGATTTTGTCCGAGTTATAATTAATTATTGAGGTATGTGGGGCCAGCTATGTCAACGTGGACGAACGCAACGATGTGCAGCTGTTCTACTACTTCATCGCATCAGAGCGAAACGCGGCCGTCGATCCCGTGGTCGTGTGGATCACCGGCGGCCCCGGTTGCTCCGCCTTCTCCGGATTAATCTACGAGATCGGTAATTAATTAATTAAAAGCACGTGATTAATTTCTTAAATGCATGATAATTTCATGAAACATGCGGAGTCTTAAAAAGCACGCGATAATAATTACTACTAATGCTTCCATTAACTGTTGATTCGTCCACGTGTCATTTTTAAGCTTAGCTGTATTCGCGCACGTTCTCATTAGTTAATTTGGGTGTTCTGCAGGTCCGCTGCAGTTTGATGTGGCAGGGTACACCGAAGGCAGCCTTCCTTCTTTGGTGTACAATCCATTCTCTTGGACGCAGGCGTGTTTCCTGTTTTTTCTAGTGTATCTAATCCGATCAAATATATAAAAAATAAATAAGCCAATTAAAAGATTTAAATGCTTGATAATGAATTATATAATTAGCTAAAAATAGTTTCTCAAAAATAATATTAGTAGAATAATTTATTATTATACTTGAATCCAGGTTTCAAATGTCATCTTTCTCGATCTGCCGGTTGGAACCGGATTCTCCTACTCGACCACCGAGCAAGGTCAAATGTCCGGCGACACCAAGTCTGCTGTTGACGTCTACACATTTCTCACCAAGGTAAAACCTTTTAACACATCCCTCTTCATGAGTGCTTTAGTCAACGGATCCAAGAGCAGTTAATCAGAGTTGACTATGTGCAGTGGTATGCAGATCATCCATCACTCATAAAAAATCCTCTCTACATTGGCGGCGACTCTTACGCTGGCCTTGTTGTTCCTGTCATTGTTCAGTACATCGCACAAGGCTAGTGTTTTTTTTCTTTGTTTCTCTCTCTTATGACTTGGAAAAAAAGTCAACCACAGTTCATTATGTTACAGGAAAGGGAGCTGGAAATGGATTGAGCTTCAATCTCAAGGTTCAATCTGCCTTATTTATCAAACTATGCTTAGCTTCTTATTGTATCAGACTGAAGAATTCTTTGGTTTAGGGTTACCTTATTGGCAACCCTGCCACAGGCACAAAGTATGATCTGAATGCAGTGATCCCTTACGCTCATGGGGTGGGGCTGATATCTGACGAGCTTTACGAGGTCAAACACATTCCTCATGAATCTTAATCTCCCCTCATCATCCAAGTCTTGTTTGACTTCATTTCTTTCTCCAGGCAACTAGGAACAGCTGCGGAGATGACTTTCAGAGGCCCGGCAATGCGAGGTGCGAAAGCTGTCTGCAAGCAGTGAATCAGGCAAGAAAGTCAAAGCAAAAGCATTGGTGATCATTCAGACAAACTTTCAGTATCAATTCTCAAATGAATGAGTTGACTTTGAGTTGCTGCAGGATCTATTGGGGGTCAACAATGTTCATATCCTGGAACCTCTGTGCTTCTTTGCGAGCCCTAAACCTAGCATAATGACTGCGGAAAGGAGGAAGCTGCTTGAGCATCTCTATGAGGACCCCTTCCTTAAGGCATCAGATCTCCCTTTGTGGTGTAGGGTAACGAATCAAACCATCAATCAATTCGTTCTTCTTCTACTGGATCAAGCTTCTTTTTTTATATGAACTTACAGCTTTTGTTATGATCAGAGTTCTGGGTACATGCTCTCCTACTTATGGACAAACGATGCCACTGTGAGGGAGGTTCTTGGCATTCATGAGGGCACAAAACCCTACTGGGTAAGGTGCAACTATGGCATAAATTACACCAATGATGTCCCAAATTCTTTCCAGTACCATCTTTCTTTGACGAGCAGCGGGTACAGAGTTCTTGCGTACAGGTGAACTTCTCTTGTTCTTTATCACAAATGAAAACAAGAATGAAAAGCTAGATACTTAGCTTTTTGCTTGATAACCATATATCCAAACTCTGACTAACTATTTAAATGGATACTAATTAAATTAAAAATATTTTAATTTTAAAATATTCTATAAAATATAACTTTTTAATTAAATTATTAATAAATGTATTTATCCAATAATTATTGTATACTTTTAATAGCATAGATATATATTTTTAAATTATTTTTAAAATTGAGTATCGGTACTCACACACATGAATTCGAATTTAATTAAAACTCGACCTACCAAACTTGAACCTATCGTATTTTCGTATTTAGCTAATAAGATATTTGAAATAGAATAAATAGATTGGGTCAGGTTAAATTGCGATCGCTATGCTTATATTAATGGATTCAGTAGCTACTTAGCCCTTTTAAGGTTTGTATAAATTAGGAGTGAATTTGCAGCGGAGATCATGACCTCACGGTGCCATTTTTGGGGACACAAGCATGGATAAGAGCTCTCAACTTCTCAATTGTGGATGACTGGAGATCTTGGTGGGTGGATAGTCAAATCGCAGGGTGAGTCGCATATAAATCTTTTTTTTAGAAATATTATTGCTTAATTCAATTTGATTATTTTGCTAATTAATTGTCATATGCAGATACACAAGGAGTTACTCCAATAACCTCACTTTTGTGACTGTCAAAGTGAGTACATGAATTTTCTTTTTATATAATTTCATTTTTCACAAATAATATTACTTGATAGATAATAATACTTTTTATTCAATTATTTGATAAAATAGAGCTTCACATATAAAATGATATTGCATATGCAACAAATAAAAGCAACACCAACATATACTTAAATATTGACATTCATTTGCTTATACTGATACATTATTATGCAGGGTGCTGGGCATACTGCTCCAGAGTATAAGCCAAAGGAATGCTTAGCGATGGTCGATAGATGGTTTTCTAATATCCCTCTATGATAAAGATTTATACGATAAGAAACTATATATGTATTTTATTCTAAACCATTTAGATGAGCACAAGGGGATGTGTTAATATCCTTGCAATAGATGATTAGGCTTCACAATCCTAAAATAATACGAATATAATGTGTTAATATCATTGTAGTAGATGATTAGCTTCACAATTATTATAACATGATAACATATGATATTTAGAAGATCTATGAGATTATCCCATGATCTACTAATGCAAATGGTCCTTCCCTATTTTGTTCTTGTATAATCAATAAATTATCTTTGTCAAGTTCTTTATAATAGTAAGAGAGGATAGCTTTCTCTTCTGGCTCAATTATAACACATTTAATCAATCATACTTTTATATATATATATATACTTGTGATCATATTTTCATATCTCACCTCATCTGCATTTATGCTAATGTTATTATCTTGCCAATCACCATATTAAAGTATTTTCTACGCCCTTACCTATAAGCATGTTAGTTTCTTCAAGTTAAAATTTTCCTCCGATTAGAAACTATATATTTATATAGTCAAGGAGTGTTATATATATATAGTCGGGGAGTGTTTTATTTCACTAACTTAGTGTATATAGCCCTTAAGGGAAGTTTCATTATTTTCTCATAATCTTATTTATTATAATTTTCTTAATGAGCAAACTATCTATCAATTAGACAAGCTAAATGACAATATAATCTAATTTAAAATACTTAAGATTAAGGTAATGATAGTAAACTCATTAAGTTTTATATATAATATAATTATTTCTCTCATTTCTTATATAAAACTAAATTGAAATATCATATTACTAAGCTCAAAGTTCATCTGAAGCTTGGTTTATGGTAGGTGTTATGGGCAATTTGCCTTTATCTCGAAAAACCCTTAGACTATGCTCTGTTGGATGGAATCCACAATGGAAAGGATGAAAAATGCAATGAATATATGGATTCCATCCAACAGAACATAGCCTTAGCGACCGACAGGATCTACATTGTAGATCCCTCAGCCATCTAATCGATGTGTGTGGTGCATGATATGGTTGTGGAAGTTCGAAGGATCATATCCACAACTAGCATAACATCCGCGTGTGAAGGTTCGGCCATCTAACGAACTCAACGACATACCACGCGGATGCCTCTCCACACACCATGCATACGCATGAGACTAGGATAGGAAGGCTAGAACTCATGCTGCATGGCCTACACCAACCACTGTCATACCTCGCATCAACAATGACCAAATATATGACAGTGCATCACAGAATAACACAAATAAATAGGAAAAACTACATTATATTAATAATACATAAAAACCTTCTTCTACAAATACACTTACGCTCACTGCGCACCATCATCTTGCTCATTCTCGTCGATGTAGTGTACTGTAGGGAGATCAATCATTAACCCCACGTAGCCTAGGGGAAGATACGCAAGAGAGGTAGGTACACCACCTACCCCTCGTCCGACCTTGATCCAAGGAGCGCCTCTCCTGGGGTCGAATCTTGCCTGATGATCAGTATGGGATCTATCACCTCAACGGGATCTGCTACTCCGTTGGAAGAGAGGGTTGCCGCCTCAGGGCAACCTGTGCACACCGTCCCACCTCAAGCTTCAAGGGGACGGTGGGAGAACATCACTAGTGTGGGGAGGTCTCCACCCCTAGAGCACCCCAAGGTGTCGTCGATGCCCGACTCATCGGTCTTGATCGATATAGCATTAAGGGACTCCCTGTGTGCAGGTTCATTCATCGTGCCTTTGTCAAAGCTCGAGCGCCTAAACCCTTTCCACCCTTCAGCTAAAAGGGAAAAGGGGCGTCGCCCCTCTGTTCCATAGACAAGCCTGAGCCATGCCCAAGCCCAACGTCCGTGCCTCCTCTAGTGAGGGAGCTATCGCCCCCTACTATTGCCAGCGGCATCTCCCACCAACTGCCGGAATCTCGTCACTAACTCTATCATGCCATGCCTCTGGCACGTGCACACCTTGCCAAAGCACGTGTCATACCCATCTGTCTCCATCAAATGTCGAGGTGGCACCATCATCTATTGTGATCAGTGTGCATTGAGACATGATAAAAGCTCCAGGGGCATCACAGTAGGCTAGCTTGCTTGAAAAGCTTCCTTTTTCAAGCTAAGATAGCTAATCTTAATTAATTAGTCCTAAACTCGTTGCCTATGCATACACTTTTTGTCACATGCCTCAACTTTTGTTTGTTTACCCAAAACTTGATGTGTGTTGTACTATCGCACAACTAACCGCAAGCGTGACAGTTTTATCGTGAAAGTAATAAAGTGTCGATCCCATAGGACAATGATCAATTACCAAGTGATTATGAATCGATATCTAGACAATCGATTAAGTGGATTGAAATTATGAAAAGTAAAGCAAATATAACTAAAAATAAATCGAATCTGGCAAGAAAAAGTTTTTAGTAGAAAACAAGGGTTAGAGATATCGGAACATCGGGTTATCTCGTTGACGGATCTTAAATTCAAACGAGTTAGAATTATAGCAAAGCAATTTTAAATATATTTAAGGAAATATCAAAAGGTACATATTACCCTTTTTCGACGGCGTAATCCGGTATCAATCTAGATCGCCATCCTATTTTCGTGGCTAACCGGACCTAGATTGATTCAATGAGTTTAGAGATATTATAAGGTACTTTGTCTCGGCAACACAAGCGGGATATAATCTATTATCAGATCTCACTAAAGCACAAGCACACGGATGTAGAAACCACAAGGCACAAGCACGTTAGTAGGGATTAAGCACAAACACACAAAAGACTTGATTTACCGCCATTTACAAATATCACTGTGATTCCAGTCTTATGAATACAATCATATCATGAACTCATGGACACAGACACACATATGACTTGATTTTAATTTTCTGATATGTAGAATACCAGCATGTTGTTTCATTTGGTCATCAAAAGTAGGACTTAATTTTCTTGTCGATCTCATAAATGTGACTCGAAAAGAGCAATAAAATAGCAAGTGCAACACCAACTGCGCCTTGCAGTAATATACTACTTGTGGAACATTTGCGAGGAGCAAAGCCCAGCTCTGAAAGTTTCTTGTGTGATTCTGCGTAGTCACTGAAGAATGCATCCTCATCCTACCAAAAACCAATTTATCTCAGTCCAGAAGGGAAAGGACAACTTGAATCTATGTCAGAGAGGGATGAAAGGAAGCAAAACGTTTTTTTTTTTTGATAAGCAAAACATTCACATACTAGCTTTAAAATGGAAACTTGCGATCAACTAAAAGTATGCCTATTATATTTCGATCTCATCATCCAAAATGCATCATTTTTTGATTGTTTGAATGTAGGATGATCTTAAATCAATATGAACTACTGAAATTTTGGGTACAATATGCGGCATGTAGACAAGTATGAAGTTAAACAACAATAGTAGTACCTCGGCATATAGCATGACATAGTTTCTGAAAACAGAATCTTCCACTAGAGCCTGATCTGTTGGAAGTTTCAGGAGTCCCTCTTTATCCCCTTCCAGCAATTCTCTGATTCAAACACCCTAAAATCATGAAGCTCATAGTACTAATGAACAAAAAAATAGTGATCAGTGTTTTCTTGCTAACAACACTGATCAAGAAGCTTGACGACAGTATGAATAAAATAAGATGACTACAACGAATCTTACATGAAATAGGAGTTGTCAAATTTGAGAGGATCCTTTGTCCATGGGCCCTCAAATCCTGACCTTTCTCGATGTGCCTTCCCCTTTAGGGATGCATATGTATCATCATTTTAGTTTCACTCAAAGAGATCGACCGTTAGATAATCATATTGCAGAAATGGTATAACTTTACCAGGGTGTGGCCACCAGAAAGTGCTACGATATCCTTGTCTGACAAACCCATGCGATAAAATATTTTCCTTAAATGTGAAGCATCTACGAGAGAAAAAAAAAGCCTGAAATACATTGAATAATGGGCAACAAATAGAATCTTCATAACCTAGAGTATGGATTAGTAAAGCAATCAGATTGCGAGATCAACTCATGCATAAACCTGTAGTGAAAATATACAGGTGGCTTTCTACTCATGGTTAGCAACTGCTCATGCTTAGCAACAAAGAATGCGTGATGAAGCTAAAATAAACTGAGGCAATCCATGGATTAATAATTTTACAAGATTTTAAACACATACAGAACAACTAAATCATCTTAAAAACTAGTATTTGCAATATTTTAAATACTAATTTGCATCAAGTAAGCGCGATATGTATTGGTATGATGTTATACCTGTTCTTAAAAAAAGGTATTGATTAAGCATGTAAGTGTAGTAGGATACATATAATTGTACCGCAATATTTTAAATAATAGTAATGGGCAGTACCATATTTAAGTACATACCAAATTGTCATGATTTGAGTAAATTATGTTATACTAGTACGGACTAATATTTTACATCATGGTATTAACCGCACAACACTCTTAGAAGAGTAATTATCCTACTCTAAAAGTTTTGAACTAAATTGTCATGATTTGAGTAAATAATGTTATACTAGTACGGACTAATATTTTACATCATGGTATTAACCGCACAACACTCATAGAAGAGTAATTATCCTACTCTAAAAGTTTTAAACTATGGTAGCCAAAAACGTATTCTAATGCAAGACAAAATAAAATAATCCTTCAGAGCTAAACCTTAACCTAATGCATTTTGAAAGCATTTAGTAATTATCGAATTACCGATTACTGAATATCCATTTACTAAATTTATTGAACTGGAAATTTTATTACCATTATTAAATCAAATTAGAATATTACTAAAAAATAATTTATTGAATTTACTAATCGATAAAATGGTAATATCTGTAAATTTCTGAAATTATCAAATCTATTCTTACATCACTAAAAAATATATATGTATTATTATCAAACCAAACAAAAAATCTTTTACCGAACTTAAAACCAATAAAAACAAAATTTACCAAACCCAATAATGATGTTTGAAAAAGATTATTATTACTGTAACTGAAAACTGAATAAGGAAAAAAATTTACCAAACGTATTAGCATCATCGAATATACTGAACCAAAATTACTATTTTTTTTGGTAAAATCGGTAAATTCAGATTTTTTCAAATTTCTGCTCACCCCTGCTCTAAACAATCATGTTTCACACATCTACTTGCTCATAAAAATTAATAAATACATATAAATAGCAAGATTTAAAATACTATTATACACTGGTGTATCGATATTTGCTCACATCAGTATAGTCATGTACGTACCTACATATGATACTGCTTGGATCGATATCTAATATACCTACATATATATTGGACCAATATCGACCCTATTCCTTGTACTGATATAGGGTTAAATTGGTATGTATTAGGTTTATTATGCAGTGCAAGCCATTATTTAAAACATTGATAGGTAAACGATGGAAAGTATGTCATGCTTCAAGTGTGTGCTGCAATGCCATGAGTGAGTGTGATTTCTCTCTCTAGTCTAGTTCTACTATCTTTAAGTATTTAGTTGTTACTTGTTACAAAGATTTAGAATAAATGATAATTTTTTATCCTCAAAAGTAAACTCAATTTATGGTTAAACATTGCAAATCACCTTGATTAGCATCTGGAAGTCGTCCTTCTTCTGGACAAACCAATGAATCCTAGCCAAGGAAATAGTAATCAATGAAAATGTATTCCTTAAAATAAGAGTAAATCTAGCATAATGCTACCGACTTACCTTTCTACCTGGAGTAAACTGAATACTTGGTCCACCAGTCACTTCAACAGCAACAATTCCAGCAAGCTGCTAATCATATCATTTTTCAGTTATTTATTATAACAACTACAGAATAACTAGAAAGTAACAATATTCATGGAGAATATGAAAGTTGCATATATGAAAAATAGCAAATATGAAATACTCTTACAAGATAGCGTCATCATAATATCTTCTATTATTCTCGCATGATTTTCCCTATATATCACTCTTATTCTTCATATCTGCCTCCATTTATGTCAATACCGTTTTCATATTACATATTTCTATATTATCATTGTAGTAAACATCTATAGAAAGAGACACCTAGAATTACTCTTTTCTCCCATTCCAACAGACAACAATTGCATTCCTATGCACGTTATCATACTTCTTCGCACCTCCCACTAGCACAATAAGGCATGTTGAAGCAAGGCCAATTGTTAAACTATGCAAATCAATAGACAAATTTCATCATTACCAAAAAATATATACACTATTCTTGGTTAATATAAAAAGATGATGGATGGTATTGTAGTGGTTTTGTTATTAATTTCATATTGACGTTTGAAAATGTTTCACAAGAAATCATTAGACTTATAGTCAAGCCTTGGAAAATTTTATTGATTGCCTATTCATTTGCGAGCTTAATATGATAATAGATTCAGTTTTCATGGGTTCCAATATGAACAATTGATTTAGATTCGAAGGAGTCATCTTCTAATCTAATTTCTCTTAGCCATAAAATTTGGCACTATTAATCTCAGCTTGATATTTGTACTTAAGTTGCATTTCCATCAAACTAAACCAATTCCGGGGTGTCATTTAACACAAGATGCTCCAATACATAAAAAAGCAAAATATACATGGAGGAAAATGAATGAATGATAATGTCGATCCAATATCTGAGGCTAAACATCCACCTGAGCAGAATCACAGTCTTCACAAAACATTTATTTACTTTAGCTATTCCTATATTTTTCTAGTAGATAGTTATCATCTTTCTCACATACAAAAAGTGAAAAAATAACCTCAGATCTAGGGTTTCCTCTTTAACTGCGAGAAAAGAGTGATGAAAAAATTATAATTGTACGTTATTAGTTTACCTGAATTGACTCTCATTTTGGATAATAGCATAAAAAATAACTTGTGGACTGCTTAACCTGACAATAATAATGATTACTTTCTTTTATGCACTCTAATTGCATGCTATTTTTCTTGTGCTTCTGAAATATACATAATTTTACAGGATTGTCTAATGTGTGAAACGAATGAAATTTGAATTAGACTAATCATTTCAAACCCAAAGTCACCTGGTAAAGGTCTGCATATGTGACTTCTGGATGCTTATCCTTCACTGGCTCTGAAACAACAAAACATACACCATCAGGAAACAAAAAGAATTAAACATAATACAGACACAGCACTGAAAGTAGACAACATTCACACAGAGAAAAAGTATTGCCGTCTTGAGTTTAATTATGAGAAAGATGAGGCATTGAGAAAAATGTAAATTGCATTTTAGAATGCAATAGCTCACCTAAAAGATCAATAGCGATTTTAAGTCCTGCATTGGAATTATGTGAGTACTCTTCTGGCAACCTTATCGAACCATTAGGACCGCCAGTTCTTGTTTTTGCATCATAAGTACCAGCATCGTGCCATCTGCAGAAGAAGAGGTTATATTAGTTAGGAATGACAAACCATAAAAATCTAATTGCGTCGTATATGATATTCAGGCGTAGTCTGTGATAGTTCATTTAAGCAACTAAAGGAAAAAGAAGCAGTATATTTTACAGTATTCGTGGGCATGCCATTAGCATTTGAAAAGCTAATTGCACCTTCATCTCTCCTAAATAGGTAAACAACATGTGATACACTTAAGGGTGAGGTTTGAAATTTCGATCTTAACCAGCCAAAGTTTTTGGTTTCTACCGGTCCAAGTCTCGCAATGAGCTTGATAAAAACTATAGCATTACCTAGGTACAGCTAATTTCACTGTAGCATAAGGTCGATTTCACTGTAGCAGGACCAAACTGGTATACAAATTCAGATACGTTTTTCAAACTTGCTTAACAGTAATAATCATAGAAAATATTCCCATGATGAACTACAAGCATCCTAAGATGCACAAAGTATTCTTTGTTGAAAAGCATTACTTCCTCTCTAGAGAATTGCACTCAATTCTATAGAATGTTTCTCTTAAATTTCTCCACAACTCTTTTTAGAATTCTTTTACAGAGTGTTTTTTATATACTTCTTCCTAAATCTCTCTTTATCTATCAAGGGCCTTGAACCTTGCTTTTTAGCGTCAATAAAAAGAGGATCTTGAGGGAGCAAGCCAAGTGCAAAGAAGCGAATAGAGCTAGTGAGATAAGAAATAATGAGAGAGTGTATGCTCCTCCATAGGAGAGTAGCATTATTATACCAAAGTATTCCACTGTAAATAGCATTGCCTTTTGCCTTTAGAACAATGAGGTTGGTTCTGAATTCAACAAGTGACTTTCAGATCAATCCACAAGGTGTTGCAAGGAGAAGCCATCTTCCATGTGTTCTAGGGTTGTAAAGCAAGGTGGATCAAGGCCAAGATTGCTTAGAAGGTTACACAGAGAAGTACCCATCAGGTCATCACTATGGCAGATATTGCCAGCACCACTGGAGGAAATTAAAAGCTTAATTTCTATAACTATAGTAGTTGGGAAACTTTATTTGAGTCCTGTGGGCAAGATCAATAGGAGGTTCTGTTAAGATGGTATAAAGTACTTTACTCAACAATATACATGGATAATTATGTTAATATGCATCTTCCTCTTAAATAAATGCTTGCTTGCATCAAGTTAAGTGAAATTTCAACCCAAGACCATATCATCAAAAACTAAGATATTTACGAGTTGAAGTGACATTTTCGTTGGCTTATATGTATATATTGTATGTGCATGAGAATAATGTGTAAAATTTCAATAGAATACCTAAATATGAGCAAGAATCACGGTATTTAATTGTATTTTATTTGTGTTTAATTATATGTAAGATACTACATTTCCATTATTAGGTAGAAATTGATACTTAATTGTTGATATTTATGTTTATGATGTTTAATTCTATAAGCTTACAATAATTTCTTTATATGGTATACCAAAACACCTGACCCAAACTTGAATTTTTGAACTGGAAGAAAGTTCAACATAAAGCTCACCATTCACAATTAAAATAGTACAGCAACTAATTAAAGCACGGAAGAAAAAAAAGCGATTGGAGCTTCTCGAACAAAAACAGCTACCAACAAATTGAAATATCAAAGAATGAAACAAAGATAATTGCGCTACTAACTCACGCTACAAATCAATAATTATTCTTTACATCTTACACTAAAACACCTGACCCAGACTTGAATTTTGAACTTGGAAGAAGTTCTACATAAAACACACCGTTCAAAATTAGAGTAGTACGAAAACTATTAAAACACCGAAAAAAAAGCGATTGGAGCTTCTCAAACAAAAAACACCAACCAACAAATTGAAATATCAAAAAATGAAACAAAGCTAGAAGAAAGAATAACACGGAAAAAACAAATCAAATGTAATTTCACTACTAACTCACGCGAGACGGAGCATGATGGGAGCACAATTCTTCGCGGAGATGAGAGACCGGAGGTCCCTCCGGGCCTTTTCGATCTCATTGACGTACTCCGCGTCCACCATTGTAGAGCTTCCGCAGAGCGAGCTCGTAACTAGAGCTGGTGTGAGAGTCCGATGGCTCCGACATTGGCCTCTGCTGCAACATTTATATCGAGAAGAAGAGGAAGAAACTGGAAAAAGGAAACGAATAAAGGAAAGGGAGGCGGAGCGCGGGAAGGAAGGAACCGGATTCGTGGAGTGGGGAGATGGGTTCTCTTTAAATAGAGCCCCTGGCAGCGGCCCAATCATCCGTTTTAATGAAGGGCTACTCATTGTGATTGGGCCGCAGCCCAATTATCCTTCAATTTCGCGCGTGTCACGGCGAGGTCGCGCAAGCGCTACTCGTGGGCACCCCCGTGTGCCGACATATCCGTGTCGGGACCCACTAGCATCTGCTCAATAGAAGCGCGCGGAATCGAGAACCGCACAACGCCCGCGGAGCAGCGCACCGCTTGTACCCAACCTGCACGGCTCTCCCGTGGCTACATAAATAGACCCCCCGACCACGCTGTTTTTCGGCTCTCCCCGGATCAAGAACCCTAGCCCCAATCGTTTTCTGTTTGTGCCTATTTTCTGCGCCCGACTCGCCCCTCCCTCGTATCCTTCTTGACATTCAATCTCGATTGAATAGCGCCGGAAATCGCCGCCCTCTCTCGGTGATTACTGTGATTGCTCGATCCGAAGGGAAAGAGCTGGGCGAAGATCTTTGGGAGCGCTATGTCGCGTTGCTTCCCGTACCCGCCGCCATCCTATGGGCAGGCTCAGATCGAATCCATTAAGGTTCGTCAAGCATCGATGCTGTTGCAGTTGGTTTATTGCATTCTTGCTTGGCTTCCTTTATGGGCGATCGGTCGAGGGATCTTCTAATCATCTCTCTATAAACGTTGAGTAGGAACAGTAATTATTAGTGACCAAGATCGCATACATATGTATCAACCAGAGTTGTATTGATATCTCAATGGAAATTGTAATTAACCTCAAGATTGTTTGACGATTGTTAGGGGATGCCTGGTCTACCCTTTCTTCTTCATTGTTGCGTTTCTATTGCCGGATATGGTTTCTTGACGGAGATGGGCTTTTACGTGTTTTAAAAGTATTGTCGGTATCGATGAGCTGCTAGATCTGGGTAGCATAAGTTCCATCACGGATCTAAACGTGAATAATAAATTTGGAATATGACGATGCACCTAGCAATTTAAATTGATTGAGAATTCAATGGTTGTGGTAGAGGTGTGGCACCATCACAAAGAATTAGCTCTAGAAGATAGAAAACAAATTTTGTTTGAGGTGCGTTGCTATAGTACTAACTACAAATGTTTGGATGAATCTCATAATGTTGCCCGTTATAGTGTCTTATCATCAAATTCTAATTTGAATACTGATCGAAATTTTTGGGAGTGAATTATGATATGATAGCGGTTGATATTGATTTTTTTCAAGTTAATCTTACAAGATTCCCTTTAAGGTTGGGATTTATAGACGTTCAGTAAACAGGTCTTAGCAACTGGGCATAGATGAAGTATTTTGACAGAGGGTTCTGCCTAGGAATTTGAGAACAAATAACTTTGTAGTTTTACTTCAATTAACTCTTTTATTTTATTTGAATGTTCTGGCTTTTGGCTTTGACATGATTTACCTCAGACGATGTTCTAATGGGTTTTCTTTGCTTTATTGAGTTCATTTAATATTTGCAGACATCTATTTAAAACCTTTGTTTAGTAGCGTCTTATTTCAAATAATTGCTTCCCATTTCTAAGCAAAAGCTTAGGTGATGTGCTTGTTTTCCACTATTCCCTTATCTTGTTTGGCAGCTGTTTTGCTTTCTAGGCATTTGTTTCCTGCATTGGCAAGATGTGTCTTTAATTGAGTTTGTTCCTTCTTCATTATTAAATTGAATGTAAGGTGTTATCACATCCGATCAAATGTGCCCATATACTGCTCGTCTTTTTATTTGATTTTGATCATATAGTTGGCGATGTGGTAGAGTCAGCAAAGGGCCTTGTGATTGTATCGAGTGATGGCTTATGGCTATGGCATCCTGCCTGTAACAATGAGAGATTGTACTCTTATAGGCTTATTTTTCTATTTAATAATGGTCATTATCGGCTCAGATTTTGGATCAATATCTTAGTTATTGTTATCTATGTTGATAACATTTCATGATCTACTGGCAGCCTTATTTTACAGAAATATTTCAATTCTTGTATATTGACATCAACAACAATGTGACATATTATTGGAGCATTAAGATGTCATATCCTTGTTGGCATCTATGTAATCCTATTTTGGATGTTACACCATTCTTTGGTTGCTGCATTGTGTACCTTGTGCTGTGGTTGACAATTCTTCTCCTGCAATGAAGCTTCAAAGAAAAATTGAAAGTTCAACAAAGAAGGAAGAGAGAGAAAAGAGCCGGAAAAAGCATAAGAGGGAGGACAAGCAAAAGCTCATAAGCTCAGATACTGATGTGAGGAATCGGAAGACAAGTGAGGAGAAGAAACGTAAAAAGAGCAAGCATGAAGAGAACCTATTAGTTCAGAACAAATACGCCCAGAAGATTAGCAATGAGGTGACTGAGCATTTGGAGAGGAGTGGTCTTACAGAAGACCATGAACTTCCATGCTCCACTCAGTATAATTTTGATTCCCCCGAGAGCTCTCTAGATAGCAGTAAGAGAAGAAAGGTGGCGCCTTGTGTATCTATCCATAAGACACATGGTAAATCTTAACTTCTGCCTTACTTTTACCTCTGACAGTTCCTTGAACATGGACTCATTTTTCACTCCTTATTGTGAAGGAACTATTCTTCGCATCAAGTTGCCATCCTCGAAGCAAAATGCTTTGGTACAACCATTGCTTTCAAGGCAGATGGAGTCAGATCCACAATTTACATTGTCAAGGACAAGGAAGCCAGATTTACCATTTCTTTTGTCAAGGCCAAGCAAGCCAGAAATGTCATTGCCATCAACAAGACAAGTAAAACCAGAGCAACCTTTGACGTCTTTGAGGCAAGTAAAACCAGAGCAAGCTTTGTCAACTTCAAGACAAACAAAGTCGAAACTATCATGGCCACCGTCAAGGGAAGTAGAATTGAAGCTACCATTGCCATCAGCGAGGCAAGTGAAGTCAAAGCTAGCATTGCCATCGGCACAAATTAAGTCTGAGCTTCCTGTGCCATCATCGTCACAAATGAAGTCGGACCCACCACTGCCATTGTCATCACAAGTGAAGTCGGAGCTACTATTACCATCGTCAAGGCAAGCACATTTGGAGCTACCATTGCCATCGCTGAGGCAGAGAGATTCACATAAATTGTTTATGCAAATAACAAAACCGATAGTTAAGGTGCAGTCTGTAGCTGATGAACAGCCTTGCCCCTCAGGCAGGGGTGAGGAAAATACACTTGGCCAAGAAGCTTCTGTATCATTGCATAAAACTTCCAGTTCGAAGAAGACTAGGAGCAAAGATTGGCAAAATGAAGAGTTTAGGGAGTTAACAGTGAATTGGAAAGCACTCGCGCTGCAGGCTGACTCTTTAGATATTGATGATCAGTGGTTGATGGAGGCTCCGAAGAGAGATACTAGTCATGCCAACGAATGCAAAACTAGCACAGAAGCGTTAGCTTGCAGGAATTATGAGATGTCTTCCCAGCAATCCCGAGCATATTACGTGGCAGAGTTTGATATGTACCAGCTGCCTTATGTGCTCCCATATTGACATAAACTCGTGCAGGATATGGCAGGTACATGTGATTCCTGCCAAATGCGAGTTGTACTTAATTTTCCTTGATCCCTGTAATTTTTACAATTTATACAGAGATAATACATTGTAGCTGTTCTTTTAGTTGGAATTTATGGCTCGTCGCTGAGATTGTAGTACGTTCTCAATCTTAATGAAAGAGATAATTTCTTGGCATTTGTAAGGAAATTATATTTTGAGTTGTCAAGGAATTATTCAATTCGCCGCTGAGATAGTTCAACTAATCAGTTCTTTTGGGGTAGGATTTATAAAACACAGACATCCCAGAATCAGATTGATATTCTGCAAGTTTACTTGAGATTGATTACTGGTCTTATTTATGCACTTATTTCAATTAATGATTATGAGTTACCTTGTAGTTTCCTTACAAAGTTTCAATTCTACTTGCATTGACGGTGGCCATGGTAGTTCCGACTTTGTTTGTCTTGAAGTTGACAATGGTTGCTCTGGTTTTACTTGACTGAAAGATGACAGAGGTTGCTCTGGTTTTACTTATCTCGTCGATGGCAATGACATTTCTGGCTTGCTTGGCCTTGACAATAGGAATGGTGAATCTGGCTTCCTTGACCTTGACAATGTAAATGGTAGAGCTGACTCGATCTGCCTTGAAAGCAATGGTGGTACCGAAGCAAAAATGCTTCGAGGATGGCAACTTGATGCGAAGAATAGTTCCTTCACAATAAGGAGTGAAAAATATGAGTCCATGTTTAAGGAACGATCTGTCAGAGGTAAAAGTAAGGCAAAAGTTAAGATTTACCATGTGTCTTATGGATAGATACACAAAGCATTTAGAGATGAATAGTAAGTTCTAATTAGAATCATATGGCGCGGAAATACCGTCTGTTTTGCATCCTGGTAGTTCCAATTGAACATAATCATTTTAAAACAAAAAAAAAAAAAATCAGTGTAAGCTTTCCTTCGTAAGTCGAAAATACCAATAGCCCTAGCACGCTTGAGGGCCAGGGTGGAAGCTAGTTTGGTAGCAAGATGTTGAAGGCTCAATTTAGAAATGCTGGGCTCAAAAATCTCGCAAGTGCCAGGTCTTTATGGGAAAAAAAATAATATACGGTGCCACCGCACATCCACTCATAGGTGTTGGGGACACTTATGAAAATTATCATGAACGGTGGATGGTGCCACCGCATAGAACATTTATTCGTCTTTCTGGCCCCAAGGGGGCACAACCACCAAAAGCAACGACGAACTTAGCCTTTGCCTTGAATCACAGCTGGTGAGAGAAGTAAGGGTAAGGTCCTCTGGTGAGAAAGAGGCCTACAGGCTCCAATCGAATGAATATATTGATCAAGGGTCAAAGCAAGAGAGTGTTCAAGCTTGCTCAAGCGATGGCGATTCCAGTAAGAAGGATGGTTCAGAAGCTAAAGTCCTAGTCATGATTTGGGTTGGAGTTTGGCTTAATCCAATGATGTTAGGTGTGATGCTTTCACACCGATACTGATCGATGACGGGACCTCTCGTCATCAGACGCATTGGACGATTATGATGTGCGATCGTGTCATTAAGATTGACACAAGTCCATAAAGCGAGGGTCGAGTCGAACCACAGAACATGGATTCATGCATGGATGTGGGTGCCCAACTCGACCCATGGACCCCTCACCCTCTTGCGTGAGCGAGCACGATAAAGAGGGCTGACCGCAGGGCGAAACAAAGCTTATCTGTGGCTTAATCGGCCCTGAACTAGCCAAACCAGTGGTTCAGGCTAAATCAAACCCGGTTCAGCTGCTCCAAAGCTCTTGCATGCGAAAGGGGCAAAATCCCCTGCTTCTAGTCTACACTGGGAATGCTCGCTACCGCCGTTGATCTGGCCAGCTGGAAGGGAGGCGCCGGATTTGGAAGGTTGTCTGCAGCTTGAGTTGGCGATGTGGTGAAGGCAACGACGATTGGGCGTGGACTCCACGTCGATTCCGACGCGGACAAGCCCAGGGCTATGATTCGATCTTGCCTTGATGGAAGCACGATCTCAAGCCATTCAATGACAGAGATCGGCGCTCGCGTGGCGACGAGGATGGAAATCCATCCTCGTTGAGGGGAGGTTGCCAATCAAGTGATTTCGAATGCTTGGGCAAGGTCTGGCGACGGTGACATAGATCTAGGAGCATAGTTTGGATTTTCTAGTCAACGACGAGGTTCCGGTCGTGGACTCATCGACACGAGGCTTCCAGGTCAATTTCCAGTGCCATGAGCTAAGGGGGAGATCATCTCCTCTGGTGCTAGCAGCCAGACGTGGGAGAGAGATCGGAATCACCGATCTCCGGTTCCATGTGAGCAACACTTCCATTGGGTTCCTATTTCTCATCGGTGGTGACTTCTCTGGCGGTGGATCTTCAGAGGCGAGATCTTCGTCTATCGATGACTAGGTTCCGACCCTTCGGCGAGAGTTTAGTGGCCAGCTAGCGACAGAGCTGGGAGGGGAAACATCCCTTGTTCCCATTCACAAGTCCCCTATTTGGGGCTTGCGGCTGCGAAGGGAGGAAAGGGGAGAAGGAGATTTGAGTGTGTTCGTCCGTGCGTCTTGCTTTGACTCGAACTAGACTTTTCGACGCAACTTCCAAGAGGATCTCGGTGGGCTTGGTTTGTGAAGTGGTGGCATGTTATAAGGATAGTTCGGACGGTTGTTTGCGCTATTTGCCCGTATATGTGTAGTGCAAGCTGTGTTTGATTTGCAGGTGCTTGCTCAAGACACGTTGACACCCTTGAAAGTGTTCGAGCATCTTGCTTGTTGCAAATTCCTAGATGTGTGTGCCAGCACCCTTGAAGGTGTTCGCCACCGTCTCCTTGTGGTTGACTAAGGTAGCACTGGTGCCTATCTTAGCAGTGTAGAGAGAGGAGCGCAGGCCGTGGATATTCTATGAGCATAAAGTGGTCGGAGAGTCTCTAGTACTTTGACGCACATGTGAGAGATATGTAAACATATCTAAGGGGCGACATTTATACCGAACCCTTCGTGCACGTGGGGTGTGAGGACTTGTAAAATGCTAGGCCATCTTCTACAACACGATCCTAACTAGTTGCGGGCCACTCTAATGTAGAGCTGAGATCCTCGTGAGGAGATTTGCCGATTGTGGTTCAATTTATTATTAAAAAAATAAATTGCCCATAATATTAGGAGACAATGCGTAATTATTCTATAAAGATTGATATCTGAAAAATTTAGTCTTAGATTTGGTAGTCTTTTAACATTAATGAGAAGAGGGGAACGATCAAAAATACCACAAGTGAGTAAGTGACAAAGACTAAAGAGATATGCGAAGGAGGAGAGGAAAGAGCTCTACCAAGTTTAGACAAAATTTTATGGGGCCTTTCCTCTTGTTACACCAAGTAAAGGGGTTATTGGTGAAATCAAGGTCAATGAGTCCATTAGCGAAAATGAAATCCTAATGCTCATGACTGAGGCGGATCCTAGGCCAAATCTAAGGTTGGGTAAAAGGCCTGAGTGGCTCTCTTCAGTATAACATTGTAGAGGCGGGCCACTGGCTGTTAAACCAGGAGCGAGGAGCACTGCTCAAGATTCAAGGGGTTACGGGTGTGTTTTGTAATTGCCTTTTGTTTTTTACTAAAAAGTGATGGCTAGGTGTGATAGATTCGAATTCCGAGAGCAAAATCTAGATTTATGACATATGACATATGCAACATGAGCTACGACGTTTAGTACAGTACTCCTAAGCCCTAAGCGATGCTGATTGAGTAGCATATAGTCAAAGATGAAATACACAATGCATTGTCGGGACTGTAGGGGTGGTGTCATAAGTTGGAGGTTGTTGGAGGTTTAAGCAGCCCTGTATACTCGAGTACGTAAGGGCGAGGGCCTGTGTGAGCAATGTAGCTATTGCCCATACACATAACATTCATAAGTGAGCCAACAAAATATGCTATAACTCCACAACGTATGCGTGTGTGTCGTAGAGTTTCTGTACATGGGGCATTTGCAAGCGAAAAACATGATGCAAATGCATAGTGATGCATAAGGTGACACCAAGCCTACGCATGCGAGAAAAAGTTAAAAGAAAGTTTGCGAACTTTACTTGATGCATTATTATACATTGTACATCGGGGGCGACAGTGCAAGCCAATCTAGCATATTTTTGGCCTGATTTTGACGGTCTAAAATTGGATAGACCTGAGTCAAATTTATCTTGGATTAATGGTTCAATTAACTTAGGCACTAATTTTAGGCCAACCCAAATTCGTCGCAAAAATTCCAAATCAATTGGAAATGGTTCATGTGGTCAATATGGATCAGCCTCAATGCAATTTCTTAGATACAGTAGGCCCTCACCCTTCATTCTTACAAGTAGACAAAGCAGCAAATGATGGCTCGAAAATTTTTTTCAGACATGTAGCTGGTGCTGACGTGAGTGGAAAATTCTGGATTAAAAGGGGGGGGGGGTTGGAAAGCTGCTGAACAAGAGGGGTTCGACAGAGTGTTAACCATTTCAGAGAGAACTTGTTTCATCGGTGACCCAGGAATCGGAGTCGCCACTAAGACTCGTGGAAGCGCTCGGGCGCTTCCGGCTAGCTAAACCCTTTTGCTCCCCTTCCTCGTCTTCTCCATTCTCTCCTTTGTACCTCTTCTTACTCCTACCGAGTGTAGTGAGGGAGCACATCTAGTCGCCAACAGGTGGGGTTACAACAATATTTGAGCAACCTCTTTGTAAGCTCCGGCCGCGTGTGGTTGTGAGCAAGAAGGGATTAGAGAGGATGGGGGTGTTTTATTGTTGTCTTAAAAACTCATACGCAGTCCAATTTCATGTGCAGTTGTGTTCCTAAGTCAACGATATTGTGCGGAATGGGTGTAATCCTATAAAATCAATAAAAACACAAATTAAAATAACTGGAGGCAACTTAATAGTCTGTCTTTAGGAAAATATTCGATCCCTCGCACTAGACCTGGCAAAACTTGACATGACCCGCTGACCCGACCCGACTCGACACGAAGTTAGGCGGGTTCGGGTCAGCCATAATCGTGTTCGGGTCATAAATAGGTCAACCCGTTTATGACCCGAAAATAATCGGGTCGTGTCGGGTTGTAAACGGGTTGATCCGCTTAACCCGATTACATTATATATTTATATATATATAATTTAAATATAGGCTCACTAACTCCTTTTGCTAGCCCATAAGCCCAAATATCTTTTAACCTAGATTTCGGCCCACTCATAAGCCCAAATTTTTATTAATTTATTATCTATGTTTAAAATATGAATGATAAACGGGTTATTCGGGTCATGTTCGGGTTAGACAGTTTGACCCAATTAGTTAAATGGGTCGTGTTCGGGTTAGCTTAAACGGGTCGCGGGTCATAGCTGACACGACCCATTTATGACCCGCTGACCCGAATTACCAGCTCTACCTCGCACGGGATGAAATCCGATCTTTCGCTCGAAGATTCAACTAGGAATCCGGGGCGAGCGGTGGTCGAAGAGATCCTTTCGGCGTATGACAGCAAAAAAAGGAGAAGTTTTTAGGATGAAAAACATAGAGTTATTTTTTTGTCTCGATATTCCAACAAGTTACGATTCTTCTAGTAAGAAGATATGCACCTTCGAGGGAAAAAAGAAACACATACCTATTTAGACTAGCCACAATTAATGGTAACATTAATTGACATAACGGCTAGAAATTAAGGCTATTTGTTAGCCTTAATTATAAATTAAATAGGTAATAAAATAATTGGGCAAAATTAATAAATAATAATTTGAAGGCCCAAAATATAAATAAATAAATGGGCTTTTTTGGGTTTTCCACATAAAACACCAACAATCCCCCACAAAACTCAAAAAGTTCAAAAAATAATCATAAATAATGAAAATGCTGTCAAATGTCTATATCACGCGGTCAGGGAAAAGCTATGCTTAACACACTTAGTACACGGAACTCTATTGGAAGGGATATAGTAAACTAGGTATTGAACTACACTCTTTTGATCCAATGTTGAATGGTGCACACATGATACAGAATCTCTACGATGCGGTGTTGCACATTATTGGCCGTGTGCATAATCTTCTTATTCATGTGACTTTCACATAGCTAGAGGGGTCCACTCTCTAATCCGCGGCCATATACGGAAAAACCACATATAGAAGAAACCCTATGAAGAAGTGTGTAGAGGCACTTCTCAGTATATATCTTTGGGTTCCTTTAAAAGTTATAAACTCAACCTTACATCTACATAGGAGTACTATAATCATCTTAGGAATGGGTATTAGAGCCTTTAAAATAACTCCAATAAACACAAAAGTATTTTTATAATTTATTATTTGGTACTCCTTGGCCAACCAGTCAGCTTGTTATTACCCGTTGAATCTCTTTCCAAGGTCTACCTATTATGGAAGTTGGGTTACCACTGTAGGAGGACCCATTATAGACAAATCCAGATTCCCCTAGATGAGGCCACCACTTTGGTTTGGGACAAATTTTTAGTGAGACAATCAACAAGATTATCACATTATGTATTATCAACCATTTAATAATTTTTTTTCATATCTTAATATGTCTACTCAATTTATAATCACAATTAATCAAAATTGATTACTAGACATCTACATCTATTAGAGTCGAGGGAATATTCTAGATTAATAGACCTAGGTCTAAATTCTTTTTTTTGAGTTATAGTGTATTGACCTTAGCCAAACACCCCCACATTCGAAAGAATTTTAGGTTAGGATTGTAAAATTTCTAAGTTTCATAGGGAGTTCATAAGAGTATTTTTATTTAAGTTTGTCTAAAAAGAATAAAATTACAAACAACAAATAATTCAATCATGCAAGTAATAAATATTTAATAAGTAGTTAACATATGTTTTTTTTTTGAAATAAATTTGATCATATGTTTTTTTCAAAATAAATTTGACTAATAGAAGTAATTAAAAATCTGGTCAATAGAAATATTCTTATTGGTTAACGAATCAGGTAGATCAATTAAGAGGCGATCAAAATAAGATTACAGATTAATTATGCCAAAATTGATTAACATATTAAGCAGATCAAAGATTAATAGTTCCCGCAAGTGCGTGGTTTCTATTGCAGTAGTAAAATGTCGTCCCTAGGGAGCTAGTGTCAAGTACTAACCTTATGTGTCATTGATAGCTAGACAATCCAAAATAAGAATTGAAAAAAATCTAAACTAAGCTAGAAATATCGACTTAAGAAATCAATGACTAAGTGGGAAAATTACAATTTTACAAAGATTTGGGACCACAGGTTTCACCGCATTGAATGAATTAAATGTAAAACAATAAATCATAATTTAGGAAATAGAAAACAGATTGCCTTCTCTCGAAGCATAATCTGACAGTAAATCACTTAAGGCGATCAATCCTATTGTATGGATTACCTTCTCTCGAAGCATAATCCGGTGCCTACTTAAGCTAATTTCCTACTCTCGTAGCAAAACTAACTTAAGAAAGACCCAATGGGCTCTATGATAATCGTCGATCCTTGAGTGACTTTGAACAACTCTCGTAATTCAGGTCACAATTTCAAATGGGCAGTCGAGTATTACGATTCATCTCTCAGTTCTTCTCGTAACACTTAACACATATCAATGTTTGGCCAAAACATAAATACGCAATGAGCACACCACATTTAAATAAGTCGATTTACTAGAAGGTATCACTGAGATTCATAAAACATGTTTACATTTGAAAATTTGTTCAACGGGCTACGCCCAAGTCCCGAACTAGGGTTTTATGCTATAACATACATCGTTTAACTCATAAAAACCCAAAAAAAATACAACCAAAAGTTAGGGAAATTACAGATCAAGGGTAGGAGACAACAAATCTTCGGTCTTCTCTCGAAAGCCCCAAAGAAATTTGGTCAAACAAGCCCTTGAACAAGCAAAATCGCCGCTTTTTGCCCTAGTCACGTCTCTACAAAGTTTGGACCCCGTAACCGCCCAAAATCCCATATTTTATACCTAAATCAAAGCCTTGGGCGGTTAGGAAGGATTATTGGGAGTTTTCCCCAATTTCTAGGCTCTTGGATTATCGAATTTGGCGAAGAAAAGGTCGATGGTCGCGATCTGCGGACGCTGTTACGGGCGTGAAGACCGTCACGGCCAAGCCGTGACGAGTTCGGTGACATGCAAAGAAGTAATCACGGCTGTAATGATGGACACGGGCAAGCCGTGATGGGTGTGTAAAATTGCTCGGAGTTGCTCATAGCCATGCACGACGTCTATGATCATCCCGTCAGATTTGGTGTCGTCGCTCTTCACGGTCGTGATGGCCATCACGGCTTGGCCGTGATGAGCTCGTAAAAATCCGGGATGGAGAACACGCTCGTGCGCATGCCCGTGATGACTTCCTGAATTTCCTTCACTTGACGATCACAGCCGTGAACACTGTCATGGGCTGGCCTTGCTACTTCGTCACTTGATGCTGAGAAAGGCCGAAATGATCACGGTCATGATGGCTGTCATGGCCAGGCCATAATCTCCATAATAAGCTTCAAAAAATCTGAAATTTTTCCTATGACCTTGGTGATCTGTGATGAATCTTCCTGTAACTTTTAATCTTCAAAATTATTACGAAAATAGGATCAAATGACCTATATTTCACAAACAAATAAAAGAATAGTGAAGATACTGAATTTTACAAGAAAAATACTAAATTAAGATATAAAACAAGATTAAAGCCTGAAAAGATCATATGAATGATATTTTAAATCATATAAAAATAGCACTCATCAAACATTCAGCAGCAGATCTAATATTGCAATTAATTAACAATTGAGGTATACAAAATCATTAGAGGATGATTGCTCAATTAAGTCAGATGACGCAATTCAGAAACAAAACTAGATTTATGTGCACAATTGAGAGATGCAAATCTAATTATGATTATAAAAATAATCAAGAAGATTAATGAAGATGTAGATTTAATAAAAATTATGCAGATAATTAAACTAACATGAAATTAACAGAACAAATCTGATTACACAATTAAATCAGGTTAAGCAACAGGTAGAAATAGAAGTTAAATTTAATTAAAATCAGATCTGATGGCCTGATTAAGAGCGCTAATCAGAATTAATAAATTTAGGATAGCAATTAATAGATGCGGATAAATAAATGCAAGACTAGTTAGATCTTATCGAGATCAAATTGATATGCGAATCAAAATACGATTACAATGAGCAATTTAAACTGTAATTAATAAAATTCAATGCAAATCATTCAATGTAAATCGGTACAAATTAATTGATGCGAGAGAACTAATTTAGGGATTAAGCCGATTAAGAGATAAACAAATAGGAAATAATAGATATGATTAATAATACGAAGACAATCAACAGATGAGAGTAATTACCAAATAACAAATTTCGTTAATAGGATTAACACACATGATCAGGATAAATTAACAAACAGATGCTTAACATATGCGATAGAAAATTGACAAAATTAATTAATTAATCCTAATAATTATCAGATGCGATTGAGATGCAGATTTAATTAGATGCTAATATGCATAATAGTCTAGAATTTAGTCTAAACTAGTGATGCTAATTAGATGCTAATTAGATGCTAATAGTCTAGAATTTAGTCTAAACTAGTGATGCATTAGCTTTTTTAGGCTATATTTTGTTGAATAGAATCTATCGTGAAAAGGAAGCCATCTAAATTTATTGTATTTTTTATCCTTTTCACCATAGATTCTATTCAACAAAACATAGCTTTAGGGTTTGACCCGCCGCCACTGCAAATAGAAATGTAATGAGAAAACCAAATTGCGATTAACAGATCAGGAATTAAATAACTATGCATATCTCTTAATAGAAATTATGCGGGAATAGCAGATCTGGAATTAAGTAATAACTAATCTTCAGGAATTAAAATAATATGCGAGATTAGACTAAAAATAACAGAAATGCAAGATCAGCGACTAAAATAACAGTGATAACAAGATCAGACTAAAATAATTAAAATGATATGCGAGATCGGCAGACTAAAATAACAAATATAACAAGATTTCTTAACAATAAAGCATGATATGTGATACAAGCAGATTAAGTCAAACAATAACAAAATATGATATGCGTGAGGTAATCTCGTAACATAAAATTACAGTAACAATTATCAGATCTAGTATTGATTTCTGACAAGTAATAAAACAAATAGAATTAAAATTATTGATGAAGCGTAAAATTATTGATGATGCACAAATCTTGACAGAAGGATTAGAATTTGAAAACAACGAGAGTAGATAAACAATCAGAATGATTACAGGATTACACTATACAAACATTTGCCTAATGGTTGACGAAGAGAAATCCTTTCGGCTTATGACAGTTAAAAAGGAGAAGTTTTTAGAGAGAAAAACAGAGAGTTTTTTTTGTCTCAATATTCTAATAAATTGCGATTATTCTCGTAAGAAGATACACACCTTCGAGGAAAAAAAGAAATATATACCTATTTAAACTAGCCACAATTAATGGTAATATTAATTTACATAACTACTAGAAATTAATGGTAGCCTTAATTATAAATTAAATAGGTAATAAAAAAATTAAGCAAAATTAATAAATAGTAATTTAAAAACCCAAAATATAAATAAATAAATAAGATTTTTAGATTTTCCACATAAAACACCAACAAACGATGCATGAGGTGGAGCTTTTACCTGTGACAAACTAGGATTAGGAGGCAAATAAGGATCGGAGGCACATATCACATAAAGCAAATTATGTTAGAAAATCATAAGTTTTGATTTATGCAAAATATTTTTTTAAAAGAGGAATTAGAACTAAGTCTTCCTCATGATATAACAAAGCCTTTTGAAATTTATCTCTAGTTTTCAATAATTAAAAAGAATGAAATAAAAAAAATGTATTACATAGGTAATAAAAAATTATCAAGTGACAACAGAGATAATACATTGTGTGGTGGTGTGCTTTGCAGGAAACCTGGGCTTATTGCCCGTGTTCAATACTTGCTTGATAAAGAAATTTACGAGTTTCTTTTAATTATTAGAGGAACTGACCAGAGTCACTGGAAATGTTAGAACTTGTATTTTGTAGTTGACAGTAATTGGCACTTGACATCAAGTGATTATCATTTGTTCTATCATTTGCAAGCTTCTGTTGTTATCCTAATGCTAAAGCTGGCTCTAGTATGTACAGGAGTTCATGAACTTGTTAAGAAATTGAAAGACAGGCATAGGCCGCACTTCAATGCAGTGAGGAGTTAGTTGAAGCTCGAAGAACGGCTCCATCGACCACGTAGGTACTCCTCCCAGGAGCCAAGGTAACTTTGTTCAGAGCTCATCACTGATGTATCGTCGTCCACGTCAAGCAATGCAAGGCCTAGATGAGATCCAACTCTTGAAGCTGGATAGGCTTCATCATCAGGACAATCAATCACATTTGGCGTACAATCTGCTTGCCTGCATATCCATGACTCTACGCCTTCGTCTCCTTGCAAAAGGCTGCATATCTGTCGTGGTAAAACAACCCAACCCAGCAAGAAATTATCATCAAAGATTGAGTTCAGCAGCAGCACAAAATGTCCTAATATGTATTCACTTGCCTTGATGATTCCAGGTCGAAGTCGGGCTATCCTTGTTATGCAAAGGGATGCAGCTAAAATCATTCTTCTCATCTGACCTTTATCATAATTGGAGTCAAGATTGGGATCCAATAGATCCATAAGATCGCCTCTCTCAAGAATTCTGGTTGCCTAGAAACAGAATAAAATTAGTTCAGGTATGCACACAGCTTCTCTTTTAATTATCAATAGGGATGGCAGTCGGGTACAATTTTAGCGGGTACCCGCACTACCCGAACCCGATTATAGGTAATCGGGTAGTTATTAATCGGGTTCGGTTCGGGTATGGGTAATGAAAATGCTACCCGAGTCGGGTTCGGGTAGTATAGTCTGGATATCCGCTACCCGAACCTGATTATATATATTGTTGAACTTGCTATATATATTGTTGAACTGGTTCAAACATAACCAAGTTCGACGATATATATAGCAAGTTCGACAATATTGCTATATATATCGTCGAACTTAGTTATGTTTGAACCAGTTCGACGATATATATAACAAGTTTGATAATAATTATTGTCGAACTTGTTATATATATCGTCGAACTTGCTATAAACGATATATATATAACAAGTTAGAGGATAATTATTGTCGAACTTGCTCTATATACCGTCGAACTTGGTTATGTTTGAACCTGTTCTACGATATATATAGCAAGTTCGACTTGCTATATATATCGTCGAACTTGCTATAAAATTTTGCAGTTTATTTTTTTTATAAATATATTTATTAAGCTGAAAACCTGAAACAATTATGTCATATATAATAATTGGGTCGGGTTTAGCGGGTACCCATTAAACCCGGCCCGTATATGTAAATGGGTATACAAATTATTCAAGGTACTTATATGTAAATCGGGTATTTATAGGGTTCGGGTAGTATACGGGTAGTAAAATTATATTCGGGGTCGGGTTTGGGTAGCAGTGTTAGAAAAAAAATCGGATAGATAATCGGGTAGTTAGTCGGGTTCAGTTATGGGTAGTGCAAAAAATGCGGGTACCCGACCCGTTGCCAACCCTAATTATCAAATTAAGTGGATTAGTCTATTTTGAAAATTTGGAACTGAAGCAGCTACTTAGTAATAGTACTGACATGACAGAGTTGCTTTCAGGATTGGCTCCATATTTACTTGCATAATTATGTTGAAGTCAGATTCATGTTTTGCCTTCTAAATTTTGAGGATAAACTTATTTGCATTATAGTATTAGGTTTTTAGGTTTTGCATTAGTCCTACAGAATCAAATGAAAACAAGAAGCACTTTTCTGCTTAGAGAGATGAGATATTTACCCACATCACCAAGCTTTCTTGGCCTTTAGGACTATCATCATCTATGGGCTTCCTCCCTGTTAACAATTCTAGTAGAACAACACCGAAGGCATAGACATCGATCTTGTTACTGACCTTTCCATCCATGAAATACTCTGGTGCGAGGTATCTGTGAAGCACTAGTGTTACTCAGAACAAAAGTACTTCTATTACACATAGGTTGGATTGAGCAGAAGCTTACCCAAAAGTTCCTACAATGTCGTTCTGTGTCGAGTAGGTTGAGATTTTTGGCTCCCTGATAGCTAAACCGAAATCAGACAACTGTTATCACAAATAACATCAGCATCGAGCATTTAGTTATCTTTCTTTGGATGTTTAATGCAAGTAACCATGATAGCAAAGCTACCTTAGGCTCAAATTGGTTATCCAGGAGAATGTTTGATGATTTGACATCTCTATGGATTACTGATTGGGAACATCCATGGTGAAGATAGCTGAGAGCCTCAGCAATCCCTATTGCTACTTTAAATCTCATGTCCCAGGTGAGTTGTTGCTTGGTGTTCTTATCTGTGTTCCATTTAATGCATATCAGGAGAAAGCTGTCTACCGTTACATTACACAGCCTAGTGATTGACTATAGAACTACAGAACAACTTTATAGATAATACTGAAGTAGTTTGTCTGTGATGTATCCACTTAAATGCAAGGCAAACTTCCATTTAAGAGTGATAAAATTAATTGTTAACGATCATGACCTACCTTGTAGTTTTCCTTCCAAAGTTCCATTGTGAAAGTACTTGTACAAAGAAATGAGTGTATTTTCCTCCACAGAAAGACCTATTAAAGAAACTATATTCGGGTGATTCATAGCAGTGACGATATCAACCTCCTCAAGGAAATCTTTCGATGTTTTTGCAGATAGTTTCAATAATTTTACAGCAACCTGTAGGCCATTGTGAAGACAGCCTCTATATACTCGTCCGGTTCCTCCTTCCCCAATCAAATTTTCTGTGAGAATTGAAATAATTGCAGGAATAAGACCAGCAATCAATCTCAAGTAAACTTTCAGAATATCAATCTGATTCAGGATGTCTATGTTTTAGGAATCATACCCGAAGAGAACTGATTTGTTGAACTCAGAAGTTCATTGTAATGAAACCATCTGCAGCTTGAGTTATTGTTACTGAGGATTGCCTTCAACTCCTTGGTTAGCCGTGTCAATGGTTGTTCAAGTGACAAATTTCTATCAGGCAATGCCATGACCCATTGGACTACTGACATTTTTCGTTCTTTGTCGCCCTTCTTCACTTCAACTTTTTCTTGAACTGCTTTACGCAGGAGAGGCCAACCAAGCTCGGGCTGATTTAGCTGTCTCACTAGAACTGTGACAGAAGCAGGAGTACCTTCTCTTTTCTCCTTACCAAAACAGTTGCTGTCATGTGAGATCTCTTCCTTTTTGTCATCTGCTAGTAGAGACTCAGATATTGCTTCCTTTTTGTTGTCATCCTCATTCTGCGGTTCATCATCAGTCTTCTTCTCTGAATTTGGTGTAACTATTCCTATCTGCATGCAAACACTGGAATCTAAAACTTTTTGTGGTCTTCGGGGTTTTAACTCTTCTGGTAATACACAAAGAAGCCAAAATAAGGTTGACAGTAACTCCTGCAAAACTAGGTAAAACAGACTGCAGAAGAGCCTACCTAGGGATGATCTATTAGCTTCCTTTTCAAAAATGACTTTGCCATTTTGTACTGCAATTAAAGTAGTATTTGGAAGTTTCTTAACACAATACTTAGCTACTGAAGCAGAACCCCTGAAAAGAGCCAAGGACTAATGAGAGAGCCCAAATGATGCACATGCTCAGAAGTAATGTACCAAGCACTTCTTACCCAAAGGAAATGTGCTTGTTTACTCCAACCACCAATTTTGTGGCGGCACAGAGTTTTGCTTCCTTCACTAGGGTTTTCCGAATCGAGTTTCCCCTAGAAACCCGACCGACAAGAGCATTCTGAGGACATTAACGGGTAAAAAAAATTACTGAGCTCTTTGTTCAACAAATTAAATATGAAAGTTTTCAAACAAAATAATAGGCTTCTTACTTTCTTGAGAGTACAGGTTTGTTCATATGCCGCAAGATAATCATCCAACATGCTTAGTAGGGACAGGGTAGTGATCCTGTTCTTCAGATCTGAAAGGAGAACTCATAATCATACACGAGTGCTAGCAGATAGGTTGATGTTGTAATCCAAATCAGAAACTAAAAGTTGATCATCCTTTGCAGAAGTCATCATCAGCAGACACTTCGGCATATTATTGTTCAATGTAATATCTATCAGACTGAATGCTATTACTGCTCTCCAGATCAAAAGAAGAAAAACAAAGATGAAATGAATGCTGGCAGGACACATCACCAGTAAACAACCGTAGACAATAAGTGCCACACAAAAGTACCAGAAGGCAGCAAATAAATGTTGTCCTTTTAGATCAAAGGGAAAGTTGATCAATCACATGACAGAATAAAGATGAGTTAATTGCCAGAGAAACCCTAAAACTCTGACATGGTACCTGAATCACGGCAGACGTTAACCGCGACGATACGGTCGCCTTCCTCGGCCACTCTGTTAATCGTCCAATCGAGCAACTCCTTGCCATTGGCATCCATCTGAAGTCCCACCATTACACACCTCGCTTCTCGCATCTTCACAGCAGAGGCTTCCATCATTTTAATTTCTCTTGAGGAACCCGAAGCTGCATACTGAATGTTAGACTAAACTCCTACAGACCTACCGATCGCTTGAGGAAATGCTAATAACGCACAACTCGTAGCTTCCAGTAATCGACACGAGAGATCGAGGAAAAGACCTCAGATGGAAGACGGAAGTGCAAAAGCCGCCCATCTCCTCCGACCTACCCAAGTCTCTTGCTCGTTTGTCGCATTCCTCCAAGGCATTCTTTTAGATCGAATCTGCCGTCACAAATTGCCGCCACGAGCTCAACCACTCCAACTAAACTCCGGTTCGATTTCCCCCTCCGTTAAGGAACCACAAAATGACACAGAGATGGTTGTGTGATGACGATCGAGCGTACTGAGGCACCACAGTTGAATGATAGGACAGAAAAGTGGACCAATGAAAACGAGGTGGAATTTCAAAAGGGAGAAGAAACCATGGGAGAGCAACCAAACAAGGAGACGATCAAACAGGGGAGAAAAGGAAGGGGAAGCAGAAGAGAACCTAAAACTCACCGGGGCTAGAGGAGGATCGCATGGCTGGAAAGCAAGCTCGCGAGCAGGCAGGGTTCGATCTTTGAGGGTGGGCAACGGTTGGGTACCCGCCATCTTTTCGTGGCAAAACCGGAATAACCGGTGTCACTTTGGCGGTTTAGTTCCATTGTACCGAGCGGAAAACGAGTTGATTTTTAATTATTATTATATTATTATTATTATTACATACAAATTATAGAATAAATCTTTTAAACACGAATCCCAAAGCAAATGGATGGGCGGATGAGCGCCCCCACAGCGAGGAGCTTAAGATTTTTTTTTTCCAGACTATACAGGCCAATTTAATTATAGTAGTCGAAAACAATATTATTGTTACCGCTTGTTTACTGAAAATAGGTGAAAAGGATGAAAAACGTAATTTTCGTTTTTTTACTAGGGAAGATAAAAATAAACGGATGAAAAAATAAAAGAAAAAAAAGTAACTTTTTCTTGTTTTCTAATTCGCTTGAATCAGGTGGAAACTCATCGTTGCGCTTCTCACTACAGTGTCGCCAACTTCTTCCTACACAAGGTCGTTGTTGTTGTTGTTGTCGTCTTTATTGCACGTGGCTGCCACAGTTGTCATCGTCTTCACTGCATGAGTTCGTCTCCCATCAATGTCATTGTCTTTCCCGCTTGCCTGCTTGCTTGCCCCTCTCACCCACTCGCCAGCTTGCCTACGCGCCACTGCCATCATCGTCCCAAGCGCTCGCTGCTACTGCTGCCACGCCCATTTGCCACGTCTGCCACCACTACCTTTCCTCTCTCCCATTGGACACGTGGAAGTCACATAAGTCATTCTCCATTTTTTTTCCATCATTTCGTTTTTTCATCTCTCTAATTTTTCTACAGTGCTAGTAAATAAACCCTTAAATAAAAAAAGTCCAAGTAGAAAGATTAGTCTATATTATCCACATCATTAACATACACATTATTTTTTTAACTTTACTATTTTTTTTTGTGCCGTCTCCATCAGTTAGCCATTAGACATCATAAAATCTTTTTTTTTTCATCCTAAAATCTTGATGTGGTTGCGTGTAGGGAGGAAATTTAGCTTACCGTGACGAATGTTGATGGACAAGTTAGAGGAATTCTTGTGATTTGTATCTAATTCACAGTTGATATTGTTCCTTGTAAGGGTCGGAAGCATTAAATTAATTCATTAGGTTTAACTAAATAAGTTAGATCAACTTCAATTGTGACATAATGATTTTTTTAATTATGTAAACAGGATAAGTCGAGTAGGTCATCTGCCTGCTTATATTTGAGTAGATATCGTTTGAGTGCAAATTAATTTGATTATTGGAAGTTTAATCTCTCTCTTCCAATAATTAAAGTTTGCATTCTTCATGTAAGAGAATTATATGAAAGAAAGAAAAAAAAGTTATTTAGTTAGTTGTTAATAATAAGATTTTGGGATTAAATTTTGCTATTTTTTGTTACTTGTCTGTGTTAAAAAAAAATGGTATCATTCTATGTATCTAATGAGATTGTTGACACTATAATTCAGAGGTAGATGAGTCACCCTTTTCATCATATATTTTACGGGGTAAATCTCATTTTCTTTATTATAAATCATTGATTAGTAGACAAAAAGCTAAGTTTTAGAGGGCTATTCCATTGGCAAATCACTAAAAAATCTATTATTGTAGAATTTACACTTGGGGCTGAAAATTTGACTTGTCGGGGTTGGGTGCCCGACTCGACCTGTTTATATCGGGTTTGAGTACCCGTTTACTTAAATGGGATGATTTTTGGTTTGATGAGTCGAGTTTAGGTTTAGGGATGCGAGTACCCGGTATCTGATATTTGATTTCAATAATAAATATAAATATAAATATTTTACTATTAAAATATAAATAATAATTAAATAACTATTATATAAATATTTATTATGAGTAAAAATATAAAATAATAATAATAAATAGTTATTATATAAATATATTTATTATTATTATTATTATTATTATTATTATTATTATTATTATTATAAATATAAATTATTTATATTTTATTTAATCTGGTACCCGCATGTAGGGGTGTCAAAATTTCAGTTCAACCCGATGAACTGAATGGTTTGGTTTGGTTTCAAGCCAAATTTCGTTCCGTTTAAGATGGTTAAAAAAATTTTAGTTCGGTTCTAGTTAAACTGAAAAAAAATAAAATATTAATATAATATTAATATTTTTATATAAAATATATTATATTATTATTTTTATTAAAAATTAATAATATAATAGTATAAAAAGCTATATATATATATATAAAATTAAGTTTGGTTTAACCCAAACCGAACTGAAACCGAACCAAAATTTTAGTTTGGCTTCGGTTCGGTTTTTAGAAAGTTCGATTTGGTTTTGGTTTTGGTTTGGATTTTTTTTTTTTTTTTGGTTCAGTTTGAAATAAGTTCAGTTTGAGGGTTAAACTGTTTGGACACCCTTACCCACGAGTACCCGTTTAAATACCCAACTCAAGTATGGGTTATACAATAAGGTACCTAACTCATATTTAGGTAGCGAATTTTATCAATCAGGTCAGATTCAAATTTATGGTGGCAATGCAGTATTCGACCCATTGCCACCCCTATTTGCACCTAGAAAATTCATCGTGCTATACATAAGGCTAGAGTCCCTCAAAACTAGATCTAATAAGTCTATTCTAAATATTTATTTTCTATTTTATTTCTCAACCACCAACATTTCTTTTATTGTCTTATGAGCTTTCATCGATAAAAGTTATGCACTGATATTAAAGGCTGCACACCGTCCATTTAGTACTTAATACTTATTGAACCTAAGTATATAATTAGTCAAAGACTTGAATTCAATGATGGTCATTAATGACGTGAAGTTTCTTGGGATGCTTAGATTGTTAATGAACTACTTAGTGAAGTTATGAGAACACTTCTTGTAGGATGAGATGGGTGATGATGCTAAGTTGAGAATCATCTTTTTGCCATTACTTTCATAATGATCATGAAGGTTGAAGACATTAGAGATCTTAAGGTACTATATAAAGATATTTGTGTCTTTGAGATTTTCTATGTTTGCCTCGTCATGCCTAGAATTAAACCTTGGTTACTTTCTATTATCTATACTAGTACTAATTGTAATACTCATAATAAACTTTGGAATATTTTATCTGATACTCATATGTCTAATATTCCTTGGCTTATTTGTGGTGACTTTAATACTATCCTCAACCCGGAAGATAAGTGGGGTGGTAGTAACTTTACTTATAATCTGTCCACTCAATGCTTGCACAATTTCATCAATTTCATTGGCTTGATTGATTTAGACTTTACCGGTCCTACTTATACTTGGTATAATAATAGAAAAGGTCTTGATAAAATCCTCTCTAGGATTGGCCGGACCTTTGCTACCCCTGAATGGTCTCATATGTTTAATAACACTGTAGTCAACCACCTTCCTAGGGGCACTTCTGATCACGCTCCCCTTGTTGTATCTATAACCTCCTCTACTCCCCGGCCTCATAAACTCTTTCATTTTCAACCTTACTGGACGGATTATAAAGATACTAATTCTATTGTCAATTCCTGCTGGTCCCATCCTGAATTTTATTCTAATGGTGACTATGATTTTAAGAAACGGTTTTCCATTCTTACTCATGATCTTTCCTGTTGGCATAAATCTCATGTTGGTTGCCTCTCCAAGTCCCTAAATAGTACTTGGGAACAAATTCACTCTTTACAACTCGTTGAGGCCTTCAGATCCCTTACTACTTCTGAAGACATCATGTTGAAATCCTTGATCAATAAAGCCAATGCTTTAAGCAGACAGCTTAATCTTAAATGGTGGACTCTTGCTAAGTTCAAATGGATTAAGAAAGGTGATGGTAATGCTAAGTTTTATCATCGTCTTGTTTCTATGCATGCTAGAAGTAACCGTATACTTACTATTCAACTTGATTCTGGTCTCTCTATTTCTGATGACCAGAGTATATCTAATGCCTTCAAAAACCACTGCTTTCAACTTTGGAACCAATTAAACTTGTCTTCTCCTACTACTTCTAGTATCATTTATAATTGTAGTCATTCTAACTACTGCACTCCTATCAGCCCTGAGGTTAGTTCTGCTCTTATTACTCCTTTTCAACCTTCGGAGGTTAGATCTGTGATCCAATCCTTGCCTCGTGGTAAAAGCCCCGGCCCTGATAGTTTCACTAGCGAATTCTATAAACACTTTTGGTCTTTAATTAAGTCGGATTCCCTGTCTTTCTTGAACAATTTTCACACCTCTAATCATATTCCGAAATCTTGGGGACGTACTCATATCACTTTCATCCCTAAGTCCCATAATCCCAAAGCTGTTAAGGATTTTCGCCCTATTTCTCTATGTAATATCTCTTATAGAATTCTTGCCAAAGTTTTAGCGAATCGTTTTAAACATATTCTTTCTATGGTTATTAATCGTGAGCAATCTGCTTTTGTTGTGGGTAAAAACATTCATGATAGTATCCTTACCTTACAAGAAATTTCTCATTCCATGGCTACTTCTAAAGGCAAGTATCCTCTCATCCTCCTCAAGCTGGACCTTGAAAAAGCGTTTGATAAGGTGACTTGGAGTAGTATCATTACGAGTCTGTCTTTGCTGCATTTCCCTCAACCTTTTATCAATTGGATCTCCGCATGTATCTCTTCTCCCCAATTTTTTTGTGTTACTAATGGTTTCCAGTCCCCGTTTTTTGCTAGTAAGCGGGGGATCCGGCAAGGTGATCCTCTCTCACCATACCTCTTTGTCATTGTCACTAATATTCTTAGCATTCTCCTTAAAGACAAGGTGGATAACAAGCTAATTACTCCCTTTAAAGTTAGGGAAGGTGTGAATATTTCTCATCTGATGTATGTTGATGATCTAATTTTGACCTTTCGGACCAATCCTAAAACTTGCAAACACATTAAAAATTGCCTTGTCGACTTTTTCCAAATTTTTGGCCTTAACATCAATCTTGCCAAGTCTACTATACTTTTCCCTAATTAGTGTCACAAACATGTTAAAAGAAATATCCTCCGCTTATTTCATATGTAGGAAGGAAAGTTCTCATTCAAGTACCTTGGTGCTTACATTTCCCCTAAGCCCTCTTACAATGCTACCCTTCAGCATGGCTTGACCGCTCTTCAAGCTCATTTAAGCACCTGAAAGGCACGCTCCTATCCCAAGCGGGCCGTGCTACCCTCATTAATTCTACTCTCACTGCCACGCCTATTTACTCTTTAACTACCTCTTGGTTGCCTAAATCTCTCACTGATAAGCTCAACCAAGTTGTTCGCCGCTTTCTTTGGTCTGGTACTTCTACATCTAGGAAGCTTCATCTGGTTGGTTGGCACTAGGTAATCCAACCTAAGTCCACTGGCAGACTTGGTATTAAGGATTTTTTTATCCTTTGGCCTGCTACTCAATGTAAGCGATTGCTTAATTTATTTAATTGCAAGGACTCCATCTGGAATAGACTTGTTATCCCTAAATATGGTCTCCCAACTCTTTGGAACTTCAATTGGAAGCTTAAAATGAGCTGGGCCTGGAAGGGTCTCTTGCGTGACTTGGATATTATGAAAGCTGGTTTTACTCGTAGCATTGGTAATAACCGGGATACTAGTTTTGCAATGCATAATTCGTGTTTTGACCTCCTATTGCTCGTAAACCCACTTACATTATATCCTCCTCTGATATTTTGGATCTCACTGTTCCCGATCTTTTGCAGGGTCACAGTTGGAATGAAAACTTAATTTGCTCGTTAGGTGGTGCTAATCTAGTGAACACAATCCTGAATCTTAAGTTACCTACATACCCCCATGATGATCAATGGGTTTGGCGAGAGGCTACTTATGGTTCTTCGGTGACTAAGTCGGCTTATCTCTATCTCTTAAGACATCATTTGAGCCTCAATGAACCTTGGGTTGGTTGGAAACATCTTTGGAGATTGCAAGTTACCCCAAGGGCTAAGTTCTTTGGTTGGAAGCTGCTTCTCCAAAGGTTACCAACTGATGCTTTTCTTGCTAGCATTGGACTTAATGGGGCCAGAGCTTGTTGTTTTTGTTAACATGGGATTGATGATGCTCAACATTTCTTTTTTCAATGCTCTTCGACCGACTTTATCTGGAATTTTTATCTACAAACTTTGAAATTCAATTTCAATTTAGGGATAGCTGGGTTTCTGGAAACTGGCTTTTTGAACTCAAGCATATTTCTTCTCTAATTCTAACGCTATGCTGGTTTTTATGGAAAGCCCGTAATTCTTTTTTCTTTGAAGGAAAAAAATCGATTTTTCTTGAAATTATCAGGCTGGCTCTTATTGAGTACAATGACTTGCTTGATGTTGCTTTATCTGAGGAGAACAGTGTAATCTTGGATAGGCGGCTTTGCCACTGGATTAGGCCACCTTCAGGTTTCCTTAAATTGAATGTGAATGGTTCTTGGAGGGCTGGAAATCAGGCTGGAGGTGCAGGTTACCTGATTCAGGATGCGGATGGATTTTGCAGTTTTGCAGCCTCAATTGCTGTCCACTCAAGCTCTGCTCTTTCTACTGAACTGCATGCCATCAAAGCAGCGCTCAGCTACCTTCACAGCCATTCAAACGATCCGGGCCTCCAAATCCTTCTAGAAACCGATTGTCAAGCCTCCGTTGCTGCTATTCATAATCAGCAAGTGTTTGATCTCCTAGATGCTACCACTTTGTTATTAAAAAATCGTTTTCTAATTAGTCGAATGCCGAATTGTAGGCTATGTTTTGTTCCTAGGGAGGCTAATCGAGCAACCAATTGGTTAGCTCGATATGCCTCCCTTAATGGGTTTTGTAATTGCTGGTCAAGTGGTTGGCCTACTGAACTCAACTGTATCTTGATCTCCCACCTTGGAGATAGTGCTTCTGAATAAATTCCTTTTCATTTAAAAAATAATAATAAAAGAGACTATTTATTAGGATCTAAACCCATTGTAGTTTTCAATATAGGACTAGGGATTCTTGTAGCTTCTAGCATGTGAAGTTAGAGGGGATTATTGCCTATCTTCAGTTAGCTACCTAGGGATATGGGCATAACATTCAAAGAGTTGAGTTCCTAACCCTTTTAGGAACTATATAGGTGGGCCATTGGCATATCGTATACTCTCGCTTACTAATAAGTTAAGGTGGCCCTTCATAATTTATGGTGCCAATGGTCAATACGACCAATCTTACCATTGCCAATGCCCAGTAATGCACTCAAAGTATAGGAAATGAGGGAAGAAAAAGGATTTTATACTTGTACATAGAAGGGAGCTCTTTTAATATAATTGATAGAGTAGAGAGCTCAAGCTCACTGTTTATGCAAAATATGGAGGATGGACCTAGAGACAGATAAATACTTTGAAACGAGGATCATAAAATATATACATTACAGGATTGTAAAGATCCTCAAAACATTGTGCTTATATAACCCTCTATGGTTGGTTGTAAGGATTGATTCACCATCGAGATCAATGTTCTTTGCTATTCTGCTGCATCTTAATCTGCATGCCTTCAATTAGCCATTAGAGCTTTGAAATGGGCAGACCTTGAAAATAAAGCAGCTGATGAGAGAATAGAATAAGGAGAGTGTAGAGAATTCAAATCATATTAAATCTTTTACTACCAAGCTGCTTCGCGTTAACGATGCTTGGAGATGCAGCAGGAGGTGGAGAATTCTCATTCAAGAATGGCTCGACCCGGTTCGGATCGCCCCAGACTGGGTATCCTTTAACCTTTCCCTGCGTGCAAGCAACGAGAAGGTTGATGCATGCTTTTGAAAGACACTTCTTAAATCTTACTAGTCGAGTTTAGATGTATTTGGCTTACAAGAACATTCAAAGCTGCGAGTGTAGCCATTCCTTCACGCGTCCACTAAAATCAAGAATAAGATTTGAATAAAAATTCCAATGCTAGATAAATCAAAGTTTCAATGTGCTCAAAATGCCTTTCTTACCTTCGAGGCAGAAGCAATATGTGGCACAACAATGGCATTTTTCTGTTCGGCAAGACCAGGTTTCATGAAAGGTTCATCCTGTGGGGAATACGCACATTACTAGTTATGATTGTATCAGTGGTCTTCAGTGAAATGATCAATGTTATTTAGCTCCCAAAAAGTAAAAAAAGGATTTCGTCAGTTCTCTGACTAGATGAATAAATTTTCTTTATAATGTAAACTCAAATCAAGAGTTTGGATTAATCATCCATTGACTTTTAACCATTATGGCTGTTAAATAGCTTTTTTTGAGAAATACAAGACAATTATCAGAAAGATAATTGGATAAGAAAATAAGGGTCCTTCAACAATTACCTCGAAAACATCAAGACCGACACGGAACATCTGATTTGCTTTCAGATGTTCAACCAAAGCAGCCTCATCAATCACTGGTCCTCTGCTTGCATTCACAAGGATTGCTTCCTGGAATAGTCCATCGAGTTTAAGACAATGAAACTAGTAAATCATACTTTCTAATGAATATTGACAATATTTATAGAGAAAAAACAGGAAGTTTCACCTTCTTCATGATGGCCAACCTCTCTTTGTTTATAAGATGGTATGTAGTCTTGTCCAAAATAGGATGAAGACTTATCTGCAAATTGCACACACTTAGCTCCCCTTAACAATTGTTAATCATGTATCCAAGTAACTACTAGCAGTAATAGTGTATTTTTTTTGTTCAAAATTGTTTTAAGTCATCTTTTCATTGCTTCTAATCTGTCCCTTCACCAACATGATTTAAGTTTAGGAGTTCCCATCACTACTTGAAATAATGAAATGTTCTACCTCAAATAATTTAGAGAAGTTGGGATGGGTACAATGATAAAAAATAGAGACTGAACAGGAAATTAATATATTAACTAACCACATCAGCCTCTCTAAGCACATCCTCCATGGTGGCAGCTCTTTTCCATGTGACAGGAGGCTCACCATTTGCTTGCAGGAACTGACCGTATGCTGAACAGGAGAGTAAAACATGCAAATTATTTTAAGAAGCAGTTCGTTCATAAGGATACTATAGAGTAAGAGATGTCGATACCTGTGACAAACTTTTCTAGCCTTGTGGCTTGATACAAATCATAGTATATGAGGTTCATCTTGAAGCCCTCAATCTGCCAAACAAAATACAGGTTTTTGAAATCAAAACTTCTTTTTGCATATCAAAGTCATTTGTGAATTTTATCAGACAAATGGATGGGCACGTTTAAGTCCTACCATCATCCTTGCATAGGCAGATCCAATTCGACCAGCCCCAATTACTCCAACTGTCTGCCCTTTGAGCAAGTTCCCGACAAACCTGGCAGAAGCCATTTGCTAAGACTGTTTTACTGAATGTATGATTTTGCACACAAATTTCAACGAAGACAATTAGAACGAAGAATAAGACGATACAAATGAGGAAGCCATCCATCATATAAACCAGCTCTCATGAACTGGTCTGCTTCAACTATTCTTCTGGCAGCTGATAGTGAAAGTGAAGCAGCTAACTCAGCTGTTGTCTCCGTAAGAACCCCCTACATCATTGTAAAGGCCATCATCCCTTTACGTATTGACTGGAACTATGATTCTATGATTCAAATGCATATGCTTGTGATTTGGAACTTACAGGAGTGTTCCCAATAGCAATCCCATACTTGTTAGCAGCATTGACATCAACATTATTGTACCCAACTGCCATGTTACTGAAAGCAGTTCCACCAGCTCTCTTCAGAGCAGAGAACAACACCTCACCCCAATCCTCCGTCAACTGTGCCAAACACAACAAAAAGATAGAGAAATCCTGAGACGCATATGAACGAACACTTGGTGCGCAGATCAAAATAAGGTTGGTTAAACCACTGCTTGCCTGCCCAATAACTCCGTCGCAGCGGTGGCCGATGAGTGCGAGAATGTCGTCCACAGACAGTATGGTCTTCTTCTCGGTGCATATCTAGGATTTAGAGCAAATGATGTTAAACTGAAATCTAGCTCGCATCGAGATGAAGGCCATGGAATTGAAGGAGATGCTACCTCGACGCGGCAGTCTTGATCGGTCAAGAGGCGGATCCAACGAGTTCCGGGCATGGATTTGGTGCTGACGATCCTGTACTTCCCGCTGGGATTCCATACTTCGATCGATATGGGCTTTGCCATTCTGGGCTGCGACTTTTGTGCAGAGCACTTGGATTGAAGATTGAATATGTAAGCGAGGGAGACGAGGTCTACAAATATTTGGCACCAATCTCTTTATCCTCTTTTTTGCAAAAAGATTTGGTATTGTGCTTGGACCATGTTAAAGCATACGCAGGGTTCCTGATAAGAACAGGGAGAGGAAAGGAAGCTGCGTTGATTATTCTTGGATAAAGCTTCATTGCACTCTGGTTTGCACCTCTCGTTGGAGAAGACAAGTTTGGATAAGAGAAAAAAGTACCCAAAGTGCCCATCAAACTTCTAGCCAGTAGAACTAGATAAAATCACGTTCATTGATCAGACGATGAACATCAGCTACGTGAAAGTTCCTCCAACATTTTCAAAATAGAGTTTCGCGTTACCAATTAATCGAATCAAACCGAACTAATCTTTTGATTAACCAAATTAAACCAATTTTCTAAGTAACCAAATCGAGTAATTTTTAAGCAATTGATTTTTCTATCCATTAACCCGATTACCAATTTAGTTACAGTTTAGATTTACTGAACCACAAATTAACCAACGGAATAAATATTATATTTATATATAAATAAATATTTTATATAAAAATAATTATATTTATATAATCGACAGATAATGAAAAACTGATAATTAAGCAAAAATATTTATATTTATTAATATTAAATTAATTTATAATTTTAAATATTTTTTATATATAAAAATATAATTAATCAAAAATTGATAATTAATCTTATCAAAAAATCAATTAACTGGTTTAACTGATTCAGTTCTTATTTTTCTAAACTGATTAGATTAATTCGATTCACAAACATCTTATTTTCCTAAACTGATCTTATTTTCCTAAACTGATTAGATTCAGAAACATCGCTCACGAGCATTGGTGTCTATTCCGGAAAAACAAAATTCCTATTCCGTAAAAACAAAATTCCTAGACACGGTTATTGATATGAAGAAGCAACAAAACAAAGGCTTTCAAACTATTTGCATAAAGAATTTTATTGGATTAATTGACCAACGGCCAACTAAAAGTTTTTTTTATTGAAAACTTCAGAACGAACCATTCCATCCTCGGAACAAAATTTTTTTGAGAATAGTAGTCCCATAAATAAAAAAATATTTGCCACCTAAAATAACTTCTGCACACATACTAGAAAAAGCACAAAAACTAGCCATAAAGAGCCACTTTGACAATCTAAAGCCTTATAATTTTAACATCTAAATTAAATTTTTAGTTATTGGTTTTAATGATTTTTTTTTTTTATGATTTTTGTAATTTTTTTTTTTTTTTTTGCCTTCAATCTGAAAAAATCCTCCTGATTCAGGCAAGCTAAAGTTCATCACAATGCGACAAAACCTGCGATCCTACCTCCATTCGTGAAATTAACGGATTAACTTCAGAAAGTGTCACTCCTGGCCAGACTTCTTCCAGATATTGTCTGGTCTGATACTGCAGCGGCGGCGATGACCTGCCCATCACTATCAAAATTTGGATGCACCGCCTCGTGTAGCTGGCGACTTGGATTCAGAGATACTAATCTACTGAAAACTGCACCATTCTGACTCGCCACTCCTGGGCTACCGGATCCAGAGTCAGAAGCCCCCTCGAGTTCGACGGTTTGCATCCGCGCTACCCGGTGACCGGAGTTAAACGTCACTGGCGAACTTGAGATGTTACCAACTAGCTCATTTTTAGGTAGAAACTCCTTCCAGTTATACCGCTTCCTCATTTTGTCACCCTGTATTAAACATGTGTACAAACATGCACGAGCAGTTAAGTTTGCTTTCTAAAAAAAGATTCTATTGTTCAATTAAGATTATGAATATTGAATAAAATAAATCAGATGTCGAAAAGTACCTTCACTTCTACTTCAGTCGACCATCGCATCGTATCCAATATAAACTCTAACTTATCCGTTATTTTTTTGACCTGAAAATAACGAGATGGAATAATTAATCACAGAGCACCTCCAAAGCTACATTTAACAATAATGAACTAGGCGTCTGACATATTAACTCCAGATATCACTAATATTACTAACTCGAGATATTTTAAGACTACCAAAATAACACAAAAATATTACTAGTAGAGATTGGAAGTTCACATATCAACAACGGAATACATGGTATTGATAATTTACTTCATCCAAAATGTAATGCGAATCACATCCTGACCCAAAGTCAATTTTGATAGAAAAAAATCTGAGTTTAACATTATCAAACTAAATTGTTGTAAGTTCAGTCGGAGTCAAATTTTTAAAACCAGCCCCAAACCCAAATCTGAATCTACCAAAATTATTATGATTCGCTTAAAGTAATTTCCCCTATAAAAACCCAATCTCGATACTTAGCCCCAAACCAATTCCTCAAGCATACACTTCTAACTTCTACTTAGAACAACACATAATCAAAAACTACAAAAGATCATGCATCTCTTACCTAGAAAATAGAAATTTGATTGAACTTACCTATCTTTCTAACAAATTTCTACAACTTGTTATTTTGGACCTTGATTACAAAACAAAATCTACGGCGTAATTCTGTTAAACAAACAAACTTACCAAATGGTTGCCGGATTTCTAATTTCAATGAAACCTACATACTAGTGAGACATCATGACTTCCAAAGTTGACTCCGAATAAGTGTTCAACGTATGCTACATGCTAGTGTGACATCAAGACTTCCAAAGATGGGATGTCAAGACTTCCGAAGTTGACTGTGAATAAGTGTTCATAAAGTTTGAAACTACATGCTAGTGAACAAAGCGTACTTACTATACAAAAAAACATTAATTGTAAAGTACACCATTCAACATCTGAAGCATCTGACTTATCAAATATGACTTTCAAAAAGTGGATAGTGAATAATTTTTAATATAAATAATAAAAAGTCATGATAATCAGAATTAAAGTCTTACCTAACGATATAAGAGATAATAAGTACTAGAACCTCATTGAAAGAAATACTAGAAATTCATCAGAGTAAAACATTTTTTTTTGCAAAGTCTCCAATGGTGATAAAAACAAATAAAAGTTGAAGTTTGGTCATAATATATAAAATTTAATGAGATCACTATCATTAACTTAGACTTTAGAAATTTTTTAATTGGGTCATGATATTTCAAGCTCATCAAGTTTATAAGTCAATCTTCTCATTAGGGGTGGGTCGTAACAAATATAATTCGCTCTATCGTGAGAGATGTTGCAAACTTTAGAACATCTAGTATAGAATATTCAGTAGCATCCCCAAGTTTGGAATGGAATTAAAATGGCAAAAAAACATTTATAACATTTATTGTAGAGTCTCCAATTGTGATAAAAAACATAGTATTGCCTTAAAAACGTTTAACATAATGCATTATATAAAAAAGATATGCTTCAGCCATCACTTTTTCAAATCTACTCTGGTAAGGAATATTCTGTTTTCATACAAAAACTTCTCATTTAAATCAATAACTACACCATTATTTTTCAGTAATTTAATTAGGTTTTTTTGTAAGAAACAATAAAACTCAAGGAATTACAAGTTCACATCATATACTCAACATACAATTTTGTAAAAAGGAACGTTTTGGGCAAATATGATAAAGAATTCACAGTACTATAAAATGTATTTTTCCTAAGTGAAAATGAAAGGAACATGTCTTTATATAGTGGAACCATACACAAAAGCTAATTATTATCAAGCATCAACCAAAACTTTGTAAAATCAAGATGATTCATTTTCAAAAACTTCAAAAGAAAACCTAATCCAGATCCTCCGAGGATTAGATGAAAACAACCAGATGAATTATCAGGAAACTGATTATCAAAGATAGATCAAATTGACTGATGTATTGAGTAACAATTGATAGCTTTGCAGTAAATGTGGTATAGCTGAACTCTGTGGAATACATTGTTTACATTGTAAAAGTAATTTGGTGGTGTCAACTAAAACTTTCTAAACTCCAGATTGAATATCACAAATCCCAAAATAAGATACCTTGTTTATTAGATGAATGTAATATAATATACTATTTTTGCCAGAACAAACTGACCAATGTGAGCAATCAAAAGAAAATATTTTTCCATCGTTGATGTTAGCGCTCAATAATGCAAAGTTCACAGTGATGTGAATGAAAACTCAAGAACCTAGACCATTCTGTGCATGCAAATAAAAGTTTTGTGCTTATAACTTTTAATAAAAAGCATGTCCACAGTATTCATACCAAGAAACAGATAAATAGATAAAAATATCTAAGGTGTGAAGGACGTTCTGCACAAAATTGACTAGAATAAGATTAAATACATAATAGATTTTATAATAATATACGTACCCTATTAAATCCAGCAATCAAGGATGCTGGAACCCAACCCTGCTCATCCATCTTCGACTGTAAATAACCATCTGTACGCAAATTAAACTCACTGCAAAACGATCAAAAGCATAAGCATATTGTGATTGTAATATCAGAATAATTCTCAAAAGCCAATCGAGATAGCCACCTGAAATAGTATTCTATTTGCTGCAATAAACTGGATCGTTGCGCTTCAGTGTTGCGGATAGACACTGGCGGGGCTACTGGTCGTTGATGAACATAGGGCATACTTCCAGGATGAGGCTGATTAGGAACATAATATAAAGGATATGGCATATCTGCAAGCAGATTAAGAACGTCATCGTCAATTAGTCATTCACTAGGAATAAAAAAACGATAACAATAACACAACTTACCAGGATACACAACGGTATACCCGAAGTTTGGAAACTGAGGATGATAAACAGAGCACAAAGGTACTGCAGGTGGCGGTATCGGCCTAAAGTTAGACCAGGCACCTCGGTGCTGCATATGAGTGCTTCTCCCGCCGGGATTTCTACGAAATCCATTATAATTAACATGCTCCTGGTCACGGCGGCTGGCGTAGTTGTCGTAGTGAATTCCAGAACCCCCGCCGCTGTTCCATCTCCTATTACTACCATAACTTCTATGGTGATCACCACTATCGTGGATCTGTGATCCCGACCTGCCGCCCCTGGAACCATGGTTAGAAGAGGTTGTGATATTCGTGGTTAGTCCTTGAAGGACAAGTTCTGTGGGAGACTTATTTTCTGCATTTTCCTCGGGTGTATGAGCCAAGATCGGCGGAGGCGATGGCAATGCCGCAGAAGCGCAAGAAGATGCACCATCGCTACTACCGCCCCCACGTTCCGGATTCAAGTCTGGCTTAGGGGAAGAACTTGAACTCACAGGTCCCTGAACAGTAAGCACAAAATAAACTACCACAATAGATAGACAACTACTATAACATGCCTAGATTTAGATCAGTTCCGTCAAAATAAGGCGATTAATTACCAAAATCTAGAATCTCACCGAGGGCGGCGTTGGCACAGTGTTCGTTGGTCCGCCAGAGGTACACGGCGACTTGTAAGTGGGCTTGGAGGACTCTGGGAGCGCTGGCCAGGCGGCGACGCCGCCTATAACAGCGAGGCCCGACTCGACGGATTCATTGATCGGCCGCTTCCAGGCGGCCTCCGCCGGCGACGTGGCCTCGGATCCTGTGGCCCCGTCTTCTGCCACAGGATCCGAGGCCACCCGGGAGGAAATCGGCGAATTCGAAGGCAGAGAGGGCGAAGAGGAGAGAGGCAGGGCGGCGCAGGGGCTATAGCCGTCGGGATTGCCGCGGACAACCTGGGACCAGGGATGTGGGACGACGGACGCAGCGGCCGGAGAGGTAGAGCCGGACGGAGTCTCTGCGACGTTAGGGGCAGTGGCAGCGGCCATCGAGGATTGAAGGGAGAGGGTGAGTTTGCTCGACAGGATCGAGGGACTACTATGACGAGAAGTATCGCCCCCCACGAGTCGCGACTCCGCCTCTCTCCCGAGTAACTTTATATAAATAGTAGGGCGAACAAGAGAAATTAAATATTATTTTTCTTTAATTTATTATTTGCTAATTTTATATCAAAATTTTCGGAGATCGATTATCGTGACAAACAACCAGCAAACACGTGTCGCCCAGCGAAATTTTTTATTAAATAATAAACATTCAATAAGAGATGCACCAAATACATAAACAAATATGTCCAAGAAATAATTTTATCAACCATATTAATAATTTAATAAAATTATATTTTGGTAATTATTATATGTTTAAAAATGTTTTTTCTTATGAAATACACATATATTATTTTTAAAATAAAAAAATGATTTGATATAATCTTTAATCTATTTTTCTTAGTTAATAGATTTAACTACTCGCTAATTAAAATGTCTAAAAGTGATGTATTTCTCGAGTGGTCAAAGTATATTGTTTTTACTATTTATGGAGTTTAATTAATTGTTATAGTTATTTTAGGCAATTACCTTATCGAGTAAGTCAAATTAGGTAATGAAGAAAGAAGAAGTCAACGGAGAGGAAAACTCACATTTATTACCTGCATCGCTTTTATTATTGTTTTATTCCAATTTTTTTATATATTTTTAATCGCATGTAAATGTATTTTAGAAAATCGTTTCAAAACTATAAAAAGGTGAAATATAATAAAAGTAAATAAGAAAGTCATTTTTATTATATATTCTTGATTTAACTTTAAATTATGTATTTTTATTTTTTTAAAAAAAATGGAGAAATAATGAGTTCATAATCTTTTATAAAAAATGATTTATAAGAGAAAACTGATATAATTATTTTATTAAAAAAAATAATATTTTTTTATTGTCACAAGCAGACTGAGTGGTGGCCCATGGATATAGAAGCGATACTCCGGTTTTGTGGGCTGGTAATAATAGTAGAGGGCAAGCGACGATTTCGAATGTTCGACCAATTATAATTTATTTGTAATAAATCTGAAAGTTAGTTCAGAAAATAATTACTTTTAAAAAAAAATTATTGAACAAATATAATATACTTTTATTAGAAAATTTTAAATTTATGTTACTATGTACTTCAATTTTGATGTTTCAAATCATTAAATAGAACAAATTTAAGAGATTTAGAGATAAAATAGTAAGCAAAAGCATAGAGCATGCGTATATTAGGGATGTGCAAAAAAAAAAAAAAAAAAAAAAAATCAGAAAATCAATTAATTATGGTTAACTGCTCAAATCAAATTGATCGGGAGGACCTGCTTAGGCATCATCAGCAGGGTCTTGCCTGATCAACCACATGAATAAAAAAGCTCCCTCCCTGAATCTCAAAGTAGTTAAAACCTTGCTAATGGCGTTTGTTTCTACTTCCGTGATGGCGACCATGTTCTGCTTTCGTTTTCTTCCGTCTCCATTTTTGTTTCCAATTGATGGTGCTTGATTTCTCCATTTTACCCTAACCTAACCTAACCTAACCTGAGTTTAGATTTCTATCTCACCAAAACCCTCACAAACAAGTTTCGAGCATGTCTCAACGTACGAGCGACCACACCCTTCTCCCTAGGGGCGAGTGGCGACAACTGACCGACGATCTTCTTCAACTTCTAGTCCCCTCCTCGGCGAAGGCATGGCCATGAGTGATAGGCTCACCGTAAGTGCACGGTTTCTATTGAAGTAGTAAGATTATTGTCCCAAGCGAACAAGGTATCAAGTATTGACTTTTTGCATCATTGATAGCTAGACAACTTAAAACAGAAATTGAAAAGCTCTACTAAGTCCAAAATATCGAATCAATAAATCAGCGACTAAATAGGAAATTATAGTTTAGAAAGGATCGGGACATCAGGTTTCACCACGTTGAATGATTTAATATAAAACATTGAACAATCGAATTAAGAAACAGTAAACCGCTCAAGGCGATCAATCCTTTTGTACAGATTACCTTTTCCCGAAGCGTAATCTGGTGTCCACCTAAACTAATCTCCTATTCTCATGGCTTATTAGCTTAGGAAAAACCCAATGAGCTCTATGATAAATCATTAACCTTCGAGTGACTTTGAGCGACTCTCGTGGTTCAAGTCACAAGTTTAAAATGGGAAAGTCGAGTGTTACGATTCACCTCTCGGCTCTTCTCGTAATACTTAATACATATAAATGTTTGACCAAAACATAAATACGCAATAAGCACACCCAAATTAAATAAGCAAATTTACAAAAAATGTTACTCAGATTTATTAAAATATTTTATAAAGAGAATTTGTTCAACGGGCTACTCCCGATTCCTAAAATAGAGTTTTACGCTAAAACATACATCATTTCACAACCAAAATTCTAGAAAATATATTTGAAATATGGGGAAATTATAATTCTTGATTAGGGGACGTCAGATCTTCGGTCTTCTCTCGATAGCTTCGCAGAAAATCGATCAAAGAAGTCGTCGAATGCAGAAATCACCCACTCTTTGCCCTAGTCACCTCTTTCGAAGAATCAAACCCTGTACCTGCCCAAAAATCGCAACTTTTATACTTTAATCGAATCCTCTTGCGGTTAGGAAGGTTGCATGGAAGTTTTTCCCAATTTCTAGGCTCCAGGACCATCGGATTTGGCGAGAAACTGCAAGATGGTTGGGATCAGCGAAAGCAGTCACGGGCGTGATGGTGATTACGGGTTGGCCATGATGAGTTCATCGATCTACAGAAAGGTGTTCACGATGGTGATGATAATCATGGGTTGGCCGTGAAGAGCGCGTAAAAATTCTGGAAGGAGATCACGCCCATGCGGAACACCCATGCACGCCTCATTAGATTTCATGCTGAAGTCCTTCACGGCCATGATGACCATCACGGGTTGGCCGTGAAGAGCTCGTAAAAATTTCTTGATGACGATCATGCTTGTGCATCCAAGCCGTGACCGCTGTGTCAAATCTGATAAAAGACTATCACAGCTGTGAACCCTGTGACAGGCTAGCCGTGATTACTTCGCACAACTCTGCATTGGAAGGTCAAGACGATCACGGGCCATGATCTCGATAGAAAATTCCAAAAAAAAATCCCAAATTTGACCTATGACCTTCTTGTACTGTGATGAATCTTCCATAACCTTAAATCTTCACAAAAATATAGGAAAATGATATGTATTTCACAAATAATCAAAAAATAGTAAAGATTTTGTACTTTGAGAAAAGACTAGAAACTAAGATATAAAACAAGACTTAAGCATGAACAGATTGTATGAAAAAAACTTTAAATCTAATAAAAATAATACTTATCAATGAGCGAGAAGCAACATTCTTCTCCTTGGACGTGAGCAGCCCATTTCCACTCCCTAAGGTGCGGGCGGTGACCACCTAATAATGACAACTAATGACGACATAAGATTAGGGACAACTGAGTTTGTACAAAGCATAGCGGCGGGCGAAATCTCCTGTTTCTCAAAATTTCTAGTAAGTTTCACTTAAGTAGGGTAAATTTTTGGGAAAAAAAAAATAGTACATAGATTATTCATAAAATTTTTATTTTTGTACAAACTTTATTTATTTTAAAATTTTAATTAGATACTTGAACTTAGGAAAGTATTTTAGTCAACTACATATATTAAATTTTTTTTTGATGAATTGCTCATGTGATTATTGGAGAGTATAAAATTGTTACTGTTACACTATTAAATTATAAATGGTTAGCCAATTATTTTTTACTTGTATCAGAACTAAAAGTTAAGGGTCTGTATACTAGAAATGATTTTAGGAGGGAGGGGATGAATGTCAAAAAAATTAGTTGTATACCAAGAAGGACGGATTAAAAAGAGAAAAAATTAGATGGATAGATGAGGAAAAATTCCTCGTTTCTCATCCGTCCAAATCGAGTGTACCCAGTGAGCTCACGGACACAGTCGGCGACGGTATCGCAAAGGAGCCTGACGTTACTGCCGGGGAGGGCCTACAAGCGGGAGATCACGCGGACAGCCAGCTTTTGGGACTGAACGGCCCTGGCGACAGAGATGTCGGGGTCCTCGGCAAGGGTAGGCTCCAGGTCGAGCACAATACCAACGTCAATAAAGTGAAGGATGGCATAGAAGGGTTTACAAGAGGTCTGGGAGGCAGTGGATCAAGAGGGGGTTGAGGAGCGCGATCTCGCGGACTGTGACGGCGCGTTGGAGGAGGATGCTAGCAGAAGGGGCAAAGAGCGAGCGGACGTCGGCTCCTCGATGGCTAGAGTGCACCCTGTGACAGCGCGTTGGATGAGGATACTTGCAGGCTATGACGGCATATTGGAGGAGGATGCTCATGGGCTGTGACGGCGCATTGGAGCAGGACGCTCGCGGAAGGGGCAAAGAGTGAGCGGACCGCGATTCGCTGGTCGTTGGCAGTAGCAGAGGAGGGCGACACGGCGCACAGCACTAACTCCGAGTAGTCGAACGATGTGATGGACTCGCTGGACTGCTCGAACGCCTCGAGCAGACGCGAGTGCTGCTTGTACTTTGCGATCACCTTGCTCGATGCCAAGTCAGACACCTCGCCAAGCTCGCGGGGGACGGGGACCTCAAGCGGACGTTGAGCTCGCAAATGCGAGTACAGGGCGGTGGCAACCTCGAGGGGAAAGCGACCTCACGGCAGATGGCGGCGGCGACCTCAAGCGGACGTTGAGCTCGTGGACACGAGCAGAGGGTGGTGGCGACCTCACGGAAGAGGGCAACAGTGACCTCGAGCAAACATTGAGCTCGCGGACGCGAGCAAAGGGCGGCGGCGACCTCGAGGGGAAGGTGAGCTCGCGAGGACGTCTCGATCACATGAAAATCACATGACCAAATTTTCCATCCTCCTAATTATCCCTTCCTCCATCTTTCCCATCCGTCGTCAAATCTCGTCCTTGCTAGTAAAGAGGGCCTAAGAGTTTGAATGTTGATTCGTCTAGTACCAAGTCTGTCCTGCTAGTCTGGTGTGTTTACAGTTCAAATTTGGCTGTTTAATCATGAATAGGTGTGAAATTATATTGGCTAGCTCTTTACTAAAACTTAAGTACATATTCAATCTTACTTTATATAGTGATACATTTTGTAGTCATGAATTAAATCTATCCTTCAATGAACTAAAACTTAAGTACGTATTCAATCTTAATAATTGCTTTATATATTGATACATTTTAGAGTCATGAATTAAATCTATCCATCAATGACCCAAGCAATCCGCCAACTAAATCTATCTTTTTAATTTTTAATAATAATTCTATAATTTAAATATTGTAATATTTTACAATAATAAGTAATTCAGAATATTCAGATTCTAGGTCTTACGTTTCTATTAATATTAACACTACCTTTGATGATAGTCGTTCTAGTCATACAATTTTAAGTAGGTGTTCATTGACTAGAATGCATGCCTTCTTTAAGGAAATTCCACAAAGAAATGATTTGTTAAAAATCTTAAGTGACACACCCTTTAGATAGCTATGCCAAGGAGCCTCAATTAAGCTAGATGGATGGCATCTTCAGTATATGGTGTCTACATGGTATGCTGAAAGAAAGGGTTTTTTGGTCAATGGGAACTTTGTTCAATTTCAAATAAAAAGATTTGTCACTCATTCTTGGTCTTCAAGGAGAAGGATAAATTATTGATTTTAAGAAACTTCAGCTAACCCTACATTTCATGCTAGAGAGTTTGGAAAAGGTTTTCAATTCAAAACCGTACAATTGGAGAAAATATTGAGAAACCTTTGTGCTAGACCGTGTTAGTGTTTATGCCCTAGGACCTCAGGATGGTCCATTGGGATATGTGTATCACATCTAGTTGATAGATGAGTTATCCAGGCATTATCGTTGTCATGCAAGTTTGTACATCTGTGCATATGTACATTTGCATATACAATGTCCCTAAGAGATAGATTTTATCTAGTCTCTGTGTTTATCCCTGGTCGAGAATCATGGTGGATATGGGACAGCTATGATTTGCTTGAGACTAGTATATGCGCTGGTTGAGCACGGGTTGCTAACGCAGGCATATGGGTATATCAAGGGAGATATATTGGATCGACCCGCCATGAGGATTCATCTCAGTGTCACGAAATGAATATCACAGTGACAGAGTTGCATTTGTCCTAGACTTGAGGGCATTGGTATCTCTATATAGTGATTGATGTACTTTGATGCAACCCAACGCTTCGCCGTAAAAGGAAAGTCATAACAGTTGTCATTGGGTATGTCATAACCTACATGAGGGATTCAATGTGTCAATAGAGGATTTGCCCCTTCCTTACAGGGAAGCTTGATTGTCCATGTGGCCCCTATATGGATGACTGAAAGTGTATGGTCATACCCAGGTGAGAACCTGATTTAGTCATGTCATATTATTGGGATTAACAAGTGTGACACACTTGCCCAATCTGGACATCAGTTGGCAAAAGGACAAGGCTGCACTTGTACTTTGTCGCAGATTTAGGGGATGTCGATGATGCCCACTCATTGCTTGTGATGATTTAGTCATCACTGCCAACGTCTGAAGAATCTACAGGGTCGCACACCTAGACACTCGAGTTCTCATACTGATCGTTTAGCCTCTGATCGAATCATTGTATGATTCGGATCTTTTCGGGAACTGATGCATTGAGACTTTTATAGAGAGGATGATATTTTATTTTAGTTCATGTTTGACCACTAGTTGACCCTAGTGGACCACGTTTGACCTCTGTTGACCTATGTTGTCAAAATGAGTCAAACAAGGGTCTGGGTGCAAGTTTGGGCTTGGCACATTAGTCACATGAATAAAATAAAATTATTAATTGGCAAGAGAATTTTTCTCTTAGCTAATTAATAAGCCTGAGTGCAATTTACAATTAATTGCGTCTGCGGGGATTCGAACCCATGACGCGTAATTGTGAGTAGGCGCCTATGCTCTTTATCCCACATGGGAAGTATCTCTAGTGTGCGTCTGGCTCTGCTATTATAAATAGAGAGACCCACCTGGGAGATTCTTTGGTACCAGACTCTTCTCTTGTCTCTAGTTGTCGCCTCCCCTCTGCTCCTTGGCGTGAGGGTCTAGGAGGTGACGACAATAAAAGTTTTTCGGCATCAAAGGTTGGGACAAGTGGCAGTGCTACCCACTCCTTATCACCAACATCCCTTCTTCTCCTTGGCAGTGGCGCAAGTTGAGAAGGCTAGAGGCGTGGATCTCATCTTCCGGGGCTAGCACCCAGCGCGGAGATTGGAGAGGATTCGAGGAGTCCGTGTGTGTGCGATTGTAGAGGACCGGCCCTTGCGCGTCTTCATCATCGGCCGCTTCTAAAAGTCGCTTGATAAGGTACTACCCCTATCACATCCCTTGTATTCTTCGTAAGTCGGTCCTTGTTGAATTAGGAATCTCGTTTCAGGCTCGCTTCTACTGTTTTCGTTTTCTTATAGCCGGGGATTCCCAACAGACCGGAGATTCAGGAGAAGTAAATAGTAGTAAAGTTATCAATTTTATATATCTTCAACACTTAATGGTAATACTTTTGGTCGAAATAACAGTACTTTCATATTTTTTTTACATCAGATTTGTTCAAAGTGGTATAACACACAATCTTAATACTTAATATTTATTTTAAAATTTATTAAAAAAATTATTTTTAATTATTTTTTTTGTTCAGCAATTGTGCCCAAGGAAGGGAAATGGGCAGCTACTGCTCACACGCCAAGGAGAAGAATGTTGTTTCTCGCTCGTTGACATGCCTTCGCCGAAAGGGGACTAGAAGTTAAAGAAGAACACCAGTCGATGTTCACCGCATTGGGAGAAGGGATTGGTCGCTCAGATGCTGAGATATGCTTGAAATTTGTTTGTGAGGGTTTTGGTGGGAAAGAAACCTAAAACCAGGTTAGGTTCGGGAGGAAAGAACAAAATTTCTAACCTGGGTATTTAATTTTTAATCAAAAAAATTTTAATTTTTTTTTAGAAATGATCTACACATTGTAATCTATTCAATGGTACTAATATTGGAGTATTTTAGATTACGTATATTTATAACATACCCTAAATATTTTTATACAGTAAATAGTATTTTATTTTTTATGCAATAATGTTTAGGGTATTTTATAAATACACATAATCTAAAATATCCCAATATTAGTACCATTGAATAGGTTATAATGTGTAGACCATTTCTCAAAAAATAAAATTTAAAAAAAAATAATTAAAAATTAGGTACCCAATTAGGAATTTTACTTTGGGGGAAACAGGCGCCATCAGCTGGAAATGGAGTCGGAGATGGAAGAAAAAACGGGTGTCATGCCATCACGGAAGTAGAAACAGGCGCCATCAGCAGGGTTTTTAACTACGTTAAGATTACTTCAAGATTCGTGCTGGGAAGGAGCTTTTCGATTTATGTTATTAATCAGGTAGGACCCTATCCATCTGCCGATGGTGCCTGGGTAGAGTCTGTGACTAGTAAAATTTCTCGTAATCACGCCATTTTGTAAATAATCGAATGCTAAAAATATTCTTCTCTTCTATGCTTGCTGTTCTGGAATAAGTTGGCTTGTGGCAGTAGAAACATGCACCTTTGACCTTTCACTTGTGTGGCATGATCTGGCACAACGAAACGAGAAATCTTCCATGAAGATCCAGTAAGTTACAAAACTCTTCTTAAAGTAAGAAACGGTAAAAAAACCAATGAAAATGAAAAGAATAGGGAAAACGAAGAAAGGATTCTCTTGGTTTGCCATGGACTACGAGGTCCAAGACCCGTCTACACTAATCTCTTCAAGACAAACACTACCAAACGAAGCATCAGAAAGCGCATTTTTAGTTGAGAAAAAAATCATTAACCAGTACTGAACCAAATTGCCAGAAAGAAAGGACCAACAAGAAACAAATGCATGATTGTGAAAGGAATTGCGTCCAAGTTCTGTTATTTAATAAATGCAACAGGAAAGCTGCAAGTTCATGGATAACATTAAAAGAAAACTCAAAAGTCATCGTCGTCTTCCTCTGCGATATGCTTAGCAAGCTCCTGCTCTTGCTGTTGCCTTTCCCGTCTCTTCTCTTCACTCTCCTTCTCCTCGCTGGAGTTTGGTGGGAACCTCAGCGCTCGCACAGCTTCGTTGTGCATGTTGAGGCAGAAGGCGATCCTTGAATTGAATGCAATTTGAGGTTCGTTCGTGGAGTAGACATCCCCAGTCTCCTTCGAAACCACCCATCCATTGGCGTGATCTATAGTTGCATCTATCGCCCCGTCTCTAATGGCTTTCGCCACTATGCTCTCTGCATCAGCCACAGGATCCTCAGAGTCCAATCTCAATTTCCTAGCCACATCAGCTAGGGAAATTCGAGAGTATGAAATGCTAATATTGCGGAGTCCAGTTCTTATCACGTTGTGTCGAAGTCTGACAATAAGATTGTGAGTCCTATCCGAACTGAAAGCTCCTGAGAACTTATCTGCAACAGTTTTAAATAGCTCCAAATCTCCAATACGTACAGCCTAAAACAGAAAAAGGGAAGCTTGAAAATCCAAGTCTGCAAATGAATAGTCTCAAATCTCAATCAGCAGATACTAACATTCGTGAGCTCAAAGTATGGTGTCAACGCCTTCTTCATGCCTTTCTGCATGAAAACAGTTCTCTCAGGGATCTCACCGAGGAGCAAACGGACGATAACAGCCCACTTATTGCACTGGATTTGAAACCCGCGAGCAGCAACTGGTGCTTTCCGAGAAGCTTGCAGAAGGCTCTCCTTGGCATCTGTGTATTCCAACTGAATGGTTCGTATCTTTCCAAGATAAAAGAGATACCGACAGAACTGCAAGGAAACCACATAAAGCATCCATACTACAATTATACTTCCAAATTGTTAAAAGTTGTTAGATCAACATAACATATGCCAGGTGGATATTATCCGAGAGAATAGAAATAAAAGAAATATCTTAATTCACGACACATTTTCAGATTGAAGCTGACACCTTGGTATAGATATTACCTGTTGATTTGAGTGTGCCTCAAAACGTGGTGCTTTTGACCTCAGCTTTTCTGCCTGGTCATACAAGTTATAGTGGAGATAGTTGCGAAGCAGAAGGTTCAGAAGGGTTTCCTGCAACAAGAAATACCATAATGAACTTTCATGAAAGGCATACAAGCCCTTTTGCCTGACAAATCAACCAACCTGTCCTAACTCATCACGCCGTAAGGTTGCCATCCTATGCAATGCAAGAAGAGTCCTAATAGGAAAAAAAATTTCACGAATAAGTGCAAAGTTTCAAACTCCCAAGTATTCTACATATTGAACAAAAGTCTCCATACCCACGAATTTCAGCAAGACTGTTTGTAAGTTCATAACTGAATGAGTAATAGAAGTACAAACGGGCAGCTAGAACATCCACAGTTCTGCGGTTTAGGTTCCTTAGCCGAGCAATGCTAGCAGCAGAACATGCTTTAGCCTATCACAAGAAAAAGGAATGAAGAGGATCAAGAAGTTCCGTCATTCAAATTCAACAAGGAAATAAAGGAAAATTATGTTATAGAATCACCTCATTGTATCTTTTTTGGTCGATTAGAAATATGAGTACAAGCAAGTAACAATATATTTCAAGCTCTGGTATAGCATGCTTTGCAGGACCTTTAGCTGCTGAGGCTGCAGTATCCACATCCATGTCATTCTCATCATCCTTACAAGGAAAAACACAAGCCAAAACATTGCCAAACTTGTCAGTGCTGATCAATGGTGCAGCTTCCAACAATTATAGTACAAGTAAATCATCTGCTTCCTTTACATATAAATACAGAGAAAGAGAGAGAGAGAGAAACACATACATAGACTTCAGTAAATATCATTGCAAATACAGTACCATACACAAACTTTGAAATGTGCATCTGCAAATGAGTAAATCCTCGTTCTAGAAGCAGCCACAGTACGGCGGGTAAGGTTTCACATCCACATACATACATGAAGACTATGGCTACAATCCATTCAAATATACAAAACATGATATATAGTTATATAAGCGGTGGTGGCCCTAAGTTAGCGATGCCATATCATCTTGGAGCACATACAACAGTAGTTACAATACCAAGATAATACCAAGAGTTGATACATAATGGTGTGTAAAGGTAAATAAGCAACGTGATAATAGTTTTCATGCTCAAGTAAGACCACACATGGATTTCAGATTTCTCTTATAAAGATATTCTAGTAGATTAGAACATATGTAAATACAGCTACAACAAATTTATTTCAGAACATTTATGCGATAAACAGGATTAGTCTCATCAGCAAGTGATGAAATAAGATTGGTAAAATTAACAGCAACACTATATGAAAACCTAATGAAAATGGTTGTCAAGAGAATTGTCAATGAGCTAAGATCATGCAGCAGCCTAGTTAGTTTGCATTGTAGTTCATCTAATTTGAGACAACTATGCGTATACAATCCCACAAAAAAATAATGGGACTAGGATGATTATAAGATGTTAAGGATACGAGTCCAATTTTTTCTATTAACATATGGGCACAATGAGCAAGACAGTCAGCCATATCACCCAAAAAATATGTATTTGCTCCAGATGAACTTCATTTACTATGAAAGCAGTGTTAAAATTCACACACCAGTATGCTGCAGTGGTTATGCACCTATCACAGTACAATTTGCATACTTTCTAGTCAAAGCAAGCCATGAGCAGTTGAATGTTGTTTCATTTGTTAAAAAAATAGTTGCTGTGGTACAAAACTAAGAAGGCTCCACAACAGTTAAAACCTAAGCCACAATGCCAAATACAGAGAACCAAATTTGGATTAAGGTTTCAACCAACAAGGACTACATGCTAATTAAATGCACATCTTGATTTTAGCCTCCAACCCAATTATTCAAAAGAAACTCCAACCCTATATTAGAAATGAAAAAACATCAGCTTCAAAGATAAACAGTCAAGTCAATTAGATAAGAAATACAGCCACCACAAAAAAAAAAACATAAAAGAACAAGTCAACAACCCTTATAATTTCCTTAAGGGTTCTTTCATTTACCCATAACCGCTAAATTATACTATAAAGTAACAGACCAAACAAAATAGAGGATCAGATGAAAAAATTACATGATGGAATGAAGAAACATAATTTAATTGCTCATTAATCTGATTTCAAACTTGCTTAAGACTAAAAATAAAGTTAAGAAAAGCTACATACAAGCATTGCAATTAACAGGTTATGCTTTGTGACTGATAAGGACTATAAAAAAGGTCTTTATATTTTAAAGCAAAACTGACAGATTTGTCCAACTAGAACTTGAACCATGCATAGTCAACCATTCATCAAACTAGCAAGTCAAGGAACCTACTTTCTGAAGTTCAGATGTTTGCAGAAGCTGAAGCCACAACAGCCACAGGTTATGCGTTGTTACTTTGAATAAATCAATAGTCCATACGTAATTACAATTTGAATCAATTTAACTATATTTGGTAGAATCATCACCCATCATATGCATTTTGCAATACATATTTTTCATTTGAACTGCAATTAATATTGTTTTTCTTGCTTCTAGATTCAAACGAGTTCCATCTCTGACTAGTCCTAAACAACCAAATCATTGTGTTCGATTCAAATGTACACCTCACATGCACGATTTATTTAAGAAGGCAGAATCAGATAAATGTTCAGCCAGTGTCCTTAGAGATTCCCCCATCTAGCATTACAATACTATCAAATGTAAATCTAAACATTATTATTTTTCGAACCCAAATAAACCTATGCCGATAACAGAAAAAGCAGAATCAGGTTTAGTGATGTTATAATCTCAAATAGGAAAAAGGAAAAAAAAAGAAACCACAGCAAGACATTTCCGAACCTAATTCCTTGTCATTGTGCACTGAAACTAAATCATGAAATTCACTCTCAAACCGTAAACTTAAAAAATGTCATATTCTTTAAGCAGCGTTGTAGTAAAGGAATCAACAAAGTCTTTACCAAACAAAAGAGGAAAGCAATATTCTAGAAGCTACGGCTGAGTAGAGATTGTACCTTGGGAAGATAGGAGGAGAGCTTAGCATACGCCTCAGAACCCGAGGCGAGTACATGGCCAAGGAACACGGACAACACAGACGCCTTGAGCTTTCGACGGAGCATCATAGTGAGGCGGACCGCTCGCACGATCCGGCGCACCTCCTTGGTCTGCGCGCCACTTTCAATCAGGGAAGCGATATCCTTCAAATCTGAATGCAACCCACATCAAAAATTCAGCCAATCAATTTACAAAATGAAAAAAACAGAAGAACGTGGAGATAAAGTGCGAGGATCGGAAGAAAAATCTCTTTCTCTTCTTCCACGGTTAGGATCCGTACGTTGAAAAGTGGAAGGAAAGGCGGCGGAGGGCACAGAATTGGACGTCGCCTGCACCTCCTTCATCTCCACATCGGCGGTCATCTTTGCTCCTTCTTCTGCTCGAAAAATCAGCAGATTAGAGGAGAGGAGAAAGTGGGGAAGATCTGAAACAAAGATTGGGAGAGACTTGCGATCAGGCGAAGTCGCGTGGGATTAGGGTTCCATCGCGAAGAAAATTACAGTAAAAAATGCGTGGATCTTAAAGCAAATCTCGTACACGACTCACAAAGCAGTAAAAAAGCTGGAATAAAGTATTAAAGTTGCTGTGTCGTTTTAGACACACAACTAGAGGTGCCCATGGGCCGTGCTTGGGCCGGCCAGGGCCCGGGCCCGGTTCCTGGCGGGCCATGCCTGGCACGGCCTGTTTACAATCGTGTCGTGCCCGGCACGGCACGGCTGAGAAAATTCTAGGCCCAGCACAGCCCGCGGCACATTTAGCCGTGTCGGCCCAGGCACGGCTCCGGCCATTGCGTAGCACGGATCTGGCCTGCGGGCCAGATCCGGCACGCGTGCTACGAATTCCCCACGGGCCGACTTTGGCCCGCTTCATTAAAATATATTTAAAAAATAAATAAAATATTAATTAATTAATTATATAAAATAAGAAAAATTAAAAAAAAGAAATTGAGAATGATGTATTTTGCACAAATGTTTTTTAAAAATATTAAATTATTATTTAATTAATATATAATTTTAATTTTAATATATTTTATTAAATTAATATTAATTTATTTATTAACAACACTAACAACACATGACTAAAGTTAAAACCAACTCGATTAAATTTCATATTCATAAATTTTTTTTAAGCTTAAATCAATTGCTGACATAATGGGCATATACAATTGACCCGTAGCCAGCGACGCAAGCAGCTACTATAAAATATGTGCGAGCATTGTGTTAAGCATACTTGCTCTCCGTGCTCCATCTTCTCTATGCATATTGTGCACTTCATGTTTTCAACTCTACCTCTTTCTTCAATAATAAAAAACTCAAGTGACTCTTGTGCTTGGTTTGCTTCGATATATTGCTCCGGCTCATCGTTGATATTATCACTGTCCTCCTCACTATCACTATCATTTATTTCAAAGTCCTCAACCTCTATCTCAATCTCAACCCCAGAAGGGGAGGGAGAAGCTAAAAATTCTTGTCTTGCATGATCAGATAAGTGGATAAAGTATTCTTCGAACCTGAATACATCAATTTTTCCCCGCTGATTTAGCCAAGCCCGTTCCCTTGGCTGTGGTTTCGCTGGATAGTAGACAGGGATAGTGGGAATCTCGTTAATCCATTCATGCGCGTCACTAATTAGATGACGAGGCATTTGGTTACCTTAAGAGAGTCATAGTTACTCCCGCCGTTTACCCGCGCTTGGTTGAATTTCTTCACTTTGACATTCAGAGCACTGGCAGAAATCACATTGCGTGAGCATCCGCGGGGACCATCGCAATGCTTTGTTTTAATTAAACAATCGAATTCCCCTTGTCTGTACCAGTTTTGAGTCGGCTGTTCGACGCCCGGGGAAGGCCCCCGAGGGAGCCGTTCCCGGTCCGTCCCCCGGCCGGCATGCGGCGACCCGCTCTCGCCGCGGGAGCAGCTCGAGCAGTCCGCCGATAGCCAACGAGTTCGGGACCGGGACCCCCGTGCCAAGCCCTCAGAGCCAATCCTTTTCTCGAAGTTACGGATCCATTTTGTCGACTTCCCTTGCCTACATTGTTCCATGGGCTAGAGGTTGTTCACCTTGGAAACCTGATGCGGTTATGAGTACGACCGAGCGTGGGCGGCATTCGGTCCTCCGAATTTTCAAGGGCCGCCGGAGGCGCACCGGACACCGCGCGAAGTGCGGTGCTCTTCCGACCGCTAGACCCTACCTCCGCCTGAGGCGATTCCAGGGTGGGCGGGCCGTTAAGCAGAAAAGATAACTCTTCCCGAGGCCCTCGCCGGCGTCTTCGGACTTCCTAACGTTGCCGTTATCCGCCACGTCCCGGCTCGGGAATTTTAACCTGATTCCCTTTCGGAGCTCGCGCGAACACACGCTCTCTGACGGGCTTCCCCCGTCCCTTAGGATCGGCTAACCCATGTGCAAGTGTCATTCACATGGAACATTTCCCCTCTTCGGCCTTCAAAGTTCTCATTTGAATATTTGCTACTACCACCAAGATCCACATCGACGGCCGCTCCGCCCAGGCTCGCGCCCCAGGTTTTGCGGCGGCCACCACGCCCTCCTACTCATCGGGGCTTGGCGCTCGCCACGATGGCTGGGTATGGGTCACGCGCTTTAGCGCCATCCATTTTCGGGGCTAGTTGATTCGGCAGGTGAGTTGTTACACACTCCTTAGCGGATTTCGACTTCCATAACCACCGTCCTACTGTCTTAATCGACCAACACCCTTTGCGGTATCTAGGTTAGCGCGCAGTTGGGCATCGTAACACAGCTTCCGGTTCATCCCGCATCGCCAGTTCTGCTTACCAAAACTGGCCTACTTGGAGCTCTCGATTCCACGGCACGGCTCACCGGAGCAGTCGTACCATCCTACCTATTTAAAGTTTGAGAATAGGTCGAGGGCATTGTGCCCCCGATGCCTCTAATCATTGGCTTTACCCGATATAACTTGCAATCGAGCTCCAGCTATCCTGAGGGAAACTTCGGAGGGAACTGATAGCATCCGCAAGTGCACGGATTTATCGAAGTAATAAAAAGTTATCGATCCCACAAGGATCAGGCGGTCAAGTACTAATTACACAGTCGATCTATATCTGGACGAATCAAATCTGTGGTTTTTGTTTTGAAAACTTCTAATGCAAGAAAACATAAAGGTGGTTTTAGGGTTTGGCTGAAAATCAATTCGGATAAAATCAGGACTCAGGGTTTCACCACGCTGACGATTATGAATTTAGTAAAAAAAATAAATCTTTAATCAGAAAATTTATAGTTTTGAAAGGGATTTTTCCTAAGGTACAGACTACCTCCTCCCGGAGTGTAATCCGGTATCTATTTACATTAATTCCCTACTCCCGTGACAATTAACATAAATAGACTCATTAAATTCTGTGAAAAACCATGGTAATCCTTCAAATGAATCCGAACTACTCCCGTGATCGGATTCACAAGTTTGAAAAGAATAGATCCGACATTGCAATTCACCTCCCGGTCCTTCTCGCAACGTCTAAGGCAAAAAAAATACTTGATCAGGGTAATTTACGGAATAAGCACAATTCTAATCAAATCAAATCTATAAAAAATCATGTCAAAGATTTAAACAACAAATTCAATCCATAAATCGTCAACGGGCTATTCCCCAAATCCCAAAATTAAGGTTACACGTTCATATTCAAAGCAAACAGCATGTTTATCGATGAATTCAACATGTAAACTCTCAAAAATCGTGCAAAGAGACACTAGGATAGTAATTAGAACTCTTCCCCTTGATCTGGTGATGAAGATGAAGCAATCAAACCCCTCCTTTGCGTGATCTCTCGCCGGAATTTTGCCCTAAAACTGATTTCCGCCGCCGCCGCTATAGCCCTTTGTTTTCGTGCCCAGAAGCCCCCGAAACCCTTCCAAAACCTTTCCTTTTATAGTCTAATCAGTATAGAACCCATGTGGGAAGGTTTCCGGAGAGTTTGGTTCAATTCTGGTTTAATTTGGAGTCGAACCGAGTGAGAAACACGAAAAGCGGACGTTTTTACGTCCCGTGATGAAATTACGGCCACGGCCGTGATTATCGCTGTGTGTATATCCCTTTGGTCACAGAAACTTTTATGGCCCGTGATAGATTCACGGGTTCGGCTGTGAAAGTCTTTGATCACTCCGACACTTAGCCATTTTTCTTCTCCGCTCGTCGTTGCGTTCACGGCCGAATCTGCAGTTACGGCCAAGGCCGTGAATGCTTCGACTTTCATCGTTTTCGCTCCAAATTTGACTTGTAAGCTCGTGATTTCCTCGGGAATTGTGTTATGGCTTCAAAACTCACAAAATCTACCATTTTTGTGCCTTTTTACCTACATTTTCAATAAAACCAAGAAAAGTGAAGATTCTGTGCAAAGTAAAGTAAAAACATCAAAAATAGCACAAAATCATGTAAATAAGCCCAAAATATGATCTAAAACATAGGCAAAAACACTATATAAATGCAACACATCAGGAACCAGCTACTAGATGGTTCAATTAGTCTTTCGCCCCTATACCCAAGTCAGACGAACGATTTGCACGTCAATATCGCTGCGGGCCTCCACTAGAGTCACGTTCGACAATACTTAAAATAGCGATTCTCCATTGATCAACATTGAAGAAATTTGAGGTAGACGTAAAGAAGATTAAACGTTGAGAATTTGGCAGAATGATAATTATCTTCACTCTTCTATATCTGCCATTTTTCTCTATGCCTCGTGCTCACCTGCAAGACTGCAAACACAATTAACAAAGTAATTGAAACTCACGTGATTAAGAGGAATGTAATAAAAAAATAATTCAAACTAAAATTTTGTGTGTGAAAATGTAAGTAACTATCTAGAATTTATAGAGATAAAATGAGTGTAAATTTACAAATTTATCTTCTATTTTATATTATTAAAAGAGAATAAAATAATAATTTTATAGCTAAAAGACAATTATACCTATAAATTTAATTTTTTTAGAAACTTTAGGGGGGTATAAATGTAAAATAACATAGGTAATAATTTAAATTTTGGCGCCAAAATAATAAAAAAAATATTTATTACGCGTGTCGTGCCTGGCCAGGCCCACGGGCCGTGAAGCCTCGGCCCAGCCCGACCCGAGCCAGGCCACGGGCCGTGCCGTGCCCGGCCCACGTTGTGCCGGGCCGTGCAGGCCGCGGGCACGGCCCGGCCCGTTGGCCACCTCTACACACAACCTCACTTTATTTCTAATATTTCTCTTAAATTTTTCTTAATTATAAAAAGAATAACTAAATTGTTCTGATTAATTTTAAGGGAAAAAATATTAAAATTTTAGAAAAAATAACTAAAATTCTTAAGAAGATATCTTACATCTAGGGATGGCAACGGGGCAGGTCGGGTGTTGGGCTAATGGGTCTCTCCTATGTGGAGAGGGCCCAACAATGAAAAGCCCATTAGGGCTAAGTGAATATGCTGGTCTAGAGGCGTTTAGCAGAGAAGGGGTTTACGAAACAAGAGAGAGAATTGAGTTGGAGGCGGCTGGAATTTCTACTCTGCGTATCTGTGATTGATTTTACGATCGGAATGTCATCCGTGGTCCGATCGAGCTGATTTTTGGACAGCAGCCGAACCACCTGTTTGTCTTAGTTCTGAACGGTGGTGATCCGATTTGGAGGTACAAAAGTTTCTCTGCTAAGCCCGAACATTTGCTGCATTTTTTTGGTTTTCTGTTTTTGCTGGGCTGCAATAGTTTCTGTGATCAAACGCACGATCGGCTGGTCATCTGTGATCCGATCGTGCTGAAATTTGGACATAAGTTAGAAGACTCAATAATCTTTGCTTTCAACGGTGGAGATCTGTTTTTATGGTATAAATATTTCTCAGATTTATTCAAAACGTGAGTAATATTTGGGAGACTGTTTTTGGTGATCTCTTTTGTGATTCTCTTGTCAATTTTTATGATTATTGGAGTTGTATACTCCTTGTAACAAATTTGGACGCCTCTTGTATTTGTTTTACAGCATAGTGGAGATCTTTGGGAAGACTTTGTGTCCCGTGGCTTTTTCCCCAGTCAATTTTGGGGGTTTCCACGTAAATCGCTTGTGTTCTTATTGTGTGATTGAGATTGAGCATCATCTAGCATCTTTGTTATTGTGATTTATTTATTTTTCGTTGTGATACTCTCCATACGATCCCCATCAAGTGGTATCAGAGCCAAGTTACTGATGCAAAATCTGTTGTATTCAAGATATAGACGTTAGCTTACGCTGTTTGTAGGGTACGTACGCTGTTTGTAGGGTACGTACGTCGGTGCTTAGCGCCGGGGCATAGTCTCTCAGCCTCTGTGCCAATCGCTCAGTTTTGAACCAAATTAAACACTTAAAATGGAGAGTGGTTTTACAAAGATGGTTTGTTTGAATAGTTCAAACTATCACATATGGAGGAACAAAATGAAAGATCTTTTTTTTGTTAAGAGATTGCATTTACCTGTGTTTGCAAATGAGAAGCCTGAATCCAAAAGTGATGAGGATTGGGAATTTGAACATGAGCAAGTGTGCAGTTATATCCGACAGTTTGTGGATGATAATGTCTACAATCATATTTGTAGTGAGACAAATGCACAAGTTCTATGGAATAAGCTTGAGACATTATTTGCTTTAAAGACAGGTAATAATAAATTGTTTTTGCTCAAGAAATTGATACAGTTGAAATACAAAGAAGGAAATTCTATGGCAGATCACTTGAATGAGTTTCAGGGTGTGATTGATCAGCTCTCTGGTATGGGTATTAAATTTGATGATGAAGTTCTTGGTCTTTGGTTGCTTAATACTTTGCATGATTCATGGGAGACATTCAGGGTCTTCCTTACTAACTCAGCCCCTCATGGTGTTGTGTCCTTGGAACTTGTGAAAGGAGGTGTTCTGAATGAGGAGATAAGAAGAAAGTCTCAAAGTTCTTCCTCACACTCAAAGATTCTCTTTACTGAAAATAGGGGGAGAAGTAATCGAAGAACTGATAAGAGCAGAGATAAAAGTAGAAGCAAGTCAAGATCAAAATATAAGAATTTTAAATGTCATCATTGTGGAAAGCCAGGACACATCAAGAAATATTGCTACCAATGGAAAAGAGAGAATAGAGGTAACAATGACAAAAGTGAGAAAAAGCATGATGACCGTGTTACTACCACATCTACTAGTGATGATTTAATTATTGTTCATGAAGTTGAAGATGCGATAAATTTCACCTGTGATGAGACAAGTTGGGTGGTAGATACAGCAGCTACTCGCCATGTTACCAGCCATAGAGAGTTCTTTTCTTCTTATACTGTAAGTGACTTTGGTGCATTGAAGATGGGCAATGATGTTGAATCAAAAGTTCTTGGCGTCGGTGATGTGTGCTTGGAAACTAGTAGTGGAGCACAATTAATATTGAAAGATGTAAGACATGCACCTGATATTAGACTGAATTTGATTTCAGTTGGGCAACTTGATGATGAGGGGTATCATAATGACTTTGGAGGAGGTAATTGGAAACTCAGTAGAGGATCACTTATTTTGGCTCGTGGGAAGAAGTATTCTGGTTTGTAAAGGACACTGTTTTCTATCTCTAAGTCAGTTGTCAATGTTTTGGAGAATGAAGAGGTCCCTCAGTTATGGCATAAGCGTCTCAGTCACATTAGTGAGAAAGGACTTGATTGTTTGGCCAAGAAGAACTTACTTCCAAGTGTAAAAAGTGCAAAGTTGAAGAAATGTAATCATTGTTTGGCAGGAAAGCAAAATAGAGTTTCATTCAAGAATCATCCTTCTCCCAGAAAGTCAGATCACCTAGAGCTAGTACATTCAGATGTTTGTGGTCCTTTGAAGGTACGATTATTTGGTGGTGCTATTTATTTTGTCACCTTTATTGATGATTATTCTAGAAAGCTTTGGATATATGCTTTGAAAACAAAGGATCAAGTGTTTGATGCATTTAAGAAATTTCAAGCCCTTGTTGAAAGAGAAACAGGAAAGAAGCTTAAATGTATACACTCTGATAATGGTGGAGAATATGGTGATGCCTTTGATGATTATTGCAGGTTACAAGGCATCAGACACTAAAAGACTACCCCGAAGGCTCCTCAGCTTAATGGGTTAGCTGAAAGGATGAATAGAACCTTAATTGAGAGAGTTAGATGTTTGCTTTCAGAAGCAAAGTTGCCAAAGTCCTTTTGGGGTGAAGCCTTAAAGACAGTGACTCATGTGATCAATCTATCTCCTAGTGTACCATTACAAGGTGATGTTCCTAATAGAGTATGGTATGGTAAGGATGTTTCTTACAATCACCTTCGTGTTTTTGGTTGTAAGGCTTTTGTACATATCCCAAAAGATGAAAGGTCAAAGTTAGACGACAAGACCCGTCAATGCATCTTCATTGGCTATGGTGAAGATGAGTTTGGATACATGTTTTATGATCCGGTAGAGAAGAAGCTTGTAAGAAATAGAGATGTTGTGTTCTGTGAAGATCAGACTATTGAGGATATTGGGAAGTCAGAGGAGACTTCCAAGAGTTGTGAGATGAGTGTTGATCCTGCTTCATCAACACTGTTGGATAGCATAGTACGAGATAGTCCTCAACATCAAGGGACAGAACAAGACATGGTTGATGATGATGTTCCTACTAATCAAGTTTTTGATCAAATCTTGCAGGAATCTAGTGATATGGCTCGAAGGTCTTCTAGAGAGAGACGACCTTCTATTAGATACTCCTCTGATGAGTATGTACTTCTCACTGAAGGGGGAGAACCTGAGTCTTATGAAGAGACTATTGAATTTGACCAAAAGCAACAATGGATTGAAGCCATGAAAGATGAGATGAAATCTCTGTATGACAACAATACCTTTGAATTGGCACAACTACCAAAGGGTAAGAAAGCTTTGAAGAACAGGTGGATTTATAGGTTAAAGCAAGAAGAAAATGTCTCACATCCACGGTATAAAGCTAGATTGGTTGTTAAAGGCTTCAATCAGAAAAAGGGAAATGATTTTGAAGAGATCTTCTCTCCAGTTGTGAAAATGTCATCCATCAGAATTGTGCTAGGCTTGGCTGCTAAGCTTGATCTGGAGATTGAGCAAATAGATGTGAAGACTGCATTTCTTCATGGTGATTTGGATGAAGAAATTTATATGGAGCAGCCAGAAGGTTTCACAGTCAAAGGGAAAGAAGATAATGTGTGTAGATTGAAGAAGAGCTTGTATGGTTTGAAACAAGCTCCCAGGCAGTGGTATAAGAAATTTGAATCTGTCATGATTGAAAAAGACTACAAGAAAACTTCTTTAGACCATTGTGTTTTTACACATAGATTCTCTGATGCTAATTTTAACATATTATTGCTTTATGTTGATTGAAATGCTTATTGTTGGTCGGAATGCTTTCAGAATTGACAAGTTGAAGCAAGAGTTGAGCAAGCATTTTGCAATTAAGAATTTGGGTCCTGCAAGTCGAATTCTTGGTATGCAAATTGTGAGAGATAGAAAGGCAAGAAAGTTATGGTTATCACAGAAGAAGTATATTGAAAAGATACTTCAAAGGTTCAACATGCATCAAGCTAAAGCGGTTAGTACTCCACTTGCTATACATTTTAGGCTTAGTCATAAGCAAAGTCCTTCTACTGAGAAAGAGAAGGAAGATATGCAAAAAGTTCCTTATGCATCTGCTGTTGGTAGTTTGATGTACACCATGGTATGTACAAGACCTGATATTGCATATGCTGTTGGGGTTGTTAGCAGATTTATGTCTGAACCTGGAAGAGAGCATTGGAATGCAATAAAATGGATTATGAGATATCTTCGAGGCACAATTGATTTAAAACTCTGTTTTGGTAGTGATGGACCTACTCTAGTTGGTTACACTGACTCTGATATGGCAGGAGATATTGACTCTAGGAAATCCACTTCTGGTTACTTGATTACCTTTGCAGGTGGTGCTGTGGCATGGCAATCAAGGCTGCAAAAATGTGTTGCACTGTCAACTACATAAGCAAAATTTATTGCAGTAACTAAAGCATGTAAAGAATTGCTTTGGATGAAAAGGTTTGTGGAGGAACTTGGCTTTGTTCAAGAGAGGTATGTTTTATTTTATGATAGTCAGAGCGCTATTCATCTTGGAAAGAATCATACATTTCATTCTAGATCAAAACATATTGATGTGAGATATCATTGGATACATGATGTGCTTGATGAAAAGTTGCTAGAACTTGAGAAGATTCATACAGATGATAATGATGCTGATATGTTGACAAAGCCTTTGCAGAAAGAGAAGCTTGAGACTTGAAAATTGATCGCCGGATTGGCAAACCTCTCCACATAGTCGAGAGGGGGAGAATTGTTGGGCTAATGGGTCTCTCCTATGTGGAGAGGGCCCAACAATTAAAAGCCCATTAGGGCTAAGTGAATATGCTGGTCTATAGGCGTTTCGCAGATAAGGGGTTTTCGAAACAAGAGAGAGAATTGAGTTGGAGGCGGCTGGAATTTCTGCTCTGCGTATCTGTGATTGATTTTACGATCGGAATGTCATCCGTGGTCCGATCGAGCTGATTTTTTGACAGAAGCCGGAGCACCTGTTTGTCTTCGTTCTAAATGGTGGTCATCTGATTTGGTGGTACAAAAGTTTCTCTGCTAAGCCCGAACATTTGCTGCAGTTTTTTGGTTTTCTGTTTTTACTGGGCTGCAATAGTTTCTGTGATCAAACGCACGATCGGCTGGTCATCTGTGATCCGATCGTGCTGAAATTTGGACATAAGTTAGAAGACTCAATAATCTTTGCTTTCAACGGTGGAGATATGTTTTTATGGTATAAATATTTCTCAGATTTATTCAGAACGTGAGTAAAATTTGGGAGACTATTTTTGGTGTTCTCTTTTGTGATTCTCTTGTCAATTTTTATGATTATTGGAGTTGTATACTCCTTGTAACAAATTTGGACGCCTCTTGTATTTGTTTTGCAGCATAGTGGAGATCTTTGGGAGGACTTTGTGTCCCGTGGTTTTTTACCCCGTCAATTTTGGGGGTTTCCACATAAATCGCTTGTGTTCTTATTGTGTGATTGAGATTGAGCATCATCTAGCATTTTTGTTATTGTGATTTATTTATTTTTCGTTGCGATACTCTCCATACGATCCCCATCATCGGGGTCGGGCTTTGTCATTCCCAACCCAATCATGACTTCCCCAAACCCATCCCCGACCCTAACCCCGAACCCGACGGGTTTAGAAAACTCAACCCCACACCCGACCCCGCGGGAAAATCCGACCTCGACCGGCCTAAAAAATAAGTATATATTATAAATAATATTTTAAAATTATTTTTCATTCTATATTCATAATATATAAATAAAAAATATTTTATATAAACTATACAATCATTTTTATATCAAACTACTATAAATTTAGTACCTAAATTATTACTTAGAAGGGGTAAATTTATTATTTTAATGATCAGGGCGGGTTTGGGATTGCGCTCGCGGCGGGTACCTGAATTCTCATACTCGACCCCGACCTGACTTATCCCGAGTTTTCCCCGAATCCGATCCGAGACCCAATCAACTCGGGTTTTCCCCGTTGACTTCAGATCGGGTCGGGTTGAGTCGGGGCGAGGATGAGTTTTCTTGTCATCTCTACTTACATCAAGTTTTACATAATATTGATAAAAAATAACTTAAGTTATACGGTAATACCTAAGTTCTACTATAATTATACGTGATTACATTTTTAAAAAAAAATTTCAGAAATAATATTGAATTTAATAAATTTTAATTTTAATTTATTAAAATTATTAATTCTATACAATATTAATCCTAAGTTCTATTGTAATTATAGATGATTAATTTTTTTAAAAAAATAGAAATAATATTGAATTTAATAAATTTAAAATTTAAATTTATTAAAATTATTAGTTTTAAAATTTAAAGTTATTAAATTTCCCAAAGAACCAAAATTGCTTAAATCATTAAATTACAAAAATGTATACATCAATTTTAAGCCAATTAACAACAATAATTCATGAATAATTTCAATAAACAACAAACATCAATTTGATAATTTCGAGCAAATACATAGATTTCCAGCCAGTCAAAAAAATATTACTTATAAAAATTAAGTATAAAATATAAATTATTAAATTAATTAATTATGAGAGTTTATGATTTTCCTGAATCAATTTTTGGATACCACTCCTAAACAAAAGTTAGATACCAATATCAAAATATAGAAGTATCAGTACAAAGTATCAAAGTTTTAAATATCAAAATTTTCAATACAATACTTTAATAGCTCACCTCTAATGCTTAGAGATTATTAGTTATTTATTTTATTTTAATAAAAAATAATGAGTTTAAATGAAATTTTAAGTATAATATGAAAAATAAATAAGCTAGAAAATAAAAAAAAATGACAGATGATGTACAACTAATGCTTCTTTCGTGCTCCACATAAAAAAAATAAGTTACATACCTTTTGGAAAAAAAAAATATTTCATCTCCTCTCTTATTACAGAGTCACAATATTCTTTGTATCTACTAATTTCAGGTCTACTCTATTAGCCTTTTTAGAAATATGTTTAAAATTTATATTATTGAACTTAGAGATCCTGAATATGATTTCTTTTTTAATGTTTCGGATTTGTGGTTGTAAATCAAAAAATTATATTCTTGAACTTAGAGATAAGGAATATGATTTCCTCTTGGATTTGTTGGATTTGCTCTATGGAAGTGTCCTTCTATTAATTAGGTCAGTTAGTTTCGGCCATTATCTCATGCGTATAGCAAAAAATGGTCGAGTATAAGCACACTCTAGCATGTGTATAATGTTAACATTAATACTAAGATTATAATTTATAAATATTTAACAATAGGCATGCTAGAGTAGTAATTCAACTTAAATATCAATATAACTTAAATACAAAATATATTAGTGATGAGAGGCGAGAGATTTGTTAAGCGCTGACTAGGAATTGCTAGCTTCTAAACTAAAGTTAAAACTTGCTCAAATTGATGTATCGGCGGGTCTCGGATTACAGTAAAATTGATTGTCCGTACTGTCACTATACTATAGTAAAATCAAATCCAATCTCAAACCAATACAAATGAAAATTTTCAGCCAATTTAAACTAAAATTTTAAACTTTCGTCTAAACTGGATTTAGGATAACCACACCTGTAAAGAACACTGGTTTAATCCTCCATCAAACATAGTGTACAGACTAAATTAATCTAGAGAACAGAAATTTCTATGTCAACATATTGTCCCGCTCTTATTAAGATTCTAAAATGACGCTAGTTGCTTTGAGCGTGCTTTTATTCATATATTGAACATCCACTAGTTTCAGTTCCCTGCTGCATCTAAATTTCCTTGGGTAAAAGTGGATCGATAATTTTCCTCCAAGCCTTGTACTCCGTCAGTGAGTCAGACACAGACAGTGGCATTCCATTAACAAAATAGTAGGGCGTGCCTGTCACGGCCCTTGAACATCCATGCTGCAAAGTTGTGGAGTTAATGGGCCATCAGATACAATAGATTACAGGGAGAAAGAAGAGTTACTCGCTTGATTGCTAGGTAGAGTTGGTAGACCACTCACCTTGAAGGAAATCCTTGTTGTGGAGTCGGTTTCTGTAGAATTGAAACCAGCTAGAAATGATGCATGTGAATTCTTGCCAACAGCCACAGTTGCAAGCCTAGCAATGTCTTCAACTATAGAGGCTCTTGTTAGGTCATACGTAGGTTTGTTGTAGTACTTCCCCTGTTTTAATAGCAACAACAATTGAAACATAAGAAATGATGCACTGGTTGTCATCTGAAATATGTACTAACTTTTGGTATTTTGCTTGCTTAGAAGAGAGGAATCTGTAAGCCCATACTATGTTATAGTTAAATGAGTATCCAGTCACGATTGTTTCGTGCGACAAGATAAATCTGATCGTCTTTGGAAATGACATGACTACTGAACCCGATTAGCTGATGATCTGACACATCCCCGGATTTTGTTTTAGTTGGACAGAGAGGATCGACTCCCCGATGTATAGAGAAATCTGGATGAACATATATTCCTAAAGCAAATGCCAGAGATTTCACAAGATGAGCTAATTTTAGCTATACATTCTCAACTGAAGATTGCATCTTAATCTTTATATCATGAGTACAACCATATTGCACCAAAAATGACATGCTTTCCAGGTTCACTTTATCTAAAGGAAAGTCAACCATAAAAGTTATTGAAATCATTGTATGTCGTCAGAAATTTCAAAGAATTATCAAACCTCTAAAATCATTAGTCACAACTTTCTATAATGTTCAATGCAGGGTCTAACCGTGGCATGTAAACCATCAGCTTTAGGGAAAAGGATCTCAACAAACAGGACATAGCATTAAGCATAGTTGTTTAGTAACTTGAAGTTACTAACTTGCACATTTTAGGTTAATAAGAATCCTTGATTTAATTGATTTTTGTATTAAACAAAAAAACTGATTTTTTTGCGTTGCACAAAAGACTTTACCTGAAACTTGAAGAAAAGCTCCAGCAATGGGAATGTTGAAGAAGAGTTTAGCTTATTGGCAATGTGAAGTGCACGACAAGCAATAAAAGAATTACTGTGGTAACTGCAACACCCCAAACCATTATGAGAGAATTATAGATAGTAGACCGGATCAGAGCATGAAGCCATTTTGTGCGAAGGGGTAAAAATGCTGAAAAGATAGCTAATTGATCCGTCTTACTGTTTGCACTCATATCATCCGTAAGTATTACTACATTATTCAAGAATTAAAATGTGTAATAACATATTATTTCAATTCTCAAGCGAGTCTTCAGTTTTTGCAATTACTTCTCTTGGCATTAATTTGTATCGAGTAACTTCATCTACATGATATCTTTTTTAAACATATCCAAACCATTTGAACTATTTTCCTCAAGTGTATACCATTTCAACTAGTGCAATTATTTTTACTTCAAATTTCTTGACAAAACAAGATCATATCAATCTCAAATGCTATACATAGTTTATTCAACTTGGAAACTATTTGTGCTTTCATTGTAAAGCATACAGACCTCATCAGCTCTTTAGTTGGCAAACTTATCATGCTGCAACAAAGGGAAGACTATTTCTAATACAAACTACTACAGCATAGTTAAAACAGTTTTGATTCGATTATAGCAATTGAGATATGTGTACTCTCACTTGAGCACTTAAGAGTGTTTAGGTTAGTTTACCAAGAATTTGAGTAAGATTTTGTTCGTAGTATTTTTTTAAAAAAAAAAATAAATTCTGAGGCTTGTAAGTTGTATTTTGGTACACTAACATTGAAAGGGTGAATTTCTTTAGAAATTCAAACTAACAAGAACTTAAATCATTTGATCAATTCAATGCTATATTTCACTAAACATAAATGAATTTACCAAAACAAAGCAAGGTTAGGAACAACCCCCATGAATTAGAGTAATTCAAGTCAAACTTTCTCACAACTTTCAAAAACCATCACCATCCATATAATTTTTAGTTAATAAAAAAATAAATATAATTCAATAGCAATTTAGAACCTTAATCAACTTTAGAGTAGCTTAAGCACATGCTAAATCCTCTTTAAAATAGCTTATATTCATTCCATAGCAATCTGAATCTGATTGGATATGTGCTTAAGTTTTTTCTAAAAGCTAATTAGATTTATAAACTATAATTCATTGCCATGTCATCTTGATTTCATTAAATGAAATGTTATTAGATATGGTAGTTCTATTTTAAACAAAGAGGAGGCTTACACCTTAGCAAAGAAAGCCATCCTAAAACCAGGGAAAAAAACCCATCCAAACTAATCAAAGACACAAATCAACGCCATGAACACACATCAATCCAAGAAGAAGCAGGAGAAGGACACTTACGGAAGGGCAAAGGGGTGGACGACGAAGGAGACGCGATGGGAGTAGTAGTGCAAGGCCACCTTGAGGGCCCGCCACGAGTCTCTGCTGTCAGGGCATAAGGGATCGAAGAACGCCTCCACCAGCACCGACTTCCCCCACACGGGAGCCGCCCCTTTGTACACAAAACCATCGATCTGCGCGGGGATCGGCACCTGCGCTTCAACGCAGCAGCGCAGAGCTAAGATAACAAAACACAGCGCCGTGGCCGCCGCCGCCGTAGCCCTCTTCTCCATCATCATCGTACCAGTCGAGCTCCGGACTTGATCCCCCTAGGGCATCTTTTATAGGACACAACTGTCTTCCATTCTATTTTTAGCTGGAAGAGGAAGCGGCCACATCGCCACCACAACTCCATGCGATGTGACAGGTTTGTACGTTGCGTTTTTTTCTCTCGATTGGATCGGTAAGTTAAATTTGTATTGACTTTCTTACAGTCAACTAGCGGTGGCGCCAGCCTTCCTGATCCTGGCCTCCGCACCTTTGCTTTCCAGCCTGAAGTGCCTGGCGAAGAGGTTAGGCCAGAACACAACTCCGGCATCCTCCCTGGCTCAGGGAACTGCGAACGCCGGCGCCGCCCCTCAGATCGGAGCCCTTGCACTTGAGGGCGTAAAACCCGTAAAACCCCTCCAGGTAGATCAGAATCAGATCTTTACCCAGCTTACGCCATTTCTTCTGGATTAATCTAAAGATGGAAATTCGTTGCATACGAATATACGATCGGTCCCACTCTAAAACGTGCGACAAGTGGAGTAAGTGGCGCCTCCCATTCTGTTTGCGAGCAACGACAGCATGTGTCACGGATTACGTCAGCACATCTGCTCCGATAGTCCAGTTTGTTGCAGGTTGCCTGCACAGCGAGCCCTCTCCTGTTTCCAACCTCCACCGACACGTGTGAGCATCACACGCGGCATAGTCCCACATCGCGCCCATCCATCCAGCAATCCTGACCGTCGGATCGATCCATTACTCCCACCTACTGTCCGCCCACTCGCCCACGGTTCCAGGTTCTCGGTGTCGCCTCAGCCCGCCGAAAGGCGGCAACGGCCCTGGTTTGCCCGCACTCCTTTCCCTACAAGGACAGGAGCGGAGGAGCTCGAGGGAGAAAGGGCGCCAGTGAAGATCGGTCGGTCGATCGATCAGTCGATCCGGCGATCTCTGGATCGACACCGATGTGGATCCTGCTGTTCATGTTCATTGCCCTTTTCCTGGTGTGCTTCGGGACGGGCGTGACGTTTGCGGTCTACTTGTGCGTGCTGTGGGCATCGATGTTGGGGGGCGGAGATCAGGGGGAGGCGCCGTCGCGAAAGGGGCTGTCGATGGCCGAGCTGGAGCGGATCAGTGGGGCGGTGGACGGCGGCGCGATGTCCGGGCAGGAGTGCGCGGTGTGCCTGGAGGACATCCGGGACGGGCAGGCGGCGCGGGTGCTGCCTGAGTGTCGCCACGCCTTTCACCGGGACTGTGCCGACCAGTGGCTGTCGATTCACCCGGAGTGCCCCCTCTGCCGGGCCCATCTCCACCCTCCTCCGCCGCCACCTCCGGTTCCCGTTCAGATGGAGGCGGTGGTTATTGTGTAGCTGCTTGCGAGTGATTAATTATAAACTTTTCGTCTATAAAATTTTTGTGAAAAAATTTCCTTAGCAACTCTGGAAATTTTGGAGCACAACCCCAATCTCAGCGTTAATAACGCTTTGAGATTCGTGTGCTGCACGATTTTTAATGCATAAATAATAGACACAAATCACGAGGTACAAAATACGAATTAAAAGCGTTATTAACGCTGAGATTGAATAACGCTGAGATTGGGATGTGCTCCAAAATCCGGTTGCTGAAATTTTTTTAATTTTTGTAGAGGGTGAGACATTAAAATATAGATAAAATAAATATAAATCTAATTCTTCTTATTTTTCACGTATTCTATTTATTGGGTACGCTATTTGGTTTAGAATAAATAATGCATAAATTGAAAAAAAAAAACTCAATAGAAAAAAAAATGCCGATAGCAAATTGTATGAATGATAAAAATTATATACGATATATGTAAGCACTATAAAACAATAAAAAGGAAAAAATTCATCACTATCTTATAAATTTTGACAATGCAGCACAGTATTATAACACAGTACAATTTAGCACAATTATAAAACAATTAACAGCGGAGCTAAACAAACCCTAAATAGAGGCAATACAACATCGAGCGAGTAATGGCAAGCATGATGCGATAGCAAGTGGCATTAGCAAAGCAATAGTAGGTGACACGAGTAACGTAACAATATTATATAACACTAGCAAAGTGATTGCAAGAGACACTAGCAAAGTGGCAATAGGCAACATGAGCAATGCAACTGAGTGGTAACTGGTAACACTAGGGAAGCAACTGTAGGTGATATACTACCTGTTTGGCACAGTCAGTTAGTTGCTTTTGCTGGTCTAGATAGCAAATTTTTAAAAAAGCTAAGGTGTTTAGCAATCTACTCCTTGGTTCCAAATTCAGAAACAGCTTGAGTTTGGAAAAGCTAGGAGGAAGTTGCTTTTGATTACTTTTTAGCTATAGTAATATATTCTTTTTGCAGTTTATGTCCACAACTACATTTGTGTATTTTTTATACAGTAAAATTATTATTTTAATAAAAATTATTATTATTTAATTTTTTTTAATATAAAATTATTTATTACTATTATTTTAGTTTTATTTTTGAATAATCCTTTTTAATAAATTTATTTTTAAAACTATTATTCATTTTTTTAAAAATTTAACCAGCACAATATTTCACCCTAACACCATTTTAACTTTTCCAACTAGCTACTTTTCAATAAGCATTTTTGTAACCAACAAAAGCTAAATATTTCAGCTGTGCTAAATCAAGCCATAATCAAAACATCAACAACAAACAATAGTAAAATACTAGCAAAGCATCATTAGTAGTTGACTATAAACAGCTTAAATAGAAAATAAGAAAAAAAAAAAGAGATTAGTGTATAATATAATGTATGTAGTGTATGGTACTGTAGTGAGTACACTAAATACACTATATACATTATAACACTAAATAAACTTTAACAATTGAACTATAATATATACTGTAACACTACATACTATATACGCAACATATACTATAACATTATATATAATATATACATTACATATACTATATATACTATATACACTATTAATATCTACTATATAGTAGCATAGTATATATAATGTGTGTATTGTGTTATAGTATTATTATAGTGTATAGAGTATATATAGTGTTATAATATATATAGTGTATGTTACTCATATTTAAATCCGAATAATTATTATATTATAATATCTATCCTTTTTTTTTGTCCAAACCCCTTTTCAAACTCGATCCTATTAAAATTTTTTCTACCTGATCACTATTTTCCATCCCAACCTTGACTCACCCCACCCTCACCCATGCTCCTCCTCGTTGCTTGCCCTCGCTCGATCACCTCTCGCTGTCTAGCCTTTCCTCCAAGGTTCCTCTCACCATTCCTTTGCCCTAACTCCAAGGTTCCTCTCACTGATCATTTCCCTAGCTCCCACTCACCACCTAGCTTGTCACCCATGGGTTACAACTTACAGGTGAGCACGTTAGGCTACTAAGGAAATAATTATAATTTTTAAATTTCTATAATAGAATCTACATGATATTGGCATATCTAATTTACTCTTCATGGGGTAGAAAAACTAAAAACTAAAAACTAAAAGAAAAAAACTTATCAAAAGACTTATCTAAGTAGGAAAATTATCCAAACCAATGCCACTATCTAATTCTCTACCAGATCTATAGATGGCATAAAAATCCATCGTTGCCCGAATTTGACCGGGGAAAACCCAGTTGATTGGGGTCGGGTCTAGTCGGGTTTGAGTAAAACATGAGTTATAAAAGTTGGGTCTGGGGTCAGGGGTGAGATTTTTCACTATCTGCCTTAAACATAACCTCAAACCCATCCTGTAAAAAAAAATACAAATTTACTCTTAAACTAAAATAATAAAACCCTAATATGTTCCTCCTCTCTCCCTTCTGTCCCCTCCTAGCTCCTCTCCTCTATTCCTCCCCTCTCCCTTCTCTCCCCTTCTGGCTTCTCTCCTCCATTCCTCCCTTCTCCCTTCTCTCCTCTCCTCTTCCAGAACCTCTCCTCAGTCTCCAGTTACTCTCTTCTCTCTTCTCTCCCTCCCCTCCTCGTGCGCCTCTCCCTTCTCTCCCTCTCCTCCTCGCGCCCTCCACCTCCTACCCTTGCGCCACCTGCGTTGCCCCACTAGTGTCGGCTGCTTCTACTGCCCATGCCGCCTATGCACTACCCCCGTCACCTGCAGATTGCCCTCGCCACCCCCATTGCCCATTTCACCTGCAATGTTGTGCACCATTGTGGCGTAACCTGTGCTTTACTACAGGGTCGAGTTTTCTTGTGAGTACCCAATTCCCTGATGGGGTTAGTTTTGGAATGGGTTTTCTCAACCCTGATGGGTTCAAGGTCAAGGTCGGGTATAAGATGAGGGTGTCAGAGTCGGGTTGGGTTTGACACTCTATGCTTGCAGGATCTAATAAAACCCTATAACTGAGTCAATTACAAAGTGCAAAAATTTATGTAATAACTCAAGGACTAATCCCTCTATGCACCAAAGTTTATGATAACATAACCAGCATAAAAACTATTTGAGGTGTTGGCTCAATCTTAATTATCCTTCTAAGTGCCTGAGTTCTAGATATTTGCTTATTCTAATTCATGTTATATATAAATAGACGGGTCGGATCCCCTTTGATCTAATTCCACGACAGAGAATCGGTGTGGCATAAAGTGAAAATTGGGAGAGTAGAGCGAAATCCTTGTCTGTGGTATTCTGAATGTGTAACCTAGGCAATGAAAAAGGGGCCAGATACTGAAACTAGAGGAGCTATTTGTTGGTTCACCAAACCTCGACCCAGCGTCATACGTTCTCCATGTCCGAAGGGGTCTAGTGTCCAGCTACCGACTCTCCCTGAAATTGCGCGGAAGAAATAGAAGTTTGAGAGGGAATGCCAAAAAAACCTAGTTCACTCATGGGATCCCCGGCTTAATTGTAAAAGCTGAAAACTCAACATCGGTCTGTAGTTCAACAAAAATAAAAATCATTACGCTTGATCGATAATTTGCAACCAAAATCCATTTTACTTGTTATTCGATTACCCATTTGTGTGATTTGATCATCGTAAGGCATCAAATAATCCTAAGTGAAACAAATAAATAAAAATAAAAAATCGCGATTCGAGCAAGATTTTTTTAATAGATTTTTGTATAGAATTTTGTGAGTGTGGGTTTTGTCCATATAAATACAAATAAATACATAAATAAATTAATAAATAAAACAGATAGAAGAGGAGGGAACCTGCGTCGAACACGATGTGGGCCTCCGCGGCTTCTTCATTTTTCACGGCCGCTCGCCTCCCGCCCGTAGTCCCGAGGTCAAGAGACAGCCGCCGCCGCATTCGAGCCGAGGCCTCCGCCTCCTCCCCCTCCCCGGTGTCCCACGCCGAAGAGCGGAAGAAGGTGGTGGTCGTCGGCTCCGGCTGGGCCGCCCTCGCCTCCGCTCACCACCTCTGCAAGCAGGTCTTATTACGGGTCTTCATTTATAGGATCGCATGAGAATCATATTCTGATTTCCCCCCGTTTCCCTCTCCCTAACCCTCTTCTGGATCACGTCATCTGCTTTCAGGGGTTCGATGTCACTGTCCTCGAATCCGGAAGCGTTCCCGCCGAAGAAATCGGCGTTAGAGGCATGTTATGCCTTGATGCTGCTCCCTCTTTTTGATCCCTAGAAGTTCAATTTTTTTTCCCATCTTGCTTTATGGATTTCAAGAAAAGAAATTCGTTTCAACTGTTGCATCTTCGTAAATTCTTGCTAACTATTAGTAGCTTTAAGCTTTTCGGTTTGGTGATCTCTCGTGACTAAATAATTCGTACGCGTTTATTCGAAATGGAATCCGTAGCTGTATGCCATGCCCATATGCAGGATTTTGGCGTCCATACCGTAACTTATTCTCTGCTGTTGATGAACTTGGACTCCAGCCTTTTACCAAGTGGACCGGTTCAGCGCTTTACTCCCAAGAAGGCATGCAGGTATTCTTTGATTTGTACTACTTAGGATCATGGGAAATGTAATTGAGTTTTCACGTTGGTGTCTGCTCGTTTCTAGCTTGGATAGAATGCAGAGGAATCTTTAGTCTTTATTTACATATTATTCTTGTGATCGGTGACTATGTCAGATAAAGTTTCTAAAACATTTCTAGTAATTACGATCTTTATGTTGTGGCATGTTTGTGACATGGTTATCTTATTAGTTTGCATTGATATCTGCTCTTCAATATTCAAATGGTTCTTTATTCGAGGGAATGAGAATGAATACTGACACGTAAGAATCTAAAATAAGAAATAAGTGCATGTCATTTGATGTAATTTAACATGTTGCTATCGCATTTCAGCGTGGAGCCAGATGGTTCCATAATTTTTCGTCATACTAAATTTTTGTGATTTAATCTTTTGATTGCTCCATCTCACATTATTCAATCTTATTAGGCATGAGATCTAGACACATTTTACTATTATTCTCTCACGTCGACGTTGAAGCTTGAGCTTTCGTTTGATGGTCAATATATGTCACACTCTTAGATCTGATAAATCCACAAATATGATTAAATTTTCTAATAAAAAATGAACTGAGGATCAATTATGAGAACTATGAAACAAAATATGCTGAACATGATTAACTCAAAATACATCTATTACCATCACCCAGGAGGCAACTTAAGCCGCATATAAGCTCATGTATCTGCATGCAAGCCTAAAGGCAAGCTCAGCGCAATTATATAAACAAGAGAAAGCTTTGCACACCATTCTCATATACTATTCATGTATTTTATCTACAATGTTATTTTAACATGTAGTTCACCACTTTTACAATACCAAAATCTCATCCTTCAAGCCCCCAGTGATTTCTTAGTACCCACAAAGCATGTTGTCAAAGCTATCATGTACATAGTTTTAAACATACGGATTGAGGAACAAATGCAAAACAAGTAATCAATAACTAAGTAATAAACAATCCATGAAATTGAGAATATTAGTCGGTCCAAAAAAAATATACAAGTTTCATGACTTATAATATATCTATTGAAAATATTAAACACAAGTTTAACTTAATGAATATGTATCAAGCAAGATTTGATTGTTTCATTGTGGGACATTTGAGCCACGGAGGAGTATCAATATAGTTAGATATAACATATCAATTGCATGATGGGAAAGTATTATATGATATAATTCTCCTACAGGAACCATAACCTACCCTCATCAAGGTGTGAGAAAACATGTTAACTTGGAGCTTGTCATTGGCCTCTTAAACACACTAGATAATAAAATTCTAGAGGTAGCCCTCATGAATTCAAGAGGTGACCCCCACTTTTAGTATGACATCTTGTTCTATCTAGCACTTGGATTTGCATCTTCAATTTTATTTGGGATCATAGTACATTTCCACTATCACCAATTAACATTAACAAGCAAATCATGTAACATTGATTTATGATACAATTAAATCAAAGGCAACATCTATTCAAATCCAGTTGAAACTTAATAAGTATGGTTTACATAATGATATAAGTTACTACTTCCATTTCCAATTGTAAATCATTAGGGTTTGAACTATTTCTTACAAAAATATATATCCATGATCATATAACCAAAAATCAGGATCTTATGGTATGATAAATATGGGAACCTATAACTTTATCCAGAACTATTTGGTGCGATATTAGTGTCAAGACAAAGGTATATAAGTCTAGTTTTCGTAAATTTTTTTTTTTTTACCTGTACTAGAGTCAAGTGCATGAATTTAAGCTAAAATAGTATTAATAGGTCAGTATCACATAATTGAAAATTTTAGATGAGATTTGGATTATGGAATTGCTACATATGGAAAACAATAAAACATGGATTCTAATGGAAGGTATCTAAAACTATATTAAAAAAATAAACTTTTTTACAATTTGGAATTCGTATGAACAAGATATGAATTAAACACTAAGTAGGGATGGAAACCCTAAAATTATGAAGGTAGATCTTTAGGTTCAACCTATCATGGTCAAATGATCAAATCAATTAAATTTGTCTTGAAAATATACGATATTGGACTGAAATGAAAGATAATTAAGTCAACTCTACAATGAATTGGATTTCATTTGATTTTGATTAGTGTATCAAAATTTGCCATGATTATAGTAGCGAAACAACATATTTCTAGCAATTAAATTATTATGATGGAATGCCATGGCATAAAATTTTCATCCATGGTATGAATTAATAAAACTTCAAGAGAATATTGTTTATAAAATGATATGAGAGCATTGATTATGATTTGTAACAATAAAATTGTCCAAATTGATAAAAGACTCTTTGCTTTCATTGCTGTGTATCATGTCAAGTCATGTATCTTCATAATGCTTATGAATAAAATTGTTTAGTCTTATATTTTATTTCATAATATAGATCTCTGAATTAAAGGTTCTCTAAATTTATGGGTAATTAACAATGAGCGCTTGCACTTATTGGAAGCCGGATCCCATTAAACAATAAGCCTTATCAATTTAAGGTGAATTTAATAAAGGTCATATTACATTTCCAATGTAACACTTTTTGACCCCACAAAAATGAAACCAATCACTTGCCTAAGGAGTCAAAATCTTTTTCTTTTTTTTGTGTTTTCCCCTTTTTTAATCATTCAACCCTTTTCATATTTTTTCCTTAGACTATGCACTAGCAATGAGCTCATTTTGTCAACTTTTCCCACTTTTTAGCTCATGTGAATCAAATAGCATGAGGTGGAATTGCTTGGTTGATTTCTACCACACCTATGAAACATGAGGTGGCTTGGTCAATGTTTCCTTTGGCCTAATCCTTATCCACTTAACTTGTTTCACTTCTTGTAATATCTGGTATGTCAGGTGAAAATTTCATAAAACCCTTAAAGGTTTCTTCATACATAACTCAAAACCTTAAGATTGCAATTTGCAAAGTACTACTATGAGTCTATGATAGTATCACATTTTGTGAAGAATCAAATATATAAGCATAAAACTGACTTAAAAGTATTACAATAAATCCTTTTTATACATACCAATATGTGGGTAGCATGACATTGATAATTAGTGGAAATATTTTTGTTTACTTTAACTTTTGATCTTAACAACCACAACTAGTGATGCCTTAATTAATAACTGTTAACTTAGCCTTTTTTTTCCTACTGTCATGACTAGATCATTCTTGTGCACAAATTTTCTGTATATACTAAACAAGTTGATTTTTACAGTTTTTTTAATTGGATTTGTTTGGGGTTATACTCATAGAACAGCGTGTCCTTCATCCAACATTGTGCAGGTTAAGTTTCCAGTATTTCAGGATCTTACTCAACTGCCGACTCCTTTTGGTGCCCTGTTATACCCTGAAGTATGGCTGAGAATCGATTCATGTTCTGCTAAAATTTAGCATCTTAATAGAATTATTTTTCAGTTAAGCTGCGATCCTCTTGTTTAACTCTTGTTTTATTGTCCATCCAGTTTGCTAATCTGCCTCTGTTGGACCGGTTAACTTCCATTCCCACTGTATCTGCAGGTATTTTTTAGTTCTCAATCTCACAGTAAGGTCAGCTGTTTTGAGCCATACTTTCATTTTTTTTTCATTATTGAGAAATTAATTTTCAATGGACTAATATTTTCTTGATTCATAGTTATTGACTTTGACAACACTGATGCTGCTTGGAGAAAATATGACACAAGTGAGGGAATTATCTCTAGTGAGGCATAGAGCGATAAAATTGTCCTACGATCAGACATACGGAGTTTGATCAAGGAATTTTAAATGACAGTGACTGCAAGGGAACTTCTTAAACAATTTGGGTGCTCTGAAAGGCTCTTCCGAGTGGTTTTTGAACCATTACTTCATGCTGGTTTGTTTGCTCCAGCTGAGCAATGTAGTGCTGCTGCAACCTTGGGAATGCTTTATTACTATATTCTTTCTCATCAGGTCATCATTTTTCTTCATTTAGCATTATCCATCATGTAATCTACTATCTTCTATTTGCAAAGTAGATATGATATAGTCTTCTATGACAATTAATTTGTTGAGATCTTGTTCTCTGTCCTTCTGCAGAAAAAATTTGATGTCGTATGGTGTCGTGGATCTGTTCAAGAAAAAATTTTGTTGCCATGGATCGAGTCAATGAGATTAAAAGGCTTAAAGATTTATGAAAATAAAAGCATCGCAGAGTTTATTGTAGATGAAGATTCTGTTTGTGTTTCAGGGGTAGTGTCTGGAGAAGAAATTTATAAAGCTGATGCATTCATCATAGCTGTTGGTATCTCTAGTCTTCAGTCCATTATACGCAGCAGGTAGTTCAAAACATTACCATTGCATCATTTGGAGAATAAAGAGGGATTGTTTTGTTATTATTTCAAGTAGGCTGCATCAGTACTGAATCTTATCTATACATTACGCCGTACCAGTGGCTTCTTTAAGATGCCAGCTCACCTCTAATTTTAAATACATAAATTATATGATTTAGAAATATTGTATGGAAGTTCTCATTCTTTCCTTTCTCTGACTGAAATTGGTGTAGTTCTGTGCTACAATCACGGCAGGAATTCCTAAAAGTCCTTAACCTTGCTGCTATTGATGTGGTCACTGTTAAATTATGGTTCGATAGGAAGGTGAAAGGCCATGCTTATTTATTTGTCTTTTAGCATATTTATAGGAAGATTGAACTTGCACTAACTCCATGATTCATAGGTCAAAGTTCCAAATGCAGCCAACCTTTGCTCTGGATTTGACGATTCAGTTAGCTGGACTTTCTTAGACTTGAATTCAGTGTATGACGAATATCGTGATGCATCAGGAACAGTTTTGGAGGCTGAAATTGTGAGTCAACTTCCCAAAGTATATTAATTTTGCTTGGCTGCGATAATAACACCTTTTCTTATGACTTCGGGACCTTTAGATTTCTGAACTTTACTTTTCTTGTTTTGTTCGATGCAGTATCATGCTACCCAGCTTCTCCCATTAAATGATGAGCAAATAGTCGCAAACCTGATGGCTCATCTTTCTAATTGTGTGAACGAATTTAAAGGGGCCATTGTGATACAGCAAAATATAGTCCGTCATGCCCAATCTGCAACTCACTTCTTTCCAGGTAAACACACCACATTATCATACCATGATTCTGTAAACTTGATACATAAAGTTCCACATGCTTCAAGGAAATGAAGTGATTAGACAAGTTATACCAGGAACCCTACTACACACACTTCAAGGGGATGTTTTGTTTGGCCCATAACCTCTATAAGGTTTCGATGATTGAATTTAACAGTCAAAATCAGTCTGACTACTCATGGTGTACGAAATTTAGTGACAACTCTTTTAAGGGGAACGAAAATAGGGGTAGGTTGTATCAAATTTAGTATCAAATTGACAATTACTCATGGTGTATGAAACGGATTCCATATCACTTTCATTTTTTTTCCAATATTTCTTTAGAAGCAAACATGATAAGTGGCATTTCTTCCTTTTTCATCCTCACGTTTTCAGGCTCTCACTTTTCCACTAAAGTAACACTGTTAAAATGTCGAGATAAATTCTACATCACGGTTCTTATATCAGACTAGAGTTTGAGTCGAACTGGTTGTTGATTCCCAATTTGGCCAATTTTGGCCTAATTTTTCATAATATTCTTTATGCAGTGAACTTAATATACTTGTAAATAAATATAAATAAATTAAAATTGGTTCAACCAGTCTAATTCCGATTGCTTTCTACTGGCTCTAACCAATTTTGACCTCTTTTTTATTATGCAAAATTTCACTGCTAACACTAATTTGACTGAGGCTTTGAGCAAAATTCCAAATCCCAATCATAGCACATCTTTGAGCAATACAAACTGAGCAAAGTTTTGTATAACGTAATAAAGAAAAAAGGAATCATGTATTTATTCTTTTTACTGAAGTACCTTTTACCATTTTATGCACTTCCCTTCATAATATTGCTATGATTTTAGTATCTTTATTTCATAATCTGACGATGCAAACAATAGACTTTATATTATTCGTATATCACTTGATTAGCTATTTATGCACTTGATTGTTTTGTTTAATTCTTAGCAGTTTAATATGATAAATGAATCACATCAATCTGTAATGAATTTATTTTTGATAAAAATGAATTATTTTTTCTGATAGTTTTAAAGTGTTGAACGTTATATGTTAGATGAAATTTGAAGATACTATTAAAGGTGTTAGCGAGTGATGCTTCAATGCTGTCCTTTCCCACCTGCATAATTTGTATAGGAGCAAATGAGAAACTGTCACTTCAAATTGATATGCAGGTTCCTATAAGTACATGATGCGAGGCTCCACTACATTTCCAAACTTGTTTATGGCCGGAGATTGGATAGTCACTCGACATGGATCATGGTCCAAGGTAACAAATAAGTTTACTCACTGAGAAGATTATCCTTCGAGCGGTTATAAAACAATATATCGTGGTGGAACTGTCCATGGCAGGAGAAGGCATACGTGACTGGACTAGAAGCTGCGAATAGAGTAGTAGACTATCTTGGGGAGGGAGAGTTTGCTAAGATAATAGCGGTTGAGGAAGATGAACCCCATGTTGAAACACTAAGAAGCCTCAATAGGAGAGTAAATGAGCTAAGGTCCAATCTCCCCCTGTTTGATTTCTTTCTCTGACAGCATATATTGTCGGTGTATTATATATATTCTACTGTACTATTCGTATCAAATCTGTCGATTATGACATTATATTTTGATTATATTTCGTATTATCATGTAACATATATCATATTTATCATATCCCTATGTTTACGTTGATGTAAATCAATGAACTCAATAAATCCTGATTTAATATTCACTGCCCATCTTTTAATGCATATCACTTCCAAAAACCTGCGAGGAGATACTCGTAAACTGAGATATGATAAACATGATGTCGTTTGCTTGATATTTAATTTTTAATTTGCTAGCGCAATTTGATATGCCAACAGAACTGCAAACTCGAGATACTTTGTGAAATTCTAAGTATGCCTAATGTATCAGAAAATCTTTGAACATATTTATTTCCCCTACTCATGCCTGATGTTTAGAAATTCCAGACAGTGGATTTGGCTGGGCCATGTTGTACATGATAGTGCTTCTGTGATGTGATGCGATGCGTGATGTATTGAACATTGTCTAATACAAAATGCTGATTCGTGATCGAGTAAGCATAGAGCTCGAGTTTGCATCATATTGTGTTTTTCCACCGAATACACTTTCTTTTTTGAAAAAATTGTCTGAATTACGTCTTTTTCTTAAAAAAAATTAGAGCCTGAATTACATATTTATCCTCAAATTTCCAATTTCAAGACTGTAAAGTCGTTCGAAAGAGAAAAAGGGCATCTTCCTAAATCCTGAATGTCTCATTCGAGTTGCCATGCCCTCTCATCCCTAATTCATGCATTGTAATATACATATGCACTCTAAATTCTGGTGCCATACAGTTTCAAACTTAGAATGTTTTTTTTAAAAAAAATATATTACGTTGGTTCTTGCATTACTCTAAAACAAGATGCTATGATCTTGTCACGGTCACCCCAATATTACATGATAGATACTTCCATAAAAGAAAATTGTTATGTTGATCCTTACGTTATTCTAAACAAGTTAGAGTTGTCTTGTCACGGTCAACCCAATGCGTGATTGAATAGATAATATACATCAAAGCAAACAAAAAATTCCATTCACTCTACAATGATACTAATAACAATGGTTAGTTGGCCCTTGAAAAGACGCTACAATAGTATTGCATATAGTTGATACATATCTTGAGAACATTCAGAGTGAACAAGCTGTAACGCCTTTGTCATCCCAACTACAGTAGTTAAATGTGATGGATGACATTAACACTGCTAATGAAATCTTAAGCATGTGCAATCTTATGAGAAGCACATCTACGTTAGCCCTAAGCCTATACCCACTCAATTAGGACTAACTCAAAATAAGTTGCACACTCGAGGTAAGAGATACAAGGTGATGTGATCTTTTTATTAAAAATAAATTTAATATTTATGAAAGAAGTATCATCCTATTATTAAATTTTACTTTTACAAATAAATATGGAAGCTAGATTTCCTTTCATTGTATACTAGTTCCAACACAATGAGGCATAAATACAGAACTTGATATGGTGCTACGCAAGATTTTAATACATTGGAGACAAACCTCAGTCATAAGGTCTCAGTATCCTTCCCTGCATTCTACATTGTTGAAATGCCAGACAATTTAATTTGTACTCTTTATGCAGCAAATAAGATCGTGAATCTCTCTTATAATGCAATGATTTATTCATCTCCAGAAAGAGAGAAGGAACCAAATTTGGGACTAAGTTAATAAAGATGATAGCTAATGCTTGAAGAATAGAGATTGTTAAACACCACAAGCTTATTTTATGTACAAATTGCTGAGCAACAGTCTGGAAAATGCAATAATGCATTACATATCGGTGGAATCCTCATCAGGCTGGGAGGAAGAGTAGCGGCTGTTGAAATGCATAATCAAATCCAGTAAGTCTGCATTAGCTGATATGAATTCGTCACCTTCATCCGACCTGCTCCGTATCCTATGCAGCGCCAAGATTTGTGCTATCATGTCTTCTGGAATAGCAATGCGAAAAAATCCAGTTTTTCTCGCATTAGTATTTAGCTGGTGATTTTACCATCATTGTCATGATCAATATAAAATCAGCAGCACCACCACCACCAGCAACATGATTTGTCGTCGTTATAGCACAGTAAAAAAAAGAAATCAATTAGAAACTAATATAATATTCACACGTGTGGCAGAGATATACAAAGAGCTTTACAAATTTGCAGCACTTAGAATAAAATATTACATGCTTCATGGTTGTATGCCTGATGTTTACTCATTGTCATATAGTTATTTAAAGATAACTTACTAGTAGTTAATGGTGTTAAGTGTCGCATTATATGTTTATTTAAGCTTTACATAAGAAGAAACTTATATACCTATCCTCTTCTAACTCCTAGAATAAAGACATGATAAAACTATTTTGTTTTCATTCAGGACTACTCTAAAGCCTAGCCACATTTTTTCTCCTCTCTTGAAACTCTAGCTGCTGCAATCTTCTCAACAGTAGCACCTAAGTGACATCACAGCCGTCGTCATAAGCAATTTTGTTGCGGGTGGCAAGCCACCAACAATTATATATCTTTCTCTATCTTTTTTTCTATTTCTTAAAGAAAAAAAAAACATCTTATTCTCCTTGAATCCTAGCCATTGCTACAAAAAGAACTACAACTGTTTCCATGCAGTTCTACCCTTCTCACTGCACTACCCTTGCTGTCAGAAACATATAGTGTCATTGCTAGATTCAGACTTATGGAGTTCTATAATTGATCCCCTGCGATCCGGAAGCCTTACACTAGGCCCTATGGTTCTTGAAAGAAGAAGAAGAATAAGAAAAAGAAAAAGTGAATACCAGTCCGCTGAGGTAGCGGCAGAAGGAAGAGGTGCATGCATACTAGTCCACTGCAAACGTCCATCAACCGAAAGCTCAGAAGCAAAGGAGACAGCAGAGGAGGCGGCAGAAGAGAAGCTGTGGCGCATCATTGAAGCTGGACACATCAAGGGAACTGCATGCGGTGTGGGAGAGGCAACTTGCAAAGGCGAGCTGGACACATCGCTCAAGCAATGGGAGAGGTGAGCAGCAAGGGCGAGCTGGACACATCGCTGGAGGGGTGAGTTCGGTACATCTTCCTCTTCTTCTACTTCTTTGCTCCTCCCACCACAAGAAGCTTCTCTACACTGCTCTACCAATTGGTATAGTACCAGTTTATGCCTAGACTGGTACAGGGTCTTGGATTGGCTTTTTGAACTTTAATTTAGACTATTTTTATCTCTTTGATACCGTCGTGGCATTTGACATGAATCATGTCCTTTACACACCTCAATAATATTGTGTGACTAAGTGCAAAAATCACACCTATTGCAAGGTCAAACCAATGTGTATTATTACATTATTGGCAGTACAAACCGGTTTTATAAAGATTGGTTCTTATTACTTATTATCTCATTAATTGAGACCTACATTGATGCTGAGCAGGACGGCTCTGATGATTATAACAAAGCCATGGCCAATTGTACTCGTTAGAAGATATTGGCTTCATAATCTTTCAGAGGATTTAGTCTCACTTGCATTAACATTTATACCCATGTAATATAAAAACTAGTATGCTGCATACATGGTTCAATTAATAATAATTTTAGAAAGCACCTCCACCAGCTTGATTCCATATTATGTGTGACAAGTTGAGCATGCCAATATCTTAGGAACAACTTGAGGGGAAGTGTTAAGAGTCATCTTAGTTTTTGTATTGTCCTATTGGATTGTCAAGAATAAGATAGTAGATATAAATTATTCTAACGAAGCAAATCATTGGATCCACTTATCTAATGTAATATGTACTTAATAATTTGATACTTTGGGCATTGGATTCTTTCTTTCAAATAGTGGCACTCCTCAAGCTAAACACCATGCATGTGATGTAATAATATCAATATGTCAACACGATGAAAATAAACAACATGCATGTTCAATGACTTTGACTAGTAGGGACTTCAATAACATGATGTTATAGGCGAAAGCACTATAGACCATAATCAAGAGGTTTCCTCCTCAACACATGCTTTCTCCCTCCGATACATATCTTATATACACAAGTAAGTAACGAACTTACCACTAAGTGAGAATTGACACATTACATCTATTTGGTGAGCATAAACATGTGTTAATTAGCTATATACATGCATTCCTCACAAACAAGTAAAGTTCTTATTTGCATCATGTAAATTAATATAAATTGTACATTACTCTATCCGACAAGCAAAGCTATCACTATTGCATGTAAGATAAACTAGCGTGTGCAAAAACAGGCAACAATTAATTGTTTATTTACTGCTTTCTCACATGCAGAGACAAATTGGTCATTTCTATATGTAGCAAATACCTCTTATTTGCAATGTTTATGGTAAACTCAATGTGGTTTACAGAGGTGTGATAAGAGTTATTATCGTATTATTTGTTAGAATGTGATGCTACCACTTTTCTCTAAGCCTTATGAGGGTGATGTTGAAAAATATGGAGACACCATCATCAAATATTTTAATATAATTCCTACTATATATGTTAATATCTTATTACCATCATATATATATTCACTGTATTAAGTATTTCCATATTATATATTTCCTTTACCATTATAATCTAGACTCTACATAGAAAGGCACCATGTAGCCATTTATGATTTAAAGGCAATATAGTTATCCTCTCTTTTTAAATTAAATTTTCATATGACAAGTTTCAATTTTAAGAAGTTACCCTAAGCTGTTATTGGTAACTTAGCTAAATAACAATGGAAACTTAAGACATCCCCTCTCTCCCTCCCTTCTCCAAATGCCCTTCCCCCTTTTTTGATGCCCTTCATTGTTATCTGAACTGTTGTAGAAGCTATAGCCAAAACTAATAGAACACTCCCAAGTGTTTCAACCAATTAGTATAGGTAGTCTTTTAATGTAACATCCACAACACATTTCCTTTCCCCTGCCATTAGATTAGTAAATACTCTAAATCCTAAAACATTTCTCTCTTCTTTTGTCACAACGCATGCTTCATTCTTATAATGATGATGATAGCACATTAAAGCTTCTCTTTTCACATGCCCCTTCATCTTCATACATGCCTCCTGCTTATTTGAGTACCTTTTTCCTCAACGCTAACATCCTTGTGCACAGCCTCTTTATTTGGATGTCATCTTTGCTTCATTATGAAAGTATGCGCCCGTTAGCAACATTTTGTTGTGCTAATTCATCATCTTGTGGTTACAAGGGAGGGTTAAAACTTAAAAGGCATGTAACAAGAAAACATGAGTGAATATGACATCATACTCTTATAGCCAACCCCCATCAAAATATTCTATTATGATTTTCAGCATAAATGTCATTTATCTCATTGCATTTGCTATATATATATATATATATATATATATATATAATATTTACTTTAACATTGTAATCTAGTCTCCCTACATAGAGGTACCACCTATCATATAATCGTAAGGCAATACAATTATCATTTCTTTTTATTTTAAGAAGTGGGAACCTATACACTAGAGCTCTACCTCGTGGCTTGAAGTAAACCACATGAACTTTACTTTTTCCATCCAACTGTTATCTTACCTTTTCTTAAAGAAAAAAAAATGTATAAATAAAATGAACTGCATCCTTAATCTCATCCAAATGCAATGTATTATGAATAGAAGATAAACATACATATTTTTATCTTAAATTGCCCTAATAAAGGATAAGTAGGAAGATTCTTACCTCTTCTAATTTTATAGTTGGAGCTGGTTCACTAGCATTTGGCGTCCATATCTTTATATCATTCTCTAATCCACTACTTGCAAGAACAGTAGCATGAGGGTGAGATTGAATACAGTTGACCACATTTTTATCCGCTTCCATGACACGTAAAAGTATTCCATCTCTCTTCCTCCAAATAAAAATTCGACCACAATCTGAACCACTAGCCACATACTCACAGTTTGGACCAAAGAAACTCACACCCTTGACAGTCTCATAGTTCTGATGTCCCTTGTATACTTGTGGTCCAGTATGATCTCTATCAGCATTTCCACCATTAGCATTTGCAGTAAATTTTAAAGTTTCCTCACGTGGATTTGGTCCAAGTCCTTGATCTTTATAGAATAGATATATTAACTCGTTATTATATGAAGTCAATAGCTCACTTTTGTTGGAGAATGCCACGCCAGTAATCTCAACTTTTTTATTACCAATGAGATGACGAGGGCAATAGTAGTTAACAGGTTGACCACAATCAGTAGATCCATCCCACTTATAAGTGCGAATATCATAAACACGTGCATATTCATCTCCCCCCGCAATTGCAAAAAGATTGGGGCTCCTTGGATCTATTGCAATAGTATTTAAAGGAATAACTCTTCCAATTTCTGATTTGCATGTGAATAACTTTGTAGCCATTTCTGTTCTCAAATCAATCTGTAGAAAGGTAGACAAATTATTAATATAACCAAATTGAATTTAATGACACTAAATAAAAGCAAGAAGAGAAAGATAAACGCCTTACATGTTGAACAAGACCATCTTCACCACAACTATAAAATACATGGGAACTCCCTGTCTCAATAGCTAACTTATGAGCTCGGCTATTATGTAGAGCTAGCAAAGATGTATGTACTTTTCCACCTTCTAATATGTGGGCTTTCCTTACCTAATCACATAAATAAATATGCGCATCAATTTTTGCATAATGCAAGATAAATATTAATAGTGTGGGTAAAGTGTTAGGGCATACCTCACCATCTGCTGCACATGTAACAAGGGTTTCATCATTTGTATAAGGCATGAAACAAGCTTGGAAAACATTGTCTGAATGGCCTGAGTGGAAGGAAAATTTGGCAATGCCAGCATCCCAATTCCATAGAATTACCTTCGTATCATCAGAACCAGAGACAAGAGTATCACCATTTGAATTAAAACTCAGAGTGTTGACACAACCTTCGTGTTTGTTTAACTTTTTGTGTACTCTGAAACGAAGAACAAGGTCCTGTACAGAAATATTTCAAATTCTTTTAGCCGAAAATATCCTAGGAGACAAATAAAAGTATATTGAGTAAACAATGTTGTTCATGGCCATATAGGATATAGGATGCTTCTAATAGCACTTAAAATGCAACAAAAGAAGTTAATCAGCAATCATAGGTGATTCTTAAGTGACATTCTAATTTCCATTGAATTTGGTAAACATTAAAGGATATACATATCCACCATGCATATAAAGTATGCTAGTTTAGGATTGGACTTATTCAACTCTGTTTGGAAATCAAAAATCTTTGTTTCAATTTGCTACAATAAAAAGTAATAGCTCTAATTTGTCACACTTCAAAAGATAATCCTAACATTGGTTCTTCTTAATCTGAAGAAGATTCTATGATTTTCTAGACATCTTAGTAATATTAAAAACTACCATCTGTTTTAGCTTATCCAAAAAATTAAAAACCAATTACCACTTCATTTCAATTGTAGCAAGGCCAAATATTGCAGCAGAAGGCTACCTATTAGAGATATTAAGTTTGGACCAATGTAATACCTTTGCAGCCAAGAAAAATTTGTAAAGTAAGTAACTAGATCTTACAATGTGCAAAACACATAGATAGAAAGAACACAAGGAGAATGATTATGTAAAGAATTGTGTTCCTTATGGGAAAGTAATCATAAGAAAAGTAACAATTCTTCCTAAGGATGGAACATCAGCATTTTATCGGGATGTTTAGCCCATTTACGCTGACCATTGGAAAAATCAATAGCAACTTGAAAACTAGTATTCTGGCTTAGTACAAGGCCCAGTGCAATGTAATCAAATTATGATTCTTACATCTAATGACAGTCCGATTGGCAAAGACGACAATTGCCACAAAGAAAAGATGCAAATTAAAAGGACAATAGTTGCTAATGCCCTCAGGATACCTAGAGATCGAAGAAGAAGCGCTCATCCTTGAGAAAAAAAGCAAAAACCAAACGTACAGAAAATCCCAGCGGTCTCATCGAAGCACGAATCGAGTAGAAACAAATCCTACAACCCAGAATACGACCTCCGATCAAAAAAAAGGGCAAAAGGGGGAACCTCGGAAGCGCCGCAGCGATGGGCGAAAGCTCTCGGGTGGAAGTCTCCGAGCTCGCGGCGCCATAGCTCGACGACGCCGCTGCCTCTGCTGCAACTCCGCTTCATCCCCTTCCGCTCCGCAGCTCCGGCCGCTATGCCGCCGTCCGATCGAACGCTCGAGAAGGACACGACTAGGCTCCCGCGTCGGACGCGTGGTGGGGAGAGAGGGGGCGATGCCTATAGCGAAGGGATTGATGTGGTCGGATTTTGCGCCTGTTCTACAGCAAAATCCTCATCAATAATTATTATATGTGATTAATTATCTATTTAATCTCAATTATACAATTGAAGAATTCCGATCGTCAATTAATTATATTACTATGTCAACATCAGACCACATTCCATTAAAAGATTATTAATTAAACCCATCGTGTATCCGTTAATAGATAACATTAAAATTTAAAAATAATAATTGTAAGGCTCAACCCCGGTTTAGAGGGATGCCCTTCCAGAAATTCTCGATGGCGCTGGGCCAAACCCAGGCCAAAAAGGGGGTTTGGAAATAGTTTTCAACCAGCAATTGACACGCCTCGGTTATTACCTCACTAGCTGCGTCATTGCCCCAAGCGCAAAGATACTTTACTCGGTGTGCCGGCGCCTCATTATAAAGCAACCACAGCCCGACAAGGACTGCTACAAGCAATGTGGGATTAAATTTTACTAACCGTAGAAACGCAAAGGTTCCGAATTTGAACCAGCAATGGAGCGATTGGCATTAAAGTACAACTCCTAATTATACATTAATCTTAAATATTATAGCAAAGTTTAATTTTGTTGTGTTGATAACATTTGGTGACCAATTCTATAATAATTATTTAACAATCAAATTAATGGAATATATGAATAAAATTTTTTTATAGCTTTTATTATGGTTGCATCAAAAAATAGTAAAATTACAAAAAAAATAGGTTTTATTTCAAGAGGAATATAGCTGCCAAAGTTCAATTAATTAGTTTTTATTTTTTAAAATTTAAAAATTAGAGACATGAATTAAGCCTATATACTAAACCGGTACTTGGCATGAATTAATTTTAAATTATTTTATAAAATATAATTATCTAATTTGTAATAAATATATTTACATAACATGCACCTGTGAACCTCAACCTGATCCATCAAACTTAAATTTATCCCATTCTAATAGAATACCAAAACCCGTGTTTTGGGTTAAATTGTCATCTCTATATATAAAGAAGTACAGTAAATCTTAAGTTAAAAGTTCATGCAAATAGTTTGGGTTAGTAGTTCATTAAGTAATATTCAATTCTAACATGTAAAGGATCTATCTTTAGCTGGCCATTAACTATTTTGGCCTTTTTATTGTGGTCTAATGAGTTTTGAATATAGGGGCTTTTGCATTCTCCTTTTCATTTGTTGACTTGATCTATTATGCTTCTACAATCTACTTGTCAACAAGGGTTGCAAGGTTGTAGACTTGTAGCTCCTAGATATTATTTAGTTATTTAGGAAAATCAAAATCATTGAAAAAGCAAAACTGAAGGTGAGGTTACATAAGCTCCTTTTCATTTTGCCTTTGACTTTATTGAGAACCAATCTATCAACAATGTTGCAAATGATTTAAATATTTGAATGTATGACTCCTCACATCCGAGTTGATGGTCACATTTAACTTGGTTTTTAAAGAGCTTATGACATCCCTAAGGAATAGAATGAGAATATATCTTATTACCTCCATATTAATCTAGTTTAGAATGAAACATTCAAAGGAAATAGTTTAGTGCCTAATTATCGAGATGACTCTTCTTGAAATGTTTAGTTTAGATGGGTAGATCAAAATAACTATGCAACTAATCCAAAAAGTCAAGGCAACATTTGGTGACATTATCAAAGTCCTTATAACACTAACAGCACTCCATCTTGTCTCTTATAATGTATTTTCTTGGACAAAAAATTAAAAGGAAAGAATAAAAATCTAGACACAAAATGCTACCAGCTTCAATATACTTTTTCATTCTTTCCTTCAAATTTTTCATTGAAGAAAACACAGCATTAAAAGTCTATTTCCATATTAGGCTCAAGTCCTTTTTCTTCGTGACGATTTTTATCCCTCTCGGTTAGTGACACGGCACTCTTTATTTTTTTTTTTTACTATAAATTAGTTGGCATTATTAAAGTAGAGTTAGTGTCACTTGTAAGAGTGGTTAGTTTCATGGAAACATCATAACTTTTAATCTCAAATGTATACTTGAACTTTTTTATCTGCTCCCTCTTTCCCAATTGTGTTGTTTTCTTTATATGAGGGTCACAGCCATTACATGTTGACCAGACTTGGTCATTACGACAAAGCCAATCAATGGTTGTTTGACCACGGAACAACTCAATTAAGGCAGCGGAAGACATTCAAGGTTCCAAAAATTGTTAGTGTTTGGCTATGCCTCCATCATTGGGATGCATTCTCATGGTTAGAATTTCAAAATAACAAGGGCAAATAGTATACCTCAATTATGAAGAGACCAACAATGTCAGGACATCCACAATTATAGGGGTGCACTTCTGAACTTTTTCAGGCCTCAAAGTGTTCCTGCAGATGCATTACCGGCCAATCGATGTCTAGTTATGAGGAAACCAAATCAATCGAGCGATGTGGTAAAGTAACATAGATGAACTATGAGAGAATTTCTATAGTCCCAAGAGTTGATCATCACAATAATGCTATGCTGATATTCAACACCACTAGCACAACCATATCATGCCCTCATCATTTCTGTGTAGCTCTAAATCATCACTCCCCTAGCACAACTTCATGAGCAGAACTTAGCAAGGGTAAACATGGATTGAAGGTTGACCGAGCAAACAAATTTAAGAATTTTCTGATGCTAAGTTGCTCTCAAATTTAAGCAAATAAAAGGCAACAACAACGCACACGTACCTCCAGATTCATCCCGTTATGATCCATTAGTGCTTTGAGGCAAGGTAGTCTAGCTGCCAAATATAGGAGAACCCTATTCATATGATTGAAACTTTTCCAGAGGAAAAGATATCATATTTATCAATATACCAATTCAATTTTGGATTAAATATATTAATACACAAATGTTATTGTACCAAATATACTGATACGAAAGCTCCATAGCAAACATAGATCTCAAACCGGTCTGTACCACAGTTCGGGCACTAAAAAAACAATGCCATAGCCTATTGTAAAACTGCCATAGTCAGGAACATATTCAAACTTCCAAAAGAACCTTCAAAACACAGCACAATTGCACAAGACAATCCTAGACTGAGGTACAAAATATATAACAATATAATTTGTCAAGGGTGTAACAAGAAGAATCAATTTTGATGCATACATCAATGAAAATATATACTAGGGATTTTGTCAATTTTTTAATGAGAAAATTGCTCTGATCAACAATTCCATGACTTGCAACTTCAAAAATGTAGATAATACTGCCTTTTCATTCATTTCAAAGAAACTGATCAATTAAATACCAGGATTTGCAACCGCCGCTGCCAGTACCCGAACAGAAAAAGCAAGCCTCAATATATTTTCACGTGAAGATAATGGAACGTTCAGTTAGATGAACACCAGCAGAGACATTATATTCCGTTGTAACAGTTATAGGCATCAGTGCTTCTCTTCTGATTTGGATTCACGAATTAGCCTCTGCTTAAGATGATGACGTAGCATTTCAGAATATTCCTGCCAAATAAATATAACAAACTTCAGACCCCCAAACAAAGACCAAATTTTCCAATTTCAATTTGGTTCTTCATCAAAATCTCCGTGGTGATAAAGTTAATATGTTAATAAAACAAACAATAAATGTCCAAAATGAGCAAAAAAAACATAATCCCATTGTAATTGGACTCTTCTTTAATTATCCATGGGACAAAGTTCAAATGTTATGAAAACCAAAAGCAAATTCCAAATTGAATACAAATGGCTGGTTCTATCTTCATCTTGTACTAAAAAATATTATTCCATAAAGCACTTATTTGCCCAATATTGTGTCACTATGGGGAGTCGAACCCTGATCAAGGGCTATGCAAGACACGTCAACAACCAAACCGTGGCTTGCTTGTCACGTTCAGATTACAGTAAGATAATGTCTGCTCCAAGTATAATTTTACATTTATTATGCATGGCTCAGCAGATTTTATCTTCTACAATTTACACCATGCTATATCTATATATATATATGTATATATATATACCCCAAAGTTTCGGCGCACTCAAAAACTATAGTAGAAAAAGAAGTTTCATCTAAGTAATAGCCAAATCTAGAAAGAGCAATGCTTGCGGTAGAAAGAAAAAGTTCAAGAAATTGGCTGTATCTTTGGTACTTTTTTTGTGCTTACCTCCATATTTTTCTATCAAAGAGTGTGCAACCTATAAAATCCCAATTAACATCTCCGTGGTATATAACTAGGTAACAAATTTACAATCCCGTTACTCACTACTAGAGTCCTCTTCTAGTTGATCGAGCAACTTGATCAACTATAGTATCAACTTTAGAGAACCAATTGGTTTGTAGAAAATTGATTACATAGTGCACTTTTGAACCGTCTACAATTCTTAAAGTTATAGCAGAAATAAATAAAATGATTAGCAGATCAAATAGTAAAAGAGACAAACAGTATAGTTGCTTAGCGAGATAAATCTAAAGAAGAAAAAGCATACTTACACTACTAAGCTCTGTATCATATCCAAGTTCCCGAACAAGATCGATAAAACTACTCTCGTCACCGTGCGCACTCCGTGTACCTTCCAGCATGGCACTGAAAATGCTTCCAGGAGAATCACACTGTTCAATTCTCTGTTGTGCTTCATGAAGATTGATCTGCTAATGCAGTGAAAGAAAACTATATCATGATAATATCAATTCAAGTTGAGCAGCAAAAAGAATCTGGCATAATTTTAAACCACAATACAGAATTGGTTCTGTTCCGTTGCAGCTGTATAACCTTTAAAAATTGTGGGTATAGTAATAGAATTTATACACAGTGAGAGACCCTTCTGCCTCCACACCCTCATCTTCACTCTGACATTCCCCTTCAAACTGGAACTAAATAAACATTACCAAGATGGGAGTTTGTTTGAACCTACTCTGAACAAATATTCATTTTTGTTCTAATTATTTACAACTGATTATAAATAATCAAAGCGAATTGCAAACATTTGCTACAAGAACTAGACACTAGCAGGTATATTCAGAAAGACAAATGACGAAGGATGAGAATAATGGCGCAATAAAGTCATGAAAGAAGAGAACTCCTTTTCCCACTATTTGTGCAAACAAAAATCTGATGTTTACAGGAGACTTGAACTCATAAGTATGCTACCCAAGATAGCACTGGTAGGTACATTTATTTGAAGCGAGCGTGATCAAATAATTCTTACAATTGGGGCAGAAACATTCAAAGACAACTGGATCTAGAGAGCACAAGACCTACATGCAAATGAATAAACATATGAAAAATAGACGGCAGGAACATTCAAATAAACAGTATATTTCAAGATAGAACCATACTGATCAAACTGCTGGAGCAATAATTGGATAAAATGCATTCAACGGTTGCACATTCATAGAAGGTAGGTTGGACATCTAGGAAGACCAAGTCCCATATTCATTTATTCGAGCCTAAATTAGTACCTCGTCCATATTCTCAGCCAAATTTGACTATGATGCTCAATTTTCAGTAGTTAAGATCTCTATCCATCTGCTGCCATGGATGTCTAAGCTCATCCACACAGATTGATCAGTTAAGTGTAAAGCAGTAAAAGAAACAGATAACGATTTTTCTTATCTCTGGAGAATTTCTAAGTTACAATCGTCAATATCTAGATAGTCTTTCTTTTAGTACGCTTGACAATCTCCTAGACCTTGAAGGGTCCATAAATAAAAAAAATATATTAAAGAGCATCAAGAAGATAAACACTCACCTGAAATTCGTTTTCATCTTGGTTAGTCATATTATTACTTTGAATTTGACGACCAGATCCACTTGCAGGGGAGGATGATGACATCATTCCAATTGCCTGTGATACCATTGGCATCATTTGCTGAATCATGCTAGAAAAATCAATCCCACCACCTTCACTAGACGAAGATAATATGCTTCCAAGATCCTGACTTTCTACTTGCTGTACAATATTATTCAGAGTGTTCCTCATTGCTGGATTCTGAGTGCATTGCTCCATCATGTTTCTCAAGGTAGCAGGAGAGCCTAATCCATTCTGCTCAGCTACATTTGTCAAGATATTATTAAATAAAGGGCTGTGAAGAATATTGGACATGTCACTAGCGTCTACTTGTTCCCTGGAACCTTGCCCTCTCAAAGACATGCCATCAAAAAGCTGTCCAAGGACAGGAGGCAATGGTGCAGAGGAACTATTTAACATCTCTTGGTTCCCAACAGAGTTCCGAGAAACAAATGACCTCAGAAATTCTTGGCCCTTAGTGATCGATTCCTGGGTTTGATCGACTGAAGGTGAATTAAGGGGCATCCCATCCTTCAAAACAGGTTTTGTTGACTTGCTCCGCTTCTGAATGAGATTTAAAGTGGTCAGACTTATAAGATATATGATCAAACTCTCACATAAGATATGTTTATCACCTTAGGTTGCAAACCTCCATGTCCAAGCCCCAATGGAGTGGGTGTACAACTCCCACTAGCATTGTTTGATGAATCATCTGAAGCTGCAGCAGATTTCAATTTTCCCTCAGATGATTGCGCAGATATAGTGGAATGAGTACTGCTGGTTATACAACTTGTGAGTCCCCCAGTTACGCCAGCAGTGAAAGCTTCCTGCAAATTGTTACTTATGTAATGATCTGTAATTGTAAAGAACTCGCATGGTACTAACCCACCCAACGGGATAAGGTTTGACTTCCATGTCATTTGATCAGGTCTGCACTAAAGATGTTTTTTGGCTCGATTATTTTGTGATTTCTTATTGCATTCTGTAATTTCAATGCTGATTTACTGTGTTATTGATGAGTAGATAGTGAGATTAGCTTTAACTCATGGCTGGATAACGGCTGTGATCAGATCAGTTATGTAGGGGGTCAAACTCATGAATGTATCATTGTGGGTACATGTCTTAACGATTTGTTTTGGTCCTTTATTTGGCATGCTTTAGACTAACTTGAATTAGATCTATTTGAATTCATCCAACCACTTGAACCTAATGAGTGGGCCTTCTTCCTATTTTCTCTCTTAGTTGGGTGCAATGTGGAGGAATAGAAGTCGGTGACCAGTAAAGTAGTTTCTGTTAAACTATAATCGCATGGCTTCCTTTCTCTGCTTCTAAATTGCTTCATATTATCTCATTTGAAACATCAAATATACATTCGTTTGAAACTTGAGATGTGTGATTATATGATGATCTGTGTCCTCGATTTCATGACTGTGGTTTCATGAGTAGCATGTCATGTATCGGTTGTTTAAATTTGTATATATTAACTTCATGATTTCTTACATGAGTGATGAACTATAACTGGCTGGTACCTATGTCAGAGAAATGTTGAATGTTTTCTTTGGCATCAAAGGGTTAGTGCTATCTTATCTGAAAGGCATATATATTCTAAATGTTGGATACAAAGTCTGCTACGGAAGGTGGCATGAGAAATACTTTATTGATAGTGTAGAATTGTAAATCTTGAGGTCCAAGCTCCATGATCTATGTTGTACATAGGGGTTATGGAATGCATTTATTTTTTCTGAATAGCTTATGTATTGTGTCTTTTGTTTGATACATGTTTGTATATGTTATGTTGTGTTTAATATTATTCGCTATCTCACTCAGGATATTTAGTTGACATCTTTTTCTTTGACATAGATGAGCCGGCTGCACATTGATGCAAGTTACAGAGACTGGATTGATGGGGTTGCTAGATAGAGCTTAAAGATCGAATCACTTCAGCAGCAAATTCGACAAAATATTTTCAGATGTCACTCTATGACTTCTTTGGACTTGGTAAACCTTTTGGTGAATGATTTCATAATGTAGCAATAATATGAGTTTTGTTATAATTTCATAGTTGATGTAATTAATTCTATTAGTCATATTCTGACAAGGTCTCTACCACCAGTATTCACATGTTATAATCAAGAAGTATCTTGAGTTGTGTTTTCTATATTTTGTTAGCAGAACAACTCTTTTGACTGTAATTCGGATTGTATTTCAACAAGTTGGCTAACAACGTCATAATTTTTTGCTTTGCGGTGGAAAATGTAATGCTCGCAAGTGCTTTCCCAATATTGTATTATTTGAGTTTTCTATTAGGATGTGACAGAAAAAGAGCCAAGCGCACAACTTTTTGGGAAAAAGATTGAGAAATCCCTAAATTGGAACTATAAATTATAGAAAAAAGGTAGTTAATAATAAATATCCCTTACAAAGAGTTTTCTTGTAAAAATATGAAAAGCACCTGTACCTGCTGTCCATCTCCCCGTGAGATAACAGGAACATTGGTAGTTCGGTCACTCAAAGTGGTTTCAGTAGAATTGATTGAAAAAGCACCTTCAAAGTCACAAATAAACTAATAAGCATTGCATTAATGGGTAAAAAAAGGCATCAAAATTATTTATATATTTACCCCCAGGAATTAGTTGTTGTCCAACCACACCTAATGAACTTTGGGAAAGGCTACTTCCAGAGGTCACAGTAGCTATTTCTTCATTTATATGACTAATGACAGCAGAAACATTACTACTTCCTGAAGTGGTTTGTGGAGGTTGAACGTTCATAATTGATTGCGACTCGTTATTCTCTGAATGAGAACCTTGAGCACCAAGAGGAAGCAAAGGAAAAGATGATGACCTTCCGTCCAATACATTGTTAGGAAGAGCACCACTAGTACCTGCATTTGCTTGTGCTACAATTGGAGATACACTACCAGGTTCTGTAGAAGGTTGAACAGTGTCTGATGTGCTGAGTTCCATTCCCCTACTCAACGGAGGAAGGGAACCCTGAGATAATGCTGTGTATATGGGCCCCGACAACTGAGACCTCATTTGCACAGGATAAACAACACCAAGAACATTACTAGCTATTTCACCAGGGGCACGTGCTGGTATAGCAGCAACAACTGTCCTTGCTGCCATTCCTCGCATTGGGGCTGCATTGCCTGAAGGTCCCGAACCACCACCATTTTGCCTTGTTTGTTCCACATTCTGGGTTCCACTGCGATTTGCATCCCCCAAATCCACTCTTGCACCAGAAGATGATACAGCAGGGGCCATCGAAGTCCCTGATTCAGATAATCATTACACCTATGAAAAAAAGGTAAAATAATGAAATTTTAACTCTTACCAGAGAGTATATGGATGTTGATATTTCTTGCTAAGTCCCCATTATTTAAGGGAGTAAATGGCCCACTAAGCAAAGGGGAAGAAGCAGCCAAGAGAGAACTCAATTGAGGGGAAGAAGCAGCCAAGAGAGAACTCAATTGAGGGGAAGAAGGCTGCAACAGATGATTCTTATAAGTAAAATCCAAACAAGAACTTTATCAACGTCATAAAGAGCATTTAAGTCACCTGAACCATCATGGGATTTGGTCCTGAGGAAGATATATAAACTGCCGGTCCAGCATTTACAAAAGAACCATCCTACATCACGAATAAGATTAAATTATTAATGATCATAGTAACTCGATCTTCATACACGTTAGAACCTAACATACAGGAGATGGTCCCATCCGCAGCATCATAGTTGTACGACCAAGCTCCAAAAGCATTGAACCTAAATTCTGCATCACTAAACCCATATGAACGGCCTCGGACTGTATATGACTCCGTATTACTGGATCAGCAGAAGTGGCTTCTCTTGTCAAACGTTCAGCCAAATGCTACAGAACAGTAAGAACATGACAATTTTGCTTGTCAGTGTGATGATGAAAACATGGAAAACAAATCGACACTAAAGAAAAATTCTACCAAATACTTTGTCCGAAGGATAAATAGTATTCACATCACGTTGTTCAAAGATCTTATTGACCAATATTTTCTGTTTCCTTGAATAAAATATAGGTAGTAAAAGTATCTAGAGCCCATAATTTAATGAAAATAAACTTTATCGCTTGTGAGAGTCAGAAGGCATCCATCCATGACAACATATTTTTTTCACACGGAACTAGGCAAAAAATGCTTGTGGTTTTAAACTTCCAGTAAACATCCTCGTTTAAAAATAAAATATGTTCACACCATCCTGACTTTCAAATATTTTTTCTATAAGCTACAAACAAAAATTTTCATGTTTCATCAGGGAAATTGTGAGTTCAAAAACTTTCCTATTACGTTACTGCAGATCCATTGTTCTTCATCCAACAACTTGTATGGAGATATTCCAAGTGCTGGAATATAAGGTTCTTAGTATGCTAAACAACTTGTATGGAGATATTCCAAGTGCTGGAATATAAGGTTCTTAGTATGCTAAAGGGCCACATTTTATTTGTGAGCCCATACCTAAATTGTAACTATTCCTGGCTCAAATTTACAACTATTTAGGTTGGTAAAGCAAGATAATTGCAAGGTCACAACCAGATTCAGCTAAACATACAGTTGAATTGAGAAGAGAATCATCTTATCCCACAATGGTATAATTACAACCCAAGTATAAAAACAAACTAGTCCATTGAGGACAAAAGAAACTACTACCAGTGCAACACTTTCTTTCAAGCCAGGCCATAGAAATCAATCATGCATCACTTGGTACACAGCAATATATATATATATATATATATATATATATATATAGTGTATAAGCAAATAATTAGTCAAAAAAAATAGGTGAGAGTCAGAGGTGAATGGAGTGCAAGCCTTAGTATGCTAGCGGAGTTGCAGCAAGTTAAAACCAATCTTAAGTTCCATAGCATATTCTGGCTTTGACAGGATAAACCTTAAGCACTATATGCAATATCAATACCTAAAAAGCATCATATTTCACATTCTCCCGAGGTTTTGATCCCAAGTTATCTTCAATGTGTTTTTCGACTTCAATCATGCCCTCTGTATCACTCTCAGTCAGAGGAATATCACTATATACACACAACAAGAATGATGATTCCTGAAAATTATGTCAAATAAAAATGGATTACTCGGCCTTGTTGAATCTAAATTAATGCTAGTAACCATCTATGAGAATTTATGAAATCAAGCTTCAATGTGTTGCTTTAGTCCACAAATAACTTTAAGTTTGCATACTCTCATCTCCGCCTGAACAGCTTAAATCAAAGCTTCATCTACATAATATATCAGCATCCTCAACTAGGTCACAGTATAAAAAGCATTTTTCATCCATCTACTATAATTATCAATCTTGATTGTTACCTAAAAGTAATAGCACTTGGAAAACCCTGACCTAGCAACTAGGGAGAATTACCGCAAAATAATTGACATTCAAGGTTTGTGTGATTGTGTGAAATCATTCGCAATAAATCTACCTTGTATTTCTCCTGAAAATCGTCGGCATTATACTTGGCAGCGAACACCCAAAAACACACAATAGTTCGAACTCTAGGTAGAAGAGATCACTCTTTATCTCATCGAGTGGACAAGCTACGCATCCAGAGAATTCTTAGGGGAAAAAAGTTATGAGTATAAAAAGTGGAAGATCAAGGATCGAAGGAGCTTGGATCATTAATCTTTGCAAAATGCAATGGGTAGATCAAAAGTTTAAAGCATATGATCTATGGCCGAACTTAAAATTGGCAAAGGCAGAGATTGTGGCTATCAAGACGATCAACTACATCACTTATAAACCTAGGAGCTGAAAATGGGAGTAGAGAAAACTGTAGAAGAGTATCAGCAGTGGGGCCAACGTGTGTCAAAACAATGGAAACTGGTAAAGAAATATGGAAGAACAACTAAAAGGTAAAAGTAACAAAGATGAAAACTATTTGGTGTTAATAGAAAATAAGTAACTCAGAAGAAGATGATACTGCTAGAAATTTGTTAATACTATAAAAGAGGGTCATCAAATCAAACCCTTTTGTAAGTACCAGGATACTGGAAAACATACAGAAAATTAACATGTCATAATAAGGAAACAAAATTCAAACCATAACCTTAGAGAGGAATAGAAGAAGGTGATATGTGAGAATAAAGACCAAAAAATAGAATTCCGGTGGAAACTGGTAAAGAAATATGGAAGAATAACTAAAAGGTAAAAGTAACAAAGATGAAAACTATTTGGTGTTAATAGAAAATAAGCAACTCGAAGAAGATGATACTGCTAGAAATTTATTAATACTATAAAAGAGGATCATCAAATCAAAACCCTTTTTTGAGTACCAGGATACTGGAAAATATACAGAAAACTAACATGTCATAATAAGGAAAAAAAATTCAAACCATAACCTTAGAGAGGAATAGAAGAGTGATCTGTGAGAATAAAGACCAAAAAATAGAATTCTGGCCATTGAGAAGCAAAAAAAAGAATTGAACGTAATTGATAAAATTGAAAATAATAAAAGCATCACCATCTCAATAGGATTTATTACATGCACACTAAACATCATAATATAAGCTACATTCAAAAGCAAAATTTAAAGTCCCGGTTTATATCGATGTACCAATCTTGGCTCGGACTAGTCCGTTCCATACACTAGATGGTACGAGTACATGTCATACCGACACTAGATTGTACCAATACATTATACGTACTTATACCAATACCATCTCGAACCGGTGCATACCATATGTTCAAAAGGTAATAGTTCTTACTTCAAGGACCTCTTTTTGTGAGAACCGTGAATTGATTATAAAAATACCATATGTCTAAAAAAAATAATACATTATTAGCGCATAAAACTTTAATTGAGGTTATTATATTGTCTTTATAGTAACAAAGTTTGAATACATCAAGCCGCATGTGAGAACAATCATCAATAAAAGTAATGAATCCGTAATCAAAAGTTGTCCACTGACCCAAACTGTAAATATCATAGTGTATTATTTGAAAAATATGAGATCGTCTTTTACTAGAATTAGGGGAAAATGTCACGTGAAATGCTTGTGAAACTAACATAGCTCATAAAAATGTCAAACTTTATTTCAAGTAAAAAAGGAATACTCAACAAATAATGCCATTGAAGGAGCCTGTAAAGTACTTAGTGGTGGAGACAAACAACTATTATATTTAGTATTGACAAGTACCACCAAAACTGTATGTGTACAATGGTACTTAAAACCTACGATAAATTAAGTGTAAAAATTCCTCAAAATCAAGGATCTATTGGATGACACAAGAAAATAGATAAGCTGTGCCAAAAGTGAGGGGCACACAAGTAAAGAAGAATAGTGGCTCTAAGGCAATAAACTAAAGTGACCTCACCTATGAGCAAGTCGATAATAGGAGCAACACATATACATAGTAACACTCGAGACTTTACGACAACTCTGAACAACATGAATCATAACTACACGCAAAGCTTAAAGGTATTCAAAGGTTCACAACTTTGTTTTAAGGGCATCCACAACAATAAAAAAATTAAGTGGACTACTATCCAAAAATGTGAAGAACCCTAGCTGCACTATATAACTTGACGTAGGGTTTCCTTGTACTTGACTCGTATTAGCTGGAAAAGAAAAACAAGAATGATGCAAAACTTAGCAAGTAAAAGTATAAAACTAATGTGAAAATATATTGTAGACAAGGATTGGAAAACCGGTCCACCGGTCCGCGGCTTCTGTGCTCCAATCGTAGTTATTGGTTTGGGTTAAGATGAAAACCTTGATTATAATTTTTGATGAATACCTAGGTCAAGTTTGGGTTATATAGTAGGATATTCAAATTAGGTACTTAGTCAATAGTAGTTATTGGTTTGGGTTTAAGATGAAAATTCGATACATGACTTGTTGCTATCCCTAAACTTGCAAGAATACTAGGCTAAGCTCGAGCATTACATAATGGATATTCTGGACCAACTCAAAATTTATAACTCTGTCCACTTGGAAGGGTTAAGCCTGAGCATTGAGTTTGCACTTTGCAGACATTGTATGATTAGTATTTGATAGTAAGTTACATACTCGAAGTATGACTTGGAAGGTCATGTTAGTGCCTTCATCATTTACATGAATGATTTTACTATGCATTTCATAATTATTATATTGTTTCATCTACAATCATGCAATGCCGGTGCGTACCGGTACAATACTGGCAAACCAGGCAAGATCTTGTCCACCGCCACTTCTCGCCAAAGGCGGACGGCAGCAGAAGCTTAGCTTCCGGCAGCGGAACGAAGCTTCCGCCACCGTCCGCCGCTTCCGTGCTACAATCCTTGCTCCGGTGTCAGTCCCTCGCCGGACCGGTACCAACCGGAGGAACCGGCCAGTACCGGACTGGTTTTCCGATCCTTGATTGTAGATGAAACAATATAATAATTATGAAATGCATAGTAAAATCATTCATGTAAATGATAAAGGCACTAACATGACCTTCCAAGACATACGAGTATGTAACTTACTATCAAATACTAATCATACAATGCTTGCAAAGTGCAAACTCAATGCTCAGGCTTAACCCTTCCAAGTGGACAGAGTTATAAATTTTGAATTGGTCCAGAATATCCATTATGTAATGCTCGAGCTTAGCCTAGCATTCTTGCAAGATTAGGGATAGCAACAAGTCATGTATCGAATTTTCATCTTAAACCCAAACCAATAACTACCATAGACTAAGTACCTAATTTGAGTATCCTACTATATAACCCAAACTTGACCTAGGTATTCATCAAAATTATAATCAAGGTTTTCATCTTAAGCTATTCAATAAAAATATATTTATAAATTAAATTAATATTACAATTTTATATAATAATTATTTTTAATGTTAATTGACTAAGGACTTAATATAAAATCATATTTATGTTTATACTCAGGACTTAGTATAAAATCGTACCTATTTTTAAAATCATATACATGGCAACAAGTCATGTATCGAAATTTCATCTTAAACCCAAACCAATAACTATTATTGACTAAGTACCTAATTCGAGTAACCTACTATATAACCCAAACTTGACCAAGGTATTCATCAAAATTATAATCAAGGTTTTCATCTTAAGCTATTCAATAAAAATATATTTATAAATTAAATTAATATTACACTTTTATATAATAATTATTTTTAATGTTAATTGACTAAGGGCTTAGTATAAGATCATATTTATGTTTATATTTTTAATTACTTATCTGGTGCTCATATCCTTAAAACCTAAACTAATCAAATCTAACATTTAAAACCTGAACCCTCCTTTTTTTATAATCAAGTATTTCAAAGTTGAAACCACTGTAAATGGGTTGGGTTGGGTATCCAAATTATTCACGTAAAATTGCCCTCACTAAGATACATCATTCTTAAAGCTTAACCGCACCACCCTAAGAAAACCCCTAGTTGGTTCAAAATATACATTGTGCAAAGCTCAGGCTTAACCCATAGTGGATACAAATTTCTCAAGGCCTAGCCTCATTCGACCTCAATCACTGCACAATGTCCAAATCTAACTTCTCCAAAGATAAAAACAAAGTTCCCAACAATACCCTTGAATAAACTTTATGTATCGGTTTCTTGAACGCTTGATTCCTCGCTCAAATGATAGCTAACTTCAACATATTATTTTAAAAATAAAGTTGATCATTTCAAAAATCTAAACACAAAGGTTTTTATTGAGCAATATAAGTACTAAAAGCCATCAAATTTCGACAATACTTCCCAAATCTAAAATTCCATAGCATCTCTTATCTATGATAATAATTCTTATTTTGTGTTCATTTGGCACAACTTCCTAAATATGATTAGGAATATGAATTTGATATATTTCAAAGGATCGTATTTAGAAATGTTTTCAACGGGAATTTGAGTACAACATACGAAAATCCTCATTTTGATGAATGATACATTTACAAATATTAGTAGGAATACAAATTTAATCAATTTCTGAAGATCATATATAAAGATATTTCAAAAGAAACAAGAGCACAGAAAACTGAAATCCCTACATTATAGTAGTATCTTTCTAACTTCTAAATTTCGTAACTCCATACATGTCTAATAATTCTAGCTTTGGCTTCATATGAAAGATCATTTCCAAAATATTATTAGGAACACAAATTTGGTCAAGTTTGGAAAAACATACACAAACATATTTCCAAAGGTGCGTGAGTACAACATGTTAGATTTTTCATATTCCAACAATATATTTCTAAGTTCGAAATTCCACACTTTCATATACCTACAGAGATATTTCTAAGCAGTATGTATACAGCAAATTGAAATTCTCGAATTCCAATAGTATTTTTCTCATCTCTTAACTTCATAACTTCTATCTATGTCCAATAATCCCAGTTTTTGTTTCATATGAAAGATTACTTTCTAAATTAAATTTGATAGGTTTTAGAAGATCATATTCAGAGATCTTTCACAAGGAAAATTAGTAGAGCATACTAAACTTATCAAACTCCAACAGTACCTTTTTAAGTTCCAAATACTAGACTTCTATATTAGTTATAGTTCCAGTTTCACACAAAAGATATTTTCCAAATATATTATTTAGTACATAAATTTGACAGTTTCAAAACAGCATTTACAGAGATATCCCAAATGGAACATGAGTAGGACTATCTTTCTAAGTTCCAGATTCATAATTTCCCTTGTATATTTCCAATAATCTTGGTTTCGGTTTCATTTGAAAGATAACTTATTAATATTTTTATAAAAAAAATCCGTCAATTTTAGAAGATCATACACAGATATTTCCGAAGGAACATGAATACAACATATTATAATTCTCAAATTCCAAAAATACCTCTCTAAGTTCAAATTTTTCATACTACTAAATATGTCCAATGATCTTGGTTTCGATGTCATGCATTCCTAAAATAATTAGGAATATAAATGTGATCAATTTCAAAAGAAAATATGTCAAAATATTTGAAGCAACGTGAGTATAGCATAACTAAATTTTCAAATTCTAGCAATATCTTTCCATATACCAAATTTCATAATTACCACATATTTTTAATAATCCTAATCTTGGTTTTATATGAAAGCTATATTCCTAAATAGTATCTTAAATATTTTTCAAATGATTATATATAGAGATATTTATTTATAAATCAAAATACATATAATGAAATCATTTAATTCCAATGATAGCTTTCTTTTTTTTACAATTGTCCGATTCCAATTTCATGCGAAATTTAACATCCTAAAGAACATCTTGAGTTTAAATCTGATAAGCACCAGGAGATCACAAATAAAGATGTTCCTATAGCAAATTGAATACAATACATTCAAACCTCAATTTTCATCAAAACTTTCTTATTTTAAATTCCTTTTTTTTTCGGTATCCAATAATTTTGGTTCTGATTTCATATGAAGATAACTTTGAAGAACTATGATTTACTCGTAACATCAATTAAAGCATTTTTTGCTGACAAACAATTTCTAAAGCTAAAAATTTTGGCATTGCCATAACCTTCTCTTGTCACCTGCATGCTTCTTTCATTTTTCTTTCCTTTTTTTTCCTTAAGTGCAAGCACATATTGTTTTAAATAATGGATTGAGGTACTTGTGAAAAGCAAACACCTCCCTATAAGGATTAAAGAACTGGTCCGGCAAAAGACTAGCAACGGAACAATGGTGCACCGGGGTGGCACCGAAGCTTCCGCCGCTTTCAAAGCTTCCGCCTGCGGCATGTCACTGGTTTTACCACTGATGGTTGCTTCTTCCTTTACGTAATAATACATGTCGCTGGTTTTACCACTGATGGTTGCTTCTTCCTTTACGTAATAATACATGTTTTCACCTAAGTGAAGCATGTATTAGATGAATTATTTTTATTGCTTATTTTTTCTTAGTATATGTATTTGTTAGTAAATGAAATATCAAGATCATTCATACTATATGTCATAATTACATTTAAGCACCCACCTCAACGTATTATGCCAAATTTATGATGTTTGTTAAAATTATTATATGTGTTGCATATAGACTGTGGAAGGAAGCACGGCAATTACATGGTAATCAAACTTTCGTGGCCGTGGCAACGGTTAGAAAGATGGTTGAATCATTCACAGTGAACAAACAATGGCTATGTATCCACGATAATGGTGATAAGCAATACTCAGAAATTAGTTAGTGGTACCAAGAGAGACACTAGTAACATCGATAGCAACATCATAAGAACCAGAAGAAACTAGAATAAGCTATAAAAAACCGTTTGCAAAGTCAGGAACAATGGCATCACCAAGGAGGCGACTCCAAGCACTGGAATATATAAGATCGAGACCAGAGAGATATTTGCCTCATAATTAATATCATAATTCTACTCTTCATGTTTTTTGTTTCAATTCATCTGTAACAAAACAAGAAACTTTTTACCTATTACTCTACTACTAAACTTCATTTCATAATCCCAAATGTTCCTGAATAGTCTAGTTTTTCAATTATTCAACCATTTCATTTCATGAAAATTCCATAAATCCTATAACAAGACAAATTGAATGTATTAGGGCCAAGATTCAAGAACCAATCCGAACTGGCCAGTTTTCTGGTTCATTCTGGTCCGACCAATGTCCGGACCAAATGACACGGCGAAGCAAGAAGATGCAGCAGAAGAGGAAGAAGGAGAGGATGGAGAGGGAGAAGGAGCGGAAGCGGCGGACCCATTCAATGGAAGCGGCGGAAGTGGGCAGTACCCCTTTCTCTTCCTCCTCTTCTTCTTTCTTCTTCTTCCGCTGCTCCGCCTAGGTTCTCATCCGGTCTGTAACGGTCCGGACCGGCTTTTCGAACCTTAATTAGAACAAATGATGCAAGGAGGCAATACATAACTAAGAACTTTGAAAAAAAAAAAATATAGAATTAGATGGCCTTAAGTTACCTGAAATTATTTCACTATACAGAGTTCAACAAAACAAGATCTATACAGTCAACCAAATAGTTGGAACTTAAATTGTTGTTAGTTTCATTGCATAGATCACTTAAGCAACAGTGCATATATGCCAGCATAAGCAGGTAGAACAACTAGCTACACGAGTTGGTCACATTCCAGGTACACCTTAAATCCTCACTCATGCAATAAACTATTAGGGAGTTGCTGCTCCTACTGCAAACAAACGTGATGGAGAATGTGGAGGCAAAGAATCGAACAAGTAATGATACATCAAGGCATCAACAAATGTGATAGAGGTGGAATTGAAAAATTAATGATACATCAGCAGGTGATTACGTATGATTGAATAAGAGATGCAACAAGCCTACAAGACATCTGTAGTCTTATACCATAATTGGAAATTTCTTGAGTGCACGTCTCATAAGCATGGTTTAACCCAAGGCAGTCTCGTTCCATATTAGACGTAGACAGACCATGGACTGTACCAACATGGAGATTTTAAAAGGTTGCTTTTGTCTTAGATCATGCCACCATGTGAGCACCACAATCCTACCTAGGATTCATAGGATCATAAAATCCTATCGAATTGCATAAAAATACATTTTTAAAAACATTATATACATAGATTAAGAGTAACATGACATTCTGACAAGATAAATAAAAAAATTAATAGATAGCCTTCAAGTATCAACCAACAAGGCAATTAAAATATATAATCATATGTTAATACCCACAGTATTGCAATAAACGATCAGTATCTATCAAGTATCAACACCAAGGAATACACTATTGGGCTACAAGTTGATATGTTGTATGCCTACATTATACTGTTAATGTTGTATATACCTATAATATGGTATGCTATGTACAGTAAACCCACAAGCTACACTATTTTATTCAAATAAATCTATCTATTTTACACTGTCTACAATAATACCCATAGTAGACTCTATAATATATGGTATACTTAAGTGTACAATATTGTGAAAGTATGGGTTGCCTACTATGTTGTGTTAAATCATGAACGCGAGAAGTCATAAGGTAACAACAAGAGTGACACAATTGAGGTAACAACACTGACGCACTTACGGAAAAGATAACAGCTGAAAGCAAATAATGAAAGGGACAGGACAAAAGCGCACAATGAACCAAAGGCCATCGAAGGCACTTAGTGAAGATGATAAAGATAATACTAATGAACAAATGAAGACAACCAAGATGGCAAACAACCAAAGGGGGGCAAAGACCTGAAACCACTATACCAGTTAACAAGGATCAGATGGGATTGTTTGATCCTATGACCCAAATTGACGATCCCGTTGATCCCGCCTCATTTTCAATCCTACAATTGTTCCATAATGATTCACTTGCATCAAATGATCCTATGCCCCAGCTCACATTTTTGACGACCATGATGTCCACCATTTCTTGACTCAAACATAGAACATTATCTTGTTGAAATATACCAAAAGAATATGTAGTATGACAGTACCACCTTCCATAATTATTCTCTAATAAAACCAATCCAACAAAAAATCCCATGGACCAATCTAATGCATAAGTGGAATCAGACTTAATCAACTGAGAAGGGCACTTTGACCATATACCAAACTAAAAAGGGATTACTTTGCTCTTTAAAGTTGCATTGTTAACAGGCAACCCGAATTCTAGATATTGCCAATAAAATAATTTCTTAAGAAGGTTTTCATTTACCTAAATGCTATACATTTACGACAAAAATAGTGACAAGATTTATAGTCATCAAATAAGTTACTGTTCCAAACACTTTAGCACCACTAAACAGATAAAATTTATTTCCCAAAGAGTGATGTATATGAATATTCAGCAACAGCAGCTGTTTAAAATATGTACTCAACAATAAAAGATATGAAGCATTGTACTCATACTAATCAAACTTTGAGAACAAAAAATCAGGACATACAGCAAATGCAGCAGCTGCATTGCCACTAAGTAGTACTCTTGCGCGCTCAATTACTGAACTCAACACATCAGCAGTTGGTAATCTATTGACATTCAAGGATGCATTATCCAGACCTGGAGGATTTTGTACATTGCTCGGTGCAGTAGACTGCAAAGTTTCACCTTTTACATTAACAGGCAGACCTTGTTAATCATTTGCAAGATAATTTTACACAGTAAAAAGAAAGTAACAAATAAAGAAATTACCACTTCTTTGTAGAATTAACTCCATACGATTGATGAAATCCAATAAAGTCATCAAAGAATCAGGAATAACCTGAAGCACAAATTAATATATCAACAAATAAGTAAAGCCAAAGGATTGGTTGTCTGATAGTTCTTCCATAATTGGTGATGTAATAATGTTAACTCAAGTAGCACCTGATAGGATTGGTTGACTGAAGTGACTGCTGACCGTTCTTGGTCACCTAATTGAGTTCTGCCACTAACATTTCGTAATCTTTCTGTTTCACCACTTGAGGGTGCCTGATTTTTATATAAACAGGGAAAAACTGTCGTAAGTCCATAGATATAAATTAATATATGAAATACGTAAAGCCAAAGAGGAGTTATTACAGCAGCAGAAGAAACATTGTTAGCTCCAGGTGGAGTGCTCAAAATCCCTGCTCCAATGGATTGCAGAACTGACCCAACAACCTTCAGGAAGAATATATTTATTAAAGGAGAAATCCCCAAAAGAACCAACATTAAGTAATCTACTCCAGAATCCTTAATATCAATTATTCAAATCATAAAGTTTCCAGGGTGTAGGAAATACCCGACCAATATCAGCTACCATCCCTTCTCCTTGATCAGAAATATTAACAGTTCCGAGTACAACACCATGTGAAACTTGCCCAACCCTATTATGAGGTGCATTGTTGGAGCGATCATTTCCTGCACAATAGAACTTTTAGTTGTTAAACTAAAAAATATTCGTACAACAGCGAAACAATCTGATCTTTGTCATTTCTCACAGGAGATTGACCAAAAAGAGTTTGAAAGTTAGAACTTGGGACTAACATATCACTAAAATACCATCACAAATACTAAACTTATTTAACAAGAAAGAATCCACTAGAACTTGTTAACACAAAAGTGTAGAACAAAAGAAAAGTGAGCATGGATCTATCACATTTATTGTCACAATAACATCTCGTAAAAGCACAATCCACTCGGGGAGTCAAAAGAGCATTACTCCAAATAATCGTCAAAAGTAATATGAATAAGTAATGCAATAATCAGCACTAGCTCTTCAATTCTCCAGAAACATAGCATTACTGATCTCTAAGCCAAAGAATAGGGAACTAGAATGAAGTACTAGTCAAGTGAGAAAAGCTATCAACTAAATTAAATATCACCAATGCCAACATAAAATGCATTACTTAATATATTGATCCTAGCATGAATGAAGAGTTGAAGACATTAACAAATATAATCACAAATCATATAAACTCTCTTTAGCAAATAAGAGTATGTGAAGTCAGTAACATAAACAGATAGCTAACACCATACCTTGATTATCAGTGATGCGAGAGGAACCTCCACCTGCAGTTCCTGTTTGAGTTTGTGCCTGAGCTGGCTCTCTAACAACCAAATGTAGTGTATGACCATCTTCCAAATCTATATAGTGGTGAAGGCATACATTTGCTGGTCCCTTAAAGATGAATCCAGTAAATCTAAAGCAACTAAAAGGTGATTTGTTTCTACTATGACCATATATGAAAAATATAACCATACTCATTTCCACTACACATGACAGAAGAGTAGAATACTTGAGCATGTGCTATTGCATTAGACCAGATACACAAGGATATAAACAATTCAACAATAATTGGAAGTCTATCTATGGAAACAGTTCAAGAAGTGTAAATATGATACTTCAAGCAAATAAATATCTTTGCTTTATCTCAAACGTAAAACAAAGTGAACTAGAAATAGAAATACTGAATCATTGTTTTATTAAGTAAATACCATACCAAAATTAATACAGAAACGTTCTATTTTTACTTAAAATTTACTTTAGACATGCACAGATTCGTACCCTAAGAGTTCAAAAATTATTCAATTAATCTATTTTGTCATGTTGATCTTCAGTATTGAAGAATACCAAGCACTAGAAAGGATCATAATTTCAACCTCTTTCATTTAATTCAATTTGTTGAACATAGCAGTGGCTAATTTGTGAGAACTAAATAAAATATGATAATTATATTCACCAAAATTTAAAATAATTAATATTTTATTTATAGATAACTTTTAAAAAATTATTTCAGATTTTTATTTAAAATTTTACATACTAAGTACATTGCCACCTACTATAGTTACTTGAATTATACAGAATTACAGATGAACTTATAAGAACTACAAACAACCCTTTGTGCCCAAATCTTCACTAACCACTTCTCTATTTCCACAAACTTGAAAGGAACTGATATAGAAATTGTAGGTAATAAAATAAATGAATACAAACATGATGGATACGGTAATCAGAAAGCAAGTGATCATCCCTCAAGACCTTTCCCCTAAAAATTAATCGTTGCTGCTCCACAGGAACACCCGAAGCATTTGCTACCTTTGCCTTCAGAGAAGGAATTGGCATCTAAAATGAATAAGAAAAAAGACAACATCAAGACTACAATTAAATAAATGTCATTGTAAGCAGTGTTATCAATTGTAGACCGCAAAAAATAGCGGCAAGCCAAAAATCCACTAGGTAATATAATGGATAGCGTCGCGAACAAATAGCAGAAATCATATAGCGGTCAAAATATATATTATATACATATACAACAAGCTGTATAAAAATTAAAACATGTTCTATAATAATTAAAACAAGCTATATGACAATTAAAACAAGCTATATAAAATTTAAAACAAGCTGAGAAAGGTAACATATTACTAACTCAACATTCAACAAAAGTCATTGATTTAAAATTTCAAACTTCAAAACATAATAATAGTGGCACTAATTTCAATACAAAATATTGCAAACAATAAAATACAAAAAAAAGACAAAAAAAAATTATTCATGCTTATTTGTCTCTTCTCCAACATAATCATTATTCTCATTTTCAGATAGCGAGACATATCCTTCAAATTCTTCTTCTGAATTCTCATAATCAATGTCTTCTAATTCTTTTTCTGATTCTTCAAAAACTACATCATCCACCTCAACCATAATCTCTTTTCCTTTTTTGGTTGAAGAAGTTACACATTCCAAACCTTTATTTGTCTTAAATGTTGCACCAATAACACTAGAGGGTCCCTTTCTTTTTAAATGTTTGTTTAGATGCTCCAGACTCTCCAACTCCTGAAGCCCTATAAACATCATCCCAATTAAGGGCATTATCATTTTCATCCTCAAAGACTCTTTCATTATCAGCATCATCTTCATAATCCCAAGTAACTACTCATTGCACTCATCAATATCATTGAGTGAGATTGGGTCAATTTCATCTCTATAATTGTATTTTCTATGCATGGTCTGATTGTATTTAACATACACTAAATTATAGTCTTTTATGCTCAAGTCTATTTCTTTTCTTGGAATGAATATGCAATAAGTTAAATAAATAATTAGCAACATTCTATAAGTGATAAATTCTTAATTACTAATAAATTATTAATTACAAAATATAATTACTTGCTCAAACACACTCCAATTGCGTTCACATCCTGAGGCACTACAGCGAAAGCTGGAAAAGCTCCAAATTGGAGCTTCTCACCGCTTTGCCTTGACGTTCGTGTCTGCATGGGGGCCAAACAAGCCCTACATGTCAAGCTCAATATCTTTATGGCGAGTTGTTGTAAATTTGGAGTTGACAATCCATATATTCGCCACCATTGTGCTAAAAAGTCAAAAATATTTTATTATTCAATAATGTATATAACAAAATTTAAAATTTAGAATTTAGAAGTTTTCATTAAAATTCTCATATGATGCAATTGTGTTCCTTTATGAAACTACAAATTTGTTTCCAAACATACCACCGGCTATTTTATAAATGGGCAGCTTCTCAAGAATCTTTTGTTTCATCTCTGAATTACGAATCAACCTCTCAATACATGCATACAACCCATTAGTCACCTCAAAATCAAATTCAATTGAGGAATTATTATAGAAAAATTCTGGATTTAAAAAGTGACCGGCAGCATATAATGGGCGATGAAGTTGGCAAGTCCACCTATGATCAATGATTTCAAAAACATCTTTGTATTTATTTTCATTGTTCTCAAAAGATTTTATAATAGCTTCCTTAGCCTTCTCTATTGCCTCATAAATATAACCCATGGTTGGTTTTTTTTCACTATCTACGAGGTGAAGCACACGCACTAGAAAAGTCATCACCTTAAGCGTGTACACTATATTATTTCAAAAAATTGGCATTAGTACAATTCTTGTTGCTTCCCTCCCTTTAGCCTCCTTGGATAATTTATTATTTGTCCAATCATCTAACACAAATATTTTTCTAAGATTTGCTTTTTCCATATAAATTCTTTCCGAAGGATGTAGCAAATCTAGTAATTGCATGCAAGGTTATCAAATCTAGCAAATCTTCCGATCCTATGACCCAAATTAGGCAAACCGTTCCGGAACGAATGTAGGATCTAAAATATGGTAGAATCTTACGATCCTACGATCTGGGTCTTAGGAACGGGTAGGATCTTACGATCCCATCGATCCTACTCGATCATAAATTAATAGGTAAAATAAATTCATATTATACTAAAAATCAATAATCTATTATGTTAAAAGCTTTTAATTGATGTGATGTAATTTTTCATCTTTAATTGTCATTATTATTTTTTTTACCAATATTCATCAACTTAAGCTCGTTATCATCTACAACTATATTTGTCTACTTTTATTATTTATTAGAATAAAATTTATAATATTTGTTATTGTCATTATAATGCATATCCTTATCTTCATCATTTTTTATGTTTTTATTTGTTGTCTTCATTTCACTGCATGTCTTTGTTGTTTCTAGTTTTATTGTATATCATTATTATATTCATTTTCTATTAACTTATCTCCATCACCATTACCTCATAAATATTCAATTTCATTGTTTTATACTATACAATTAATACATATGAATAATAGTATATATATATATATATATATATATATATATATATATATATTATTGCTTATTAAAATATTTTTTATACTCTTAAATCTAATTAGATAAATATATTTTAAAAAATTATATATTTTAAGTGATTTAGTAGGATCTTACGATCCGATTCTACGTTCCGATCCTATAAAGTCTTTATCGTTCCTAGATAGGATCTCTATCCTGACAACCTTGATTGCATATCTCACTAACTCTCTTTTGTTGGTAAAATACATCAATAAATTTAAAGTACTTGAATGACAATAAATGAAGCCACCAAGTGATATTATTGCATTTGAATTGTCTTCTTTAGTAGAGACAACTTTTCAATGTCTTCCAACATCAAATCGATACAATGGGCTGCACAAGGGGTCCAATACAAATGTGGTCTTTTTTCTTCCAAAAGTTTACCTGCAAGAACATAGTTGCTTCCGTTATCTGTAATAACTTGGACAATCTTTTCTTCCCTAATCTCATCCACAATAGAGTCAAGCAACTCAAATATCTTCTGACTTGTCTTCACAATATCTGATACATCAATAGATTTAATAAACATTGTGTCAGTAGGACAATTCACTAAGAAGTTAACTATGGATCTTTGTTTTCTATCTGTCCATGCATCAGACATAATAGAGCATCCAAATCTAGTCCAATGCTCCTTTTGGCCCTTTAACAAATCTTCAGTGTACATTAACTCTTTGTTGAGAAGTGGAACTCTTATATCATGATAAGATGGAGGCTTCAAATTTGATCCAAAGCTTCCAATAGCTGTGAGCATATCATGAAAGCTCTGCAATTTAATCATGTTAAAGGACAAACCAGCTTGATACCAAAATTGAGCTATATATTGATGAACTCTTGCAGTAGCCTCCTTGTCACATGACTCTCTTATGTTTGCTTGCCTTAATTTTTCTTTTTTCTTTTTTCTTTTTCTTAGTTTTAGGTTTGCCAAAATAGATAAAAATGGGAACCTTAGAAGCACCCTTCTTTCTTCATTATGCACATGTTCTTCTTCTTCATTACTGTCACCAAATTCATCAAGATCATTGTGTAATATTTCCCGCTGAAATGCTTCACTATCTTGTTTTTTCTTATCCTTCAAATATCCTCATAATTCTTCTCTTACCTCTTTTGGGCATTTAATACAAGCTGCAACATTACCCTTTTTTTCCCATCAAGTGTTTTTTGGCTCTAGTAATTCCACCATTTGTAATTTTCCCACAAAAATTACAAATACACATATTTGTATCATTTCTTTGTGTTGGTTTACAATATTTCCAACCAGGATCAAACCTAGTACCAACTTTTGAATGATTTAAAGATTCTTCGCATGCCATATTATACTAAGAAAAAAATTATTTAAAAGAAACATTAGAATATGCATAATATACTATATAGAATATGAAGATAAATTGATTATATAATGGAAGAAAGAAACTGAAAGAAAAATCAAAGGAAAACCCTTTGTAGAGATTAGAGAGGAGATTCACCCGGATTGTAGGAAATTTTATTACCAGATGTAAATACGATGTCATGGGCCCATGGCGTTTGGCAAATTCGTGGAAGCGGGAAAACAAGGCGGCTGACGAAGTCATGGCGTCTGGCGACGTCGAAGGCGGAAGTCGGGCAAAGTCGAAGGCGCGAATTGCTGGAAAAAAAAATTCGAGGAAAGAAGCGTTGCTATACACTTTCCAATTTTTTCCTTGTGATGCTCCATCTCCCGTTGACTTCACTTGTTGACTGAGTCATCCACGTGTCCAGGCCTCCACGGCTCCATGCTCTCTTCATCCACGACTCCACAGTATGTCTTCTGCCTTCCACCTTCCGATTCCGACTCTGCAACACCTTCCACAGCACGTCTTCCGCCTTCTGACTCTTCGCTTTCCGCCTCCACCTAGTCTACGACGACTCCCACCTTCCACCTTCAGCCTTCGACCGACGCCTTCTGCCTTCCGCCAACGCTATCGCCTATGCTGACACCTTCCGCAGACTCTGCTGCGATGCCTTCTGTCACACCTCTAGGAATAATATTTATTATCTTTTCTGTTTTAGTCTTTTTTTATGCATTATTCCTCATTTATCTATAAGTACTTCATACTCTTCATAATGATGTTAGAAGATAAATCATGGATATCACACCTTCCAAGTTCCACCTCTGCCAACGTCTTTTGCCTCTGCTAACTCTGACGTAGGCCTGGCAAAAAATTATACGACCCGCCAACACGACACGACACGACACGAGTTTTCGCGAGTTTGGGTTTAACATAATCGTGTTTCGTGTCATTATCGTGTCGACCCGTTTATGACACGCTAAAATTCGTGTCGTGTCGTGTCGCGGGTTGACCCGTCTAACCCATATATAATATATATTATATAAAATTAATAATTTATAGATAATTTTAATATAGTGAGTTAAACAGGTTATTCATGTCGTGTCGTGTCAATCGTGTCGTGTTGTGTCATCTAATAACTTTATATTATAAATCGTGTCAATCGTGCCGTGTCGTGTCGTGTTATGTGACACGACCTATTTATTAAACGTGTTAATCGTGTCGTGTCGTGTCACCTGTGAAATAAGCGGGTCGTGTCTGTGTTTCGTATATTGACACGTATACATAAACGGGTCGTGTTCGTGTCAAGCACAATCGTGTCACGTGTCAAGTATGACACGACACGTTATGACACGCGAAACACGAATTGCCACCCCTACTCTGACGTCGACGCCTTCTGCCAACTCTATGATGCCTTCCACCGATGCCTATGTCTCTACTGAGTGCTGACGCCAAGCCTTCACCTGCCTTCCGCCATGTCCGCTTCGCCAGCTTCCTCCGCCATCCTTGACGCGTCCGCAATGGCGGGAATGGCGTTTCCCATAACGCCAGAAGGATTCCATCGCGGACTCATTAGAATCCGCTTCTAAATAGCGCTATGGCGGCGCCATAGCCGCTATTCGATAATGCTGATTGTAAGTACTAAGCAATAATGTCATAAATCTTGTACAAGTTTTAAAATGACAAATAGGAAAAAATAACCTTAATCTACAATAGCCGCTAAGAAAAATGTTCAAGAAAACCATGAAAGTATGTACAATAAGAAAGCAAATAAGTTGCAACTAGCTCTATCCTATAATGCTAGAGCCTCAACTTAGTGATGCAAGACAAAGTTAATTGAGAAAAGAATGAAAGCAGGGTAAATTTAGAAGACGAGAAGAGAGGAAGAAACAAAGAGAAAAGAGAAGATAAATACTTAAAAATCATACTTCGTCACTAGGTTTCTTCTGAATTTATAGTTCTGAGCACATATGGGGAAACAATTAAGTCAAGGGCAATCTCTGGTATTTATATATTCAATGGTATTCAACCAAACAAACAGCTTGGTGAGCATCAAATAAAAGAATCGTTATTTCTACTACATGAAACACCCGTGCGGCTGTGCATGAGGTTCTAGAAAAGAAAAACAACTGAAATTTTAAGCCTTCACATCATAAAAAATATATTATTCTCATTCAAGCCATCTTCACCAACAAAATAATTTGTAAAGTTCAATTCGTTACGCCTGGTGTAATTGAGTATGGAAGTTTCAAGTTAAATGAGAATTACTATGTAAGACCATGGTCTTACATTTTTGTTTACACGAAATGTGTAGATCCGTGAATCTAATGTCTTGACATTTATCTCCATAGTTGAATCAGAACATTCACCAATTTCCAGGCTTGAACACTTGCCTTGATCATCAGCCATCCTGTTGAAATGAAAAAGTAAAAGAACTGAAACATATGCATCTTGGATAATGGGGCATGAATAAACAATGCTGTGAATCGTGCTTGTGCAGCCAGAATCATCTCATTGACTATATTGAAACTAATGGAGATTACTGGTATATATTGTGAATTAGATTCGAGCAAAGTAAATTGTGTTTCTAAATAAGAAATTGTCAGTATCCAATGTGTTGCTTTAAGTGCAAAAGAATAAGAAATATACAGCTATGACCTTCAGGAATATATTGTTCCTGCTGCTACGGATTCTAGTAATGGGGCATCAATAAACAGGAAAATTTTCAAGATACAAGAAATCCTCGTGTGTCCATAGTGATACATGGTATAATTAGCAAGCTACAGTAGAAACATAAATAAGTTTATGAATACTTGTTATAGATCATTTCTTTTTACAATTTCTGAAGACCCTCAGTAGATGATCATGATGCTTAAATAATCCATCAAAAAGCTTCCAACATACAGAAGTCTCGTGAGAAAGTAAAACGATAAATGCCCCTCACTGTTATCACCAGGAACAAAAAACAAACGGATAATTCAAATTAATGTTCTCGACTGCTAGTAGAAATAGAAATGGGAGCTCATAATATACCATCCAGATGTGTGCATTGCTCTAACAGAAAAAGGTCGCTGAAATGGCCTTGTGTTTAATTTCCTTAGAACAAACACTTGGATAAATACTAATTTACACCCAAAAACCTATCCCATCCTACCTGCTTCCTTAGATCAGAAACAATTATCAATTAGCGAATCCGATCCACCAAAATCGTAATCGAAGAGTCGCAGATTGGATGGCATTTGATCAAACAACACAAATCGGAAGCAGTTCAATATAAGATCCAAATCGGAGTTTGGAAAATCGATCTTTCTGCAAAGGACAAAGATCACGGATCAAAAGAACCCACGTCCTGTAGTAGAGTTGACCCCTTTGAGAGGAAGAAAATAGGTCAAAAACTAGAGGAAGCAACGGGATCCATACTCTAGGGAAACATCATGTTAGCAGAGGGAAAAACATGAAACGAAGGAGATTACAACACGCTCTACTCGCATGAAAAAGGTTGACCTTGGAGTGGAAAGAAACAACTAGAATCAAATGAAAACATATTCATTGAAGAAAAGCATAAAAAGGGGAACAAAAAGGAGAGGAGCCGATCGAACCTCGTAAATCAAATGAGCACCCTTCCGTCTTCCTTGGATTGACACAACGCGATCTGGATCAGCAGACAGCCGCTCACCTTCCTAGCCCTTTGCGTCGCCGCCTCTCACCACTAGCGGCGTTTCTAGAAAGGTCGAGAGGGTTGTTTCCGCTCGCACAGTTTTCTCTATGCGTCCCTCTCTTCGGGATGATCATACCACTTCTGTGGCGCGGCCGGCTCCAGATCGTGAACCGGGTGCGGCCTCGTTTGTCAGGCCCGGGTTCGAGCGGTTCGGCCCAAACCCAAGCTTGCCTGCAATCAAATGACAGCCCACGCACCAAAATAGCTCGGTCAAATTGGGGCGTTGACCCCAAATCAAAGGACGCAGCGTCGAGCTCGGCTTCCCCGTGAGACTCGGACGATGGCGGGCTTCTCGGCACATGAGAAGCGGGATCTCGGCGGAGACGCAGTCGACGCAGAGGCGTCGAGGCGGCGGTGTGCTGTGAATAAAAGCCAAGGAGTAAGCTTCGGGGAAGGGGCATCTGCGATCTCCACCAAGCGGCGACAAGCGTTCAGCGTGAGTGTGTTGAGCGAAAGAATCCGGCGTCAGGGGATGACCGGAGTTGAGAGATTGTAGCCGGAAGGTCCGGTGAGGGAGGGGAGAGGGACGCCGGTGGGCGACACTGAGAGGGTTGTAGTTTTATTTCTGGGAAATAAAATCTTCTTCTCCAACTCCCTGTTTTCCTGGTTCCGTTTCTTCTTCGCACCTCCGAGGCGACGATGGTGGCGTGTTTTATTTGCAGCGACGTTCTCGGTCAGGCTCGGCGGCAAGCGGCTACCGGGCGACGTCGGGGTGGCTAGGGCAAAGCGCAGGCGGCGCGGCGTCCGTTCCCAGCAGATCCAGCGAGCTTCGGAGTGCAGGCGGCACTCTGCTTCGTTCACGCAGGAGGACGAAGGTGAACAGTGTTCACCGCTTCCGATTTTGACTAAACCGCGGCGGAAATCGAATTCTCGATTTCGATTTCAGGTGTGACGTCGGCGTGACGTCATCAACGGAAGGTTTACTCACGGCGAACGATTTTGGCGGCTAACGCAAGCATAGCGTCAACGAACAAAATTCGAGTGGCACGGCGATTTTTGGAGCACTGACGTCAGCAAGGGGAAATTTCGACAGCGGCGGATTTTGGGTCAAAATTTGGCATTGACTTGATTTAGTTGACCGAAAGGTAATTAAATTTAAGGTTTCGTTTGAATTTTCTAAATTAGGGTGAGGGTTTCCCGGGTTTCTTCGTGCGAACTGTAATTTGGGAATTAAAATCATTCGGGGAGTTAGGGTTTTCAATTTTGAGTCGGAAACCCTAGAGAGTGTTGCGTTCCGGTATTCCGCCGGACGGTCCTAAGACAACAGATAAACGCTATTTTTAGGCCGATCCGACCGGGGCGTGACATCGTTGGTGTGAGTGTGACGGGACTCCCTAATATCTAATTATATATAAACTGATGCTCAAATCAAACTCCAACCTAGGGCAAATTAACTTTTCTTTTATAAAATATAATTTTATTCATTATTATTTTGTCATAAATTTATGTATTCCATTATTTTATTTTTAAAAATAATAATTTCCTATTTTAAATTTGAGTATAAATATTGGATATTCAATGCCTATAAATCCAAAACCCATAGTTTAGTTATCCAAATTGTGACCCTTTTTTTTCTGAATCGTAAATATCTATTCGAAAACATTTATAACCATTGATTTGAATAGAGAGTCACTTAAGTTTTAGCGAGACAAAAAGTCAATGATAATTGGAAATTTTTTTACTTCTGTGGCAAAGGTAAGGTTGCTCATGCCATACCATAAACCCTAATTGGTTGACTGGCACTGAATCTGATCAAATTTGGTTTTTTTGGCTAATAGCAATTTAAAGAAGAAGATTGCTGTTGATAAGAGATCTATCCGTGGCATATAGCCAGGCATTTATTGTCATTCTTTCTTCAATCTCACGCTCACTCATTTCCTGCGCCATTATAAAAGTCAATGCAAACAGTTAATCGTAGCACCTGTTCGGTAATACAATACAATCTGTCAGTGTTGGTGCATTATTTTCTTAATTATTTGTGTCTTCAGTAAAATAATTTCTTAATTTCTGTATGCAATGCGCGTAATTGAATGTATTATTGTTGCAGTTCGATCGTACGACTGCACCGCCGCCGGAGGGATGAAGGAAGGCTTCAAGTGCGAGGCGAACTACGTTCCCTTGACGCCGATAAGCTTCTTGGAGCGCGCAGCCACCGTCTATGGAGATCGACCTTCTGTTATTCATGGCTCGGTTAGATACACATGGCTGCAGACCAGAGAGCGCTGCCTTAAGCTTGCCTCCGCCTTAGTCAACGCCGGCATCTCAAGTGGCGATGTCGTAAGTGTAATTGATTGAGTTCATCTCCCAGATGCCGATCGATTGATCGTAAGTTCCTTCATTCTGCGCTATGATCAGTCATGCGCTGTATGTATATCTTCAAACAGGTTGCCGTCATCAGCCCGAACACTCCGGCGGTGTACGAGCTCCACTTCGCCGTCCCCATGGCCGGTGCCGTCGTCTGCGCCATCAACCCCCATTGCAGCGATGACGTCCTCGCCGACCTCGTCCGCCGTTCCAGCGCCAAGCTCGTCTTCGTCGCCTACCGTTGCCTCGATCTGGCCCTCGCCGCACTACACTGCCTCAAGCAACTCCACCCACCCCGCTCCCCTCTTGTCGTCACTATAGATGAGCCCGGCGAGCCGTCGCTTGCATCCCTCACAACCTATGAGGCCTTCGTCGCCTCCGGCGACCCCCGCTTTGGCGTCCAGTGGCCGGAGGATGAGTTCGACGCTATCTCGATTAGTTACACCTCTGGCACCACCGGCACGCCGAAGGGCGTTATCCACACCCACCGCGCCGCCTTCCTCAACAGCATCGCCACCATCCTCCTCATGGAGATGCCGCCAGGGCCGACCTTCCTCTGGACCGTGCCGATGTACCACTGCAACGGCTGGGGCTTCGTGTGGGCCGTCGCGGCCCAGGGCGGCACCAACGTCTTCCCTCGCGAAACGTCCGCGAGGGCCATCTTCGCTGCCATCGCCGAGCAGGGCGTAACCGCAATGACCGGATCCACGCCGATGCTCAGCATGATCGCGAACGCGCCGCCGGATGAGCAGAGGCCGCTGCCACGCCGCGTCGACGTGCTGACTGGCGGCGCCCCCCTGCCGCCGGATGTGCTGCTGCGGATGGAGGAGTTGGGCTTCCGGGTGACGCATGCCGGCGGGCAGACGGAGACCTACTGCTGTGCCATCTACTGCGTCCGGCGGCCGGAGTGGGACGCTCTGCCGGGAGAAGAGCGCGCGCTGCTGCAAGCGCGGCAGGGGCTGCCGCACCAGCTGCTGTCGAAGGTGGACGTGAAGAACCCGGCGACGATGGAGAGCGTCGCGGCCGACGGGAAGACCGTGGGCGAGGTGATGTACAGGAGCAACAACGTGATGCGGGGCTACTTGAACCAGGAGGCGACGGAGCGGGCGTTCAGGGGCGGGTGGTTTCACTCCGGTGACTTCGGGGTGCGGCACCCGTACGGGTACGTGGAGTTCAAGGACCGGCAGCTGGACATGGTGGTGCGGGGCGGGCGGACGGTGGGGACTATCGAGATCGATAACTTACTGGAGGGGCACCCGGCGGTGAAGGCGGCAGGGGTGGTTGGAAGGGCGGGGGAGGAAGGAGGGGCGGAGATGCTGTGCGCGTTTGTGGAGCTGAAGGAGGGGTGTGTGGTGACGGAGGAGGAAATCGTGGAGTTCTGCCGCGCTCGGTTGCCGGAGGATATGGTACCGGAGAGCGTCGTCTTCGAGAAGATTCCAGTGACGTCGACGGGGAAGACTCGGAAGGCGGTGTTGAGGGAGAAGGCAAATGCGATTTCGGCTGGGCTTTGCGATGGCAGTGGCAGCGGAAAGAACAAAGGGAAGGCAGCAGGCTAAGAATTAACGGGGGCGGACTAACATTGGGCTATAAGCATGATGTGCAAAGATTAAATAACAAATATGAATAGTAGTGAAGTTTAATAAGGAATAAAAAATAATAGTGGTATATTTTCCCCTTATTATAGATCCAAAAAGGTCGGGTTTTTCTTCTTTGATTTCGTGGCGAAAGAATTAGGCTATGTTTTGCTCCCCTTTTAAATTGATTTTAAGTAATTTTTAAGCTGAAAGTAAATAAAAAATTATTTAATAATAAAAAATAAAAATAGAAAAAAATAGTAAAAAAAAAATAGAAGTTGAGAAAGTTACAATTTGATGCTTTTGTAATTTTTTTTTTTTGAAAAAATAATTTATATGATTTTATTTAAAATTTTAAGTATTATTATTTTTAATAATTTAAAATTAAATACTAAAGAAAAATAAAATATATTATTATTTTAAATAATTTAAAATAATATATTTATTTATTATTTTAAATTTTGACAGTAATTAAAAAGTTATTAACTAAACATCTTATAAATTTTGTCAGCGCAGCATAATTTAGTATAATTATAAAGTTAATGACAGTGAAGCCAAATAGACCCTTAATTAGACTAATCGTTGTGGTTGTCTAGATCTATCGATCGACCAAGGGGCCTCTCGCCCTCCCTTGCTCTCTTGCCCATCGTCTCCGCCATCAATTTCAATCGCGCAGGTGCCGCTGTGGGTATCGAGCAGTCCTATTAGGTTTTTGAGACCTTCAACTCTTTGATTCCTTTATTTAGTTATTGTGAATTATTCTAATGCTTAATGTGTAACTCAATAGAAGGAACCATTTTATCGGCCAAACAAAAGGATCAAGGACTAAAGTTTGGCTCTTCCGTGTTAATCAAATTGCCCAGTCCAATATCCAATGCTACAGTAATTATCAGTTTGAAATCCACTTGTTATGTCCTCAATTCTAGTGATAAATACTTTTTCTTTTCAATATCGGGCAGTTCAAATTAACACTGTTTAAGAATTTGGAGTATCATTTGATATGTCCTTAGTTCCGTGAAGAATGCTTACATAATGAATCAAAAATCATTGAACTAAGCATGTGTTTATAGGTTGACTCTGCATTTTTATGGAACTCAGTTGGATCTCTTCTGAATATTAAAAAAAAAGCAGTTTATGAAGCGCAAATGTTGAACAGTCTAAGTATCAAAAGTTTTATAGTCACCCTTTCATATCATAAACTTAGTACCCATTAATTGAAATATTTCTAATATTTCCAATATTCATTGACTGTATTTAAATCCACTTGTTATGCCTTCAATTCTAGTGATAAATTCTTTTTTTTTTCAATATTGGCCGGTTTAAATTAACACTATTTAAGAATTTGAAGTATCATTTGATATGTCATCAGTTCCGTGAAGAATGCTTACAGAATGGTTCAAAATTATTGAACTAAAGCATGTGTTTATAGGTTGACTCTGCATTTTTATGGAACTCAGTTGGATCTCTTCGGAATATTCGAAATTACTAATTTAAGGCATTTAAATAGTTCAGTTAATGGGTACTAAGTTTCTGATTTGAGAGGGTGTCTCTAATAGCGTGTTTAGTAGGAAGGAAAGGAGGAGGGAATAGATGGAAAGTTAGAATGAGAGCTATAAAATCATATTTAATAAGACGGATGAAAATAAGGAAGGAAAAAGAGAAGAAAAGTGAGAGGGAAAATAGCCTTATTTGCTTTCTGCTCAAATTGGGTGGAAAATCAGATGGAAAGTTGGATTTGCCCTTTTCATATATATTTTTACCTTTTTTCTTTTTTATGCTCGCTCTCCCTCTCATGGTTTTCTTCCAATCTTCTTCGTCATTGTCGTCATCGCTATCGTTATTGTAATCATTGTCATCGCCATTGCCATTGTCATTGTCATTATCATTGTCGCCGTCGTCGCCGCTTCACCGTTGCCTCTCATCTCTCGTCGCCGCCATTTCACCATCGCCTCTCATCGTCGTCATCGACATAAAAATAAAAAAAATAGAGTATGTTTATCAATCTTTCTAACTTTTTTTTTCCTTCTAAATAAACACAATGATATAAAATCTTATTATTTTCTTTCTTCTTTATTTTCTCTTTTTTCTTACTTTCTTTTCCTTTTAATTTTCTTTCCTTCCTACTAAACACAGTATTAAACTTTTGGAATTAAGACTGTTTAATATTTGCGCTTCATAAACTGTGGCACATTAGTTTCTGCATTCTTAAGTCTGATTCTTGATTGTGTTCCTGTTATTCTTAAAACAAAGCATTGGAGATGCCAGCCCAACTACTCTTTCTTCACGGTTGTGTTGATTCAGCACATTCTGCTTGTGGTTCAGCTACAGCTGCTTTTGGAGTCATGAACTTGTATGGGCAGAGGTGAATGTATGAGGGTGAAAATGGGGGAAAGACAACTATCCATCGGATAGGAATCACTTAAGTGGATGAGACTAAAGCCCAGTTTGGGGTTAATTCTACTTTTAACTTTTACTAGCTGGGAAAGTCTGATTTTAGCTTCTGCTGGCTGGGAAAGTACCTAGCTGTTTAGTTCAACAACTGTTTGATTAAACCCTTTTAATCCATACTACCACTGCACGCCATGTATGTTCGCATTATCTGCCGCAGGCAAAACTTACACATTGAGGAGCAAGGGAATGAAGGAGGAGGAGGTGAAGTGGAGGTGGAGGAAGGCCGACCTCCCCGAGGTGAAAAAGGAGGAGGTGAAAAAGGAGGAGGTGAAGTGGAGGAGGAGGAAGGCCGGGTCCTCCGGATCAGCGGCATTAGAAGGTGAAGGTTGGCCATGGCGGTGGCTATTGGCTTTGATAGAGCCATAAGAGAGGCATTTTGTTGGAACTGCAACTGAGCCCAGGGAAAAGAGACTAGAGAGGAGAATGGGGTGCTACCATTCGAGGCTAGAGCGGCATGAGCAGTCTCCTCGAGGAGGTAGATCTCCACCATTGACACAGAGGCAAGTCTCTTCGGCTTTATCTCGCCGCTGTGGGAAGACATGGAGATCAAAAGAAAAAAAAACCCTTGACGGAAGGTCAGAGCAGTGGCAGACGCTGGAGAGGCTAGAGCGGAAGGTCCCCGAAGTGGCTAGAGCAGATGCGGGGCAGATCTGTCACTGGGAGTCACGGACACACCTCGCCGAGCTGCAGCGGACGACGGCGACAAGCTACAGTGGACGGTGGGCCGAGGATCAGCGGACGGTGTATTAGTGGTAGACATGTAAATATTAATTAGGTTGTAATTAGCATTAAGTATATCTATAAGTATATTTTACTATTTTTACCCTTATGTATTAAACCCGTACCCGTTTAGGGATTTGTTTTTAAAAAGGAAATCAATGCGGCCGAGGAGGCAGACTTTCAGGTTTCATAATTTTGTCATGGTATCAGAGCCAAGTTGTGATTAATCTCAGCGAGCGATTTTTTTTCTTTCGTGGAATCTTGGAGGCGACTTCAAAATTTTCGGTTGCATCAATTTTCAGAGGCAGCTTCAAAATTTTCCTTTCAGGCGGCAGCAAAATAATGGTTTCGGCATGCGCTTCTTCTTCGGCAACAGCGAACAATTGATTTCGCTCTTCGTGGATTTTGACAGAAGTTCAACGGATTGAGATTTTGGCCAGATTTTAGAAGCAGATTTCGTCCAGGATTTCAAAAGCAAGCATCAACGTGGAATTTTGATGTGGTCAAAATTCGGTGGACGCGTGCGATCTCTTTCGACTAATTTGTCGATTTCGCGTGCGGCAAGGGATTTCAGCGGTGACATCAATTTCGAAATTAGCTTCAAAATTGAATGCACGCACGATGTTTTTTGTCAACCAATTTTTGTTGCATTCGATTTTGGTGATATCTTCAACGACGGAAAATGATTTAGGAGAAATTGATTTCTTCAGGAGTCTGGATTTTCGGCGACGCCAGCAATGCAATCAAAATTCGGCGTCGGCTATTTACTGAATTTTGGAGGCGGCGGCTTTGTGGATTTTGGCGATGAGCGTAGTTGACGAATGGATGTTTGTTCGTCTATAGGCGCTCGACTGAAGTGGACGCCGCGAATCAGGCTGTGAAGGATTCGATTTGGGCACAGGAGGTCTCGGCTGAGTTATTTTTGTTATTACTTAATTATTTTTTATTAGGCAATTATTCTTATCTCCATGGAGAATTCTTTCGGCAAAACATCGACAAAAACTCTGTCTATGAGATTTACGGGCAAAAAACTATGCTATATGGGAATTTCAGTTTAGGATGTTTTTAAAAGGAAATGAGCTATGGGGTCACATAGATGGGTCATCCTCTATTCCTAAAAATGACATTACATCTAACACATGGGAAGTGAATGATAGTAGAATTATCTCTTAGATTCTGGCATCTATTAAACCTCATAAGGTAAATAATCTTCGCTCATTTAGTACTGCTAAGGAGATGTGTGATTATTTGAAACGCATATATCATCAGGACAATACAGCAAGACGATTTCAGTTGGAACTTGAAATCAGTAAATTTACTCATGGTAATATGTCTATTCAGGAATTTATTTAGGCTTTATGAATCTATGGAGTGAATATACTGGTATTATTTATGCTGGTGTTCCTAAAGAAGCATTAGCTAGTCTCCAACAAGTTCATGAAGTCATCATGAACTTAATAGATATCCTATTCTGTCTTTAAACATTTGTCTTGGTGAGTTTCTACGTGAAGAGCAACGTCTAGCCACTCAAACAGTCATTGGTGAGACTCATGGGACCTCAGAGGTTGTCATGTGGCTTATGCAGCATAAGGTAAAAATCGGGGTAAAGGACAGATGCAATGCTATAGTTGTAAGGAATTTGGTCATCTGGCTAGAAATTGTAGTAAGAAATTCTGTAACTATTGTAAACAAAAAGGACATATTATCAAGGATTGTCCAACACATGTAGAAAACAGAAGGGCAAAGGCTTACAAGGTAGTGCACACTACTATGTCAGATTCTATTGCTTCTGCAAATGTTTCTCAGGCTACTTCTATTGCTGCATGTCAGAATCAAGTGATTATGACTCCTGAGATTGTCCAACAGATGATTCTTTCTGCTTTCTTTGCTCTTGGTCTTCAAGGTCGTGGTAAGCAAACTTCATCTACATGGTTTGTTGATTCCGGTGCTTCTAATTGTTAGAGTGTTATTTAGAGTATTATTTTCCTTAACGGGTATGGGCTCGGGTCTCTTGTATTCACTCTAGACCCGACCCATTATCCTTATGTTTTTAGTCTCTGTAACCCTAATGAATGATTTAGTAATCTTGATTTTCTCTCAACTTAGTATCAGAGCAAGTTTGCCTTTGTCGCCCTTGCTCATCGCCGCTACCTCTCTTCCTCTCCTCTTGTGTGCTGCTATTTCCAATCGCTTGGTGCGGAGAGCGTGTACCTCGTTCGATCCATGCTGCTGGCGCAGTGAAGCGTTAGCCTTGGGCATGGCTACGTGAAGCGCCCTCTTGCCCTTCTTCTTTCGTCGCCTGACGCCTTGGTTCGGACGAGTGTATTGCCGCCTGTGTCATCTCTTGGCCGCTGGTACTTTCGATCGTCGCAGCTTTTCAGACGCTTCCGATTCTTCTTCCCGCCGCCGCAGCATCGATGCCTAATCTCGATTCAACTTTTCGGTTTTCTTGGGTTCTCAATCGAATGTTCCTCTCCTCGATGCCGTGCTGAAGTTTTGTTCCATCACAAGTATCATAAGTTCGGAGTCGCTGGTGCCCGATTCCTGCGACATCTTTGACAGACGTTTGATATTGCCTTCTGCACAGGTGCCTTCGTTGCTGCGTTTTATTTACATACGATTATGCTACATGAAGTCCGTTGCTTGGTCATTAACTATTCCTCTACATTTGCTTCTATCTTGACCGAACAAGCTTTGTTTATGTTGGGGTATGCCCTTAAGGCTAATGTTTGAGGCCTTGGGATTATAAAGTGTATCATGTAATAAACTGGTAAGTTTATAAGAGGCATGGTTATTATTCAGGTTGTTACCTTGTCTGCTGTAATAAGTGTACTTCTGGATAATGTCTCAAAGCTGTTCAGCTAGGCTGACAGGCTCTAAGTCCTTAGTCGAGATATCTTGGTGAACATGAGACAGCCTTGATATGATTGAGACTAATATGAGTGCTGATCTTATAGGATGCTTCGAGCATGAAATAAGATGTAGACTCATGGGTACATTGGATGTACTGGACAGACCCTACTGGGATATTCCATTGCTTGTCACAATGTGAATGATCCTTGTAAGCAGCAAGTGGCACATGTCCTCTGACTTGAGATCGCTTGTGTTTCTAAATGATGATTGTCATTGTCTTGAGGTAGTTCAATATCATTTGAAACATAATGATTATAGACTATCTTGGATGGTGGGCTTGAATCAGGTTAGGGCACTAGTGATAGACACAGGATTGCCGTCTCCTTGTTTAAGGAGTGTGATGTTCTAATGGGCCCCCTATATGAGATGATTGAGATAGTGTATGGCCATACCCAGATGACTATGGGCATCTGATCTAATCATGCTCATCGTATTGGAGTTACAAGCTTGACCCGCTTGTCCAATAAGAACATCCAGTGGCAAAGGACATATGTATGCCTTGTGAATGGAGTCACACTTGTGCAATGGTTTGGGAGTAGTCTTGGAAGACTCTTTCCTTTATATCGGGAGACAGTGATGTGTTGCTAGATACCCCTCACTGATCGTGATAACGTAAGTTATCGTTACCGACATTTAAGGGAAACCCTCAGGGTCGCACAATTTGATGATATGGCTTACTTGAGTCAGATCGTGTGGACTGGATTCTTTGAGTTCAGATTAAAGGGATTTAATCTCTGATTGTAAGTGAGATCTGGTCTGATCATGTTTGATTGATTAGGGCTTGAGATCGGTAAGCTTCGATCGAGAGAGGTGATGCTAGATCGGAGAGATCAGGGGCATCAGGAGATGAATGGTTAGATCATGAGCCTTGGGGTTCGATTTGGTCTAGACCAAATGGCTTGAGCTATTTTGGTTTGGTTTAATGAACCAAAGCCGATTGGATGATTTGGCTTGAACCGGTTCACAAGGGTGAACGCTTGGTTCAAAGCCATATGCGTTTTGGGTTGGATTGAACGCATGGCTTGATTGACTTCCATTTATGGAAAGTCATCAAGGCCGGTTTTGCTTCAATGCTAAAACGCTTATGCGTTGAGGGTTTTCTTTTCAACGCCTAGCTCTTTCGTTGGTGTGGTTGACGAAGAGAGGCGGGATCATCCAAGAGAAGCTCTCGAAAAGGGACATCTCATCATCCCACACGACAAGGACCGAAAGGGGATCTCTTGCTAGCACAAGGAAGATCCTAAAGGGTAGCCATCCCTCATCTTGTGTGTGGACTTGTGGAGGAGACCTAACTTGTTCTCTTCATCCAAGCCGATTTCCAAGCCTATGGCATTGGTATGGATCTCCCCTTCTTCTTATCAATCCATGATAGTTGAATATATGGCATGCAACGGTTCTTCAAACCCTTGCTTCCGCTTGCATACATTTCATTTGCGCCATGCTTAGGGTTTTTGCCCCCTTCATTTAGGGGTTCCTTCAGTTTACTATTACATAAAAACAAAAAAAGGAAGAAGTGGGCTTAGTATAACACTATGGATCCTTTCTCATCTTCTTTTGATATTAAGCCCAATAATACTTTTGGTGATAATATTGTTAAATTTGATGGTACAAATTTTTCGTTATGGTCTCAATCAGTTCGCCTTTTTCTAGGGTCTCATGGCAAGGAACATCATCTCACTCAGCCAGCCCCCACTGTTACTGAACCTACTTATGAGACTTGGCGTTAGTCTGATATGGTCGTGTTGAATTTACTGCTTCACAGCATGGACAACAAAGTTGCCTCAACCATTATGTATCAACAAACCACCAAGTCTGCTTGGGAATTTCTTAATAGCACTTATGCTTCTCGACAAAATTTGAGTCATGTTCTTCGGCTGTATGAGGAGATAATCAATTTACAACAGGCTGGTCGCTCCTTTCAGGAAACTTATGCTTTGCTTCAGGGAAAATGGGATGAACTTTGCCAATATCATCCTGCTTCCTCTGATATTGAGGTTACTCTCCAGCAGTGACAGGAGTTTTTGGTAGCCAAATACTTATCTTGCCTGAACCCTCAATATTGTGTTATTAGTTCACAATTATTAGTAGACTCTACTATCACGACGCTACAGGGGGCCTTTTCTCGCTTGTTGCGTGTTACCGCTTCTTCCCAACCTAGGGAGGCTCCGAGTGCTTTGACTGTTCCTCCTACTTCCATTCCCATGGATCGCGGGCGCAGTCCTGGTCGTGGGCGCGACCGTGGTCGTGGCCACGGTTTCCCCCTATGCTCTCATTGTGGCCGCTCCAACCACTCCTCAGACCGATGCTGGCAAAAGTTTGGACAACCTTCTGCACGGTCGGCTGTTCTTCCTAATAGTAGTTCGTCTGGCCCTTCTCTTACACCTGTCGCCACTACTACTGTTACCATTTCTGCTGCTGAATATGAACGGTTGCTTTAATCAGCTTCTACTTCCACCACCGACTCATCTACGTTCATCACTGCTTCTGCTCCTACTTCGGGTACAGCCACTCTTGCTTCATCTGCATCCACTTGGATTGTTGATTCTGGTGTCTCATCCCATATGACATGTAACCGTACATTGTTTGTTTTCCTATCCACTGGAGGTGTTTATCCCCCTGTATCTATTGCCAATGGCTCTCTTGTGCCCATTACCGGTGTGGGCACTGTTTCTATATCTCCCATGCTTACTCTCACTCATGTCCTATATATACCTTCCTTTCCGGTTAACTTGTTTTCTGTTCGTACTTTTGCTGCTCATTGTCATTGTAGCGTAACCTTTTTCCCTTCTCATTGTCTCTTTCAGGACCTACGGACGAGGAAGACGATTGGTGGGGATCCCTGGACAGGGTGGCATCTATACTCTTGCCGTCTCCACACCTCCTCAGGCTATGTCTTCTACTGTCGTTTCCCCTCTTCTTTAGCACCGCCCGTCTTGGTCATCTGTCTCCTGCTCGTCTCCAATAGTTCCTGTCCTTACCGTCGCCGCCCTCCATCCCTTGTGATGCCTGCAAGCTGGGTAAACATCATCGGGTCTCCATGCCTCATGCTGCTGCCAATCGCCGCTTACACCCTTTCCATCTTATCCACTCTGATATTTGGGGCCCGAGTCCTGTTCCCAGTCGTGAGGGTCACAAGTATTTTGTTACTTTTATCGACGATTTTTCTCGTCTATGCTGGTGTTATGTTTTGGTTAAATGTCCTGATGTCTTTGATGTATTTCGCACTTTCTTTAATGAAATTCAGAATCAATTTGGTGTTTCTATTAAAGTTCTACGTTCGGACAATGCTTTGGAATATACTAGTACTTCTTTTAATTCGTTTTTGTGCTGATCGTGGCATCTTACATGAGACCACATGTGCTTACACTTCCTCACAAAATGGGGCCGCTGAGCACAAGAATCGCCACCTCCTTGATGTGGCCCGCATTCTCTTGTTCCACATGCAGGTTCCCCGTTCCTTTTGGTTTGATGTAGTCCTCACGACATCTTATCTTATTAATCGGGTTCCCACTTCTGTCTTGGGTGGTCGCTCGCCTTTCTCTCTCATTTTTCCATCTCGGGTCCCCTTCTCTCTTTCCCCCCGCGTGTTTGGATGTCTTTGTTTTGTTCATGTTTTCGGACCGAGCGTTGACAAGCTTAGTCCTCGGGCGACTCGGTGTGTGTTTCTTGGGTACTCTTGTACTCAAAAAGGGTATCGCTGTTTTGATCCTTCCAGCGGTCGCACCTTTGTCAGTGTTGATGTTACGTTTCATGAGTCTCAATCGTTTTTTTCTTCTACCCGAGACTTGTCTGTTTCTCAGGCTCTCCTTCTTGTTCCCATCATTCTTCCTTCTTCCCCTGTTTTCTCTCCTCCGGTCGCCTCGACCCCTTCCACTATCCCATTGCAAGTTTACAGCCGTCGCCCCAAGCCCCTCCCCGTGGTCTCTCCTTCGCCGGAGGTTCCTGATGACGATCGTCCTATTGCTCTCCGCAAAGGCAAATGCTCTTCCTCTCGTTTTCCTCTCTCTCACTATGTTTCTTTCACTCATTTGTCTCCTGTTTACCATGCTTTTTTGGTTGCTTTGTCTTCGTCTCCTCTGCCTGCCTCTCCCTTGCAGGCTATGCTTGTACCTTAGTGGAAGCACACTATGGACGCTGAAATTGCGGTCTTACAGGCTCACCGGACTTGGACCCTGGTGCCTCCTCCACCAGGGGTTCGTGTGGTTCCGTGTCGGTGGGTTTTCACTATTAAATATCATGCCGATGGCTCTATTGCTCGCTACAAGGCTCGCCTGGTTGCTAAAAGATTTTCTCAGGTGTATGGTGTCGACTATCATGATACTTTCTCTCCAGTTGCTCGACTTAATTCTGTTCGGGCCTTGTTTTCCTTGGCTGTCAATTGTCATTGGTCTCTTCACCAGATGGATGTCACCAATGCCTTCCTTTATGGTGATCTTTCTGAAGATGTTTACATGGAGCAACTGTTGGGAAAACCCGGAGATATTTTACAAATTTTTCAGAAACAAATACAATGCACAGCGGAATAATATCCCCGAAATAGGCCGGTCCCAAAAACCCAATGAAGATCGCATGCGAGAGAGTCGACACGATGAGATAGAAAATACCTTAAAGCAAGATGAGGCCGATGTCGAGGTAGGCGCCCAAGCGTGCGCCCTCTACAGTCTCACACACACGGATGCCTCGAGTCCTCTTCTTCCGCGCCCGGTGCTAGGCCTCTCGAAGAAGATCCAAGCCTTAGGGAGACCTCCACTTCACTTGCGCCACCTTCTGGAGAAGTTGCGCCAAGGAGGAGGAGGGAAGAAGACAAGCCGCCAAGCTCCAATTCTCCAAAAGCCAAGAGGAAAGGAGGAAGGTTGCTTGCGGCTAGGGTATGGAAGATGTTCGCCCAAGTTCTCCTTGCTCTCGCCCCTTCTATTGTTCACGCCTTCAAGTAATTCATTCTTGCAAGAGGGGCGACTAGGGGTTATATTTATAGCAAGGAGAGGCGATTAGGGATGACTATGATCAAGCCAAGTGGGTAGCTTGGAGAAGAAGTAGGAAATAGAATTATTTTAATAATTAATCAAGTCCTAATCCAATTAGGAGTCTAATTAATTATTTAAATAATCAAGTCATGATCCAATTAGGACTCTAATTAATTATTTAAATAATCAGTCCTATTAAATATGACTCCAATTAATTAATTAATTAATTAATTAATTAGCCCATAAAATGATTAAATCAACTTAGATTAACCATATGTGTCATAGGCGCCAACTCTAGTCTAACCAGGGTTAAACATGCGCCTACACATTCTTCTCCTTAAGCCCATTTAACTTAGTAACAAGCCCAACTATAGAATGGGCTTAGCCCAAAGTCTATTATGCATGTCAATCAACCCATTGGATCTAATCCAATTTAACTCAAGGTCAAACTAGGTTAACCATGGTTACTTTGGTCAATATGCCAAAAATGGAAGTTGGCCATAATAAGTTTCTTCCATCTCATCAGGCCCATCGGCGCTGATGAAATCTCCCAAATAGATCCGAGTCATCCAATAACTCGATCATATGGCTTCTCGATCAATACGAGAACTCGAGTATTAAGGTGTGCGACCCTGTAGGTTCCTCTAACGTTGGCAGTGCTGACTTAAGGTCACCACAAGTAGTGAGTGGCACCTAGCAGTGCATCGCTGCTACCCAAGTCATCGGAATGGATATGGACATCGACATCCCCATCATCGCAATAAGGTACAGATGCATTAAAGTCTCTTTGCCGAACTGATATCCGATTGGACAAGTGTGTCACCATTTATTTTTTATCCAATATCATAGTTATGACTAAATCAGGTCTCACCTGGGTATGGCCATACACTTTCAGTCATAGAACCATAGAAGAGTTCCATGAATACCATGCTTCCCTTAGGAAGGGGCAAATCCTATATCTGTCTATTAACCTTCTCTTATGGGTCGTGACATGCTCAATGACAACCGTTATTACCCCCTAACTACGGCGATGTGTTAAGTTATATTAAAGCATGTCCCTAACCATATAGAATGACCAATGACCTCAAGTCAAGGGATCAATGCATCTCCTATCACTTGTGAGGATAACTCGTGACACCAAGTCATTGCCTCACAGTGGGTCGGTCCAATATATCCACCACTGATATACCCATATGTCTGCGTTAGTACCTCCTGCCTAACCAGCCTATATACTAGTCTCACAAGTACCAGAGTTGTCCCATATCCACTATGGTACATCGATTGGGGACGATCACTTGAGCACAGATCCAATCTATCTCTATGGACATTATCATGTAAGTACATAATCGCAGATGTAGACAAACATTGATAATGACAATGCCAGAATGATATATATAAATATCAAAGTCAAGTAGTACAATAATGGACCAAAACTAGGTCTTAGAGCATATACACCAACAGCAACCGCCAAGCTATGTTGCTTAGGGGGAGATGATATGCAAATTACATAAGTCTATTTATGGTCTCAAACAAAGCCCACGTGCTTGGTTTCAAAAACTTTCCCAGAGAATGACATCGGCTGGTTTTTGTCATAGTCAAGCTGATCATTCCATTTTTATTCACTGATCGGAGAGTGACATTATTATTTTAGCCGTCTATGTTGATGACATGCTTCTTACCGGTGATGACATACAGGGGATTGAGAACACTAAACTTCACCTACAGTCTCATCTCTCTATCAAAGATTTGGGCATGCCGAAGTATTTTCTGGGGATTGAAATAGCCTATAAGCGAAACTGCATCTTTATGTCTCAAAGGAAATATGCTCTAGATCTTCTAGAAGAAATTGGTATGAGTGATTGCAAACCAGCTGATTCTCCCCTAGTTCTAAATCAGAAGTACAGTGCTAATACTGAATCTAAACCTATTGATGCAACACAGTACAGACGTTTGATAGGTAAACTTAACTATCTCACTATTACTAGACCGGACATCTCTCGTGCCATTGGCAATGTTAGCCAGTTCATGCAGCAACCTAAACAGTGTCACTGGGAGGCTGCTACCCGGATAGTTCAATATATTAAAGGATCGCCTGGTCAGGGTTTGAAATACTATAAAAATGAACACACCAGAATTGAGGCTTACTCGGATGCTGACTATGCCGGCAACGTTGATGATAGAAAATCTGTCTCCGGTTTCTGCACGTACCTCGGTGGTAATCTTGTCACGTGGCGAAGTAAAAAACAAAGTGTTATTGCTAAGTCAAGTTGTGAAGCTGAATATAGGGCTATGACACAAACTGTGTGCGAGATGTTATGGCTTAGGAACTTTCTACAGGAGTGTGGGATAGAAAGTCCCAAGCCGATGAATATGTTTTGTGATAACCAAGCGGCCATCTTCATTGCCAACAATCCAGTGTTTCATGAAAGAACCAAAATATTGAGGTTGATTGTCATTTTATCAAAGAAGCAATCAACAACAATCTTATTATTACACCGTTTTTGAGATCCGAGGAACAGGTTGCCGACATCTTCACAAAGTCTCTTGGACCAGCAAGAATCAATCAACTATGCAATAAGCTGGGTTTAATTAATATTTTTGCTCCAGCTTGAGGGAAAGTGTTAGAGTGTTATTTTCCTTAACGGGTATGGGCTCGGGTCTCTTGTATTCACTCTAGACCCGACCCATTATCCTTATATTTTTAGTCTCTGTAACCCTAATGAATGATTTAGTAATCTTGATTTTCTCTCAACTCTAATCATATGACTGGCTTTCCAGATTTCTTACAAAATTTACATCCTTATACTGGTTGACAACATATTCAAGTAGCCAATGGTAGTACCCATCTGATTACTGCTGTTGATGATATTGGTCACACTTTTAGTCATATTTTTGTTGCTCTAAAATTATTAACTAATTTAATATTTGTTGGTCAGCTTGTGGAGAATCACTGTAATGTTCATTTTTCTTGTGCTGGCTATGCTGTACAAGATTAGGCTTTAGGGAAGGTGATCGCGAAGAGGCCTAGAGTGGGCAGATTATTTCCGTTGCATTTTTCCATTCCCATATCTTTAGCCTTATCTTTTGTTATCTTTAACAATCAAGTTAAACTTTGGCATAAACGTTTAGGCCATTCGAATTATGTGATTTTGTCTAACTTAATACAATGTGGTTTTGTTGGCAACAATTTGAATTCTATTTTGACATTTAATTGTGCTACATGTAAACTTGAAAAGAGTAAAACTTTGCCTTTTTCTAATTCTGGTAGTCATGCAAAAGTGTGTTTTGATGTTATACATAGTGATGTTTGGGGTATTACTTCTGTTGTCTCTTATAGTCACTATCGTTATTTTGTAACATTTATTGATGATTATAGTTGATTCACTTGGATATATTTTCTGCACACTAAATCTAAAGTCTTCCGAGTATTTCAAAGCTTTGTCGCCCTTATTGAGAATCAGTTTTCTACGCGCATTAAGATTTTGCACACTGATAATAGTGGCGAATACATGTCGTGTGAATTTCAGGCTTATTTGCAAGAAAAAGGCATTATCTCACAGAAATCATGCCCTTATACTCCTCAGCAAAATAGGATGGCTGAACGGAAGAATCGTCATTTGTTGGACATAGTTCGTACTCTCCTCTTACAGTCCTCTGTACCATCCAAATTTTGGGTTGAAGCGTTGAATACTGCTATGTACTTGATTAATCACTTGCCCTCTCAACACTTGAGATTTGATTCTCCATTTTATCGTCTTTTTGGTATTTATCCTAACTATCATATGCTCCACACATTTGGATATGTTTGCTTTGTTTATTTACCTCTTCATGAACGACATAAACTTGCTGCTCAATCTATTCTATGTGCATTTGTGGGTTATTTTACCAATCAAAAGGGCTATATTTGTTATGATCCTACTATTAATCGTATGCATATCTCTAGAAATGTCATTTTCTTTGAGAAAGAATATTATTTTCAGCAGCAAGTTTTCTCTACTTCATCGATTCTTCTTCCTAATTTTGAGGAACACCACAATCTACTGGGAAGTTTATACCTAGTATGGTCTATCAGCAACGACGAACTGTCTCTCCTCATATTGTTCTTGGAAGTGATCCAGATATTCAAGTTCATACTAAACCTCATATTGTGCATCCTCAGTGTTCCACTAGCACTATTAAACCTCCTGATAGGTATGATTTTTTAGCTACTTTATCTAATACCGTCATACCCACCTCTTATTCTCAAGCCTCTACACAAGCTTGTTGGGTAAATGCTATGCGTGAGGAACTTCAAGCTCTTCAAGAAAATCATACTTGGGATATTGTTCCTTGTCCTAGTGATGTTAAACTGATTGGCTGTAAGTGGATACATTCTATTAAGCTGAAGGCAGATGGTTCTCTTGATCGGTATAAAGCTTGCTTAGTGGCTCTTGGTAATAGACAGGAATATGGCATCAATTATTAGGAGACTTTTGCCCCTGTCACTAAAATGACAACTGTTCGTCTTGTACTTGCTATTGCTGGATCTCAAGGGTGGCCTTTACATCAGATGAATGTTAAAAATGCATTCCTACATGGTGATCTGAAGGAGGAGATATATATAACTCCTCCCTCTGGACTATTTTCTACATCTTCTTCTGATGTTTGTAGGCTGAAACGATCTCTCTATGGATTGAAACAAGCACCCCGTGCATGGTTTGATAAGCTTTGATCCACTCTTCTTGACTTCTCATTTACTCAAAGTCAATATGATTTATCTTTATTTCTTTGCAAGACTTATATTGGTATTGTTCTTCTTCTAGTATATGTTGATGATATTGTTATCACTGGATCCGACTTATCCTTGATATCAAAACTTCAAGATCATCTTCAGCAATGTTTTCATATGAAGGATTTGAGATCTCTGTAGTATTTCTTGGGTCTTGAAGTTTCTCATACCTCAAATGACCTTTTTCTACATCAACATAAATATATTGAGGACTTACTCACTCTTGCTGGTCTTCCAGAGGGTCGGTTAGTGGATACTCTCTTAGAGGTGAATGTTAAATATTGTCAAAATAATGGGACATTTCTTTCTGATCCTTCTTTGTATCGACAACTTGTGGACAACCTGAATTATCTAATAATCACACGACCAGAAATTTCTTTTGCTGTTCAACAAGTGAGCTAATTTATGTAGGCCCCTACACATATCCATTTAGCTGCGGTTCATCGTACTCTGCACTACTTACAAAGGACTTCTACCACAGGTCTTCACTTTCCAGCTAACTCTTCGCTTCGCTTGGTCGCCTATAGTGACTCTGATTGGGCTAGTTGTTCTGACACACGACGTTCTGTTACCGGTTGATGTATGTTTCTTGGTGATTCTCTTATTTCTTAGAAAAGTAAGAAGCAAGATCGGGTGTCGAAGTCCTCTACCGAGTCTGAATATCGAGCTATGTCTTCCGCTTGTTCTAAAATCATTTGGCTATGTGGATTGTTAGGAGAGTTTTGGTTTCCTCAACTCGAGCCTAGTTCCTTGCATGCTGATAATACTAGTGTCATTCAAATTATTGTGAATCCTATGTATCATGAGTGTAGCAAACACATCGAAGTTGATTGTCATTACATTCGTGAAGCTTATGATTCTCATTTTCTTACTTTCCACATATTACCACAGAATTTCAAATTGCTGATATCTTTACTAAAGCTCTCTCCAAGCCTCGTCATCAGTTCTTAGCCACCAAATTGTTGCTTATTAATCATGTTGCATCAATTTGAGGGGAGATATTAGTGGTAGACACGTAAATATTAATTAGGTTGTAATTAGCTGTAAGTATATCTGTAAGTATATTTTACTATTTTACCCTTTTGTATTAAACCCGTACCCATTTAGGAATTTGTTTTAAAAAAAGGAAATCAATGCTGCTGAGGAGGCGCAGACTTTCAGGTTTCATAATTTTGTCATGGCGGCGACGAGCTGCAGCGGCGGACGGTAGCCGGGAATGAGCGAGTCATGCGGCGTACGCAAGAGAGTACAGGGGAGACTCAAGGCGTTGAAAGCTGCTACTATCTGCGGGAAGCAGGATTTTCTTAGCTTCCCTGCAGAAGCAGATATCAACTGCTGCTGGCCGCGAAAGCAATTGCAACATGAGATTGGCAGCAAAGAAGGGGAGAAAAGTGTTTTCTCCCTCTTTTGGAGAGAACAAAAAAGGGGAGAAAAATGGTCCTCTTTTTTTTTCCTCCAAATCAGCCTTTTCAACAAATCAAGAGAAAAGAAAATTTTTTTTTTCTATTTTTCTCTTCTTTCTCCCCAATAAAACAGACCCTTAGTGTCCATTGCCAATGGAGAGAAAACTAGTATCATGCATCATTCTTTGGTGCACTAATATCTCTCGACCCACAAGTCTATTTTGATCAATTATGATGCTAACTCTAATAAATGTGTGGCCTCTCTTATTCAAAACTATACTTGGAATATGAATACTTCATAAGCTAGGGGAAGTCATGAAATTATCCAAATCATAATGAACATTCCCATTAACCCCGATCTAGAGAAGGATAAATGGGTCCAGAACCAAGAAACTAGGGGTGTACCTGATACTAAATCAGTGTACAAAAACTTGTTGAGCATAAAGCTCTTAGAAATTTATATTTGGCTGGGTTGGTAGCTCTTTTGGAAACTAAACTTATGAGTCAAGCTTAAGTTTTTGAAAGCTCATCCACTGAAAGCTCCTTATTTATAACAGGTTGATTAAGGTAGGGTTAAATGACCCTAACATGTGTCCCTTTGAAGGCTAAGAAAACTTGCTATCATCTCTTTTATGATTGCAAGTTCACTAAGTTTGGGCTTATATTAAATCCTACACTAAATTTAGTTGAATGCAAAAAATTGTTAAGAGCAATGCTTCATAGTTGTTCTCAAATTCTAACTTGTCAAACTTAAAATTTACACACTGTATTTATTGGCATATTTGAAAAAAAAAAAGAAGAAATGTAAGGATCTTTAAAACAAAAAAAGACAACATTGGTCTTTAAAAAACTTTGAATATGATCATTAAATTCAATGACAATATGCTTAAAAGCCATAAATAAGGAACGCCAATAAAAGTGAAAAAGAAAGATAGACCAAGCCTTCCTAAGTTTATGTGAAGGTTAATACAAATGAAACTTGGGACATAGAAGTAAAGGAAGATAGCCTAGATTTTGTGCTTCATGATGGTTCAACAAATGTCATTTTGGCACTATGAATACAACACTTTTTTGGTGGAGCTTCTTGTAATTAGGAGTGCTCTTGCATATTTTTTTGATAGTGAAGATTATAGAAGCCGATTATTAAAAAAAAAGTTATATACGGGAACACCACACTATGCGATGGCCTCATCCACCATAAATGCTATATTAGGATACGTGCATACTTGTATCCTAAAACTTTTTCTTAAGTATGACACTGGTGGAAGGGGCCACCCGCATAGAACTTGTATTCCCGATTATTCTAGAGAATGGCACTGAACCTTATCAAGGATATCTCTCAACATCCTCCTACTCACACGACTGGAGTGTTAGGAAATTGCTTTCCCCAAGTGTCACGCTACACAAAAATCTTGACTTTTTCTTTTCAAAATGTTGACTGGAGCGTGACCGGCAAGGAAGACGTAAAACCTCCTTCAGCCTAACTTGAAACAGCCACCACAAGATCTTCGCAGCACAAGCAGAAGAAAGGAGGAACAAGACAAACTTTCCAACTCAAACTCTCTCTCTCTTAGCTGGAATACAATTTGCAAATCTCACCCCAATCCCTGCTGGACTCCGGCGTACAAGCTCTCTTAGACTTTTCTTAAATTCCACCCAAATCTTACACACAAAAAGGGAAATGTTGAAGCACAGGAACAGAACGGAAGTAGGAAGACAGGAGAAAGAAGAAGGAGCAAAGCGTCGTTCCTCAGTCCACTTTCTCTCGATGGACTTACTTACTGCAAAGGACCTCCTAAATCCTTTTCTCCGAGATCAGGGGATTTTGAATCTCAACAGCTTTCTTGCAGCCCTCCCTCCCAGACGCCATACCTCATTAAATGTGGAGTCTCCCAGCGAGAAGATCTCCTCCAATCCATTCGCCTGAGCACCCCATCACTTGGTCGTGTTATCCTTCGAACAACTCTCGCACCATCTTCCGCCTGTTGGCTCACGTGACCTGGCACAGTAATGGACGAACGTAACTGCAATTATTCTTTAATTGCAGCTAATCTTTTTCTTTTTAGTCTCTTCCCTTTTCTCCTTAACCGAAAGACATTTTCGATTTGGGCCATCTGGGCTCCAATTCCTTCGAATCCTTGTAGGCCCACAATTGATTAGGAATAGCGGTTTGCATCGCGTAGCGTTGCACGTTGTTCGCTCATGTAAAGACGCACCTGCCTCCGTGGTGTCCCACGTTGGCATAGATGCACTTGCATTCGCTCACGTAGCGTGCTTCACGTCGCCGTGCACACCAAGCCATCCAACGTGTCCTACCCTGGATCGTAAATCTCATACAATCCTTTTTGTATGAGAAGACCATAAGGTCGTCTCAAGCCCATCTTCACGACTCACTCAGTCGTGGCCCAATCCTTGACTTAGTCAAAATTATATACACGTAGATAGTCAAAAAGGGGTAGACTAACGGGGATCATTACTAAGGGGTGTAATATCCTCTCCCGTCCGAGGTGGTCGCCGCCCTCGGCGACCCTTCGAGGTAGAGTCGGAGCTCATCCTCAAACTGCCAGAGATCAATGGCCTTCTCCCACGTAGCCTCTTCGTCGGGTGATCCCTCCCAACATATAAGAAACTCCGTCCTACGGTTCCAACTATACTGTCCCAATACTCGATGATCTAGAATTTGACCGATCCTTCGATCAAATTCTTTGCGAACAGTTGGGGGTGCTAGAGTAACTCGACACCGCTCCGGATCCTCAGAATCAGCGTAATAACACTTTAAGAAACTCAAATGAAATGTGGGATGCAGTTTCATCTGATCCGGAAGTTTCAGTCAGTATGCCACAGGGCCCACTCGGCTCAAGACTTCAAATGGACCATCGTATTTACGGATAAGTCCTCGGTGAATTACCTTCGCCGAGACTTTCTTCCATATTTGTGGAGTCAATTTCAGAAGTACCAATTCGCCCTCAACAAACTCTTCTGAACGTCGATGCCGATTGGCATATTTTTCCATCCGTTTTGCAGCTTGCATCAAGCTGTCTCTAGCTTCATTAAGCATTTCTGTGTGCTCTCTTGCCACCCGGTGTGCTGCAGGATAGCATCCTTCGGCATCTCTTGGTAGCACATCTACCGGGATTAGGGGTTGTCGCCCTAACACGAGCTCGAAGGGGGTCCTCCCTGTGGCTGACAATTTCTGTAAATTATACGCAAACTGCGCCACGTCAAGCCACTTCACCTAGTCTCGTTGACTAGCAGTGACGAAGTGACGAAGGTAGTCTTCCAGCAATGCATTCATCCGCTCAGTCTGACAATCTGTCTGCGGATGATTTGCCGTTGAGAAATTTAATTTTGACCCCAACTTCCTGAATAGGGACGTCCAAAAGCGGCTGGTAAACCTCGCATCTCGGTCACTTACAATGTCTTCAGGGAGGCCAAAATGTTTTACAACATTCTGGAAGAATAGTTCGGCCAACACCTCGGCCATGCAAGGCTCCGGAGCTGGTATAAACACTCCATACTTGGAGAATCGATCTACCACCACAAGCACGGAACTCTTTCCGTCTACCTTCGGGAACCCGGTAATAAAGTCCATCGATACGAAAATCCATCGAGCATCCGGAATGGGCAAAGGTTGTAACAAACCTGCCTGTTGTCGCCTATCGACCTTGTCTTGCTGGCAGACAAGACAAATGCGGACATAAAGGTCGACGTCGTTGCGTATTTTCGGCCAGAAACAAGACATAGACAGCAAGGCAAACATTTGCCTCTGGCCCAGATGTCCCGCCCAAGGGGTGTCGTGGAGTTCCCTCAGTAACTCCCTGCGCAATCCGCCAGTCAATGGGACGAACGGCCGATCGCCTTCGGCCATAGTCAGATCAGAAGGATCTAAATAATATCGACGGACCCCTCCATCTTTGATCTGCTGTACCAACGTCTGGTACCTGGCATCAAGAATAGCTGCTATCCGAATACGTTCTAGTAGGTCACCCTCTACCCTAGATAGGGAGCAGCAGATCATCACACTAAGTCGACTTAGCGCGTCAGGCACTATATTAAACTTGCCCAGTTTGTGTTCCCATTGGGACTGAAACTCTGCTAAAAACTCTTGCCATCTCGCCTACTTGGCGGATAACCTCTTTTGGGTAATAAAATAAGTGTTAGCGACATTATCAGTCTTAACGATAAAAGCACTACCCAGGAGATAAACGCGTCACACGCGTAAGCAGTGGACCACCGCCACTATTTTCTTCTCATGAGCAGAGTAGCGCTGCTCAGCTTAGTTCAGCTTACGACTCTCATACGCTACCGGGTGTCCCTCTTGGACAAGGACTCCACTGATCACTCGATCAGACGCATCGGTGTGGCCCTCAAATGGCCTCGTAAAATCTGGCAATTTCAGAACAGGCTTAGAGGCGATACGGCGCTTCAACTCGATGAAGGCCCCCTGATGCCGTTCTGTCCATTGCCATGCCAAGTCCTTTTGAAGCAGATCAGATAAAGGTGCTGCGATCTTCGAGCAATTTCGAATGAACTTACGATAAAAATTTACGATGCCTAAGAAACTCCGCAGCTCAGTGGGGGTAGAGGGAGTGCGCCAATCCAAGATCGCTTGAACCTTACAAGCATCCATACGCGCACAGATTCATAGCCAACAACATGGCCTAAAAATTGGATCTCCTCCACTGCAGAAGAACACTTCTCCGGCTTCAAGTACAGCTGATGCTCTCTCAGCTTAGACAAGACTACCCGGAGATGATGCCTGTGCTCTTCCATATCAACAGAATATACCACAATGTCATCCAAATAAACCACGACAAACTCATCAAGATAAAGAGCTAATATTCATTATATGTGAAAAGGTAGCTGGAGCATTTGTAAGCCCGAAGGACATAACCAAAAACTCAAAAGAATCGTACCGCGTAACACAAGCGGTTTTCCTCTTATCTCCTCGAGCTCTCCTAACCTGCTAATAACCAGAACGCAGGTCTAGCTTCAAGAATACACGTGCACCAAAAAGTCGATCTAACAAGTCAGCAATAAGAGGGATCAGATATGTGTTTCGAACAGTCAACTTGTTCAACGCTCTGTAGTCAACACAAAATCGTAAAAATCCATCCTTCTTTCGCTGGAAGAGAATCGGTGCGCCAAAAGGGGTGCGCCAAAAGGGGAAGAGAACAGCTGAACAAAACCTGTAGCCAGCAACTCATCGAGTTGGCTCATCGAGTTGGCCCCTCAACTCGGCCAACTCAGGTGGAGCCATCCGATAGGGAGCTCTAGAGGGAGGGACCGTCTGGGTGGAAGTCTGCGCGGCAATTCCGCAGGCATAACATCAGAAATTCCCTCAATAAATCAGAAATACTAGAAAGAAGAGAAGAGTACCCATCCTCTTTATCACATACCAGAACAAGTAAATATGTGTCTTCTCCATGGTGGAGACCTGCTGAGATAGAGGAAGCAGAGATGATGGAAAATCTTTCCTCTTGAGCCCCGTCTCACTACAGGCGCTCGGGGCATCGCCAAAACAAGGAACAAAGCACGGAGCTTTTTCATCACAAATCTGAATACCATGAAGGTGGGGCATCACCGCCACCTTTGCTCGGCGTAAGAAGTCCAGTCCCAGAATAACTTCATAATCGTCAATAGAGACGACGCGAACGTGATGTCGTCCCGCCCTTACGCCCAACTCAATACGGACGTCATAGGATACCCCTCTAATGCGCTGCTCCACCGCATTGATCGTCTTGAATCGATCCGGTGCCGGAGCCATGCGCAGGCCAATACGAACCGCCGTCCGTTCAGCCACAAAAAGATGAGAGGCTCCAGTGTCGATCATCGCCTGGGCGGACTGACCATTCAACTTCACCGCCACATACAGTAATTTGGGAGATATCGCAGGGACAGGGGCAGGAGATTGAGAAGATGAGGAAGCAGCTGTGATAGTATTTAATACCATTGGGTTGAGCGCCACTACCTGGTCATCTTCATCCTCAGCAATCACCGCAGCAATACGCTCCCTCTTTGGGCATGCTTTCATCAAGTGAGGCCCGTTACAGATGAAGCACATTATTGGTTTCTTAGCAGGAGAAGGGGCTGGGTGGTGTTCAGACGTCGCCACCGGTTTCTTCCCTTTGATATTCGCCCTCGGACGTTTGGCAGGAGGCCACCCAGATTTGTTGCGAGGTGGGAAACGAGTTCTCGACGAAGAAGGTGGGGGAAAAGCACGAAAACTCGTACGAGAGGCAATGGCAGGTGAGGAAGATACCTTGGTTTTGTCTGTTCGTAATTCTAGCAAAGCATCAGCTGCAGCCATTGCCGCCTTCAAGGTTCGAACGCCTTGCCTCCTTAGTTCAATTTGAGCCCAGGATTGCAGTCCAGTGATGAAATGATACAAACGATCTCTCTCTGACATATCTTCGATTTCCAACATTAGTGCAGCATAGCTCTTTACATATTCACGAATTGTTCCAGTGTGCTCCAGCCGGCGTAGAACATCCCTCGCTGCCCAATCTGAGTCTCCAGGGAGAAATTGTTGTTTCAACTCAGCCTTAAATTCTTCCCAAGTAAGTTGGGACTCACGATCGGATAGCATCGGAGAGGCAAGAGTACGCCACCATAATTTAGCGTCTCCAGATAAATAAGCTGCGCAAACAGAAGCTTGATCTTCAGGTGGTACCTGGGTAACACGGAAGTAGTTTTCCATGTCCCAGATAAAATTCTCAAGGTCTTTAGCGCTACGCGTGCCATCAAAGAAAGAAGGTTCCGGTATTCGACGGCGGGAAGCCATAGAAATACCACCTTCAGAGGAAGCAGGGCCGGTAGGACATGTGGTTACACACTTTACTTCAGTTAGCTCCAAGCGGTAGTCTTGGGGAGATTCCGATAGCACAAACACCTCCGAACGAAGCTCTTGCAAGGATGTCTAGAGGGAGGCAACAGTTTGGACCATGGGTGTATGTGTGCCTTCCTCAGAAAAACCAACAGTTGACTCCAACCGAGCCAGGCGTTCATCAGATGTTGCCATTCTTCAACAACGAGTAGTAGAAAACCAGGGAGAGTAATGACAGACAAAGAAAGAAGGAGCACCAGAGTTGAGTGTATCACGAGCTCCTCTGATACTAGTTTGTCACGCTACAGAAAAATCTTGACTTTTTCTTTTCAAAATGTTGACTGGAGCATGACCGGCAAGGAAGACGTAAAACCTCCTTCAGCCTAACTTGAAACAGCCACCACAAGATCTTCGCAGCACAAGCAGAAGAAAGGAGGAACAAGACAAACTTTCCAACTCAAACTCTCTCTCTCTTAGCTGGAATACAATTTGCAAATCTCACCCCAATCCCTGTGGGACTTCGGCGTACAAGCTCTCTTAGACTTTTCTTAAATTCCACCCAAATCTCACACACAAAAAGGGAAATGTTGAAGCTCAGGAACAGAACGAAAGCAGGAAGACAGGAGAAAGAAGAAGGAGCAAAGCGTCGTTCCTCAGTCCACTTTCTCTCGATGGACTTACTTCCTGCAAAGGACCTCCTAAATCCTTTTCTCCGAGATCAGGGGATTTTGAATCTCAACAGCTTTCTTGCAGCCCTCCCTCCCAGACGCCATACCTCATTAAATGTGGAGTCTCCCAGCGAGAAGATCTCCTCCAATCCATTCGCCTGAGCACCCCATCACTTGGTCGTGCTGTCCTTCGACCAACTCTCGCACCATCTTCCGCCCATTGGCTCACGTGACCTGGCAAAGTAATGGACGAACGTAACTGCAATTATTCTTTAGTTGCAGTTTATCCTTTTCTTTACACTATGTTTACTAGCACGGATGAAAAATAGAAGGGGAAGAATAGTTAGATAGAAAAGATATAAGGATGGATGAAAAAGAAATAAAAGTTTCCCTCATTGTGTTTATCGGGATGGATGGAAAGTTTGAAAGAAGAAATACATTTGATATGTTCACTCTCCTTTTATAATTTTATACCCATATTTAAAAATATAATTAAATATTAGTAAAATAATTAACTTAAAATTATTAAAATTATAATTGATGTATTATAATTTTATACCCATACAGACATGATGCTTTCATCGATCTTAGGTAAACATAATAAGGAATTTTAAAGAGTCAAGACGTTAGACAAGTGAAGTGCCCTATTCCAACATGGTACAAGATGACGATGGAATTGAAGAGGCGGTTCCTTCCAAATAATTATAAACCGAATCTCTACCTTCAATTGAATAATGTGTGGCATCCTCGATCCTTGTCGTCGCACGTCGCTGCCCTTCGGTAGTGGCGGCTGTGGCGAGCTCTGCGTGTGAGCCAAGCCCCTGAGATTTGGTGCCGGAAAGTCGCCGCTGGCCTGCCGTCTGGTGAAAGGCAGAGGCGTGCAACGTACCAGCGACCAAGTTATTGCGGACGAGCGGCGACTGTCGGCGAGAAGGGGTAGGCGACCGCTGCGGCCGCGTGTTCGCGTGCTGTCAACCCCTGGCGTGCGGTTGCGGGTCGGCCGAGCAGAACAGCGTGCGAGCCTTGCGAGTGGCTGCGCCTGTGCCTCAAGGCGTGAAGGCGAAGCGTGAGGCAGCGCCGTGCTCGTCCCTGCAGCAAGAAGCGACTCCGAACGAAATCTGGAGGGGCTTCTGCCCTAGTTTCGGTCGGCGGCTGCCATTCGGTTCAGGGTAGCTTTGGCGAGCCGGCTGCTTCGTGCGATGGCTGCGACACCACTGGCGAAAGAGACGGCGGTTTCGGCTAAGCGATGTGGTTCGCGTGCTGCCGACCTGGCGCTACTGGTTTTCCTCTGCTGGCTCCGGCGACGTGCGAGAAGACGTGCGTAAGAGCATGCTACAGGCGACACGGGATTGAACGGACGACGAGTGGCATGAGAATAAGCGACATATGTGAATCCGCCCGATTTGGGCGAATCACTAATCGGCGGAAACATTGGTTGAAATCCATCGTGTAATCCATCCTCTCAAATCCGTCCGTCTTGGTATACAGCGGATTTACAATGTTTCCATCCTTTTCCCTCCTATATCCCTCCCGGTAAACAGAGCCTTAGTCTCTTCCCTTTTCTCCTTCGATTTGGGCCAGCTAGGCTCCAATTCCTTCGAATCCTTGTAGGCCCACAATTGATTAGAAATAGCGGCTTGCGTCGCATAGCGTTGCACGTTGTTCGCTCGTGTAAAGACGCACCTGCCTCTGTGGCGTCCCACATTGGCATAGATGCATTTGCATTCGCTCACGTAGCGTGCTTCGCTTCACGTCGCCTTGCACACCAAGCCATCCAACGTCTCTTACCCTAGATTGTAAATCTCATACAATCCTTTTTGTACGAGAAGACCATAAGGTCGTCTCGAGCCCGTCTTCACGACTCACTCGGTCGTGACCCAATCCTTGACTTAGTCAAAAATTTATACACAATAGATAGTCAAAAAGGGGGTGTAATGATCGACCAAAGGATTGGAAAGATCTTGGATCACCGAGTTTTGGGATATAGCAGGATGAACCGACGAACAGAATTCTTTGTTCGGTGACAAGGTTCTCCAATGCAAGAAGCTACGTGGTATAAGACATTCGAACTGTGGCAGTTCGAGGACGAGATCCGACGTTACTTAGAGTCACCGAGGACAGCGACTCGCTCCGGATGAGAGAGAATGTTAGTCCTTCGGGCCGAATTTTGGGTGAGGCCCAAAGCCCAACCATCGTCATTAAAGGTAGCGGGTCGGATCGGGCACCACCCGAACCCGAACCCAAGCATTTCGCCAACGGGCGAAACTTTGCGTGTGCACGCGAGCTGACGCGGATGGGACAGCTCACGCAGTGTGGGCAGCGGTGGTGCCTCGGGCGTGACGTTGACGCGGGCGGGTGGAAAAATCGGAAGCAAAAGAAAGGAAAAAGACGACGCGACGTTGTCTTCCTCCTCACGCGGCGGTAAAAACACGGAACCGCCCTCCCTCTCTCCGATCTCCGATCATCGTCCTCGTCAGACGTCCGTCGGTGTCTGTTCTCCGGGCTCCGGTGGTGTGGGCGGGTGGTAGGAGGCCCTGGAGAACCCCGTTTCCCCTGAGTCGTCGTCGCCTTTGCTGCTTCCGCCGTCGTCTTCCCTACGTCCGTCGCCGCCGCTGTCGCCGGAAACCACACTGTCTGACCACCTTGGAAGGCGCAGCGGGCCGATACTTCACCGGAAAGATGGAGTCGGCGCCTAGCGCCGAGGTATCCCTCCTCCTCTCCTTAATCTCCGTCCCGGGGCACGCTCCTCCCCAGCGACGCCATTATTTCCGGTGATCTACGATGCATGCGTGGGTGTAGCCGGTCTCCGAGCTCCCGGCGAGCCCTCTCCTCTCGCTCTTCTTCCTGACGGCCGGATCGCCTGCGTGCGAGAATTTCCGGCGTCAGTGCTCGCCTGCGTGCAAGTTGTCTCCGCCTTCGTTGCCTACGTGCGACGTTCGGTTCCCTGGAGCCGTCGCTCGCGAGAGGAGTTTAAAGCTTCAGTGGCCACCTTTGAGTGCGGTAGCAACGTCGACGCCGGGGACGCCTTCGATTTCCTTCGTCGACGTGGGAGCGGAAGTCCTCCTCCCTCAGCCTTCGTCCGCGCGTGCTTCAGCCATCGTCCGCCTCCTTCCATTCTGCCGCCGGGCAGTCTTTCCGGCACCGCCAATCGTCGGAGGCAACTCTTCCTCTCCTTCCTGAGGTTTCTGCGCCGAGGAGTGGGCCGCGTGCCCCTTCAGCCGTCCAACGAATGCACGGCGGACGAGTGTAGCCGGCCTTCGGGCATACCTTCGGTTCTTGCCTACGCATGAGAAGGACGAGGCCGCCTGTCTCCTTGTTGCCCTTGGGTGACATTACCGTCGGAGCTTCGTCCGATCTCCTCGCTGCCGTGCGAGAGAGTAGCCGGTCAAGTGCTTTCCATTACCGGCATGCGACATCGATCGGACTTTGCTTGTAACTGGGGTGCGACGTCGTGTGGATAATCGTCTATGTTGATTTGAGTTATACTGGAACAGCAGCGATCTTTGTTGAGTCCATTGTCGAGCTGGAAATCGATTCGAGGAGTCGACTCAGCCAGTCACACCTAATCCAGCGGTTTCGATCATTGCGACCCCTGTGTGGATGTATTCAGACTCGAGTCAAGCGTTGACTCACGGACAAAATATTTAAAAAATTATTACCTTATTTGAGAGCGTGACAATCTTGTTTTGATATAAAGACTCATATGGCCATTTACTTTTCAATTCATTCTGTGCAGGAGGGAAAATGCAGGCACATTTATGAACATTGATCCGAATAGGGAGGCACTTTAAATTTTTGCTGAGCCAAAAAGTCAATGACTCATAATTGGAAATTTACTTACTTCCCAGTGGCCAAGGTAAAAAAGGTTGTTCATGCTCCACCCACCCATAAACCCTAATTGGTTGAATGGCACACAAACGGACAGACTTGTTTTTTGGTTAATAGTCAGTTAAAGAAGAAGATGGCTGTTGATAAGAGATTTAATTCCTGCAGCATATAGCCATGCTTTTATTGTCATTCTTTCTTCAATCTCACGCTCATTTATTTCCTCCATTATAAAAGCCAAAGCAAGCTATTAATCGTAGCACCTGTTCATAATCTGTTTAGTGTTGGTGCATTCTTAACTTAATTATTTGTATGTTCAGTAAAATGATTTCTTAATTTCTGTATGCAATGCGTGTAATTGAATGCTGTACTACTGTTGCAGTTCAATCTTCCAACGTACGACCGCCGCCGCCGCCGCCGGGATGGAAGGGGGCTTCAAGTGTAAGGCGAACTACGTTCCCTTGACGCCGATAAGCTTTTTGGAGCGCGCAGCCACCGTCTACGGAGATCGAACTTCTGTTATTCATGTTTCGCTCAGACACTCATGGCTGCAGACCAGAGAGCGCTGCCATAAGCTAGCTTCCGCCCTAGTCAACGCCGGCATCTCCCGTGGCGATGTCGTAAGTGCAATTGATTGAGTACTTATCTTAACTGCCGATCGATAGATCACGAGCTCCTTCTGTTCTGCGCTATGATCAGTCATGCACTGTATGTATATCTTCGACAGGTTGCTGTCATTAGTCCAAACACTCCGGCGGTGTACGAGCTCCACTTCGCCGTCCCCATGGCTGGTGCCGTCGTCTGCGCCATCACCCCTTACTGCAGCGACGACATCCTCGCCGACCTCGTCCACCGTTCCAGCGCCAAGCTCGTCTTCGTTGACTATCGTTGCCTCGATCTGGCCCTCGCTGCCATCCGCTGCCTCGACCAGTTCCACCCGCCCCGCGCTCCCATCGTCGTCGCCATAGCTGAGCCCAGCGAGCCGTTGCTGGCGTCCCTCACAACCTACGAGGCGTTCGTCGCCTCCGGCGATCCCCGCTTCGGCGTCCAGTGGCCAGAGGACGAGTTGGATGCCATCTCGATTAGTTACACCTCTGGCACCACTGGCACGCCCAAGGGCGTCATCCACACCCACCGCGCCGCCTTCCTCAACAGCATCTCCACCCTCCTCCTCATGGAGATGCCGCCGGGGCCGACCTTCCTCTGGACCGTACCGATGTACCACTGCAATGGCTGGGGCTTCGTGTGGGCTGTCGCGGCCCAGGGCGGCACCAATGTCTTCCCTCGCGAAACGTCCGCGAGGGCCGTCTTCGCTGCCATCGCCGAGCAGGGCGTGACCGCGCTGGGCGGAGCCACGCCGGTGCTGAGCATGATCGCTAACGCGACGCCGGAGGAGCGGAGGCCGATGTCACGCCGCGTCGACGTGCTGACCGGCGGCGCGCCCCCGCCGCCAGATGTGTTGCTGCGGATGGAGGAGTTGGGTTTCCGGGTGACGCATGCCGGCGGGCAGACGGAGACTTACTGCTGTGCCATCTACTGCGTCCGGCGGCCAGAGTGGGAGGCTCTGTCGGGGGAAGAGCGCGCTCGGCTGCAAGCGCGGCAGGGGCTGCCGCACCTGCTGCTGGCGCAGGTGGACGTGAAGGACCCGGTGACGATGGAAAGCGTCGCAGCCGACGGGAAGACCGTGGGCGAGGTGGTGTACAGGGGCAACAGCATGATGCGGGGCTACTTGAACCACGAGGCGACGGAGAGGGCGTTCAGGGGCGGGTGGTTCCACTCCGGCGACCTCGGGGTGCGGCACCCGGACGGGTACGTGGAGTTCAAGGATCGGCTGCTGGACATGGTGGTGCGGGGCGGGCGGATGGTAGGGACCATCGAGATCGAGAATTTGCTGTACGGACACCCGGCAGTGAAGGCGGTCGGGGTGGTTGGGAGGGCGGGGGAGGAAGGAGGGACGGTGACGCTGTGCGCGTTTGTGGAGCTGAAGGAAGGGTGTGCAGTGACGGAGAAGGAAATCATGGAGTTCTGCCGCGCTCGGTTGCCGGAGGATATGATGCCGCAGAGCGTCGTCTTCGAGAAGATTCCACTGACGTCCACCGGGAAGACTCGGAAGGCAGAGTTGAGGGAGAAAGCAAATGCGATTTCGGCAGGGCTCTGCGCTGGCGATGGCAATAGAAAGGACAAAGGTAAGGCAGCAGATTAAGAAATAAGAATTAACAAAGGAGGATTATTTAGTATCTATCAATGATTCAATGCTCAAGAATGAACTCATCTCTTCCTCATATGTATCTCTCTATCTAGTTTTCTACTAATAAAATCAATAAAATAATATTCGCTTCATTAAAGTTTAATCGATATAATCCTATGGCATGGCATGGGTAACCACTGTGTGGCAAAGAGATGGTAAAACTAAGAATACACCATAAATTATTTTTTTTTAAAAAAAATTGATAGTATTTTTTGTAATGCTATTATTTAGTCTGATATTAAAAATGAAAGAAAAGATAATATAAAATATAAATTTTAATGGATTTACTATTATTAATTTGGGTTTAAGTATTTTAAATTTAATTACGTTATAATTTGGTTCACCAAATTAAGGAATTAGTTTAATAAATAGTATTAGAGTAAATTTAGTTCTAAATGAAAGACTAATATGAAAAACTATCGAGAGCTTATAATTAATAATTATTCTTCTAAGGCACAAAGATCCCATTATTTTAGAGGGGCTGATATGCTAAGTGTCACGCCCCGGTCGGATCGGCCTAGAATTAGCGCTTATCCGCTTCCTAGAGCCGTCCGGCGGAATACCAGAACGTAACTCTTCCTAGGGTTTCCGACCCGAAATTAGAAACCCTAATCTCCCCGGATAAATTTTATCCCCAAAATACAATTCGCACGGAGAAACCCTAACCCTAATTTATGAAATCGAACCTCAAATCAAATACCTCTCGGTCAAAGTTAATTTTGACCAACCACTCGCCGCTCGAATTGATTAGATTTCGTTGCTTACGTCAGCCGCTTGGTTGCTGACGTCACCCGATTTCGTTCGCCGCTTCGATTTCGAAATCGTGCCGCCTTACGTCAGCGTCGCCCTGCTGACGTCAGCCACGCACCTCGAAACGAACGCCGAGCCGCGCTCGTCTCCTTCGTTGCGCGGACGCTCGTAACGCCTCCTCCTCTGTTACGCCGCGAAGCAGAGTCGCCTGGTACGAGCGCCACCCGCACTCGTCGCCGCCGTTTGCTCTCTTCACAGGAACGCCAGTTGCGTTCTTTTGCGTTAGTCGTCGCCGCGCTTCACCGGAGCAGAGAACCCGGACCAGAGGAAGAAGGAAAGCTCGTTTCTTTTATTCCCTAAAGAAGATACAAAGCTCCTCGTCGTCGGCAACCCTCGCCGCCTGACCTCCCTCTTCCCTCCCTCACCGGCGAACCAATCGCCGATTACAATCTCTCTCGAAGCTTCCTTGCTTCTCACGAACGCTCGTCGCTTCGATCGCTCGTTCGTCTCCTGGTGATAGTGTGTCCTCGCCGCCTCTCCTTTTAACGCCACAGCCGCCACCTCGACGCTTCCGGATCATACGCCGCCCGAGTCTTCCGCCATCCCGCTTCCTCCGCTGCCGAAGAAGTCGCCAAAGGGCTCGCGTCTTCCGAACACCGCCGCATCCTTCAGCCGCGTCGTCCGCCAGCCATCCGAGTCTCGCGGAGACGTCGCGCCGCCAGCGCCCGTTTCCTTCGGCGTTGAAGACGCTGTAGTGTGCTTTCGTCCGCGCGGAATGAAGACGGGTCGCTCTGCTTCGTCCGGAAGGTAGGAGAGGAAAGCGCGTCCGCGTCCTACGCTTCGCCAGCCGCATTTGCCAACGTCGCACGCGAGCTCCGCGCGTTGACGAAGCTTTCCGTCGTTCGCCGCCTGCGAACGACGCTGATGTGGCTTGAGTCAATCGCGGCTTGGGGTTGGGCCGTCGCTTGGCCCAAGTCTGTTCGATCCTGGCCCCATGGGCTCCGGTCTGGACTGGGCTGAACCGGGCCTGACACTAAGGACAATTGGTGGAGCTAATACTTGACCTTCTAGTGTTTCTTAGAATCTTTTGCAACCCATAGCACTCATTGTGCTTCCCACACTAGTTATGTCAAATGTGAGTTCATGTATGCATCCTCCGTTACATTGTGCCATTCACATCCTCACAGGTGTAATAAATGATATGAACTAAAACTCTTTGATCACCATGCGTCCAACCAAGCCTAGAAAAGCAGTGACGAAGAAGGGCAAGACTAAAAAGCAAGACCCAAAATCTTTGGTCCATCTAAAGCAAGGATGTAAATCGTAGACCAATTCAATTTATCAAACACAACAACTCGAGCTACATTTAAAGCAAGATAATTTCAATTAGTTTGATATCGACTTAAAATTGTTTATCAGTGCGGCCTTAGACTTTAGTTCTAGAACAGCGTAGTTGTGAGGTCCCGGTCCGACGTGGTCAACATGGACGCCACGTGGACCAATTTATTTCTATCTTCTTCGTCATCATCTGCGCGTCCGCCGCGCCATCCGTCCGTTGCGCCACCGTGTGCCGCGACTGTCATCGCCGGACCAGAAGACCCCCGGCAGGGAAGGGTCGCCCGCCCTTGCCCTTCAGCCTCATCGGCGTCCTGCCTGGACGCCGGCATCCGACGAAGCCCCCCGCCATCTCTCTCGTCCGCCGACTCCAGCCGCCCTCTTCATCCTAGCCCCGCTGCGCCGCGCTCCCGTGTAGGATGCTGGGCGCTCGCCGGGCCCTTCCCAGATCATACCCCACGGCACAGCCGCCGCCCCGAGGGGGAGGAGGGAGAGGCAGACCGCCGTCCACCGGGAGCACCAGCTACCCACTTGGAGGAATCCAAGAGAGGAGGAGCACCCGCTCCTCTTCGTCCATTTTGAGCCCTTCGCGCGTAACCCGTCAACGGCCGCCTGTCGCCGATGGCACGCCGCCCATGCCGTAGCCGCTCACCGACTTCGTCCTTCCCATCAGCTCCACCTGCCGCCATCGCGTCTCGTCACGTCTCATTCGTCTTCTCCCGCGCGCTTTCCTTCACGGGGCGGAGCTGGGTCGCTGCACCCGCGGGTGCCCGCATCCACCTGGCCCGAGACCCGCTGGTCCACGGGCATCACACCCTCCCCCGGCCGATGTGGACGCCAACCGCGGAGCACCTGCTCACCGCACCGCTTTCGCTCCGAGAGCTGTCCCAGCGAGTCCACCGGTTGTAGCTGTGCTGCACATCGAAGACTCAGGCAGGGTGTTCGTCGCCGTCCCTGACCCATGGGGAGAAGACGCTGCCCGCACCGAGCAGCCGCTGATTCCACCGGGAGGACGCCTCCGCGTCCTCGTTTTCTCGACCGCCTCCGCGGGAGAAGCTTCTGCCGCCCCGCGCGACACCGGCCGCCCGTGTGCCACCCTGAGCCGTCCGCGTATGACTCTGGGCGCTCGGTGGGCCCTTCCCTTCGTCGTACCGACGGCTCGCTTGCTTGGCTCGCGTCCGGCGCCCGGGGAGCTCCACGGCTGCTCGTCGACCGTCGACGGGAGTCTCGCACGTGGAGGGGACGGCGTCCGCCGTCCGTCGCCTTCTTCACCGGAAGGTGGCCTCCGCTCGCTATCGCTGTCCGCTAAGTCTTCGCGCGCACACGCCGACGGCGACCGAACCCAGAATCACCCGTCGGGTTCGTCTCTTCGGTCGTCGGGAAGGAGAAGACGCGCCGTCTTCTTCTTCGGCCGGCCAGCTCGCCGGCTTCGCCACCATCGCCTCTTGAGCTTCACGCCTCCGTGCGCAGACGACGATGGAGGTACTTGCCCGGATCCTCCATTGGGTCCTCCTCGTCGTCTAGATGCGGCCGCGGCCTTGTTGTCGCCATTCTGCCGCTGGAGGAAAGGCGGACTCTTCCGCCTCTCGTCAGGGTAGTAGCCTCCGTCGCTACCACTAGCTGTCTGGGCAAGGGGACGCGATGCTCCCGTCGCCGTCTCGTGCTAGCCTTGCGTCCGCCTCCTGCGCGACGCCTGCTCCTGGAAAGACGACGCCGCTACGTCACCCATAGAAGAGACGCTCTCGTTCGTCTCTTCGCCACCGACCGTCAACCGCCTCTGATACCATTGTGAGGTCCTGGTCCGACGTGGTCAACATTGACGCCACGTGGACCAATTTATTTTTATCTTCTTCGTCATCATCTGCACGTCCGCCGCGCCATCCGTCTGTTGCGCCACCGTGCGCCGGGACTGTCATCGCTGGACCGGAAGACCCCCGGCAGGGAAGGGTCGCCCGCCTTTGCCCTTCAGCCTCATCGGCGTCCCGCCTGGATGCTGGCATCCGACGAAGCCCCCGCCACCTCTCTCGTCCGCCGACTCCAGCCGCCCTCTTCGTCCTAGCCCCGCTGCGCCGCGCTCCCGTGTAGGATGTTGGGCGCTCGCCGGGCCCTTCCCAGATCATACCCCTCGGCGCAGCCGCCGCCCAAGGGGGAGGAGGGAGAGGCGGACCGCCGTCCGCCGGGAGCACCCGCTGCCCGCCTAAGCTCCGCTCCAAAGGCTCTCTGAGAGGGGAATCCAAGAGAGGAGGAGCACCCGCTCCACTCCGTCCCTTTTGAGCCCTTCGCGCGTAACCAGTCAACAGCCGCCTGCCGCCGATGGGACGCCGCCCATGCCGTAGCCGCTCACCAGCTTCGTCCTTCCCATCAGCTCCACCTGCCGCCGTTGCGTCTCGTCACGTCGCGTCCATCTTCTCCCGCACGCTTTCCTTCACGGGGCGGAACCGGGTCGCTGCGTCCGCATCTGCCTGGCCCGAGACCCGCTGGTCCACGGGCATCACAGTAGTACATTGCCCTTAATACATTATCCTTGCCACCACTGAATTCATGAATCTAAAATCCCACAACTGACGAATAAATAAATCGAGTTAGAAAACTTGTGCGACGTATGAGATCATAGGAATTTATTTACGAGTCATTATCAATAACTGGAATATCCAACACAACGATCCTGAGATGGGAAGCTTAGACAAAATAAAAGAACAAGGTTATTTGCTCTCTTCATTCAGTAACAAACAAGAAGAGATTCATGTTTAGAACTGGTACCATATACCATCCCATAAATATACGACCTCAATATGGATTACAATACATTGCTTCCTTCGTGGGGCCCTCCATAACAATCAACTGCTGCTTCCTCGAGTTCGCAACAGATAGAACACACCAAGCTTAGCTTGCAGTTTTTGAGGGAGAACAAGTTGATAGGCAAATGGGCTTGACTCTGGAAATAATGGTGGTAACACTGATCTATTGTCACAGGTGAATCAATTCAGCATTTCATTCACGAGGAATGGAGACCTGTCATCACAGGAGAGCAAATGACAACTATAATTTAAGTGAGAAACTATTAGCAAGTTACGATCAAGCATAAGAAAAAAAAATACAAAAGGTTGTCATATTATAATTTAAGAGGGACACTATTAGCAAGTTACGATCTTTGCACAAGAACCGTTCGATAAAGAAATGTGATTATATTAATATGGTATAATATAATTATCTAATATTCCATAACAAACTTTGCCCAGGCCGCTCAACCAGCTTGGACTGGTGCATTCCAGTCCGCACTGGACAGAGCTAAACTTCGAGTGGAGCGAGAGAAGAGGAGAAGAAGAGACGGGGAGAGAGAAGAGCAACAGGAGCTTTGAGTGTACCAGTTTGTACCTTCTTTGAGTGTAGGGTTCATAACTTCTTTTTCTTCGTCCTTGCTTGGACTGGTATAACTGAGCCGTACCACGATCTTCCTTAATTTGTGTTAAATTTATGCATTGTTATCTCCTAGGGCTTGTAGGGCATGAAGGAGAGGAGAGAAAAGGGCAGCTGTGCTGCGGTACATACCTGCTTCTTCCAAACTGATTACCTTAAATTTACCAAATTTACCCATTGTTTATCTCCTAGGGTTTGAATTACCTTATATATATATAATTGTGTAGACAAACAAAAAAAACCATACATCCACTTATGGAACCTATTCACATCGAAGGAAATCATTCCTAGAAAATCTGACACCTCCTTTAACTCAAATTAAACCAGATTGTGTTCTTTTCAAAACTTCTGCAGCAGATTTATAGACTGATTTTACAATTAAATAAGCAAGCAGAGAGAAGCTGGGGGCAAGTTTTGAACAGCAGGGCCAAGCTTGGTGTGTTGCCTGAAGTTGTGAAAATACATAGTTTAGATGAGCTTACTACATCTAGGCTTAGGCTCTAATACTCTTGGTTACTTGTTCTCGTAACTATGAAGATCAATTGTTTTTCCCATCTTACAGTATCTTAACACCTAATATTGTTTTTTGAATCAGTATTTATTGGTAATTTGGAACGTCCTTCAAAACTTGAAATCATGAGGCAATTAGTTACAAAAATAAATAAATAAATCCTTTTTGTGAATTCTCACATTTATATTACCGTATCCTTGAAGAAGAAAGAAGAATAATAAGAAGAGAAGAATAGAGAGTGGAGAGAAGTGCTGCACGAGCTTCAAGCATCTCGGGAGCTTTGAGTGCAACGGTACATACCTCTTTTTTCTTCCTCTTTGCTCCGACTAGTTCAAACAGGTCGTAAGGCTGGTAAGGACTGATTTTCCAATTCTTGATTTGCACCAAATTTATCCCTTGTTCATCTCCTAGGGCCTGAATTGCCTAATGTATACAATGATTGTATAGAAAAATAAGAAAAACCATACAACCACTTCTGAAAACTATTAATATCTAAGGAAATCATTCCCGATACCCTCCTTTAACCCCCCTTTAACTTAAATTAGGGTAACCGGGAGAAGCCGGGGGCAAGTTTTGAACAACACAGGGCCTGTGTTGCCTTGTAAAGTTGCGCTAATACATAGTTTAGATGAGTTTACTACTAATAGACTTAGGCTCTAGTATTATTGGTTACTTGTTCTCATACCTATGAAGTTCAATTGTTTTTCCCATCTTGCAGTTATCTTAACAACTTTTTTTTTTGAATCAGTATCTATTAGTAATTTGGAACGTCATTCAAAACTTGAAATCATGAGGCAGTTAGTTGCAAAAATAAATAAATAAATCCTTTTTGTGAACTCTCACACTTACATTACCATATCCTCGAGCTCCATATAAATTTGATCGGCACTAATTTGGAATTTCAATTCATGCATAGGAGTCTATCATATGCCAATAAAAAGTGCAGTACAAATTTCAAGGTTACCTAACTCATGCAGTTCTACACCATAGGCATGAAATGCAAGGATAGTTAAACCTCAGTCAATTAACCGCCATCTCACTGTGAAATATAGATCAGATGGCAGTAAAGGACTAAATAAATATTTTATCTGAAACACGCCAATATCAAGCTAAAAACAATATGATGCCAGGCAATTATTGTATAAAAACACGTGGTCTGAAAAAAAAAAACTCAGATTTAGATTGCTGCTGATCTACATTCTGTATACAAATATAATCTTACTGTAATTTATATGTTTTGAATTAAAAAGTAAATAATCCATATATGATAAAAGAAAACTCAGAAGTTGCGACATCACAGTATCCATAAACTAACAAAGCTTGTTTCCATTAAGTTACGCATGCTATGGAATAGAACACCACAAAGTAAATGCAACAGCATAAGAGTATTGTATAATACCGTGATTACTATGATCTCAAGCACTAGGAAGAAGCAATAATTCCTGTTATAATAAGATAATCGCAAAGGGATCTTATCAGGACTTTAGGCTAAAGAATTTCATCAAGAAAAGTCATCAAGACTGGTGATATTTTTTAGAATCTGTTACTATAATTTTAAACTTAGAATAAGAACTACATACAACATAAAAACTATTAAAATATATGTCATTCATGAAGCAATGTAACTGAAAGATTCTAGAATAACATGAAAACAATTACCACTACTCAGCCCATCACTAGAACCGACAGCAACATGTTCAAAATAATCTTTGCCAGCATCTGCAGTTGGATAAGTAATATCATCAATGTAAGGCAGTGCAACGGGATTCAGCATCTTTGAAAATCATGATAAGATTTTCATGTCTGATTGTTACCATGCTTCATCGTTAGAGATGGTTCTTCATCTTGGATGAACCCAACGATTTTTGCTGGATTTCCAACAGCCATGCTTAAGATAATGAAAATAAATAGGTATCAAGTTTCTAGTTACACTAAGCTAGAAATATTATTAGTTCCAGAAAACAGGAAACTATTAAACTCAAAGAAAAGAACAGTGCAATAATATTCTTTATACGTTTTGTCAACAAAGAGTGTTGACGTGCTATTCTTGACATTCAGTAGTTGTTGACAACGTTCTTAAGGAAGCACTAACCTGGTATTCCTGAAAATAGCCATCTAAAATACCAAAGAATAAAATGTTCAATTTTATTCTAGTTTCCTATGCCAAGGAATAGCCTGAATGCCCACATTTATAATGTAAAAGATACAAGCCACCTTTTCTGGTCAAGTACACATCCAGTGCGTTTCATACCAAACGGTAGCAAGTCAATCCACCGAATAATTGCCGTCTCCAAAGGCACTAACATAAATTACATTTAAGATCTAAACCTTATGTTTTTCACTAGGCATACATTAAAATTTTATAAGTTCTTCTAGCAAATAATTCTTCAACTTAAAACATCTAAAAACATACCATTCAGTGTCGGCATGTCAATTGAGCCAAGACTAGTACAATGGTATGGACCAAGATTTTAAAAACCTTAGACTAAAAACATACTATTCTTATTGGTCAAACGCTATTCTTATTAGTCAAACGGCCAAGCCCACAAGGTTTGATGGTGGTGTTTATGAACCCTTCAGCAAGAGCAAACAACATACGAAAATGTTAACATGCTACATACGACTCAAACAATAAAACAACATTCTAATGAAACCAAATTTTATTTAGTACTCAAAAGGGTTTAAAATTTGATCCATACCAATGTACCAATCCTGTGTCAGAATAGTACATACCAATACATATTAGCATATAATACAAATGGGTATTGGTTGATACCACATAAAATATATAACATATGTATAAAAGTAAATATAAATCCTATGCTATGTACTAGTTAGATCAATATAGACTATCTATGTTGCACACTGTAGATCAATGTCTAAATCTATAAATAATCATATCATATATATGTGAGTCAAGGAGCCTAGACATGCATGATTTACAATATTAGTAATCTTCGCTCTAGTACCAAGATAACGAATATTCCTACTTTGCATAATTCCATGTTAGGAACAAGTTTAGAACCAATTCTTCTTGAATTATCAAGAAATAAGTTTAGGAACTTACTAGTTTGGCCAAACTCAAGGCCAAATCAAGAGAGGAAATGTTGATTCATTCAAGAAAGTAAAAAACCACAAGGTGATGATTGACAACCACTAGCTACTGCAGTTGGCCCCAAATGCCACCACTTGTCAACCCACCAAAGGAAAAGCAAAAAAGAGAGGAGAAAAAAAATGCATTGTCAATCATTTGAAACTACTTGCTAGCTAGGATCGAGAGCTATTCATCACTCTCTATTCAAAGGCCTCTCATCTCTCATAGGTGGCTACAAGCTCATCAAGTCAAGACAAAACCACAGGTTATCACTTGCTTGTCAGTTATACCTCGTACCACATGCCAATATAAATGCATTTATATTGTTGAACTATTAATTCCAAGTCAAGAGTGACGGGTCTATTAGACGCGAGGCTGACCTATCAATTTGAACCATTTAATTTGGATCAAACTATAACCCATAGAAAAGTTTGGTTCAAATCAAGGTTTAAAACTAGTATATGTCGTATAGTTCACATCAATTTTGTACAATATGTATATATAATTTTAAATAAAATGACTAATAATGTTGGTATCGAATGTCAGTACAATCTCATACCATTTGATACATACCAGTTTAACAATAGGCCGATATGAATCAATATTTAAAACCTAGGTTCAAATTAAACCCTGCAATTTAACTAAAGAAGTGTGAATCATTTTTGCATGAAATTAATGCTTAAATTTTAATCCTTATACATAACTATAATTATTAGTTAGTGAAATTATCTCAGAATTAAATTATTATTTAGTAATGTAAACTTTAAAGTTAAAAGGTATTTAATTTTTTTATGATTAGAAACTTACTAAATAATTACTATATTTGTAATTATTAGAAAAATGACAAGTAAAAATTGATTACATAATGAAAGTTGTGATATGTTCTTAGTTGATATGAAGAACGTTTGGACAAAATCTTATTCTTATATTTGTTCCATTTAAAAATTTTATTGATTTTGTTTTCCAAATTGATTTTCTTAATCTGATATTGCACCTTTTGAACTGTCTAATATTCATGCTTTCTGAATCATGAATATAATATACATTATCAAGGTTTTTAAAAACAGTTCGAATGGCCTGTTTTTCCGGTTCAGACGGGTCCAACAAAGGTCCAGACCTGACCAAAGTTGGAGCAATCGGACCAGCAGGAGAATGAGAAAAAGAAGGAAGGAGAAGGAGAAGAAAGAGAAGGAAGGAGGAGGAGGGAAGAGGAGAGGAAGGACGCGGCAGCGGCAGACACAAGTGATGGCGAACACGAGGCGAATGCAGACACAGGTGATGGCAGACAGTTCCTCTTTTCTCTTCCTCTTCTTCTTTCTTCCTCTTCTTCTGATTCGCCCGATTCCACCAGAATTCTAGCCAGTACAACTAGTATGTACCGGTCCTTAACCGATATATACCGGTCAGATTGGAATTTCAAACCTTGTAGAACGGAAACATTTTCATATATACTTCCTACAATTTTCATATATACTTCTTTGTAGGGTTCATTAAAAGTTGTGAATATAAAGCTCCAACAATAACAATTTTCACATTTTAATTGGATTTTAACATTTTGTTTAGTAATTTTAAAAATTAAGTTTCTACATGCACATTACTGAACTACTATCTAGGGTTAATTGTTGTTTAAAATCAAGGTATATAGGGGCAAAATTATATTTATATATTTTATATTCATCATATATCGGGCCAATTGTACACACTATGGCAATATAGATTTGCCCCTATACTAAGAAGACAAGATCCTTTTGTACCTAGGAAAGTAATAGTTCCCAACAAGTTATGAATACCTCAAATTTTTAAAATAAAAATGAATCCAGATGGATTATATCCAACCTGTGAGGAGGTACATCCTTCAACACAAGAGAACCAGCAGCAATCATAGCACCTTCACCAACCATAATATTACCAAGAATTGTTGCACTAGCTCCAATTAGTGCACCTTGACCAATTTTCGGATGGCGGTTCCCAACTTCCTTACCAGTTCCACCTAATGTAACACCCTGTCATAAGACGAACAATATACTTTAACCTGCTACTGCATTTCTTAGACCTACATTTAATGAGCCTGATATGCAATGATGAAATAACAAATATGAATAGTAGTTCAGTTTTAAGAACGAATAAAAAGGGTATTCATAATAAGCAATAGCAAAACAAGACAAAGAACAATCATCCGTGTGATGCGCAAATGAATGGATGTTATACTGGATCAACTGATCGACAACACAAAGTGTTACATATACATCATTACCTAGGAGATTGTCAGGATAATTTAAAAACCTTTGACACACATCAGTTTGAATAAAACATGCTAATTTCACTATCTACGGCTCAAAATGTTACTCGGTCCTTGCAATCACCTATTTATGATGTCATCAAGCTTTCCTCAGAATTGGTATTCCATTTCAAGCAAATTGGAAAACAAAGTTGAAGAACTAGAGATGAAATTGCTTGATTTGAGGATAAAGTAGTTAATCTCCTTGCAGTGATATTTGCTTCTTTTGCAGAATACAACAAATTGCTAAATCCCAGTCTGCAGAAGTCAGAACTCTCTTTTTGATGCTTTGTCAAAGTAAATTATAATCTCCTACGAAGAGGAGAGAGAATATAGGATTTTGAGGTAACCTTCAAATCCTAGAAATCCAGTTTGTAGAGGTTAAATAGACAAATCGATGTACACATATATCTTTGCATGCTACACATATGCCTGCTCATTCAACAGAGTTTTCATTAAGATACATGTCTCGAGTGGGTAAATAAATTACATTGAAACTAGTTGCATTCTGGTGAATGTGGACAAAATGATAATAAAAAAATTAAAACTATAGGATCTTGATCAGTCTATTGTCAATGCATGTACCAAGTGTGCTAATAAAATGCAAAAACCAGACTGCACCAACAGCACATGGGGGCACGGACACGATATAAACCAATCATTTTTAGACTCCATAATCTTCTTAGATTAGTATACAAAACTATATAACTCAACTAAAGGCTTTGAAACTACTCAATGTGAGACAAAATTAAAACTATTTCTTAAAGCATCTAGTTTCAATAGGTTTTCTTTAACATTACAATATATTACAAGCAAGGTTTTAAAAACTGGTAAGACAATAGTCTCGACTGGACCAAAGGCAAAGCAGCGGAATGACGGAATCAAGCAGGAGAAGGAAGGAGGAGAGGAAGAAGAGGAAGAATGAGAGAAAAAAGGAAAAGAAGGAGAGGAGAGGGCGAGCTGGTGACGACGGACGTCCTCTTCTACTTCTTTTTCTTTCTCTTCCTCTTCCTCTTCTTCTTCTTTCTTCACTTTTTTCTTCCACTACTCTCCGGTACGACAGATACGTACCGATCAGATCAAATCTTCAAACCTTGATTACAAGCTAAAATTTCAAGAAAGAGAACTTTTCTAATATCAACATAGACTTCTTTATTCCTTCGCACCAACAAATTATTTCAATTAATTAACGTCCATGTAGCTCCTCTTTAGGTTGGCAGACAGAAACATGAGTCTCAATTTTATCAGTGATCTAACCATCCTAGAAGGTAAGACAAATTGAGTAGATAGACTGACACTTTCGTGAGTCTATGTTGTTCCTCTAGCTTTCAACCACAAAATAAATACAACTACCAAACCTTATAACTAAAAAAATCAAATATTAGAAAGCACACCTTTCATTCTAATACATAGTACTACATAATTAGATTAACAAGTTTTCATTAATATAATAATGTATAACAAGCTAAACTTTCAAAAAGAATACTTTCGTGACTTCCTCATCTCACAAACCATTTAGATTTATTCTTTTCTTATGCACTTATTCACAAACCATTTGGATTTGCAGACAAAAACAGCATTCTCAAATTTTCCAGTGATCTAACCATCCTAGAAATACATACAAATTGAGTAGATAGACTACTCATTTCGCCTATGTTTATCAAAACCTTCCCCTAACTTTTAACAGTGTAAGGAATATATCTATCAGAACTTATAACTAAAAAGATCAATATTGAAGAGCATTTCTTTTATTCTAATGCATAATGCAGAAGAATTAGATTTACATGAATCATAAGGACTCGTAATCTTGTTTCATTTTAAAGTCTCTCATCAGCACCCAAATTGCACTAACATCTTGGTTCGCCTTCTAGAGGAAGCATTAATCTTGATAATCAATCATGAACCCTTGTTTTTGCCTTTATCTTGACAGTAGATAGTTTTTACCTTTCAAAATTTCAGCATCAGTAGCTCAAACATTGACTATAAGCAATAAGTTCTATTTTTCATGCCTACTGTAACCATTCCGTTCTTTGATGCACAATGTTGCTACACTTCCTTCCTGAATTTCACAGCATGAATCCATTTCCCAAGTTGGGAGACAGGGCAAAACATTAGCAATTGGCAGGAATCTTGGTGGAATTTCCAAGCTTGGTTTAAAAATCAATGAAAAATCCTAGAGGCATAGCATGGGATATGTATAATGTAGCATCAGTTGGACAAAGTAGACCTTATGATAAATAATGAATGATCACACAACTAAGGGGCTATTAAGCACAGTACAGAACTTCACTCTGCTAATTCAGAATTTTCTACTGAAATAGACAACCTAATCTTTGATGGAAACCAACCAAACCATGATTCTTTATCTATTCGTGTAACAAGAAAGTATCTTTTAGAATCCGAGGTTTCTTTTAGGCCATCTGTTTGAATCGATTTTAGCTTCAAGAAAGCTGAGATCTGATAATCAGATTTTAACCATTTCCAAGAAAACTGACTTTCTCTACCATTATGGATTCACAGAATAATTCATATAAATTTAAGCATAGCTCATTTCCTGGTGGAACTAAGAACTACTAATCTTTTGACATATATTGATCATCAAATCAGCTGAAGTATGTGAAAGACTAAACTAACCACCATAGAGTTTATGCAGAGGTTGCGGCTCACTTATTCTTACATGACAATTAGCAAATCCAAAAACACAGAAATATAAGGTTGAAGATGGGGTTTTAGCTAAGTCTTCTTCCAAGGCTGAAAAAAGAAGTCAAATCTAACCACATGATATAAATCAGACCAAATCATCTATTTTAAGTCCCAATTTATTCTAATTAGGATTCTATTTTTATCAAATTTTGAGAGAATTTTTTTTCAGGATCTGATAAAAATGAGTAATGAAATTTTCTTGTAATCCCTTCTAGTTTTAGCTGTAAATGTAGGCTTTAAAGGCTGCACACACGTCCATTATCATGTTTGTGAGTTTATAGTAGGCTCTGTTTACATGTGCTAGTTTAGTTCCATTGTCCGTAATAACAGTTTATTCTGCGAGAGAAGATTAATTTGGGGGTAGCACAAAAAGTAGGTTGACTCATTCAAAGTTAGCATTAAGTAAAAAATAGCTATTAGCACAATGACCAAACAAAAAAGCTTTTGTGCACAGTTCAAAAGAACAAAAACAACTTTTATGTTTCTCTTAAACCAAGCTAGGTCGACATTCTTCAAAACATTTGCATCATCATAAGATAATTTATATTATCAAATAGCAATTTTAACGAAGATCCTTCAGTTTCCAAATACTGTACCCATTATGTACAGGGAGATAAGTACATAGAACAAGAGAGTTATTACTTAAAAACATCAAAATAAAAAGTGCTAATGTATAAATATAACCCTTGCCTGCATTAGAGAAACCCAGTTTCCTACAACAGCAGTTTCCCCAATGACTAAACCAGTCCCATGATCCAATAATACTCCTTCACCAATTCTTGCAGCTGGAAAAAGGAAACAAATAAAAATAAATCCAGCTTATAATACAATAAGAAGTATACTAATTTTAGGACAAACTGAATGCGGGCAAACAATAGGAATGTCTGATTGTTTTGCTGCACTGCCAACGCCAGTGCAAGACAATTTTGTATCAGTTTGAGTGTTTAACACAATATTGACATTAATACACATCATAGCGAGTATGATTATCACCAATATTAAGATGGCTTTATCTTCCTTTTCCAATATCAATGTCTTACAATAATCTAAAAAGAAAACCTGTTTTCAATCCAAATAAGCGGTGGATGCTTTGGGCAGTTGTTTAATTTATTGATTTCTTCACTCTCTTTCTTCATATGCCCCTTCTTTACACTTGTAATCTATATACATTATTAAGGCAGGAGCATGCTGACATAGTTTCATGGAACATGTCTTTATGGAAAGATTTAAGTATTAGAGAAAATGTTATCTCAAACTCATTTTCTGTAGATACCTAACGGTAATCAACAGAAACACAGAGAATGCTTCTGAGGTATAAACGTAAAAACACAAGTACCTGGGTGTATATCCACAGCAAATACCTAGAAAATGACCACAAAGAAGAATTCTTTTAGGAGAATCAGCAACAGTATTTTGCCTATTACTAAAGAAATTAACAAATTATAGTTATATAATTGCACAAAATTACCTCACTTATTCTACTTTGCAATGCCAAGGCAAGTATTTTACGGCCTTGGTTCCATAAAGCATGTGCTATACGATATGATTGCAAAGAATGATAACCCTGCAAAATGAATCAGCCAACACCAAATTCACATAAATATAAGAAGTTCATTAGGATATGCAAATGGCATTACTTGAACCAAAAACACAAACTAATGCGGTGGCACCATACGGCAATCATAACAACAGCAGACACTAATCAACTAGAGTCCAAACCATCAGTTTCCATGTATTCATATCTGGTCTACCAACATAGTTAACCTATATGAGGGAATTCCAGCCATTTATCCATATAATTCATCTAATGATTGTCACAACAACGGCGCTCATTGAGACTAATTGCCTCATGGTCATCCTAATCAATTCCTCCATGCCATCCAAACTCATTCAAGACTTATCCCAACTTATCAGAAACTATGTCTAACTCACTTAAAACACTGCAAGCTAGATTTTGTGGAATCCAAGTAACCCATGCTTGCCAAAAGAAGATGACTAAAAGACAATGCAATTTTGTAATACAACACAAGTTAAGGTCGAGTAATCAGGTTGACTTTGTCCAATTTAGGGCTAAATTAACCAACTGAGGCCTATGTTAACATAACAAGAAGACCATGATTAGGGCCATAAAAGAGAGGTTAACAATGTTCAGGATTTTACCATGAAAAGCATATCGAGCATAAGCCCTTTTGAGATTGAATGATCCTGCAAATTGTTAAAATCTTATTGGGCTCATAGCCGACCTCAAACTATAAAAAAATACAAAGTTAACATAGATGATAGAATCTCGAGCCAATACATTACCTTATCCATAAATTAAGTGGATATGTTAAAAAAATAGATTTAGAAGCTTATTTATGAGTTTGATTTATATGTATTTGATTAAACTTCTAATTAAATACATCTGCTGCAAAAACCTATTCCTGTTCAAACTTACATTTCACTGAATCTTCTTTATTTCAATTATTGATAAAAAAAATTCTATTATCAAGATGAATACTGAGCCTGTCCAAGAAAGTTGTTCATTTACAATCCTAACCAAGAGTAACCTTAGCATACACATGTTGACCTACATTATACCAAATTACAAACTTTCCCCAAGATGGTCAAATTTCCCCTTCTCCTCATCTTACTCGTGGAAATATTCTACCTATCAACAAAAGGTATTTGTCAGCTCCATTACACCTTGTACCGCAAAAAAATTTATAAACAAGAGTCAAGAGTGTATGTAGGACACTACATCAACTACTTGTCTACCTAACCACATGGCTCTATGTATAACTACTTCGTCAAAACCAAAAATATAAGGTAAGATAAGATGAAAATGAATTAAGCCAGCATGAAAGAAAGATGCAATTCTGTTTAATTTTAGACTCAAAATAATCTGAGACATCCCACCTTAAGGTACAATAAAGCCCAGCTGTATGAAGAACAGGAAGGATCCCTGTCCTTGAATGCCTACAATCAAATTATTGACACTTAGGTAAGTCAAATGTTCCTCAGGCAATCACATAAATGAAATGGCAAACTCAGATGCTTCCATCACACCGCAAAGGAATCACCTGAGCATCTAGGCGAATTGAACGTTGAATACCTCGATCTTTCATCATAACGCCATAAAAAATATCCATCAACTGAGTAGCCAAAAGTGTTGCATTCTGAAGCCTATTTGCAAGCACAAACCCCAAGGCACGCTCGAAGCAATCATGGGACAAGACACTCGCGTATAAGAAGCTGCTTAAAATTGGCTCCTTCTCAGCCTGAGAAGAAATTGGAAAACATGCTAAAAAATATATAGCAATGTCATTCTTCACTAAAGCATGTAGTTCCACATACAGATGTGATCCGTAAGAAGACTACAAGCAAGTAGAGATTGAACACATCTTAACTGTATCTGAATCTTCCAAACACTAAGCACGTCTATTTCAATTTGTGGAATAAATCGGTCCGCAGGTGGTATATCATCTTTGTTGCCGTAAATTTAGTATCCATAACCTCTCAGGTCTCCTATCATCCTTAATGCTGACACGAGAAAAGGTTAACTCCAGGTGCACTCGGTAGGAGTCATCTTCATTTTTAACTTTCTATCTCTTTCACGAATCTACCAACAAGGACAGAGCTACGTATAACAAGTCAAAGCTCAATTTAAGAATACCCACCCCCTCTGGTCCAAAAATAACCGTCGCTCCCGATCGAAGAAAATAAAAGGGAAAGTAAACTAGAAGAGAGAACGACCTCGAATCTGGCATCGTCTCTGACGGAATCCCAAATAGGGTCGCCGACGCTATCAAGAATCGTCCGGGGGGAGGCATTCGGCTTGGATTTCACCATTACGTACATCGGGAAGATATTCTCCGACTGGCACCTCCTCGCAGAAACCCTACCATTCGAGTTCACCTCCGCCCCACCCTCATCAAACTCGTGAATGACGATGCATCTGGAGGCCATACTCCGGCTCCAATCGCAGAGGAAACAGAAACCTTAAATAAAAAAAATGAAGAAGAACAGGTAGGGTTTCTGGGTGGAAGAGGGAGAGCGGGTTGTGGCGCGAAGAGTCAGTCGTGTTCGCTGGCTGTGCACCGCCTCCTGCTCTCTGCGTTATCGCGCGACAGCTGCCGGGAAACGGGAACTGGCGCTGCGGAGAAATGAAAACGCTCCACATACTTTAACGCCCCCCGGGCCCCAACAGCCTTTGGGGATCATTTACGAGATTACCCCGGTGGCGGCCCGGGCCCGGCTAACGTTGACCATGAAAAGAGCTTCGCGATAAGATCCTGTATGTCAGGTCTGGTTCAGCACAAAGCCCCGTTCAGCTCAAAGTTCAGTGGGCCAAACATCAGCCCAAAGCCCAGTGGGCCAAGCATCAGCCTAAACCCAATCCAAAAAGTCGAACGTGGAACCCGTCCGCGAGAGGAAATCACTCGGTCAACATTCGATGTTGACCATAAATCGGGACGAAAGGAGATTTCAGCGTCTTCGTAACTTTCGGCTTCCTCTCCAAACGAATCGGACGACGACAGAGTCGACGCCTCCCGACGACTCGGAAAAAGGGAGCAGTGCGAGGGAACCGGACGGCGGACACCCTAAGGAGGAGGAGAAAGGGCAGCGGCTCGCCTCTTTAAGAGTCACAGACGGGATCGACTAGGGCAGCTTCGACTAGAGGATCTTCACCAGCACCCAGCGATACACCGAGTGAGGAAATAAGTGAATTTGTAACCGGCGTCTAGGGGGACGATCGGCGAGGGAGGGATCGAGGGCACCGGCGACGGGCGTCGTCGGAATAAGGAGAGAGTTTGTAACTTCTTTCAAGGGGAATAAAAGAGTTCTTCCTCTCCTCCTTCGTTCCCCTGCTTTGGTGCGAAGATCGGCGGCTCTCCGGCGACAACAGGCGGCTGTTGGGTCGGTACCGACGAGAAGGCAGACATAGAGGAGCGATGTCGAGAGGTCAACGCGAGCGGCAGCGAGGAACGGCGTTCGTTCGTGTGGAAGAGACGAAGCTCGAGCGCGAGCTTCGAGACAAGTCAAAAACGAAGGCAGTCAACAGCAGAAATCGAAACGCGAGTTCGATTTCGCGGGCCGACGCAACCAAGACGTCAAAGGCGAATTCGATTTCGGCGAAATCGAATTTAACGGCTGATGTCATCCTGACGTCAGCAAGCCGAGAGTTAAATCGAGCGAAGGCAAAAATTTGGCGTTGACGGCGGGGAAAGTTGATGATAGCTATCCGCAAGTGCACGGATTTATCGAAGTAATAAAAGATTATCATTCCCAACGAGGACTACGTAGCTAAGAACTGACTTCTTGATATATTTGAATTTAGGCGGAATCAATCTTTGGTTGTTCTAACTTCTATGCACGATACAAACTCAGAAATAGCTTTTAAGAGACTTGATTTCTAAAGTATCGGGAATTCATGGGTTCGCCACACTGATAAACATGAATTGTGTAAAAATAACTCAATCAAATAACTTATCTATCCTAAAAGGTACTTTTCATATTGTACATATTACCTCCTCTCGGAGCGTAATACAGTATTCAATTAGGTCAACCCCCTACTCTCGTGATAGTCGACCTAATTAAACCCTTTGAGTTCTATGAAAAGCAGATTAATTCCTTCAGACGAATCTAACCTACTCTCGTGATTAAATTCGAAGGCTTAATCGAAATAGGGCGGATGTTGCGATTCACCTCTCGGTCCTTCTCACTTTGTCTAAGACGTAAGATTACCTGGCCAGGGTAATTTACGAGTTACATGCAATTTTAATTAAATCAGGATGACAAATTTATAAGAAAAGAGCAATAATATAAATTAATCCATGAAAATCAGTGGGCTACGCCCAATAATCCCGAAAAAGGTATCTACTCGCTCATATTGCTAAGGAAATACATGTTTATGATGAATGAGTGAATATCTTCTAAAAATTTGCAAAGAAATCACAGAAAGAACAATGAAACCGCCTTCTCCTCGTTCTGGAGATGAGGAAGAGTGGATCGATTGTCGAATTCGTGTGAAATCTCGCCGGAGTATGCTCAGAAATCAAGTTGTCGCCTCTTTCACCGCCGCCACTTGTGCTCGTCCGAATCGTCCCTCTTATCGCTTGAAAAATCTGATCTCTTATAGTTAGACCGGTTTGGAACCCATCAGCGAACGTTTCTACAAGGTTTGGTTCAAATCTGGTTCGAATCGGTGGAGAAATGGGTGAAAAACTCATCGGGCGGAAGTTTTTATGGTCGGTGATATGTTTACGGCTGCGGCCGTAAATGTTTCTGTGTATAATGCTTTCGGTCATAGAAAGTGTCACGGTCCGTGATGGAATTACGGCCACACCCATGAAAGTTTCTGTTCATTCCGACACTTAGCCGATTTTCGCCTTCCACTCGTCTTCGCGTTCACGGCTGAATTTGCAATTACGGCCAAGGTCGTAAATTTCTCGTTCTTCACCGTTTTCGCCCCAAATTTGTCGTGTAGGCCCACGATCTTCTCGGGAATCATGCTTTGGCTTCAAACCCCTCAAAATCCTTCATTTTTATGTCATTTTACCAACATTTTCATTAAAACCAAGAAAAGTGAAGATTCCATGCAAAGTAAAGCAAAAATACTAAAAATAGCACAAAATCATTCAATTAAGCTCAAAATATGATATAAAATATAGGCAAAAACATGATGTAAATGCAACTCATCAGTTGACTTGGTCAATCGATTTTGACCAAAAGGTATTTTTAGAATTAGGGTTTTCGATTTTCAAAATTAGGGTTCGGGTTTTCCGTGCGAATTGTAATTTGGAGATAAAAATTATACGGGGAAATTAGGGTTTTCTATTAGGGGTAAGATTTTGCCCAGAAACCGTAGAGCCTCACGCCCGGTTCGGTGTTCTATAAGACCACCTTTGACCGGGGCGTGACAATTAGTATTAGAGGAGGTTTTCTGTGGGCCCATACCCACTGGTCAGTGGCACAGGATAACAATCTGGTTCCACCAACACGGCACCTTCACCCGCGAAGGTGAAGAAAGGTTTGAAGTTCCAGAAGATCACCCACACAGCCAGAGGAGCGTCAGAGGACGTCTGGCCCAAGCAGGACAAAGGTAAAGCCAAGGAGATGGCTAAACCTGAGGAGATGGGGAACCACGGTGACCGCATAGCCCAGATCGAGAAGGTGCTCGGTCTTAGGGGTGGCAACGGGTCAGGTACTCGCGGTTTTACTCTAAACCCGAACCCGACCCGATACCCAAACCCGACCCAAACCCGGGTCGGGTATTTAAACGGGTACCCGCGGGTACCCGATTAAATAAAAAATAAATTATTTATTATATTATTTTAAGAAAATATAGTTTAAAAATAAAAATAAAAATAAAAATATTTATATAATATCTATTTATTATTATTATTATATTTTTAATAGTAATAAATATTTATATAATAGCTATTTTATTATTATATTTATTTGAAATCGGGTATCGGGTACCCGCGGGTACCCATACCCCTAAACCCAAACTCGACCCGTTTAACTAAACGGGTACCCGAACCCGTGCTAAACGGGTTGGGTCGGGTCGGGTACCCGAACCCATCGGGTGGAATTGCCACCCCTACTCGGTCTGATGGGCGATGAGGACGACACGGTGGTTCCCCAGGTGGAGATTCTTCAGAGGACAGTGGAGGATCAGATATTGCAGATCCAGACTCAGAAGTTGCAGATTGAATTCCTGCAGCAGACTCTGGAGGGTCTGATCGATCTGCTAGAGCAGATGGCTCGCATGAAGGAGGAGATGCAGGCAGAGGTCATGGTATTACGTTTGGCCCTATTGCAAGTATCGCCATCGACGGCAACACCGGCGGAGCAGGAGGCTCCTAAGCCGAAGATACGTGTACCTAAGCCAACAACATTCGCGCCGGGGGGGGGGGGGGATCGTCCAGAGAAGTGGAGAACTTCATCTGGGACATGGAGTAGTTGTTCGCTGCTAGCCGTGTTCCAGAAGAAGACCGGGTGTGGGTGTGCATCGCATACCTCACAGGCGACGCAAAGCTTTGGTGGCGGACCAAAGTCAGCTCGACATCGGGAGCTACTAGCTAGCCTTGGGAGGCCTTCCGTGAGGAACTGCGGCCGCAGTTTCTTCCCGGAAACTCAGCGGACCAAGCTCGTGGAAAGATAGATCGACTGAGACACACTGGGTGGATCTAGGAGTGCGTCAGGGCGTTCTCCGCATTGATGCTCGAGTTACCAGACATGGCGGAAGGTGACAGGAAGTATCACTTCATCCGGAACCTTCAACCATGGGCAGAAGCGGAGGTCCGACGGCACTCCCCACTTGACTGGAGGGCGGCTTCGGCGGTGGCCAAGTCCTTGGTGGATAATCATTAATTCAGATCAACATCACCAAAGAAACAGCGGTTACCACCGAAGCGCGGCTCCCCATGGACCCCACCGAAGGCTAGAGTTCCAGAAAGGGGCAGACCCCCTCCCCGGCAGGATAGAGGTTCGCTGGGACAACGAGAGCCAAAGCCACAGAGTTGCTTCTTGTGCGGCGGTCCTCATTGGCTGAGGGAGTGCCCCACAAGATAGAAAATAATGGCTATCATGACGCAAGAACCAGCCGAGGAAGCTGAGGATCACACCAAGGAGGTGAGGATCGGTGCTTTGAGGATCGGGATAGTGGCTAGAGATATGCCCGTGACAAACATCGAGGGCGATGCCCAAGTTGAGCGGGGAAGAATTGTCAGGCCTGGTTCAGCCCAAAGCCTAGTGGGCCAAGCATCAGCCCAAACCCAATCCAAAAAGCCGAGCGCGGAACCCATCTGTGAGAGGAAATCGCTCGGTCAACATTCGATGTTGACCATAAATCAGGACAGAAGGAGATTTCAGCGGCTTCGCAGCTTCCGGCTTCCTCTCCGAATGAATCGGACGATCACAGAGTCGACGCCTCCAGACGACTCGGAAAAAGGGAGCAGCGTGAGGGAACTGGGCGGCAGACGCCCTAAGGAGGAGGAGAAAGGGTGGCGGCTCGCCTCTTTAAGAGTCGCGGATGGGATCGACTTGGGCAGCTTCGACTAGAGGATCTTCACTAGCACCCAGCGATACACTGAGTGAGGAAACGAGTGAATTTGTAACCGGCGTCCAGGGGGACGACCGGCGAGGGAGGGATCGAGGGCACCGGCAATGGGCATCGTCGGAATAAGGAGAGAGTTTGTAACTTCTTTCAAGGGGAATAAAAAGAGTTCTTCCTCTCCTCCTTCGTTCCACTGCTTTGGTGCGAAGATCGGCGGCTCTCCAGCGACAACAGGCGGCTGTTGTGTCGGTACCGACGAGAAGGCAGACGTCGAGGTGCGGCGTCAAGCGGTCAATGAGAGTGGCGGCGAGGAATGAATGAAGCGGTGTTCGTTCGCGTGGAAGAGACGAAGCTCGAGCGCGAGCTTCGAGACGAGTCAAAATCGGAGGCGGTCAACGGCAGAAATCGAAACGCGAGTTCGATTTCGCGGGCCGACGCAACCAAGACGTCAGAGGCGAATTTGATTTCGGCGAAATCGAATTTAACGGCTGACGTCATCCTGATGTCAGCAAACCGAGAGTTAAGTCAAGCGAAGGCGGAAATTCGGCGTTGACGGCGGGGAAAGTTGACTTGGTCAATCGATTTTGACCATAAGGTATTTTTCAGAATTAGGGTTTTTGATTTTCAGAATTAGGGTTAGGATTTTCCGTGCGAATTGTAATTTGGGGATAAAAATTATACGGAGAAGTTAGGGTTTTCTATTAGGGGTAAGATTTTGCCTGGAAACCATAGAGCCTCACGCCCGATTCGGTGTTCTGTCGGACCACTTAAGACTGGAGCGTGACACTGTATGTCACGCCCCGGTCGGATCGGCCTAGAACCGGCGCTTAACCGCTGTCTCAGGGTAGTCTAGCGGAACACCAGAGCGTGAACTGCCTCTTGAATCAGGATTAAGTTTTCCCCAAATTGGAAACCCTAACCCTCACTAGTCAAAATTAGCCGTTGACCAAAACTCGCCGCGCCGAATTAAATCCAATGTGCTGACGTCACATTGACGTCAGCCGCCAATCTTCGCCGCTTCGATTTCGATTTCTGCCTGCTTGCGTCAGCCACTTATGCTGACGTCACCCTCTAAATTCACTCGCCGTTCACGACTTCGCCCTTCCGATTTTGACTTGGTCAAAATCGGAAGCAATAACGCCTCGTCTTCTTCGTTGCGACACCGCCGCTTCTGCCGAGCACCACCGCGCTCGTGATCTCGCCGGAAGGGAGAGGGCTAGCCGCCTGCCTCCCTCAGACTCCCGTCCTGCTGGAGCTCGCCGACTGTCGCCGCTGTACTCGTCGCTGCGTGGAAGGAACCAGAAACAGGGGAGAACGGAGATGGGGAAGTAGAAACTTTATTAACCTCTTCGAAGCTTACAAACCTCCTCTGGAACTCTCAGGCACCGGCGACCCTCGTCGCCTGCCCCTCTCCCACGTAGTCCTCTCGCCGGCGACGCCTCCGTTGCCAGTTACAATCGCTCACAAGCTCTCCCCTCTCTGAACTTTATGAAGATGAAGAAGAGGTCGCTCACTCCGATGCTGATCGCCGATCTCTTCTCCGTGCTCGCTCCTCGAATCCCCTTCTTCAGCTCGATCTCTCGTCGCCCTTTTAAAGAGGCGAGTGCCGCTTCGAGCGATTCTTCTGCTCGTTCCTGCGTCGTCGTCCGAATCTCGCGAAGACGATGACGAAGCCGCCTCCAATCTCCGTTGTCGCCCGCTTCCTTCGGCGAGGAGCTCGCGCCCGAGCCTCGAGCGTCCGCAAACTCCTCTCCGTCAAGCCATCTGTAGCCAGCGTCTGAAACGCTCTAGTCGCCTGCCGAATCGAGAGAGGCTGGGTTAACATCGGGCATTGACCAGCCCAACTTATTGGATTCGGACTTTGCTTCGGGTTTGGGCCAGGCCCCTCTTCTCTAGGCTGAACCGGGGAGCCCAGGGCCTAACACTGTATATATTTAGCAATAAATAATAAATAATTGAGGAACAGAAACCGCGCCCGGTCCGTCCATTGTGCTTCTTCAATTCGCTAAATTGAAATCCTAGTGCTATCACTCTATGTTCCTTGTGTCCACAAAAAAGGTACTTATCTTCTGAAGCAAATTTCAATACATTACTGTAACCGCCCGAGGCGCCAAGCGGCGACCCATGGGGGCAGCCGGAAGACAAAAGTAGCAGGAAGAGGCCAAGGGGAAAAAGGCAGCTGATTGAAGCGTGGGTGGCCGGTGGGATCCGCTCGAAAGAAGTATGATTGCGGACACAGTTATTGCGTGGGGGAAGCTGGGGTCTCGGTGACCGTGAGAGAATCTTGGTGGTGGTCCTGTGTTTCTTTGTTACTTTTGCGTCGAAAGGGGGCGGCCGGCGAGTGGCTCATTCGACGTAAAGGCTGCAGCAAAAGTTTGTCGCTTCGACGTAGACGGAAGGGGCAGTTCGAGTGGAACGGTGATGAACGAAAAGCGAGTGGAGTGATGAAACGAGGTTGTCACATCATATTTGTCGCTCGCTTGTATATTATTATAGTAGGCTATTAGTGTTGCTCGTAGCCTGGAATGTGGTGGTGGTGGTCTGTCAAAGTGTCGACACGACAGGCTCGTCACTCGTCAGGCTAGCTCGTATTCATTTATATAAAATAGTGTTATATTTTATGCATCAGGACTTTATTGTCGATCCCCAACTCTCAAAAAAGCTCCTCCTCTAAAAAGCTTGTGCTGCTGAAAAAGACTACGATGCATCTTATGATATGCAGGGATTTGTTTTTTACTCTTTAGAATTTCAATTTCCCTTTTTTTTTTCTTTCTCTTTTGCAGATTCATAGAATTCCTGATCATTATATATACATCAACGTTCTTTTTTCACCATTTCCTCCCCACAACTGAACGTATAAAAGTGATGCTGCTCTTCTAGCTTCAAACAACTAATGTCGAAACAAAGTAAATGAAGCGACAGTACACTAATTAACTTTCTTTGCACCTTTCTAGCTTGTTTTGTCTGGAAACGAGTTTCTTTTTTCCTTTCTGCAATACAAACAGGCTAATACGATCAAGAATAACGGCACATCATGCTACTCCATTGTGAAATTTATAGATAATGACTTAAACAAATGACAATGATAATTTGCTCATGAAATCAATTTTATCGGGTTCCTTAACAAGAAATGTCTAACAAAAGTTTAAGCTGCGGATTTATATTACATTATCACAAAAGTTTACAACATATCCCACAGATTGGATGAACTGCGAATGGCACCTCAGCTCCAAAGCACCAGCAGAATTTATATCCGACAATTGGCAGCTGGGGGCAAAGGAAAAATATGAGTAGCAAGTAAGCTGCTAGAATCTGAACGGTGAAGCAGGTTCATATCTTCAGTTTATTTTAGGCTATTCATAAACCGTAGTCAGCAAGTTTTGTTGTCGCATTCGTCTTAATCTCAATCATATACTACTAAAGCTTTTTGTCAGAAAGAAATGTTTTGTTCGGTGAAAAAAATCTATTGAACGTGCAATGAAGTACTGAAAAAGAATTACTCACTACAGTATACAAACTGGTTGAAATCCAGCGTTACTCTGCCTTGCTTGGTTGTATCAAAAGAATTAAACAAATTACTGCAACATAGTATAAATGAATTAGCAGCACCACACTTTTATAAACCAATGCGCAAAAAGCTTCTAACCATGACAAGCTTATATGTTGCAAATTGCAATCATGCTTCAAATATTATTTAAATATTAGCAGGCATTATTTATGAGTTCATCCAACTCAGTAAACCATTAACAAGCAAGAGTTGAAGAGATTTTTCAAAGGAACATTATGTAGCATACAATCAATAACAGTTAAGAGGCTTACTGGAAATTCAAAAACCAACACTGAATAACAATAAAATGTATACTTGAGAAACATGATTGAATGAACAATCTACCATCATTGGATGGAAACAAGAAAATAAGGAAAAGCAAGCAAAGTGCAAAAGACATAAGTTATGCCACGGCAGATTTTATGCTTGTGTGGAAAGTGCAAATGTGCAATCAATTAATATGTTGAGGAAAAGAACCAACTCGATAATAGGATACAAGTCTCAAAGGCCTGGTTCGAACCAAGCGGTGGTACCAGTTCAAACTGGGACAATACAGAAGCGGCTAATGGATCTCTCTGCATTGTTCAACCTTTATGGTCTAACCATACCAGCCAGCATTGATACTAAGCCTATGATCTGTATGTATAACTAGTCCATTAACAATGGTACAAGTCCAACAGCTAGATTTCTAGTTGTTTAGACTTTTTTCTGAATAGTCGGTAGCCATAGCAGGTGTGGATGCTTAGATTTTGAACGAGGGTAAGTTGTGGTTATAAGTAAAAAAAAATTATTTCGCTTGAAAAAAATGACTACACTAAACTAGTATATTCCTGTATGAAAAAAATAAGCATACCGAGCTGATTGTACAAATATACAAAGTGAGATGAACTCGTCCAACCGAACCATTCCCATCTTGTTCTTGTCAAAGCTCTGACACAGTAATATGCAAAAAATTAATGCTTTTAAAAGATAAGAAATCATATTCATTAGACAAGTTTGAGAACAGCTGCAAGAAATTGTAGGAAAATATAATCAACTCATGCTACAATAGAGGTCTCCAACAATGATTTAAGGAATGCATTTGCTATTGACAAGAAAGTGAAAGGACTCCAGCATGCTATCGCTTGGTGAAAGGTCACGAACCCAAAACGAGTAGCTAATTGAGTAAAATTACCTCCCACCTCATAAATTTACCAATTCCCTTCTTTTATCAATATGACACCATGTGACCATAGGAGGAGAGCTCTGCCTGTCCTGTTAGGCGCTCAAATAAGGTCCAATTCCATAAAGATTATGGCCATCAATGTACCTTACGAAACTCACAACATCATGGATACTAGTATCCAATCTCATAGCAAAACTATACATATAAGGTCCAAGCTCATAGCAAAACTATACACATAATGTCCTACAGAAACATTATATGTAAAATATTACATACCTCACAGACTGTTAAAAAAGAAGGTGAGTCCATGGAGAAACCAAGATTAACCAGTCCCTGCAAGGAGGATTCATCCAATTCTCAACATCAAGAATCCAAATATTTGATCATCTAAGATGAAAATAATCCAAAGGTAATGGAACATAATACTTCCAAAACTTGAGGACAGATGCATTCTGCATATAACTGCAGTGTCTATTTATGCTAGCTGTTAATATTTACAAATGTTTCAGTATGAGTCTACAAATAACATCCAAGAGATTTAAGATAAGGAAATTGAAAACATAAAATTATAATTGAGACATCACATAAAACAATCTTTCTGAGAACCAAAATAAATCATTTCCACTAAAACCTCTTATACATTAGTTCAAATATGCAGATTTTTTTTTTTGTCAAAGGACACAACACCATGATGTTTGTTGCACCGAAATCTTTTGCTGGGAAAGGAAGAAACAAAAACCTTGAATGGTAATTTAAAGAACCTTAACAATTTTTGGATCAGTGGATGTAGAATATATTAGAAAAAACACACTAGATATGGACACAAAGTAGGTTTCTTATTAGACAAGTAGTAAGTATTAAGAAAAAAACTAAAGAATGTTAGGTCAAACTAAAGTAAAAAAGTGATCCTTTTATTAAACAGAAGCTTTTAGAAAATTTTGAAATATTTAATCAAAAAAGCTTCCATCATGAAAAAGTATTTTTCGTAGAAAAGGGCTTCTTCACCACTCTGCTAAACGCAGCCTCAGCCCAGTCTTAATTCAACCATAATCAAGCAAGAAAAACAGATTTTTATTATTCTCCAAGGGCATGCAGCAGAGATTATCAAAGACCGCATACAACCATATGAAAAGTATCAAATGGTCAACAACCATACCTCATAGACATCATCAGGGTTGAGATATCCACGACCTCTATATAATCAAACAGAAAAGGACATAGTGAAATGATGGATAGACATAAATAATAATAGCATGCCTTACATGGATAATAAATAAATATGAGCTAAATCGTAATAGTTTTAGTTGATATACACTATAAATTCACATATATAAAGTCAACATCTGCATTTAAGAAAAAGTTCTTCGTAGAAACATCTTTGGAATTTATGTAGTTAACCAAAGCTTTTTGATGATACAGGAAGTCAAGAACTACCACCAGTTGACTGATAAATGATATCTTATTATTGTGAGAGAGATATATTATGTCTTACAAAGACCAACCCTACTATTGAGAAGAGCTAACTAGTTCATGTGGAACTAATATTAATAACACTCTTATTCATAGATAGTAATTACACTCAACTTGATAGAATGTAAATAAACGAGTAGAAGCAAGAGGTTTGTAAAACTATTAGCAATATTGATTTTCTTAAGTGCTCAATAAAGTGCAAATTTTTTACATCACGTCCATGATAAACTGATATCAACTTTGAGGTGCTTAATATGTTCATGGAAGACTAGGTTATTCACAATGTAAACAGAGGTCTAGTTATCACACTGCACTAGTGTTCGCTCAGCATTTGTGCCTTAGTGATATCGATCTCTTATTAAGAGGGTGAAGTCACATTATTTCACAAGTTGTACTCTACATTCAAGCGCCCGACTAAATTCTGTTTTTTTATTTTTCCATATTATATGATTCCCCTCCAACACAAATACAGTAATAAAAAATCGATCTCTTGTCAACAGAATTCCCAGCACCGTGTATCTCAGAGTAAAATTCAATTCAAAAATTTCCGTAGTATCCTTGAAATATTTTCGAAGTAGCATTGGTTAGGATCTTGCATAAACAAGACATAAATATATAATATATTAGGCTTAGTAATAGCGAGAAATCAATTCTCTAATAAATTGATGGGACTGATTCGCGATTATGCGCAACACTTGGAGAATTGTCATATGAGATTAAGTTATAGCTAGGTAAAAGTGGAGTATCTGCAGGTTTTTTTTCTAAAAGATCTATAGTATATTCCTTAAAGATAAAACTTCAGGACTATAAGCAATCTCACAACTAGCAAAAATCATGGTTTTCATTTATCCAGAATTTGATCTTTAAGATACTTTTTAGACTTGAATCATGTCATTTATATCATTTCTTGTAAGAACATCATCTACAATCTACATAAATAGAAACAATAACAACTTCTGAAAAAAATCTATTGACTAAAGTTAGAATGATTGACTGCACTTTAGGTCTAATAGTAATAGCAACATATGGGAATTTACCAAACTATGTTATAGAATTTCTTTTTGGTCTATAAATAGCTTTCTTGAATTTACATATTTCCATTTCCTCATGAGCCACGTATGACGGACACTAGAGGTTGATACATGTAAACTTCTTAGGCATATCAAAAAACAGGGAAACATTTTTGTTAAGTCCATCTAAAACATCTATCAAGCTTGATTTATATGAGAAAAATACTCTAACAGAATTTTACTAGCATCTAGAAGAATATTTTAAAATGATCCACATCATATATTTGCATGAAGTCTTCTACAACTAGGCATGCCATATAGATCTTCCACGAACCATCAAAATGGCATTTAATAGCAACATGATTGAACCATGGTTTAAAAAACCGGTCCAACCGCCGACTTGGACCGGTACGTACCGGCCAAACCGAGCAAAATTTTAGCAAACCGTATAAAAATAGTGTCAGGGCATGTGAATATAGAACATGAAGGTAGAAGCACATCAAGAAAATAACTTTTTTACCTTCTATGACTTTATTAATAATACTATATGCCTCTTTTATTTCTAGATGGCATTAAACCTACGTTTAAGAAGATAAGTAAAACATATGAGAACACTTATCAACAAGGTAACAAGATATCAAAAATCAAAAAATTACATACACAAGACTTGAACCTCTTATGCTATAGTGAACTAACTCAAAAGATGATGAAATTTTTTAAAATTATAATTAGAGGAAAAAGACACATGATGAAGTGTGACCAACTAACAAGCCACATAGACGAACTTAAGGGAGTACTCTATATGGACAACAATTAATTTTATCAAAAGGTGACCCAACTATAAGTACCAAAGTCAATCAATTATAAAGTAGACACCACTTAAGCTCCTCATCAATCGTCATCTTTGTTCACATATTCTGAAAGGTAAAATGACGATTGAGAAACTTATTGAGAAACTTACTGTTGATAACCTAAATACGGTAGATAGTTACCACAGTCATAACTCATACGACAATCAAGAGTTCCTGATCCATGATGGCAATAAGAACAAAGGATTCTCCAATGAGAGGGACAGTAGCATTAGTGGAGCCAATGGAAGAGAACAAAGTTGTAAGGAAGGCATTCTCGAGATCAAAAAAATGTAGCATCAATAACTAACTAATTCAAAGCGATTTGTATGCACTAAAGTCCAAGAGAAACCTTGTTGGTAGAAAGTCTTAGCATTGCATGCGGAGATGAGTGAGGTTATTAATAAGAGGAATGTAAGCACTCGACTCATCCTAATTTACAATGAAAATGGTATACTAATCAAAAGAGAGCGACCCACTTATTTGAGGTTGAAAAGTTATCCATAAATATTAAAAACACTAACCACATTCATTTCAATAGAATCGGTGTTAGTGTACGGTAGTTTCTTTTGCAGTAAAGAAAACTTCAAATGAGGCTATATGTTGTTCAAGAGGCAAGAGTAGTATAATCTTAAGCTTTTCAAGCAAAATATTTTGCATCTTTAACAATTTGAGATAGGAGAATTAGGGTCTTAAAGTTCTTTTCGTTTGAACTGACAACAGGAGTGTTGCCAAAAAAATATAGATGGCACCATTTGAAACAATTTTGCCTGGACGAGGGTTGGGCTCTAGATCGGAGAAAAACCAAAAGAAATCCATCTTAGTCGCGAGAAAAGAGAAGCCTTAAGAGTTAAGAAAATGGTAAGCTTTATATACGTTAACACTAAGGAGAAAATAAAGCGGCAATAGAGAGAACATGGGGTAATGAGGGAAGAGAGAGATGAAGGGCAATAATGAAAGAGAGAAAGGGTAATAAAAGGGGATTCAGTAGCAACTAGGGGAGAACGAAGAGTAGCTAGGGTGGCTCCAAGAATGAAGGAAATTTGGATTAGACATCCTACTCGTATACATAGTTAAATAAGAAGTAATATGCCATTATTATGGAAAAAAAGACCAACAAGATCTTGTAAAGCTCAATACCAATAATAAGAAGAGCTAACTAGTTCACATGGGAGTAATAGTAACAGCACTGTTATACAATTGTTTGACTTATACAAGCATATGCAGTGATTCATATGAGCATCGTGCACAATTGAAAATAAGAGTAAGTGTTCTTTTCCAAATAACATAATTCATGAAAAAATACCTAAAAATTAAACACTTACCTCTTACATATATGCCTGATCTTTAAACTTAATATGTTATTCTTAAGCATGTATGGAATTGTCTATCTTATGAAACAAATGTATGAGTACATAAACAACCTCCATGATTTAAAAATCATTAAACTTAATATGTCATTATTAAACATGTATTGAAATTGTCTATGGTTGTGAAACAAATAAAAAAAAGAGCAAGATGTGGCACCAAAATTTAAAGATCAAACCTTCTCATGTACGAGTGTATAAATAACCACCATGTTCTGAGGTCATTAATTTGCCCTTGCGTATGGGCGGACTCATGTCAAAGCTTGAACCACATGGCAATTATGACTATCACAGGAAACCATGGTGAATATGTCACAAGTGTCTGCATGTTCCAAACTTATAACTAATCTACCCAAGTCGTGAGATGCTAAACATGTAAAATTCTGAAGATGTCATGCTAAAACCTTATTGTAAATTTGTTAACTCAGGTTATTAATTCCAAGTTTTCTTCTGCAGAAGGCAAGCATTTTGCATCCAAATAAAATGTCTTGTGAGAGTCAAGGAATCTTGCATGAAAAGACTAAAAGAATGCTACTTTGAATGCTCAAGCATAAGTATCCTTTCATTACAGGAAATACAAAAAAATGATACATGTAGGTGAATTTTTCACATTGAAAAGATAACCAAACGAGAAGGACAAAAGACAATACCTTTCTAGAAGAGTGAATATATTCTGGACCTACAAAGGAGATACAATTGTCACAATCAATATAAAGCAACAATGAGTTAACAAGCAACTAATAATCCACAAAATAACAAAAAAAAAAGCAGAAATCATTGTGCAAATTAGACAATATATATCCCGGGCAGTAACTGACAGAACCCACAGTTTAATTATTTGGTCACAATGAAATATTGAAAAGCATTTCCTTGCTCCTAAATAGTTAATTAACTGAATTAATCATAAATAATTACAGATTTATTACTTATTTAAATAATTTTCTATCATATTAAGCCCTCAAGTTGGAGGTTGTCATGAAAAAGATTTCCGATCAATTTTTAATATTGCTACTTTCCCATTAGGTATGTACAATGAAACAAATGACCCATTAGAAAAGGAAAACAAAAGATAAGTTACAAATTAAGAAGTCACTAAAGCGGGAACTAAATAAAGACCAAGCTAGTCCACTAATTAGTGAAGGAAACCAGTATTTGTGATTCACTTTGGCGTTTTAGCTTCATTATTTTCTTGCAACATATTGTTAGTTAGCTAGCACGTAAATACCTAGTCCATATGCACTTACCTAAAGCTTATTATCGACAGTCATGACCTACTTGGATGATCCAACAAGCTTAGAGGTTAAGACAAACCCAAGTTCAAATTAGGAATATGCAACTAACCCAATGGGCAAAGTACTACCACATTAACTTATAGGAGGCTAAAACCAAGTTCTTAATCCCAAGTTATGGTTACTAAAGTCATCAGACTTTATAAATCATAATAATAGCCATCACACTCCCAATTTGGAACAAGGTGCATCGCAGTCTTCCTTACCTGAACTATCATATCGCTCTCAATATTGAAGTCTAGCACATCTCTAAGACTCCAACCAATGCGAATACACTCCCCTTAGTAGGATAAGGTTAGAGTCCTAGATGCCATTCTTATAGATTCAAGAGGTTTCCCTGCTATTTACAGTGTGGTACTTTACTTGTAGTAGTTAGTTCCACAATGACCACCATAATTCTAATAATATATAAGGCTTGATTCATTCTAATGTCACTTTGTCACAACCAAAAAGATGGAACAATTGTTGTCCCATTAACCAATGGTTCTAAAACCATGGCTCAAAATTATCTTAAACCTAGATCAACGTTAATAGAGTTGAGTTTTAAATGCTTTCTCTAGTGCTTTAGGCCTTCAAGCATGGAAGATAAATATGGTGTTTAGTAAACATAATTCTGAAGTCCTTTAAATCAAAGAATTATTTTTTGAAAGCAACAAGATGGTTGAACTTCAAAGCTGCCTTGCAAGAGCAACTTAATTAGTTAATTAAGAAAAAAATATAGAAAGTAATTGATTCAAAAATAAATCACTTAAATAGCATTGTCACTTATTAAAAATTTGGAAATATTAAAATTAAAATTATTTAATGTATAGTAATATCATAGTAATAAATGATATTGCAATATATTATAATATTAATAATATCCATAACATATTAAACATTAATATATTAATTATGTTTAAATACTTAACATATTAAAACATTAAATAATAAAGTAGTCAACTAATATTTGAAGAACATATTCCAAAAATTAAGTTAAATAATGCTCAGTTTTATTTGATTTTCTTTATGTAATTATTCTAAAAATGCATTCTTGTTAAAGTTTCACCAAGAATTCATAATGATAAAAGCTTGTTGTAAGTACTTTGGTATGAAAAATTAGCAAACACTCTTAATGTTGTATGGCAATGCATTTTTAAAAAAGCATTACATATTAAAATTTCAAGGACTACAAGGCACACAAGGGACTATTTAATGAGAATCCAACTCTTGACCTATGGCAACGAGCTTGATTGTGATAACTATACAAGCAAAGGAACATTAGCTTGTTGCAATGCCCTTTAACTCAAAGTACTTTTTGTCAATGAACCTTTATAATGCTAAAGCATTACAAATTCAGCATAAGCTCATTAGAGACTTTGTCCCTTGCAATATAGGGGTAAGCATCACAATTGGTTATTGGATATAAGGAGTTATTGAGTTTATTAAACCAAGGTTTCAAAAATTAGTCCGATACCGATACCAATCCATGGTTGGACCAATATGCACAATACCATACCGATGGTACTGACATATATAATTATTTATACCGGTACCGACTATGTACTAGTAACCGTCCATAGTCAAATTGGTACAAATTGGTACATACCAGTAGTACTTGTACTAGTCTATACCGCCCACCGGTATTTGATTCTATGTATTAAACTATAGCTCCCACAGGCTAGTTTCCCTTTCTATAAAATGATGTTAACAATAAATGTTTTCAATCTTGACTTATATTCGCGGTAAGCTCAATATATGCCAATTTGTTTCTGTATCAATACATGAAGCAAATACATAGAAATAGAGTATATCAAGTAGTAAACAGACAATCGATGCAATCCTAGCAATACTGTGGATTGATACTTATCAATCGGGACCAGTCTGAGCTAATAGTGCCATACTAGTATACTGGCCCAGACTTATTTTAAAACTTGCTAAAATAGCAAATTACATATTTTCCATATGCAAAATTTAAGACCAAAAATTAGAATTTATAGGAAGAAATGGTATGGTAAAAGAGGTAGGATGATAGATTTAGCACTATTAGTTCAATTCCAATGTTGCAGATCATGGATATTATAACACAGTATTCTCTACAAAGTCAGCAGATATAAAACTAACCTTGAGAAGAAATTTGTTAAGAGCCACAAACTCTGAAAAACAAACATCAAGGTTTAAATTAGCTAGGCATTTTATGAACTATAACATGAAATCAAAAATAACATTGTAGTCAGTTAACTTGGAAAAGCAAGGTAGATCAAGTCGAGTTATAAATGCTTTAGCCATTGAGCTTCTGTCACCTCATATTGCATAAATCTATATCAATGAATATAGTATAGTTTGCAACTAATAATGATAAGATCTTGAGAAACAATTTAAATCTATATGATGCTAGTTAATTTTAGTATGACTCAGGCTCAGGCCTCTAAACACACCAACCACTAGGTTATTGTGGAATGAAGAAAATAGGTACAAGACTGTATTGAAGCAGTCACTGAAGGCAGGGGTAGAGTTCATATAATAAACCAGAAGCATCGGTTGAGTATGACAATTTTATTTCACTTGACTGATTAGTTTTACAGCGCTCTCTAGAAACTCCAACCACCAAGAACTTCCCATCTTAGACTACATTCATGTGTTGGCATGTGGCATCCTTATTAAGTGTCATACAGAAGTAGATGTTTATAGGAAAGTTTTCTTATGACTGCGAACTGCGACCACGGCTGAGCACACTGTAAACAGTTCAATTGAAGAGAACAAACGAAGTAATACAGTAACAGTGATGCACGGAGCATCAACGAAGATTGCATGAACACAAAAGGTGAATCAGACCCACCATCAAAGCTCATGGTCCCGTTTCCATCGAAGTCGTACATTCTGCAAGTTGAAGAACGTCAAAGCCAACCCCCATACGGCATGTGGTTAAAGAAAAAGAAAACAAAGGGATGCGAGTAAAACCTAATCATCTGCTGAACGATGGAAAGAGAGAAGTTCAGGTTTCCGACGGCGAGGGCCCTCTGATCGCAAGTACACCCAAAAGCAAATTCGGATGGCAAATACTAGGGTTAGTTGGGATCGAAACCATGGTCGAAGATAGAAGGGAGAGAGCACAAGAAGATACTAGGGTTTGGGGGAGAGGAGGAGGAAGAAGAAGAACCTGGAGCTGAAGGACGGTGATGTTGCCGGTGCGATTGGAGTCGACGCGCTCAAACCACTCCCTTAGAATCGCAGCGTTCTCCATTTCGGTCACCGGCAGTGAGTCCGAAGAAAACGACCATATATATAGGGCACGACCCAATGACTTCTTTGACGGTTGAGATAGGCTCGTTTTGAAATATGGGCCTTGGGCCGGGTGGCCCTATGTAGATCCGAATGAGCCCTGAAACGAATTTTAAAGCGCATTATACGCGCGCTGTTAGATCGTTATAAGCAAATGCAATAAAGCGTCTTGTCAAATGGCAGGCACTAATCTAAATCAGGCATCTAAAACGAATGAGATAAGTCGATGAGAAAAACATTGGTCAAAACAGTTATGTCTTGGTACGCCCGAACATGAACTGATGTCAATCTCTTATAAACTTCCACTCACTTATTTTAACCGTTTCAAACAAAAAATTAGTGACAAGGATAGAGATGCACATTTCTAGGGGCACAATGACTTAATTTAGAGCGGACTTCAAGGCCTTATTTTATAAAAAAAAGCATACATAACGTGTAATTCTTCGGCGTTGCAATTGCATTTTAGCTCTTAGAATTTAAATAATTTTTTAATTAGTATTAATGCAGCTCAAAATCAAAGTTAATAATAGTGTCTCCGTTACTTTATAGGAGGCCTAATTAATATTTTCATTAATTGAAATTAAAATCCTAATATCGAAGAGAATAATTTGAATTTTCTTGATAACTAGAGAAACCATGTAAAAATGACTAGAAATAAAGGGAAAAATAATAAATTAGACTTATATGAAAGTTTGTAATAAAAAATTAATATGTATATTTAAATGATTAAAACACAAATAATATTGAATACTTAACTAAATTATATTATATAACTGTTATCTAAGTTTGAAATATTAAAATAGGAAATTATATATAAATTAAAATTTCCTTGAATGCATTGAGAGCGAAAAAACCTAAATAGTGGAAAAAAGTAAGGTATTTTTAGTTTATTTTTTAATTCATTTTGATAAAAACCAAAAGCTAAATAAAAAAAAAACTCATATATCATAAATTATGTTTTTTTGTATGTCATCTAATGGCTAAGTGAAAAAGAATATAAAAAGAAAATATAATTATTGTATCGAAATTAGAACGTCTAATTTTTTATTTGCAAACAACTTTATATGTAATTTAATAATTACTTTTTTTACTTATCGTTTTCTCTATAATATACTTTGTAAATAAAATATCTAAAATATGCAGGTGCGATTGTAAAAGCAAATTCACAGTTCCGTCCTTGCATTTTCCTTCTTTCCTATTTGTTAATCCAACGTCCAACGGGTGAAGATAAAAAAAATACCGTTCAATAGGTGAAGGCCCTGAAGGGTCAAGGGAGACCGTTGAAGCGTCGTGCGTAGCTTATGCTCTCCATCGCGGTTCGCTGGCCGTCCCCACCGCGAAGCCCGCGCTCTCAGATCGATCCCTCCTCCGCTTCCGCTTCTCCGCTCTCTACTTATACTCCCTTGCCCTCCTCCTCCCGCCCTTCCTCCCCCTTCCCTCGCCTCCTCCTCCTCCGGCACCTCGGGCCCATCACCCCTTCCGCCTCTCGAGTTCCAGGTAAAGCACGTAGGCATACTTTTTTTCTCTGATCGCCCCAGATCATTAGGGTTTTCTCTATGGGATTCTCCAATATTTTCCTCACTTGTGGAAGTGAGAATTTACGCCTAGGGGAGATCTTGTGTTCGTGGGAGAGGTTTTATGTAGCGTGAGCATAAACGATCTTTGATACCCCTTAAGGCTTCTCTATACAAATCTCAAGCTCCGCGATCTCCCCCCTTTTCGTTTAATTCGTTGGGAAGTTGACTTTATTTTGCTATAACGGAAATCTATATATTTTTTGTATTAATGGAATGCTGGAGGAAAATTGGAAATGGGTTGTTATCAATTTTCTTGTTGGTATTTATAGAGATGTAATGCTAGCATTTGAATTTGGAACTGAAATTCGTAGATGCGGTATTCATAGATTCAGTATATGGAGATGCTTATTCGAAATTGAGTTGTTATTTCAGGGCTACTCCGTCGTTAGCTAAATTTCTCTTTCTCATGATTTGTGGAATCAATTTGAACCTGTATTTTACTAGTCGATGTTATAATTTGCATGTTGATAAAGTCATATACAAGTGACAGCGATTCTTGGATAAACAAACGAAGCCTTATCTTTTTCTTCCATTAATTCCAGATATGAATAAAATGGATAAGGAAGAATGTGAGAAGAAGCTTTATACACGGTTGAGGTTATGGCAATTCTCAGACAAGTATATAATTGAACCAATTGATGGCGCTTCTGATTCCTATTTATCAATAAGCCGTTTTGATGGATCAATCTGCTTAATAGGTCTGTTGACTCTGGTCTTTACTGTTGTTATCATTCTGCTGACTCCCTTATTTTCTATTCTAAATTTTGTTCAAAATAGAACAGGCTTGGATCTAGGACTTCCTTTTTTATGATTCCTTTTATTTTACAGTTTGTTTGCACGTATATGCACGTGTTTATTCATTAGTAGTGGTTGAAAATTGTACGGTCTAAATTTGCATACCATTTTTTTACTTTATAAGTACGTGCAAACTTATTCCTAGCTACATGTGATTTTCATTGTGAAAAAAGCAGAATTATCTCTCCTTCTCTTACTCAATGTGTTTGGACATCCAGGATGCATGAGATTGCATACCATTCTTGGAGTGTAAGAGTCTGACACCTTGTAAAATCTTGTGATTTCCCCCTAATATGGGAAGGGAACAGTTACATAACTATGGAAGTGGGTGTTATCCATGATGGGGAAGTGACTGCACAGGAAGCTTTGAAATGAACACCATTATACTAGATTTGGACTGTTCACAACTTGTAGAATTAATAAATGGACTTAATGATTGGACTTAGATAATATTCTCTATGATATACGCCTTTGTTCTCTTGTTGCAGTTGTTTTAACGTAATCATGTTTATCGGAATGCCCATAAAGTTCTTGATTGAGCTGCTTATTATGCTTTCATATGTAATTTGTCATGCATGTGGTTTGGGGATTGGCCTGACACTTTTAAGGTAATTTTTATACTCCAACAGGAAGGAATTGAGAATTCAGTTGTCTCATTTGTAATAGTTCTCTCCATTTGATAAAATAACTGGAAGTGTAGGTTGTAGAAACGTAGTGCAAAAGCTTACATAGGCATGTCCACATTGAAAGAATTGGAGGTACATTATCTTGGCAGACACTTCTTAACTTTTTTCCCTAAGGTTAAACTCCTTCTACCCCCTCCAACACATGGACGGATGGACAAGATGTTACGGGCCCAATATTGTTATTAGGTTATTAATAAAGCAGATTCGGTTGGTATGTCATATCCGGTTCGCTAAGTAGTGAAGTTCTATAAATAAGGACATAGGGTTAGAGTTAGGGTGTCCAAGTATTTTGTATTCTCGTATTAGGGCATGTTTTGCATGATTTTTTGCCGGTGACGGCTGAGGGGTTCTATCACAAGATTTCATGTGTAATCAAAATACAAGCACATTGAAGATGATACATTTTTCAGTTATACCGTCATAATGTATCTTTGTATAAATGCTAGGTTGTTATGCTAGAATTTTGAGCATATACATGTATGAAACATTGTTAAATTATGCATTTAGTTAACTGTCCCTCATTGCACAAGCCCATATTACCACTACGATAGCAGCTGTACCCTTTGTTGGGCGCAACTTACATGGTTTGAGTGATCTTCCATTAATTTTGCACTTGTACTTCATGCAGCTTTTATCCTCTTTGTTCCCTCTATCTATATAATCTCTAGTAGGCAATGTGGTCATGAAAAGTTTATCCTGTCTAAAGGTTAAATTATGGAATAAGGATTATTGAAACACTCCTACCTAGGACTTCTTTTAACTCGTTAGGTATTCTGAAGTTGTTTTTTCACTTTCTATTTGATTAATACAATGAGTCTTGACTTAAACCAGAAGAACTGCTACTTGCTACCTTTGAACTTATGAAGAAAAGGTTCATCATGTTTATTTATTTCATATCTTGTACAGATGAACTTCCAAAGTGCAGTACTACACTATCTCCAAATGTTCGTACAATTTATGGTGTGATTGGCATGCTTAAGCTTCTAGTAGGTATGTGCATTACCATCATTTGTATTGCCATTTTGCACTTTATAACATGTGTTATATTACCTTATTTTATGGATGACATCTAAATCATCTTATGATAATGTTACTTCAAAAGAATCTAACAACTAGATTCTTCCATGTATCAGCAATAATTGAGGAAGACATATATTAAAAAAAATCCATTTATTACAAAATAGAGATTAATCAGATAATTCCTCTAAACAAACTTAACCACAATCTACATCACCAATATTGTAACCAGCATGGCAACTGATACTAAAGAGCTTGAGATGATGTGTTAATGATCTTTGGCCAGCATAAAGTTTGAATTTGAACTTTGTTTGGTTATAATGATTTGAATTTGATCTTAGAATTAATGTGAGATCTAAGTTGGAGTTAGAAAATTTAATCTTCCAAAATTAATAAATTTGACATGAATAGTATGGATCTATTGTGAATTCTTTGGCAAATATTACAAGTTGATGTGTGTTTCTATAGACTTTTGAGAAGAGAGTACTCTTCAAGAAAATGGCTGAGTTTGATATATTGATTGATATTCTAATAGTCATAGCAAAGTAAAATAATAGCTCATACGATTTTGGATATTTTATGATAAGTAATATGATCTGTTAAGTTAAAGGAGCTTGATAGAGATTGATTTAATCCCTTTATTTGCCGGTGGAACTGAGTGGAGCAGGGGAAGAAAGAATATGAAAGAAGAAGAGGAGGAAGAAGAATAGGAAGAGAAAGAAGAAAAATGTGGACGTGTCTACTGTTGCTTGCTCGCATTTGCCAGAGCAGGCGTCTTTCTCTTCCTCTCCTCTTCTCCTCCCCCTTCTCTTTTTCCTTCCTTCTCCTTCTTCTCTTTCTCCCGCTCGCTCCACCCTTTGGTTGTGGTCCACTACTTCGTCGAACTGGTTTTTAAAATATTGATATATATATATATATATATATTAGGTTTAAATAAAACTAATCAATATTGTTGGTACCTTTCATACTAGTTCAATAATGGACCAATACACTAGTGTAGACCGATATTTAAAACCATATATTGGTATATTCCCTAAAGACAAATCATTGATGTTGATATTTTAATAAAGGTATTGTCTCTATTGTATTTACTTATACAAGTGACTATAGTAGAATAATATGATTATTCTATAATGTCCATAGTTAAATATTATTGTGGATTAAAAGAACAATAATCTACTAAGACTAGTTGTCATGATATGAATACCAAGTTAACACATGGGTGTATGTTAGAGAATGAAGTATTGGATTGACCTATCATGAGAATGCTATATGGATTGCTATAAGAGTGTCGCATTCTCATTGTGATAATAGTGTATGTGATTCTTAGACCTCAAGATTCCAACATGTCTTCGTATATATGTTGATACAATCAAATATCACCCATAATTTTTTGATTATAAAGTTGTAATTGGGCATGCCTCGATTCATGAAGAGGAATATGAGTGATCAAGATCAAATTTATATACAATGAGAGTGCAAGGATCTTGGCCTCGTTGATCAAGTGAGACTAAAATGCATAATCATACTTAAATGAATTGATATGTGATATTAATTACATTTGTAATAATAATCTACTTGTTAATCGAGAAACATGATATGACATATTCTATGATTAATTTAATTTAGATACCAAAAACAAAGAAATTAAACTATGAGAATATTATCATAAAAAGATTATATTAGATCTCAACATTCTTGTGACTATACTGCGTACTAGTTGTGACCGAGGTTTAAAATTTTGGTTTGAATTGATTGAAATTTTCAATTTGTACTGTCCTGAAATTATACTGATTTTACTATATTGCACTGTCAGGACAATTAGTTTTATTGTAGTACAGTGTCAGTTTTACTATAGTAAACCGGTTCGGGACTAGACCGATATACCAGTCAAGACCAGTTTTTCAAACCTTGTTTGTGGCAATATAATGATTATAATTTTACTGTTAACATTACAAGAACTTAATGGTTGCACAATTATATTGAATTAATCTCAATTATGACAATAGTTGTCAAGTGGCTTACCAATGATAATGATTACAAAATGACATTAAGCTTTGATTTTGAACCATAGATAGTACACTTCCTTTTTGGATAATCAAATTAAAGTTTTTAATTTGAATTTTAAGATGAGATATGAACACATGAATGGGGAGCATACACAGAGGTAGCATCCAAAATGGGTAAAGGTTAGTACTTGAAATTATGGTTGAAGATACCATTCTGAGATCGGAACGGTTTCATTGTAGCATAGTATTTGTACGAACAGTTTTACTGTAGCACAATGTCGGGTTCACTGTAGCTAACCGGTTCGAGACTAGATCGGTATACCGATTTGGACTAGTATCTTAAACTATGCTTGAAACCCTACCCCTAGGCACCATCCTTTCAATGCATATGGAAGGACTGTGCTTTGATTTTTGAAGCCACCTTCACATGTAAAAGGCCTATACCCTATTTTATAAAAGGGGCACCATCATGCTCAAGGTAGCAAACAAGAAAAGAATAAAAATCAATTTGCTGCCATATTCTCTCCATTATGTGTCACTGCCTTATATGCCATCACATCTACTAGTGAAATGAGTAGAAGAAAGCTTTTCTCTCTCCATGCTAGCATTAAAGAGTAGATGAAAGTGATTCTATTTGATTGTGTGTAGATACCATGGTTTAAAATATTGGTCTGAAGTGTATTGGTCCAAGCTCTGACTGATATGCACGGGTCCATATTGGACTAAATCAGACAGTTTCGAGCCAGAGCCAGAGGAAGAAAAGGGAGAGGAGGAGGAATAAGGAAAGGGAGAGGAGGAGGAATAAGAAAAGGAGAAAGAGAAGCTCAAGCTCACGCTCACAGCAAGTAGCGAAGGCGGCACCTCCACTCTTTTCGCTCACTGTGAGCACTAAGCAGTGGAGGGTGCCTTTGCTCCTTCTGCTCGCTGCGAGTAGTTGCCTCCTTTCTAGTTTCTTTCTCCTTCCTCCCTCTTTCCTCTATTCTTCTTTTTCTTCTTTCTCCTCTTCCTCCTCCGGTCTTTTTTGCTCAGCTCAGCTTTGCTCTGCTTCTTCCGTTAAAGCATTCCGTGTACTGGTCCTGAATAGACTAGTACAAACCGACCATACCAGGTTGTACAACCATACAATATATATTGTAGGAGTATCAATTGGAATTACAAGGCTTTATGTTGGCATAGACATATACCTATTAAAGAACTAGTATATTGGAATGGTTGGTGTTAAAATTTAAAAGTTAAAATCATGCTTGAAATACTTGTTTCTGTTTTGTTCCAACTTCTTGCATTGAATTGACATGTTAGCCATTGACTTGGAAGGCTGTGGTTATTCCAGATCAGCAAATGGCCACTAAAGATAAGCAGCACTTTTTTTTTACTTTGATTTTATCCTTTTTCCACATAAGCTGCTCAGAACGCTCAGAGGGTCTCCTGATCATGTAATGGCGGAGGTGAATAAATCAACATATTTGCAAACATCTATTCCTTTTATGTTAGGAGATGTTTTGTTTTTATATAATCATATGCTGTTTTCTGATTTTGTTCTTTTAGTGTGGATCATATGTTTTGTAGGTCTTGTGCTCTCCTCATCATGTTGAGCTGATCTTTAAAACGGATGACATGTTGTTTGAGATAATGTTATCTTTTGCATATATAACATAGTTTCAAGTTTCAATACTTCTTTCAGAAGTCTTTTGTGCAATATTTTCTTATAAAGTAGCATTGGGCTTCTAATTGTCCCATTTTGAGTTCCGACTAACTTTTACATGCATGATGCAGGTACATATTTGTTGGTTGTAACAGACCGGAAATGTGTTGGGTCTTACTTAGGACATGCTATCTACAAGGTCTCAGGCATGCAGATTCTTCCATGCAATCTTTCTGTGAATAATTCATCATCCGAGCAGGTTGGAAGCATGTTCAATTTCCTTTACTTATTCATAGTTTCATGCTATATAATTCTGTCTTATTTCACAAAATTATATGTTGGCAGAAAAAGATGGAAGCCGAGTTATCTGTTCTTCTAAGTGCTGCAGAGGGGACAACAGGGCTGTACTTCTCTTATGATGTCAATTTAACACTCTGGTGAGTAGTCCTATTGATTTTTGCTCTACCTGTAATTTTTCGCATTTGAGTTGCATAAAGAAAACCATAAGACATGCTGTTATGCTAATTTTTGTTTGTTTGTTTTTCTACTTAAGAGATAATGCTGGATACACTTCGTTTTATGAAATCCACTGCCGAGTATTTAATCATTTCATTACTTATGAGTTATGATCTAACATGGTACTATCCTTTAGATTTTTTCTTGAATATCAAGTGCAATTTTTGGGGCTTGAAAGTGATAAAAGGAAGTATACTTACCAATGCTTATATTTTTAAGACAAACACTGAGAAAATTGATGATAACTTGCTGAGAGAATAGGATGGTCTTCCTTCTATTATTCCTTATGTTTAATGATGCCTCCAAAAAGTGGTAGTTAAACGTCCATTCCTTAAAACTAGGAAAAAAGTGATGACATAAACCATGTGTTTCTTGCACAAAGTGTAACAGTGTGAAGCTTACCCTTGCAATTGTTTTCAGACTGAGATTTTAAAGGCAAAAGATAATGTTGCGGGTTGAAATTCCGCCTTCATCACTAATTACCACCTGCTTTTTTGCAAAAAGAAAAAAAAAAATCGATCCTGATTGCCTTCTTGCCTTCGCTAATTAGAAAATAGGTATGTACTATGAAGCATTAAGTTTTATTTGACACGAACGTTGAAGCTCTATGTACTGCAATAGCTTTAATTTGATGATGGGTTTTTTAGGAGCTAGTCAATCTTTCTACCATTGTTTTTAATCTTGAATTGTACAGTGCGATGAGCTCAGTATTTACTGGTTCGTTCCTATACTTGCAAGGAATTAGAACCCAACCTTGTCTGATAGCAGTATAAGGTTGGTGCTACTTATATATAATAGTATTAATGCCGGTTGGTACTATTTGTGGTACTATGTGTAACATATGTTGGTAATCCAGTACTTACTAGTATATACCGATCTGACCTTGGTACATAGATATAGACCGATATCTTGAACCTTGGTATTTAAGGTATACTAGATTAGCAAACACCTTGTAAACATAATCCAAACTATACTATGTGTCAAGGTTTAAAGAATCGGTCCGAACCAGCCGATTCAGCGGTGGTTCAAACCGAACCAAGTGGTGGAGTCACTGAGAGGCAGTGGAGCAGAGGAAGAGGAAGAGGGAGGAGGAAGGAAAAAGAAGGAAAAGGAGGAGGAGAGGAAGAAGAGGCGTGATGCAGGGCAAACGTAGGCGGATCTCTTCTTTTGTTGCTCCGCCCACTGGTCCATCTAGTTCCACCGGTATGGACCGGTTCTTGTTCGGTATGGACCAGTACATACAAGTTTGACCGTTGATCAGTACCACCCAAATCTTCAATCTTTGCTATGTGCTGTTGTGTATGTGATTGCACCTATTTGAACCGTGGTACACCGGCTTGAACTAATATTTTAAATCTTGCCTTAGACTACTATAGGTTTCTCTTAGTTGCTGAGAAACTTTCAATTGTTATGCTCTTGCATTTTCTTAACTACATTTAGTGAGTATATTCAGCATAATAGTTTAACTTTTTGAAGTTTGAAATTAACATTGAAAGCCATAACCATTGTTTTAATATCCTAATGCACATCTTGCTATTTCTTCATATTGCAGCTTACAGAGGTTACACGACTTAGGAAATGAGTCAAAGACAGTTCCTCTTTGGAGACAGGTTCGGTTGCTTGACTCCTTATATTATTATTATTATTATTTAGGAATATGAATGATTCTTGGTAATCTAATTTACGTCTGTTTCTTTCTGTTGTTGTATCTTCTAGTATCTCTATGAATGATAGTATCTCTAATTTACATCTATTTCTATTGTAAAGATAGTGTTTTTGAGACAACAACTTGATTGATTTAGGAAACTTACCTTAACAATGAAAGCCATGATAGAAGTAAAATGTTGTTTTGTTTGAAAAAAGGGTCTTGGTTGTCCAAAAGTTTCAAGCAATTGAAGAATTTTATATTGTTTCTTTTTGAAGGTTCTTCGTCATAATCTTCTTCTTTTGGCCTCCTTCAAATAGAAACAACATATCTTGTGTTCAATAAATCCTCTGCAATATACAACCTATAAATTGCCTTGTGTTTTGTATTTGCTATCGCATATATTATACCTGTATTGCATGAAAAAGAGCAATTACTTATATTAAATTATAAAAACACAGATTAGAACCTTTCCTATCAGCTTAAGCTTTTAGGATAATTGCTAGCTAGTTAATCTCAACAACCCTTTTTTTTCACTCGGAAATCTGTCTTGCAGGCAGAACCTAGGTTTCTTTGGAATAGCTACATGCTGGAAACACTTATGGATAACAATGTGAGATGTGATTGTCAACCAGTTATTCAATAATTTAGCATGGGCTTGTCAAACTTATGTTTGTTCATTGTTATATTTCTGCAGCTGGATTCATACATGCTACCTATCATTCAAGGAAGTATCCTTATTTGTCATTTGCTTAGTCATTGTTCCTTTTGTATCTACAGTAAGGCTGTGGTAATTCATTTATGTCATTTCAATAGCCTTAACTGCGTGACAGGTTTTCAAAATTTTCAAGCAGCTATTGCTCAAAAAATAATTGATGTTACCTTAATTGCACGGAGATGCACAAGACGAATAGGTTGTTTTCTTATAAAAAGCATTACTGTCTGTTCATAGTATTGATCTTTTATTCCAGTGGAAAGCAAATAAAACATACAAGACATATCATGATGTCTAATATGCTCTAATTTTTCCAAACATGAGTTTCTTGTCTTGCAAGAAAATGATATCACATTGATTGAAGCTGTATTTTAATTGAAGGTACTCGCATGTGGAGAAGGGGTGCTGATACTGATGGCTATGTTGCAAACTTTGTTGAAAGTGAACAAATATTGCAGTCAAATGGATTTACAGCTTCCTTTATCCAAGTAAGCTTTTACACTTTCATTCTCATAAATGCTTTAATGTCAAATTCAATCTGTGACTTTTGAACTAAGAGATTATGTTTGCTCAGGCTAATGGAAAATTGAATTTTACCTATTAATGTCAAATTGAATTTTGTCCTAATAGTTTATGTTTGCTCAGTGCAAAGAAGTGAAGGCTTTGAAAGCTTGTTGCTTCTTGATTTTTGTTGGTAACTACTCTACTTGTAGTATGGTTGAGTGCATAAGGACCTTAGCCATGGTATTGTGTTTTTCCTATGCAAAATTTGCCTACGTAGTATGTAGGATCTTGTGCGGCTAACTTGAGGGCTGGCCTGAGGGGGTTTGTTGTTTGTTCCATTTCCATGGTGTGGAGTGGAAGGAGTTAGCTGATACAACCCAAGCCCAGTGGTGTGTCTACACCAGGCGCAAGGCTAAGCAGGACGTTGGTATTGGACCTAGTCCACTATCGGGCCAGGGCCATCCTGAAGACTGAGTGGGGGTAGGGTTTGTATTAGAGAGTGAGTGAGGGGAAAGGGAGGGCATATTATCCACTGTTACTGTATTTTGAGAAACTCATCGCTGTGCGATTTGAGGGACGACTGCTATCCGGTTCGTATCAGTGGTCTGACCTACCGGATTCTTCTCCGGGCGCCGGCGGCATGTCCTGATGGAGACGACGCACTCCGATTCGAGGTTTGAGGCACTGGAGAAGGCAGTTGGTGAACTGTTGACGGCTGACGAGCGTCGCTGGGAGCTAAAGGACATGTTGTCCTCTCTCCTGAAGGGGAAACAGACGGCGGGCGCTGAGGAATCTTCACCGAGCTCCCGCCGACCCAATCGAGGCGCCAATTGAGCAGATGGCGATGACATTCCGGTCGATTGGCAGGACGAGGAGGCTCGACTAGCTGGAGAGGACGCCGGGCAGCCATCGGGCTCATGCCAGCAGCGATGCGAGGCCTTCTGCCAGACAGGGAGGCGACTAGTAGATCTCGACGGGGGACTGTTGGCGCTCGCCACTTTGGCACTGAGGCGGAAGAAGACTGGCCGGGCGACTAGGGGAGAGAAGAAGGGGGCGAGGGGCAGCGGGCGTGGTGCAGGCAGGTGGAGCTACCATTATTCGACGGCTCAGATCCACCAGGATGGATCCTGCATGCTGAACAATATTTCAGCCTCCAGGGGACTTCTTCGCATCATCGGATTTTGTTGGCCTTTGTGAGCATGGAGGGAGCCGCGGTCCATTGGTTTAGTTGGCCGAGGAGGATGGAGCCGGAGCTATCATGAGAGATGTTGAAAGAGGAGTTGATAGAACGGTTCAGCGAGTGTGGAGTTGCAAATCCGTTTGAGATGTTGGCCTCTCTGAAATAGGGAACCAAATCGGTGGTGGAGTACATCGAAGCTTTTGAAGGATTGGTAACGAGGCTGCCCCGGCTCCCCGCTTCGCAATATCTGGGGTATTTTCTTAGTGGCCTCAGTGAAGACATAAGGCGATGGGTCCGAACGTCGGCACCCACCACGGTTAGGAGGTTATCTTTTTAGCGAGGAACTTCGAAGAGGTGTTGGAGGGGAAGGAGCTTGCATTCTAACAAAATAGGAGTATAGGAGACGGCAGGACCAGAATCTCGTACTCCCCTGGGTCTATGGCCTCCCACATGCAGATGCGAGGGGGATGGAGTCGACAGGGGACCCTCAACGTTGAACCAGTGGGGGCGCCTAGTAAGGGCATGGGCATGGGACTGTCGGGCTCCACAGGAAGCACCACCGGGCCCAACTGCACCCACTCGCGGGAGGACGTGAGGAAGACAACCGACGGACCTAGCACAGATAGTAGGCCCAAGAGTAGCCGATTTCTCTCGTACCAAGATTTCAAGTCCAAACAAAAGAAGGGGTTATGTTTTCGCTGTGACCAGCGGTATCACCCCATGCATCGATGTGCCAACAAGAACCTGTGGTTGATGATAATGGCAGAGGATGAGGAGGACACAAAGCCAGAGGGTGTCGAGCTAGAGGCCCTGGAAGGCGGCGAGCCGGAGGTGTCTTTACACTTGATCCGGGGCATATCCGGCCCCCAGACTCTTAAATTGATGGGACGAATTGGAGAGGATGAGGTTGTGGTGATGATCGATAGCGGGACTATCCACAATTTCATATCAGAACAGTTGGTGAAGGAAAGGGGCTTGCAGGTGGAGCCGACCCCCCTTTTTGGGGGTTCAACTGGGTGATGGGGGATGGATTCAAACTCAAGGCAAGTGTTCTCGGCTGCATGTCCGACTGGGACCCACACGGAGACGATTGATGCATACTTATTTGGGTTGGGAGGTGTAGATCTCATTTTGGGAGTGGCCTAGCTGCGGACCCTTGGGGAAGTAAAGGCCGATTGAGACCGGCTATACTTGAAATTCTCCCGCAATGGTAAGGAAACAATCCTGCAAGGGAGTCCAACCTTGATTCGAGCACATTCCTCCTTCAAGGAGCTTACACGGATGACCACGGTGGATCATTGGAGTTTGTTATGGGCAGCCGGAGGGGGGAGTGATTCGATGATTGATGGCTCGCTGTCTGGCGGGCAAGAGGTGGAACTGCTCTAGGTACTTGGGAAATACGATAGGGTTTTTGCAGAGACGAGCCATTTTCCACCTTCGCGACCCACAGATTATGCTATTGTGATCAAGGCCGGGGAGGGTCCAATGCAAGTGCGGCTCTATCGCTACGCTCATAGCCAAAAGGATGAGATGACATGACTGGTGACAGAAATGCTCACGGCAGGTATCATTCAGCCCAGTTTGAGCCCTTATTCTAGCCCAGTTATCTTAGTGCGGAAAAAGGATGACAGCTGGCGGTTTTGCGTGGACTACCATGCGCTGAATGAGATCACAATTCCAGATAAATATCCAATACCGGTAATTGAGGAGTTGCTCGACGAACTGCAAGGGGCTTGCTATTTCTCCAAGATAGATCTATGAGCTGGTTATCATCAAATACGGGTCTGAGTGGAGGATGTACCAAAGACAGCGTTTCGGATACATGATGGCCATTATGAATTTCTCGTCATGCCGTTTGGCGTCAAGAATGCACCTTCGACATTTCAAGCGACGATGAATGACACCTTCCAGCCATATCTGCGTAAGTTTATCCTAGTTTTCTTTGATGATATTTTGGTTTACAGTACTACTTGGGAAGAGCACCTGACGCATCTAGATCAGATCCTTAAGACAATGGAGGGACAGAAGTGGGTGGCCAACAAAAAAAAGTGCCAGTTCGGGCGAAGGCAAGTAGTGTATCTGGGCCATATTATTCAGCCAGGGACAATGGCAATGGACCCCTGCAAGGTGGATGCCATCCGGGGTTAGCCGATCCCATGCACGGTTAAGCAGGTTAGGGGGTTCTTGGGTTTGACGGGATATTACCGCCGGTTTGTGCAGAACTACGGCAAGATTGCTAGGCCATTGACGGCTTTGTTAAAGCAGGGTTTCAGCTGGACCGCATACGCTCACCAAGCCTTTGAAGAGCTGAAAATGATCATGACTATGACACCAATTTTAGCATTACCTGATTTCCAAAAGTTGTTTACGGTTGAGTGTGATGCTTCTGAGAAAGGTGTGGGAGCCGTATTCATGCAGGAGGGCCCTCTTCGATCGAAACCTGGCCAAGTCGACGTATGAGAAGGAACTAATGACGTTGGTTCTAGTGGTACAACATTGGAGACCCTACCTATTAGGGCGACATTTCAAGGTGTTGACCGATCAGAAAGCATTAAGGCATTTTCTACAACAACGGATCTCAACCCCAGATCAGCAGCAATGGTTAATAAAGTTATTGGGGTATAACTATGAGGTATTATACAAGGCAGGAAACACCAATCAAGCTGCAGACGCTCTATCACATGTTTTAGGCACCCCCGAGTTATGCGCTTTATCCGTATCGGTGTGGCAGGACTTACCGTAGGTGCTATATGAGGTACATTCAGACCCGGTCCTACGGAAGATCATGGAGGAGGTGGCCGCCAATCCCCTAGGCTCGCCCCCCTATAGCATTAACAAGGGCTAGCTTCTATACTAACGGAGACTGGTAATTCCATCGACGTCATCTTGGGTTCCTCATATCCTTAAAGAATTCCATTATTCTGCCACGGGAGGTCATTCGGGGACCTATCGCACCTATAGGCATGTGGCAAGCAATGTTTATTTGCGCGGTATGAAAAGGGATGTCTACAAGTTTGTAGCGGCATGGGACGTATGTGAATGGCAAAATATCCCGTTCTGTCACCAGCGGGACTCCTATAGCCACTGCCTACACCTGAGGCTATATGGGAAGACATCGTCATAGACTTTATCATCGGCCTACCCAGATCCAAGGGGAAGGACGCCATCCTAGTGGTAGTGGACCGACTGTCCAAGTATGCACACTTCATTCTCATCCGCCACCCATATGCAGCAAGCAAGGTAGCCAAGTGATAGAACCCCTCAGCCGTCACCAGCGAGAAATCATACAAAGCACGCCCTAACGAAACAATAACAAAATACTTGACACCCTCACTCTAACCCTAGGCCCTTATTTATAGAACTTCCCTACTTAGCGAACTGGGTATGACAAACGAACCCAGATCCGCTTTATTAATATCATACTAGCCCCCCTCTCTAACTAGCCTTGTCCTCAAGGCTGTAAACTTCATCTTGTGCTTTCTCCAGGATCCCGAGTCACTCGATCTTCTCCCTCCATATCTTCATCTTCGGATAGTAGTATCAATCGGAGTTGCTTGTTCTCGCATCGATGCATTGGATGATACGGTTGATCACACTGAAAGCATAACCCTTTTTCTCTTTTATTGACATATTCCTGGTGGGACATAGCTCGACTCCTCCTAGCGGTCATAAGTGTTTGAAGATGTACGTTGACCTCCCATCTCTTTAGAGTCATTATGGGATGACCCACCTCCTCTCCCCTCAGCATGCAATGTAGTACTAGAGTTAACACTAATGCTTCTCCTTGGCTGTTGGACACTATAAGTTGAAGAGCTATAGAAGGTGAATCTGGTAAAGCTGGATTAGAAGGAAGGCTTTCTTCCCAAGAGTAGTTTCCATTACTCGATTGGCTTTTGCTCACTACCGCTTCAGCCCCTGTCCGCCCTTTCACCGTTGATCCCCTAACAGCTCCCTCTCATTGACTCGAGCAAGTGTCATAACCCGCATAACATTAGTGGGTAAGAAAGCTCGCACCTTTTCTCTAATATTGTTATTTAAACTTTTCAAAAAGAAACCCACGTACTGTTCTTTAGAAAGATCAGGTATATGTAAGACTATCTCTTTAAAGACCCCCTATATGCTTTGTCATTGTCAGAAGACCTTGCTCTAGGGCCGCGAGACGCTCATATGCAGAAGTGGCTGGAAACTCACTATAGCGCTGTAACATTTCTTCCTTAACCTTTCCCATGTAAGATTGGGAATTCTTCTCTTTATCCATCGAAACCAGTGTCCTGCCGAGCCTTCCATGCTCACAAAAGCCATTGGAACCTTATATTCATTAGTCGTCCTCTGAATTTCAAAGTATTGCTCTGCCCGTGCAATCCATCCTACTAGATCGGTACCATCAAATCCTGGAAGCTCTATACACCTATGGATCCACCATATGTCCTCCCCTGAAGTCATCCCCCTAACTGGGTCACCTCTTAAGTGTGCTCCATCACTCCGTCTGTCTTCATCAATAATTTCTATTCTGTTTGGCCTCATGCTTGACTCTGGTGGAGACCAATGCTCACGTGATGGTGGTAGTCGGTATGGTTCCTTGCCTTGGCTATGGTTAGGACCTATTGGAAGTTCCCTTTGCTCGTCTCTCCTTCTTTTTATTGTCTCCGCCAAATTTCTCATCTCGTTCCTCAGCTCATCTATAATCCCAAAGTGTCGATCTATCTCTGCCTGCCGCTTATTAATTTCAACCATTTCCTCTCAATATAGACGCCGCTCTTCTGCTGCCACCACAGTTTCAATTCTCCTTTCCTCCACCTCCCCTACAAACTGAAGTTCCTCCTTCCTCCTGCATAATTGCAAGAGAACTCTGTACTTCTACCATTGTCTTCTCAAGAGCCTCCAATCGAGCCTCACTTCTCATCTTCTCGTCGTTTTCCTTCAGGTTTTTTTTTATATATAATTTTTTTTGCTACTGTACTTCCTACAGTACATGCTTTTTTCTCTCTCTGTTTTTTTTTAACCTAAACTACAGTACTCTTTGCCGAAATTGCGCGTCAAAATCTCCCATCACAGATGCATGCTGATGAGGCGTACGTTATCGCAGTGTTCTTCCGCCGCCGACGCACGCCGATGAGAGGACTTGCATGTCGCAGCTTCGCTGGTACACGATCCCTCCGCCTCAGCGTCCTAGTGGATCCGGCAGAGGAGGCAGGCGGAAACTAGTACTCCCACGCGTCCATCGTAGTCGCTGTTCGCCGACTAGGTTATGCCCTTCAACACCTCCCTGCGCAGCCAAAGACGACGCCGTAGCACTCAGAACTCATCGTCGCACGCTCCAAAAGAACGACGCCTCTTCACGTTGCTTGATTTCGCCGCCTCTGAGATCAAATCAGCGATTGATTCGTTCGTCACGCGAATCAGGGAAGATCGATGGCGCTATCCTTTCTTCGTGAGCGCCGAAGAGGAAGATCTTCGTCTCCTGGATCTTCTTCACAGGTGGATTTCGAAGTCGTTGTCGTCAACGACTTTTGTCTTCGGTGCTCAATTAAAACGACACCGGATTTGTATCACAGTGGAGAGAAAACAAATCGCCGTCACTTGGATGCTCGCCAAGGATGATGCCTCCGCCAGATGTCGTTGATGCTGAATCTTCAAAAATTTCACCTTCTCCCTAGGGTTTCGATTGACTCCTCCCTAGGGATTCTTCGTCGGCTTGATCAATGATAATTGATCCACCAATGAGATCTACTATCGATAACGAAATCTCTTCCGCCTTTATCCATCGCCGAACCACCGGTTTCCCGGCGATCGATTCGGCAGGTTGGACCAATTGATAGAACCCCCCAGCCATCACCGGTGAGAAATCGTGCAAAGTATGCCCTAACGAAATAATAACAAAATGCTTGACACCCTAAATCTAACCCTAGGCCCTTATTTATAGAACTTCCCTACTTAGCGAACTAAGTATGACATACCAATCCGGATCCGCTTTATTAATATCATAATAAGCCATTTCTGGCAGGAGTTCTGGGGTCCTACCTTGAATTTGAGCTCAGCTTACCACCCCAAGACGGACGGTCAATCAAAAGTGCTCAATCATTGCTTGGAAATATATTTCCGATGTTTTGCATCCGACCAACCGAACACGTGGGCTGGGTGGCTGCCATGGGCAGAGTACTGGTATAACACGAGTTTTCACTCCGCTATGGGCAAGATGCCGTTTTAGGTAGTTTATGGGAGATCACCACCGGCCCTCTTGCAATTTGCACCTGGGGAATCACTTATTGACTCCGTTGCTAATGAACTGCTCGATCGTGACGAGATACTATGCCAGTTGAAGTATAACCTCGAGAGAGCCCAGCAACGCATGCGAAAATATGCCAACGTCAAATGCAACGATACATCCTTCCAGGTAGGCGACCTGGTGTTTGTGAAGTTGAGGCCCCATCGCCAACAAATTGTCGTTCGCAAGGTTAACGCGAAGCTGGCCACGCGCTTCTATGGGCCATTCAAAATTACTCACCGTGTCGGAGAGGTGGCATACCGATTGGTGCTCCCACTTGAGGTGAGAATCCATCCTGTCTTCCATGCATCGCAACTCAAGAAGGCGGTGGGCACCATTGATGCTTTAGCGCAGCTTCCACCTGGTTTGGAGTCTGAGTCGATGACCCTCCCCACTCCGGAAACCAATCTGGCCCAACGCTATGTTCGACACGGGCGTATCTCACTTCTACAATGGCTGATCAAATGGGCGGGCAAACCATATGAGGAAGTGACTTGGGAAGATGAGGCGGTGGTGCGAGAACAATTTTCAGCTTTTGTCGCGAGTCTTGGGGACAAGACCGCTTCCGGTGGAGGACGATTTGATACAACCCAGGCCTAGTGGCGTGTCTACACCAGGTGCAAGGCCAAGGAGGATGTTGGTACTGGACCTGGGCCACTATCAAGCCAGGCCCATCCAAAAGATTGAGTGGAGGTAGGGTTTGTATTAGGGAGTGAGTGAGGGGAAAGGGAGGGCATGTTATCCAGTGTTACTGTATTTTGAGAAACTCATCACTGTGCGATTTGAGGGATGACTGGCTATCTGGTTCGTATCATTAGCATTGTGAAACACTTTTGACAATTAACTCTTTCAAATACAATAATATTTTTTTTATTAAGATTTAATTAGTTGACCACTTATCCCAATATTGTAAGGTTGTACACTATTAGGAATGATCCAATATGTATTTTTGTGATTTAACCCAATCGCTCATCATGGGTTAAATTTTAAATACCAGTTCTTGACCAATAAGCCTAACATTTAAGACAAATTGTTTAACGGATAATGCACTGGGATGTACAAAAGATCTAGGATTCAGAGTAAGTATATCCCAAAGCATTGTAGGCACAAGGAATTTTGCAAAGATATACCAAACTTAGTTTTTGTTTCTTTATGAAAAGTTTGAAATACATCAAATCGTCAAAATGACTTTTTCAAAAAAAAGAACGCACAAAAATATGAGAATGACTATCAATAAAGGTGATAAAGTACCAATGACTATCCTTAGATGAGAAGGCTCTATTAGAAATGGAGAAAGGATTAGCCACTGTATATACTCCTCCTATGTTAAGCCTCCCTACCAATGGTTTGGAGGTCCTAAAATATGCAATACAAAGTAAAACATGGTTTGAAATCGATAAAGATCTTGGACTAGACTGACATGCGTGCCTATACCAATCATATTGATACATGAGATAGGTGATTGACTTGATTCAACATCGTCCATATCAGATTTGAGTTTTTTCCATTTAGGTTTTTTCCCTCCTATTTGATGTCTTGATCCCTTTAAATATAGAAAAAATGAATTTAAACATTTGTAAGGTGCTTGGAGTTGAACATAATATGTAATTGAGTATATATGTTTGGAATATAATTATTTTATAAGTTTAGATGAAATTCTAGAATTATGATATCTTAAATAAGAAATGCAAAGGAACTAGCCCCACCCCTTTGATTCTATTCCATTTCTTGGAAATATGGAACAAAAATAGAATTAATGATTATTCTAATATATTTGATTCAAAATGAAAGCAAAATGTTTATGTTTTGAAATATAATATCATACCTTGCAATTTAAACCTTTTGGCTTTATTTTAAATCGGCCTACCTAAATGATCACATGTCTTTTGAATATGAGAATTGAACAATTAATCATAGTTATGAATTGTGATATTTTTATAAATTTAAAATTGAAACTAAAGTACTAAATTAAATTATGATATAATATCTTGTAACTATGAGCTTTTTTAATAAAGTCATCTAGTAGGAGCTCCTACGACCCAAAAGGAACGACAACTATCCACATACATAACTGATCATATGTGGTTTATGTCTTTCCCATTGTTTTGCCATATCCACATTTGGAAGTTCTCACAAGACAAATGGTATGAGTATATTGACGTTCATATACTCATTAAACTCTCATGTGTCACTACCACCTATAGAATAAATTATTAGATAGTTGCCACAATTAGGATTAGGATTGGCACAAGAACTAGAACTGAATATAGATATATATAAGCTATTTCTAAATTATATATTTTACAATTTGACTAGTACCACGATGAACCATTCTTTGATTCTAATATTATATTGTCTTATTTCTTCCTAGTTCTATAAGGCTTGAGTTCTTTGCTTGGTTGGAGTTGAACTCTTGCCTCTTTCTCAATATTAGTATGATATATTGCCTCCTGGTTTACTCGAATATTCACCATTGATTCCCTAGCCATTCATAAATATTGACTAATACCTTCATGTGTTAGTATGGATTAGTTTCTAATGGTACTTGTCCGTATTGCATATTAACATATTCATGTGCTGGTTCAAGTTAGTTTCCAATGGTACCGATTGATAATGACCGGTACTCAAATAAAAGAAATTTGAAGCTAGTTTTACCTAAGCTATGTTTAGCTTAAACCGGTCCATATTTAAACCCCCAAGAAAGGAAGGTTATAGAACAATGTAAGGTTCTTGTGAGGACACAAGATAGCAAGTTAACTAGAATTATGGAATATAAAAGACATTAAATAGAATATTTGTTAGTGGCAAATAATATAAATATGTATATAAATTGAGTTTCTAAGGTTTAGGAGCTAAATCAAAACCAAATGTAAAATTTAAGGGTCAGATTAAGTTTTTCAAAATATAAATATGAAAAAAAATGATTTTTACTCTTGTAAGGAGAGTAATATTGTCATAGTTTGAAAACCCCTAATGTAAATAAGACAGATTCAAACACAATCTCAAATAATAAAGATACATAATCTGTAAGAACTTTTATCGTATAAATGATCATATATGTGATGTTGCTTCTTGTTGTAACACAAACTGAAAGTATTAATTGATCTACTTAATTCCATTTGGTTTCCATTGAATTCCCAATTACAATTATGGACTAAACATCTAGATTGTACATCAATATCATAAAGTTATAAACGTACATATTTATCCATCACATATTGTGCACTTGAATTTTTGAAATTAGTTGAGGATTTTAATTAGGTATGCTACAAAGGTGCTTACTGATTTTAAAAGGAAAGCTTACCGTGAAGCATTATATGCCCAATCTACTGTTTGATTAGATATTTGAATATTAATGGAAAAAGAGTGTCAAACTCTCTCTCATCCCAAATGTTTGGTTCAGTGAGTCATTAATCAGCATCTTAAGCAGAATTTGTTGAGGCAGATATCTTGATTCAACCTATCTATTTACTCTAATGTGCCAATTCTATTTGCCATCATTGTTTTTCCTGCTGATGTGTACCTTTTGAAGATGTTATTTCTTTTCTTACTTCTAAGAAGTCTTTTAGAGAGAGCACTTAGTCAAATCAATGCTTGTAGGTTCGTGGTTCCATGCCATTTCTGTGGGAGCAGATTGTTGACTTGACATACAAGCCTAGCTTTGAGATTGTTAGGCCTGAGGAAGCGGTAAGAACTGTTATATCATGTTTATGTTATTTTACATTTGATGATTTCAAGAAAAATCATGATTTTCAATACTCGTACAATACTGGTGTACCAGTACGTACCGACATATATACTTGTCGATATCACCTAACTTATATGTACAGGTCCAACCTTATATATTTCATACAAGAAATATATAAGGTTGGACCTGTAAATACTACTTGAATCAAGAAATATATACTTCTTAGAACATTGGGGAAAATTACCATATTATACTGCTTTTAGAGTGCGAATTACAATAATTACCCATCCTTTCTATTACAGTCTCGTGTGGCGCAGCGACACTTCTTGGATTTGAATAACAAATATGGTTCGGTCTTAGCTGTTGACCTTGTCAATACGGTAATTCTAATTTCTAAATCAACATTTAATTTATATACATTTTCTTAATGCAACCTTTCTTAGATATCTCTAGACAAGTTTTTGCAAATACATCTTATCATTTGGATTATAATGGTTGTTTTTTAGTTAAATATCACATTGACATTCCGGTAATGAACGTCTTTGTTAGCACAATAGGTTTTCTTTTATTTTAAATTGAACCAAAGTTTCTTAGAATTATAGCTCAAGGAACCAAGTCTGGCTTGGATTGGCTTGCCAAGCAGTATTTAGTGGTATGAGTATGAATTTTTCATGCCAATGAAGCAATGCATATCAACTATCAAGCATATGGGCTTTCTGCCTATTCTTTTGACAGCATTGGTGGTGTCTGATCAAGTGATAATATTACCAGCTTTAAAGTTATTCCTCAGGTTTTAACAATCATATTAGCCATGTCTTCTCCCACATAATATAATAATTGTACAACATTTAGTTCACAGACAAAATATTGTCTTACAGAAAAATTCCACATTTAGTTTCTTACAGAAAATGTCTATATAATCTAACTCGTAATACAACAAAATTATATCTATCTAAAGCAATACAAATTGACACAACGTTCTAAAAACTGGCATTATGATGACACAGAATTTGGCATGTCACTATCTATTCAAAATCTACAAAATTTGGTCTCTGCATTTTGAGATGTTGAAATATAAAAAGAGATATAAAAGAAATAACATGAGGAAAGCAAGAGCCACTAGGTTTATTACTTCCAAAACATAATGTGCTGTTAAAACTTTATAATAATCAATATAAAACATCTAAGCAAGGTATTAAATCTCGGTTCAGTACAGTATACTAGTCTAGTTTAGTCCCAGATAGGTACCTATTGGAGGTACCGACACAGCAAGGTTCTGGATTTACCAACACAACAAGGTACCAGGATTCTTCTTGACTGGTATGTAAAAGTGGGATGAACCAACATTTAATTCCATGCATCTAAGAATTGACAATCAACAATATAAGACATTTATCATTTCTTGTTGGACGATGTTGAGGAACTAGAATGCGGCTTCTCACACTGGAAAGTAGGGCTTCACTTTTTTCATTAATGAAATGGACCAATTGGACTCACAATTTGTTAAGAAAACCTCTGTAGGGGCAGGGCTATTTTTTTTTAATGAGAAAATAGGCTTCTCAACTAAGGTCATATTATTCTGAGCAGTGACAGAAGGATCTCAGTGTCAAGATTTGGAATCTTGCATGACGGATTCCTGGAAGTAGATTTGGCATGAATATGAGAACTCAGAATAGGCAAGGGCAGGGTTATCTGCAAGCTGGGATGACTTAGTGAGAATGGTGTATTGAGATACCTTAAGTCAGTGAATATAGATTTTGCATATCATCAGTTGCCTTCTATCAGACTGGCTTAGGTCTATGATAAGATCTGGAAATTGAGGATATCTAGCATGCTTCAATTTCTAAATGATCTTACTGCTGACCTAGTCTCCTCAATAACGAATCTACACAAACTTGTTTCATTGTTGTCACCATGGAGCTTAAAATTGTGTTGTCTTATTAAAAGAGAGTTGGTATGCCACTACTTGACTGTGAAAGCAAAACGTGGAAAATAGGTGCTTGCTGAAAGTTAAAACTATATTTCAAATAATGAATTGAACGATTGGTAAAATTTGCAGGATCAAAACGAAAAATATTCCATTTTATTAGCCTAAACATTTCAAATTTTGTGGCAACAAGCTTTTCTTTGTAGTATCGCGTTATGTTTAATGTCTTAGGATATTAGCAGAATATCTGGTTCCTAGTGTCTGTATATTTCCACCCCCTCATTGCCTTTTGTCTTGTTTGCCAATTATCCTTTGTAGTATAATGTAAGTGTCCATGCTGTCATGCCTTTATCAGATACCACTTGACCATTGTTGGCTACCTTTACCAGTGAATATAACAAAATAGAAAGTTATAACTCCATTATTAAAATAATATAAAACCTATTATATTCTTCTCAATATGAAATATTCACAAAATACTTGGCTGTAATGATGACTGAACCACAATAACAAAGACACCAAGGTCTGAAAAACTGGTACAAATGGGTCTATCGGTCTAGTCTCGAATCGGTTTGCTATAATGAAATTGACACTATGCTATAGTAAATCTCAAACCTGCTATAATGAAATCGACACTATGCTATAGTAAATCTCAGACCGTACAAATTTCAAACCTTGAAATACACAATTTGTGTTTTTCAAAAAAAATGTCTTTCGACAATCATTCAATTAGATCAATAATATTCGAATAAACTACTATAAAACTTTGATAATCTATATCGATCCAAGCTAGTGTATTAATTTGACTTGGATTAATTTAGTCTTTTAAGTATCTACACATGGTACCACTAGGACCATGTTCATAGTGTGTACCACCTAGTATACCATGTTTTTCTATATTTGATACTGAGGCTTTAGGTACCGATTCATATTGTCTATCAACAACCATTCAATTGAGATCAATAATATTCGAATAAACTACTATAAAACTTGATAATCTATATCGATCCAAGCTAGTGTATTAGTTTGACTTGGATCAATTTAGTCTTGTAATATCTACACATGGTACCACTTGGACCCTGTCCATAGTGTACCACCTAGTATACCTTGTTTTTGTATACTCGGTATCAAGGTTTTAAATATTGATTTATATTGATGTACTACTTGCTCCCATTTGACACTTGTTGGTATATACCAGTTTGTAGTAATATATGGTAATGATAGTCCTAGTTGGTGATATATATTTCTAGGTAAGGGCTCGTGTCTAAGTAGAGCTAAAGCCCTTGCCAGCCGGAGCAAGTAGTACAAACTGTGTGTATGTTCTTGCAGTTTAATTCTGCACATTTCTAGGTTCAATGGCAAATTCCTAGTTAGTATACTTTATTTCTTGAAATTTAATTCCTAGTTATTTGTAATTTATTTTTTGTTGTTATATTTCACGCATTATCTTGTTTTTTGTTCCAACTAACGTGAGGGTTTATGGGGTTTTAGGTCCGACTTGGTTTACTTTTACTTGGTCCGTGGATAATTTATTGTGAGTGTTTAGAAGACATGAGAAAAAAAAAGGAAGGTTTTGTTTCTGGGTTGATGCCTAACTTTAAGTTAAACTGCACATCTAATTATCTAAATCTTATAATTAGCACTAGAAACTTAATTTATAACCAAGCATGCAAAAATATGACAGAAATTTGAGTGTGTTTGCTTGAAATTGTTTTTGCTAGTGTGCTTGGATCTTGGTTTCCTTTGTTCTCACACACACACACGATACACATATTGTTTCAAAGTTTTATACAGATCTTGTTAAAGCTTTCTTGTTTCTTGCACCAACATTAGCATGGGAGTGAGGGGCGTCTAAGTGAAAGATTTGCAAATGCCATGGAGACCATTAAAAATGATGACATTAGGTAATGTGATTTGTGTGAGTAAAATTATGTGATCATATTTCTTTACCTAAATTCTTTGATATTTTTCTAGGTATATACATTTTGATTTCCATCATATCTGCGGCCATATACATTTTGAACGTCTCTCAATCCTTTATAATCAAATTGAGGAGTACCTGGTTAAGCATGGGTATAACTTTTGCTTACTGTATTGTCTTTTTTCTGCATTGGTTATGTTATTTTAAAGGTAACAAACTATTGCTTTGTTTTGATTACGCATTCAACTTCTTGATGTTTATTGATATGAATAACTTTGCCATGCTACATTTACGTAAATGATTTTATGCATGGAAAGCTACTTCACTGTTAAACTTGAAAAGTTAAACACGATCTAATATAGGAGTTAGACTAGCGTATCTAAGGGGCACAGATTGTCACAAAAGCATAAGGGGTTTATTTGTCAGAGGCATACGGTTAAATCAAACTCTATATGCTTTGTCGCTCCTGTTGGACTCATTTATTATCTAAAAATTTTGAACAACCATCTATGCTTTAGGTGAACAACCATCTATGCTTTAGGAGCAAAGAACAAATATTCATTACACCTGGATTAGTACAATCAGCTGACATCCAACTTTTTCTTTATCTTGCATTCCTTTTGAATTTCTTATTTTCTTGGGAGTGAGATTGAAGAAAGGATATCCGTTCTACTCTAACATTTTTGGTAAGAAAGAATGAGAATATGATGAAAATAAAATGGGAAAGACAAATTTAGTTGTTTCGAACACTAGGGCTTAGTTCATGGTGTACCATGAATCGAATCTACTCCAGGTTTGATGTTTTGGCCTTATAGTTAGTAATCATGGTAACTGCCCAAAGCGAATGAAACTCTAACAGTTGTGGGATTTTTTTTTCTTTCAAAAGTTGCCCCATTCCATATCCTCAAAACAACAGAGAGACGGGACCATAAAGAAGAAATGAAAGAAAAAATGATGTAGTTTCCAATTTCAATAGCGTAATATTATAAAATTTTAATTTGCGGCTTTATGTACCGATATTGCTAATTTTGGAACCCTTTTTCAAGAAATCTTATTTTATACCTGAAAACTTTCATGATATCTTGAAAAAGCTCTTGGAAGGTTCAGAATGTGCCAAAACGATTATAAATGATAAAGAGATTATTTTATGAATTATTTATTGATGTTAAAATTGATATATGTATTATACTCTTTTTTAATGTATTCTAATATATTTTGCAAAACAGCTAGGGTAACCAATGGATATACTCTTCATTAAACAAAGTTTATTCTTCAGTAAATTAACTAAATATATTTCCTATAATTTATATTGATTTTGGCTTTTTTTTAGCTTTCTAAGATGCATGCAATAAACCATCTTGTATTTTGAGGGTTTATGAGAGTTGAAGAAAGGGAACAATTTTCTTAACCTTTCAACTAGGGTAAACCCCTTTTTTACACTTAAGTTATAGGGTTAATGGGTTCAAGCCCTAAACCCATTAACCCATTAACCTAATAACAGTAAAAGCACTAACACTCCCCCTCAAGCTGGAGAAAATATGTTAATTAGACCCAGCTTGTTACATAATTTCTTAAGTCTAGTTGATCCCAAAGCCTTGGTGAAGATATCGGCAATCTGGTCTTCAGACTTCAGATAAGGAGTAGCAACAAGTTTGTTATTGATAGCTTCCTTGATGAAATGGCAATCCACTTCTATGTGTTTGGTTCGTTCATGAAAAACTGGATTGTTGGCAATAAAAATAGCAGCCTGATTATCGCAGAACATGTTCATTGGGCTAGGACAATCTATTCCACACTCCTGTAAGAAATTTCGTAGCCAAAGCATTTCACAGATAGTATGAGCCATGGCTCTATATTCTGCTTCACAACTTGATCTTGCCACAACACTTTGTTTCTTGCTTCGCCATGTGACCAAGTTACCACCCAAATAGGTGTAGTAACCAGAAACAGATTTCCTATCATCAATATTACCAGCATAATCAGCGTCAGAATAAGCTTCAATATGAGTGTGCCCATTTTTACAATACTTCAATCCTTGACCAGGGGCACCTTTGATATACTGAACAACACGAGTCGCGGCGTCCCAGTGACACTGTTTGGGTTTTTGCATAAATTGACTAATGATACCCACAGCATGAGAAATGTCAGGTCTTGTAACAGTGAGATAATTAAGTTTGCCAACAAGGCGACGATACTGAGTGGCATCAATGTATGCAGAGTCCTCGTTAGCACTGTACTTCTGGTTTGGAATTAGTGGAGAATCCACTGGCTTGCAGTCGCTCATACCAATTTCATCCAGAAGATCTAAGACATATTTCCTTTGTGACAGAAGGATACAATCACTCTGATATGCGACTTCAATGCCCAAGAAATATTTAGGTGTGCCTAAATTCTTAATGGAAAAATGGGATTGTAAATGATTCTTGGTTTCCTCAATACCCTGTCGATCATCACCAGTGAGAAGCATGTCGTCGACATAAACGGCCAAAATAGTGACTCCACTATTTGAACGACGAATGAAAATAGAGTGATCAGCTTGACTATGACGAAACCCAAACGAGGTCAATATCTGTGAGAGTTTATGAAACCAAGCTCTCGGACTTTGCTTGAGACCATAGATTGATTTATGCAATTTGCACACCATCTCCCCCTGAGCAACATAACCAGGAGGTTGCTCCATAAAGACCTCTTCAGTTAAATCACCATAAAGAAAAGCACTGGTGACATCCATTTGATGAAGGGACCACTGGCCATTGACAGCAAGGGAGAACAGAGTGCGAACAGAATTGAGACGCGCCACTGGAGAGAAGGTATCATGATAATCTAGGCCATAAATCTGAGAGAAGCCCTTCGCAACTAGGCGAGCTTTGTGGCGAGCAATAGAGCCATCAGAGTTGAATTTGACAGCGAAAACCCATCGGCATGGGACAACGCGAGCACCAGGCGGGAGAGGAACTAAGGACCAGGTGTGACGAGTCTGAAGGATAGTCATCTCAGCATCCATAGCCTGCTTCCAGTGTGGTAACGACATAGCCTGTAAGGGAGATGTAGGCAAGGAGACCGAAGACAAGGCAACAGAGAAAACACGAAAAGAAGGTGACAAATGGTGGTAAGAAACATAATGAGAAACAGGATAATGAGAAACAGAGCGCTTGCCTTTACGCAGTGCAATGGGGAGGCTATCATCAGGAACCGCCGACGAAGAAGGGGCGACTGGAGGAGGCCGGGGGCGGCGGTGATAAACCTGTAAAGTACCAACAGAAGGACCGAGGGAACTGGGAGCAGGCACCGGAGGTGATGCCGGAAGGATAACAGGAACCGGAAGACGATCAGAAGAAGAAACGAGGGGCGCAGCAGAAGAGAAAAAAGGGGTAGACTCATCAAAAGTAACATCGATGCTGGTAAAGAAGCGACCACTTGAGGGATCAAAACAACGATATCCCTTTTGAGTACGAGAGTATCCAAGAAAGACACAACGAGTAGCACGCGGGCTTAACTTGTCAACACCCTGGCCAAGAGCATGAACATAACACAAACACCCGAACACCCGAAGAGGGAGAGAAAAAAGAGGTTGCGTTGGAAATAAAAGAGAGAACGGGGAACGACCATTTAAAACCGGAGTAGGAACCCGATTAATCAGAAACGAAGCAGTGAGAACCGCATCAGCCCAATAGGACCGAGGTACCTTCATGTGAAACAATAAGGTACGGGCCACCTCGAGAAGATGGCGGTTCTTACGCTCAGCAACACCATTTTGGGAAGAAGTATAACTACAAGTAGTTTGATGTATTATGCCACGGGAACGACAGAAAGATTGAAAGAAAGTGCTAGTATATTCTAATGCATTATCAGAGCGCAAAATTTGAATAGGAACACCAAACTGAGTTTGAATTTCAGCACAAAAGTTGCAAAATACATTAAAGAGATCTGATCTCTTAGACAAAATATAACACCAACAAACTCGAGAGAAGTCGTCTATAAAAGTAACAAAATATCTGTGACCGTCACGACCAGAAACAGGACTCGGACCCCAGATGTCGGAATGAACAAGATGAAACGGGTGGAGACTGCGAGATGTAGAAGCGGTTGGCAATGAGGTCCGATGATGTTTACCCAGTTCACAAGCTTCACAATGAAAAGACGGCCTTGACGGTAGGGAGAGAGCATGTTGAAGGCGCGCAGCAGAAGGGTGTCCAAGACGGTAGTGCCACAGCAGAGGAGAGACAGCAGCGGAAGAGAGAGCCTGAGGTACAATAGATGGAAGAAGAGTGTAGACACCGCCCTGCCTAGGCCCCCCACCAATCGTCTGCTTCGTTCGGAGGTCCTGAAACAAACAGTGAGAAGGTAAGAATGTGATACTACAATTACCACTCGCAGTAAAGGCACTAACAGAAAAAAGATTTACAGGGAAAGAAGGAATGTATAACACATTAGTAAGAAGTATAGTGGAAGAGAAAGAAATAGTCCCGATGCCCATGACAGATACTAAGGAGCCATTGGCAATAGCGACCGGGGAATAAACTCCCCCTGTGGAGAGGGAAGTGAATAGACTACGATTACCTGTCATGTGAGAGGACGCACCAGAATCAACTATCCAAGAAGAATCAAAAGAAGCAAGAGTAGCTATACCGGAAGCGTGACTAGAAGAGGCTATGAAGGTGGATGGCCCTGTAGTTGACTCAGACGTGGACTGGAGAAAACGAGCATACTCAGCCGCCGAGATAGTAACAGTATCAGTGGTGGATGTGGCAAGTGGAGCTGTAGGAACGGAGACCGCATGAGAAGGGGGTCCGAGAGACACAGTAGCAGCCCGAGCAGAGGGGAGCCCAAACTTCTGCCAACACCTGTCCGGAGTATGATTAGTGCGACCGCAGTGCGTACAGGGCGGAAGAGTACGACCACGGCCACGTCCCCGTCCCCGTCCAAGAACACGCCCACGGCCGAAAGAAGGGGGAACGGGAGAGGAGGCAAGAGCACTCGGTGTGTCCTGGGTCGGTGGAGGAGTCGCCACCCTCAAAAGTCTTGAGAAGGCTCCCTGAAGTGTGGTGATCGTAGAGTCCAAAAGTAACTGAGAACCCAAAGCTGAATATTTAGGATTGAGGCAGGACAAATATTTGGCCACCAGGAACTCCTGCCGCTGTTGGAGAGTAACCTCGATATCGGATGATGCAGGATGATACTGACAAAGCTCGTCCCATTTTCCTTGCAACAAGGCATATGTTTCCTGAAAGGATCGATCTTCCTGTTGTAGGTTGATAATTTCTTCATAGAGACGGAAGACATGACTGAGGTTCTGTTTGGGGGCATACGTGCTGGTTAGAGATTCCCAGGCAGATTTGGTGGTTTTCTGATACATAATAGTAGTAGCAACCTTGGTGTCCATGCTATGAAGTAATAAATTCAGAACAGCCATATCTGAACGCCGCCATGAGCCATATCTGAACGCCGCCACGAGCATACTCAACTGCAGTAAGACAGCGTCACCTTGCCGTGGAAGAGAGGCGGATAGAAAGTTCCGTAGAAGAGCAATAAGATGCTGTGAAGACGAGCTGAGGAGACAAGACTTAAAGATGCAGCGTTGTCTTCAACGAACACCAGTGGAGAAGACAAGCTGAGGAACGCATCTGCATGCTCGAACGGGAAGATGCCGTTTGTGCCCTAAATAAGCAACATCGTTTTCGTTTTTCTTCAAGGAAGACCAGCGGAGCGGAATGCGCAGAAAAAAGGCGGAACACAGCAGCGAGAAGACCATCGGAGTGTCGCCATCTGTCCGTCAAGGCGTCGGTGACGCTCCGTTGAGCAAAGAAGAGGAAGTTGGTGGCAAGAAAAGGCTTGGCGCCTCACACGGCCATGCCACGGCCGGTGAGAGCTCGCGCCAAGCGCACGAAGCTCCTCGGCACGAGGACGACGATAGCGGCTCCTCCTTCTTAGTTACGGGACGTAGAGAAAGGAGAGGAGAGGGTGGCGGAACGAAGAAGGGCAACACAGGTAAGGGGCGGCGACGGCGGTGAGAAGAAGAGCAGCGGCGGCGTCGGCGATAGAGGAATCGGGAGTGCTCTAATACCAAGTTGAAGAAAGGGAACAATTTTCTTAACCTTTCAACTAGGGTAAACCCCTTTTTTACACTTAAGTTATAGGGTTAATGGGTTCAAGCCCTAAACCCATTAACCCATTAACCTAATAACAGTAAAAGCACTAACAATGAGATTTTATATATAAAAAAGTGAATTTTGAATTTTGAACTTAAGGACCTGCAATTAGAAATTCATAAATTAGAAGCCTGGAATAGATAGTTGCCTGAAAATAAGGAAATAGGGAAGGAAATGCTACACGATTCAAAATGAATTCAGAAATTATTCATATATGTTTCTTTTAAAATAAGCTTGCACTTGATTAGAACCTTTTAAGGCCGATAATTACATTCATACATGTAACTTTTAGATACTTTCATTTTGTAAATAGAACGTTGAAGCCATTGTAGAATTTCCCACCAATTTGAATTCTAGACCGTTGATGTAAGAAGCCTTCTTCCAAGAAGGAGAGGTTATAATGTATTTTTGTGACTCGAACAGTTGAACCTAAGTCACGTAGTCTTAAATGAACAATATACTCTGGAAAGTTAAAACTCAAGGACTTAACCACATTATTCTGATGTATACTTCAGAAACATTACTAATGATAAAAGGGGCCGAGGGGTGATGCTAATTTATTCTCACAGAAAACAGATGATTTAATGTCTCCTTGGCCTAGTAGTATGGATCGAACTAGATCTGTGCTGATTTGATGACTGTAAATCAAACATTTAAAGCTGCCTTCTCAAACCACACCAAGATTAACTGTCTTCTAAATGATGGAGTTAACTTTTAAGTTTAACTATACAAAACATATGCATCAGATGATTAAATAAACTATAATTTGCTTTTAAAGAGAGATAAAACTTGGGATTTACCTTTTCGTAAAAGTGTACAAGCAGAGGTTTTTCCTCCAACTTAACTTCACTTTATGAACCATGACAGACATTTTATTGTCTTTAGTAATCTCAACACTGTGAAGGAAGGATTTAAAATTTTACATTAGAAATCATACAGAATGATACTTAGTAGTTACTCTGCGACATTGAGAATACTGGTAAGAACCAGATGCACCGTTTAGTAGATTGACTGAGACAAATCCACCAGTGGTACTTGGGCTGAAATCAAACTTAACTTCACTTTATGAACCATGACAAACATTTTATTGTCTTTACTAATCTCAATACTGTGAAGGAAGGATTTAAAATTTTACATAAGAAATCATACAGAATGATACTTAGTAGTTACTCTGCAACATTGAGAATACTGGTAAGAACCAGATGCACCGTATAGTAGATAGACTGAGACAAATCCACCAGTGGTACTTGGGCTGAAATTGAACTAATTTGTTTTGTCCATTTGTAAAAAAGAAAAGAGCTTACCATTGTCATCTATCGAGTGCAAGAGAGAAAGTTTGACAGATATTCTTCTCATCTTGTATTAAAGTGGAGAGAAACAGGGGAGAGAGTAAGAACGATGAGTCAGAGAGAGAGAGAAAGAGAGAGAGAGAGAGAGAGAGAGAGAGAGAGAGAGAGAGAGAGAAGGGATATAAAAGGGGAAGGGGCAACCTTTCAATCTGCAGCAGAACTGTGGGAACTGAATTCCTCTCTTGAAATCAAGATATCTATTGGTACATACACACTGTAGCATTATGGACCCAACTTCCTTGCTAAACTGCAGTATTATTTTTGCCACAGTTTTTTTTATAGTTATCCAATTATTGCAACAAAAGTGAGAAGCTGGAGTTTGACTATTAATTTCTAATTACTGTTTGTGTATTATGTAGGTGCTTCCTATTGAATGAGAATGGCATGAAGATTGCAGAACAGACAGGAGTTGTTAGAACAAATTGTATTGACTGCTTAGATCGAACAAATGTTACACAGGTTAATGCTAATATCCTAGTTATCTTGTTTCATTTATCGGACAGTTTTTGTTTCTGTTATTAAATGGGCTATGTGATCTGAACTAATCTTAGACCGGGTCAAATAGTAATGTCAACGTAAATTATTTTGGATTAGTAACAGCAGATAATGCCGTCTTGTTCTAAAAAAAGTAGTTCATTACTTCATTTGACCTTTTTGCACTTCAACAAACGAGCATGAGCAAAAGTGAGATTGAACTTGAACTTTACCCGGGTAGCTTTTCCTCTGTTTCCTTGGAGGGAAAAAGGAGGGAAAAAGGATGGAAAAGTCACTTTTCCTCCGTTTCCTTGGAGGGAAAGAAGAATAAAGGAGGAAAAAAGGGTAGCTTTTCCCTTGTTTTGGTTTCCACCCCAAATTGGGTGGAAAGCTGAGAAGGGAAAAAGGCTGTGTCTTCCCTGCCTGTGTCGTTGCCGTCGCCTACTCCGGGCGGCGTTTTCCCATCGTCAACATGCTCATGATCAATGTCCCCCGCATGTCCATGCTCCTGGCCAACGCCCCAGCTGTAGCCGTGCTCCTCATTGCTTCCTCCATTTCACCGTTGTCCTCGCTGCGTCTTTTGTTTCAGCCACGTTCCTGCCGCCATTGGAACCAGCAAGCATGGAGTGGTCCAGGGAAAGAAGGATGGAGTCCTGGTTGAGGATCCTAGAACGGGCCTTGGAGATGGACTCCCACCACGAATGCATCATGCTTGCTACCCCTGTGCCGCCGCCACTACCACCGAGGTTAGCTCATGCCATTGGATCGAAGTGGGCTTTTGTCCGCATGTGATTACCACATGTTTTACTTTTCCTTTCCTCACATTTTCTATTTCCTCTTTATTTCCTTTCCATCTATATTTCCCCTCTTCCTAGGAAACAGAGTGTTAAAGTTTAAATACTGAACGAATTAGTGTAGTAATACACCTAAGCAAGGATTAAATCTTGCTATGAATACCTGCATTGAGACGCTTGGACTGATATTGTATTGGTAACTGTATTGACACAACACGCTCAAGTCATGTTGAGGTTATCTTGGGTAGCTTTGAACCATCCCTACTGCTTGAGTTCCATCTCATAAGACCTGTTTAACTTGTAGTTAGATTATTGTTGTTTGGGGTCAGACAATATTGTAATTACCTTCATTTGAATGAAAACAATATATTATATAACTTATTACCATGAGCTTCTCTACTAAGATTAACTTAGCAAGTGTTCCAGCACAAAGTTAGAGTTTTCCACTAGCCAAAACAAATACAGACCTTGTAAGAACTAGACAGACCCATTAACAAGCAACGGAAGAAGTATAGACCCGCTAGTCCGATAACTTAGTATCACTTAACACTTCCCCTTTAAGCTGGAGCAAAGATATCTATCATTCTTAGCTTGCTACATAATGTGGTCTTCAGATTTCGTTTATGGAGTACAAATTTGTTTACTAAGATAGCCTCTTGTACAAAATGACAATCGAAGTTTGTGTGTTTCATCACAAATTTGTTTACTATGGTAGCTTCTTGTACAAAATGACAATCGAACTTTGTGTGTTTCGTCCTACTACTGGATTGATAGCAACAAATATTACTTATTAGTTATCACATAACATGCTCATAGGTGGCTTGATTGAGATATCAAACTCCAATAGGAGAGACCTTTGAGCCACAGTGTTTTGCAAGTTGTGTGAGCCATAGCTTCACAACTAGCTTCACAGTTTAATCTTGCCACAATACTTTGTTTCTTGCTTGACCAAGTTTCCTCTCACATAGGTGCAAAACCCTATGATTGGCTTCCTATGTTCCTAGTATAATCAGTATCCATGTATTTCTATGTATGCTTCAAATATTGAATGCCTATATCTTTTATAAATAAGACTTTTCTTTTCCGCTCCCTTTATATACTATTATATTCTTATTGTGGTATTCTATTGGTAGAGTTTTGAATGCCGAATTGACTTACAATGCCAACAGGATATGAGATGTTTGGTTTGGTAATTGTAAGGTAGATAAGCTTCCCAACTATTGTATTAGATCAATGTATTTTGACTCTATCATAATACTAGCCTTTAATTTGGAATCATTAGTATATCAGCAGGTTTACAATTGCATATCCCTATTGCTGAGAGAATATCAAGAACATATTTGCATTGCGATAGAGATATAGTACATCATCTATATGCTATTTCAATCCTTAAGTACTTGGGTTTTCTTTGATCTTTGATGGAAAACTGAAACATGCACCTCTAGTATCCCTTAAAAATCACTTCTCGTAAGAAGAATATCATCAACATTATCAACATTATCGCTAATATCATGATACTTAGTCTAACTTACAAATAAATATCAAATGTCAAGTAGGAAAGGCAATGAGTCGAATACCCATATTTTCACTCAATACCGGAACTCAACCCAACTAATAATACCCATTTCATGAACCGATCCTGGGTCGGGTTCCCTATTTTATTAACAGACCCGAATTAAATAAACTAAGTGGTTAAATGGGTGCCAAATAGTTTTAATAGATTTTTGCAGGTACCCAACCTTAATGTTTAAATGGTTGAAATAGCACAGATTAGTACATAATGATATAATATCTAACAACAGGATATTTAAGCAGCAACTTAGATTAAAGAAAAACATGATACAATGACTAATAACAGGGTATGAGAAAAAAATGGTAGCAACTCAGACCAAAGAGAAAAACAGAGGAAAATATCTAATCAACTTTCACAGCTTACAATATCAAAAAAGTCTCAAAATATTTCTAGAAAATGAAAAGCCATAAAAGTCAATTCAGATTGTAACATCTAATGTCTCAAAATATCAGATATTTAGATTACAATATCTAAATGTATCGAGACGAATAATTCATTTTCCAATATCTAAAATGAAAGACAATTCATTTTGGAAGACTCAAAGATAATTCATTAGAATCATTCTCCAATATCATGAATATTTATAGAATCAACAAATGAGGGCAAGTTATACCACTATAATATATGAAAATATATTTAACATTTGGAAATAAAAGAGTTTAAAGAGCTGGAAGATGATAGATGTTAGTTACTGATTTATTTAGGGACTAAGGCAAGTTGGATAACCACCACACATCATGCACCAAACATTAACATTTAAGCTGTCGTACTAAATATATAGCCTAATTGGGGAAGGATAGGTCCTAAATAACTATAGATTAGGATGACTCGTGAGTAGATAGGGACAATATAATACTCACTAAGGAGGAAGAGCCATAGGAAGTTATCGGCCGGCACAACTTTTGGTAAGCTGGCAACATCTTATATACTTATACATTAGTAATAATGATAATCATGTTGTCTCTCGTCTCTTCTCAACCCAACATTGGTCGGTGCTAGGAGGGAACTGTGAACGGAGTGTGACTTAAGATAAACTCTCTGATCCGGCCATGAGTTTGGTGATAAGAATGTGATTATCGATCGAAAGGGGTCACAAAGCTCGCTTCTTGCCCCGATATAAGTCGGTGCTAGACGGTGAGGGCGAATAATAGAAAATAACTCTCTTCTCGACCCAAGTATTACCCGGTGCTAGGGGCTCCCAAGTGGGAGAAGAAAATAGAGATAATTTATCCGAAGTGAAAAACATGTCCTATGGGCTGCTTAGGCTGTGGAAAACACAACCCAATAAGGGGGAAAGACAAGAAATAGAAGAATACAATGTAATAAAAGATCAGGGTGTGGAAAACACAACCCATTAAGAGGGAAAGACAAGAAATAGAGGAACACAATGTAATAAGAGGTAAACTTTAATTTTCTTCGCTAATCAAATGTTTACATATGATCCTCATTCATAGAGTTAGGGATCAGGATGCAACAAAAGAAGCAGCCATGGCTGCTCAAAAATCATCATTGAAACAAAGGTGCAAGCGATGTTTGCAGGCGTTGGTGATGCAGAGTGGGCGATGGGTGGCGATGGTTGTAGGCCAGGCATCGATGAGATATTTAGGCGCAGTAAAAAGGTTGGGCGATGGGCGGAGACAATAGACCCAATACACACAGGAAGGAGCTCGGCATGTACTGAGCTTGTGTTGTTGGTGTGGTGTTAGGTTGCTAGGCTTTCATCGTGGGTTGGAACCATTCGGACGGCACTAACGGCAAGCTGCAGACAAAGTAGAGGTGTAAGGGCGAGAGCAAGGGCGGCTAGAAAATGCTTGGTTATGGCGATTTGGCCTTCCAATGGCCTGATCCTTTTAGCCACGAGATTGCCTGGGAGGGGAGATGCTGCAGATGAGTTTTGACGTCGATTAGTTGCACCAATGAGGTGTTGTGATCCATTGATATGAGGAGAGAAAAAAGGGAGCAACGGCTAAATAGGGTCTTCGATTATGGCAATCTAGCCAGTCACCTAGGAGAGGTGAGGAGAGGTGATGGTTAGAGTTTGGCAGTAATTAGCCTTGTCGATGGGAGTGGGTGACCGGCCGATAGGATAAAGGAAGAGGAGATAATGTTGGTTGGGAGGAGAAGTGCACTTGGCGGGCATTAGATTGGGCTAGTCATGCGGTGATGCTCGACTTGGGCTAACCCTATTGCGCTATGTTGCTGGGCCAACTTGGGCTTGTTGGGCTGCAAACCAGGCTATTGGACTACTGGAGTATGAGTTGTTATGCTTAGGGGTATGCACGGTTCGGTTAACCGAACCGAACCCCTAAAAACCGAACCGAACCGGTATAAATGGTTCGGAAAAATATTGAACCGATCTTGAACTAATTCTACCGGTTAACCGATTAATCGGTTCGGTTAACCACCGGTTTCCGGTTAACCGGTTTTTTATAAAAATATAAAATTACAAATTATAAAATTAATACCAGTCGGGCCAGATCAAGGGAAGTTGGGCTGGGCGAGGGACCAAGCCCACGAAGCACACACAAATCAATCGATGCCAAAGTCCAAATTGAAGCAAGGCAAGAGATTTGGGTCAACGCCCAAATTAGAAACCGAGATAAGGGATTTCGGCAGGCGTCGTCTTTCCCGATCTCAGCGGGGACGACACTCGGCGGATGCGGCCCACGCAGGAGACATAACAGAATCCTCGGCGCAACGGGCATGAGGCGAGCGCGTCTTCGCAAGCTTTGTCAGCGGAGCAGCTTCAGATCCACTGTTCTTCTTCTCCGGCATCTTTCCCCTGTTTTCCGGCGAGATCTTTCCCTTCTGCTCACCTACGTTGAAGACGACGGTCCAGCAGCGAGCTTCCGACTGTGACGAGGGGCTGAGGAGGAGGCGGCGACCTTCCTCCTGCTGCACGCCCGAGCCCTCCGAACTTTCCTTCCCCGGCGACGAGCGTCGAACGTAGGCGGCGTTCGACTCGAACGATAGCACGCGGAGAAGAAGCGAACGCGCCTCGCGCATTCGCGACAAGGCTGAAATTGATTTTACTTCGGCAATTTTAGAGGAAATTGGAATCAACGAGCAATGTGATTCGATTCCGGTGAAAAGTCTGAGGGGAAGGATTTGCTAACGTGGAGGGTTCGATCAAATAGTGCGTGACATTAACCATATACCATTTATCAATTTTAAAAATATATAAAAAAATTAATTTTTTTATTAATACCTGTTTGGTTCGGTTAACTACGGTTCAGAAATTTTCTGAACCGTTCCGGAACCGTGAACCGTTACATTTATAAAAAAACCGACCATTCAAAGAACCGTCAGTTCGGTTAACCACTAAATCGGTTTGGTTCGGTCGGTTAACCGCGGTTTAACGGTTTTTTTGCACACCCCTATTTATGCTGAGGTGGGTCAGGTCCTAATGGGCTGGTGGGTTTGAGGCTTCCTTCTAGAATAGTGGGTCGGATTAGTTGGTCTGACGAGGTCACCATCATTGCGCTAATTGGAGTTTTGGAGAGTTGAATTGACACCGAGAGGTTAGAGCACTAAGGTAGTGAGGCATGAAAGCTCAATAGAGATTCAAGGGTGGTTTGAGGCGATGAGGTTTTGAGTGGCACAAGAGTCTTGAGATAAGATGCCGAGTCACCGATGTGATAAGAGTCGAGTCATTGATGAGCAAAGCTACTGGTGTCGAAAGAAAATGTAGTCATTATCGACTATAGCCTGTCACTAAGTCTAAGAGCTATCGGGAGATGAATGAGACTTGAGGTAAAGTTGTTGCGGTGAGAATGAGGGGTGTGAGGGTTGAGGCTAAAGAGTTGCTGAGTCGGGTTACTGGGGCTTAGGGTAAAATCATAAATACAAATAATAAAATATATACATGATAATCCGGTTCCATACCCACATGTCTAAACCTAAACCCAACTTGGGCTACATAGAGTAAACCCAAACCAGTCCCATTTATTAAACAAGCATTCGAAACCGCTATAAAGTTATAAATATGTTAGGTCAGTTCGGGTACTCGTTGGGTCATTTTCCCATCCCTAATGTCAAGTATCCCTATTTATGTGAGGAGATCTACAACATATTTCCATTGTGATAGGGTAGAGCCTTATAGGCAATTTCAATCCCTAGAAAGTACTTAGGTTTTCTCATATATGTGAGGGAAAACTAAGACAACAAATGTTTCTTCACCTCTAGTATCCCTTAGAATCACTTCCTGTAAAAATATATTATCAACATATACCACTAATATCATAATACATGAGTCTGACTTGCGAATAAATATCGAATGATTAGGCGAGAAAACCTAGGAGAATTTGGGATAGGAAATATGGTTTGTGAAGGATGAAGAACAAAAATGGGAGATCTACCCTGCATCAAGTGAATAGGGACCTAGTTGATAAGGAAGATGGTGGTAAGAATTGCATCACCCTAAAAATATCAAGGAACATTCATGTGAAAGAGGGGGGTACAAGCAACATCCAATAGATGTTTGTTTTTTTGTTTTTGCAACTTCATTTTTTAAAAAGTATATAGACAATTGGTTAGATGAATAATACCTTGAGCAAGGATTGGAAAACCGGTCTAGTACCGGCCAGTTCCTCCGGTTGGTACTGGTCCGGCGAGGGACCGGCACCGGAGCAAGAGTTGGAGCATGGAAGCGGCGGACGGCAGCACAGAAGCGGCCGAAGCTTCGAACATCGGTGGCGGACACGGTGAGATCTCGCCCGGTTTGCTGGTATTGTGCCGGTACGTACCAGTCCTGGCGAGTCACTAGATTGGTTTTTCAATCATTGACCTTGAGTAGTATAAAACCACTTGGAATGTAGAAGTTGTGTATTCTAAGGCATTATCAATGTGAATTGTGAAGAATTTTCAAAGATGCAACAAATTGGGTTTTTATTTCAATATAAAACAGTTGAAATATAAAAAAAGGCATCATATCTATTTTCAGTAAAGAGACCCAGCATACTCAAGAGAAGTCATTAATGAAGGTAACAAAATATCGATGATCATGACTGGGACTCCAAATATCATATTGAACAAGTTCAAAGGGAGCACCATCAAGCTGACTAGTGCAAGGAGGAAAAGATACCTATGGTGCTTCCCTAATTGACATGCATTACATTTGAAACTAGGACTAGACTTCAAGGACAAAGGCTTTAGTAGGAGATATGAATGGCGTATATAGGGGAAAGGGGAAAGGATTAGAGAAGATGAGAATATACACAACCCCCATCTTAAGGCCCCACCAATCTTGACCTCTGTGTTGAGGTCCTGGAAAATGCAATAGGATGTGAAGAAAGTCACTGAACAACTTAGATCTTTGATGAATGCACAAACAAATATAAGATTGATAGGAAATTTTGGAACATTAGAACATTAGATAATGTAATCTTTGAATTCTTGCAAACAATGCCAACACCTCAAATAGAAATATCTACAATTGATATCGGATTATGTTGGGTATCAAGTTGCAAAGATTTAAATAGTGACCGATGTGAAGTAGCTCTAGAATCAAGAATCTATTGCTCTTTGGAGGTGACAAGAGTAACTATACCAGAGTTGGTAGATACGTTATGGTGGGTAAGGAGATAGTCACTGAGCTGATGGGTTAGCTGACAATATCTGATTTATGTTCATACTCCATTGTGCTGATTTTTGGATGCCAAATCAAAGGGATACTGTAATTTTACAGCTAAGTAGTGCTGTCTTTAGAAGGTAGAAGGAAAATTTCAGTAGGAGATATAGCTGTGTTTCTTGAGCTGGAGAATATTTCCTTCAGCTACCGCCTTATTCCAAAACCTGAAGAATCACCTTCATCACATACAAATCAAGAGTAATTTGTTAACTGGCCAAACTCTGAAGCTCGTTGTCTATATCAGGCTGCCTTTAGAGAGGTATGCTACTGTTGTGATGAGAGAGACGAGGAATGAGGGGTAGAATCAAATCTGTGCTGGTGCTGTTACTGGGAGCAGACTGGACAGCAGCAGCTAGAACAGAGGAAAGCCAGCGTTTTTCTATGGCTGGCTAGTGGTCAGAGTATCTGGAGAAGGTGCACCCGAAGGAGAAAAAAGAGCTGCTTTGATACCATGTTGCAGCACAAAGTTAAGGTTTTCCACTAACAAATATAAGTTTACATACCCACAAGAACCAGAAGAAAACACAATATATCCAAAATTAATATCCAAATAGTCACATAAATATCTAGGGCTTATTTTAGAAGTCCAAATGGCTAGGAATCTAGCCATTAGAAATGGTATATACCAGTCTGAAAAAGGATTGGTACACCAGCACTAACTGGATTTTGAAACCTTGATACTGATTGTATCGAAATATAATATAGAGATTTTGTATCAGCTCAAGTCAGTACACAAATCATGAAAATTGATTGACATAGGAAGATTGGAGAGCTGCTTCTCCATGGATTTGTGTAGAAATGATTCATACTGGTTGATTTGAACCAAATCCTTGAGCCTTGATCGTACTAAAACAGTACCCACACAAACACTTCTGTACATTTCTAATTTGCTAAACTAGGCAAGGATCTTGTGCTATGTTCTAGCTGGTATAACTTTGGAGATCATAGTTGATTATCTCTAGTGTATTACAAGTTTACAACCTCTATATATCAATTTGGATTCAATAAATATCTTCAAATTTATTCCTCATTGTTCCTTGCTATTCGTGTTTGTTTTTACCTGGGACATCATAGTTGATTATAGCTGGTGTATTACAACCTCTATATATCAATTTGGATTCAATAAGTATCTTCAAATTTATTCCTCATTGTTCCTTGCTATTCATGTTTGTTTTTAACTCACCAAAATAGTTTCGATAAAATCAAATCTTCTTTGTTCTTTTGCTTTTTTTGCCTTTTTTGTTATTTATTATCTATATTTTATCCATGACAAATCTGAGCTTGATCAGTGATCTTTGCTTTAATTCTTGATCACAAGTTAGGTCATAGGACATTCATACATGTCCTGAAACTTCTATTTTCAGTTATTGTTCGGTTAATTCTTTTCTCCATGTTGCACATATTTATATTATGTGCAAGTATGTAATTTATCCTTCATACCTATCTTTTTCCCAATTTTCTTAGTAATTAGCACTTAGCACTGTACTTGCTGCTTTTGACAACTAATTTTAAAATTCTTTATCTAGAAATTTGTTTTATTACTACTAGACAAGAATTCTATATTGTGACCACAGAGCATGATTGGGAGAAAGATGCTGGAAAGTCAACTCAGGAGAATGGGGTATTTTGGTGCTGATGATACTATTAGTGCCTATCCATTTTTCGATGCGAGTTTTAAAATATGTAAGTATATCAAAGATGTGGTTTGCATGCTTTTTTCAAGAGGATTTTATTTTTTGTTTTCTTCCATCTCTTTTATTTTTGAGAAGGTTTTAAATATTAGTCTTTGCCAGTATATTAGTCGATTGTTGAAAACAATATGTATGCTGGTCATACTGATGATACAAGATTAAACTATAGGCACCATCCATATTGGGTGGTATGGATTGGTTTTTCATCCATAGTTTTGGATGTGGGTCTTTTTGTGGTTATGAGACTTTTTGGTCGAAGTTTGTTATTTTGGTTAGGATAGTCATTTTTGCATCTTTACATTTATATTACATGCTCACCTTTTATTGTCAATATGTACCTTCATTTTTTCAGTATGGGCTAATCATGGAGATGACATTAGCATACAGTATTCGGGAACACCTGCGTTAAAAGGAGATTTTGTGAGGTAAATCCCATGTATAGTAGCAGGTCTTTAAATGTTTTTATGTGTTCTTTTCCATCATGATGCAAAAATATTGATTTGTTTGTACTTTGTACTAAAACTGAGTCGCAAAACTCTATGCTGAACTATAAGCTCGACAACAAATGGTATTTTATTTATCAACTTCTTATATTTACTTTTAGCGATACAAAGAGTCCAAGTTACTGGTTCAAAAAGATGAGAAATCTGATAACAGAATCAAATTGGTGTTTTAGCAACATTGGTTATGATTGCTTCTAGAGAATCATTCTTGGCGTTCAAGCAATTAACACACTACATTCAGCACATGTCTGCACTTTTTGAATATAATTTATCTCTTACTTTGCAAAAATTTATATTACTATTTTTTATTGGAAGAAAACTGCAGGAAGTAACTGTTCGCTTGAATGCTTTTGGCCTTAATCTGATTTTTTTTATTTAACGAGAAGGGATTCTTCAAGTCGGACCTCTATGTTACTAGTTTTTCTTTCTTCTTGTTGATGGTTGTTAAAGGAGTTAGAGTGGAAATTGTATCTATTCAAATCATAGTAAGAGATACATATGCAAATGAAATAGCTATGAGAGAATGGCTAAAATTTCAAAGCCTAACTTTGTGAAACTAAGACCAAAACATAAATATTGTTAACTTCCTTCACTAATTGGAGCATAGATATTAAGCATGCACAACTTGTAAGAGAGATTCATCAACCAGGTTCTCAATTTTTTTTTGGAAAATATTAACTACTTATTCTTTAGCGGAGATAACAAGTTGCAATTTGCTTTGAGAGCACAACATCATGATTAAATTGACAGTCCATTTCCACTTGTTTGGTGCATTAGCTATGTATAGGCCTTAGACAAATACCTTAAAGCATAATAGGTTAATTTCCCTTGTGGCATTAAAGACTAAATCCTTACATATATTCTAACACTTGCCCTCAAGTTAGAGCATAGATATTAATCCTAGGCCAATTACAATTATTACTTATATTATAACTTATCATTAAGTATAAGAATCCATTAACTCTAAAAGACTTGCTGAAGATAGTATTGATCTTATTTGTCATTATTGCATCTCTTATAAAATGCTAGTCAACTTTTATGTGCTTTATTTGTTCAACAAATACTAGATGGCTTGCAATCTTGATGTTTGATTATCACATCCTATAGTTATTGGTTCTGTCTGAGGAAATTTCCCATCATAAAGCTCTTTAGCCACAGCAACAAACTTGAGTCATAGCATTGTACTTAGCCTCAGCACTTTGAGCTTATAACGACATCTTTTTTGCTTCCTAAGTTTTACTATGTTTCCTCCTAACAAATGTGTAATAACAAAGGTAGATCTCGTATCTTCAACATTGCTTGCATAATTAATATCGATATAAGATTTAGTTTTTAGATGTCCATTTCTTTTGTACAGAATTTCCTTTCCCTGAGCCCCCTTTAGGTAGTAAAAGAATCCTAATTAGTATGAATTGACCTGAGACAGCCCTAGTACACTGGTATGAACCTTGCTTACAACACTCTATACTAATACTTTGTGCTACATGAGTGAATTTTGCAACTAGGTCCTTGAACTTCTTTATCTCAGTTACTGTAGCTCAAAAATTAGGGTTACTGTTCATTCAGGAAACAACACATATTTACAAATGATGGACCCGTTTAGCTTAACGGGTCCGGGACAACGTGGGTTCGTAACACTCCCCCTCAAGCTGGAACAAATATGTTAAGTAAACACAGCTTGGTACAAAACTCATGAAATTTATAACAACTAAGTGCCTTAGTAAATATATCAACTACCTTAGTGTATGAGGTCTGAATTTGGTTACTAATAATGACATCTCTGATGAAGTGACAATCGATCTCCACATGTTTTGTTCTTTCATGAAATGTTGGGTTGTTGGCAATAAATATAGCAGATTGATTATCACAGTGCATAATCATCGGGGTATCAATGAATAGGTCAAACTCCTTTAGTAGACTCTTAATCCACATCAATTCACAAGTGATTTGTGCCATAGCACAGTATTTAGCTTCACAATTTGATCTAGAGACAATATTCTGCTTTTTACTTTTTCAAGTTACTAGATTTCCCCCAACGTATGTGCAAAACCCAGAAATGGATTTCCAGTCATCTACATTCCCTGTGTAAGCGGCATCTGAGTACACGTGAATGTTTATGTGCCCAGTTTTCTGATAGATGAGTCCTTTGCCTGGGGACTTCTTGAGATACTGTAAAATCCTTTGTACTGCTCTCCAGTGGCATTTCTTTGGAGATTGCATAAATTGACTGATAATCCCAACAACAAAGGATATGTCAGGATGAGTGACTGTGAGATATATAAGTTTACCAACCACTTGTCTGTACGAGGTGGGGTCAAATGGTTCTGATTCGTTGCACTTGCTGTATCGTTCGTTTGGCACCAGAAGAATTTCCTCGGGTTTGCATTCAAGCATATCAGCTTCAGCCAAAAGATCTAACACGTATTTTCTTTGAGATAGATGTACCTTTGAGCCCTTGTACGCTAGTTCAATTCTCAAAAAATACCTAGGCTTCCCTAAATCTCGAAGAGAGAATTAAGAGTGTAGAAACCTCTTAGTCTTAAATATACCTTCAGTGTCACTGCCAGAAAGGAGGATATCATCAACATAAATGACCAGAACAATAAGACCCTTAGCAGATTTGCGAACAAATACAGAGTGATCTGATTTGCAATGATGAAAGCCCACTTTTGATATAATATGAGAAAATTTGTGAAACCATGCCCTTGGACTCTGCTTTAGACCATAAAGGGCTTTGTGTAACTTACAGACCAACTCCCTCTTCTTGACATAATTTAGAAGTTGGTGCATATAAACGGGATCAGTGAGATCGCCGTAGCGGAAGACATTCCGGACATCCAGTTGATGAAGGGACCACTCTAGGTTAACGGCAAGAGAAAAAATAATCCGCACATAGTTGAGCCGGGCCACCGGGGAGAAAGTGTTCAAGTAGTCAACCCCATAAATCTGAGTAAACCCTTTGGCGACAAACCGGGCTTTGAAGTGATTTACTGACCCATCAGGGTTGTGCTTGATTGAATACACCCATTTGCAAGTAACCGGGCAAACCCCGGGGGGGGGGGGGGGGGCAAGGAACAAATGTCCAAGTCTACCGAGAGGTAAGAGCATCCATCTCCTCATCCATGGCGGCTTTCCACAGTGGCTGGGCATGAGCTTCAAAAAAGTTCATGGGGAAAACGTGAGTGGAGAGAGCAGTGGCAAATGCATATGGTGAGAGGGTGAGATACGATCATAAGAAACGAAATGAGTAAGGGGTTACTTAGCAGTGGGACGTCGTCCCTTACGCAAAGCGATTAGTAGATCAGGAGAGGCGGGCGAAGGACTCTCAGGTGGAGGTGCGTCAGGTGGGGAGTCCGAGGTGACGGCAGGCGGCCGAGGTAGTTTGTGGTAAACTTGCAAAGGAGGCGCCGTAGTAATGGGTGGAGACATCGCAATCAGTAGCAGAACAGTAATGGAAGGATGCAACGGAGATGGAGCAGGAAGAGGAATGAGGCTAGGACCAGAATGATGCAAGCCCTCGGAATTATGAGCAAGATACGAAGTGGATTCAAGGAAGGAAACATCCATGCTAACAAACCATTTACCAATCCGAGGATCAAAGCATCTATACCCCTTATGAGTTCGAGAGTAGCCAAGAAAGACATATCTGATGGAGCGTGGGCTGAGCTTATCAACTCCAGGAGAAAAATTGTGGACGTAGCACACACAACCGAAAGTCCTCGGAGTGATAGGGAATATAGAATGAGTAGGGAAAAGAACAGACATGGGAGATTTCCCTTGAATGGATGAGGAAGGCACACGATTAATGAGATAGGTAGCAGTATGAACCGCATCCCCCAAAACCGTATAGGAACGTGCATATGAAATAGGAGAGTGCGGAAAAATCCAAGAGATGTCGGTTCTTGCGTTCGGCGATGCCATTATGTTAAGAAGTGTATGGACAAGTGGTTTGATGGATAATACCTTGTGAAGCACAAAAATCCTGAAATATAGAACTAGTGTACTCACGGGCGTTGTCAATGCGCAAAATTTTCAATGGTAAAGAGAATTGGTTTTTGATCTCCGCATAGAATAACTTAAATGCAACAAACACATCAGAACAATTTTTCAATAAGAAAACCCAACACATACGAGAAAAGTCATCTATAAATGTCACAAAATAGTTATAACCATCTCTAGTAATTACAGGATTAGGACCTCAAATGTTGAGTGAACGATACAAAACGGTGCACTAAAAGACATTCCTCCACTACTAGGAAAGGATGTCCTATGATGTTTACCAAGTTGGCATGCATCACAGTCAAAAGATGGACAAGACTTGAGAGACAAAAGTTGTTGCACTTTGGTTGGGGAGACATGGCCTAACCGACAATGCCAAGTGTATGGAGAAACATTTGCAGACAACAAAGCTTGAGAGGTCCCTCCTTGAGCAGGTTAGGTTAGAACATACACGCCACCAACTCTAAGCCCCCCACCAATCGTCACCTTCGTCCTGAGGTCCTGAAAAACACAATATGAAGGAAAGAATGTTAGAGAACAACTCAAAGATTTAGTAAGAGCATAAACAGAGACAAGGTTAACAGGGAATTTAAGAACGCAAAGAACATTGGAAAGAGTAAATTTATTGTTAAGATGAACAATTCTAATGCTAAGGACAGGGATGAGTGACCTGTCAGCTATGGACACTGGATTGTGAGTTGTATCAAGGTGCAAAGACACAAACAACGCTCGATTACCTGATACATGCGAGGTGGCACCAAAGTCAAGGACCCAAGTGTTAGAGGAGGTGGCTAGAGAGACAATACCGGAGACACTAGAGGTGGAAACCATCAAGGATGAGGAGGGTGCTTCGGCCTGGTCTGCGAGCCGGATAAGGCACTCGTACTCGGCAGAAGACACAGTGACAGTAGAGTCAATATGAGAAGGAGGTGCTGACTGAGGAATTGGTGGTTCGTTGTCAATTGCAACTCTGGCCTGAGCGGGCTTGCCAAACTTTTTCCAGTAGTGTTCTGAAGGGTGGTTAGTGCGACCACAGTGTGCACACAGAGATGGCACACGGCCCCTACCTCGGCCTCGACCATGGCCGCCACGTCTGCCTCCTTGAGAAGCAAGGAGGGCACTGCTGACCTCAGTAGTGGGAGAAGGTGTGACCATAGAAACACAAAGAAGTCGTGAGTAAACGTTCTGGCTCGTGGGAACAGTCGGGTCAACTAGGAGCTGGGCTTTGGCTGCAGCATAAGAATCATCTAAGGCAGTGAGGAAATGAGCCACAAAAAACTCCTGTCGTTGTTGGATAGTAACAGATATATCAGCAGTAGGAGACTGTAACTTTTGTAGTTGATCCCACTTTCTTTTGAGTATCCGATAGAGATCAGGGATTGGCATGCCCGTTTGTTTTAGATTGAAGATATCTTCATATAACTTGTGGACCTAACATATGCCTTCTTGTGGAGCATAGGTTGAAGCAAGAACATCCCAAATTTCTTTAGCAGTGTTCAAACACATAACTGTGGAAGTTATACTAGTGTCAATACTAGTAAGGAGAGACGTGACAACTGCCATATTTGAGCGCCGCCATGCTTCATAAGCAGGACTCGAAGAATCTAGGGCAATGTCAGTCAAATGCATATCTTTCCCATGTGAGCCATCAGCCAAGATAAAATTGCATAAATCTTAGCCCAAAGAAGATAGTTGCTACAATCAAATTTAACCGTCGTAGCAATGCTAGAGGCAGGTTTTATATCAATGGTGGTAGTCATATCCATAGAGAAATGGCAGCAAGGGAACAACTATAATGCATATTTGGGAAGCAATTGGAACCTGAAGAGGAAGGTAACTGAAGAACCTGAACCAGTAGAAGACATTGGCGGAAGAGTCAGAGCTGGCGTAAAGTCCTGGCGGAAATGCGGAAGGAGCAAGAGGACCTCGACGAGTTCAGAGTGAGGTCCAAGAAGCCTCCGAGCAAAGAGAACCTTCCAAGGAGTTCACTAGGGAAGAAGGTGGTGCTAGCCTTGCCGAAGGGGTCCAGTTGCTTCAGAGAAGGCGCGCCGACGGAGGAGGCGGAAAGGGAAGTGGACGCTTGAAGAGTTACGTGAACAGAGAGAGGCGAGAAGATGAGGTGGAAGAGTTACGAAAGCGGAAGAGGTTTAGGTGGGAGAGGTTGCCAGAGAAGCGTGAGGGAAGAGGCAACCAGTGATGGCGAAACACGAGCTCTGATACCAAGTTACTGTAGCTCAAAAATTAGGGTTACTGTTCATTCAGGAAACAACACATATTTACAAATGATGGACCCATTTAGCTTAATGGGTGCAGGACAAGGTGGGTTTGTAACAATCTCAATCCATAGATAGGCTTCTCAAGTTTACACACTAGAGAAACCTAACCAATTGGTTATTCCATACAAACATTTTGGCAGGTAACCCTATACAAAAGGTAACTTTTGCATCCATCTAGATCATTTATCAATTTTGATTAGTTGCAAGATATATAATAATACATTAACTGAATTTAACTTGATAACTGCAGAGCAAGTTTTAAAGTCATTAATTCCATATGTTTGAACAAATCTTTTTGCAGCCAATCTTGCCTTTCATTATTCTATTGTCCCATCCAATCAGGATTATGTTTCACTACAAAATCTTGATTTGTAGGCAACTAGTTAACTTCTTTTGAAGGAGTTACATATTTCCCTACATGTTAATGCCTTTTTCTCATCATCTTAGCCTTCTTTTACTGAGAACTATGCGTAGCTTCATTCTTAGGAATAGTAATGTTCGATAAGGATAATGGTGTGCTATGATATGTGGATGATAAGCTGACATAAGATGTTACGGGCCCAATATCTTTAGTATGTTACGGGCCCATTTATCATTAGTTGTTATAGGCCCATTATCTTTAGATGGTTTGTGTGAAAGGGTGTGAGGGTGAAAGGGTGAAAGGGTGTGAGGGTGAAAGGGTGTGAGGGTGAAAGGGTGCGAGGGTGAAAGGGTGTGAGGGTGAAAGGGTGTAAGGAAGGAGAAGATTATAAATAAGGGTCTAGGGTGGTAGCTAAGGGGATGTCAAGTATCCAGTGTCTTGTATTCTCTACTTTGGTCGCGCTTTGCATGATAACTCGCCGTTTGTGGCTTGAGGAATGATTCGATTTTTCGGATTGTATCAATTGGTCCGACCTGCCTGATCGATTCGCCGGGGAACTGGCGGTCCAGCGACGGATAAAGACGAAAGCGATTCCGTTGTCGGTAGTAGATCTAATCGGTGGGTCTAGTATCATTTATCAAGCCGAAGAGAAACCCTAGGGGAAGTAATCAAAACCCTAGGAGGAATCTATCAATTCGTGTTCTATCGAACGCTAGGAGGAAAATCAAACAGTACGCGTGCAAGGCTGCGGCAGGCAGGAGACCTTGGTAGAATAGTCGTTTGGCGGCAGCGAGCATCGTCTTCATCCCTGCTCGGCATAAGGAGGTGAAGGCGTCTTTCTCTCCAGCGGCGCATGAGAAGGAGGCGGCATCACGAAGGAGGGTTCAGCACTTGGAACTTCTGGCGGGGGCGTCTTCTTCTTCTTCGACTCGAGGCGGCGGCGAAATAATTCACCCTAGTTCTTCCTGACGCCGACGCGGCGCCAAGTCTTTTTCGAAGCGACTTCTTCCACCATTCCTTGAGAGGCGACGACGACATAAGCAGTTAGCGGCTGTTATCAACCGAAACCCTAATCGGCGAAAGGCGGCGAGGGTTGTGTCCGGCAAAGCAAGTGACGGCGGCAAGCGAAGCGAGCGCAGGCAGGTGAAGGCGACTGCGGGTGGATGAAGTAGCTCGGGTACTGTAGCTAGGGTTATTTTTAGAAAAAAGCAGAGAGCGTGAAAAAATTCGCTTACTGTAGCAAGTTACTGTAGCACCAAAAAAATCTAAAAAAATCTTGAAAGAGGATGAAGAGTAGTGAGATAAATCATATGTTAGATGAGATAAAAATGATGTTGAGGGAGTTAGTTCGAGAGAACAAAAGGCAAGCAGGTGTGGAGGTACTTGTTGATCGACAGACTTATCCAATCTCAAGCAATGTCCTAAAGACTACATCACAGAGTTAGAGTGCCATGAAAGATAGGCAACCACTTCGCATTTTTGTGTACTTGCACGAATTTGACGGCACTGCTCCAGAAGATTGGATTGCACAAACTGAATATTTCTTCACCAATAGAGGTACGCAAGATGATTTAAAATTTCCTCTGGCATTTATTCGTATGGTGGGACCAGCATATGATTGGGTTCGAAGGTTAACACGACAGATTTCTAATCTCTCTTGGGAAAGGTTAAAGCTAGAGATGATAAATAGCTTTGGTACTTTTCATACCACCCCGGTTCTTGATGAAAGCCATTATGAAGATGTAGATGGCATTGAAGAAGCTGGGGCTGAGGATCAAACCATTCAAGTATCAATTGAGGATGAAAAGGATATCCTCCCGGAGCTAGTTAATGGTGACGATAATATATTTAACAGTACAAAAATTTCTGCAGTTGAAGACTCATCGATAGCCTCCAACATGGTTGGTATAGATGCTGATATTCCCGCTATTGGCGCTATTGAGGAACCAAGAAAAGAAGAATCTAAAATTGAAGACATTAAACAAGGAGTGGTAACAGGTGATTCTCATCAGATGGAACCCGGCCATTTGGGTATGGGTACCAACATATATCCTTTATCAGCTCTATTGGGACAAAACAAGGATGAGTCCGTGGGTTGCTTTGCCAATCGATGAACTAATTGAGAAGGCTGATGGTTTTGCTGGTGTGTTTCCTGAGCACAAGTATGAGATTGACAAGCTTGAGGCGACCATCTTTGGTGTTCCTGCTTCAGCAACTTATCGAGCGATTTGGGATCCCGGCAACATGCTTGAGGCCGAACTGTTTGGTGCACTGGCTTCTACCACTTACCGAGCGATTTGGGATCCGGGCAAAATGAAGTTTTTCAGCCTTGAGGACAAAGCTAGTTTGAGAGGGGGGCAATTGTTACGGGCCCAATATCTTTAGTATGTTACGGGCCCATTTATCATTAGTTGTTATAGGCTCATTATCTTTAGAGGGTTTATGTGAAAGGGTGTGAGGGTGAAAGGGTGTGAGGAAGGAGAAGATTATAAATAAGGGTCTAGGGTGGTAGCTAGAGGGATGTCAAGTATCCAGTGTCTTGTATTCTTTACTTTGGGCGTGCTTTGCATGATAACTCGCAGTTTGTGGCTTGATGGACGATCCGATTTTTCGGATTGTATCATAAGATATATAATAAGATGTGAGGTGATTAATGGCAAACTATTTACCTTTTTGAAGAGCAATAGACAAATTAAGTTGGAGGTAGATTTATGTGGAATATTTGCTATTGAGACTAGCACCGGTGGTGCTTGAGATATTTCTTATCCGAAACATCTACAATATACCTACAAGATGGGGAAACTCTCAAAGGGAATGTGAGGTATGTAGAGTTAGGCATATCAATCTCTACAATATGCCATGAGTATGATAGAACCTAGTAAAAGATGACTATGCCATGACTCATTTATTTCATTGTAGAACACTTCAAAGACATCAAAGATACTAGCATTATTTTTTGTAAGATATATTCATGTCATACGAGAATAGTTATCAATAAATGTCAAAGTATTTAAACCCTGCTTTAGGTATAATAGGATTTGGACCTCAAATAATATAATGTATTATTTCAAAAGAAGAGATATCCTTAGAACTAGTGATAGGAAAGATGTACTATGATGTATACCTAACTACAGGAGATATTAATAATAGTTGGCCCGCCGGCCACCACCACCACATATGGATAAAATATTATTGAGCAATGAAGGCTCTTAGGAAGTTAATTAATAGAAAAGTTCAAAAAAAAGCTAAGAACGTATAGTACATAATGAGGTGACAATAGTTCCTACTTCCTACACCATGAACTAGTGTAGTGGTACCATTTATATATTAACAAAGCATATAAACTATATGGTGTGAAAATTTATAAAAGAAACTATGATCATCTTTCATGTGAGCAAAAGCTACTGAATCCAAAATCCGAGTAGAAGATGAAAACCAAAGAAATACTTGTGGTCGCAAAAGTAATAGCTATATGAGAAGTCCCAAAAGTAGTTGCTCCTTTATGTAATATGTCTTTTTTTATCGTGGATAGATATAGTAGTAGTAGATTCAAAATCAGTAGTGACCATATAAGCATGAGCAGGACTTCTACATTTTTGCCAACATCCATCAAATCTAAAGTTTACTCATCTACAATGAGCACAAGGAGGAATTATGAGAAACATTAATCCTATATGGTACAAATACACGGGCCATATCTTACTCATTACTGAATCAATGTGAATGTATTACTATATACTATTCAAATTTCGGTATCTTAGTATGAACTAATATTCAATACCTTAGCATAAGAATTGTAGAAGTAAGAAAATATGGTGTTACTTCAGTATATCTATAAGTTTTGCATTGGGAGATTGATACATTTAATCCAATTTGCTTGTAGTGAAGAATAATATTCTTGTAGTGATTTATTGACTTGTTTTACTTCAGTATGACCTATTTGTCCAGGTACAAGGTTTTGGTAACACATACATACTTCTAATATATGCATATATTACTGATTGATACTGTGTTAAACATCGATACGAATTGGTACATCGGGACCAAAATTTAAAACCTTTCTTCATAGAGAATAGAATTCGAGAGTGTTTTTGTAAAGAGAATCCTGAATATCTTTGCCAGTGAGAAGAAAATATGGGTTCCATGTTGTTGATAATCATTGTGACTACTCCATAATCTACCATTTCTTATTTGGAAAATTCTAGGTCCTTAGACGATGGTGGAAAGGAAGTAATGTAGTGAAGCTTCCCTAGAGATTCAAGGAAGTATTGCAGTGCTCATGCCCTAATAATACAAATTTCTCCATTAAATTTAGCAGTTGCGCAATGAATTGAGTTGGCTTATATCAGAAAATGAACTAGAGGAGTCCATCTTGGTAGAAGTGGCAACTAGAGTTAGATAAATATAATAATTTCTATCACACAACCATTCCTAGAAAGAACATCACTTTGTTGTCGACTTATGTAGATTACAAATTAGGCATCAAACAGTGACATAGTAACACCAGGTTGAATAATCATCAAAATCAATCTCAGCAGCTTGTGGAATTGACAGTAATGGAACAGATACAGTAACACTGAAAACATAACGATTGCAAGTAGGACTGAAGAACTCATCTGACGTAACAAAATTCCAGCTGCAGTAATCTGGCAACAGCCGTTCCTTACTCCACTGATTCCTGCAGGAAGAATAAGATAGTAAATGGGCATATAGGCGGTAATAATTCCAGGAAGTAATAATTCTAGGAAGGAGTTGTGTGGCTGGCAAACGGTCCGTTTCTTTGCACAATAGTTTTGTTCTCCGTTAGGAGCTGGCGATTGATATCAAAAGAAAAACCAAGTGATGGCAGTGGTAAAGAAAACATTGGCAATATGTGTAGATGGATAGCAGCGCCAACTTTATTAAGGGATGAGGCAGGGATAAGGGAAGGTTCAATTAGGGTTAGGGTTAACCTACTCCTGTACCATGTTGAGTAAAAAGAGAATAATATCTGTTTTTAATTTTTAGTTATGTATTAGATCTTATATGGACGAATACATTAAAATATAATATCCTAGTTTTCAATGGTTTAAGGAACCAGTACGACTGGTTCATACTAGTCGGACCGAGCGGCATCTTGGTGAAGCCGTGCTGAGCAGCTCCCGCGTCCGCTGCTGCCACCTGTGATCTCTCACCCCAGTTGGCGGAAGCTTAGGTGGAAACTTCAAAGCAGAAGCTTATGCGCCTCTGCTGCACGCCTGTGCTCTGCTGCTTCACCGGACCGGTACAAACCGGAGGAACAAGACCGGTTCCTCAATCATGGTTTCCATGTGGGACTAATGACTAAGGTCCTTATCTAATTACAATAGTTTCATTTAACTATATTCTAACAAATGCATATTCAGAGGTTCTAACATGCGCAATGCCCTATACTCATCTTTGGCATTAGATCAAACAACAACCATTCATCTTCTTACTTTACCATGTGATTAGATTATAACAAAAATATGGCTAGTTAACATCAACATTTGCTTCAATTTGAACCTATTTAGTATATGTATAAAATAAATCTTATCTAGGACCCTTCTTGTTATATCTGAGTATTCTTAATAGTTAATACTTAATACTGCATTTCAATGACGTAAATTAGATGTTACATGTGTTGATTGGGTAATTCAACAACAAATGAAATACCAGGCCAAGACACTGTAGATAACAGCTTTCCAACAATCAACACTATGTAGAGGATTATGGTAGTTGGGATCGGCATCATGAAATATTCTTCTAAGTCAATAGGTACATCAGCAAGTTGGCTACCAAGGATACTAGTCTCTTCGAGATCCATCACATGTTTCCTTTTAGAAAGGAATGTGTTTTTAGAGATATGATCAAGTTTAATTCTGAGTAGCTAAGGCAAATCCTTTATGATAAAGTTCTTTTTTGGATGCTTATCGATCTTGATCAATACCAATAAGATGAATATCATCAATGAAAATAGCGCCCAAAACTAGAGTTGCTTGCTTCGCTAATACATATGTCAATCTCCCAAACAGCACCGTAGAATTTATTGAACCACACGTGGACCCTATTGAAGACCACCATATATTACGTTTTGCAGTTTGCAAATTGTGAAGCCCACATGAGCATCATAACCTACATTGCTGTATGATCATTTGGGTAAATCCTGGTACAAAGTATTGCCAACATCCATCTGATATATAAACAAGTATTGTGATAGCTATACTGCTATAGACGGATGCAAATAGAGTTAAGCCACTACACTAGGGAGAAAGTTTCAAAGTATCGACGCTATAAATCTTTGTACACCTTTATACCACAAGCTTAGCTTTCTAGAATTGAATAGAGGCATTAAGATGATAGTACAATTATTGTACTATGCTAGTTCTTGCACGAAGCAATGGACAAGTCAAAATCAATAGGCGTGGACGGTAAAGAAACCTCAGGCAAAACTAACTCTCTCAAGGGCTGAGGAGCTGAAGAGGCAGCTGATTGAGAATGTCAGAATATGAATATTCTTTGGTAGGGACGATGATGGTGACGAGTTGAAAAGAAGCCTACTCTACTAAGTGTGTGAAAAAAAAATCAAATGCATGTACCTGTTCAAATTAATCATAGCTGGAGATACATCGTACAAACATATTGTGCTTATAAGAGAATGAGTGGAGATTCAAATGTATATTGTTCCTGAATCATTAACATGTTTCATATGTATTGTCAACTCTCCCTTAATTTTCCCTTCAAAGAATCAGATCCCTCGTAGCTTTATTTACCATGCAACCGCTGCCATAATCATGGTTGGTATAATTGTAATATATTTTCCTTTTATTAACTGCTTAATGTTATTTGATTATCTAGGCATGGAAAGCGAACAATCGAAGGCATTGTTAATGATGGATGGAATGCTATGGCTCGTTATTACCTGAACAACTTCGCTGATGGAACAAAACAGGTATTTTGGTTAAGTCTGGTTTTGTTTTTGTTTGTTGTTCTGAATGGTTTCTAGAAGCATAATGTATTTCTTTTCTGAAAAAGAATTCTCTCTTTTAGATCCTTTCTTGGAAATTCTTTTAATTCAAAATTGCCTGGACTTTGTCATTGTAGCTTCTAAATATTAGTTCCATATATGAGAAACTTAGTTTAATAGATTACTTGCATATTAGTTATTGCCCTTCTTTACCTTATGGACAAAAACATCCTAAAAAGATGAGCTGATCTGCAACATCGAAGGCTATTTTGGAAGGAAAATGGTGATTCAAAAACATTCATGCATCATATTTAAGTCATGAGATCCTATTGTGAATAAAATATAGGAGCCATTTGGTTCAGGAATTAGAAAAGCGTGAGTGTTTCTGTCAAATACAAATGCTCCACTAGAATAGGTTTAGGAGCAACTGTTTGTTAACCTGCATAAAAAAGTTTTTTTCTTACTTGAGGTTGCATCAGTTTGGGCAGACATGGAAAATATCCTTTATTGTCGACCTAGTATTTTATGATGAAAAATTGTCATATATGATGAATAATTGTATTAAAGAAAAGATGGTTCAATAGCCAGGTAGAATAGAAGGATATTGTATGGGACCAATGCATGTGTGTAGCTGAGAAGTCATACAATTAATCGAATTTGGTTAGTATAGCATTTGGTTGATTGGCTATCTGAAGAAGGGAAAATTTGACATTCCAGGAAGACTGAAACTTTTTCCTCAATGTGGTTGGTTCTCTCAAGTCTTTGCGTTACCAAACTCGTTCTGTGAGTCTGTGAGAATACTATCAATTTTGTACTTGATTGAATATGTCAAAAGAGAAATGTAGATTAATATGTCCAAATTACCAAGGGATCCCTTATCCCACCCCCAACTCACCTAACTTATTTTAGGTGTAGCATTTGATTGATTGGCTATTTGAGGAAGAGAAAGATTTTGACGGTCCTGAAAGGTTGGAACGTTTTTCTCTTGATGGTGGGTTCTCTCTAAGTCTTAGAGCTGCCCAACTTTTTCTGGGGGAGTACTGTCAAATTTGTGCTTGATCGAACATGTCAAAAGAAAATGTGTATTCAAATCAAGGTTGTGATTTGTGAATGCTGGTGTACTGGTTTTTGATTGACTTGTACGGTCTGATACATCAATACCACTGGCATTGACTATGCCCGTATACTGGTGTGTCAGTATTTTTTTTATGTGTATGTATAAATACTTGTTTGGAACTGGCTTGGTCCGTGTAATGGTACTGGTTCAGACTGGAACTATATTGAAATCGTAGATTTAAATATGTCCATTTTTCTTTCTTGTGATTGACGCTATAAATGAAGAATCACCTTTAGTTGTGCACACAATAAACAACTATTTACAATGTTCTGGAGCTACTTTCCACATCAACTGTCAACTATTAATTGATGTAAAAATTATGCCATGACCCAGAGGCTTTTGTGACTATCCTATTAATAATCTGTTTAGATGGCTGGTTATTAGGGATCACCGTTTGGACCTTTGAAATGAAAGAATAAATAGGTAAGCGAACCTTCCTCTAACTGAAACGCCATATAAGTTTCAAGGCCCAGAAGTTCACTCGGGTCTGATGTGTAGACAAGCATGAGTTGCATGCCATACTTGATACCTAATTTTTGTTTTTCCTGATTGCTTGTTATGCATGTGTATCACCTTGAAGTTATATATAATAGATATCAACTAGATCAAGGTTCAAAGTTTTGATCTGTACCTACCCATCTTGTCTCATACTGGTACTAACACTATGCTTGACACTATACCACATTAATACTGGTACCATCTCGGATGGGTGGTATGGCCAGTTTTTGTTCCTTGAGCTAGATATCTTCTGGAGCTTTGTCATTATGAACACACTATCATCATTCATCCACTAGAAGTCTTTCTTGGGAGTAATTTACATTTTTTTTTAGCAATGCATTGGCTAACATCTGGAACATTTTATTTACTTGTGGAATATGTAGAGGTTTGCTTATTAGGTTGTCTTTCACTTACACGTATCTTTTCTTATATGACTCAATATATTTAGGTTTTCTTTCTCTTTTACGTTTTTTTTTTGCTTTTATGATGTAATGTAATACGCCTTCTTGTTGTATGGCTTAAAAGGATACAATTGATTTGCTGCAAGGGCACTACATCGTATCTCTCAGTCGAGATTTAAGCTCTCCAACTAAAGCGGGAGCCTTGGAGACGTATGCGGTAGGTTCTAGACCGGTGACCTAAAGTTGATTTGTTGTTAAGTGTGGTTTGCAAACAAATTCAGGTTCTTGATCTTCATCAGTTAAAATGTGGTGACAGCTCAACTAATTTGTTATTTCTTATGGAATTAATTATGCATCATATTCAGTATGCTATCTGATTTGATTAAGATGCAAACAAATAATCACCTGTTTGTTAGATAAACAATTCTACCATCTCATAATTTGGTGAACTTAGTTGAATGCGCTGTTATCGTATGACAGTGAAGGAGTTCAGTTCTAAACCCTATCATAAATTAGTGGAACCTTAGTTGGATATAGTTATTATTTTTCCATGGAGCTGCTATGAGTGCACAGATGCGTGCATGCATTCCAAGAATAAGTTGCCAAAATACTAGCACCACTTAACAAATCCTTTTCCAACATTAATAAATAGCTCAAATATTAGCACCACTAGAGAACATATTAACATAATTGATCAAATAGATCGATCAAGGCCATCTACATTTTAATAGTTTTGGTAGTTAACGGAAACAAACAAGTTACTAGTCGGGTAATTGTTAATTGTTATACAGCTTGTTTGAACTTGATTGGTAATTAGTTTTCCAGATGACTATAAATATTGTGCTCCCCTCTGTAGTGGTTAAAAGCAAATGCGAATTATGATTATTTAATGTGTAGGATTCTTTTTTTTTGTCCATGGAAATTGATCCTTAAAGTTTTTCTTTCATTCCTATAGTCCTTCCGACTGGCATTAGCACTGGTCATGAGTGGGCTTATGTTCGCATTGATGTCTCTTCGACAAGGTGAGTACTGAACTTCCAAAAGATATGGTCAATTTAATATATTGATACACTCAACTATGTATAAATTATATGCTTATCTTCTTCTACCAAGTCATTCCTTTTATACTCAAGAAGTGGAATATCTGTGTTTCCTTTCAAGTAAATATCGTACGTAACATAATTGCTAATGGTGTCTATTTTAAGCTTTCCATCTTGCATGTTTATATACTTACAACTTGAAGCTACCTTACATCGTGTTGAGGGAATGATAAGACTCAACAAAAGACTAACACATGTTTACCCACATGGATGATGGACCTTGGACTATACAAGGTTGAAAAATATATACTGATCTGCTTGGACTAATACAATCCAATATATGTTGACACAGTTTTGATATTTGCTAGGACAAATGTAGTCCAATATGTACTGACAATAAAATTAGTAGGATGGTCAGATTGAATAGAACGAATAAAGAGATCAAGACCTACTTATATTTCAACGAAGACAGCTGGTCCTTTTGGTATTCAATGGATATCCACCGGTAGGAATGACATTCACCAGAATGATTGGTAATGAGCTGTATTGTTGCATATCCAGCCATGATTTCAGTACACAATGATGTTCTTGCCAAGAAGTAAGTGGTCATTTGAGGTTTACTAGCGTCTACAGTTAAAGGTAATTTGTAGAAGAGCAGGGAGAATTTCTCACATGAAGTACATACATGAGTAGCTTTCTCATACATATACTTCATGTGATTGAGGTCCCTTCTTTTTTCTATTTTTTCGCGGCCTTTTTCTGACACAATCCCTGAATTCATTAAATGATGATTGACAAATACATATTATAAAATAAAAACAACCATTTCGTTTGTTGACTATTAATTCCTTTCTTTAGACTTGCGATTGTGAGATCAAGATTTGCATTATTTACTGAATCTAAATGTTTTGTACTTCTAGAATATTACGCTTTATGGTTTTTAATTCATGAATTGAAACTTCATGTTTCATTTAGTTTTGTATTGGAATATGTGTCACAATCTTTTGAGACTTCCAACTATCTGACCTTGTGTATTACTTGGGCAGCTCAAACCGACGTTCGTCATTTATTTCTGTCACTTGTTTGGGCTGGTTTGAGTCTGGGTATTGCTGCATTTGTGCGAGCCAATGGTCGCTTGTTCACCAACAGGCCGCGTCTTTGCAAGTCAAGGCACTAGCGAGCGGTCCATTGGATTCATGCATACTACACGTTCTTTTTTCTATAATTGAATAGCCCTATTCTTTTCATTGAGTTGTATTTCTTTTGGTGCTTTGTATCTACTATCTAGGAATGCTGATGTAAGGATCAGTCGTGATTTACCATGTGAAGTTTCTAATCAAATCCAGAGTCAACAAGATTTTAACATATTCGTTCAAAGTCTCGGTTTTAATGAATTTTAGAGAAAGCATTTGATTTGAAATGTGATGCTAGCTATAAAGCATTTTGTTCTGTATAATATTGCACTTTAATCACTTGCTTGGCGAACGATTATTCAAGCTTAGATGTGGATAATTTGAATCTACTAATGAATTTTCTTTCAAGGTAAATTCCAACATTCAAAAAGTCAATTGCTGAATTTTAAAGCGTTCATAATTTTAAATTAGTGGCACTTAAAAGCGCCACTAATTTAAAAACATTTGATATTTGAAACATCGTCAATATGAAATTTAGTGATGCTTGAATGCAATCGACATACTTGGCCTATCACTTAGATTAAATTTACACATGTAGTTAACGATGTAGATTGCACAAGCACTACTCGAATCATATAATAATGACTAACAATTCGACATACACTTGCATTTAGATGATGGATAAAAACACACATATAATTATAATACATTAGAACCACAAATACAAATATCACTAAAATTAAATAAGCAAACAGTGTCATAATTATGTATTAAAAATGTGTTGCATTTTGTCACAATTATAAGCTTCTTTTATCATTTTCACAATGAAAATATTTATAATACTTATAATAATCTGTGTGACAAAATGAATTCAAACAAGTAAAAGAGACTCAAAGAAGACAAATAAATTTATGCACAAAAGTATATTAATTGATAAACTAGTAGAAGAATCTTGCACAATTCATTGGGTCAGCTTAGTACATATAAAGAATAGAGGTAAAAAAAAGAAAACAAGTACAGGATAAAGATCAAGGTGGCAAGGAGGCACCAAATTTTTAGGGTTTTGAATGGGTCAAATCGAATGTATGTGACAAGAATATGATGGGTTTTGATGTTTTGATTTTTTTTTTAAAAGAAAAAAAATCAAATGAGTACTGTTGCAGGTTGTATTGGTTGAATCTGGTAATTACATTTCTGCATTATTATGCTTTACTTGAAAAAAATTGAACTCCTAGTAAATCTGTTGAAGATTTGAGATTTCTTCTTGATAGTCTTCAAACAGAAAAGGTATATCTAGTTCAAGTTCAGATTCAGATTTATATTCTAGTATGCATATGAATATGTTAGCTTAGATGTATATGCTAAGCGTTTAGGCTCAAATTCAGATTCATATTCTAGTTCGAGTTCTATTAGCTTAGGCTTAATATGCAGGTTATTTAGGACACTCTATATTCTCAAGTGGATGCCTAATATTAGCTAAGTTAATGTGGAGCTCGCAGATGAATGCAATTTATCGTAATCAAGTCGAGTGTTCCTAAAATGATATTTCCTTGAGGAATAGGGTGATATGTTTGATTTTATTATTACAAGTATAAAATTACACATAAGGGGGTGTAGACTAAGCTCTAAGTGTCACGCTCAGAATTAGGGTAATAAATTTTTAATTAAAATATACCCGAGTCAACACTTTGACTCGCACCCAAGCACGCCCACGCAGGGGCTAAACGGCCGAACCGCTAATCCAGGCGCGACCGGCAGGAGCACGTCCGGCACAGACAAACCGGCGAATGTCGGGCAACACCACACATGGCCGGTGCACATGGCCGGAACGCGGAGAAGGGTGAGGGATCGCCGACCGAGTAGGACAACCCGGTCGGGAGCGCGAAGCTCAGGGAGTCGGAGAGAGGAAGACGCTGGCCGAGGACAGCTGATCGGCTGGGAACGGGAACCGCGTCCGGAACCCGTTAGAGACGTGCGCACAGAAAACGAGGCACGTGCATGCCAGCCAAAGCACATGCACGTAAACCGAGGCAGCGGACCGACGGCCAAAAGATCGTCGGAGACCACCTGAGGCTCGCCGGAGCACCGTCCAGCCGAGCCTGACCTCGCCGGAGGCAAGGGAGGCGCCGGTAAACCCACACAGACACCGGACGACGCCAGAAACCCAGGGGACGCCGGTGATCCCTTCGCCGGACGCCACCAGAGAGGGAAGCCGAGGCTCCAGCCTCACCGGCCGTCCCAGGTCTCGCCGGAAGAGAGCGAGGAGGGGAGGCGCGGCGAGGGAGAAGAAAGGGGCTGCGACACTCGCCGACCAAGAGAACACGCCCGCCGGATGAAGCCGGAGCGGGAGGAGTGTAGGACGTACCTCGGCGGACGTCCATCCACCGGCTCCACCACCGGCGACGCCTTTGCTCCGCCGCTTCCTGTACCGCCACGCCCACACCACCGGGGGTCGTCGCCAACCGCCGCTGCTGCTGGAACCCTCGCCAAAAGCCTCGCTCGACGGAGGGGAGAGGAGAATCGGGGGAGAAGGGAAGAGAGCAGCCGTCGCTCTCTCGCGCGTCGCGCGTACGCGACGTCTCGACCTCCGCACTGTAGTAGGGCACTGTAGCCCTAAGTGCCTTTTCTCCAAACGGGCCGCCCGACCCGGTAGGCCACGCCGCCCGATCCGCTAGCCTGATAACCTGCTTCCCTTAAGCCAAATGGGTTGGGCAGTGGACTGGGCCTAGGCCTGGGCTTGGGCCTAGCATTGGGCCTAACATTCTCCCCCACCTGAGGTGGTCGCCGTCCTCAGCGACTCGAGGTAGCTCCTTAGCTAAACCTCGTACAACAACCTCTGAAGCCTCTCCCTAGAGAGCTTTGTCCTCAGGCATATCTCTCTCCCCAATGAATGAGAAACACTCATTGTTTACTCATCCAACAACGACCTAAGAGTCGATAACCTCGAATCTCGACAATCCTTAGATCGAACTTCATCCGAACCATCGGAGAAGTATTGTTCGGAAGCTTTGTGCCAAGTTGCTTCCCTCATCGGGGATTCATCCCATCAGATGAGAAACTCTGTTTATCAGTTCGACTTACTTGCCCCAACACCCAGTGATATAAAATATCACGTATCCCTCGATTGAACTCTGTTCGAACCATCGGTGTGGCTTGGTATGACAATGACCGAGAAGGATCGTCCGGATCCTTGTGAAACTTCCTCAAGTTCACATGGAATGTAGGGTACATCTACATTCTCTATTGGAGTTTCAAACGGTATGCTACTGAGCCCACTCGACTCAGTATCTCACACGGACCGTCGTATCATCGGATAAGACCCCGGTGAGCCTCCCTCACCGAGATTTTCCTACCGATTTGCGAGGTAAGTCGGAGAAGAATTAAGTCGCCCACGACTAATTCTTCATTCCAACAATGATGGTATGCATACCTTTGTATCCATTGTACAGCCAACTCCTAGCTACCTCTAGCCTCTCCGAGTGAATCGATTCATTCCCGAGCATTCTGTTGAGTCATAAGGCACTTCCCATAGGAATCCCTTTGTACCACATCAACAGGGTTTAGGGGCTGACTCCCTAATACTAACTCGAAGCTCAAACGAGGTGGGACTTGTGGATGACAACCTTTGCAAGGTGTAGGCATTCCATGCCACATTGATCCACTTCACTCAGTCATCCTGACTGGCGATCACAAAGTGACGGGGGAATTCTTCCACAAGAGCATTCACCCGCTCAGATTGCCCATCCTTTTAAGGATGATTGGTTATGGAGAAACTTACCTTGGACAAAAATTTATTGAACAACACGGTTCAAAAGTGTCCAGCCAAAACTGGGCATCCATATCGCTCTCGATATCCACTTGGATGCCAAAATGTTTCACCATTTCCTGGAAGAATAGTTCTATAGCAACCCTTGCTATACACTGCTCAAGTGCTTGGATAAAGAATCCTCCCATGGAAACTCATTCCACGACCACCGATACTGAGCTTATCCCGTCAACTTTAGGAACCCACCAATAATGTCCTTGGACACCCTTGTCCAGGATGTCTCGGGAACAGGCAGTGGTTATAACAACCCTGCCTCTAGTCTCCGATCGATCTTACCTTTCTGGCAATTTTGGTAAGTGATGACCTACATCCTCATGTTTGGCACGTATTGGGCCAATAGCACAGACGTGCTGACAGGACAATTTTCCCCTTTTTGTCCTGGATGCCTTGCCCAAACTCTACCATGGAGCTCCCTCAGTAGCTCCCGGCGCAGTCCGCCCATCGATGGGACTAATGGCCTATCGCCTCTAGCCACGATATATCATCTGGACCTAGATAGTATTGTCGGATCATGTCCGACATAATCTGCTGAACTTAGCTTTTAATCCTCCCTATCAAAAGCTGAGGCTGTCTTTATTCTGCTTAGCAGATCCCCGTCCACTCGGGAGAGAGTACAGCACATAGGGGCATTTAGTCTACTGAGCTCATAAGGAAACACATTACCATTACCCGATTTATGTTCCCTCTGGAACTGGAATTCACCCAAGAATTCCGGCCAACGTGTTTATTTTGCCAACAACTTCTTTTATGTGGTGTCATGTTGTCGGACTTCATAACCTCGAGAAGGTTCTCCGTGTCCGGAGATAATGGCCTCCTACCACCTTTTCCTTCTCGTGGTCAAAATAGCGTCGCTCAGCCTTGTTAGCTTTCAAGTCCCAAAAGCTAAGGGTTGCCCACACTATGACTTATACCACCAATAGCTTGGTCCGAAGCATTGGTGTTAAACTCGAAAGGCATACTGAAGTCGGGAAACTTCAGGATCGGTTCAGAGGCAATACGGACCTTCACTATCGGAAGGCCAATTGATACCGATCAAACCACTCCCATTTCGAGTTCCCTTTTCAGCAGATTACTGAGGGTAAGGCTATCCTGGAATAGCCTTTGATGAACTTTCAATAGAAGTTCACCACACTGAGAAAACTCCATACTCGGTTCAATTTGAGGGGGCGCACCATTCCGCAATAGCTTGGACCTTTACCTTGTCCATGCGCACTTATCCATGGTCCATCCCAAGACCAAGGAAAGAAATCTCATTCACCACAAATGAGAATTTCTTCCAACTTCAAATACAGTTGGTTTTTCCCTTAACACCACGATATCGTCCAGATATTCAACTATGTAGTCATCTAAAAAAAAGGGTCAACACTTACTCATCAGATGACAAAACATAGAAGGGGCTTTAGAAGTTCAAAGGGCATCACTTTGAACTCAAGGACTCATATCGAGCTACTCGTATGGTTTTCCTATTCGTTGTCCTCGGTGAAATGAATTTGCCAATTAACCTGCTCTCAGGTCTAGCCTTAAGAAAATCAATGCTTTCCCTAGTCGATCTCCCAGATCAGGGATAAACAGTATAAGATAACAGTCACTCATCGTTATCTTATCCAAGGTTCTATAGTCTACCCAGAACCTTAGCGACCAATCCTTCTTCTTTTAGAAGAGGATCAGCGCTTCATAAGGCGATACCGTAGGCCAAATGAACCCGGCTTCGAGCAATCCACTCAATTGGAGAAATACGGTATAAGACCTTTAGAAGGAGAGTAAATCCTATCACCAGCTCAATCTTGTGATCGATCTCTCTCCTTAGGGGAAGGTATTTAGGAAGCTCCGAGGATAACTCGTCGGATAACTCTTCCAACCAAACCCTCCACCAATGAAGGACCTCTCCTTTGCAAGGAGACTTGCCAACCCATGTCTCTCTATAGCAGAACCCTACTGCTAGAGTGTTGTCGACAATGGAAACCCCTTATTTCCAGCATCACCTGGGCATACCGCTGGACATAGTCCCGTGTGACCCAGTATGCTTTAATCGTTTTAGGGTGCCTCGCGCGACCCACGACAATTGCCATGAGTAGAAATGAATCCTTGATCTCATTCAGTTGAGCTCTCCTCACCAGAGCTTAAGGGTCGAATCGAACCCCAAAAGGGTTATGTGCGGCCTAAGTCCGCCACCACAGCTTCGTATCTCAGGAGAGATACGCGATAAAATCTTATGCCTGCTCCTCAGCAGGAACTTGAGTATTTTGGAAATACAGTTTCAATACCCCATAGGAAGTTCTCAACTTCTACAACGTAGCAAACCCTTGAAAAGGGTGCTAGCTCGTAAGCACGCCGTCGCACGGCGGTCACAGGGCCACTCTTGGCCGGAGTCCCAAATATCGTCGCACGATATCCCTCGGGTCATAATGCCCTCAGTTCTTAGAATGTGTCGTTGCACGACAATTATTTGGCCGCCATCGGCCGATCTCTAGGATACGTCGTCACACGACAATCCTATGGAGACATTGGCTGGTGTTCGTGGCACATTGTCGCACAATTGTCCCTCAACTAGCAACCACTCTCCAGGACAAGTCGTCGCACGACTGTCCTATGACATCATCGGCTAATGTCTGGGATATGTTGTCACACAACTATCCCATAGGCACACTCGACTGCCCTCGGGACATGTCGTCGCACGACAGTCCCCAAGCCACCCTTGGCCTTGGTCGGTGCTATAGAAGCTGCAATATCGAGCCTCAGCAACACGACCTCCATAATGAACGTCTCCGCTAGGGAGACAAGAACATTGAGCCGTGTGGCTCTAGTTGGACATAGCCAACTCTATCGATATCTCTGGAGCGAAGTTCCCCCATATCCGACAGGCTCCACCAGCATCCTCATGCTGTGGACGCGTGCGATCATTGTATAGATCATAGCTGCCAAATGAGTACAATGCTGGTGTACAAGTTGGAACATGCAGAACCTGGGCTCTGATACCAGTCTGTCATGCCCAGAATTAGGGTAATAAATTTTTAATTAAAATACACCCGAGTCAACACTTTGACTCGCACCCAAGCACGCCCACGCAGGGGCTAAACGGCTGAACCGCTGATCCAGGCGCGACCGGTAGGAGCACGTCCTCGACGTGTTCCTTAGCCTAACCAAGGCGGCCACCTCGACTCTCGTCTCGACGAGTCATCGACCGCCACGTCTGCCATGGACCGCTGCACGAACCAGCTTCAACGTCCATCAAGGTACAACACCCGAGACTCGACGCCGGCGCAGTGCATGTACGAGTCCTGTACACCGGAAGAGAAGCAAATCTGCACGTAGGCGAAGGCGCACACTCGCGCAGGAGACGACGACACGCAGGACGCCGGGCACACGCCCTAACTCCGACTAGACTGCACGAAGGCGGTCGGACTTACACACTCGCCCAACATGGATGTCTCGCAGACGTCCGGCACAGACAAACCGGCGAACGCCGAGCAACACCACACATGGCCGGCACACATGACCGGAACGCGGAGAAGGGCGAGGGATCGCCGACCGAGTAGGACAACCCGGTCGGGAGCGCGAAGCTCAGGGAGCTAGAGAGAGGAAGACGCCGGCCGAGGACAGCTGATCGGCCGGGAACGGGAACCGTGTCCAGAACCCGTTAGAGGCACGAGCACAGAAAACGAGGCACGTGCACGCCAGCCAAAACACATGCACGCAAATTGAGGTAGCGAACCGACGGCCGGAAGATCGTCGGAGACCACCTGAGGCTCGTCGGAGCACCGTCCGGCCGAGCCCGACCTCGCCGGAGGCAAGGGAGGCGCCGGCGAACCCACACAGACGCCGAACGCCACCAAAGAAGGGAGCCGCATCCAAACACGCCGGACAACGCCGGAAACCTAGGGGACGCCGACGATCCCTTCGCCAGATGCCACCAGAGAGGGAAGCCGAGGCTCCAGCCTCACCGGCCGTCCTAGGTCTCGCCAGAAGAGAGCGAGGAGGGGAGGCGTGGTGAGGGAGAAGAAAGGGGCCGCGACACTCGCCGACCAAGAGAACACGTCCGCCGGACGAAGCCGCAGCGGGAGGAGTGTAGGACATACCTCGGCGGACGTCTGTCCGCTGACTCCACCACTGGCGACGCTGAAGACAAAGGAGGAGGAATGAAAAGGGGGCGCCGCCCCTTTGCTCCGCCGCTTCCCGTACCGCCACGCCCACACCACCGGGGGTCGTCGCCAACTGCCGCCGCTGCCGGAACCCTCGCTCGACGGAGGGGAGAGGAGAATCGGGGGAGAAGGGAAGAGAGCAGCTGCCGCTCTCTCGCGCGTCGCGTGTATGTGACGTCTCGACCTCTGCACTGTAGCAGGGCACTATAGCCCTAAGTGCCTTTTCTCCAAACGGGTCGCCCGACCCGGTAAGCCACGCCGCCCGATCCGCTAGCCTGATAACCCGCTTCCCTTAAGCCAAATGGGTTGGGCAGTGGACTGGGCCTAGGCTTGGGCTTGGGCCTAGCACTGGGCCTAACACTAAGTATGTTGTATATAATTCTTTTAAGAAAATAAAAGGATATAATTTTGAAAAGAATAATATAGATTTAAGTGTATTTACTTTTGTAGTATTTTTAACTTTCTACAAATGTTTGGACTTTGGACATGGTATATTAGTATTAATTTTATCTAAAATCAATATGCATTGCAATATGTACCGTTTATACTGGTGGTACCGTGTGCTCTTACAACTATTAAAAAAATTGCATGTGTGATAAGAATAGTAATAACATAACTGCTCTACTAAATACTTTTAGTGTTATAGTTGCGAACAGGGGTGTTCATAATTCGGGTTAAATCGGATAACTGAACCGAACTGATAAAAATTGATTTGGTTCGATATTAAATCAAATTGGTTCGGTTCGGTTTAATTCACAGAAGGTAAAAATTAGTTTCAGTTCGGTTTTGAGTTGATAAAATGAAAAAAATATATTAAATCGAACCGAACCGAATTAGTAAATTTGGATTTTGGACCTTAGTTGGTTTGCCGATTTCATTAATGAAATTCCGCCTGATTGCCCGAATCGGAGTTGTGACTTGGCTGGCTCTCACGACTCGCTTGCTATGCCACCTCTTCTCAACTTCTCACTTCCCAGTTCTCCACGCTCTCGAACGAAAGCGAAAGCGAAGCAAAACCCTAACCCTCCTCCTCCCAGCCGCCCGCCCTCGGCCCTCCCCCTCCCTGTCAAGTGCCTTCGGTCCGTCGCCGACAGCCTCCTGCGGTCCTGCCTTAGCGTGACCTCGACGGACGACGGCTCTAGCTGCTCGACCTCAACTGTCGACCAAAGCCCTAATACCCACCAGCCTCCGTGACGCCGCCCCTCCCAGCCTTCTCATCGATTGCTGATTTGCTGACAACCTCCGGCTCTAGCAAGCTCCAAGCCTCCTACTCTCTGCCTACTGCTCAGCCGCTCAAGCTCCTCTCCACCAGTCGCCTACTCGCCTAATTCCTAACGTGATAATGCCTTTGCCTACTGCCCCTCAAAAATACATACTTGTTTTGTTTTCTTTTAATTACTGCACATTTATATTTACATGAAAGTTCATTCGCGGAAAAGAAATGAAGAAATAGGAGCAAGGTAAGAAGATTTTGACTCATGCACAATCATCCAAACAGGAGCCTGGAGGTGAGTGTTTGTTTGGATGCTGCATGGTGGGAAGCGATGGAGGCTTTTCTTCGGGGCATAGCAGTCAGCTAGTCAGTGATGTATAGACAAAATTTTGATTTTTGTTTGGGTTGAACCAAATCGAACTGAACAATTCGGTTCGGTTCATTTTTGGTTTTTACCGAATTCGGGTCGGTTTTGATTTTGGTTATATAGAGAAAAAATATTTCGATTTGAACCGAACCGAATGGACACCCCTAGTTGCAACACAACCATGGCGAGCCGTCAGCACTCCTCCAAACTATACCTTATTAATATACAAGGATTGTCAGTTGTCACTTCATTAAGTCGAGCAATAATTTGTTCTATTAGATGTAAACGATCGAGTTACTATGTGATAGCTAGAGGTGGCCAACGGGCCGGACCGGCCCACGGCCCGACACGACATGTGCTAGGCACGGCATGGCCCATTGACCCGGTCAATGGATCATGGGCGGCACATGGCATGTTTTGGGCCGGGCTGGGCTAAACCCTTAAGGCGCATGAGTCGGGCCGGGCACGGCATGCGAACCGTGCTAGGCATGGCCCGTGGGCCGACCTAGGCATAGTCCACAATTAATATTTTTTTTTTTAATTTGGCACCCAAATTCAAATTATACCTATGTTATTTTACCTTAATACCCTTCTAAAGTATCTAAAAAATTTAAATTTATGAATATAATTGTCTTTTAGTTATAATATTATTATTTTATCCTATTTTAATAATAATAAATAGATGATAAATTTGTAAATTTACGTTCACTTCATCCTTATAAATTCTATGATAGTTCCCTATATTTTTACACACAAAATTTGAGTTTCAATTATTTTTTATTATATTCCTCTAAGTTTAAATTACTTTATTAATTGTGTTTGCAACCTTGCAGGTGAGCACGAGGCATAGAAAAAAATGCCAGATAATAGAAGATTAAAGATCATTATCATTTTGCCAGATTCTCAATGCTTAATTTTCTATATGTCTACCTTAAATTTCTTTGATGCTGAACAATGGAGAATCACGATTTTAAGTATTATCAAACATGTCCATCGAATCATATGAATTGATGTATTCAGGTTTGAAGAACACATTCTCCTCTTATCTGATCATACAAGACATAAATTTTTAGCTTTTCTTTCCCTTTCTGGGGTTGAGATTGAAGTAGAGGTTGAAGATTTTCAAATTAATGATAGTGAGAACGATAGTGAATATCAATGATGGACTAGAGCAACATATAGAACCAAACCAAGCTCAAGCATCGATTGAGTTTTTCATCGTCAAAAAAGGAGATAAAGAGCTGCAAGCATGAAGTGCGCAAATATGCATAGAGAAGATCGAGCACGGAAAGCAAGTATGTTCAACACGATACTCGCACATCTTCCATAGAAGCTCATTGCGTCGCTGGCTACTAGTCAACTATTTGTGCCCATTATGTCGGCAACTAGTTTAAGACTTTAAGCTATAATATATAATTTATAAATATGAAATTTAATCTTGTTGATTTTAACTTTAGTCATGCGATCAAATTTAAATATGAAGTTTAAGTTATAAATGTGATTTAGTTTTAATATGTTAATAAAATTTGATTAATATAAATAAATTTTTTTCAAAGATTTATGAAATAGAAATTATCCCCATTTTTTAAAATTTTTTTATTTTATAGATTTTTAATTTTAATAAATTAGCAAATTTTATTTTCTAAAATTTTTATATTATTGTTATCTAAATAAATAATTTTATAAAAATTATATATTATTATTATTATCTAATTTATATTATTATTATTATTATATAAATAAAATTTTAACAAATTAATATTTTTATAAATTTTTTTATTTTTTAGTATGTTATATATTTTTTTGAAATTATTATATTTATATAATTATTTATAATATATAAGAAATATATTTTTCTCATTAATTGAGCATAATTTAGGATTTATATAACGATAGTGTATGAGTTCAAATCTTGGTAGAAGAATTTTATTATAGTTGTGTTCGATAAGGTCCGTGGGCTTGGTCTTGGCCAATGCTACTCAATTGGGCCACAGGTCATGCCGGGTCCAGAAAAATTTCTATCATGCCGGATCTGGGCCAACCAAAACTGCTATAAAATTTATAATTTAAACCTGCGGCTGCCAAGAATCCGACCGTTGAGTCATCTGAAAATTTAATATTATTTCCGCTCCGCTTCTCCCTGCCTTCCCGTACTCGATCCTCATTCTCGTCTTCTGGCATTGGTCCGTCGCCACCGTTGTGTCAGGATTCGGAGGATGACAGTCCGGCGATCGTCACCGAATCTCAACAAGAAGACATGGTAAGTTCACTGCTTTCTTCAGATCCTCGTTGTTCTTGTCGCTAATCGTTTGATGAGTTTAGGGTTTATCCTTTCCTCGTACTGATCTGTGTCTGCCACTCTCTTGCTCTCGTATCTCTCTCTCGCTTCCTTACCAACCTCACGCAGTTTTATCCTGTCCAGAAGCCATACTGCTGCTTGTCGTTCTATCTAGTAACCTATTGTTATGTTTATTCTTCAAAATAACCTGTTACGGATATGGACCCCTAGTGTCACGCCCCGGTCGGGACGGTCTAAAAACAGCGCTTATCCGCTTCCTAGAGCCGTCCGGCGGAACACCAGAACGTGATCGCGCTAGGGTTTCCGGACCGAATCTCGTCCCCAAATTTGAAACCCTAGTTCCCCGCTCAATTTTAATCCCCAAATTACAATTCGCACGAGAAACCCTAACCCCAATTTAGGAAGAGGTTGAAAATCGATCGAAACCCGTATTTAGGGAAAATCTATCAAACCCTAAATTTGGGAATACCTTCAATTTTGACCGAAGTCAAAATTATCACCGCTCGCGTTTGATCTTCAGATCACTGACGTCCGCTGACGTCAGCCACCAAATTCCTCCGCGCGCTGCACTCGATTTTGGCCGCTGACGTCCGCCTGACGTTAGCCGCAAAATCGAATCCCGTCGTTGCCAATTTCACGAAATCAGCGTTGACCGGCTGATTTCGCTGACTGCCTCGTTTCGAATGCCCGACGCATTCGAAACTCGCATCGTCGCCTGTGCTGCTGCGTCTTCGTCGAAGGTGAGCAGAGAAGAAGGTCGCCGAAGATCTCGGGGAAGAAGAACAGGAAACTCGCAGGATTTAGGGAAATTTCGCCTTTATTCACCTCTAAAGGTTACAAAAACCCTAACCTCACCCTCTCTTATGTCGGCGGCGACTCTTGTCGCCGACTACAGGTCTCTCGGCTCCCTCAACTCGCAGATCTCTTTCTCTCTCTCTCGTCGGCGGCTACGCTTGCCGGTGACTTACAGATGCGCTCGTAGCCTCTCCAAGCGCTGGCTCTGCTCTCCTCCATCACTCGATGCCGATCTCTGTTTATATCGATGAAGCCGCCGCCTTTGCCTTCCGCGTCGATCGCGTCTTCATCTCTAAATCGGGAGTTCGCCCGATTCTTCCGCCAAGCTCCCGTGCCGTCTGCACTTGCCTTATCCGAATCTCTCACGCCGACCTCGCTCCGTCCGATGATTGCGGTGAAGACGCCGCTGGTCGTGTTCCAGTCGTCGCCGAGCTTCGCGGGGACGCCGCGTGAGAGCGTTGCGGCGACGAAGCTGCCTCGCGTGAAGAGGGTGCCGCGTTGGGGTCAACTTCACATGTTGACCGAGACTTGCCCCAATTTTGGATACCTCCTTTTCCGCGTGCGTTTGGGCCTGGGTTTGGGCCTGGGCCGAACCGGAGCGAACCGGGCCTGACACCTAGTGTTCCTTTTTTGTATATTGACTTTCGTTCGTTTCTTATTCATGGTCAAATTCGAAAAAAAATTTCCTAGCCATCTTAGCAGGGTCCATTAAGATTTTAGAATGCAATTCTAGATATGCTAACGGTATGGCGCCATGACCCAAGGTTACTCCTAACGAGAGTTAACATTTGAGGTATGCATAGTTGCATGAGCTTCTCTCACGCACCCTGCTCGCTTACTCTCTCACTGTGATTTCACTAACCTCTCTCCTATGCGATTTTTTTGTCGCCTCTGGCCTCCCTCTCATTGGAAACCCTAAGATTTCCTCACCCACATCAACTTTGATCTCTCTCCTGTACGAAAATATTATGAGATTCTTGTCTACTTCTCATAGACAGCTCTCCCTCCTTTCTTGGCGAAACTCTCATTTTAGGCAGAAACCCTAATCCTAGCTCGATTAATCTCCCGTGCAAATCTCTCTTTCTCTTGCTCGCCTAAAACTTTATCCTCTTGGTTGAAGGTTATCGCTTGTCTCTTTCACAGTTAGCCCTAACCATACCATCCCATCGAAGTAGGTGAGATATTTTTTCATTTAATATTTTCCATGCACATTTGGTATTTTCTAGTTGTCGAACTTTAATTATTAATAATTGCTATATTTTCTTCTAGACGAGATCCTGTGTAAGTAATAATATATTTTAGTAAGTCAAGTCATTTTCATTATAATACAAATTGGAATATTCGTAGATGCATATTTGAAATGATAGTGAATATACATTACCATAATGTGGGCATATGTAATTTAGGCTTGATATAACTTAAAGTTAGAGTTTATACATCTTATTTCCATTATAAATAGTTTGTTAATGATCGTGGACACTTGTAATTTAGGCTTGATACAACTTAAGCTATGATTTATATATCTTATTTTAATTGTGGATAAACTATTATATATTACGGATACATGTAATTTTGACTTGATACAATTGAGGTTAAGTTTTATTCATCTTACTTTCATCGTAGATAGACTGTCATACATCGTGGATTCATATAATTTATGTTTGATATAACTTAAGTTGATGTTTATACATCTTATTTTCGCGGATAGACTATCATGCATCGTGGATAGACTATCATGCATTGTGGATATATGAAATTTATGTTTGATACAACTTAAGTTTGGTTATACATTTTGCTTTTATCGTCGATAGACTATCATGCATCATGGATATACGTAAATTAGGATTAATATAACTTAAATTAGAGTTTATATATCTTACTTTCATCATAGATAGATTGTGTCATGCATCGAGGATACATGTAAATTAGGATTAATACAACTTAAATTAGGGGTTTATATATTTTACTTTCATCATAGATAGACTGTCATGCATCGTGGATACATATAATTTAGGCTTAATATAATTTAAGTTAGGGTTTATATATCTTATTTCAATCATGGATAGACTGTTAATGATTGTAAATACATATAATTTAGGCTTAATGCAACTTAAGTTATGATTTATATATCTTACTTTCATCATGGATAGACTATCATACATTATGCATACATATAGTTTAGGCTTTATACAACTTAATTTCATCATGGATACACTCTAATGCAGCGTGGATTTTTTTTTATAGTTTTTAGACATTTTCGGCAATATGAGCTATCTAAGCATGAGTTACAATGACAATTCGAGTGTTGCAAGTGGTAATACAAGTAGATTCATTGTAAAACCTAGAGAATCTAATAAAAGGGTTCAAAGATATCAAATAAGGAAGCATGAGTAGGTGTTCAATGCATAGTATACATAGTTTCTTGTTTGGATTGCTACAAGAGAGTAAGATAGAAAACTAATTTCGAGCACTTCCTTCAGCCATTTATTACAAGGGTTGGAGAGGAAAGCTGCGTGTCTAGACCAAATGCGTGCAATGTAATCTCAGCTGGAGGTAAGGCAGGAGTCTTCCACAAGATCAGAACCAAGAGACCAGAAAAACCATGAAAACCAAGCTGAACACGAGAAGAGTGAACTCAGGGGAAGAACCCACCATTGCCAACGGAGAATACCCAGCCAAACTCAGTTAGATTCACAATAAGTATTTGTTATCCAAATGGGATAAGAATAAGAAGAGATTTAATGTAAATAATAATTTTGTTAATTTCATTGTACAGGATGTTTCAGTTCCTAAGCCTATTAATAGAAAGAGAATTGATAGATTTTAATATATTTAGTAAGTCCCGCTTCTACATTGAGGAATTTCAAAACAAACTAATAACCTATGTTTCTCTAGAAAATAGAGAAGAGTTGGTTAGGAGGTGGAAGAAGTAAATAATAATTATATTAAAGACAATAATTTAACTCAATCTTCTCTATATATTTAGTGTGTTTTTATTTTGCAGAATGAGTTATAATTTAGAGGGCTCACTAGTCGATTGTGTTGAAGACTTAACCAAGTTAGATTAATATAATTGGGTTGAAACTATCTACTGTTACATGATTGAGAACATGACAAAGAATATAATAAAGGAAAAGTCCAATAGATTTGCTTGGTGTGCCATTGTGTTCTATGTATAGTTTCTCAATCTCATTATGTATCTCAATATTATTATGAATTTTTAATAATATGTAACATTATATACTTTATAGATTTGATTATATGAGTAATGTATATTATATAAAGAGTATAAGGGGACGGTATACACTCCACCATACAGATGTATACCCTCGCCTATTTCAATGTCTAAAGTTTAAATAGTTAAAAGAATGTCATACTAGAAACATACAAAACATATAAATATTGATACAATATGTTTTTTATATTTGTTGCATAATTAATTATTTGAGTTAGTTGGTTAATTTTTTGTCTAATCATATTGTCCATCTACATAGATAAATTTTTGATATAGTACCCGATGCACATGAGACTATAGCTCATCGTTTAGCACCAGAGCATCGGCTTGATACATATAAGCTTCCGGCTAATGTTGAAGAGCAGAAAATACATATTAATGTACATACACCTGTATATAGAGATGTACAAACTTCAAATGTGAATGAACTTATATATTTAAAAATTTTCATTAGGGCCCTTGCAGATTAGATAATACAATGATATAACTTCTTAATGATATTTATTAGTTTTATTTATTAGGTAAATAAGTTAAAAGCACACATTGATAAGCTTATTTAGGAAAATAATAATCTGAAGGTAGCTAGACATTTACAAAAAGAAGAATTTGAGATAAAGATTCAGAGTCTATATGAAGAGAATAAGAGTGAAAATTTCTTTAGACCTGGCCTGATAGATGTTTATAGATAATTATAAAATAAATTAACTTACTGAAGAGAATAAGAGTATGAAAGATTCTTAAAGGCGGCTTTTGTTCATGAATCCTAAAGCACAACTAGTCTTGTTAATAGTTTGTGCTTTAGGATTCGTGAACAAAAGCTTGCTTCAAGAATCTTTTAGACTCTTATTCTCTTTAGCAAGTTGATTAATTCTTGTTTCATAATCATCTACAAACATCTATAAGGTCAAGTCTGAAGAATCTTTCAACCTCTTATTCTCTTCATATACACTCTAAAACTTTATCTCAAAATTTTCTTTTTAAAAATGTACAACAGTCTTTAGATTATCTATAAGCTCATCAATGTGTGCTTCTAACTTAAATAACAAACAAAACCAATAAATACCATTAAAAAGTTATATCATTGTATCATATAATTTGCAAGAGCCTCAACGAAAATTGACAAACTTATAAGTTTATTCACATTTGGAGTTTGCATATCTCTGGTGTATATACATTTGCTCTTCAGTATGAGCCAAAAGTTTTTATGTATCAGCTTGATGCTCTGGTGCTAAACGATAAGTCATAATCTCGTGTGCATCGGGTACTATATCAAAAGTTATTTGGGTAGATGAACGACATGATTAGATAATAAATTAACCAATTAACTCAAACAATTAATTATGTAACAAATGTAAAAATAATATTGCATATGTATTCGTCTGTTTTGTATGTTTCTGGAATGACATTATTCTTCTTATTTTAACTTTGCACTATCGAAATAGGCGATAGTATACACCCTCTATCCCTTCACCTCTTATGCTCTTTATATAATATATAATACTCATATAACCATATATGTAAAATATATAATATTATATAAAATTAAAAATTTATAATAATATTGAGATATATAATAAGTTGGAGAAAACTTACACTAAATCCATTGGGCTTTCCTTTTGTTATATACCTTGTTATGTCCTCGATCATATAATGGTAGATAGCTTCAACACAATTATATTGATCTAACTTAGTTAAGTTTTCAACACATATAAATAGTGAATCTTTTAAGTTATTACTCGTCTGCTAAATAGAAATGTACTAAATATATACAAAAACCGAGTTTTATTATTTTGTCTTCAACATAATTATTATTTTCTTTTTCCAACTCAATAACTCTTCTCAATTGCAATAAAACACAGGTTATTGGCTTGCATGAAATTCCTCAATGTATAAGCAAGACTTACTAAATATATCAAAATCTATCAATTCCCCTTCTATTGGTAGGCCTAGGATGATTGAAAGATCTTGTATAGTGAAATCAACAAAATTATTATTTACATTAAATCCCTTCTTGTCTTTGTCCCATATTGATAACAAATACCAAGTGAATTCAGCTATTCAGCTGGCTCTTATAACAAATGACCAAACTGAGTGCTCGAAATTAGTTTATTTATCCAACTCTTTGTGGCAATGCAGATAAAAAATTATGTAAACGGTGCATTAAACACCTCATGCGACGATGTCTGGGTGCTTCCTTCTTCCGTATCTTTGCACTCCCTTCTGTTAAATTTTTTAAGTTTCACATTGAATATATTTGTGTTACCACTTGCAGCACTTAGAACTGTCATTGTAACTCGTGCTTGGATTGCTCATATTCCCGAAAATATCTAAAAATAATAAAAAAATATACTAAAAAGTATATTATATTAAGTTCTATATTACACGTATCCACGATGCATTAGAGTGTATCCACGATGAAATTATGTTATATAAAGCCTAAATTATATGTATCCACGATGCATGACAATCTATCCACGATGAAAGTAAGATTGATAAATCCTAACTTAAGTTGTATCAAATCGAAATAACATACTATCCACGATGAAATTAATATGTATACCACGATGAAATTAATATGTATAAACACTAACTTAAGTTGTATTAAGCCTAAATTATATAAATCCATGATACATGACAGTCTATCCATGATGGAAAGAAGATGTATAAACCTTAACTTAAGTTGTATCCATGACACATGATAGTCTATTCACAATAAAAGTAAGATGTATAAACCCTAACTTAAGTCGCATCAAGTCTATATTTACGATGCATGATAGTCTATTCACGATGAAAGTAAGATGTATAAACCTAACTTAAGTTGTATCAAGTCTAAATTACATGTATTCACGATGCATGATAGTCTATTCACGATGAAAGTAAGATGTATAAACCTAACTTAAGTTGTATCAAGTCTAAATTACATGTATCATGATATATAATAGTCTATCCACAATAAAAGTAAGTTGTATAAACCTTTACTTTAACTTGTATCAAACCTAAATTACATGTATCCACGATGTATTACAGTTATCCATGATGGAAATAAGATGTATAAACCCTAACTTAAGTTGTATCAAGTCTAAATCACATGTATCCACGATCATTGATAGTCTATCTACGTTGGAAATAAGATGTATAAACCCTAACTTAAGTTATATCAAGCCTAAATTACATGTATCCATAATGCATAACAGTCTATCCACGATGAAAATAATATCTATAAACCCTAACTTAAGCTGTATCAAGCCTAAATTACAGGTATCCACGATTATTGACAGTCTATCTATAATAAAAATTAGATATATAAACCCTAACTTAAGTTATATCAAGCATAAATTATATGTGTCCACGAGCATTGCAACATATATCCACTATCATTTCAAATGTGTATCTACGATTATTTTAACTTTTATCTATGATGAAAATGACTTGACTTACCAAAATGTTACTGATGTTGAGCACTGATGTTAGGGTCTCCTGATGTGACTTCTTTGTCTAAGTGATCGAGAGTCTACTTATTATTGCTTGTGCATGATCTCGGAGAAGAAAATGCAGCAATCATTAAAGTTCGATAACTAGAAAAACAAAGTGTGTATAGGAAATATTAAATAAATAATATATCACATGCTTCAACAGGACGGGATTAGCTGTGAGAGAGACCAACGACAGCCTTCAACCGAGAGGAATGAGATTTTAGGTGAGTAGGAGAAAGAGGGATTCATACCAGAGAGGTAATCGAGTTAGGATTAAGATTTTCGTCGAGAACTAGAGAAGAAAGGAGAGATGATGGGGGTTTAGCTGTCCATGAGAAGTAGATGAGAAGCATGTGGTATTTTCACACAAGGGAGAGATCAGAGCTTACTGCTAGAGTTTCCGGCAAGAGTTTAGAGGTGATAAAAAAATTGCTCAGGGGAGATGTGAGTGAGAGTAGCGAGCAGGGTGAGTGAGAGAAAAAGCATGTGTGCCTATGCATACCTTAATCGTTAACCCTGGTTAGGAGAAAGCCTTGGTCACAACATCGTTAGCACATTTAGACGTGCTTTAGAGAAAAAAGAAAAAGAAATCCTAGCGGGGTCCATACCTAGGAATTTTTTTTTCTAAATTCGAAGGGAATGCCAAATCGGAATGTGAATCTTTTAATTTTTGCCTATAGGTCTATTTTCCGCTATGCTTTAACCCATTTATGAATGCCTCAAGTGCGTGGAGTTACTTGGGTGAACGATTATGTCCTCCCATGCTTCAAGCTTTATTAGCGAGCTATTTAGCTTAATGAGAACCTTTTTGGTCTAATCATAGGATTTTAGTTGCCGCTCTTACTCTCTTTGAGGAAAAAAAAAATTAGGCACCTAGCGATCATCGGCAGGGTAGCTAAATGGGAAAAAAGTTTTAAGCGCCCGGGGCGATTAAGTGGGAAAAATGGGGTGCCTTATTTTTTCTTAAAAAATATTTTCTTTTTATTTTTTTTAGAAATGATGTATATTTTATAAACTTTCTAATGTCCTTATTTTTTTCCAAAAAATATTTTTTTTTAGAAATGATGTATACCTTATAAACTTTCCAATGGTACTAATATTGTAGTATTTTAGATTACGTATACGTATAAAATACTTTAATCAATATCACATATAAGACAAAATATACTATTCACTTTATAAAAAAAATTAATATTGGTTAGCGTATTTTATACGTATACATAATCTAAAATATCCCAATATTGATACCATTAAAAAATTTACAAAATATACATCATTTTTAAAAAAAAAATAATTTTTTTTTTTTTAAAAAAAAAAAATAAGGCACCCCATTTTTTCCCACTTAAGTGCCCCTGGACGCTTAAAACTTTTTTCCAGCTAAATGCATCTCATGAATCAAAAAATAGAAAGACAACTTGATGCTCCATTTTAATAATCTATTTGAGAAAAAATAGGTCTTAATGGAAAGGTTTTGTTGACGGTACGTTCTACGGGTCCCTGCACATTCACCTTAACCAAGGTTAAAGTTTTCTTTCCCTCTTCTTTGCCCTCCATTGCTGAGCCCATTCGTTCGCGCTCGAATGCTGATTAGCTTCGCTTCATTTTGGAAAATGCTGGCTGTCATCTCGTTGTTTGTCGACTCTCATCTCATCTTTCCTCTTCCCTTGTGCTGCTACCTTCTTCATCTTTGCCCGACACGCTTAAAACCCTTTGTTGAACCTGCATATTGTTATTTATGGTTTTATAGTATGGTTATATTGGTTGTTATCATCTTGTTATATGCAATTTTTAAGGGTGTCATGAGTAGCCAATTGTTAGCTAATTTTGTATTTATTTTTAACAATGAATTGTTTTCAGGTTTGACTAGATGAGGGTTGAAGGGTGCCGAAATGAAGTGGAGCTATTCGGCATTTGGGCTATATGCACGGGCTCAGCAATGGAGGGGGAAGAAGAGGAAAAGAAATGGGACGCACGATTGCATGAGGGTTCAGAGGGTTTTTAAGAGTGAAAAGAAAACCTTAACCTTCCTTCGTTAAGGTGAACGACACAAACCCTAGAGGATGGAATCATGGAACATTAACGGAACTTCTCCATTAAGGCCTGCTTTTTGCCAAATGGGTCATTGAAATGGAGCATCAGGATTCATGTTGTTTGGCTGCTTTTTTATTCATGAGATGCATCTGCTGATGATTGCTAGGTGAGGTCTGCACCAATGAAATTTCTTCAAGAGCGAGTTCATGGTACGTAAAATTGAAATGTTATTATGCTCTTTTGAGATTTTTATTTGAATTCTAGTTGATTCTCAGTTATGTGTTCTCATATAGTGAATATGCTCTCCTGTTACCAAGGTTTCCAATGCATATTCTTAGTCTCATTTGCATTTTATAAATCCAATAGACTTTCAGCATTTTTGAACTATGTGGTTTTAAAGGAGATAAAGTAGGCATTTTTTATAATTAATATATTGCTTTATGTTACGTCCGCGCCGAATGCGGACAAATGAAAGAAAAAGTTTGAATTAAAATAATATTAAGTTGGTATGTTGATGGGACGTCACCTAGCGTTGGTGGTCGTGCCCATCCTTTTTCCACGTCCCATTGTTGACCCATGAGGCGGAAGCTTCTTTCTCCACTCATTCATTCGCCGAACGAACGTTTGTGCCGTTCCTTCTTCTCGTTCACGCCTTCCTCTCGTTCGGTGTGCTCAGACGAGCTTCGGCGCCCGTTTCTCATTCCTCACCAGCGTCCACCACCGGTCGGTCTGCTCCGACGAACTCTAGCTCCCAGCGATTTCTTTCCGTTTCGGTTCCGGCAAGATCCGATTTGCTGCCTGCGATCACTTCCCGGCGTCGCCCCTTCTTCCCACGCGAACTTCCTTCCGGCGACGCTGTTTCGTCTCCGGCGTCCCCAGCGATCACTCCCACCAGTCTCGGCGGACGTTTCCGCCACCAGCCGACGCCTCCCTTGTTGGGGTATGCCCTTAAGGCTAATGTTTGAGGCCTATGGGAATGTATCAGTATCATGTAATAAACTGTTATGTTTAAAGGCATGGTTGTTATTCAGTTAGCTACATTGTCTGCTGCTATATATGTTCTTCTGAATAATGTCTCAAAAGCTGTTCAGCTAGGCTGATATGCTATTATGTCCTTAGTCGATGTATCTTGGTGAACATGAGACAACCTTGATATGGATAAGACTAATATGTAGTCTAATCTTATAGGATGCTTCGAGCATGGAATAAGATGTAGACTCATGGGTACATTGGATGTACTGGACAGACCCTACTAGGATGTTCAATTGTTTGTCGCAATATGAATATTCCTTGATTGCAACAAGTGGCACATTTCCTCTGACTTGAGATCACTTGTGTTTCTAAATGATGATTGTCATTGTTTTGAGGTAGTTCAATATCATTTGAAACATAATGATTATAGACTATCTTGGATGATGAGCTTGAGTCAGGTTAGGGCACTAGTGATAGACATAGGATTGCCGTCTCCTTGTTTAAGGAGTGTGATGTTCTAAAGGGGCCCCCTGGATGAGATGATTGAGAGAGTGTATGGCCATACCCAGGTGACAGTGTTCATCTGATCTAATCATGCTCATCATATTGGAGTTACGAGCTTGACAGGCTTGTCCAATAAGAACATCCAGTGGCAAAGGAAATATGCATGCCTTGTGAAATGATTCACACTTGTGCTGTGGTTTGGGTGTAGTCTTGGAAGACTCTTTCCTCTATATCGGGAGACAGTGATGTGTTGCTAGATACCCCTCACTGATCGTGATAATGAGAATTATCGTTACCGACATTTAAAGGAAACCCTCAGGGTCGCACAATTTGATGATATGGCTTACTTAAGTCAGATCGTGTGGACTGAATTGTTCAGGTTCAGTTTAAAGGGATTTAATCTCTGATTGTGAGTGAGATCTGGTCTGATCATGTTTGATTGATTAGAGCTTGAGATCGGTAAGCTTCGATCGAGAGAATAGATGCCAGATCGGTCAGATCAGGAGCATCAAGGAGATCGACGGTTAGATCGGGAACCTTAGGGTTTATTTAAGATCTAGACCATAATACTTGGATTTATTGGTCTTGGACCAAACCGAAATGAACCGCTCATGGAATGAGCGCATGGTTCAAGGCTTGGCGACAAGTTCACTTGGCGTGAACATATGGGGCGGTGAGTGGTTACTATTTTTAGTAACCATGATCTCCACTTGGTGGGGGGGCTCTCGTCCGATTAGAGTAATCTCTATTCTTGCCACTTGAACTGATTTTTCCTCTCGACTCTCGTGGTGTGTGGCGACGCTTGAAGGTTGAGGAGGATTCGGCCAAGAGAAAAGATCTCCATCCCTTTCTCATTCGATCAAGGATTCTTTGAACCCTTGCTAGCACAAGGAGCAACAAAGAGTTTGCCTTCATCCTCTTGTGTGCGAGACTTTGGAGAAGTGGCACTTGCGACTTTAGCTTCCAAGGCGACATCTACTCCATGGCGATGGTATGATCGTTTTGCATCATCTTGAATAGCTTTTCATTAAGTTGATCTTTTAACATGCAAGTCGATCCTATAAACCCTAGTTTCCGCAAGTCAAAATTTTATGCGCCATCACTTTAGGGTTTTTGCTCCCTCAAGAAGGGGACCCCCCTAATCTAAGGGGCACTTTCATCCCTGGCCGTCTTCGTCTCCGGCGCCAGCGAGATCGCGAACGCCGCCGCCGACCGGTTCTTCTTAGATCTCCGGCGATTCCGACCTCCGTTCGCAACGCCGACCGTACGACCGGAACCCCCTCGCCATCAGCTTTCTTTCCCCTCTGTTTCCGGCGAGATTTGTACTCCGACGACACTGTTCCGGTGGTGAACAGTAACTCCGGTGAACTTTCCGGTGAACCTCGAAGTGCGTGCCGATGACTCGTATTACGCGCGCGTGGTTGGTTCTCGCGTATTCCGACTTCCGTGGTGTTTATTGCGTTCGCACGTAGCTGCGAACTAGGTTAGTACCCGAACCCTCTCCGTACGTATACAAACGCCTGTGATCAATCCTGGATTGTACATCTACCGAACTTGATTAAGAACATAATCTGATCTGTGTAATCTAATGAAACCGGTTTAGCATGATTAGTGATAATTATGATTAAAATGGATTAAGTGGAACACTGTAGCTTATACGATGCTTTAACTTGTTAGGACCTGTTACCTGATCTCGTGCTTATTGGATTGGATCTGTTCTGTTCATCTACTGTTGAGGTAGGGATTCTACCTCCGTCCTTTGTTACGGTGCCAACCGCATGTGTAGTTAGCGGCACCTTCCTTATTGCTTATCCTTACTGTTGATTACCGTTCTAATTTCCGTTCTGCTCTGTGTACGTTTCTGTTGACATAAACCCTTGCATGAAACATGGTATGAGTATTTTCGGTTCTTGCATGTTTATTTGTAGTTGGTAGGTGGTATGAGTCTGTACATGTATAGTGAGGACTGAATGTCTAGCGATAGACATGTCAGTATACCTCAGATACTGCCTGTGAGATTTCTGTCGAGACTGTATGATCGTCTCTGACCGAGAGAGTCCCACGTTATGGGCTTGAGGTCTGTTATCAACCCAATGAGGGGTTGTACTGAGTGTAGGACGCTACACTAGCGGGCTGTCGACGGACAGTCGTCTCTACTGTTCGGGGAGCCATCAGTAGGGACCACTCTATTTTATAGAGTTGCGGGTCGTGGACCACTGCTGTACCAGCTCCCAGATTTTTACCTGTGTTTGAGGATTCACATATATATATATTGATATATTGAGATTTGACTATACTCTATATGGTCATATAGAGTCTCGGTTGTCTTCTGGTAATCCCTGTATCTGATCATGCACCATATTATTGTGCTATCCCTACTTAGCCTCCGGCTAACCCCCTTCGGTTTGCCCCCAGGTTCAGGCGCGGCTCCATCTGGAGCAGAGTAGATAGATAGTAGTTGACCACCAGTCTGGGTGGGCTGTGTTGCATTCTGGTCTGTTGTTATGTTTATGTTATATTGTTGGACTCTGTTGACCGCTGCGCCGGTCAGGTTATCTGTTGTTGTCGACCGCTGCGCCGGTCCTGTTATTGTTATTTCTGTTGACCGCTGCGCCGGTCTATATTTCGTATCTGTCAGTATTGTATTATGGATATTTTATGGCCAGGTTGGCCTCTTGTTAGACTATTTTATTCAGTCTGTACCTTTCGGTTGTCAGTTTGATTTGACAGGTACAGTGTTGTGCATCCCGAGGTCCGGGATTCCCGGCGTGGGGTCCGGGTGGATTTTCGGGGTGTAACACTTTACTTGTTGTCAGGAATTCCTTTACTCATTACATGGTAGAAAGAGAGGGCTCTCTTGTGTTTCTTGTCACAATTATGAAACTAAAAGCGGGTATAAGTTTAATATACAGGGGTAAAATAGTAAAATATATTTACAGCTAATTATAACAAAACTAATATTTACAAATCTATTATTTACATGTCTACCACTAACATCCCCCTTCAAATTGATGCGGCATGATTAATAAGCATCAATTTGTTAACTAAGAACTGATGACAAGGCTTGGGAAGAGCTTTAGTAAAGATATCAGTAATTTGAAATTCTGTGGTAATGTGTGGAAGAGTAAGAAGATGAGAATTGTAAGCTTCACGGATATAGTGACAATCAACTTCAATGTGTTTTGTACGCTCATGATATACGAGATTTACAGCAATTTGAATGACACTAGTATTATCAGCATGCAAAGAGGTAGGCTCGAGTTGAGGAAACCCAAGCTCCCCTAACAATCTACGTAGCCAAATAATCTCAGAACAAGCAGAAGACATCGCTCTATATTCCGACTCGGTAGAGGACTTCGACACCCGATTTTGCTTCTTACTTTTCTAAGAAATAAAAGAATTACCTAGAAACATACACCAACCAGTAACAGAATGTCGTGTGTCAGAACAACCGGCCCAATTAGCATCACTATAAGCGACCAAGCGAAGCGAAGAGTTAGCTGGAAAATGAAGACTCGTGGTATAAGTCCCTTTTAAGTAACGCAGAATACGACGAACCACAGCTAAATGGATATGTGTAGGGGCCTGCATGAATTGACTCACTTGTTGGACAGCAAAAGAAATATCTGGCCGAGTGATAGTAAGATAATTCAGGCTCCCTACAAGTTGTCAATATAAAGAAGGATCAGAAAGAAACGTCTCATCATTCTGACAATATTTAACATTCACCTCTAATGGAGTATCCACTGATCGACCCTCTGGAAGACCAGCAAGAGTGAGTAAGTCCTCAATATATTTATATTGATGTAGAAAAATGTCATTTGAGGTACGAGAAACTTTGAGACCCAAAAAATAGTTCAGAGATCCCAAATCCTTCATATGAAAACATTGCTGAAGATGATCTTGAAGTTTTGATATTAAGGATAAGTCAGATCCAGTGATAACAATACCATCAACATATACCAAAAGAAGAACAATACCAATAGAAGTCTTGCAAAGAAATAAAGATGAATCATATTGACTTTGAGTAAATGAGAAGTCAAGAAGAGTGGATCGAAACTTATCAAACCATGCACGAGGCACTTGTTTTAATCCATAGAGAGATCGTTTCAGCTTACAGACATCAGAAGAAGAAGTAGAAAATAGTCCTGAGGGAGGAGTCATATATATCTCTTCCTTTAAATCACCATGTAAGAATGCATTTTTAACATCCATCTAATGTAAAGGCCACCCTTGAGATCTAGCAATAGTAAGTACAAGACGAACAATTGTCATTTTAGCAACAGAGGCAAAAGTCTCCTCATAATTAATACCATTTTCCTGCCTATTACCAAGAGCCACCAATCGAGCTTTATACTGATCAAGAGAACCATCTGCCTTCAACTTAATAGAATATATCCACTTACAGCCAATCGGTTTAACATCACTTGGATAAGAAACAATGTCTCACATATGATTCTCCTGAAGAGCTTGAAGTTCCTCACGCATAACATTTACCCAATATGCTTGTGTAGAGGCCTGAGAATAAGTGGTGGGTAAGACTATATTAGATAAAGTAACTGAAAAACCATACCTATTAGGAGGCTTAATAGTGTGAGATGAACGCCTAGGATGCACTATATCAGGCTCAGCATTAACTTGAATCTCTAGATCATTTTCAAGACTAGTATGAGGAGATACAGTTCGTCGTCGCTGATAGACCATACCAGGTATAAACCGCCCAGTAAACTGTGATGTTTCCTCAAAATTAGGAAGAAGAATCAGTGAAGTAGAGAAAACTTGCTGTTGAAAATAATATTCTTCCTAAAAAAAATAACATTCCTAAAGATACGCATTCGATTAATAGTAGGATCATAACAGACATAGCCTTTTTGATTGGAACAATAGCCCATAAATGCACATCGAACAGATTGAGCAGCAAGTTTGTGTCGTTCATGAAGAGGTAAATGAACAAAACTAACATATCCAAATGTGTGAAGCATATTATAATCAAGATATGTGCCAAAAAGATGATAGAAAGGAGAATCAAATCCCAAGTGCTGAGATGGTAAACGATTAATCAAGTACACAGCAGTAGTCAACGCTTCAACCCAAAATTTGGATGGTACGGAGGACTGTAAGAGTAGAGTACGAACCATGTCTAACAAATGACGATTTTTACGTTCAGCCATCTCATTCCGCTGAGGAGTATAAGAGCATGATCTCTGTGAGATAATACCTTTTTCTTGCAAATAAGTCTGAAATTCACGCGACATGTATTCACCATCATCATCAGTGCGCAAATTCTTAATGTGCATAGAAAACTGATTCTCAATAAGAGCTACAAAGTTTTGAAATATCCGGAAGACCTCAGATTTAGTGTGCAGAAAATATATCCAAGTGAATCGACTATAATCATCAATAAATGTTACAAAATAACGATGATGACTATGAGAGACAACAGGAGTAATACCCCAAACATCACTATGTATAACTTCAAAGCATGCATTTGTGTGACAACCAAAATTAGGAAAAGACAAACTTTTACTCTTTCCAAGTTTACATGTAGCACAATTAAAAGTCAAAGCAGAATTCAAATTATTGCCAACAAAACCACGTTGTATTAGATTAGACAAAATTATATAATTCGAATGGCCTAAACGTTTATGCCAAAGTTCAACTTGATTATTACTGATAACAGAAGATAAGGCTAAGGATCTCGGAATAGAAAAATGCAATGGAAACAATCTGCCCACTCTAGGCCCCTTCGCGATCACCTTCCCCGAGACCTGATCCTGTACAACACAGCAAGCACGAGAAAAATGAACATTACAGTGATTCTCCACAAGCTGACCAACAGATATCAAATTAGTTGATAAGTTTGGAGCAACAAAAACATCGCTAAAAGTATGACCAATGTCACCAACAGCAGTAATCGGAAAGCTACTACCATTTGCTATTTGAATATGTTATCGACCAGTATAAGGATGTAAATTTTATAAGAAATCCGGAAAGCCAGTCATATGATTAGATGCACCAGAATCAACAAACCAAGTGGATGAAGTTTGCTTACCACGACCTTGAAGACCAAGAGCAGAGAAAGCAGAAAGAATCATCTGCTGAACCATCTCAGGAGTCATAACCACTTAATTTTGACCAGTAGCCATGGGAGTAGCCTCAGAAATAGTCGCAGAACTAGTAGAATCCGGTATAGTAGTGAGCACTGCCTTGTATGCCTTTGCCCTTCTGTTTTCTGGACGTGTTGGGCAATCCTTGATAATATGTCCTTTTGTTTACAATAATTACAAAATTTATTGCTACAATTTCTAGCTATATGACCGAACACCTTACAACTATAACATTGCATCTGTCCTTTGCCCCGATTTTTACCTTGTGCTGCATAAGCCACATTGACAACCTCTGAGGTCCCATAAGTCTCACCAATAATGGATTGAGTAGCCAAACGTTGCTCTTCACGTAGAAGTTCACCAAGACAAATGTCTAAAGACGGAATAGGATATCTATTAAGTAATCCACCTCGAGCAACCTCAAATTCAGGTCTCAATTTTATTAAAAATTGATCGTGCATACTGACTTCATGAACTTGTTGTAGACTTGCCAATGCTTCTTTAGGAACACTAGAATAAATAATACCAGTATATTCACTCCATAGATTCATAAAGCCTGAATAAAATTCTTGAATAGACATATTACCATGAGTGAATTTACTAATTTTAAGTTCCAACTGAAATCACCTTGCTGTATTGTCCTGATGATATATGCGTTTCAAATAAACTCACATCTCTTTGGCAGTACTAAAGGAGCGTAAATTATTCACCATATGAGGTTCAATAGATGCTAGGATCCAAGAGATAATCCTAGCATCATTTAATTCCCATGTGCTATCATTTTTAGAAAAAGAGGATGATCCATCTATATGACCCCATATTCCCTTTTCTTTTAAAAACATCCTAAATTGAAATTTCCATGTAGAATAATTTTTACCTGTAAATCTCATAGATAAAATTTCTGTAGATATTTTGCCAAAAGAATTCTCCATAGATATAAAAAGTTAAGCAACTAAACAATTAAAGATATGGAAATACTCACTGCCTTAATTCACACATGAGACACGTCGAAAATAAATCTTGCCTCGAAATTGCTGCCAATTTTCGCTTTTCACTGTTAAAGATACGTTCACCAAAGTCCAAAGTCAATTTCTGCCACACGTCACAAGCGAAATCACCGAAATCCACTGAAATCCGAAATCTTCACGCCAAAAATCAAGATGCCTAATGTCTCAGCCGCTGAAATCCCAGTCGCCGCTGAAATTTCAGGAGAAAGCCAAGCCGCCGAAAACGCCAAAATTGAGAACTTGCTCACTGCAGCCGCTCGCACAGAAAACTCATCGTCGAACTCACCGAATTGCACTCGCCAGAGAGAAGCTGAGGTCGGTGCGCTCCAAAAATCACTAAAAATCTCAATCCGCGACTTGCTGAAAAGAAATTTCGCTCCACTGACACCAAAAATTGATGCCTCCAAAATTCTACTCGCTGCCGGTGGAATTTCTTGCTGCAATTGAAGTGATGCAGAACTTCGCTGAAGTCCACGAATCTGCCGAAGATAAATCGCTGCCACCAAAGAATCAGATGAATCAGACACCAAAATTCAGATGTCGAGTCCACGAATCCTGATTTCCGCCTACTCCACGCCTGCAGGTGAAATTTGATCACGCTGCTGAAAAACATCGACGCCAATAACTCCAGAAAACAATGTCAAAAAAGAACACCGAAATCCGCCGAACGCCAGAAGCGTAAATTAACGCTGGAAGCATAAATTTCGCCCAAAATCTCTATCCGCCAAAATCACTAAACGTCAAAATCTCTCAGGCGACGCCAAAATTCGCTGCTGCCAAAAAATCGACAAATTCTGCCGAAGCCTTGCAGAAGAGAAATTCCTCTGAACACTGTTGTCGCTAACAGCCGCCTGCTGTCACTTGCCTCCTTGCCGAAGAGAAATTCCACCGAAGCCTCACCGAAGAGATGTCGCCGTCAAGACAATCACGAAATCACCAAAGTCGCTCGTCGCAACTGAATTCTAAAATTCCATAAATAACAATTGATTGCCAAAAATTAATTGCAACCTAGCTGAGATACCGTATTACAATTATAAAACTGAAAGTCTGCCTTTCTCAGTAATTTTTCTTTTAATTTATAAAAAATTCTAAACGGATATAAGTTTAATATATAGAGGTAAAATAGTAAAATATATTTACAACTAATTATAACAAAACTAATATTTACAAATCTATTATTTACATGTCTATCACTAACATTTCTATGGACAATTTATTCTCTTAATTGGTTTTGATTATCACCCCAAGGTATGTGTTAGAGCTTGTTCAAACCCGACAATACTTGTTCAAACCCAAATTGGTCTTGTCAGGCCGGTCCACGCTAATTCTTAGTCTCATTTGCATTTTATAATCCCTTGGACTTTCAACATTTTTGAACTGTGTGTGGTTTTAAAGGAGATAAAGTAGGCATTTTTTAGTATTAATAAATCGCTTTACTTGTTGTCAGGCATTCCTTTACTCATTACATGGTGGAAAGAGAGGGGCTCTGTTGTTTTTCTATCGGCAATTCGTTCTCGTAATTGAAAGGTTAACTATAGCTTCAATATCATCTTGAATCTTGTTCATTTAAAGTTTGAATCTTGTTAATTTTAATTTTGTTGTTGCATAAGCACTTTTTATTAAGGCAATTTATAGCTGCCTATTTGCTTTCCTTTGGTTCTCATGGTATCAAGATCTGGTTCTTGGTTGCTTCAATTCTTTCCATTATTGTAGTCAATAATGTTATCTTTTTTTCTCACATAATGGATAACATATGATCTAGGATGTTATTGTATATTCAAAATCATTTAAGATATGAGTCTTAAATTTCACATAGAACAGAGCCCAGTTTTCAATGATGGGCATATATGAAACTAGTTTGATTTGATTGTTTGGCCATGTATTGTTCTCAATGTTACTATCTATATTTACACCCAACATGCTAACGTAGTTCTCATTGATAAGAATTTAAAATTTATTCATCATTGGCACAAAGATAAATATGTTCAACTACATCCTGGATCAATACATGTTGCAGTGCGGGTGGTGATGTTGGTTGCTGTTGGAGGGCCTAAAATTTATTCATCATTGGCACAAAAATTTATTCATCATTTACACCCTAGGAACTAGCACGCATCTCAAAGCCCAAAAACCCTGTTACCCAACCAGTTATCTCATCGTTGCCCTAACCTTGGTTAGTACTTTTCCCCTTTCCCTCTCCCGGTAAGCCCGAGAAAAACCTTGGCATATGGTTTTCCGTTGCCCTCTTTCTCTCTCGTTGCCCTCATTGCCTCCGGTGCTTTCTCTTGTAATCCTGTTACCCTCGCCGATTTTCTAGTAAAGAAAAAGAAGCTCGTTTTTATCTCCATTGTTGTAGTGGTAATCTCATCTCTTCGCCAGCCATCAGATTTAAGTTGCCCACCCCTAACCTTAACGCAAAACTCTATAGCAGGTAAGAAACAACTACCCTTTTGATATTCAGTGATTTACTACATTTGATTATGAAGTTTAACCATGTGTTTACTTCTTCTCTAGTGAGCTCATATTCTAGCCAACGTCCGACAACCTAGTTCGACTGCATCACAAAAAATATTGCCTTCTTTTTTCTGGTATAACTTAAACCTCGCAATATAACTTATGTGTATATTTTTCTATATATTTTGTTGATATTGATGATTATCATAGATGAAGGAGTAGATTTTTGTAGATAGCTTATGAATCGTAGATATGAAGTTAGGGTTGAGAATCATAGGTTTGGACTAGGGGATTGCAGATATGAGCTTAGGGAGCATAGACATAGAATTGAGGATCGTAGATTTAGATATAAAAATAGTAGATATGGGATGAGGGATTGTAGATATAGAAATATAGATGGTAGACATGGGCTTGAAAGATAGTAGACATATTGTTGAAGATAGTAGATATGGGCTTGAGAGATCGTAGACATAGAGTTGGAGATAGTAGATATGGGCTAAGAGATTGTAGATATGAAGTTGATGATGATAGATATGGGCTAAGAGATCGTAGATATAGAGATAGAGATCGTATATATGGAGTTGGAGATCATAGATATAGAGATCGAAATCATAGATATGGAGATTGAGATCATAGATATAGAGAATGAAATCATATATAGACTTAAGGATCGTATATATAGTGATGGAGATCGTAGATAAGGGGATAGAGATTGTAGATATAAAGATAGGGATGTAGATAGAGATAATGATTGTAAATATGGAGCTCGTGATTATAGATATGGAGTTGGGGATGATATATATGGGTTGAGGGATTATAGATATGGAGTTGAGGATCATAGATATAGAGATATGGATTATAGATATGGAATTAGAGATCGTAGATATAGAGATAGAGATAGAGATCTTAGATATGGGCTAAGGGATTATAGATATGGAGTTGATGATCGTAAATGTACAGGTAAGAGTCGTAGATAAAGGCTGAGGGATCGTAAGTATGGAGTTGAGGATCATAGATATGAAGTTTGGGATCATTTATATAGAGATAGAGATCGTAAATATTGGATGAGGGATCGTAGATAGGGCTGTCCAAAGTCCAATTCAACTCGGAAAATCGAACCGATGAATTGTTCGGTTCGGTCCGGTTTTTATACAATGGTTCGAGTTTGGTTCGGTTTTGTGATAAGTAAAATAATATCGGTTCGGTTTCGATTTTTGGTTTGAAAAAAGCAAAAAAATCGAACCGAACCGAATAAACGGTTCGGCCCAAATTTATATATTTTAGTTTAGGGGTGTCGAATTGGTTCAACCTGAACCGAAATTTTTTTCCTGATTTTTCCTAACCCGAAACCGAACCGAAATATTCTATAATCGAAATAAACCGAACCGAAAAATATCGGTTCGGTTCGGTTTAAACTGATAAAAACCAAAATTTTTATCTTTTCCTTTTCTATCTATTCATTCATATGCAATTGCAACTCATGTCCAGAACATTATTGTGGGGTCAAAAAGTGTTACATTGAAATGTAATAGGACTTTTATTAAATTCACCTTAAATTAATAAGGCTTTTTGTTTAATGGGTTCTGGCTTCCAATGTGCGCAAGCACTCATTGTTAATTACCCTTAAAATCAGGGAACCTTTGATTAAGAGATCTATATAAATAAACAACATTTCACAAATCGGAGGAAAAATGATTTATAAATGTCATATCAATACATGACTCATGAACAACTTAGAAATTGAAGCAATCTTCATTAATCAAAGAAATACTTGTCGGTGGATGTCCGATTTTCCATAAACATGCAGGTAGGTATTTAAATATTCAACCTTGATGACATATTTGGGATTCGGCATGTACCCAGCTTTGATGGCTTTGTGAGTGTTTGAACTTGAGGTACTCGGCCTTGGTGGCTTGTGAGTCTTTGAATTTGATTTGGTACTCGGTCTTGATGATTTATGAGTATTTGGATTTGAAATGTACTCGGTCTTGATGGCTTATGAGTATTTAGACATGTGCTCGGCCTTAGTGGCTTATGAGCATTCATATGTGCTCGGCCTTGATGGCTTATGAGCATTTGAACTTGGAAAGTACTCAGCCTTGGTGGCTTGTGAGTCTTTGAATTTGATTTGCGCTCGGCCTTAGCGGCTTGTGAGCATAAAATATCCGGCCTTGACGGCTTATTGGATATTTAATTTAGAAAATATCCAGCTTTAATGGCTTATTGGATATTTAATTTGGGAAATATCTGGCCTTGACGGCTTAGTGGATATTTTGAAACTTCAGCCTTAACAAGCATAACATCGTATTGAGGAGCTACGCCCCAACGTTAAACGTCGACGTATGCATCTCCCAAACAACACTTTGTTGTAACGTATTAAGGCTTACTAATATTTTTGGGCTTGGTAGTTTAAGATTTATTTTATAAAATTTATTAAAATTCTTGTTTATTTGTGGCGAAGTCATCAATGCCACAGATCCAGCTATTTTATTTCTCTTCACCTAGGTCAAAGAGTAACTATGCTGATCAAACGAGTTCTGTGAGCATCTTTCCATGCCATTACTAGAGAATCGGTGTGTCGATCAAGCCCAACGATTAATGTAAAAAGACCAGAGGAGCTGGACACCACCGTTTCATTATTTATTTATTTATTATTATTATTTTATTTTTTATTTATTTTATTTTTTATTTACTTTCACACGAAAGAGTAAAGTTACTCTTTCGCTGCTCACTGTATTCCATCTCGCTCTCCTCAGAAGGCTCTGACGAGATGGCGACGCTGCCGCTTCTGGTGAAGAGAGCTCCGGTGAGAGAGTTGGTGAGAAAGGGGGAAAAGCTCCGGTTAGAAATCAGCCCTTGCTGCTCTCGCTCCGGGTGGAGCCTGACGAGAATGTCGACGAGTTCGATTCAAGCAGGGGAGGTGGCGATCTTTGTCGGGAGGCGACGGGGTTCGTCGGGAGATCACAATGCCGCTGAGCTTTCCATGGAGGAAGCTTTAACTGCTTGCCGGAGGAGACGGGAAGGCAACACATTCTGATGGGGTCGTGGCGCTGCTGAGTTTGCAGGCAAGGAGAAGCAATGGAGCCGCCGTGCTTCTGGCGATGTGACTCCAAGCTATTGAATTTGCAGTGGCATCGCCGAGCTTCCTCTGGACGAACCGAAGCGACGACGGGGTTCTGAGATGGTTGCTACATCTTGGTCGCCAGACTTCTCTATTCCACTGCTCGCTGAGGTGCGATAGACTTCAGGCGGCTGCAAGTTGATTTTGTTGGAGTTAAGGGGGGTTCAAATTCCAGGGGAACCAGAGGGGTCGAAAGTGGTGTCTACTCAGCTTCCGATGAATGGTAGCGCCTCCGGTAGTCCTCAACATTGGCATCAGAGAGTGGAGTTAATCAAGTTGATTTTGTCAGATTAAAGCTTCAATCAGCGCGCAGAGCGCAGGCAACCACGCTTCCAAGTAAAACTTTCTTCCTCCCCTAAATTTACTTGTTCACAAATTTGTATATTTTTGTTCGCTTCTTCCCTCTTTTTTTTTGCGACATCTGTTTCTTTTGTGTTCTAAGTAGGCCTCCAGGCCACTCATCGTTACACAATTTCGATAATAGGTCTTGTCCTTTTTTTTTGTAAAGAAACTCTGTTGGACATGAAATTCTAGAATTTTTGTAAGATGTCTCTTACAAGAATTTGAGGGTTTCAAACAGGATCTTGCTGCGTAAATAGGATGAAATATATCCTTTAATTTTCACTTTTCTCTTCTTTTTTTTTTTACTTCTCACTGCCAAGAGTTTCTTCTGCTTTCTTTTTTTTTTTGTCTTTTCTTGGTCTCTCCTTTTTTTATACCAAGAGTCTTATAGCTTGTAGGATAAGAGTCATGGACTTTCACATGATGCATAAAAAAAATCCTTATGTATAAAGGATGCATGAAATCCTTAAGGGATATAGAAATCCTTGGGAACGGAAGGATATAGAAGAATCCTTGACGTTGCAGGGAAGAGTATAATGATACTTGATCATATTTTGCTTCTACACTTCTACCTCAATGAATTCTCTTATTACCACTTCCTCTTCTTCTCAACAGAAATATCTTGCTCATACTACAGCATATTCTCTTACTATCACTTCTCCTCCCTTTTACGGGTGTTAAGAGTATTATTTATATTAGTACTTTAACAGGTTAACGGGTTTGTATTCTCAACTCGGTAACATGTATTATCTTCTATTTGTATTGGAACCCTAATAGCGTAATACAATCTTTTTTGCGATTCTTCTCCTTCTTAACTTGGTATCAGAGCTGATCGACTCTCTCGCCGCCTCCTCTCGTTGTTCACGTGTCTTCCGCCTCCCCTTCCGCTTCCTCTTGCCGCCTCTTCTCCCTTCTTCCGCTTTCTTCCGCTCGCGTTTCTCTTGACGTAAAGGTCGGCGCCTGCTTCCGCTTGGAAAGACCTTAGGCTTCTGCTGCATCCTTCTCTGATGCGGCTGGAGCTTCTTGGATCGTGACCTCTCTGTGGCTGGTTTTTGTGAGGCTTCCTGGTTGATCTTCCCTCCTGGCGTTTCCTTGGTGGACGACTCCAATTGCTGCTCCTATCTACAGCGCCTGTTGTTGCTCTCCCTTACAGCGCTGAAAGGTCCTGTTGCAGCTGGTTTCCGTGAGCAGATACCTCCAATTGCTGCTTCTATCTTCCTCGCCTCTCACCGTCTTGCTGAAGCCTCCTCTCCTTGCCAGCTAACTCTTGGTCAGATCCATTCTTACTTCAGCCGCTTATTGCTATCTTTTTTTTTGGTTCTTATTACGCAATATGGAAATGTCTTTTGCTGTTGATTTAAAACCTACATCTAGTATTGCAACCACGGTCAAGTTTGATGGTAGCAACTACTTACTCTGGGCAAGGTCTATGCCTTTTTACCTTGGTTCTCAATGAAAGGAATTACATCTAACTAACATGGCTCCAGATTCACTTGATTCCGCTTATGTGTCATGGAAACGCTCAGATATAGCTGTTGCCACATCCCTTCTGGCTAGCATTGAGACTAGTATTGCTTCTACAGTTATGTGTTTGGATATAGCTAAAGAAATTTGGGATACTCTGGAATCAATTTATGCTCCTAAAGAGACTATAGGTTAGGTATATTAGCTATATAAGGATCTCTTTAATCTGAAGCAAGCTGGAATGCCCATACCCGATCTTTATCGGATTCTTAAGGGCAAATGGGATCAGATGCAAATGTTGGAACCACCTACTGCTGATGTATCGGTGACCATTCAGCAGCGACAAGAGTTCTTTGTTACTCGGTTTCTCACCGCTCTCGATGACTCCTATGCGGCTGCTAAAGCCCAACTCCTTGCTGATCCCTCTGTTACAACGATTCAGAGTGTCTACTCCCGTCTTCTGCGTGTTTCCATGGCTACTCCTACTGCCCCTATTAGTAGTGCTCTTGCTGCCCCTCATGGCGGGAGACGTGTTGCTGGCAGCTCTGGTAGAGGAAGGGGGCGTGGTCGGTTCACTACCCCATGTGAACATTGTGGTCGTGCTAATCACTCATCTGATCGGTGCTGGAAAAAGTTTGGCAAACCAACCTTTGCCAAGTTAGCAGTTGATCATGGACAAGCTGACACTTCTGCTTCATCCTCTCAAGCTGATTCGATGATTACTGTATCTTCGGCTGAGTATGACTGCCTTATCCGATTGGCAGCATAGGCTGAGACATCCACTTCTTCCCTCATGGCGACTACTCCTGGTGTTCCTGGTACTGCCTCCCTTGCCGCTTCTCCTAATACTTGGGTCTTAGATTCCGGAGCCACCTCTCATGTTTCAGGTAATCGTTCATTATTTACTTCGCTTCAACTTGACACCAACTATAATCCAGTGTCCATTGCTGATGGCTCTCTTATCCTTGTCCATGGTATAGGGACGGTCCAATTAAGCTCTAAAATTATCTTGGTCAACGTTCTTTATGTTCCTCAGTTTCCAGTCAACCTTATTTCTGTGTATGTCTTATCTAAACACTTAAACGGTTCAATCACCTTTTTCTCCTCCTCTTATATCTTTCAGGACCTCAGGACGAAGGCGAAGATTAGTGGGGGGCTTAAGATTGGCGGTGTCTATGTGCTCACTGATCCTGCCTCTGTTTCATCCAGTTTTTTGATGGCTGCTACTCCTTCTCCTTACACGTGGCATTGTCGGTTGGGTCATGTTTCGGCAATTAAAGTGCAGCAGTTTTTGTCTCTTAAGTCTTGTCCTCATTTTGAGTGTGATGCTTGTCAGTTTGGGAAGCATCATAGAACTTCATTTCCTAGTAGTACTAGTCCTCCAACTACTGTTCCCTTTCATGTTGTTCATTCAGACATTTGGGGTCCGAGTCCTGTTTCAACTAGAGATGGTTTCAAATATTTCGTGACATTTATAGATGATTTCTCTCGCATGTGTTGGATTTACTTGCTTAAAAATCATTCTGATGTGTTTCATATTTTTCAACTGTTCTATTTTGAAATTAAAAATCAATTTGGCTTACCTTTGAAAATTCTGAGAACTGATAATGCTCTTGAGTATATCAGTACTCTTTTTACTAAGTTCTGTGAGTCACAGGGAATTATCCATCAAATTACTTGTCCGTACACCTCTCCACAGAATGGTGTTGCTGAACGCAAGAACCGTCATCTCCTTGATGTTACACGTGCTCTCATGTTCCATATGAATATACCTAAACATTTCTGGGGTGATGCTATCCTAACTGCTACATACTTGATTAACCGTATCTCTACCTCCACACTTCAAGATAAATCTCCTCTTTCCGTTATTTCTCCAGACTGTCCTACCTTTTCAGTTCCACCCAAGACCTTTGGATGTCTTTGCTATGTTCATAACTTTTCTCCCAGTAGTGATAAATTGAGTCCACGTGCTATTAAATGTATCTTCCTTGGTTATTCTCAAACTCAGAAAGGGTACAGATGTTTTGATCCCAAGATGAGACGATATTTGGTAAGCATGGATGTATCCTTCTTCGAGTCTACACCATATTTTTCAGCTTCTGTCTCGGCTGAACCTCTTGTTCCTCTTCCTATTCCTTGTCCTCTTGATACTCCATCTGTATCTCAACTTGTTCCTGGTAACTCTTCTATTCCTCTGCAGGTGTATCATCGTCGGGCCCAGGCCACCGCCGCTCCTGCTTCCCCACCTGACATGCCTTTACCTAAGTGTCCTTCTTCGGACCCAAATGACCTTCCTATTGCTCTTCGCAAGGGGCGTCGCGCTACAGCTAAGTATCCCATTTCTCATTATGTTTCCTACTCTCGCCTTTCCACCTTTCATAATGCCTTTATCACTGCCTCTGTCTGCTTCCTCTGTTCCTACTAGCCATTCTACAGCTCATTCTCTTCCTCATTGGAAAAACGCCATGGATGAGGAAATGGATGCTCTCACCTCCAGGGATACATGGAGTCTTGCTCCTCTACCTCCTGGTGCTCGCCCCGTTCAGTGTCGGTGGGTTATACTATTAAGCGCAACCCTGATGGCTTTGTCAACTGTTATAAGGCTCACTTGGTGGTCAAGGGATTTACTCAGATATATGGTGTTGACTACTTGGATTCCTTTTCTCCTGTCGCCTGGCTTAACTCGGTTCGCATAATCCTTTCGCTTGCCATCAACCTTGGGTGGTCTATTCATCAGCTAGATATTAAAAATGTCTTTCTGTATGGCGATCTTACTGAGGCTGTTTATATGCATCAGCCGCCTGGTTATGTCAAGCCGGGGGGGGGGGGGGGGGTTAGTCTGCAAGCTACATAAAGCTATATATGGTCTTAAACAAAGGCCAAACTACATAAAGCTATATATGGTCTTAAACAAAGCCCAAGGGCATGGTTCCAGAAGTTTTCCACTATCATATCTAAAATTGGCTTCACTCACTGTAAGACTGATCACTCAATCCTTATTAGGAGATCAACATATGGTATTATTGTCTTGGCAATTTATGTTGATCATATTCTTCTATCTGGGAATGATTCCAAAGGCATCCATGAGACCAAGACATACCTTCAATCACAGTTCTCACTCCGTGATATGGGTAAACCCAGGTACTTTCTGGAAATTGAAATTGCTTACCAAGGTTCGAGTGTTCATTTGTCCCAAAGGAAGTATGCCCTTGACCTTTTATCGGAAATTGGAATGCTAGAGTGTAAACCCTGTGATGTGCCGATGGTTCCAAATGAACGGCACAGTTTGAGGGAAACATCTGAAGACACTGATCCCACCTTATACAGACAAGTTGTGGGTAAACTCATTTATCTTACTGTTACTCGTCCAGTGATGCATTGCATTTTGGTAGTGATTTTCATAGTTATTTCATGTCAAATCTAGGCTTATTTCGGTATTTTTATACTCATTATAGGCATATTTCTTTCATATCTTCAGAATCTTCACTTTTTGGCACTTTTATGGAATTTCAGATAAAAACACCCTTTTTTCAACATATTTTGAAGATTCTGAGGCCATGGGACGATTTCTCATGCGAAAACGAAGCCGCCTGTCAAATTTGGGCTTGTTTGGAGTTAGCCTGACAATCACGGCCAGGTGAACCCCACGGGGTTCACTATCCCAGTCGCCAGCCTGTGAAACTCACAGAGAGCATCACGGCCGGGTGAACCCTACCATAATTTCATTTGGCCGAAAACTGTCCAGAACACATCACGACCAAGTGAACTCGGCGGGGTTCACCGCGCTTCTTTCTGCTGAAATCACAGAATGAATCACGGCCAGGTGAACCCGGCGGGGTTCACCGTGATTCTAACCCAGGTTCGCAAGCGGCCCGACCCACACTCGGTTTTCCTTCGATTTCTCACCCGTTCGGAGGCCAAATTCGGCAAGTAAGGTGTCTTTGAAAAGCTCTTTCAGAGGCGAACGCATAGGACATAAAAGCCCCAATTTTTTTGCCCTAATCATCGAGCATTCACGTGAAGAAGTGGCGCGGGCGGAAGAACACAGCGACAGAGGCGATTTTTGGAGATTTTTGGAGATTGAGACATACGATCATCACGATTTCTTCAGGATTCCTTCGGTTCATCGTCTCCTTCCCCTTAGCTTCATTTTCTTATACTTATCATTTCATTAAAAGAGAGATTTTGAGCGTTTCAATGACGATTGTAGCGTAAACCCTATTTCGGGGCTTGGTGGAAACCCTTTGATGATTTTAATTGCAAATTTTGTATCTATTTTCGTTATTTGGTATGAAATTGTGAGCATATTTTACTTTGACGTGTTTATTTTGTGATTTTATCTTGGCCGAATATTTTCACGTGTTAGCCGTTACGATTCATATCGAGAGAAGGATCGTAAAGGTGGAATCTCTAAGTAAAACTTGCGAGACCTCGACACGAGAGTGCTTGGTCTTCGCTCGAGGATTTCATAGTCTGCCATAGAACTCATTGGGTTCGCCTTAGAATGATCCACCGCGAGAGTAGGAGGTCGGTCTAAGACAAACACTGAGGTGTATCACTCGAGAGAGGGCACCTTGTACCCTAGGGTTAGACTCCTTGTGCAAAACCAATAAACCAAGTAATTAATATCTTTCTTGTGCAATTAAGATTATCATCGTGGTGGAAGCCATAGCCCTGAAGTCTCTCTCATATCTTTTCTCTACCAAAGTAGTTGCAATTGTTTGTTTTCGATCTCCGTCTTCAAAAACCCACGTTTCGATTTGCCTAGCTATTAGGACTCGGACTTTCTAGTACTCAACCTTGCTCCCTGTGGGATTCGACATCCTTTATATTACTTCGACATATCCGTGCACTTGCGGAGCGTGTCAAGTTTTTGGCGCCGTTGCCGGGGAGCAACGTTTGATATTAGTATATTTTCGAGAATTGGTAGACTAGGCCTTAGGTTAGATTTTTCTTACTGCACTATTATTTTCTTTTTATTTTTTATTCACTTGTCGTCTTAGAACTTTATAATTTTGACTGACCGTTTTATATAAAGAAGTTCTAGGGCAGGTACATTCTTTGACATTGATCCAGAGATCGAGCGCACCTTCAGGACAAGAAGGAAGCAAAATCAGATCCATAAGAGATAAATGATGAACCATCCTGGAGGAGAAAGTCAGATGGTTCACATTCAGATCGAAGTGAACAATGATAGAGTACAACAACCAATGGGCAACAACTGTAACAATAACAGGACATTGAAGGATTATTCTGCACCCTACACTTATAGTTTCCAATCAGGGATTGCTAGGCCTGCTGTTGAGGCCAACAATTTTGAAATAAAATCCGCTCTTCTTTCTATGGTGCAACAGAATCAGTTTGGTGGTTCTCCTCTTGAGGACCCCAAATGCACCTTTCTATTTTTCTAGAATATTATGATATGTTGAAAATTAATGGAGTGTCTGCTGATGTTATCAGGTTGTGACTATTCCCCTTCTCTCTGAGGGACAGGGCGAGAGCTTGGCTGCACACACTACCTGCTGCTTCGATAAAAACATGGGCAGAACTTTCTCAAGCCTTTCTCTCCAAGTACTTCCCTCCATAAAAAACAATCCAATTGCGAAATCAGATAACGAGCTTCATGCAAAAAGATGAAAAATCCCTATACGAAGCTTGAGAGAAGTTTAAGGAGCTCCAAAGGATGTGTTCACATCATGGTGTTGAGACTTGGGTTTTGATCCAAACGTTCTACAGCGGTCTGGATTACAACACGAGACTTACAGTGGACGCTGCAGCAGGAGGCACTTTGATGAATAGAAGAGTTGAGGATGCAATGAACCTTCTCGAGGACATGACGATTAACCATCAGCAATTGACATTTGAGAGAGGTACTTCTACCAAGAAGTCAGGTAAGTATGATCTTGACTCTCTTACTGCACTCACGGCTAAGGTTGATAATTTGACTAGGAAGCTTGATTCTTGGTCTGTTAATTCTATGGATGTTAACGCTATTTCTTGTGAGGTCTGTGGAGTTGTAGGTCATGCAGGGGCAGATTGTCAGGCAGGAGATGGACAGATGGCTGCGGCTCATCCTAAGCAGTTGAATGCAGTTAGAAATTTCAACCAGAACAACAACCCTTATTCCAACTACTACAATCCAGGATGGCGCAACCATCCAAATTTCTCTTACCGGACAACTCAGCCGATTCAGCCTGGACAAGTTCTACCTCAGCAGACTCTGCCCTCACAAGGAAACTTTAGGCAATCTCAACAGAGCAACTTCAGACCACCAGGATTCCAAGCCAGAAACTACAATGCACCGCCGCCACAACCACCACAACTAAGGCCGAACAATGATTCAAATCTGGGCAAGTAACTTAAAGGACTGACAGATATGATGAAAATGATGATGACCAGGATGGACTCCTTGGAGACACACAATAAGATGCTAGAGAATCAGCTAGCCTAGCAAGCTAGCTCATCTTTTAGAGCACCGGGGAAGCTTCTATCCCAACCAGAGGTAAACCCGAGAGAGCATTGCAATGTAATCTCCACTCGGAGCGGCAAGCAATTGGAAGACCCGAAGATACCGACAAATGACAGGATAGAAGAGACAATACCAGAACCTGTGGAACTACATTCGAATGCAACACCGGTGGCACCTGAGCCAGTTGAGGAGGAGTGGCCCTATGTGGGACCGCCAGCATATAAGCCACCGATTCCCTTTCCACATAGGCTTGTCAAGGCTAAATTGGACAAGCAGTTTGGTAAGTTTTTATAGGTTTTAAAGAAACTTTATATTAACATCCCTTTCGTTGATGCTCTTTCGCAGATGCCGACTTATGCAAAATTTCTGAAAGATATCTTATCAAACAAGAGGAAGCTAGAAAATCAAGGGACCGTTGCACTTACTGAAGAGTGCAGCGCCATCATTCAGAACAAGCTCCCTCAGAAGCTTAAGGACCCAGGCAGTTTCTCCTTACCCTGCCAAATTGGGGAGATGTCTTTTCAGAGGGCTCTATGCGACTTAGGAGCGAACGTCAGCCTCATGCCACTTTCACTTTGTAAAAGGCTAGACTTAGGGGATTTGCAGCCCACTAACATTTCTATAAAGCTTGCAGACCGATCTGTGCGTCACCCAGTTGGTATTTTAGAGGACGTACCTGTTAAAGTAGGAGATTACTTTATTCCTGCCAACTTTATTGTTTTAGAAATTGATGAGGATGATAGACTCCCTATCATTTTGGGGAGACCTTTTCTTGCCATTGCTGGCACTGTCATGGATGTCAAGAATGGGAAACGGACCTTGAACATCTGTGGCAATGCCATTCAATTTGATCTTACTGATACTCTGAAAAACCTTCTCTTGCAGGTACGTGCTGCAGCGTGGACATTGTAGAGAGAGCCACGCAGGATGTTGAGCCGCCTAGAAGAGAAGTGGATCCATTGGAACTTACCTTGACAATCCCCACCAAGAATGCCAAGAGCTACAAAGCACGCACCAAATTTTGGCACGATAAGCACATAACAAAGAAAGAATTTCATGAGGGGGACAAAGTACTTCTGTTTAATTCAAGACTTCGATTGTTTCTAGGAAAGCTTCGCACGAGGTGGTCCGGTCCTTTCACAGTTTAGAAAGTTCAACCATATGGTGCCATCACAATTTGAACAGAACGAACTGGGAGCTTCACAGTAAACGGGCACCGCCTCAAGCATTACTTTGAAGATGAGCGGGTTGAGAGAGAGAAAATTTTAGCTCTCTCAGACCCCCCGGATTTGAAACTTTGAAAACTCTCATGGTCAAGCAACCGACCTAAACCTAGCGCTCTTGGGAGGCTACCCAAGTTTTTGCTTAATTTTAGTTTTTATGCATAGTTTCTCCATGTTGATTATTTAGTGTTTTGATCATTGTTTTGTTTTTCTTTTATTTTCGCTTTTCTAGAGGGGATTGCTACTAAATTAATGTCTCTATATGTTGTAGGAAGAAGTTAGAGCACATGAGAATTTTTTTAGAATTTTTCTAGATTTTTTCGAGCATACAGTGAACATCACGGCCTAGTGAACCTCATGGGGTTCACCGTGATGTCTACTATGCAGTGCGCCCAGGCTTTATGACCAGAGGACTTCACGGGCAGGTGAACCCCATGGGGTTCACCAGTATTCTTTATGCGCAGAATCCATTCAGTGAGCTTCACAGGTAGGTGAACCCCACGGGGTTCACCACGATTCCGAAGACTAGAAAATTTTCCAGAATGCTTCACGGGTTGGTGAACCCCAGTGGGTTCACCCGTGTTTCTGTTGCGCCATTTGACCATAGTATGCTTCACGGGCGAGTGAACCCGGGCGGGTTCACTGGTATTCCAACCTGTGAACACCCGAAACTAGGGCACGCTCGATTGCTTCCGCCGCCGCCTTCCTGATGTAGCGGTTCTTGGTTTTGGATGGGAACGGTTTTAATTAGATGAATTAAGTAAAAGAAAGAGGGAAGTAGAGAGACAAATCCGATTCAAATCTTCGAAAGCAACAAGAAATCGACAAAGCTAAACGTTACTCACTTGGGATGGAGGGCCACTCGCCCACTTGAACTTTGAGCAATGTTCCATTAGTTCTGCGTAGATCGGCTTCTTGTGGGGAGAGAAGTTTGAAGAGGATCAGATGGCCAGATGCATCGTCAGAAGCACAAGCGCGGTGCTAGTCTTCTTCCTTGTTCGTCCGTGGCTTCTGAAGAGAACCAGGCGGACGACGAGTTTGTGTGCCGGTCGTCAGCTTGAGAGCTTGATTGAAGTAGGAATCGTAGGCGCAGCAGTGGACCAACGTTGGAGGTATTGGGGAAGAGAAGAGATAAGGAAAGAGGAGAAGAGAAGAGAAGAAACTTGTTCTCAAACTAAAACACAACTCATGTTTTCAAACTTGCTTAATTGGTTGACTTAAAAAAAAAAGGTCCCTATTACAAAGGAGGAGCGCCCTTTATATAGTGCTCAAGTTTACATTAAAATAATATGGTAACTCTTTGAATCTTGTGCACTTTAATGGAAAGTTAATTTGGGGCTTCTCGTATCCAGTGTTGAGGAGATGAACCTGAGTTAATGCTTCTTGTACCAAGTGTTGGGGAGATTGCGTTGACACCTATCCATTGAACCTAGTCCACGATAATCAAAGTTCATCCAAACTCTTCATTTCTTGCATCCAAGAGATAGACTTGGTTTAATGACGCTTAGGTTCCTTGAATGTAGTTGCTTGAGGATGAAATTGAAGACTTCTTGGGCTGATCTTGACTTTGGTCAAAATAAAATAGAAATAGGCCCAATTAAGGCCTAATGAAGGTCCATTGGTCTTATTAAGGCCTCTTCAGTAGCTTATTTGAGCCTAATTATTTTATATAATCCCTTAAAACCCAAGATACCGATCGGGTGGCTTTCGAGCTCGACAAGACCTTCTTGGGACTCTGTTTTGATCCCCATCAATTCTCCCGGGGTGAGAAAAATTCTCCTCTGGAAAATGTTGTTGATACTCGTGAAGCAAGTCAGGTGAGGTCTCTGCTAATTCTTCCTTAGATATCTAGGTGTCATCATATGCATTTCTGCCTTTCCATCGGACTAAGTAGCGTTTTTTTGTACCTTGAGGAGATATTACAAGTTGTTCTTCAAGAATTTCTGCTACCACTTCTTGTGAACTTTCGATTGGGAAATGACCTGCTGATGGTACTTCTTCTTGTAGGGGTTCATGATACGGCTGCAAGTCTTGAATGTTGAAAGTCTTGCTTATACCCCATTCTTCAGGAAGGTCAAGAACATAAGCATTGTCACTAATCTTGTGCTTGACTATGAACGGGCCATTGCTCCTAGCTCCAAGCTTTTGTTTGGCTACCATCCTTTCAGATCTCACCATAACTTTATCTCCCTCATCAAACGTATGTGGCCTACAATGAACGTTAGCTGTTGCACGATATACATTGTTGCTCGAAAAGATCTTTTGTCGAATTTCATTATGCAGTTCTGAAATGTGTTGTGCAAAGGAGTAGGCTGATTTAGAAATTCGGTTAGATGTGGTGAGGGGGGTCAAGTCAAGGGGCTTTCGAGGTTGGTAACCTAGCACTACTTGAAAGGGGCTTAATCCAGTTGATTGATTGATTGCACTGTTAAAAGCGAATTCAGCAATTGGTAACATAGATACCCAGCTATCTTGATGTTCACTTACCAGACATCTTAGTAAATTCCCCAGACTCCTATTAACAACCTTCGTCTGTCCATCCGTTTGAGGATGATAGGCAGAAGAGAATTTTAGCTTTGTCCCAAGAAGTTTCCACAGGGTTTTCCAAAAGTAGCTGACAAATCTAGTATCCCTATCAGAAACGATGGTTTTAGGGAGGCTATGTAAGCGCACAATTTCCTTAACAAAGAGCTTCGCAACATGAGAAGCATCAGAGGTCTTGGAACATGGTAGGAAATGGGCCATCTTCGAGAACCTGTCTACGACTACGAAGATGGAGTCGAATCTAGCAACAGTTCGGGGAAGCCCAAGTATAAAATCCATGCTAATATCTTCCCATGGTTTATGAGGGACAGGGAGAGGTGTGTATTTTCCAGTATTTGGTCTAGGAGTCTTAGCGGATTGACAAATGCCACAATGTCGCACGATTTGAGCTATGTCTCGTCTAAGCGTGCGCCAAAAAAAGCGTTCTTCAGCGAGTGCATAGGTTCGATCTCGACCATGATGGCCAGCACCACCTCCAACATGTAATTCCCAAAGTAAGTGGTCTCGAAGAGAGGTGCGGGGAATACACAAGCGATTTCCATAGAAAAGATACCCATCCCTAAGAAAGTATATGGAACCAGTAATGGGTCCATCGACCAACTGTGCATATGTCTTAGCAAAGTCAGGACATACCAAGTAATCCTTCTTAACACTATCAAAGGTAGTAATCTCCGTGTGTAACATGTGTAAGAGGTTATGAGTTACAACGATAGCATTCACAAGTTTAGGGCGAGGATTCCTACTTAAGGCATCAGCTACTTGGTTCTCTTTTCCTGCCTTATGTTTGAGCACAAAAGTGTACTGTTGAAGGTATTCAACCCATTTTGCATGGCGGAAATTGAGTTTCTTCTGTGTGCTTAGGTAGGACAAGGCCTGGTGGTCACTAAAAAGGATAAATTCGATATGTAGCAAGTAGTGTCTCCAACGACGGAGGGATTGTACAACAGCATAGAATTCTTTGTCATAGGTCGAATAGTGTTGTCTAGCGTCACTCAATTTCTCGCTAAAGAAAGCAATAGGGTGGCCTCCTTGGCTAAGGGTCCCGCCAATGCCAATGTCTGATGCATCGCAGGCGACTTCAAACACTTGGGAAAAGTCAGGCAGCTTAAGAACAGAGGTAGAAGTCATGCGTTGCTTGATCTCATGGAAAACCTTACTAGCTGCAGGGGTCCAGATGAATTCTCCTTGACGAATACAATTAGTGATTGGGGCAACAATGGTGCTGAAGTTTTTTATAAATCTACGATAGAAAGTTGCAAGTCCATGAAAACTACGCACCCCATACAGAGTCTTAGGTTCAGGCTAGTCTTGGATAGCTCGAATTTTATCAGGGTCAGCTTTAAGGCCATCCGAAGAGACAATAAATCCTAAGAAGACAACTTGATTCGTGAGAAAGTAACATTTCTTCAAATTCACAAATAGTCTCTCTCTTAGCAGAAGTTCAAACGTCAGCCTTAAATGGTTCAGGTGATCTTCTTGGGTTCGGCTATAGATCAAGATATCGTCAAAATACACAACTAAAAATTTTCCAATGTATGGTTTCAGAACTTGAGTCATGACTCTCTTGAAAGTAGAAGGGGCATTCGAAAGACCAAATGGCATGACAAGCCATTCATAAAGTCCATCATGAGTTTTAAAGGCCGTCTTCCATTCATCTCCAGGGCGTATGCGAATTTGGTGATAACCGCTTCTAAGGTCAATCTTTGAAAACCAAAGTGATCCCGTCAACAAGTCTAACATATCATCTAAACGAGGGATTGGGAAACGGTACTTAATGGTGATTTTGTTAATAGCACGACAGTCTACGCACATGCGCTAGGTGCCATCCTTTTTTGGAGTGAGTAATGCAGGGACAGCACAAGGGCTTAAGCTCTCTTGGATGAAGCCCTTTTGAAGGAGATCATTTACCTGGCGTTTCAACTCTTGGTGCTCTGTTGGGTTCATTCGATAATGAGGCAAATTAGGCAAGGTTGATCCCGGTATCAAGTCAATTGCGTGTTGGATGTCACGCATGGGAGGAAGGTCAGATGGAAGGTCATCGCGTGTGAGCTCCTTAAACTCAGTGAGGAGAGCTTGAACAGAAGGAGGAATCTTAGGCGACCCCCTTTCTGTGTCATCTTTGACTTCTTTAACCAAGAGGGTGTATATTAAGTTGGTATCTTTGGTCTCAGTCAGAAAGGTTTGGGCTCGCAGTATGCTCCAGGGTTTGTGATCAGGTTTCGTTGATGAAGACTCGGCAATGATTCCCTTAGGATTAGCAGCTCTAAGTTCCTTAGGTGGGGAAGGGAGAAGCCTAATTCTTTTGCCATTATGCTCAAAAATATAGGTATTAGATCGACCATAGTGTATAACATTAAGGTCATACAACCAGGGTCTACCTAACAACACATGTGAAACATCCATAGCAATTACATCGTACCACACTTTGTTATGGTAGTCAGCTATGTCAAGTGGTACTAGACAGTGTTGTGAGACAGGAATACTAGTAGTGTCAACCCAAGCAATAGAGTAGGGGCAAGGGTGAGTTTCGAGAGACAGTCCAAATCGAATGACAGCAGTGTGTGAGACAACATTTAGACTACTACCACTATCTATTACAATTTTGCACGAGTGTCCATTACACTTTGTGTAAGTGTGAAAAATGCTACTCCTCTTCCAGTCTTCCAGTGGTTTAGGTTGGACTAGGGTGCATCTAACGACTCCAAGAGTTGGTCGAGATTCTTCTTCTTCAGACAAGTAAGTGTCAGGTTGGTAATTGTGTAGAGATGGATCCTCAAGTTGAGGTTCCAGGGGGTAAGCCGCTTCTGCACATGGTTTAGTCAGATTGTGTATCGAGTCAGAGGGTCCTTGTTCACTAATGTGCAGAGTTCTAGGACAATCTTTAGCTATATGACCAGGTTGATTGCAGCGATAACAACTAGTTCTTCTTGGTTCAGGGAGGGCAGGGGCCTTTCCTTTGTCAGCAGCGGTAGGAGGCCGAGTGGTTGTCCAAGCAGTAGGTTGAGGTGGAGCCCTTTGGGAAGGAGACGTAAAAGAAGTCCTACGGGTAGAGTCTCTTAGGTTCTGCTCAACTTCACAAGCCCTTTGAAAGACAAGGTCTATTGAGTCAATATGGTAGGACGTGAGTTCTCGGCGAATTTCTGACAGTCCATTTTTGAACCGAGCAAGGGTGAGCCTGGGGTCTTCCCTTAAATCACATCTGATGAGGAGCTCATCAAAGCGTGTCATGTAATCAGCTACAATTCCAGTTCCTTGGGAGACGCTACTCACTTGTTCAAATAGACGGTTCCTATAATGTGGGGGCACATATTTTTCTCTCAACCTATATTTCATTTCTTCCCATAGAGTGATAGGTGGTTGGTGAGATCGTTCAACTTGAAGCTCTACATTTATCCAATGGAGCCTAGCAGGTCCTTCTAGTAGGAGTCGGGCAAACCTAACTCTTAAATTATCAGGCATGTTGCACCAATCAAAGTAATGATCAACTGACATCTCCCAGTCGAGGTATACCTTAGGGTCAAGGTTGCCATCAAACTTACTGGGATTAACTCTAACAAGTTGGATGAACTTATCATCCTCTCGAGCCCTATGGGGAAGAGGATAGAGCCTAGGGGGTTCAGGTTCCCATTCAGGTTCTTCTGGGTAAGGTTCCGGGTATCGCTCTCTTGGAGGATTCTGTTCCCTTTGCGGGTAGAATTGTTGGTTAAGTTCTCTACGAAATGCTCCAGGGGTAGCCCTATTTCTTCTTCCTGCATTCATCCTTAGTGGCGGCTGAGGAGGTGTCTCTAGCTGTTCAGGGACTTCTTCAGGTGGCCTGGGAGTGACATAAGGTGGCTGGAGTCTTAGTTCCAATGCATCTAATCGCTCATTTAACCGATGCAATAAATGGATCAACTGATCTTATTTAGGTAAAGGTTCATTAGGAATAGGGGGTGAAGGTGGACCATATTGGGTTCCTGATCTAGTTGTCATGATGGGTAAGGGAAAACAACAGGTTATGCTGCAAACCAATTGGATCGGTTTGCTCTGATACCAAACTGATGTAGCGGTTCTTGGTTTTGGATGGGAACGGTTTTAATTAGATGAATTAAGTAAAAGAAAGAAGGAAGTAGAGAGACAAATCCGATTCAAATCTTCGAAAGCAACAAGAAATCAACAAAGCTAAACGTTACTCACTTGGGATGGAGGGCCACTCGCCCACTTGAACTTTGAGCAATGTTCCATTAGTTCTGCGTAGATCGGCTTCTTGTGGGGAGAGAAGTTTGAAGAGGATCAGATGGCCAAATGCGTCGTCGGAAGCACAAGCGCAGTGCTAGTCTTCTTCCTTGTTCGTCCGTGGGTTCTAAAGAGAACCAGGCGGACGATGAGTTTGTGTGCCGGTCGTCAGCTTGAGAGCTTGATTGAAGCAGGAATCATAGGTGTAGCAGTGGACCAACGTTGGAGGTATTGGGGAAGAGAAGAGATAAGGAAAAAGGAGAAGAGAAGAGAATAAACTTGTTCTCAAACTAAAACACAACTCATGTTTTCAAACTTGCTTAAATGGTTGATTTAAAAAAAAAAGGTCCCTATTACAAAGGAGGAGCGCCCTTTATATAGTGCTCAAGTTTACATTAAAATAATATGGTAACTCTTTGAATCTTGTGCACTTTAATGGAAAGTTAATTTGGGGCTTCTCGTATCCAGTGTTGAGGAGATGAACCTGAGTTAATGCTTCTTGTACCAAGTGTTGGGGAGATAGCGTTGACACCTATCTATTGAACCTAGTCCACGTTAATCAAGGTTCATCCAAACTCTTCATTTCTTGCGTCCAAGAGATAGACTTGGTTTAATGACGCTTAGGTTCCTTGAATGTAGTTGTTTGAGGATGAAATTGAAGACTTCTTGGGCTGATCTCGACTTTGGTCAAAATAAAATAGAAATAGGCCCAATTAAGGCCCAATGAAGGTCCATTGGTCTTATTAAGGCCTCTTCAGTAGCTTATTTGAGCCCAATTATTTTATATAATATCTTAAAAACCCAAGATACCGATCGGGTGGCTTTCGAGCTCGACGAGACCTTCTTGGGACTCTATTTTGATCCCCATCACTTCCTCTTTCGCCAAGATCCCATTGATTTCGGAATTCTTCCTTCTTTCCAAACATGAAGAAGATCTCTCCAGATCGGATCCGAGTTTCCTTGCAAGTGGATCGAGTTCTATCTCAACTTCAACCCTGATTTTTAGCGTCGCAAGATTTTGTGTACTTCCGCCGCCGCCACCCGATTTTGACGAAACCGACCGAATCGCACCACTTTCTTTTCATCTTCGCACTCAAAGAAGATATCCGAAGGTTTGATCTAGCTTTACATTGCATCCAGATGGATTTCTGGTTCGTTCGATTTCAGATCGAGGGTTTTTTTGTTCCGCCTATTCCTCCGGCCTTTGTTTTTGCCGATCGGCGCTGCTCCAGTTTTCTCTGCATCTTAAACCAAAGTCCGCCGCCACTTCCAACCTTCTCCAGCCACTATGCCTCCAAGGACGAAGGCCATGGCCAGCAAGAGAACTTCACGCCCTCAATAGGCACTATCAGATTCGTTCGCCACGGACGATGAGGAGTATGAGCCGACGCCTACTCCTCCTTCCTACCGACCTTCTTCAGCTACGCCAGGCTCTTCTTCGTCTTGTCACGGCCGCACACCTGCCAGCCGACCACAGCCTTACGTGTCTCCCCCGAACGAGTTCGGGATTATCTTCTGGAACGCTGCACAAGAGGCAAGGTATCAGATTATGCGACAACGCCGCGTGCTCAATACGAGGTATCTTGACCGAACCACCTTACAGATGCTAGGGATGCTTGGAGACTTTGACTTGATGTATGCATCCATCGGGTGGGAGCAATTTCAGCAGCTATTCTCACCCACCTACATCGGTACCACGCTAGAATTTCTGAGTTCATTGGAAGTTAATGCTGATCCTATGCTTGAGGATGATCCAGGCTGTCTGTCCTTCTGCCTGGGTAACATCAAACACATCCTATCTCTTTCACAGTTCCACGGTATTTATGATTTTCCAGAGCCTAGCGCACGCAGAGTCCCTACTGAGTATAGTGAGTAGAGCTTCTGGGGCGCTGTCACTAACGAACACATCTACTCCGCTTGCAGAGCTCGCGCATCCAGTTTGTGCAACCCAGTGATCAAGTACGTTCACCATGTATTGGCCCACACTCTCTTTGGCGGCGGTGAAAGTGACGGTATGGTTCGACAGACTGAATTATTTTATATCTAGTGCATGCTCCACAGTTTTAGGGTCGATTTAGGATATTATTTGGCAAAGCATTTCAGTCGTGTCGCCCGTTCTTTGAGGGGGCGATAGTGATTAGCGGCTTGATCACACCTATGGCTGTTTCCCTCGGCATCATTCCCTACGGCACATTGGAGGCTACCGGCAATAATAGGCTCGACATCGAGTCTTGCGTTGCCATGAAACTGATTATACGCAAGGGAGATTCTTACTGTATGACATTCAAGGGAAACCCCTTCTGCTTACCTTTGCCAAACCCGGAGCGCACATCTATCAGAGTTCGTGGAAACTGGCGCATCCAGCTAGTTGAGGACGCACAGCCCGATCCAGTCGACACAGCACCACCAGCACCGAGAGCATTCTCTTTTGGTGGTACCTCTTCTCACGATTCCATGATATCTGTGTTGCAGGAAATCAAGGAGGAACAGCTCTATCAAAGAGAGTTGATCGATCACATGGACACCACTATCTCTCACATGCAGCAGGACTACGCCGCTAGATGGGAATCAAATGAAGCCGGTATGCAACGCCAACATACTATGTTGAGCTCTATTTGGGGGAAGTTATCCGCGATTGATGAACGCCTCACTTTCGCATCTGAGGAGCACAGAGCTCAGATGGACAACTCCTCCGATAGCATTTTTCCTTCAGATGAGGAGGTTGAGCCGGATTATAGTGCGCGTGGGAAGAAGAAGAGCTCGAGCTCGAGAGCTTCTGGATCCCGCTCGTGCAAAAAGAAGTAGCTGCCCCCGGATATCTATTTCAGCACTCACTTCTCTCACATCATGGTATTGCATAGAGGACTATGCAAACTTTTAGAGTGAGTGAGCTTTCTTTACTCCGGTCTCTACTTTTTCTTTCTTCATGTGGCTACTTGACTGTGATTGCTTGACCTTGTGATGTTGGGGATTAATATTTTCATTTTGAGATGGTTGGATATTATGTGACATTGTATCTTATATGCCATTATATTCGTGGGCCTGGTCCACATCCTCAGGCCCCACTCTATGACAGTTATGTATGACACTTTGCACTTTATTTTCATGCTTATATCAGTACTTTGCTATGATGATTGTGATTTCATGTTGTGAAAATCTTGAATGATGTTATGATGCTTATTATTTATGAATTCATGTGTCTATCATGAGACTTGTCCTATGAAAGCTATTTCAAAATTTTGAGTTGAATACTTGATTGGTTAAGAATAATCAAAGAATAAGTTCTGGAGTATACCTCCTTGTTAGAAATACTGTTTGATCATATCTATATGTTCTATGATTTAGAAATTTTGTGATTTTGATTGATTTTGAGTAGTTCATTAGTGGGTCAAACATTTCTATGATTATTTAATCAACTCGAGCTGACAACTTACATGAGAATCATATTGAGTTATATATTCGCTTTGTTATTCCTTGATTTCCCTTCTATTGTTGGGGAGACACTACATGTGTTCAAAAAGGATGTGTTATCAACTGCTGGTATAAATATATATTTCTCAACCTTAGATTCCTCTACTTGGCACTGCGCAAAATTGGCAGTGGTACCGAAGAACATGAGTTGAAATCTAAAGGATGTGAAATTGAAAACAATAAAATGACTCCTCTACTTGGCATTGCGAAAAATTGGCAATGGTACCTAAGGTTATGAGTTGAAGTCCAGTGCAATAATCAGTATATCGTATCCTGAATAAAATATTTGAGTTAACCCCAACGATTTGACTAGGAAGGATTGGAATTGCATGAGTGTTTTATGTAAGCTTAATTGAATCCTATGTTCGCTGCTTACTAAGTTGTTTGGCATCTAGTTATTGTGGGATCAAACTGTTGAACACTTGAGACAACCATTTACTTAATTTCTCCTGATTAGATCTTGGATTGGTATTAAATGTTTTTCTAACATGCATATCTTGACATGAAAGATTGCTCTTTTACCAATCATGTATCTCATCTTATTTTATTGCTTGAGGACAAGCAAAGATTTAAGTCTGGAGTATTTTAATGCATTGCATTTTGGTAGTGATTTTCATAGCTATTTCATGTCAAATCTAGGCTTATTTCGGTATTTTTATACTCATTATAGGCTTATTTCCTTCATATCTTCGGAATCTTCACTTTTTGGCACTTTTATGGAATTTTAGGTAAAAAAACACCCTTTTTTTCAACATATTTTGAAGATTCTAAGGCCATGGGACGATTTCTCACGCAAAAAACGAAGCCGCCTGCCAAATTTAGGCTTGTTTGGAGTTAGCCTGACAATCACGGCCAGGTGAACCCCACGGGGTTCACCATCCCAGTTGCCAGCCTGCGAAACTCACAGAGAGCATCACGGCCGGGCGGGGTTCACCAGAATTCCATTTGGCCAAAAACTATCCAGAACACATCACAGCCAGGTGAACCCGGCGGGGTTCACCGCACTTCTTTCTGCCGAAATCATAGAATAAATCACGGCCAGGTGAACCCGGCGGGGTTCACCGTGATTCTAACTCAGGTTCGCAAGCGGCCTAACCTACACTCGGTTTTCCTTCGATTTCTCACCCGTTCGGAGGCCAAATTCGGCAAGTAAGGTGTCTTTGAAAAGCTCTTTCAGAGGCGAACGCATAGGACATAAAAGCCCCAATTTTTTTGCCCTAATCATCGAGCATTCACGTGAAGAAGCGGCGCGGGCGGAAGAACACAGCGACAGAGGCGATTTTTGGAGATTTTCGGAGATTGAGACATACGATCATCACGATTTCTTCAGGATTCCTTCGGTTCATCGTCTCCTTCCCCTTAGCTTCATTTTCTTATACTTATCATTTCATTAAAGGAGAGATTTTGAGCATTTCAATGAGGATTGTAGCGTAAACCCTATTTCGGGGCTTGGTGGAAACCCTTTGATGATTTTAATTGCAAACTTTGTATCTATTTTCGTTATTTGGTATGAAATTGTGAGCATATTTTACTTTGATGTATTTATTTCGTGATTTTATCTTGGCCGAATATTTTCACGTGTTAGCCGTTACGATTCATATCGAGAGAAGGATCGTAAAGGTGGAATCTCTGAGTAAAACTTGCGAGACCTCGACACGAGAGTGCTTGGTCTTCGCTCGAGGACTTCATAGTCTGTCATAGAACTCATTGGGTTTCGCCTTAGAACGATCCACCGCGAGAGTAGGAGGTCGGTCTAAGACGAACACCGAGGTGTATCACTCGAGAGAGGGCACCTTGTACCCGAGAGTTAGATTCCTTGTGCAAAACCAATAAACCAAGTAATTAATATCTTTCTTGTGCGATGAAGATTATCATCGTGGTGGAAGCCATAGCCCTGAAGTCTCTCTCATATCTTTTCTCTACCGAAGTAGTTGTAATTGTTTGTTTTCGATCTCCGTCTTCAAAAACACACGTTTCGATTCGCCTAGCTATTAGGAATCGGACTTTCTAGTACTCAACCTTGCTCCCTATGGGATTCGACATCTTTTATATTACTTCGACATATCTGTTCACTTGCGGAGCGTGTCATCCAGATATATCCTTTGTTGTTAGTGTTGTCAGTTAGTTTATGCAATCCCCCAAAAAATGTCACTGGCAGGCCATACTTCGAATTCTTCAATATCTTAAGAAATGTCCAGGTAAAGGTCTTCTATACAAAAAGAACGGTCATCTTGATGTTGAGTCTTACTCAGATGTTGACTATGCTGGTAACATTGATGATCGCAAGTCTATAACCGGTTTCTGTGTATATGTTGGGGGAAATCTTATTACCTAGAAAAGCAAGAAACAAAATGTGGTCTCTAGGTCAAGCTATGAAGCAGAGTATCGTGCAATGGCCCATACCACATGTGAACTATTATGGATTAAAGGACTTCTTCTTGAATTTGGCTTAGCAGTTGATAGCCCAATGACCATGTACTGCGATAATCAGTCAGCCATCTTTATTGCCAACAATCCATCATTTCATGAGCGCACCAAACATGTTGAGATTGATTATCACTTTATCAGAGATGTTATTTCAAGCCATCATATTACTACTCCGTATACAAAGTCCGAAGATCAAATTGTTGATATCTTCACTAAGGCTCTCACTTCAACCAAAGCTTATGAGTTTTATAACAAGCTGGGCATGATTAATATATTTGCTCCAGCTTGAGGGGGTGTGTTAAGAGTATTATTTATATTAGTACTTTAACAGGTTAACGGGTTTGTATTCTCAACTCGGTAACTTGTATTATCTTCTATTTATATTGGAACCCTAATAGTGTAATACAATCTTTTTGCGATTCTTCTCCTTCTTAACTACGGGCTCTCTTCCATCATCGCTTCTACTTCTCTGCTGCAATGTATCTTCTTTCACCACTTCTTCTTTCTTCTCCTTTTTCTTTTATTTCTACAGCCTATTCTCCTTATCACTGCTTCTCTCCCTTTTTACTACTTCTTACGCTACTACAACGAATTTTCTTACCACGCTTTTTTTCTTCTCTTTTCTTTTTTACTTCTCTGCTTCTACAACTACCCGCTTCTTTTCTACAACTATTTCTATACTTCTTCTTCCTTTTACTACAACTTATTCTCTTCGCTACAGTTTCTTTTCTACAGCTACTTCTCTACTTCTTCTTCTCTTCGCTACATCTTCTTTCCTGCATCTACTTCTCTACTTCTTCTATAACTTCTTCTCTTCACTACATCTTCTTTCTTGCATCTACTTTTCTACTTCTTTTACAACTTCTTCTCTTCACTACATCTACTTCTCTACTTCTTCTACAACTTTTTCTCTTCTTCTTCTTTTCGCTACAGCTTCTTTTCTGCATCTTCTCTTCTTCGCTAATGCTTCTCTCTTTTTTTTTTTACTTCTCTTCTGCTTCTACAACATATCCTTCTACCACCGCTTCTTTTTTTTTACTACTGCTCTTCTTGTTGCCGATCCCTCTCCCTTTTGCTCTCAATTTCTCTCCTATCCTTCTCTATACCATCAGCTGCTCTTCTCCCTTTTCTTTGCTCTTCTCTCCCATATTTTCCATTGCCATTGACTTACTTTAAATCGATTTCTCTTTTTCTTTTAGTTATCATGCGTAATTGGAGTCCAAATTTGGACCTTCATCTGGACTCCTTAATTTGCATTTTGCTATTACCTCTTTTGCCTTCGTAATTAGTGGCTGCATATCAATTTTTTTCTTTCCTTTATTGTTGCATTCCTTCTTTGCCAAGAGCTCACACCCCATTCAATTTTTTCATTTCAAATTTTTTACTCTAAAGTCAAAATCAATTTTGACTTTATTATTGCGGGTGAAAATTTATGGTTCAACCCCAAATTTATATACTTTAGTTTAGGGGTGTCGAATCGGTTCAACTCGAACCGAAATTTTTTTCCTGATTTTTCCCAACCCGAAATCGAACCGAAATATTCTATAATCGAAATAAACTGAACCGAAAAATATCAGTTCGGTTTAGTTTAAACTGATAAAAACCAAAATTTTTATCTTTTCCTTTTCTATCTGTTCATTCATATGCAATTGCAACTCATGTCCAGACATTATTAGTGCCGAAAACATTCGAGATAAAAAACAACGCCAATGTTTATAGAAAACAAATCCTTTCTTGTAGCCAAATAGAAAAAGAGTAATAATCATTACTTTTTGCAGAAAATAAATGAACTACACAAGAGTAATAATCATTACCAAGGCACCAACTCAGGACTCATCCAAATTATATGGATAAGTAATGTAGTGAAGCTATACGAGATCAACATGAGACGATAAACGTCTAGGTATTCATACTAAACACATGAAGAAATTTCAGGCAAATATAAACCAAAATGGTGAGCAAGACAAAAATGTTTCACTTAGGTTATGCATCTTTACCAGTCCGAGAAAATTTTCATTTCAGTGCAACTGTATCAACTATCAAGCACAGCCACACAGGAAGCATAAGCAAATTTTCCCTCCACAATAAATTGTTAGCAAATTATTGTTCCATTAGGTAGTATATTATACTAAAAGGAATTTGGAAATACCTCTCTACAATTGCGATACATATTTTTCATCTTCTCAATAACAACAACATATTCTCTTGTATCTCCTCGTTTACCAATTTGAAGTTCATTGCCAAGTTCAAGGAACTCAGTCCTACACCTGCTGCCGAAATTAACCAAGGAGTAATGGAGTATAAGAAACTGCAATACAACATGATATGTTCTGATTTAACATCAAAAATCCAAAACCAAATTTTCCATCGAAAATTCAAAACTGCTACTGCAAAAGTTAAATATCTGATTTAACATCAAAACCAAATAATACATTACACATGTCACAGTCAAACACATCAAAACCGAATTTTGCATCAAATTACAAATACCAAAGTGGCAAAGTATCAAACTTTCAATTAAACAAACTAAGTACCAACTAGGCAACTACCAAAGTATCAAACATGAAACTACAATTCATACAACATTACAGCCATTTGTCCATACACCATAGTACCAACTTGGCAACTTGACAGAATTAAAATTCCAAAATTCAGAATTGAGAAATGACTAATGAGAATATCTATTGTCCATTTGTCCTATTGTCCAAACTCCAATTCTCCAACCAACATGGCAACAAACTCCAAATGCCCATCAGTCCATCAGTCCAAAGTCCAAACTCCATTACTCCATTACCTGCATAAACTAATATCAATAACTAACAAAAGTTATGTTAGTAAATAGGAAATATACCAAAATTTATATTAACAATAATTATACTAAAGCATTTAACAAGTAATTGATTACCATTACTTACACGTTAGAGAGGTAACATCTACATATCAATAATTTCTGGTGCAGATTTAATTGTTGAAATCACTGTCAATTGTTGAAAATTAAAATCACAATAAATCAATAATAATTAATAATAAAAAAACATACATTATAACAGTAATATAAAATAACTAATATTAAACTTATATAATTTACCTTTATCAAGTGAGTGAACATCTTTTATATCTTCTTCCACTTCACGATCCTTTGCTTTAATCCAATCTTGGCAACAAATTAGAGCTTCCAACATTGAAGGAGACAATGAACTTCTGAATGGATCAAGTACATGACCTCCAGTACTAAAAGTTGATTATGAAGCTACGGTAGATATAGGAATGGCTAAAATATCACGGACAATGGATGATAAAATAGGGAAATCTTATGGAATTAATCTTCCACCAACTTAAAAGATCAAATTGGGGATTTGGCTGTTCAGTATCTTCATTCAAATATTTATCTAACTCAGTTTTTTCATAAATTGCAAGATTTTCCTTGTGTCTCCTGAACTTCAGTTTAGTTTTGGATAGCACACACTCAGAAGCTGACAAAGTAGAACTTGATCCTTCTGTAATATTTGAATTGTCACTAATTCCTATTGTGCTCTTATACTCATTGAACATCCTTTGAAGAAGTGTTTGCACCCTAACATATATATTTGAAACTTTGTCTTCACCGTACATTTCTGAAAGTGCAAATTTAAATAATCCATCTTATATCTAGGATCAAAAATAATTGCAATAAATAGAAGCAAATTCATTTTTTCAACATTCCCCAATATTTATCCCATTTTTGTTTCATTTTCATTGCCATTTCATGAAACATGGTATCAAGATTAATATCTTCTATCCATTCAGTCAAAGTTGATGCAATTTGACTAACTTCATTGACATAGATATTGGAAGTGCTTACCAAAGTTGTAGATACATTTAATGTAAATTGATAAAAAAAAAACTTTAACATTGAAGCTAAATCTCGTACAATTTTCCAAGTACAATTTTCCAATCAGTTTCAGAAGGGCTGCCAAGTCCATTACTAGTTAAGAGTTCTAATTCAAAATAAAGATCTTCTTCATGAAATTTGAATGGCACTTTCATACCTTTGTGCTACATCTAACATGATATATGTTGAATTCCATCTTGTACAAACAACCAAAGATAGGTGAGCTTTACTTTCTATCTTCGCTTGAGTAACACATGAGTTAAACATTTGTAACCTTCATGGAGATTGCTTAACATATTTTATTGCTTCACGAACTCTTTCAACTGAAGATTGAGAAGTCTTTAGGCCATCTTGGACAATTAAATTCATAACATGTGTAGTACATCTTACATGTAAAAATTCCCAATTAAGAATGCTTCCTTTTTCCCAATTGTTAATCCTTTTTTTAAGAAATAAAATAGTTGTGTCATTAGAACTTGCATTGTCAACTGTTACTGTCATAACTCTAGAAAATACCCCAATCATGTAGGCATTTCTCAATAGCTTTCCCAATAACTTCACCCTTATGACTTGTTATTGGAAAAAAAATTCAAAACCCTTTTATGTAGTTTCCAATGCAAATCAATAAAATGACCTGTGATACACATATAGTTAATTCGTTGAATAGATGTCCATGTGTTAGTTGTAATACAAATCCGCTCACAATTATCTTGTATAAATCTTTTCAACCTCATTTGCTCCTCCACAAATAGCTCAAAACAGTCTCGAACAATCGTTTGCTTTGAAGGAATACGAAATCGTTTTACAACTGACACAAGATAATTGTCAGCGGATTTGTATTACAACTGACACATGGACATCTATTCAACGAATTAACTATATGTGTATCACAGATCATTTTATTGATTTGCATTGGAAACTACATAAAAGGGTTTTGAATTTTTTTTCAATAACAAGTCATATTGGTTTAGAACACAAAACAATTTAGGTTCTATACTATATAAAAGAGGTTATATGTTATATGAAATAGGTTCTATGTTATTTGATACTGATACGATCCGAGAAATCGGATCGTCCCTCAAGCCGTCACCTGTGAGATATCGTTCAAGCACGCCCTAACAAGAGAAATAACTAAACACTCAATGACCTAACCCTAAACCCAGGACCCTTATTTATAAGTCTATCCTACTTAGTGGGCCGGGTATAACATATTAACCCGGATCCTCTTTATTACATATCCACTACTATTATTGGGTCCGTAACAGATACAAGTTATACCTTTATCTGATACAAGTTATGTGTTATATCAATACAAATTCTACCTTGTCAGAGCGTAGAAAACATGGTTAATTAAAGTTTAAAAGTTTTGTATGTAACGGTCAGGGACTCGATAAGTAAACTTTAGATATGTCTCTAAGCATCCATAGAACTAATTGCATAACTCATGTAGAGTTCAAGATTAATTACAACAATATATAGAAGTTATGTGGTTTATAACTAAAGCACAATTATGAAAGGACAAGTCCTCACAAAGTTCATATGCCTTAGCCTATCTCAAGGGTTGAAGAAATAATCAACATCAATACCATCTTGCTGTGTATACTCCTGAAACCATATCTACAAATTAAACACATGGAACATCAATGTTGTATATATGCAATTAGATTATTTAAAAAATAAAAAATGAATTATACTTACATTGAGTATAATAGTACATCCCCTAATAGTAGTAGAGCCCTTTCTACTAGACATAGTTCAATTCATTTACTAAAACCTATGAATGATTTCTAACTAGTTATATTTATTTATTTGGTTAATATTATCTACATAACTAACTAAGCTGTTTGGTATTATATGATTATTTTTACAAAATAAAAAAGTATAAAAAACATACAAAATAATTATTTTTTGCAGCCTATCTTCATCTAGGTGGTAATGTATATGCTTCTTTTAATTTTTTTTTAATGCCTATGCGACTAACACATGTCTTTAAATTCTTCTTACAAAAACACAGACTTTGCTGACCCTTTTTCAAAGTTTGATAGCTAACCCTTCGTTTTAAATCAAGGATAAGAGCATCCTTTACAATAAAATTAGTGAGATTCTACCTTATTCAATATAAGTTTTATGTTATTTGGTGCAAGTTCTATCTTATTTGATATAAGTTTTATCTTATTTGATATAAGTTCTACCTTATATGATATAAGTTCTATGTTTTCTTATATTTGATACAAGTTCTATATTACCTGATACTAGTTTTACTTTTTTTGATGCAAGTTCTACATTATCTGATATAAGCTCTACCATATCTAATAGAAGTTCTATGGTATTTAATACAAGTTCTCTCTTATTTGATATGAGTTCTATTTTATCTGATACAAGTTCTATATTATTTGAATATGAGTTCCACCTTATCTGCATACAATTTCTACCTTAGTGGATACAAATTATACATTATCTGAATACAAGTTCTATGTTATCTAATATAAGTTATATCTTATCTAATACATGTTTTACATTATCTAATATAAGTTCTATCTTATTTGATACAAGTTCTATATTATCTGAATACAAGTTCTAAACAGGTTCTACTTACCTTATGTGATATGTTATACGGTATTTGATACAAGTTCTACATTATCTTATTTGAAAAGGTTTTATGTCATGTAAAAAGGTTCTACATTATCTGAAGAAGGTTTTGTGCTATTTGAAAAAAGTTCTACGCTAAGCACATGACCAAGTATGAATTAGAATGGTATTTGAAAAGTCTAGTAAGTTCGGCCTGCGAATCCGGAGAGAGATAGGTTTTACAAGGAGTTACAAGGAGTGGGAGAGTTTTGACAGAGTGAGCGGGGTGAGAAGAGCGGGGATCTTTTGAGTTAAGGTTTTGTTTAGGATAAAAAAAAATCACTTTGAGATGTGTGCTCCCTTGCTTTAATATTCGTGAAAGGGGCCCACTTAACTTAGGTTAACTGTAGTATGCTTAAAAGTTTTTTTCCCCTTTATATAAGTAAAGAGTCTTAATAAGCAATGTGGTGAGGATCATATAATGGGAAGGAAACAAAGTGGTGAAAGAGCAATGTGGGAATAAGCAGACGCAAGAATGCGTATTCAGACAATAAGCATCACCCTTGCAGTTGATCATCTTCATTACTTGACTTTAATGTTATTAGTTCCATAAGCCAACAGTTAGGCTATTAGTCACCTTATCATCCATGCCCAATGGAAAAAATGGCCTGCGCAGGACCTCCATTTCAATCAAAGGAAGGGGCCCACCATCTCATTTTCACACATCTTGAAGTAGGTTATGCACGCGAATCTCAAAGCATCACTATAATGCACTTAACTCGGGTTACCTCTTCTAGGGTTTAAAAAAATCAAAATCCCAAAACCTTCATGCCCTTTCCTCTCATCGACTTCTCGGAACACTTCATGTCGTTGTCGACCTCCACGGAACCCTGACGGTGAATTTTTCAAGAACAGACGAGAGCGTCGTCGACATTCCTCTCTGGAGCACATATCATCATCCACTCCCTCTTGGCCTCGACTTCCCAAACCATCTTGTCATCAACTACCTCAAGTGTGAAGAACTTTCTCTCTTGAGCTCTCGTCGTTGTCGACCTTCCTCTCCCTCTCCAATGCATCTTCATCGGCAACCATCCCTTTCTCGAAAGTACTCTGGTGAGAAATATCTATCTGTATTTATGCATTCTCATTCTTCCTAAATCGTATAATGTAATTTCGGATTTATAGAATGTAAGTTTATTTTCAGTAGAATCTGAGTTTGTTTCAGTAGGACAAATAACATAGAATGTAAGTGGGTTTAGTAGAATGTGAGTTTTTTTGGTAGAATTTGATTTTGTTTTTAGTAGAAGATGAGTAAGTTTTGGGTTGAATACGAATATGTTTTATCTATCTGTATGTATGCTTTCTCATTCTCCCTAAACCGTATAATACGAGTTTCTAGAATGTAAGATTATTTTCAGTAGAATCTGAGTTTGTTTCAGTAGGACCAATAACGTAGAATATAAGTTGTTTTAGTAGAGTGTGAGTTTTATTTTATAGAATTTGATTTTGCTTTTAGTAGAATAGGAGTATAGCATAGAATATGAGTATGTTTTCATAGTATCTAATATTTTTATTGTAGAATATGAGTCGATCGAGCATAGAATCAGTTTTTGACTCAGATACAGATTTGGCTACATCAAGTTCGAGCAATACAGTGCAAAAAGAAGCGCCCCAAAGACGCCATTTACAAAGAAAAGAAAAGTCTATACAAGTGGCCTGTACAAGTGGCCCGACATGTTCTTAGTAGATGTTCCATGAAGAGGTTGCATAGTTTTATAGACAACTTAGCTATTGGTAATGTAATCAAGAAGCGTCTACTGGCTATCTCATTTGGCATTTTGTTCCAGGGTCCCTTGGTAGCATTGGACATGCTAGCAGTGGAATTCTTGATACCGATATGAGATCAAGAAAGAAGGGGATTCCTGATTAATGAGAATTTTATTGGTTTTACCATTCAGGATGTATTAATCATCCTTGGTTTGCCCCAACGGGGGGAGTTAGTAAACTTAGAATCAGAGCAGCCGAGTTCAGCCTTTTATAATGCAAAATTTAGTAGCCAAACAATAACTAGATGCCTGATTGAGAAAAAGCTGAGCGAACTGAGTGCCGAGGAACATGGAGTGGACTGCGACAGAGTGCTGCATTTTGTGATTTTGTACATATTTTGTACTTTTCTTTTCTCCCAGCTAAGCTATTTCATGGATACCTCCCTGGTTTCATACATGGATGATTTGATGAAAATCAATAATTATAATCGGTCTAAAGCCGTTCACCGGTTTTTAATTGAAGAGGTGTCACGCAGTAGCAAGAGAAAAAAAACTTAGTGGCATTGTTGGATGTGCCATTCTACTATGTGTGAGTACCATCCTTAATATCATTAGTTTATTCTATCTCAATTGTTGCAATTGTTAATATTTTTTTACTTTGTGATAGGTTTGGCTATATGAGCATACTCGATTGTACATATCTAGTATGATTGACGGTGTTCACCCACGACTTTTTCGGTAGGTAAACATAGAGGTGGCCATGGGCCGTGCTCGGGCCTGGGCCCGCCTCGGCCCGGCTCCTGGCGGGCTGTGCCTATCACGACCATTTTCTAATCATGCCGTGTCGGGCATGGCACGGGGGAGAAAAATCTGGGCCTGGCACGACCTGCGGCACGATTAGCCGTGCCGGCCCAGGCACGACTCGACACTTTGCTCAGCACTGATCCAGCCCGCATGCTGAAACTGGCCCGCGGGCTGGCGTCGGCACGCGGGCTGGATTCGGCCCAATGGGTCCAGATGTGGCACGCGGGCCGTGCCTGGCCCGACCCGAATATGACCCACGGGCCGACTTTGGCCGGCTTCATTAAACTAGGTTTAAAAAATAAAAAAAAATTAAAAAAATGAGAAATTGAGAAATATGTATGTTGCACAAATTTTTGAAAAAAAATTAAATTATTATATATTTTAGACCAGACCCATTACAGGCTGCCTACGTACCCCACTCAAAGGAGGAATCAGGTCTACGTAGTTCTCTTTTTATATTTCTTTTTACATTTTTTTTATAACTATTTTTTACAATGTTTATCCATTGTTGCTTCCGCTTGCACTTCCAAGACTTTGTTCATCATCATCCGATGAAGTTGAATGACCACCTTTATCTTGAAGACGATCTTCAGCATCTAGCCAATCTTTAAGACAAATACACATTTCCACGCTTTCTTCGTTCATTCGGCTTCGCTTCTCGTCCAGCACCCTGCCGCCTGCACTAAAACAAGACTTTGATGCTACTGTAGACACCGGAAGAGTTAGTAGATCACGTGCCATAGCAGAAACCACAGGATATGATTTTCCTTGTGATCTCCACCGTGATAAAATATCAAAATTATCTATTTGTTCTTCTGTGAGTAAAGATGTATGATTATTTTCTAAAAAAATGTTAATTCATTAAAATTACTAGATCTACTTGTTAATGTTCCTTTTCTATTTAAAATTGAGCGTATTCTTGCTGTAATATTTTTACTACTAGTAAATACATTAGTTTGAGAGACGGTTGAATTCATTAGATTTCCAAATTTTAAATTATAAACATTATACATTTCATCTAATAAGGGAGAAACTTTATTTTTTTTCTCATCTACCCCTTCAAGTTCTATATTTTTATAATATTCATCTAATAAAATATGAACACCTTCTAATTTTAATCTAGGATCCATAATTGAAGCTAAACAATATAAAGGAGATATATTTTTCTAATATTTTTTAAATTTTGTTTCCATTTTAAAAATTACTTGAAAAACATTTTCATCATTTCTATATTGGAAAAAAATTTCACTAATTAAAACTAAATATTTTAAAATTAAACATGATGTAGGATAATAAACACCAGATAAATGAGTGCTAGCATTACAAAAAAATTCTAAAATATTATATAATAATTTTGCCTTTTCCTAATCTTTTTCTGCAATATTTCCATCAGACATTCTTTCATTATAAAATAATGTAAGAGCATCCTTAAATGGAAAACATGTTGTTAGCATATCATAAGTAGAATTCCATCTTGTTTTAACATCAAGTTTAAATTTTTTATATGATAAACCATAAGATTTACATATTTGTCTAAAATCTTAATTTCTAGAAGTAGAAAAAGTAACAAATCTAACAGCATTTTTTAATTTATTTACATGTTCATCTACTTCTCTTATTTCATCTTGAACACATAAGTTAAGAATATGACATGCACATCGTATATGAAAAAAAAACACCATTAAATATTGGATTTAACAATATTTTTAATTTATCAATTGCACTATCATTATTACTTGTATTATCAAAACTAATTGAAAAAATTTTATTAATTATATTATATGAATGTAAAATGCTATGAAATTGTCTAACTATATGATGCCTTGCATTTTAGTAGTGATTTTTACTGATATTCCATGATAAATTTAGGCCTATTTGAATGTTTTTATACTCCTTTAAGGCTTATTTAGTTAAAAACTTTAGAATCTTTACTTTTCGTCTGTCTTATTGAATTTTAGGTAAAATCACCCAATTTTGAAGTCTTTTTGAAGAATCGAAAAGCATGGGGTGATTCCTTATGAGAAGATGAAGCTGCCCGTAAAATTTGGGCTCAATCGGAGCCTTATCTGGACTTCACGGCCAGGTGAACCCCACGGGGTTCACCCGTGATCTTGCCGAAGGAAGGATTTCAACGCGCGCGTCACTGCCTGGTGAACCCGACGGTTCACCGATGATGTCAAAGTTTTTGAAAGCTGCCGCACACTTCACTAGTAGGTGAACCCCTTGGGATTCACCCGTGATCTCATTTGGAGATATCTGCATAGAAATACGTCGAGGCTTTCACCGGTAGGTAAACCCCATGGGGTTCACCTGTGATTATTTCGCAACAAAAGAGCTCCGAGCACTTCACCACCTGGTGAACCCCGCGGGGTTCACCCGTGAAGGCGTCAGAACAGCACGACCCCTACTCGGTCTTTCGCTGATTCTTGGTCCGATTCAACTCCAAATTTAGCAAGTGAGGACTTTTTGGAAAGCTGACTTGAAGACGAACAGATAGAATATAAAAGCCCTAATTTCAGTTCCCTAATCATCGAGCAATTGGGCGATGAAGCGGCTAGGGCGGAAGTCGACAGCGAACAGGCAACTTTGGGGCGATTTTCGGAGATTCGAGCGTCAGAACTCAAGAATACTTGGTTATTCCACTCGGTTTATCATCTCTTCCCTCTTAGAAACCTTTTCCAGTGATTTTCCTATGATTAAAGAGAGAATTTTGAGCGTTGTGACGATGGTTGTAGCATAAATCTATTTTCAGGGCTAGGTTAAAGCCCTCTGATGATCTTTATATGCAACTCTTGTATTAACTTTGTTATTTAGATCATATCTTTAGCATATTTCACTTGATGCACTTATTTCTTGATTTGTACTCTGGCCAAGTATTATCATGCTATAGTGGTTACGGTTCATAATGAGAGTAGGACCGTAACGACCGAACTTCTATGTGAATCTTGTGAAAACTTGACGCGAAAGTGCTTGCCCTTCGTTCGAGGATCCATAATCAACCACGGAACCCATTGGGTTTGTCGAAAATGGTCCACCGCGAAAGTAGGAGACGTTTTAGGCAAACACCGGGGTGTTCACTCGAAAGAGGGCACCTTCGTACAATAGGGTAGATTCCTTATGCAGACCTATAAATCCAAATAACCGTTATTTATTTCATAGCGCATATAAGATCGTTAGAGTGGTGGAAACCTTTGCCCTGATATTCTCTCTCATATATTTTCCCTACCTAGTTGTTTGATTTCTTGCTTACGATTTCGCTTAATTTTAGTTTTTAAAGTTCTAAAAACCACGATTCGATTAGCTTGGATTCCGAAAAATTAGACTTTCTAGTACTCACCTTGCTCCCTGTGGGATCGATATCTTTTGTATTACTTCGATAACACCGTGCACTTGCGGTGCGTATCACTATAGCATTTGTAGTATGAGGATATTCAAAAATTTTAAATGAAATAATTCTTTTTTACATAAGAAAATCACTATCTATCCAATGTGCCGTAATATACATGTATGAATGATCAGAATGATTACTAGTCCAAATATCAGATGTTAAAAAAAATACAAGAAGTTAATGTAATTAAAATTTGCAAAAGATTAGTTTTATATTCAAAAAAAAATTTTATAGCATCCCTACGCATAGTTTGTCTACTTACTTTTTTATATTTAGGTTGTAGTGATTTATGTATAAATTTTTTAAATTTATAATTTTCTGCTAAAGAAAATGGTTGTACATCCCAAACAATAAATTTAGCTAATTCTTTTCTAAGAACTTCAGTAGAATAATTAAAAATTTCAAAAGAACTAGAGGAAAGGTTGAGAGTGGCCTGTGCACGATCGATTTGAGTTTGATGACTTTTGATGTGATGAGCCAAATGACTAGTTCCACCTGATGATTTGCAAGTCATTACTTTTCTGCACTTCTTGCAGCTAGCTCTTTCTTTGCCGTTAATTATCACCACATCAAAGCTCTTCCAAACATCGCTCATGCGTTTTCTTGAGCCCGACACAGTAGATTCGTGAGGGTTTGCACTGCATCCTTCCTCTCCCTGCATAGTATTAGTAGGTTCATTATGATCTTGCTGTTGTTGATTTGGGTTGTAAGGCGGAGGGTTGGCATCTTGATCGGGTGGCATAACAGGGTCATTTGTCCCTATTAGCTCATCTCTAATGCCTCAAGCTCCCATGGCAAATAATATCATGCATTGTTAAATCCAGCCATTAATTCTACATATAATATTAAAAGTTAACTAAACAAATTTGTAAAATAAGATTAAATACTTACTAATAATAATAAATTATATATTAAAAAATTACCTTTTCACGTGATTGAAGATTGCATAGTAAGAACTAAGAAGTTGAGGTGTCAGCCTTCAATAATCTCAACTTAAACATAATTACTAAAAAAATATATATTAGAATAATTTAAATTGAACAAAAATTATATTATAAAAGTAAATTAATTTAATACTTACTTGATCTTCTCCACGTGACTAGATCGAGGGAGCTTTGAAATCTTGATGGCTAATTGAAACTCAAGACTTAAAAAAGAGATTAAGAGAGTGAGATGAGTGTGAGATGCTAGTTGGAAACTTGTGTGAAGAAATGAGAGGGTTGGGGGGTCAATTTATAGGGATGAATTGTGTGTAAAATTACATATCTATCATCTATTTTTAATTATTAAAATGGGGTAAAATAGTATTTTTATACAATAAAGACCATTATATCCCTAACTTTCAAATTTTTTATAACCGTTATGAGGGCATTCATGTAAAAAAACACGATTTGAACTTGATTTTTCCCCCCAAACTGCTCATACGCGTGCCGCGCGTGCCGTGCTTGACACAGCTGTGAACCCTCGGAGGTATGTGATATGTACCATTTACTTACATATCACATACCTCCCACAGGCCGTGAACCCTCGCCCAGCTCGACCCGAGCCGGGCCACGGGCCGACCGCTGCCCGTTGACTTGGTCAACGGGCCGTGCCGTGCTCGGCCCGCATCGTGCCGGGCCGTGCGGGCTGCGGGCCGGCCCGACCCGGCCCGTTGGCCACCTCTAGGTAAATGTAAGAACTATGCGACGACCAAGTTATTTTAAGAACCTTCAAAGTATATCAAGGACTTAGAGTATGGTTTATTTAATGTTAAATATGAGAACTATAAGTTACTTTACACATTTTCGAATTTCATTCTATTGTTGGTTATAGTTGATAGTTGATCTTATTTTGGATGATGTGGAACATGATCAAATTGATCATGTTGATATAAAACCTAAACCAAGTGTGCAGCCTCCCATTTTGGAGGATAAGGAGGCTGCTTAAAAAAACATTGAGACACTTGAGGCTCAAATCTGTCAGATTCTTGCATATAATCAAAAGCTTGTTGATGAGAATCAGAAGCTCCAAATGGATTTGTTACAAGTGAATAAAGAGAAAGATGATCTTGGAAATGCTTGCGAGAGCCTTGGGGCGGATCTAAATAGGGTAAAATCTAATTTGGCATTCTAGATAGAGGAAATTGAAAGGAGAAATGCTAAGCTTGTTGAGGAGAATCAAAAACTCCAAATAGATTTGTTACAAGTAAATAGGGATAACTCTGAATTGGCTTTCAATATTGATAAGAGAAATGCAAAGCTTGTTGAAAGAGAAGATTCATAAACTTAATCAGGATTCCAAAGATAGAGGGAACGAAGAGAGTAAGGACATTAGCTCAAGTGGTAATGCCTCTACTGATGTCTCGGATACAGCATTGGTTTTATATTCTAGGAATATAAGAAAGAAGCGTATATGAAAATTTTTATGGGCAATAGTTAGCCCATACACGCAAGAAAAGAAGTGACCCAGGGCAGCCACAGAGGTAAATTGCGGCTTAAGAAGTTATATTACCAGCTTACACGTTGGCTTGATCTTTTTTGCTGAAATGTTTAGCATGTGCTTACTATAGATGAGTCAACCAAAGACATTCTGGATGAGGACAATGTAAGGGGGAATTTATTATTAAACTCAAATAATGTCTAATTTACGGATACTTTTCATATACAGTTTAAGAGTCGGAAGGATTACGTTGATAGAGACATAATTTTAGAAGAACAAAGAACACAGTTGGAGGAATACATGTCATGGGACATAGAAGTCTGGCATGAATATCAGCCATTCAGGTTCCAAAAATCTCACTTACAGTCTATCGTGTTCGGAGGATACATTTTTGGAGATGTAAGTATCAACAAATTCTTCAAATTATATATGTAAACATAACAGCCTTATGTTTAGTTTCTAACAATTCTATTGTTTGTAAATCATAGGTAATTGATACATATATAAGATTATTAGTTGCTAGATCAAAGATGAATAAGAAGAAATATGTACCATTTACTTACATATCACATACCTCCCAAACCGATTATATTGTAGGTCGGTTTGGATCTGCATAACACAGTTAGAGCACTTGACTAAGCGCACAGTGCCGCACTTAAAAAGAGTATTTTCATCTATATATAACAAAAATCATTGGTTCTTACTACACGTAAACTTGAAGGACTCCCAGATTTATGTACATAATTCTCTGAATTTAAGTGCAACTAATAAAAAAGTCATGCTTGACTATGTAAGTAAATGTCTTTTATTTCTTTTATATTATTTATAATCGGTTGATTACTTACATTGCTACTTGCTTGCTTCCATATTATCAGGTTGTTGTTCTTAGAGGTTATTTTCGATGTCAAAGTAATGGAAAAATAGATATTGGCAAGTGGCCGGTAGTGTAGGATGATAGCTGCCCGAAGCAATATAATAGCGCAGATTGTGCAATTTTTGTAATGAAGTATGTTGAATGTATAACCAGCAATAGATATTGGGTGAAGTCAAATTCTACTGTTGCTGGTTATACATTCAACATATTTCATTACAAAAATTGCGCAATCTGCTCTATTATATTGCTTCGGGCATCTGTCATCCCACATTATCAGCCACTTGCCAATATCTATTTTTTCATTATTTTGACATCGAAAATGGCCTCGAGGAACAACAACCTGATAATATGGAAGCAAGAAAGTAACAATGTAAGTAATCAACCGATACACATTTATCATATTATAAATGACATAAAAGAAATAAAGGACATTTACTTACATAGTCAAGCATGATTTTTTTATTAGTTGCACTTGAATTCAGAGAATTATGTACATAAATCTGGGAGTCCTTTAAGTTTATGTGTAGTAAGAACTAATGACTTTTGTTATATATAGGTGAAAATACTCTTTTTAAGCGTAGCATTGTGCGCTTAGTCAAGTGCTCTAACTGTGTATATGCAGATCCACATCGCCGTGCAGCATAATTGGTTTGGGAGGTATGTGATATGTAAGCAAATGGTATAAATTTCTTCATATTCATCCTTGATCTAACAACTAACATTCCTATATATATATATATATATATATATATATATGCATCAATTACCTATGATTTGCAAATAATTAGAAACTAGATATAAGACTATTATGTTTACATGTATAATTTACAAGAATCTATTAATACTTACATCTCTAAAAATATATACTCCGAGCACAACAGCATGTAAGTGCAATTTTTGGCACCTGAATGGCTAATTTTCATGCCAGACTTCTATGTCCCATGACATATATTCTTCCAACTGTGTTCTTTGTTCTTCTGAAATTGTGTCTTTACCAACGTAATCCTTCCGACCCTTAAACTGTATAAGAAAGGTATCCGTAAATTAGACATTATTTGAGTTTAATAATAAATTCTCTCTTACCTTGTCCTCATCCGGAATGTCTTTAGTTGATTCATCTATAAGCACCTGCCAAACGTTTCAAACGTTTCAGCAAAAAAAATTTGACCAATGTGTAAACTGGTAATATAACTTCTTAAGCCACAGATTTACCTCTGTGGCTGGCCTAGGTTGCTTCTTTTCCTACGTGTATGGGCTAACTATTGCCCATGAAGATTTTCGTATACGCTCTTCTTTCTTGTATTCCTAAAATATAAAACCAATGCTATATCCAAGACATCAGTGGAGGCATCACCACTTGAGCTAATGTCCTTACTCTCTTCGTTCCCTTTATCTTTGGAATCCTGATTAAGTTTATGAATCTCCTCTTTTAGCTTGTTATTTTCCTCAACAAGCTCTGCATTTCTCTTATCAATATCGAAAGCCAATTCAGAGTTATCCCTACTTACTTGCAATAAATCCATTTGGAGCTTTTGATTCTCCTCAATAAACTCAGCATTTCTCCTTTCAATTTTCCCTATCTGAAAAGCCAAATCAGATTTTACCCTACTTAGATTTGCCCCAAGGCTCTCGCAAGCATTTCCAAGATCATCTTTCTCTTTATTCACTTGCAACAAATCCATTTTGAGCTTCTGATTCTCATCAACAAGCTTTTGATTGTATGCAAGAATATGATAGATTTGAGCCTCAAGTGTCTCAATGTTTTTTTGGTAAGTAGCCTCCTTGTCCTCCAAAATGGGTGGCTGCACACTTAGTTCAGGTTTTATATCAACATGATCAATCCGATCATGTTGCACATCATCCAAAATAAAATCAACTATCAACTACAACTAACAATAGAATAGAATTAGAAAATGTGTAAAGTAACTCATAGTTCTCATATTTAACATTAGATAAATCATACCAAGTCCTTAATATACTTTGAAGGATTTTAAAATAACTTGGCCATTGCATAGTTCTTATGTTTCCCCACCAGAAAAGTCATGGGTGAACACCGTCAATCATACTAGATATGTACAATCGAGTATGCTCATATAACCAAACCTATCACAAAGTAAGAAAATATTAACAATTGCAACAATTGAGATAGAATAAACTAATGATAGTAAGGATGGTACTCACACACAGTAGAATGACACATCTACCAATGCCACTAAATTTTTTTCTCTTGCTAATGCATGGCACCTCTTCAATTAAAAACCGGTGAACGGCTTAGAGCAGTTATAATTATTGATTTTCATTATATCATCCACATATGGAACCAGGAAGGTATCCATGATATAGCTCAGCCGGGAGAAAAAAAAAGTACAAAATATGTACAAAATCACATGCTGCAGCACTCTATCGACATCCACTCTGTGTCCCTCGGCACTCAGTTCAGCTTAGCTTTTTCTCAATCAGGCCTTTAGTTATTGTTTGGCCATTAAATTCTGCATTATAGAAGGCTGAACTCGGCTGCTCTGATTCTAAGTTTACTAACTCCCCCCGTTGGGGCAAACCAAGGATGATTAATACATCCTGAATGGTAAAACCAATAAAATTCCCATTAATCAAGAATCCCCTTTTTTCTTGATCCTATCTCGGTATCAAGAATTCCACTACTAGCATGTCCAATGCTACCGAGGGACCCTAGAACAAAATGCCAAATGGGGTAGCCAGTAGACGCTCTTTGATTAGATTACCAATAGCTAAGTTGTATATAAAACTATGCAACTTCTTCAAGGAACATCTACTAAGAACAGGTCGGGCCACTTGTAAGACTTTTTTTCTTTGTAAACGGCGCCTTTGGGGCGCTTCTTTTTGCACTTTATTGCTCGAACTTGATGTTGCCAAATCTATATCTGAGTCGAAAACTCATTCTATGCTCGACTCATATTCTATGATAAAAATATTAGATACTACGAAAACATACTCATATTCTATGGTATATTCACATTATACTAAAATCAAAATCAAATTCTATAAAAAAAACTCACATTCTACTAAAACAACTTATATTCTACGTTATTGGTTCTACTGAAACAAACTCAGATTCTACTGAAAATAATCTTACATTCTATAAACTTGTATTATATGGTTTAGGGAGAATAAGAAAGCATACATACAGACAGATAAAACATACTCATATTCAACCCAAAACCTACTTATATTCTACTAAATACAAAATTAAATTTTACCAAAAAAAACTCATTCTACTAAACCCACTTACATTCTAAGTTATTTGTCCTACTGAAACAAACTCATATTCTATTGAAAATAAACTTGCATTTTATAAATCCGAAATTACATTATATGGTTTAGGGAGAATACATAAATACTAATAGATATTTCTCACCAGAGCACTTTCGAGGAAGGGATGGTTGCTGACGAGGATGCGTTGGAGAGGGAGAGGAAGGTCGACGACGACGAGAGCTCAGGAGAGGAAGTTCTTCACACTTGAGGTAGTCGATGATGTGATGGTTCAGGAAGTCGAGGCCAAGAGGGATTGGACGACGATATGTGCTCCAGAGAGAAATGTCGATAATGCTCTCATCTATGCTTGAGAAATTCACCGTCAGGGTTCCAGGGAGGTCAACGACGGCACAAAGTGTTCCGGGAAGTCGAGGAGAGCAAAGGGCATGAAGGTTTTTGGATTTCGATTTTTTTTTAACCCAGGGTTAAGGGCATTATAGTGATGCTTTGAGATTCATGTGTATAACCTACTTCAAGATGCGTGAAAATGAGATGGTGAGCCCCTTCTTTTGATTGAAAGGCAGGCCCCTGCGCTATCCATTTTTTCTGCTCAACGGGTGGGGGCTCAGGTGTAGGTGAGGGGAGTTTGCTGCCAGAGTGAGGAGAACTTGCTCGTGTCTGCCGGCAGAAGAGGTCCACCACCTCCCCTCTGGCCACCCGCCTGTGAGCAACAGCGACCTCCTACCCCTCAGTTGGCAGTAGAGGTCCACCACCTCCCCTCTGGCCACCCGCCCGTGAGCAGCAGCGACTTCCTACCCCTTAGTTGGCAGTAGAGGTCCACCCCCCACCTTACCCTGTGTGCCGCTGCTTGTGAGCTGGGGGAACTCATTGACGTTAGACGTGGGATGCTGGACATGGGAGAGATACTCTTGCATGAAAAGAGGGAAGATGCAGCACCTTAGGTTTGGCCAGCAGGTACTTAGCTGCTTGTCAAAAAATATACTACTTTGGTCGAACTCGAGAAGCAGGGTTGCCAAATGCTCAGGTCAACCATAAACTGTTGGGCGCACCTGCTGTCAGGCCCGGTTCGATCCGGTTCGGCCCAGGCCCAAAGGCATGCGACTGAGTCAACAAATCAGGTCAGCAGATAGGCGAAGATTGAAATCGAATTAGCGATTTCGATTTCGTGGTGACGGCTGACGACGGGGCGACGTCAGCAAAACAAACGGAATTCGGATTTCGAGTTTTGAAATCGAATTCGGACGGAAGCTTCGGACGTGGGCGCTGAACTCGGACGCGGACGACGCACGTGGCGTCGTCTTCTTCGGGCGACCGCTTCGTGCGGATGCCGAGGGGACGCAGCGGCTGAATCGGGCATGGAGCGCGACGTCTTCACGCCCACGCGAAGGAAGGAGGGCTGGTGGCTTGGAGATCAGACGCGAGCGGAGTCGCCTCCTTCAGATCCGGACGACGCTGACAGGAGAGGCGAGCTCCGCGCGAAGGACTCGGGCGAGCACGCTCGACTTAGAAGAGGCGGCGTCGCCTCCTCTATAAATCGAGGAAGCGAGACGCGATCGAGGATAGAAGAGGAACCTGTGAGCGGAAGCTGGAAACAGAGAGTGAGCGACGAGGAGAGAGCGAGCGATGAGGAGAGCGCGAGCGACGAGGGGAGAGGAGGGTTTTTGTAACTCTGATTTGCGAAGAAATAGAGTGAAGCTTTTCCCTTCTCCCTGTGCTTCTTCTCCGACGTGTTTCCGTGTCTTCCGGTGAGATCCCGGTTACGGTGATTTCCTCTGTTTCTTGACGTGACGGCGGCGCTTCCTGGCGACACTTCCAGTAGATCGGTGTCGACGACGAGAAACTGAGACGACGCGCAGGCGGCACGGCGTCCTTCCGGTGGACGAGCGCAGCGACGCTCGGTGAGGAAAAAGACGCAGGCGGCGTCGTGAGCTCGGGACGGACGAAGATGACTACGCGAGCTTTCGAACTCGTCGGGCGTTCGAATCGAGGGCGAGTCAACGTGGTCACAGAAATCGAAGTGTAATTTCGATTTCGCGATTTCGGACGAAATCAGATCGCCGACGCAAGACGACGTCAGCCAACGGGAATTTTGGCGCTGCGGATTTCGGCGAGTTGGGTGACGTCAGCAATCGATTGGCTGACGTAAGCGGGCGAAGTAATTCGGTAATTGGCACTGGCGAGTTGATTTTGACTTTCGGTCAAAATCGAGGAAAGGTATTAATTTAGGGTTTTGGTTTTAAATCGGGTCTTTCCGGATTTCTTAATTAGGGTTAGGGTTTCTCGAGTGAATTGTAATTTGGGGATTAAAAATTGAGCGGGGAACTAGGGTTTCGAATTTGGGGACGAGATTCGGTCCGAAAACCCTAGTGCGATCACGTTTCGGTGTTCCGCCGGACGGTTCTAGGAAGCGGATAAGCGCTGTTTTTAGACCGTTCCGACCGGGGCGTGACAACAGGTATCAGAGGTTAAAGTGATCCAGCGGCATGGTGAATCAAGTAGATCGCATTGCCCGGATCGAGCAGGTGCTCGGTTTGACGGGGAAAAGCAGGGATGCGGTGGTTCCTCAGGTGGAGGACCTCCATCGTACGATTGAAGAGCAAAGGTTACAAATTCTTGCCATTCAACAAAGTTTAGTTGGAGAAGCCCAGCAGAATGATGAAAGGACGGCAGCGCTCCAACAACAAGTGGTGACCTTGCAAGAACAGGTGGCCACCTTGACAGCACAAACCCAGCAAGTGACTGCGTTGCAAGGTCAGGTAGCAACCTTGACAACACAGTTGACCAACTCCACGGCAGTGCAACAACAGATATTGGCTGATCTGGCGGTGACGCGCATGGCATTGGCACAGGCACAAGAGGGTGGTCCTACAGCAACCGGGACGGAGTATAGGGCTCCCAACGGCAACGGGAAGGTTCGCACCCCCAGAACCTGCAATGTTCAAAGGGGCCAGGTCTGCAAAAGTATTTGGTAACTTTCTTTGGGATATGCAGCAATATTTTGAGGCTAACTATGTCACAGATCAGGAGAAGGTGAGGGTGTGCACAGCATATCTCTCAGATGATGCAAAACTCTGATGGAGAACCAAAGTTGATTCAATATCAGAGGCGGCTAGTTGGACTTGGGAGGTGTTCCGAGAGGAATTGCGACAACAGTTCCTTCCCGGAAACTCGGTGGACCAAGCGCGAGAGGCGGTGGATCGGCTAAAGCACACAGGGACGATCCAGGAGTATGTCAGGGCGTTCTCCGCGCTGATGTTGGAGCTACCTGAGATGGCGGAGGGAGATAGGAGGTACTTCTTCCTCCGGAATCTCCAACCCTGGGCGGCAACAGAGGTCCGACGACATGCGCTGCAGGACTGGAGGACGGCTGCAGCTATAGCCGAGTCTCTTGTGGACCAGAGGACTTCAGGGACGACCTTTCAGAGAGCACAGAGGTCGCCCCCGAAATGACCATCTCCACCCAGACCTAGAACGCCAGAGAGAGAGAGGCTCTCTCCCCGACGGAACGGAGGTCAACCGGCACGGCAGGAGCAGACCCGACCTGCAGAGAGAGGGCAGGGTCAACTAAGACCGATTGCCTGCTTCTTGTGCAAAGGACCGCACCGGATACGCGATTGTCTGGACCGACAGCGATTGAACGCAATTGCAGCGATTGTGCATCGAGAGCTAGCTGAGAAACCGGCGGTGGTTGATGACGAACCAGTAGAGGCTCAGATAGGAGGTATGTACATTGCCTCAGTGGTCGCAGGAAGATCATCACCGACCCCCGCAGAAGCAGAGCCGAAAGACGCAGTCGGCAAGAGCAACGTCGAGCAGAAGACGAGCTCCGGAGATGCGAACCCTCCACAGGAGAAAAAGACGTATAAGCAAGCAGTGGAGGAAAAAACTCCACCGAAGTCTTTGGAGAAGATAGAAGCGGAAGACAACGCAAGGATACGTGCGAACCATGAGAAACTCCAACGCAAGAGGGAACAGAACTGGAAAGAGTGCTACGAGGCTAACTGCGCCGAACAGGAGCGGTGGCTCGCCAGCCGGCGTTGAGCGGGCCGCCCGCGCCGGACATCGGGGGCGATGTCCAAATTGGGCTGGGGAGAATTATCAGGCCTGGTTCGATCCGGTTCGGCCCAGGCCCAAAGGCATGCGACTGAGTCAACAAATCAGGTCAGCAGACAGGTGAAGATTGAAATCGAATTAGCGATTTCGATTTCGTGGTGACGGCTGACGACGGGGCGACGTCAGTAAAACAAACGGAATTCGGATTTCGAGTTTCGAAATCGAATTCGGACGGAAGCTTCGGACGTGGGCGCTAAACTCGGACGCGGACGACGCACGTGGTGTCGTCTTCTTCGAGCGACCGCTTCGTGCGGATGCCGAGGGGACGCAGCGGCTGAAGCGGGCATGGAGCGTGACGTCTTCACGCCCGCGCGAAGGAAGGAGGGCTGCTGGCTTGGAGATCAGACGCGAGCGGAGTCGCCTCCTTCAGATCCGGACGACGCTGACATGAGAGGCGAGCTCCGCGTGAAGGACTCGGGCGAGCACGCTCGACTTAGAAGAGGCGGCGTCGCCTCCTCTATAAATCGAGGAAGCGAGACGCGATCGAGGATAGAAGAGGAACCTGCGAGCGGAAGCTGGAAACAGAGAGCGAGCGACGAGGGGAGAGGAGGGTTTTTGTAACTCTGATTTGCGAAGAAATAGAGTGAAGCTTTTCCCTTCTCCCTGTGCTTCTTCTCCGACGTGTTTCCGTGTCTTCCGGCGAGATCCCGGTTACGGTGATTTCCTTTGTTTCTTGACGCGACGGCGGCGCTTCCTGGCGACACTTCCAGTAGATCGGCGTCGACGACGAGAAACTGAGACGACGCGCAGGCGGCGCGGCGTCCTTCCGGTGGACGAGCGCAGCGACGCTCGGTGAGGAAAAAGACGCAGGCGGCGTCATGAGCTCGGGACGGACGAAGACGACGACGCGAGCTTTCGAACACGTCGGGCGTTCGAATCGAGGGCGAGTCAACGTGGTCAACGAAATCGAAGCGTAATTTCGATTTCGCGATTTCAGACGAAATCAGATCGCCGACGCAAGACAACGTCAGCCGACGGGAATTTTGGCGCTGTGGATTTCGGCGAGTTGGGTGACGTCAGCAATCGATCGGCTGACGTAAGCGGGCGAAGTAATTCGGTAATTGGCACTGGCGAGTTGATTTTGACTTTCGGTCAAAATCGAGGAAAGGTATTAATTTAGGGTTTTGGTTTTAAATCGGGTCTTTCCGGATTTCTTGATTAGGGTTAGGGTTTCTCGAGTGAATTGTAATTTGGGGATTAAAAATTGAGCGGGAACTAGGGTTTCGAATTTGAGGACGAGATTCGGTCCGGAAACCCTAGCGCGATCACGTTTCGGTGTTCCGCCGGACGGTTCTAGGAAGCGGATAAGCGCTGTTTTTAGACCGTTCCGACCGGGGCGTGACACCTGCAGTAGCTACCAACCAGCAGCCCCAAACACACTCTAGGTATAGATGTTAATGTGTATATGGTGTGAGGTGGTTGTTCCTCTTATATGTTCTTATTTGTGCATAGGGTGTGTGTTTATGCACTCCCATCACTATGGGTTTAAGTTTCCTCGCGCATACTTAATGCCCCAGCAAGATTAAATGTGTGGTTGCCAATTTCATAATCAACATGATAAGCAAATAATCAACACCGACTACATACAAATGAGACTATCAATCTGTGACTTCTTGGTTACGAGTTTAGTTTGGTATATTCTAGCTAGTCCCAAAGTCTTTTTTTTCTTGAAATCTCCTCATCCAAATCTTAACTAGTTATAGAAAATCCCAAGCAAGAAAAATGCATCACACTGACTTTTTTAAGCATCAACTCTTGCAAAAGTTATTGTTTGGGATTTGTCTAACTCAAATCCCAAACAAGAACTGATAGCTTTAAAATTTTCCTAAATGGACCATATTCAGTGACAAATTAAGCTGACACTTAAGTAGTAAACTCACTTGAAGTACTGGCGCAGAAAATGCCGCCCACGTCAGATTCTGGTGCAGCAACTGTCATACACAAAGTGAAAGAATCATTGAGAACAGTTAACTACTAAATTGTTTTATGGTCACACTGATGTTGCCTTTCCTTAGAGATCAGTTAGACATACGAAGCAAGATTCTTAAAATTGGTTTGAACCGATCGATTTTTTCTTTCGATTCGGATCGGACCATGGAAATAGAGCAGTGGGAGAAGAAATAGGAGGAGAATGAAGAGGAGGAGAGGAGAGGAAGCCCGGCGGGCGGTGGTGGGCACAGGCGAGTGGCAAATGGCAAATGCAAGCGGTTAGTTTCTCTTCCCCTTCTTTTCTTCCTTTCTTCTTTCTCTTCCTCTTCTTCTATCTTTGCTTTTTCTTCCTCTGCTTTGCCCACTCTACTCCACCTTGCTGCTCTGCCAGTTCCACCAGATTTTCGTCCGATCTTCAAATATTGATATGAAGCATTATTCTTGTGTCTGCAATAGTACAAATTTTAGGCAACAGGTTAAGATTCATTATTGGCAAGAAAAGGCGACTCCTCCCTAATTCATGAATAAGTGGCTCAGCTCATGAATCTAAGTAAACAAGGCAAAATATATTAAACAAATAGAACTTGGTTCCAGTTCCATAACAGCCAAAGATAAAGATCAGAACCTCATAAAAATAGTTCATGTAACTAGGAGTATAGTACAAGAAAGACAGTCAAGCAAGAACATGTTATGGATCTTGAACAAACGCAATTCATAATCAAACTGAATCTGACTCAGAAATTATGGTTCAATACATGATTGAACTCTAGTTACAAAGTAGGCAAAGATACCACCTTCTAGTAGACGGTCTCCTTAAAAGTGCCTTAGTAGTTACTTGTTCTTGTAATTCTTAGTATGCTGCTTGTTCTTGTACTTCTACAATAGATGTGAATAATCAAGCATATTTTCAATGTTCGTATCAAATACAAGTAGGGAAAGAAATTAGTATATCATTTACTTGCGAGTACACAATATTTTTTCTGGAATGTTCAACTATTAGCAATAAGAGGTTCAAAATTTGCATCACCTGCAGGTGGCATTAGCAAACACAATAAGAGAAACCAAGAAGCATCGAATTCACCAATACCAAATATGTAGACAAGATAAATAATTGAACTTCCAAGTTCCAACTGATCAATATTTCATTTAGTTTGTCACTACAAAAACTTTGTGAATATTGTTAATATAAATTTTAAAATGGTTACAATGTGTAACCTTTAGTTTTATTTAATTTGATTTAATCTCTTCTAATAGATGTGCCTTTTTAAAAGAGGGTTGTTTCTTTTCTAAAAGTTGTCTTTTAAGTTTTATTAATTTAATTTAATTTTATGAATGAGTGTTGAGTGTAGAGAAGGGGTACCTTCACCCCATAAATAGAGGTTCCTATCCTCTCATTTTTGTGACATGAGTAAATCATATCAAATAGGGGCCTCTTTTTTTAGAAATGAAAGCCCCCTTTTCTCTTCTTTCTTGTACTTGAGGTTCCGATCTTTTATTTTGTTGCTCAAAGTTGATAGATATCCTAATGTTGCATTGGAAAGGATATAACCTTGGTTGTAACTCAGGGCAAAAGACATTGGTTAGATCTTTGCTTATGATATTTAGTTGCCTCTGAATTCTTATTTTTTTTCTTTTATTTAATTATGCATATTTATCAATTTAAAATTATTGGTTTGATTTGATTTATACAATTCGGCTTTTTACCAACAAATGTAATCTTTCTTTTTAATATTGAACTATAAACAATAAAAGCTTCAAAATTTTCATCACTAATAGCCGTCATCTCTTCATTAGTAAAAACAATAGGAGAAACCAAGAAGTATTGAATCCACCAATACCAAAATATGTGGACCAGATAAATAATTGAAATTCCAAAGATCAATATTGCATTTATTATCATCACTACATAGACTTTGTTAAGGTGTTATCATCAACTAACAAATAATTATCTGTCACATCTTCCATTTATGTTTCTCTCTTCACTTTCTTGTACAAAAATCTATAAGACGACAATTATAATTAAGTATCAACAAATTGAAAAAAAAAAAAAAGAAAACTCACAAAATGAATTATAAATTAGTAGAACGGTGGTGAACCCTTTGTTGTTCATATAGGAGAATAGGAGACCTTCCGATGCCTTTAAGAAAATTGAAAGATCATTTATACCCTATGAACTAAGTACAAAAGGTTGATGTATCTAAGGTTAATTACCATTTTGGTGCAGAAAATGTTATAACTTGATTTTAATAATTTTAAATTTTAAAATTTTAGAAATATCAGAATTTGTATTTTTAGAATTTTAGGGATTTTTCTGGAATTTTTTTTTAAATGTTAAAAAAAAAGTTTTAAATCGAAAACACGGAACCGCGTCCACGGGGATTCGAACCCCGGTCGTGCGATCGCAAACGGCTCCGTCTAACCAACGAGCCGAGTTGTGGTTTTAATTTAATATCGGATTTGATTTTTTTGAGTTAGTTTTAAATTTGAATTTGGGGACCGAGTCAACCCGTCGTCCTCCCCGCGGATCTCGGCGATTTACTCGCAGCCGCATTCTCGCCGTCTGGGACGCGCTTTGCCTCTATATTAGAGGGCTTCTGCTCGACTCGAAGGGAATCGAAACCTAGCTTGTCTTCAAGCCTCAAAGCACCGAAAGGAGGGAGAAATCCGAGCTCGAACTCGTCACCGGAGCTCGAGCGGCGCCGCCTCCTATTCCAGTCTTCCAGCGTCTCTATCGACACGAGTTTTCTGTTCTGGGCTTCGATACATCGTCGTAGCGAGGTGAGCCTTTTTTTTTGGAAGTTTTCGTGAAGTTCTATTGGGTTTTGGTTAGGGTTTGGGTGTCGACGGCGGCGGCGCCACCGTCGATACCTTCTACTACTTCGGGTGGTTCGACTATGCGTCAAAACCTCACCGTAGCTGGTCGTGGATCCTCGCCTCGTCGTTAGAAGTGTGCTGGCGAAGTTTGGCAGTGAACGGCCCTTCAACGCGCCCTCGGGAGCTCGCCGGAGTAAGCTGCGGACGAAAGTCCGGCAGCCTTGCACGGCGGCGGCCAGTTCGAGTTTTTATTTAAGTTTTGGGTTCGGTTTATTTTGAAATAAACCATAGGCTGTTTTGAAATTGATTTGAACCGGACTGAGCGGTTCAATTTCAAGTTCGGTTTAGTTCTTGAATTCTGACCGGTTCGACCCTGATTCGGTTGAATCCGGGCCGGTTCAGATAGCCGTTGGAAAGCTGGTGAAATTGCCTATCTAATGGTAGTTTGTATAGCTTTAGATGAGGTTTAGATTTTGTGTAATTGAAGTTAGAAGTCTCAGTTTAACTTGGTTCAGGGTGAATTTGATCGGTTCAGTGCAATTCTGTCCGGTTCAGTGGGTTTTAGGTTCGGTTCATATGATCTGAGACTATTTCTCTAAGTTTAGGGTTATGTTCTACATGTTAGTAGTTTTGGTTTTCAAATTAGAATGTTTAATGATAGAGTTCATGTACAAATTCATGTTACAGAGTGGTTGATCCAATAATCGGCTTGCATTGTTTAATATTCAACTTATTGGCTTTTCAAAAGGATTCAGGATAACAACGATTCGAGGTAGGAATCTTACCCTACTCCTTTCTTACAGTGTCAAGAATTATAGGATTTGCTGCTTAATCCTTTTGTTTGATATATAATGCATATATTAGAATTGAATGACACTAATATCTGATTGCTTCATCTGCTTGATTTATTTCTGAAATTCCTATTGAACTCAATTATCTTGATTATTTGGTCATATTTTGTTTCTGTATGAATGGTTAACAAACTTGTTTTGAGATATCTGATTTATTGGCTTATGAGCCTGGTTGAACAATTGTGTATCTGAGATATTGATGTATAAGTATGTGGAACCGTTGTAAATCTGTGATGATAAAGTCGTGATATATATTGACCTCTGACCTGGATGATTTATTCTCCAGTGGCCTGTTTATCTGAGTTATAGTTCCGACGCGCATCGGACTATCTAAGATGCCGGTACGGCACCGCCAGTTGTCTTGAGGACAATACTACGGATGTCAGTGTTGGACGCAACACTCCGGGCTGTTTAGGACAGTCGTTCCATTGCATGAGCAACAGTGGAAACACTCTGAAAATGAGTGCGGCTCTTAAATGAGATCTGTTGGCCAGCTTGATGATTTGCACGACATTCTTATATTATTTGTATATCGTTGTTTTAATTATTGTATTATCCTGTTATTTGATTCCCTCACTATGTTTGTTGATTCCTACTTAGCATTTCTGCTAACTCCCTTTGTTTCTCTTCCAGGTACAGAGTTAGCTTCTGGGAGGGATAGAGTAGATAGCAGATACCAGCTCGAGTTGAGATAGTTGTCTTTTGTATTTTATTTCAGTTGTTAATTTGGATAGCATATTTTTAGAAATTGTGTTATAAAACTGTTGATGTTAAGATTGGATTAATTAGTTAATAAATGATATTGGATTATTGTAGTTCTCTGATTCCTATCAATATTGTTACTCCCTGGGGAACCCTGAGCTAGAAATAGCCGGCTTCCCGCCGGGGCGTGACAATTTAAATGGTATCAGAGCTATAGGTTTAGTAGGATAGCCAGATTTCTGTGGGCCCATAACCCACAGGTCAGAGGTATAGGTTCAGTAGGAAACCTAAGGATATAGGAACCTTAGGACTAGGATTGGGTTAAGGATAGAATAAATGAATCAGTCAAATAAAAACTCTTTATATGATATATATTCTTTTGGTGTATTTTGATTCTTTTGGGCTACTCTGAATTTGGAGGACCAAATTTTTTTTAAGGGGTGAATAATGTTATAACCTTGATTTTAGTAATTTTAAATTTTAAAATTTTAGAAATATCAGAATTTATATTTTTAGAATTTTAGGGATTTTTCTAGAATTTTTTTCGAATTTTTTTTAAATGTTAAAAAAAAAGTTTTAAATCGAAAACGCGGAACCGCATCCGCGGGGATTCGAACCAGGTCGCGCGATCGCAAATGGCTCTGTCTAACCAACGAGCCGAGTTGTGGTTTTAATTTAATATCGGATTTGATTTTTTTGAGTTAGCTTTAAATTTGAATTTGGGGACCGAGTCAACCCGTCGTCCTCCCCGCGGATCTCGGCGATTTACTCGCCGCCGCGTTCTCGCCGTTTGGGACGCGCTTTGCCTCTATATTAGAGGGCTTTTGCTCGACTCGAAGGGAATCGAAACCTAGCCTGTCTTCAAGCCTCAAAGCGCCGAAAGGAGGGAGAAATCCGAGCTCGAACTCGTCACCGGAGCTCGAGCGGCGCCGCCTCCTGTTCCAGTCTTCCAGCGTCTCTATCGACACGAGTTTTCTGTTCTGGGCTTCGATACATCATCGTAGCGAGGTGAGCCTATTTTTTTGGAAGTTTTCGTGAAGTTCTATTGGGTTTTGGTTAGGGTTTGGGTGTCGACGGCGGCGGCGCCACCGTCGATACCTTCTACTGCTTCGGGTGGTTTGACCATGTGTCGAAACCTCGCCGCAGCTGGTCGTGGATCCTCGCCTCGTCGTCAGAAGTGTGCTGGCGAAGTTTGGCAGCGAACGGCCCTTCAACGCGCCCTCGGGAGCTTGCCGGAGTAAGCTGCGGACAAAAGTCCGGCAGCCTTGCACGGCGGAGGTCGGGCGGCGCGGCGGCGGCCGGTTCGATTTTTTATTTAAGTTTTGGGTTCGGTTTATTTTGAAATAAACCATCGGCTGTTTTGAAATTGATTTGAACCGGATTGAGCGGTTCAATTTCAAGTTCGGTTCAGTACTTGAATTCTGACCGGTTCGACCGTGATTCGGTTGAATCCGGGCCGGTTCAGATAGCCATTGGAAAGCTGGTGAAATTGCCTATCTAATGGTAGTCTGTATAGCTTTAGATGAGGTTTAGATTTTGTGTAATTGAAGTTAGAAGTCTCGGTTTAACTTGGTTCAGGGTGAATTTGATCGGTTCAGTGCAATTCTGTCCGGTTCAGTGGGTTTTAGGTTCGGTTCATATGATCTGAGACTGTTTCTCTAGGTTTAGGGTTATGTTCTACATGTTAGTAGTTTTGGTTTTCAAATTAGAATGTTTAATTATAGAGTTCATGTACAAATTCATGTTATAGAGTGGTTGATCCAATAATCGGCGTGCATTGTTTGATATTCAACTTATTGGCTTTTCAAAAGGATTCAGGATAACAGCGATTCGAGGTAGGAATCTTACCCTACTCCTTTCTTACAGTGTCAAGAATTATAGGATTTGCTGCTTAATCCTTTGGTTTGATATATAATGCATATATTAGAATTGAATGACACTGATATCTGATTGCTTCATCTGCTTGATTTGTTTCTGAAATTCCTATTGAACTCAATTATCTTGATTATTTGGTCATATTCTGTTTCTGTATGAATGGTTAACAAACCTGTTTTGAGATATCTGATTTATTGGCTTATGAGCTTGGTTGAACAATTGTGTATCTGAGATATTGACGTATAAGTATGTGGAACCGTTGTAAATCTGTGATGATAAAGTCGTGATATATATTGACCTCTGACCTGGATGATTTATTCTCCAGTGGCCTGTTTATCTGAGTTATAGTTCCGACGCGCATCGGACTATCTGAGATGCCGGTACGGTACCGCCAGTTGTCTTGAGGACAATACTACGGATGTCAGTGTTGGACGCAACACTCCGGGCTGTTTAGGACAGTCGTTCCATTGCATGAGCAACAGTGGAAACACTCTGAAAATGAGTGCAGCTCTTAAGTGAGATCTGTTGGCCAGCTTGATGATTTGCACGACATTCTTATATTATTTGTATATCGTTGTTTCAGTTATTGTATTATCCTGTTATTTGATTCCCTCACCATGTTTGTTGATTCCTACTTAGCATTTCTGCTAACTCCCTTTGTTTCTCTTCCAGGTACAGAGTTAGCTTCTGGGAGGGATAGAGTAGATAGCAGATACCAGCCCGAGTTGAGATAATTATCTTTTGTATTTTATTTCAGTTGTTAATTTGGATAGCATGTTTTTAGAAATTATGTTATAAAACTGTTGATGTTAAGATTGGATTAATTAGTTAATAAATAATATTGAATTATTATAATTCTCTAGTTTCTATTAATATTATTACTCTCTAAGGAACCCTGAGCTAGAAATATTCAACTTCCTGCCGGTGCGTGAATGAAAATGTCATCACCATTTCAATTTGGTTCATAAACTCAAAATAGATCTGCTTAAAAACGGTCATTTCAAATTACTATTTTTTACAGGTAGCACTACGATGATCGGTGATAACTCATTTTCTTACACTTGGTTCTCGCACTTTCTCGCTTGACAGAGACGCTCATTATGCTGTGCATTGATTATTGATTATGAATAATTTCTAAAGGTCTGTGGAATATACTTTTAGGCATTGGTCAATATTTTATTGCGCAAGATGACAAGTTACATGTTAATTAATTAAAAGTGTACTCAATCTCAACTCTACTCAACGCTACCTTTGACTGAATATAAATACTTATATTTATACAAGGAGCTACTTGAAGCACGCACACACCTGCGCTCTCCTGAAATATTCTTGCCACGAGTGGCACGTACGTGCGAGATGATTTATTAGAGAACAATTTTTTTGTTTGAATTTTGTTTTCTGCTTTTTTTAGAACAACCATGAATTGTATGATCAGTGATCTGCATCTGAGTTTAAAACACACTGCTTCCTTGGCATCTGCTGGCACTGGCCAATCACAGTTGCTCAACATGCTCTCTATCACAGAAAATGTAAAAAAAAAATCTAAATTATATTAAATCCAAGCTGACTGTTCATTTGTAGAAAAAAGGATCTAAATTATTAGCATTGATAGAGTTGTCAAATTGATCTCACTCTTTTCCAGGCTTCAGGATCATGTTCTCATCAAAATCAGGAAGAAGCTTCAACTGTGGAGCGAATTAATGAGCTGAGCCAGAGCTAAACACCTGCTGCAGCTTGAACTTGTTCTCATCTTGTTTATACCAGAACAAAGTTACTTGATCAGCTGCCACTCTTTGGCTACTCCTACTCCAAAGACTAGAAAAAGGTCCTCGCCGAATTAACACCCATTTGTTTCTGCAATGAATAAACATCACTCCTGGAACGTGAGGCAACTGTTTCTTTTTTGTTTTCTAGCAACATTCAGTATCTGACAATATTCTAGTCAATTTTGTCAGCCCAACTGGATCAACTTTTCAACTCATTGTGAAAATGGTTGCTGATGGTGATGCCAGTGCAAAACAAAGATAGTGGAGCCTCTCTTTTATGATCCAAGAGTTAGAGAGAGACTCAAATGTATGGCACTGATTAAAGGGAAACCTATGCATTAGATAAGATTGAGCACATGTGCACTACGTATAAGATTAATGTACTTCTACTCGATATATATCTACTGTATTGTGAGCTATGTAGATTATCATTAATCTCGTATCGAGTTAATTATATAGGATTTAGCATTCATCCTACTCATCATCAACAATCTAGGGCTTACTTGACTGATTGCTGAGGAAAGTGTGTCAGAATGTAATGTACTTTTGGCTGCCATGATTTCATTAGCCACCGGTACTTGCCCTAATTCAAGGGGCTAAACAATTTGATGGCCTATATTAATTAATTAGGGGGAGGACCTTGTACTTGTTGCCATGTAGATGGGGCACATCTGGCCACTTTAGTCAACTACATCTGGCTGAACAAGGCTTTCTTCTTCTTCTTTTTTTCAGTTTTTTTTTTTTTCATGTTGAGATCCTATCACGGGATAATGACAATTTAATTGATGATACACCTTTCAATAACTTTGGCAATTGTTCATGCTTGCACGTAACCACAGTGTGGTGATGTCAAATACTAAAGAAAAAACAATAATCCATAATTAATATCTGATATAATCATTCTTTATTCTTCCATTATTTGTTGGCTTTTACTTTCACTACCTCCATGCATGAATTATTGGAGAAATATCAAATCAGCTCCTAGTTCTGCTCGCATATTTTATGACCTCAAATGCGATCAGAACCTTTAATCTACTCCTGCTAAGTAATTGCGCAACTCCTGATCAGAGCAGCCACTAATTTTTCCTCAACATGGATGGTGCAGTGGCTTCCAAGATTCTTCAGAGTCACAGACCCCGGCCCCCATGTGCTGGTGACGCCTCACGCCTCCAACCTACAGCGTTTAAACAATTGGAGAAGGGATCTGCAGTCATCTTTGAGCTTCCAAGATCCCGAAACAAGAATCTGGGCGTCGTGCATATCCCCCCGCATCTCCCTAGTCAACATTGTCATGCGTTGAATTAACTTTTCTGCCCTCCGCTGCGTGCTGTTGACTTTGGTTACCCGATGGGGATGCTCGGAAATTCAACGCCTGGTGGGCCAGTTTGCGCGGGGTGGAGGATTGAGATTCCACCAACGCAGCGCCGCTCCAAATTCCATTCAGCTGAGATGCTCCTCCTCTAAGGGATTAAAAAAAATAAGGCTACGAGTGTTTTTTTATTTGATGACAGTTCAAAAGTCCAAAGATTCTTGGGGACTGGAGGCCAGAGGCGCATAGTGCTTGCGGTGTTTAGCTTGCCTACCAAATCTTGCTCCCGGTGTGGATTCTGACATCTGATGTAGTGCTCTCAAGGAGAAGGGTTAAGTTCATCTTGAATCAGTCCTATGAAGGTAGTAAGTCTTCCTCCTTGTTTTTCTTCTCTCAGCAAGAAAGTTTTACAGTAGGTCCAAATTTATCAACTCTCATGATTCTTGTGTTCTTTGTGGGCCTGTGGATGAATAATCACTTGTGTTCTTGTTTGCTGCCACCAATTTCCCTCTACAAGATTTTATTTCCGGAGAGTTGGAAAATCTAGTAGGCCACCACTGGTTTCTCTGTGTGAATGACATACTTTTGTAGCTTTCCATGCCTCAAATCTTTGTTTGTTCATGGAGGCCCAAGCTGCAACTCTACTTGATACCTGTCCTTGCTAAGATGCACTTATCATGTTGGCCTTTCAGAGTTCTTTTTGCTCCAAGGATCTCGCTGGGCGACTGTGAAGATATTGGCCAATGGAAGATTCCCTTCCTCCCCAGGCCTTTCAAGATGCTGCTGTTGATTTGTACCTCTTGGATGAATTCTTGTCAGGGTCAGTCTTTGACTGCCCTCATTTCCTGCAGACAAGCACCTCTGCCTCCTCTGCCCCCTTCAGCTCCTCCAGCTTCTCCTCGGTCATCGGAGCCAGCAGCAGTAGTAGCCCCAACCCATCCCTTCCAACTATTGATTACCAAGTCGATGGAGACATGCCAGTTTTCTCTGTGGATGAGATGCAGATGCAAATGCTTGATGTTGGACAACCCATAAACTTGAATCCACTAAGAATAATTCAGTCTTCCAGAGTACAAGGTGAAAAGGAAGCAGATGAGTATCCTAGTTATGTACAGAGCTCGAGTAGGCAGAATCAGCCAAAGGGTCCAATGTCTACTGTGGAACAAAGATTGAACCATGCCCTTAAGTACATTAAAGAGTCACATAAAGATGGTGATGTCCTCCTCCAGATTTGGGTGCCCGTCATGAGAGAGAATCGGCAAGTCCTTACTACTTGTGGCCAACCTTTCTTGCTAGATTTGGACTGCCAGAGGCTTGTCAATTATCGGTCAATATCGACTGGGTACCAGTTCTTGGCTGATGAGAACTCTCATGAGGCAGAGGGATTGCCTGGCCGGGTGTTTCTAGGGAAGTTGCCTGAGTGGACACCGGATGCACGTTACTTCAGTAGCTCGGAGTACCCTCGGGTGAATGCTGCTCAGCTTTATGATGTTCGAGGAACGATTGCCCTACCAATATTTGAGAAAGATAATCAATCTTGCTTAGGGGTCATAGAGCTAGTAATGACCATGCAAAAGGTCAATTACAGTACTGATATTGAAAGAATTTGCAGTGCTCTTCAAGTAAGTTCTTGAAGTACTTCTTTTGTTTAATCAGCTCCAAATGCAATTTTCACCTTGTGCATGTACGCTACCAGGTTCCTAATGCCTTTCTAATTTACATTCATTTCAGTAATTTAGTTTAATTGTCTGCATAGTTACATAACAATATGTGATTCTTCACTTCTGTTCTTTGGGAAAATTTGCTTTAGAACAACCTCCTATTTCCTTTAGGCCGTGTATATAAGAGAGGAAAAAGAAGAGAAAAGGGAGAGAAGAAAATATCTTTGATTTTCCTTTGTATATCAGAAGAGAAAGGAAAATTTAGGAAGGAAAATTTCTTAGTTTTCCTTCCAAACTCAATACCTCCAAATTGGAAGGAAAACTATATTTTTCTCTTCCATCCATTTTCCTTCTAACTTTTCTTTTCCATTCATTTTCCTTCCATTTTCTATCCTCACTATTTTATTGTTCTTTTTTCTGCATTCATTTGGTTAAAGATCACAAGTTTTGGCATCACATATGAGGGCCACGTTAAGAAATCTATTGTAGTCTCCTGAGTCATGATACTATCCTTAACTTTTAGAATGGATGATTTTGTCTTTATCTTTTTTTTTCTTTTGTTCTTATAGATCTTTGCTTATGAATCCTGATTACTGTTGTAGGCAGTTGATCTTAGGACTTCCAAAGTTTCGAATATTCCTCGCCTAAAGGTGAGCGGTTTAAACTCTTGAAAACAAATTAAATTTAGCATCATACTAACACATACATCCTTTGTCAGATGGCTGGTGAATCTTACCAAGTTGCCTTACCAGAGATCCAGATGGTCTTGAGAGCTGCCTGTGAAAGCCACAGATTGCCATTAGCTCAAACATGGATTTCATGCATTCAACAAGGCAAAGAAGGCAGCCGCCACTCTGATGAAAATTTCAAGGAATGCATTTCTACTGATGATGCTGCTTGCTATGTGAAGGATCCTAACATGATGGATTTTCAGCAAGCGTGTTCGGAGCACCATTTGTTTAGGGGCCAAGGAATTGCTGGTAGAGCATTTATGACAAACCAACCATGCTTCTCATCAGATATAACAAAGTTCAGTAAGCTAGAATATCCCATGTCACACCATGCTAAACTGTTCAAGTTGAGGGCTGCAGTGGCGATTCGACTGAGATGTATTCATACTGGAAAAATAGACTTTGTGTTGGAGTTCTTCTTACCTGTCCTTTGCATAGATACTGAAGAACAGAGACTGATTCTTAATTCTTTGTCTATTACAATACAACAAGTATGCCAGACCTTACGAGTTTTGACAATCAGGGAACTAGAGGATGAGAAAATGTTTGAAAAAAACGAGCGAATCTCTTCAGTCACATTTTCTGAAAAACCAATTCCCGAGATTGGTCCATCATTTCTGATATCTGACAAAAAATCTGCCAGCGGAAGCACCCACTCTAGTTAGTACTGTACAGGTATCATCATGGGATGAAAAGATGGCATCCCAAGAAAATTCATCAAAGAATATCCTTCCTACTTCTACTTTGATTGGAACTACAAAGAAGGAATTTGAGGGATCCAGTGTTTCTGCACACTGGGATCCATTGCATGTGGTAATGTCCACTGAAAAAGTATTATCTGATTTCAAGCAGCACCGTGGTGATTTCAGTAATGATTTTACACTTTCTTATTCTGCTGAAACTATGGATAAGGCAACAGAAAAGAAGCGTACAAAAACTGAAAAGACTGTCGGTCTTCAAGAGCTTCAGAAGTATTTTGCCGGTAGCCTAAAAGATGCTTCCAAGAGCCTTGGCGGTAAGCACCATATCCCTGTGAATTCCTCGTTTAGTCTTCATAAAGAGTATGTTACTGCATCTACATGTCGAGATGATATGTTCTAAAATAACTTACTTTTTAAAGCTTAATTTTATTGGGAAAAGGATTCCATGGCTAACAGTTCAAATTTCAAACAATTGTAGTAATTGTAAGAGATGCCATGAATAAAGTTCATCTGATTTCCCTTTTTTGTTACTCATATGATTTCTTTTAACTGGTACATCAGTGTGATCTTACAATCTGAAGCAATTAGTCATTTTGACAATATCAATTCTCAAATGAGAACCAGCTGTTAGGTAATATCTTTTTCAAGGTTTAAGAAACAGGGTTCGAGACATGGTACCAGTTTATTCTCAGACCGGTATATATCATACCGTACTAGTGATACCAACACATGGTATTGGTTGGCGCCGGTCAGTACACATATTATATATATATATATATATATATATATATATATATATATATAGTTATTTACATACAAAAAAACCAGCAAATTCAGATCAGTGTTTAGAACTTTAATCTCTTTTAAAAAATATATATAGTTGTTTCATTTCCCAGCTAATTCACTAGAAGATTGAGACTGGGAACACTGTTAGTGATATTGATTCTCTCTCCCTCTTCCTCTGAAGATTTTACAAATTAGCATACATGAAAATCTGGAACAAGGTGAAGTGACCCTCTAGGTATTTCATGTGAAATTATGTGGTTTTAATTCAATTATGCTTTAAAATCATCTTCTATTTGCCAAGTCCAATGGTTTATTTTGTTGAACACGATCGTCCTACTATGTTATCATAGCATTATGATCTGTATTGACAATAGGACCATGTGTCTCGTGTATATGTATTTGTAACACTAACTTTTTGCTTATTTTTCAGTGTGTCCTACTACTCTGAAAAGAATATGTAGGCAGCATGGAATTACTCGTTGGCCTTCACGAAAGATAAAAAAAGTAGGTCACTCCTTAAGGAAACTACAAGTGGTTATAGATTCTGTCCATGGTGGTTCCACAGCCTTCCAGTTCAGTTCCTTGTATGAGAACTTCATAAAAAGCACTTCCTCAGAACATAACGTAGCAATTGATACCGCATCTACTTTTCTGAGGCAAACTGATCATCATGACTCTTCAAACAAAATTCAGCAGCTAGAAGGTGGATGCAGCTTACACACGTCTGGATCAAATTCGTTTTCCTCCTCATGTAGTCAAAACTCCAATTCAAGTCAGGGTTGTTCCAGCGAGCAAAAGCAATGCAGTAATACCAATGAAATTTCACTTGGATATGCTACTTCAGTGGAGAAGAATCTGGATGAATTGCTAAAGAAAGTTGAAAGCCAAGTAGAATTGTACTCTACCGCAGTAGAACCAAGATATGTGGTTAGACCTGAAAGTCAAAAGTCACAATTTGATCACTATTCTTGGGGAAATATGTCATTCTTGTCGATGAATAGATCTGATTTTCATAAAATAAAAGCAATTTATGGTGAAGAAAAAGTTATATTCAGATTACTTCCAGCTTGGGGTTTCCAAGATTTAAAACAAGAGATAATGCGACGGTTTAGCATAGCTGACACTACTCTAGTGGATATCAAGTATCTGGATGATGACTCTGAGTGGGTTCTAATAACATGCGACGCAGACCTGCAGGAATGCATTGATGTGTGCAAATCAACAAATGCTCGCACAATTAAACTCACTATATTTCCTGTTACGCATACAACAACCAGATCCTCACTGGTCAGCACTGCATTATCTTGATCAATAAAGGTTAACACTTTGGAACAACATCGGTATTTTTATTTACTGCATCCTCAGTTTAAGGGATTGCTCTCAAGAAAATATGACTGCACAATGAGGGCCAGATGCAGATCTAGTATGCCGTAGAGATGAAAAGATGACCTTCGCATGGTCACCAGTGCATTTTGTAGATTCATCTGAGGGAATAAGAATCTGAAGTCAAGATGCTGTCGGAGCAAGCAGGCTTGTAAAGTGGTAAATTCCACACATGCACCCAGCCAAGGGTGTATTTTTTTTCTGTGGATATGTTTGTTTCCTACTGCAGATGTCTTGACTGTGCCTTGGAAGACTGCTGTGTTTTGTACAAAAATTCATGGCTAACACCTGGTTCTACTACGTAAGACTTTGTATAGAGTAGTACTGAAGAAATCTATGCCCACCAAATTGGTTGATGCTAGGCATTTTGTCATTGCGAAGGGCAAGAAGACTGGCCTAAAAAGATTCAATTAACTTCAAATTATAATATTGGGACAGTCCTATGATCACTTGCTGCAAAAAGGAGGTAAAACCATGGTTAGTATCAACTAATTGAGAATAGAAACTTTATATTTGTTATACTGATAACCCTTTAGATCAAGTCTGCAGTTTGTTGTTGTATACAGTTTTTGATAAACTGCATTTGTCAGATTGTAGTAATTGATATTTTCCATCATTTTGGCAGATCCAATAACTGGCTTGTTATTTTGTAACACAGAGAGTTTCAGTGAAATAAGCTTGCAGTATATTTCTGTATATATTTCTCCGAATTTAGAAATTCCTATCGTGGTTTGTAAATTCGATTGTGTTATAGAGCTTTTAATAGATTCCATGCTCATTTTATGTTATCTTAAAATTTTCAAGGTTCTTATGCTTGGAATTTCAAACTCTTGATGTTGAGATTGAACACGTTAAGGTTCATTTATCACAACTTTGTTGAGCTCAAGTTCCAATATGTTCAACTGAAGCTTCAAAACATGGTCAATAAGATTGTTGAAATAGTGCAAATGCTAGATTGCAAATTAACTTTTAACTGCATACGATTTCAAGATACTTTGCAAGTCTAAACAAACATACAAAGATTCAATCAAGTACCATATGATACATGTGAAATTCTCCAAAGAGGTAGTATATGTAGTTGGAGTGAACATAGACGAGTCTTTGCATAATCAAGTATACTTTTAGTGTATTGATGTTGAGAGAGAGAGAAGACATCTAGATGAATATTGTATAACTCAAGGTTTCAAATACTTGTTCGGACCATGTATAGCAAACCAACACAGCTTCTAACGAAAGTTCCGCCTCGAGAGTTACTTCATATGCTTTTGCCACTTCCATAGCTTCCACGAGAGTTACTTCATATCGCATAGAACTGAGAGATGCTTCCGCCACTTCCATTGCTTTTGTAGCTTCCACCAATTCTGCATACACATTCATGCCCAAACTGAGCTATTCTGGTTATATCACATGATATGAAGTAGTATTTGAAACTACGGTATAACCTTAATATTATGGAAGAAACAAATTAGCCTAAGATTAGTGTGGGGTGAAAAAGTGTTATTTGATATAATACAAACTTTTTAAATTTACCTTATAATAATAAGATTTTCTATTTAATGAGTTCTGGCTTCGAATGAGTGCTTTCACTCATTATTTATTACTCCTAAAATCAGGGTACATTTGATTAAAAGATCTATATAAATAAACATTATCCACAAATTAGTGAACAAAATAATTTGTATATATTATGTTAATACATGGCTCATGAACAACTTATTTGAAGCCATTTTCATTAGTCAAAGAATGACTTGTTGGTGGATGTGTGATTTTATGAGAATATATGAGTATTTAAAGTTGATGAATACCCAGCCTTTGATGGCTTATAAACATTTTGGCTTTAGTATGTACTCAGCCTTAATGACTTATGAGTATTTAAATTTGAAAATTACTTGGCCTTGATAGCTTGTGAATATTTAAATTTGATTTGATTAAATACGCGATCTCGACGGCTTGTGAGTATTTAAATTTATAAGCACTCGGTCTTAATGGCTTATGAGTACTTGGATTTGATATATACTTAGCTTTGAAGGCTTGTGGGTATTTAAATTTAATTAAATACTCGGCCTTTATACCTTAAAAGTATTTAAATTTGATGAATGCACATGACTTGTAAATATTTGGACTTGAATTTGCGTACTCGGCCTTGATGACTTATGAGTATTTGGATTTGGAGATACTTAGCCTTGATGACTTGTGGGTATTTGAATTTAATGAATACCTAGTATTGATGACTTGTGAGATTTTTGGATTTGGTATGTACTCGGCCTTGATGACTTGTATATTTAAATTTGATGAATACTCGTCCTAAACTGCTTGTGACTATTCAAATTTGATGAACACTCGGTCTTGATGGTTTGCGAGTATTTAGATTTGATGAACACTTGACCTTAATAGCTTGCGAGTATTTGAATTTGATAAAAACTCGGCATTAAAGGCTTGCGAGTATTCGAATTTGATGAACACTCGATCTTGATTGTCTTGTAATTGTTCAGATTTAATATATACTCGGCCTTGATGACTCTTGAGTATTTATATTTGAATTTGATAATCTTAATGGTTTATGAGTATTTACATTTAAATTATTTAAATTTGATGAATACTCAGCCTTAATAGCTTATGAGTATTTAAATTTGATGGATACTCAGCCTTAACGACTTGTGAGTATTTAAATTTAGAATTTAAGAATAATCACTTAACCCACTTAACCTTAGTGTATAATTATTTTTTTGAAATTACCTTTGCCTTCATAGCACTACAAGCATAATGTCACCGCATCTCCCAAACAATATCACATTGTGGTGTGCTGACTGTAACAGTTGTCTAAACTGAAAATTTGACAAATATGAGAGTTCAGGAATAGTTATTATCATATTTGACCTAAAATAGCCTATGAATATTTATCTAATTTGGTAGGAATTTTTTTAGGGAATAACTATTACCCTTTGTAGAGTGATTGTTTGGTTAGACATGAGATTTTTCAAACTGATGGCTGGCAGCTTCTCCTTTTTTTTTTTTTCTTTATTCCTTCCTTTTTCTTAATTTTACCTTTTATGCCTCTTCTCTTATAATTCCTTCTCCCTCTCTTTTTTATTTCTCTTAAATTCGGATTCAAATTTTGTTTAGGTTGCTCCATAGCTGTTTGCATCAAGGTGGGCCAAAATGATTGGGCCGACCTGACCAAAATAACATTAAGTAGAAGATTAATTGGGCTAAGGCTTGCAGGAGATTGATTTGGAGCTAAACTCAAATCCCCATGGTAGTGACGAATCTGTGAAAGATTGGATTGAATACTAAGTGGTGTTCGAATTTGCTTGCTTGAGATTGCTCGAGTTAAGTTCGTAGTCTACCGTGGCGGATGGACTTGTAATTTCTATGATTCGCTCTCTTTTGCTAGCAGCATTGGGGAAATTTGCCAGCGACTAAAGGCAGGTCAGTTTGACGCCTTCGTCTTTGGCGATAAACAGCCTAAGTGGATCAGGGCCTAATTGGAACATTAACGGCGAAGCGGAGCACGTTGCCAGCAATGGGCAACGGTGAGAAAAGTGACTGGGAGGCATTATTCCTTCATCCTCCCTGCGGCACAATAGACTGACAATGAATTAGTCACAAACAAGGATTTGGTAGGATTTGGTAGAGTGACATTGCTTGGCTTGGCAAGGGAAATGGCTCCGCTTCATAGTCTGTTTCCTTGGGAGGAAAAGAGAAGGGAAGGGAAAAGAAAATTATTTTTCCTTGTCTCCTTGGGCGGAAAAGGAGAGGAAGGAAAGAAAAATTGAAGGAAAAGTAGAGAGTTTTCTTTCTAAATTTTTTCTATGCAATTCGGAAAGAAAACTCCAATCACTCGCTCCCCTCTCTCCCTCAACTCTCGTGCCCACCTGCTCTCGAGCTCATGTCCGCTGCCGCCGCTCTCGAGCTCCCACCTGCCTGTCGCTCTCGAGCTCGCGTCCGCTGCTGCTGCCCCGTCGCTCCCGCGCTTGCATCCGCTGCCGTTGCTCCCGAGCTCACACCTGCCCGTCGCTCCCGAGCTCACGTCCATTGCTGCCACTCCCAAGCTCCTGCCTGCTCTCGCCAACTGTTGAGGTCCCACTCGCCTGCTACCGAGCTCGCATCTGTTGCTGCCGCTCCCCGAGCTCCCAGCTTTAGCTTGCTACTGAGGTCGCGCTCGCTTGCTGCCGAGGTTGCGCCCGCCTGCTCCTGAGCTTGCGCTCGCTTGCTCTGTTCCTGATAGGCCCCGCAAGTGTACGGTCTATTGAAGTAGTAAATAATATCGTTCCCACAGGGAGCATGTGTCAAGTACCGACCTTTAATGTCATTGATAGCTAGACAATTTGATTTCAAAATAAAAGAATTGCACGAAAACTAATTTATCGAACTAAGAAATTGACGACTATAAGGAAAAGTTTCAGTTTTAGAAGTGTTCGGAACTTCAGGTTTTACAACGTTGAATGCTTTATATGTAAATCAATGAATCAAAACGAATTAGAAAACGGATCTCCTTCTCTCGAAGCGCAATCCGACAGTAAATAACTTAAGGCGATCTCTCCTAGGGTACGGATTACCTTCTCTCGAAACGTAATCTGGTGTCTAGCTTAAGCTAATCTCCTACTCTCGTAGCAAAACTAACCTAAGAGACCCATTAGGCTCTATGAAAGATCGTAAATCCTCGAGTGACATTGAATGACTCTCGTAATTCAAGTCACAAGTTTAAATAAGAACGTTCGAGTGTTACGATTCACCTCTCAGTTCATCTCGTAGCACTTAACACATATAAATGTTTGGCCACAACAATCATACGCAATAAGCACAACTCATTTAAATAAGTCAAATTACTTAAAATAACACTAGATTCATAATAAAGAGTTTTACATGAGAAGAATTGTTCAACGGGCTACGCCTGAGTTCCGAACTAGGGTTTTACGCTAGAAAATACATCGTTTAACAATTAAAACCCAAGAAAATATATTCGAAAGGAAGGGAATTTACAATACAAGGGTAGGAGATGATAGATCCTTGGTCTTCTCTCGATAGCCCCAAAGAATCTAGATCAAACGAACCCTTGAATGCAGATTTTCGCCCTCTTTTCACCCTAGTTGCCTCTCTCCAAAGTTCGACCTTCTAACAGCCCAAAATCCCAACTTTTACACCTTAATCGAAGCCTTGGGCTATTAGGAAGGTTAATTGGGCGTTTCCCCCAATTTCTAGGGATCTGGAGCGTCGGATTTGGCGAAGAAACGAACAACCGTCGCGATCAGCGGAGGCCGTCACGGGCGTGATGACCGTCACGGCCAGGCCGTGACGCGTTCTGGGACATGCAATGAAGTAAACACGGCTATGATGCTGAACATAGGCAGGCCGTGATGGATGCAAAAAATTCCTGGAAGCTGAACACCCCCGTGCACGTCGCCGGTGTTGAGTTTGTGCGAAGTCGTCACAGGCGTGATGGTCATCACGGCTAGGCCGTGATGGGTTGGGTTCGAAAGTGGCTGAACATGCCCGTTCTTCAAGTCGTGACAAAGTCGTGGAATTTCTGGATTTTGGCCGTCACGGCCGTGACAGTTGACACGGGCATGCCGTGATTTCGCTGAACAATGATCTGGACGCCGATCTGATCATGGCCGTGGTCAGCATAAATAACTCCAAAAAATCCAAAAATTTTCCTGTGTGATGCTTGTAATGTGCTGAACCTTTCCATAACTTCAAATCTCGAAAATCTTCATAAAAATTAAGGATAATGATATGCATTTCACAAATAAATAAAAAATAGTAAAGATTTCATACTTTAAAGGAAAAGGTATCCAATTGTGACATAAAATAGAACTTAAGTCTAAAATGATGGTATAAATAAGACTTTAAATCCTATAAAAATAACACCTATCAGTTCCCGAGCTCCCGCCTGCTCTCGCGCCCACCTGCTCTCGAGCTCCCATTTGCTCTTGTTTGCTCCTACCCGCTGCCGAGGTTGCGCCCACTTGCTCCCGAGCTCGCACTTGCCACCGCCGCTCTAGAGCTCCCGCCTACTGCCGAGCTCCCAAGGAAATAGACTCACCATCACATGATTCTCACGTGCACTTTATTTCTTTCCCCTGTCATTTCTTTCCATCCAGTCATTTTTTTTCCTCTGATTTTTCTTCCCTTAAAGGAAATAGGCTCTAACAGTCTGTTTCAGAGGAGGGACAGAAAATAAGGAGGAAAAGAAAATTGAATAGAACAGAAATTGAGAAGAAAGGAAAATCTTTATATTTTTCTTTTCCCTTGTTTCAAGAATACTTAGGAAAATAGAAAAGAAAAGCTGAGAGCGTTGCTCTATCGAGGGCGGCAATGGCAGAGTCGAAGCGGCTGGCGGCGTCGTTCTGTGGTATTTGGCTACGCCATCGCCATGGTTACGGATCAAGAGATCGCGAGCTGCGTGGAATCCCTTCTCTGCCACAATGACACTCCGCCATCGTCTTCCCCGGTGTGGTCCGCCTGGCAGAGGCCAAGCTACGGGTGGACCTCTCACACAAGGCCACCTTCATCCGTGACCAAATTGAGAGGGCGAGGGCGAGATTGGCGAGGGCGACGAGGAATCAGGAGCTCGGCGACTAGGGCAGGAGGGCGACGAGGGCAGGAGGGCGACGGCAACGAGGGCGGGAGGGCGACGAGGGCGGGAGGGGGAGGGCGAGGGCAACGAGGGATCAGGAGCTCGGCGACGTGAGCGAGAGGGCGAGGGCGATGAGGGATCAGGAGCTCGGCGACGTGAGCAACAGGGCGATGAGGGCGGGAGGGCGACGAACGACGAGGGATCAGGAGTTCGGCGGATGACGAGGAGCTCGGCGACGAGGGCGGGAGGGTGACGAAGGCGACAGCGACGAGGACGACGAGGAGCTCGGCGACGAGGGCGAGAGGGTGACGGCGACGACTTGAGAGAAGAGAGGCGAACGAGAGGCATGAGAGGCGTAGGTTGTTTGCGCGAGAGTCAAGGCGTGAGAGGGAGAGAAAACTGATTTCCCTTTGATTTGGAGGGATTAGTTTGAGGGGAAAAGTGTCTTAAATTTCCTTTCTTTCCTTTTTTTTCACTGAAACAAGAGAAAAGGCATAAATCATTCCTTTCCCTCCAGATATCCCTCCTCTGAAACAAGCTGTAAGAGTTTTTTTCTGGCTATGATGGAATCTGATTTGGTCAAATCATACTGTGATACATTTTTTTTTTGTTTATGATTTCCGGATCCGGGTTTATTAACAAAACGAAATTGGGAATGGGTCAAAAACCCGGACTGAGATTTATAGGGTTCAATATTTAGAATGAGCCAGTGGAAACTAATGGCCATTCACCTGCTGCTTGCAGGTTTGGCCATTACTTCCCAGCTGCGTTTTTGCGGAGGGGTGCCCCTCCGCAAATTTTGCGGAGGAGTGGGCTAAGATGTGAAGCATCAATCTTGAAGCACCCAGTGCGCGAATCTCTAAGCAACCCATACTTAAGTGTGGATAGCGCCGATACAAACAAAGCGTTATACGAAATCTTGATATAACGCTGCCCGTTACGCCTCTCCCCATTACATCCGAACTAACCAGGGTTAACTCTTGAATGCTCACTACCCGCTCGAATTTTCACTACCCGCCCAACCCGCCCGACCCGCTATTACTCTCTAACCCTAATATTTTTTTCTAACCCTAGCTCTGTTGGGACGAAAGTTCTATGTTACCCAAACTTTGCTGTGACGAAAGTTCTGTCGCATGATCTTGTCTGACGGCCTCCGACGACCTCTGACGACCTCCGACTACCTCCAACGGCCATCGACGACCTCCGACGGCCATCGACGACTTCCGACGGCCTCCAACGGGCATCGACGACCTCCGACGGCCTCTGATACATTGTTGTATACAGCTCTCTTTATACAACTTATTATAGGTCTCCCTAGTCTTCAAAAGTTAAGGTAAGGTCTCCCTATATTTGCTCACCTATATTACGTGTCATTTAGGGTGTTATAATGTCGTCATTTTTGTATTCTTAATACGTACATTGTTATATTAATGACATAATTTGTTGTATACAGCATCCCATTTTGGTATAACAGCCCCTTAACATAGTATAACAGCATCCCATTTTTCATATAACATGCCTCAAACATAGTATAGCAGCGTCCCATTGTGGTATAACATGCCGTAAACTTATTATAACAGCATCTCATTATTTTGGTATAACATGTATCTAATTTGGTATAACAGCATTCCATTTTGGTATTACATGTATCTAATTTGGTATAACAGTATTCCATTTTGGTCTAACATGTATCTAATTTCGTATAACAACTTCCCATTTTGGTATAACATGTATCTAATTTGGTAGAACAACATCCCATTTTGGTATAACATGCCTCTAACATAGTATAACACATGCCATTTTGGTATAACATGTCTCTAATTTGGTATAACAGCGTCCCATTTTGGTATAACATGTCTCTAATTTGGTATAACAGCGTCCCATTTTGGTATAACATGCCTTTAACATAGTACAACACAGCCCATTTTGGTATAACATGTCTCTAATATGGTATAACAGCGTCCCATTTTGGTATAACATGTCTCAAACTTGGTATAACAGCATCCCATTTTGGTATAAAATGTCTCTAATTTAATATAACAACTGTAAATTTTGGTATAACATGTATCTAATTTGGTATAACAGCATCCCAATTATGTATAACATGTATCTAATTTGGTATAACAACATTCCATTTTAGTATAACATGTATCTAATTTGGTATAACAACATCCCATTTTGGTATAACATACCTCTAACATATGATAGCCTCCGCAAGTGCACGGATTTTATCGAAGTAATAAAAGTTATCGATCCCACGAGGACTACGTAGCTAAGTACTAACTTCTTGATTTGTTTGAATTTAGGCAGACTAATTCAATGGATTCTTATAAACTTCTACGGACTAACAAACTCGGAGGTAGTTTTAAGAGGTCTTGATTTCTAAAGAATCGGGATTTCATGGGTTTGCCACAAAGACAGTTATGAGTAGTTAAAAGAATAACTATTTCATAGAAATTATCTATCATGCAAGGAACTCTTCCTAAGGTACATACTACCTCCTCCCAGAGAGTAGTACGGTATTTAACTAAATTAACTCCCTACTCTCGTGATAGTTAATCTAATTAAACCCCTTAAGCTCTGTGAAGAGTTGGTTAAATCCTTCAAACGAATTCAAATTACTCCCGTGATTGAATTCGTAGGTCTAATTGAAATAGATCGGGCGTTGCGATTCACCTCCCGGTCCTTCTCGCAACGCCTAAAACGTAAACTTACTTGGCCAGGGTAAATCACGAATTAAGTACAATATCAACTAAATCATGAAGATAGATTTATGAAATTAGTAAAAATATGATTAACTCATAAAAGTCAATGGGCTACACCCAATCATCCCGACAAAAGTATCTACTCACTCATGACAATAAAGAAATACATGATGTTTGTGATGAACGAGTAAGAATTCATGTAGGAATGCAAGAAATCACTAAAAAAGACTATAGAATCGCCTTCTCCTTGATCCGTAGATGAGGATTGGTCGATCAATCATCGTTTTTGGAGAAAACCTCACCGGAAATCAAGTTGTCGCCCTCTTCGCCGCCGCCGCTTGTCTTCGTTCGTAAAAAGCTCCCTAACCTGATCAAAATCCGATCTTTTATACTTGGACCGGTTTAGAACTCCTCTAGGAACGGTTCTGCGAAGTTTGGCTCAAATCTGGTTTGAATCGAGTGAGAAACGAGCGAAAGACTCGCCGGGTAGAAGTTTTTACGGCCCGTGATGCATTCACGGCTGAGGCCGTGAATGTTTCTGTGCTCAATGCCCTTCGGTCACAGAGAGTTTCACGGTCTGTGATGGAATTATGGCTTCACCCGTGAAAGTCTCTGATCACTTCGACACTTAGCCGTTTTTCTTCTCCGCTCGTCGTTGCGTTCACGACCGACTCAGAATTATGGCCAAGGCCGTGAATGTCTCGATCTTCACTATTTTTGCCTCAAATCTGACTTGTAAGCTCGTGATTTCCTCGGGAATTGTGTCATGGCTTCAAAACTCGCAAAATCTACTATTTTTGTACCTTTTTACCTACTTTTTCATAAAAACCCAGAAAAGTGAAGATTCTGTGCAAAGTAAGATAAAAACACTAAAAGTACCACAAAATCATGTAGATAAGCCCAAAATATGATCTAAAACATAGGCAAAAACACTATATAAATGCAATGCATCAAAATACCCTAGACTTAGAATTTTGCTTGTCCTCAAGCAATACTTTGATATGTATAAAGAATGTAAAGATAAGGAATACTCATTTGTTTTTGCCTTTAATAAATTCCTTAGTTCACAAGTTAAGCAATCAATCTTTCAAACTCAAGTAATTCAAGAAAAATCCTAATAGAAATAAATTCCCAAGAGGTTACAATCCAAGAAAGATAAAATTCACAATTCACGTCATAACATCCATTCAACACACACTAAATATCAAATACTTTCAATTTAATAAATCCATCTTACTCAATAGATATAAATTTATTTTAAGAATCTCGGTGATGTTAAAGATAAGGGATTTTTAAAGCAATTTGGTCTTTAAACTGTTATGTGTCATAACATTGTTTAAAGTATACCACAAAGTAGTATAATGTAACTCATAGTCTCAATCTTAAAGTCAGCGGAGTTGTCCACTTAACCTATAGCTTTCTCTTTTTTCTCCATTTTCATCCTCTCTTTCTTTTTTTTTTATTTTTTTATTAGACTTCAACTCATGTCTTAGGTACCACTGTCAAATTTAACAGTGCCAAGTAGATGAGTCTTTTTTCCCTTTTTTTTTCTTCTTTTTCTTTTTCTGGAGAAAGCCGGTCAGTGGCATGGTACTTAAATCGTTGTTGATACTTGATTGCAACAAATTTAAAGTATACCACATTGTGGTATAATATAACTCATGACTTCAGATCACTCAACTAGAGGAGTTGGAGCAAATCTCAATTTAAATAAATATCACCACTTTTCTCTTCATAAAAATTTCTATGAGGCAAGAACAGATAAATTAAAGTTTAAGTACAAAGATACTATGCATGTGTCTTATGAACATATAACAATTCACATATGCATTTTATCAATACCAGAATTGAATTTTCTCAACAATTTAAGTCTACATGAAATTTCAAAAATTCCCTAAGTTATCAAATCAATCACTCAAAATATTTCCTAAGTCCAAAATCAAGGGTAAAACAAATTTGATCATCCTTAACAATCATAAACATTCAGGATACATACCCATAAAGCTCGAATACAATCAAAATACATGAAAGCACCCTAGACTTAAATTGTTGCATATACATAAGCATTAAAATCAATGAATGATAGAATTCAGAAAAAATTTTGCAAGAGTTCCCTTTGTATTTATTTGCGAGACCCTGTACAGTAATATCAAAAGATGGAAACATGACTCAGAAAAAATCCGAAAAAATCACCAATTCAAAGGTATTCAATTTATACATGGTAATCAACTCTCAAATATCAAATACCGTCTAGTTTCATCAATCAAAATACAGTTTACCATTCTCAGTAGTTGTTTTAATTCAAATATCATCAAAGTAGCCTTCACATGCTTAAACTTATCAACCAGACATCAAAAATCATCACAAGACATACCAGACATATAATAAGTATCAAATATGTATGAAACTATCACAACCAAGTTATGTTCAGCATCCTAAGGTATAATACCATCTAATATATACAATGCCAAGTCAAATAACAAGTATCCAAATGAATGCCACAAAATCCTGATACAACGCACACACACAAAGAAATCATAAAATCAGTTGTGTGTGGTCGCACCTGCATCAATCTACTAAATCCTGTGCACAGATGAGATAATTATGAGATCACATGCATAAAATCAAACCATATCCGCATAGCGCGTAAAAATGAAGTATGATACTCACAAAATCAATCAATCAGTGTCTGTGTGCTCGGAGTCCTCCTCGTCTCTAGCATGTCTAGTCGATGATGATGGAAGACGACGCCTTAATAACTCCTCTATCGCGCGTAAGGAGTCGAGTGCCCTCGACTGTCCCTGCTCAAGTCGCGATATGTCGTCTCGCATCCTCCTCTGCTCTGCCCGCATCTGCTCCAATGAAGGATCTGATCGTGCCGAAGTGGATGGTCCGGCAGATGTAGATGGCCGATCAGCGGCTGATGGGTCGACTGAAGGAATGTGCTCAGTAGATCTCGGCAGAGATGGAGGTGAAGCTGCCTCTCCAGGACCTCCCCCATGTGTGGGATCCACGATCCAGTTCTGCTGAACACGAACCGTAGTGCGGTTCATGTCCGGCAGCCTCATGGTAGCATCAGTGTGCCTGAACATAAGATGGTACGAGCTACCACGCCTCGTAATCATCTTAATGGCAATGCACGCATCCATATCTAATCTAGGATTACCCTTTGCCTCGTTCAACCCCGAAGGATCAATACCGAGGTCAAGGGCAATCGTGGTAACCATACCTCCCATGACAAGGACTCCTCTCCGAGCTCTAGCAGCTTTCTGGAACTGCTTCATCAGGAAGAATGAAGTGCTAACTCTGAAACCTCTCAACATGGTCCATAGGAAGTATAGCTCTGTAGACCTGACCATGCCATCACTCTCTCCCCGCCCAAAGATGGTATGCGCCAAAACTCGGTGTATGTATCTGAAGACTGGGCTGGACAAGTGCGAGGCTCTAGCAGTCCTGGGGTCAAACCTCCCCTCGGTAGATATCTCCCGCCAAAATGCTCCCTCAGAAAACTCACGGGGGCGGTGTCTAGTCGCATCCGCGGGGAATCCAAAAATGTGACCTAGCTGATCTAAGGTAAGTACATGGTACCGGTTCCCCAACCGGAATGACATCCTCCCTGGGTCTCCGTCGTCATGGTTCCTCAGTGTAATCTGAACAGTACTGAAGAACTCCAACGTCAGCTGTACGTAAGTGGCATGCCTCTGATGATAGAAATCCTGTCATCCTATACTCGCGAACATCCACTGGACGTCGTCATACAATCCTAGGGACTGCAGTACCTGGTCGTCCCAATATCTAGTGCTAATCACCCCTCTAGTGGATAGAGCACAATATCTCCTCTCGATCTCCCTACTCCCATGACGAATCCAATGTGGATAAGGAGCAAGGACAGGGGGCGGTGATCGCGCGCGTCTCCTCTCTGGAATAATAGGCTCCGAAGAAGCAGGGGATGGCTCAGATGACGATGGCTCAGGGAATGCAGCTGGTGAATGTCCTGAGGATGGCTCTGGTGATGGTAAATGGATCTCTGATGATAAAACTGGTGCTACTGGTGTAGATACTGCTGTGCTGTCGGTGGTGCCTCTGAAACTAGCGGTGGAACTATCTCAGGAGCGACAGAAGGCTCACGTGCAACGGATGGTGAAGAGTGCAGCTCTGGTATGTCTACTGATATCTCAGGTAAATCAGCAAATATCTCTGGAGATCCCTCCTCCGGATCTGGTAATACATGTGTAGCAGCCTCAGGGACTGGTAAATCTCCCTGGGCTGAGGAGGGCGATGGAATCTCAAGAGTCTCGACTGCATCATGTGGAGTGCCCACCTCCATAGCTTGAGTGTCAGTGGGAACAACAGACTCTGGTACATCTGTGGAAGGTACTGATACAGTGGAACCCTCCACGTCCATCGAAACAGCATCGGTCTGTGTCTCAACTAAACGCGCTATCTCTGCTACTATAGGCGCTGACACTGGGGGTGCCACTAGAGTCTCTACAGTCTCCACAACTGGCGATAACGGTCTCGTGGCTCGCCTGCCCCAAGTACTAGTAGCTCGACCAGTACGCTTCCTAGCGTACCGTCTGGCGATCCTCTGGTCACGGCTCTCCGGCCTATCAGCATGCCTCTCCGAAACAATCTCCAACTCCGGAGAACTAACGGGCTCTAGCGCTGCTGTCTGTGATGTGCTGGCCACTGAGGTCATCTGCGGAGCCTTTGATGTATGTGCAGGAGACTCAGGCTCCGAGTCTGGATAAACTATGCGCTCAAACCTCTCCGGACAGACTCCGGGAACCATCCTATATACGTATCGTGGCTCTGGTCTAGGATATCTACTCTTCATCACTGCCCCGTAGGGCCTAGACCTCACAGATCTCCGTGGTGGCATAATATCGATCAAATAATGCAAATATATGCAAATATTAACTCAGAACCGTGATGCTATAGTAACTTCTCAAGCCGCCCGTGAACACAAGCGCAAACACCGACCCAAAAAATCTAATCTAACGGCTCCAAATCGATGCAAAACGTATGCGATCTAAGTGCAAATGATGAATCAAGGGTTTGAGCGAAGAAAACTCACTTATCTGTGCACAAATCGGGCTCGAATCGATCGAAAATCGAACTCTGGTGACTCGGCGGACAAACGGCTATTCTTCGCGAAATCCGGTGGATATCCGGCGAACGATCGTCGAAAAATACTCGTTGGAAGTGGAGGAAGATTGGTGGAAGAGTTTCGTCGTCGCTCGTGGAGAGAATCGTCGAAAATCGGCGAGTTACGAGTGTGAACGTAAACCCTAAGCCGCCCGTGAGGTTTAAACCGCAAGCACTTTGATGTGATGCATTTATGCTTAACATTTTCATATACTATGAAACATTTTTTCGGTTAAATTGTCGCTTTTGCATCATCACTTTTACTTAAATTCTTCCATATGCACGGAATCTACACAAGATCTGGTGTTATCTAACTTTTCAGGAAATTCTGAAAAGACTGAAGCTTTCACAGCCGGGTTGAGAAGATTTTCCCAACCTGGGAAAAGTTCCGCCTGTCACGAAAACCTGCTCGACTCTAACTCGGTGGGCTCCAAATCTTAGGGGTACTTTGGTAAATGTTAATCACGACTATAGGGGGATAAAAGGGAAGCTTTGGGACCTTAATCGGGATGAAAACCCTAACCAAGTGAAGGGAGAAAACGGCTGAGGATGTGACTTGGGCGGCTGGAGAAGACTAAACACGATTTCAAGGAAAAGAGGAGCCCTTCGAAGCCCCTAGCAAAGATTTCTTCATCTACTCGGAAAGGGGAGTCAAGATATCCCTTAATCCTTCATTTTCATTGCTGCTTCTAGCCTCCAAATGGATTTCTTGAGTGTGAGCTTGTTGTCAAATATTCATGATGTCTCTAAGATGATTGTAGCTTAAAGTACTATCGGGGTTAGGGCTTAGCCCTATGCCTAAAACACATTCATGAAGTAGTTTATTATTTTGATATGTTGGTTTGATTTAGTTGACCTAGCATATGTGTTTGTTATTTCCTTACAACTCTTATTGCATATTATTGATCTCCGATATCGAGAGAAAAAGCGACAGCCCAATCTAGATATCAGTGTTTGTATGTTTTGGACGTTGGGAGAAAAAGCGACAGCCCAATCCCGACGTCGGATCTCGTATGCTTGGGCGCGTGAAGAAGAGCACGAGAGTAGCCCTTCTCCCACGTGAGAGAACAACTATTCATTCCTCGCCCAATGGGCCTATGTAAATTTACAAGCCACGAAAGTAGGAGGTAGATTTGCATATACACCGAACCGTGCTGCTGAAAGGGGGCGGTTTGTACCATTTGATGGATTTCTTCAACTTATCAAACCTTGCATATCACGAAGTCACTACTTTCATTTGCGGATTGGCATAGCGGTGAAATCCGACGCCCCGATATTCTCCCATAACAGAAATCCGATCGTTTATCTGTCCGCTTGTTACTTTCCTTGCTTAGCATTTACCTATTAATTGTTAGTTATTTCGATCGCTTTAAATCAACCCTTGATTTGTCTAGACCGCGACTCAAGGATTTACCGGTACTTGACAAATTGGTTTCTGTGGACGATATAATTTACTACTTCGATTAGACCGTACACTTGCGGGCCTATCATGTTTTTGGCGCCATTGCCGGGGACCAATTTCGCCATTATCGATTAAATCTGATAAATTCGCGGGATTAGAAAAAAAAAGAAGGGCTTGTGCATGCGCAGAACACTTGCTCTCTATTTTGATCCATCTTACTGTTGAAAATTTGATAATCTATCTTGAGGCTTGTGCATGCGCAGGACTTTGCGGAGTGAACATTTGATCGACGAGGATCCGGAGATCGAAAAAACATTCCGACTCCGACGCAAGCAAGCTCGAGCTAAAGCAAAAGAGAAGCAGAATTCAACAGAAATGGACCAAAACCGCTCACTTCGAGATTTTGCATCTCCCTCCGTGCAGGGACTTCATTCGAGTATTGCCCGTCCGGCTGTCGAAGCTAACAACTTCGAAATAAAGCCGGCATTCCTTGCCATGTTACAGAAGGAACAATTCGGGGGAATGCCAAATGAAGATCCTGCACTCCACCTCTCAATGTTCATAGAATACTGTGATACGTTCAAAATGGGAGGGATATCCATCGATGCTCTGAGATTGAGACTCTTCCCCTTTACCCTAAAGGATCGAGCACGTGCATGGCTTCAGTCACTGCCGAATGGAACGATCACCACCTGGGAAGGGCTATCACACTCATTCCTCACCAAGTACTTCCCACCGAGCAAGACAGCTCAATTGAGAGGGCAGATCACTGGATTTAAGCAAAGGGACGACAAATCATTATATGAAGCGTGGGATCGTTTCAAGGAGCTTCAACGGATTTGTCCACACCACGGCCTCGAAAAGTGGTTATTAGTTTCTTCCTTTTACAATGCTTTAAATTTTAACACTCGAATGACTGTGGATGCAGCATCAGGTGGAGCCTTCATGAACAAACGTGTTGAAGATGCTCTAGAACTACTGGAGGATATGGCACTTAACCATCATCAATGGACAAGTGAAAGAAGCATCCATACAAGGGTCACTAGTAAGACTGATACCGATACCATGGATTCTTTGGCGAAGAAGGTAGACTCTTTATCTCAAGAGTTAAATGCACTACGTTTGAATGCTTTTTCATCATCTTCTCAACCTTCTCAATTGTATCAAGTTAATGCAGTTGCCTGTGAGATATGTGGTTGTACAGGTCATAAATCATATGAGTGTCAATTTGTATGTCTCACCCAAAATCAGCATAAAGAGACTATCAATGTAGTGAATCAATTCAACCAAAGGCCTCAAAATAACCCGTTTTCAAGCACGTACAACCCGGGATGGAGAAACCACCCCAACTTCTCCTACCGGACAAATCAACCCCAGATTTCCCAGCCCGGTTTTCAACCACAGGCTTCTCAACCGGTACCTCAAGCAATTTACCACCAACCACCAGGTTTTCAGCAAAAACCATACCTCCAACCCCAGAAATCGAATTTGGAGGCTATGCTAGAGAGTTTGGCTATTGCGCAGTCGAAACAAAATGAGATCATCAATCAAATGAATTCCAAGATAGATGCCTTAGCAGCTCACAACAAAATGCTGGAAACCCAGATTGCCCAGCAAGCTACCGCCTCATCCCGACCTCAAGGACAACTGCCCGGTCAACCAGAAGAGAACCCACGTGAGCACTGTAACGCTGTGTCCACACGCAGTGGCAAACAGTTGGTTGAGCCGGAAATGGACAAAAATCATGGAGATGGACAGCAAGGTGGAAATCAAAGAGATCAATCACCGTTGGAAGAGTCTGATCGCACATATGATGAGCAGCCCATTTACACTCCACCACCACCATATGTTCCACCTGTACCGTTTCCTCAACGCTTGGCGAAGGCCAAATTGGACAAACAATTTGGAAAATTCCTTGAGGTACTCAAAAAATTATTCATCAATGTCCCTTTTACTGATGCATTATCGTAGATGCCGACCTACGCAAAATTCCTCAAGGACATCCTCTCCAATAAGAGAAGGATTGATGAACAAGGAACGGTGGCGCTAACCGAGGAGTGTAGCGCAATCATTCAAAATAAGCTTCCCCCGAAGCTTAAGGATCCCGGGAGCTTTTCCATACCGTGCTCCGTTGGTGCCATGACTTTTGACCGTGCCTTGTGCGACTTGGGCGCGAGCGTCAGCCTAATGCCCTACTCCATATTTGAGAAGCTAGAACTTGGAGAACTCAAACCGACTACAATCTCGCTTCAACTCGCCGATCGCTCGGTAAGATATCCGGTGGGCATATTGGAAGATGTGCCCATTCGAGTGGGTAAGTTTTTTGTTCCTGCTGATTTTGTAGTTTTAGAAATGGAGGAGGATCACCGTCTCCCAATAATTTTAGGGAGACCGTTTTTAGCCACTGCAGGCGCGATCATTGATGTGAAAAATGGGCGACTTACCTTGAAGATAGGTGAGGAAATCATCGAGTTTGATCTTTCAGAAAGTATAAAGAAACCTTGTCTTGCAGGTTCATGCTGCAGTATCGATGTGTTGGAAACCATACCGGACGGCTCCGATGTGGTACGAAGTCGAGAAGACCCGCTTGAGAGGTGCCTGCTCAATGAAGAAGATACTAGTGCCGGAGATGAGAAAGAAGCATACACAAAATTACTCGACTCCACTCAAAAAATTGAAAGCAAGAGAGAGAAGTTGGAGTTTCCAAGTGTAGTGAAACCGGAGGTAACCACTGCACAAAAGATTGAACTTAAAGTCCTACCAAATAACCTAAGGTATGAATTCCTTGGTGATGACTCCACCCTTCCGGTTATCGTCGATGCGAACTTAAGTAAGTATCAAACTTAACTTCTTCTTGAAGAGCTTAAACAACGAAAGAAGGTAATTGGATATTCTATTGATGATATCAAGGGTATTAATCCATCTCTTTGTATGCACAGGATCTTCCTAGAAGAGGGAAGTAAGCCCGCCGTGGAATGCCAAAGACGTTTAAATCCTAACATGAAGGATGTTGTCAAAAAGGAGATACTCAAACTTTTGGACGCCGGGGTGATCTACCCGATCTCGGACAGCAAATGGGTTAGCCCCGTTCATGTGGTCCCAAAGAAAGGGGGAGTGACAGTGGTCGAGAATGAAAATAATGAGCTGATTCCTACGCGAACGGTAACCGGGTGGCGCATGTGTATAGATTACCGAAAATTGAACACAGCCACCCGAAAAGATCATTTTCCTCTTCCGTTCATTGATCAAATGTTAGAACGCTTAGCATGTAACTCACATTTCTGTTTTTTGGATGGTTTTTCAGGATTCTTTCAAATCCCGATACATCCGGACGATCAAGAAAAGACAACGTTCACATGCCCGTTCGGGACATTCGCATACCGACGCATGCCATTCGGGTTATGCAATGCACCCGCCACGTTTCAACGGTGCATGATGGCAATTTTTTCCGATCACCTTGAAAATATTATGGATGTGTTTATGGATGATTTTTCAGTTTATGGATCCTCTTTTGATGCTTGTTTAACGAACTGATCAAACATTTTGCAGAGATGCGAGGAGGTAGACTTAGTCCTTAATTGGGAAAAATGTCATTTTATGGTTAAAGAAGGTATTGTCCTAGGGCACTTGATATCTGAGCGCGGCATCGAGGTGGATAGAGCCAAAGTAGATGTTATTGAAAAGATGCCACCTCCCTCTACGGTGAAGGGAATCCGTAGCTTCCTTGGACACGCTGGATTTTACCGTCGGTTTATCAAAGACTTTTCCATCATTTCTAAGCCCCTTACTAGTCTCCTTGCTAAAGATGCTCCATTTATTTTTGATCAAGATTGTTTGACTGCTTTTTGCAAACTGAAGGCATCATTAACTTCTGCTCCTATCATGCAGCCCCCAGATTGGTCGCGCCCATTCGAGTTGATGTGCGACGCGAGTGATTTTGCGGTTGGCGCAGTCCTAGGGCAGCGCAAGGATGGGAGGCTGCATGCTATCTACTACGCGAGTAAAACCTTGGATGGAGCGCAAGCCAACTATGCCACCACTGAAAAAGAACTATTAGCGATCGTGTTTGCATTCGATAAGTTTCGCTCCTACCTAGTCAATTCTAAGGTTATCGTTTTCACTGACCATGCAGCTATCCGATACCTCATCACCAAGAAGGACGCTAAACCGAGACTCATCCGCTGGATACTTCTACTGCAAGAATTCGATCTAGAAATCAAAGATAAAAAGGGAACTGAAAATGTAGTCGCGGATCATCTTTCGCGCCTTAGAGAGGAACAATGCACTGAAGATGTTGTAAATCCGCCGATAAATGATATGTTCCCCGACGAACACCTTTTAGCTGTCACTCATGACGGCACACCCTGGTATGCCGATTTTGTAAATTATTTGGTATCTAACATTCTACCCCCAGATCTAACCTTTCAGAGGAAGAAGAAGTTTCTTTCAGATGTGCGGCATTATTATTGGGACGATCCACTCTTGTATCGAAGATGTGCAGACGGTATTTACAGAAGATGTATACCGGAGTGGGAAGTTCGGGATGTTCTGTATCAATGTCACACATCACCGTATGGAGGACATGCAAGCACTTCCAAAACCACCTTTAAAGTGTTGCAATCCGGTTTCTATTGGCCAACCTTGTTTAAAGATACCTGGAGTTACGTTCGCTCTTGCGATCAATGCCAACGCACCGGAAACATATCAAGACGTGACGAAATGCCCATGCACACTATTTTGGAAGTTGAAGTATTTGACGTGTGGGGTATTGACTTCATGGGACCCTTTCCCTCCTCCCGCAACAATAGATTCATTCTCGTAGCAGTTGACTATGTGTCAAAGTGGGTGGAGGCAATGGCTTCACCAACTAATGATTCCCGTGTAGTCATGAGAATGTTTAGCAAAATCATTTTACCAAGGTTTGGAACACCAAGGGTGGTTATTAGTGACGGGGGATCTCATTTCATGGAGCGCAAATTCAAAACCCTTATGAAGAAATATGGAATTCTGCACAAAGTCGCCACACCATATCATCCCCAGTAGAAGTATCAAATAGAGAAATTAAGCGGATTTTGGAGAAAACAGTTTCTCGCTCAAGAACGGATTGGTCACTAAGATTGGATGATGCCTTGTGGGCCTACCGTACCGCGTTCAAAACGCCCATCGGTATGTCCCCCTTCCAGCTAATGTATGGTAAATCGTGCCATTTACCCGTGGAAATTCAGCACAAAGCATTTTGGGCAGTCAAGCTGCTGAACTTTGACCTTCAAGATGTTGGGGATAAACGAAAATTGCAAATCAATGAACTAGATGAATTTCGACGGGAGGCTTATGAGAATGCTAGAATTTTTAAGGAGCGAACAAAGAATTGGCACGATTCTCGCATTACCAAGAAAAGTTTCCAAGTTGACGATCATGTACTGTTGTTCAACTCTAGGTTGAAGCTTTTTCCCGAAAAACTAAGGACGAGATGGTCTGGCCCTTTTGTTATTCAGCACATCTTTCCTCACGGAGCTATTGAAATATGGAGTGAGGGCACCGGTAATTTTAAAGTAAATGGACATCGCCTCAAGCATTACTTCTATGGAGATCCGATAGAGAAAGGGACGTCACATACCTTGTCCGACCCTACCTGAATGCCAGCCACGGTCAAGCTAATGACCTAAAACTAGCACTTCTTGGGAGGCAACCCAAGAATCTCTCCTCCTTTTCATTTCCTTTTATTCCGTCTTTTACCCTTATGCAACGCTTTTTGTTAATATTGTTTAGTTTACTAAGTTCTGAATTTCTACATTCGTCTTTGTTGGGTTCACCTCAGTTGCATCATTATTGAGTCTAGTTTTCCAGATTTTAGTCTCATCCTTCCTATTCTGCACTTGTAGCTGACACGTTTTTGAATTATAACTAATATCAGGGTAGCTGGAGATTGGTTTCTGATGGAGCTCTAGGCTGCTTTCTTGAGCTGCTCATGAACCCTACATGCATCCACCGTCCTCACTGATGAATGAACTCTTGTTGGATGTGCAGGAACCTGATCCAAACACTTTCCTAATGAACTGCACAGCACCAGTCTTGAGAAAGGCAGAAATCTTGCTCAAAACTACTGTGTCCCGCCGGGTTTGATTGTGTGACTACATTACATCTCTTGACAACCTTTGAGATGATGAAGAAATGTATCAAGGGATGCTGAAATAACTCTATTCATAGCATCACTGATGGGCTATATGATGGACTGCTGATAATCAGTTCTGAGAAATGAGGAAACAAGCTGAAATGATATAAAAGTACTGTTCCTTACCAGATTTGGAAATAGTGAGATGCGTTGGACTCCTTGGTGGAAGGTTTGAGATACGAGTCTGATGAGGCAGTGCTGGAAAACTTTTCAAGCTGGCATGCCACTTATCAACCATCGTACCAGCCACTTATCAAGCTAACCACTGTCCCTTACCAACTTACCAGATTTGGAGTAACCTTGAGATGTGGAGCAGCTGCCATTATCTATTGGGTTATATTATCAGTCACCACTTCCCATATTTCCTTGATGGAGTGGTTGAAGCAACAATGCTGCTCTTTACCGGATTTTTGAAACAGAGAACTACATTGAGGGAACATTGTTCCTTACCGGTCTCTAACATGAAGCGGTGCTGCACTTCTTGCTGCTGTGATACGCTATAAGGGAAATGAGGAGGAATCCTCAATCTGTTGAGCTTATTGAGGCCCAAGCTCCGTTTTCAGAATCACCAGCTTATTGAGTTACAAGCATGAGCGAACACTGTTCCTTACCTGCATCACCAGCTTGAGTGAATGAGGAGACTTCTCCTTGATGCCTCTAACGAGAATGCATTGGCTTGTTTTTATACACCTGAGCCTTCTTTCTATTCCTAACTTTCTCTTTTCATCCCTATCAGTACTTGGTGCTCAATTTCAACTATTTGAATCACCAGAAAATTACTCTGAAAATTCACTGCGACAGAGGTTTTCCCAGGTCACCTGAAGAAATTTTCTCAACCTGGGAACTTCTCTGTCCAACCCGGGGGGATGCAACCGAAATTTTCCCAAGGGACCCGACGGAATTTTCCCAGCCTGGGAAATTCTCGGCCGCAGCAGAACTATATTGCACAGAAGTTTTCCCAGTGGCACCTGAGAAATTTTCCCGTGTGGGAATTCATCAGCTTATAAAGATTCGCGAGTGGGAGTGACCAATCTTCAACTTCCCTGTGACCAATCCCTGCATCAAGTATGTCCATCGTATGCTCTCTAACACTATCTTCGGTCGTGGGGAAAGTGAGAGCACCGTCCGGCGATCCGAACTATTTGTCCTTTGGGCTATGCTGCACGGCCACATCTTCAACTCAGCATTCTTCCTAGTCAAGCAGCTCGACAAAGTCGCACGGGCAAAGAAGGGATCTATTGTCCTCGGTGGCCTCATCACCCCTATCGCTATCGCCCTTGGTATGGAACCTTACCGAATGGAAAGAGCACCTGGACACAATAAAATTGACATCGAATCCTGTGTTGCTATGCGGATGATTGCAAGGGAAGGTGGAATGCTCCGCCTTATTTTACTTCGCGGTCTCATCTTGTACCTCCCCGACACGGCCCAAACTTCCGTACAAGATCGACAGAACTGGAACATCACCTCCGTCATAGACCCTGACGCTGGAGAGCAACCACCCCCCTTGGCAACCGAAGCACCAGCGGGTCCCTCCCTGTCTAGCCGACATCCCCATACTACCACGGACCAAATTATACGCGCCTCTTACTCCGAGATTCTTCAGATTCAGCGCTCGCAAGCACGCCTGTTCACACAAGTCAACGACATTGCCAATTTCCTCCACGACCATTTCAAGTATTCAAGCACCGAGGAGCCCGACACCACGGATGACTCAGACGCCTCGGGTGACACTTAGCTCGGAGAGGATATCCCACCCCCTGTGAGTACTCCAAGCCTATTATTTATTCGCATTTCACTTTCATGCATAGGGACTATGCATCATTTAGAGTTGGGGGTGGGGTATGCATCGTTACTTTGCTTGTCTTTTATGTTACTGCATTTTGTGATACATGCTCTTGTTTTCTTTAGTCTAGTTCCTATTATCTTAGATTAGTATTAGATATTCACATCATGAACATTAACACCAGATCTACATTTCCCAGATAATTGTGAACTTATAGTTGAGATTGGTTTTAGGGTCTTATGATAGTATCTTGTCATTGTCTTTCGGAATTAGGTCTTGTGCTCTTGCCTTAAACGATAATTAACTCATTGGAAGAATGATAATCCTAGGAATCATGTCTTAAGTAAACTAAGTCACATCTCTTATGTTTCCTACTCTTATTAAAAACTTTTGTATTCCATTATTTGCACAGTGGCCTATATGTCCAAAGTAAAACTCTTGGAAAAGAATTTGAGGAGAGAAAAGTGCTCTCAAAAGAGAGCGAGGAATTATTTTGACCAAAAAAAAAAAGGAGACAAAAGAGAGAAAAGTGCCCTCAAAAGAGGGCGAGGAGCTAAATAGAGAAAAATATGAGGAGAGAAAAGTATCCCAAAAAGGGACGAGGAGGAAATAAGAATCGCATGATGATCTCAAATACTAATTCTAAATTTTTTCCTTTAAATTGAAATGAAGTTCGTGGACAAACCAGGCATTGCACAAGCTATGAATACGCAGTCAAAGCTTGACAAAGGACATAAGAGGAGGGAGCTTAATTCTCTTTTAAGTCATGAAACTTAGGCATTTGAATTTTCGAAGATGAGGAAACTTGAAGTAAAATCTTTATGAGAGCATTGACCTTGTAAGAAGACATGACCGGAAACCAACTCAGTAGTCTTAAAACTTTCTCAATTATAATGTTCATGAACCTAGGAATTACTGCTTGCTTGAGGACAAGCAAGAGTTTAAGTGTGGGGATATTTGATGTGATGCATTTATGCTTAACATTTTCATATACTATGAAACATTTTTTCGGTTAAATTGTCACTTTTGCATTATCACTTTTACTTAAATTCTTCCATATGCACGGAATCTACACAAGATCTGGTGTTATCTAACTTTTCAGGAAATTCTGAAAAGACTGAAGCTTTCACAGCCGGGTTGAGAAGATTTTCCCAACCTGGGAAAAGTTCCGCCTGTCACGAAAACTTGCTCGACTCTAACTCCGTGGGCTCCAAATCTTAGGGGTACTTTGGTAAATGTTAATCATGACTATAGGGGGATAAAAGGGAAGCTTTGGGACCTTAATCGGGATGAAAACCCTAACCAAGTGAAGGGAGAAAACGGCTGAGGATGTGACTTGGGCAGCTGGAGAAGACTAAACACGATTTCAAGGAAAAGAGGAGCCCTTCGAAGCCCCTAGCAAAGATCTCTTCATCTACTCGGAAAGGGGAGTCAAGATATCCCTTAATCCTTCATTTTCATTGCTGCTTCTAGCCTCCAAATGGATTTCTTGAGTGTGAGCTTGTTGTCGAATGTTCATGATGTCTCTAAGATGATTGTAGCTTAAAGTACTATTGGGGTTAGGGCTTAACCCTATGCCTAAAACGCATTCATGAAGTAGTTTATTATTTTGATATGTTGGTTTGATTTAGTTGACCTAGCATATGTGTTTGTCATTTCCTTACAACTCTTATTGCATATTATTGATCTCCGATATCGAGAGAAAAAGCGACAGCCCAATCTAGATATCGGTGTTTGTATGTTTTGGACGTTGGGAGAAAAAGCGACAGCCCAATCCCGACGTCGGATCTCGTATGCTTGGGCGCATGAAGAAGAGCATGAGAGTAGCCCTTCTCCCACGTGAGAGAACAACTATTCATCCCTCGCCCAATGGGCCTATGTAAATTTACAAGCCACGAAAGTAGGAGGTAGATTTGCATATGCACCGAACCGTGCTGCTGAAAGGGGGCGATTTGTACCATTTGATGGATTTCTTCAACTTATCAAACCTTGCATATCACGAAGTCACTACTTTCATTTGCGGATTGGCATAGCGGTGAAATCCGACGCCCCGATATTCTCCCATAACAGAAATCCGATCGTTTATCTGTCCGCTTGTTACTTTCCTTGCTTAGCATTTACCTATTAATTGTTAGTTATTTCTATCGCTTTAAATCAACCATTGATTTGTCTAGACCGCGACTCAAGGATTTACCGGTACTTGACAAATTGGTCTCTGTGGACGATATAATTTACTACTTCGATTAGACCGTACACTTACGGGCCTATCACACTTACGGCCCGTAATTCGGTCACAGCTTCTGTCGTAAACAAGTTTTGGTGTACAGTGTCCCGTAAGGCTCGGCCATGATCACGATCACGGTTCCGCGATAATTACGGCCGCGCCCATGAATGTCGCGTTTTGACTTGGCCTTCTGCTGTAAAATTTTCCAAAAATTCCGAGAAAATTCCTGCACAATTAACAACGAATTTATGGCATTTTTCATGTAGACATGTTCATCACATCATGCTAATAATGTTAAATAAAAATTCGAAACCAATAGACTACTCAAGAGAAATTCAAAACTCAAAAGAAGATTGCAAAAATTAGCTAAATTCAGAGCCTCTGGGTTGCCTCCCACGTAGCGCTTGTTTATGGTCATTAGCTTGACCAAGGCTATGTTCATGACTCTTCTGGTGGATATGAAGCGCAATGAATGATCGGCAATTGTACTTCCTCACGTTCTTCCAAATCATTGCACAGATCTAACCCTAATACTCTAGGTATTGTCCATGTCTCAGCCTCTTCTAGCTCGTCCTTTTTTCGTCTTTCCCAACTCTCTGAGAGACATCTATCAATTTCAAGGCCACTTCCTCCATCAAATTTGTTCTCCTTCACTTCTGGAAATTGATTGGAACCTGCAAAATTAATCCTCTTAGTTTCTAATGAAAAATCGAAGACCAACTTACTATCATTCAAATTCAAAGTAAGCTTTTCATGCAATATATCAATCATGGCTCCTGTACTTGCCAAAAATGGTCTTCCTAAAATAATAGGGAACATAACATTCTCCTTCATGTTGACAACCATGAAATCAGTAACTATGGAAAATTTATCAATTTTAACTGTTACATTCTCTAATATCCCGATTGGTTGTTGATCAAAGCCATTAGCAAATTGAACATATGAGTTAGTGGGTTTAAGTCTCCCGCTATCTATTTCCTTAACCAAATGTGATGGTAACAAGCTAATACTAGCTCCTATGTCACACAATGCATTTTTGACAGAAAGTTTACCAATCTTGCATGGAATTGAAATATCTCCAGGATCACTTACCTTAGTTATTTCAATGTTCTGGCTTACCTGGTCTTTCTTTACCTCAGTCTTAACAATCTCATGTTTCCATTGTTCTATTCTAAACAACCTCTGGCGAAAAGGAATTGGAGGGACATATGCAGGTGGGCCCACATATTTCTCCTCTTTCCTCATCTCCTTACAGTACTCTACTTCTGAAATAATGCTTACAGACTGGTCGATAGACTCCTCAATAGGTTCTTCAGGTATCTTGTTATATTCGGCTTCCATTACTATGACTGCATTGATGTGCTCCCTGGGATTCATTTCAGGTTGCCCTGGTAATCTCCCTACTGGCCTGCTAGCCGTATTGGTCTGCTGTGCGATCTGGTTTTCCAACATCTTGTTATGAGTAGTCAAAGCTTGCACACAAGATGTCAGCTGCTTGAGTTGATCAGCAAGGTCGTCAGTTTTCTTCTGTTGGTTCATAACGACTTCCAGCATGGAATCAAAATCCGACTTAGAGGGTTGCTCGTATTGCCTTTGTTGAAAACCCGATGGTGGTCTGTTATTCTGCTGAGGATATTGAGGAGGAACTTGCCCTTGATTATTTTTGTAGGACAGGTTTGGATGGTTCCTCCACCCTAGGTTGTAGGTTGCAGAATAAGGGTCATTGGTTCGTCTCTGATTATACTTCCCCACAACGTTTGCTTGCTTTTGAATTGATTCCTCTTGTGGAGAAGTTATGATCTGACATTCAGATGCGTTATGCCCTGTTACACCACATACCTCACAAGAAACCGCATTAACTGAACTTGATGAAAAAGACAAAGAATCAATTTTCTGGACCAGAGAATCTACCTTAGCTGCCAGTGATGTCAAGGAGTCATTGTGATACTTACCAAATCCTGTGGATGCAGCGTTCTGCTCACCTGACCATTGGTTATGGTTCATGGCCATATCTTCTAGAAGAGCAGTTGCATCTTCCACGTTCTTGCTCATAATTGTTCCTCCGGCTACAGCGTCCACCATCATCTTGGTGTTATAATCCAAACCGTTATAAAAGATTTGGACTAAAACCCAGTCTTGAAGTCCATGGTGTGGGCACATGCGCTGGAGCTCCTTGTAGCGTTTCCAGGCCTCATAAAGCAATTCTCCCTCTTGCTGTGTAAAGCACGTGATTTTGTTGCGTAGCTGAACAGTTTTGCTTGGTGGGAAATATTTGTTCAAGAATGCTCGGGATAGCTATTCCCAAGTGGTGAATGATCTTGCCGGCATCGAGTACAACCAAGCTCTGGCACGGTCCCTGAGAGAAAACGGAAATAGTCTTAGTCTTATGGCATCAGATGAAACTCCGTTAATTTTGACCGTATCGCAATATTCAAGAAAAACGGCTAAATGAAGATTCGGGTCCTGATGTGGGGAACCCCCAAATTGGTTTTGCTGGACCATCATCATTAGCGCTGGCTTTAACTCAAAATTGTTCGCCTCTACGTTGGGTCGAACGATGCTCGAACTGAACCCTTGCATGTTTGGTGCCGCGAAGTCCCTTAGAGATTGATTGTGGTTGTTTTCCGCCATCTCTGCCTTTTCAGAGTTCTTTCTAATCTCGAATTGTAATTTCCTTCGAAGGCGGAATGTACGTTCAATTTCTGGGTCTTCTGGAAACAAAGCACCTGTATAAGAATTTCTGGGCATACACGTGTAAGTCTTCAATAAAAAAAAGAAAATAGCAAAAACTAATGTAAAGCAAAAAAAATAAAAATGTCTAATCTCCGAACTTATCAAATAGTCAATATTAACTATCCGTAGTCCCCGGCAACGGCGCCAAAAACTTGATAGCCTCCGCAAGTGCACGGATTTTATCAAAGTAATAAAAGTTATCGATCCCACGAGGACTACGTAGCTAAGTACTAACTTCTTGATTTGTTTGAATTTAGGCAGACTAATTCAATGGATTCTTATAAACTTCTACGGACTAACAAACTCGGAGGCAGTTTTAAGAGGTCTTGATTTCTAAAGAATCGGGATTTCATGGGTTTGCCACAAAGACAGTTATGAGTAGTTAAAAGAATAACTATTTCATAGAAATTATCTATCATGCAAGGAACTCTTCCTAAGGTATATACTACCTCCTCCCGGAGCGTAGTACGGTATTTAACTAAATTAACTCCCTACTCTCGTGGCAGTTAATCTAATTAAACCCCTTAAGCTCTGTGAAGAGTTGGTTAAATCCTTCAAACGAATTCAAATTACTCCCGTGATTGAATTCGTAGGTCTAATTGAAATAGATCGGGCGTTGCGATTCACCTCCCGGTCCTTCTCGCAACGCCTAAAACGTAAACTTACTTGGCCAGGGTAAATCACGAATTAAGTACAATATCAACTAAATCATGAAGATAGATTTATGAAATTAGTAAAAATATGATTAACTCATAAAATTCAATGGGCTACACCCAATCATCCCGACAAAAGTATCTACTCACTCATGACAATAAAGAAATACATGATGTTTGTGATGAACGAGTAAGAATTCATGTAGGAATGCAAGAAATCACTAAAAAAGACTATAGAATCGCCTTCTCCTTGATCCGTAGATGCGGATTGGTCGATCAATCGTCGTTTTTGGAGAAAACCTCGCCGGAATCTCGTCGGAAATCAAGTTGTCGCCCTCTTCGCCGCCGCCGCTTGTCTTCGTTCGTAAAAAGCTCCCTAACTTGATCAAAATCTGATCTTTTATACTTGGACCGGTTTAGAACTCCTCTAGGAACGGTTCTGCGAAGTTTGGCTCAAATCCGGTTTGAATCGAGTGAGAAATGAGCGAAAGTCTCGCCGGGAGGAAGTTTTTACGGCCCGTGATGTGAATGTTTCTGTGCTCAATGCCTTCGGTCACAGAGAGTTTCACGGTCTGTGATGGAATTACGGCTTCACCCGTGAAAGTCTCTGATCACTTCGACACTTAGCCGTTTTTCTTCTCCGCTCGTCGTTGCGTTCACGGCCGACCCAGAATTACGGCCAAGGCCGTGAATGTCTCGATCTTCACTATTTTCGCCCCAAATCTGACTTGTAAGCTCGTGATTTCCTCGGGAATTGTGTCATGGCTTCAAAACTCGCAAAATCTACCATTTTTGTGCCTTTTTACCTACATTTTCATAAAAACCCAGAAAAGTGAAGATTCTATGCAAAGTAAGATAAAAACACTAAAAGTAGCACAAAATCATGCAGATAAGCCCAAAATATGATCTAAAACATAGGCAAAAACACTATATAAATGCAATGCAACAACATAGTACAACAGCATCACTACAGCGTATAACTTGTCAAACTTTCTGATACATTATTGAATCCTAGAGTTTGAGATGGAGAAAGATCAGATGAAGGCGACTTGTTCTAAGATGTTGGAGTGGTCATCGTCAGATGACGAAGAGTATTTATTAGCAAATAGCGAAGGTGATGAAGATATAATAGGAATATCTGGAAAGACAGATGAAATGCCATGTATGGAACATGACAAATCAGAACCTGCATCCCAAATCCCTATAGTTGGTATGACATTTATTAGTGATGATGCAGCATACAAGTTTTATAATGACTATGCTAGAGTAATGGGGTTCAGTATAAAGAAATCTCATCTTGAACGTCGAAAGGATGGTAGCTTGAAACAACGTACATATTGTTGTAGCAAACAAGGGATGTGAGAAGTTGACCGTAGACGTACTACTAAAAAACCACATTCAGAGACCCGCACAAACTGCATGGCTCGGTTAGAGTTTAAGATTGGCAAGAATGAATTATTCACATTGTCGAAAGCTGAATTAAACCATAATCATCCCATGACAAGTCCAAATAAGGTGCACATGCTTAGATCTCATAGAAAGATATTGCTATTTGAACGTGCACTTATAGACAAGATGATAGAGTCGGGTATAAAGGCCCATAATATATATAATTATTTTGAGTCTGGTGTAAGCAATAATAATGTTGGCTTCATAAGAGAAGATAATAGCAACTATATTCAAAGAAGTAGAAGAAAAGCTTTGGATGGCAAGGAAAGCAAGGGTATTCTTAGGTACCTAAAGGAAAGTTTGGCTAACGATCCTTCGTTTTTTTATACCATTGAAGCTTGTGAGGAATCAGGGGAGATGAAGAACTTTTTTTGGGTTGATGGCCAATCTATAATAGACTATGCATACTTTGGAGATGTAGTATGCTTCGATACAACCTTCCAAACAAATGAATATAATATGCCATTTGCACCAATAGTGGGCGTGAATCACCACAAACAAACTATTATATTAGGAGCTACATTACTCTATGATGAGTCTGCTGAATCATTCATTTGGTTATTTGAGACTTTTTTAGAAGCCATGCACGGTAAGCATCCAGTTACTATTTTCACGGATCAATCAGCTGCGATAGCTAGAGCAATACAAATGGTGCTGCCAAATACAGCACATCGTCTATGTTTATGGCATATATTTCAAAATGCAGCATTACATCTTTCACACGTGATTTATAATAACAATACATTTGCCAAAGATTTTAAACATTGCATATACGAGCGGTGTACAGTTGATACTTTTGAGAAGCTATGGCAGGATCTATTACTGAAGTATAATCTGGTTGAACATCCATGGATGGTAAATATGTGGAAACTAAGGTCAAAGTGGGCTGCATGCTTTCGAACAGAGACTTTTTCGGCTGATATGACCACAACCCAACGCAGTGAAAGTATGAACCACCATTTTAAAAGGTTCTTTAGAAAGAAATTGAGTTTATTTGAATTTTTAGCACAGTATGACAAGGCACTTAGCTTCTTTCGAGAAAAGAAAATAAAGGCTGATTTCAAGTCTCAAAATAGTACACCAGCCAATGTAGTTGGGAACATGTGTAAACAAGCAGTCTCGATCTACACTAGGGTCATGTATAACGAGTTTGAGGCATGCTATCAAAGTAGTGTAGATTGCCTTATGTTTTTCATTGGGGCCGAACCACAAGGTATTTCATATAAGGTAACCAACGCAGCCTGTGGTAGAGATGAAATGGTCATTTTCAGCCATTCTCCTGTACAAGTTACTTGCTCATGTAAAATGTTTGAGACCAATGGGATATTGTGTATGCATGCAATGAAGGTTTTCGCAGCGAACAATGTGATTTCTATACCGAAGCAGTACATAATGAAAAGATGGACAAAGTTTGAAGGCCGCCCACCTAGGCCACCCATATAAAATTGTAGGACATGTGGGGGGATGTAAGCAAAAGCCTTAAACTTTTTTCTATTAGCCATTACTCTACAGATGAGGAGTGATGCATACAAATCTATAGCCTACAATGGTATAACAAGTCCATTAGCAAAAAGGAACCAAATATATATAGATAGTGTATTCCATACATGCTTACCTCATCAACAACTAAGCCTCCGAAGAGAATGCTACAGACATTGGCTTTCGCAATGTTCTGAATAATGGAATGATCTTGCAAGGAGATATATAATTCCAGTTGCAATTTAATATTGTCCGGTAGTACATTCCGACCACAATAGTCCTGTTTATTTAGATACTAAAGATGCAAGAAAAATCTATCAGAATACTCACATATGTCAATGGTGCTAGATATATACAATTGCGGTAAATACTATTTATGCCACCATACCATATCAACCTAGGGTGCAGATTCCGCATTTTCATCTAACTCCACTGGCTGAAAGAAAATTAGAAACACAGACATGTTAAACTTAAGGCTAAAGCCTATGTTTACAATGATGTATGATACTTTTGTGTTAATGGTCTTACCTCTAATTCCATAGCCTTCTTCTTCTTCTTTTGTTGTGTGTAAGGGGTGAGAAGAAAACATGAAGCCTTTTTTACTCTTTTCTTTTTGAGTACCTCACTCATCGGGGCAAATGTCTCAGCTTCCTCACCCCCCGAGGCCGACAAGTCATCTTCCTCACTCCAGCTCAACTCTGCCCCATTCTTATTTTGTAGCATCTCAATGTCTACTCTCAGTTTTTTATTTTCCTCCACTAGCTCCTCAATTTTTTTTTGCAATTCGGCCACCTTTAAGCTAAAACCGGCCTTGATGCTGCAAATCTCAGCATCCTTCTCAGCAGCTTCATCTTTAAGCAAGTATTTATCATTCTCCAATTGAATGATTTCATTCTTCAATTTATTATTTTCCTCTATAACTATACACAATTCCGAATTCAAGTTCAAAACTTCTTCATGGCTCTACGCACAAAATTAACACAAAACCGTCAGTATCGTACAACACATGATCTAACAGCAGTATGAATATAATGGGATATTGTTATACCGGCAATTGATACATGTTATATCAAGTTTCGACCATGTTATACCAAATTCAGAAGGCTGTTATACTAAGTTTGAGCCATATTACACCAAGTTCAGAAGACTGTTATACTAAGTTTGAGCCATGTTATACCATGTTTCGGCCATGTTATACGAAGTTCAATAGGCCGTTATACTAAGTTTCAGTCATGTTATACCAAGTTCAGAAGACTGTTATACTAAGTTTGAGCCATATTACACCAGTTTCAGAAGGCTGTTATACTAAGTTTGAGTCATGTTATACCATGTTTCGGCCATGTTATACCAAGTTCGATAGGCCGTTATATTAAGTTTCAGTTATGTTATACCAAGTTCAGAAGGCTGTTATACTAAGTTTGAGCCATATTACACCAAGTTCAGAAGGCTGTTATACTAAGTTCCACCAAGGATAAGGCATGTTATCATATTACATACTTACAGGGCCAAGAATAAAGGAAATGTCTGTTTGACTATGGGATGGGCCGGCAACACCAGCATCCTTAGGGGCTGCATCTAATGCAAGGAGACTATGTACAACCTCACGCTCCACTTCACCTCCTTCCTCAAGTTCAAAAATAATCTGCAATTGTAATCATTATTAGAAACTCTAACTTCAACTGACTTAGTACATTTACACATAAATATCTTACTGCATCTTCATTTAATTTGGCACAATTTTTGAAATATGTTGTCCGTCGAGATAATTTGCAATTGGGCCAACGGAACAATTGAGGGTGTACTCCCTCCACCTTACTATTTATATACAAGTTGGTATGCTCATAAAACCAAATCTACAAAAAATAAGAAATAAATCAATAACTTATCATAAAATTAACTATGTTTGAAATGCAGGTTCAGATATTGAGAATACTTACACCAAGGACTATGGCACAACTAGCAAATCCACGTCCCTTCTTCTTTGAGCTGGAGGTCAATTCGACGCAAAGAAAATTATGTACAGCCTCTGCCCAATTATAATTAGCCAATGTTGAGAGGTCTTCTACAAAATATATAAGTCCCGCAACCAAGTTGTATGTCAGTCGGCTGAATAAAAAACAACAAAAGATATACAAAATGGCCAATCTTGTGAGCCTCCTCCTCATTTCCCGCCAGGCCTTGTGAGTAGATAACTTTCAATTTTCCTTCAATGGCTTTGGTGTTTGACAACTTCCCATCAAATTCTTCCTTGTAATATTTGGTAGATGGTCGGTCAGTGTCCCATCTAACTAGCTCCCCTACCCGTGGGAGACCAAGGATGATTGATACATCCTTTACTGAGAAGGGCACAAAATTACTATTAATGTTGAATCCTCTTTTGTTACCATCCCATATAGACTGCAAATATTCCACAGCAATCATATCCAGGGAAATGGCTAGCCTTTGCAGCAAATGCCCAAAGGGGGTCTGTAGGAGCACTCGTTTAATATCCTCACCCCCTTCCACTGTGTTGACAAACTTGTGAATCTGGCTCAAGGAGCATCTACTTAGTACCCGACGAGGTTTGGCCCCCTTGCAGTGATACTCCTTTTCGTCTGAACACCTATCAGATGGGCTTTCATGTGGGTGGCTTTCATGAGTAGCCCTCATTGTACACATGAACCTACTGTTAAAAAAGTTAGAACTATATTAACATGACGAACTCAAAAGGTGAAGCTATTAAACGAAAATGAGATGTTGTTATACCATATGTGTGTAGTGATATACCATGTCTGTGTAGTGTTATACCATGTCTGTGCAGTGTTATACCATGTGTGTGTAGTGTTATACCATGTATGTGCAGTGTTATACCATGTCTGTGTATTGTTATACCATCTCTGTGAAGTGTTATACCATGTCTGTGCAGTGTTATACCATCTCTATGAAGTGTTATACCATGTCTGTGTAGTGTTATACCATGTCTGTGCAGTGTTATACCATGTTTGTGCAGTGTTATACCATGTCTGTGCAGTGTTATACCATGTCTATGCAGTCTTATATCATGTATGTCAAGTGTTATACAATGTCTGTGTAGTGTTATACCATGTCTGTGCAGTGTTATACCATGTCTGTGCAGTATTATACCATGTCTGGGTAGTGTTATACCATGTCTGTGCAGTGTTATACCATGTCTGGGTAGTGTTATACCATGTCTGTGTAGTGTTATACCATGTCTGGGTAGTGTTATACCATGTCTGTGCAGTGTTATACCATGTCTGGGTAGTGTTATACCATGTCTATGCAGTGTTATACCATGTCTATCCAGTCTTATATCATGTATGTCAAGTGTTATATCATGTCTGTGCAGTGTTATACCATGTCTATGTAGTGTTATACCATGTCTGTGCAGTGTTATACCATGTTTGTGTAGTGTTATACCATGTATGTGTAGTGTTATACCATATCTGTGCAGTGTTATACCATGTCTGGGTAGTGTTATACCATGTCTGTGCAGTGTTATACCATGTCTATGCAGTCTTATATCATGTTTGTCAAGTGTTATACCATGTCTGTCAAGTGTTATACCAAGTTTGGGGCATGTTATACTAAGTTTGGAGCATGTTATACGTGATGCAAGGCTTCTTTATACTAAGTTTGGGGCATGTTATACGCATGTTATACGAAATTTAGGTTTCTCTATTCACTTCCAACGGACTGAATTCCAAAGGAAGTAGGAATGGTTTTCTAAAATGCAAGCTTCAAATGACGCACTTGCGGCAATTGATACTATCAGCAGATTTAGCAACTAACATGTTCCTTTTAAGACTATTTCCCAAACAGCTTCATGGACAATACAAATTATGCAAATATCATGAAAGTAGGTATACCAATTTTCCAAGCATGTTATACCAAAAATAGGTCATTAATACATCAATGTACGTATTCATAAGATAAATTACGACATTATACCTTAAAGGAACATTGGTGTCGGAGGAGGAGCTCGCCATGAGATCCTGCAAAAAAAAAAAACAAGATTAGGAAACCCTAGCCCAAACAAGAACAAGTCTTTATACCGTAGCAGGTCGTCAAGCAACAATGGGACGTTTGCGGAGGTCGTCGCACTTCGCCGGAGGTCGTCGGAGGTATACGCAGTTCAAAGGAGGTCGTCGGAGGCCGTCGGAGGTATACACAGTTCAAAGGAGGTCGTCGGAAGCCGTCGGAGGTATACGCAGTTCAAAGGAGGTCGTCGGAGGTCGTCTGAGGCCGTCGGAGAGGCTCGGAGAGCGTGCGCGACAATCGGGCGACAATTTCGTCAGAGCAAAGTTAGGGTTTAGAGGTTACAGAGTGAGGGTCGAGCGGGTTGGGCGGGTAGGGAAATTTCGAGCTTTAACCAGGGTTAGCTCCGCGCCTGGTTAGTTCGTAACGGACTGCTATAACGGGCGGGTGTTATATTGTAGAGGAGATGGTATAACACAGGGAGGAGATGCTATAACGGGCTTAAGTATGGGTTGCTTGGAGATTCGCGCACTGGGTGCTTCAAGATTGATGCTTCATATCTTAGCCCACTCCTTCGCAAAATTTGCGGAGGGGCACCCCTCCGCAAAAACACAGCCTTACTTCCCTAGCCTTCGTGACCTAAAATTTTCTCTCCCTTTTTTTGGCAGTAACATAAAAAATCTTTCCTTTCTTATACTTCCTCCTCTTTTGTAATCTCTTGAGGGAGCAGCGATCATGATTTCAAGTTGTCGTTCAGCAGCTATCTTCTTCTCTTCACTCCAAAGTTCTCATCTTTTGTCTCTTTGAAGGTGATAATCACTTATGATTGATTACCTTTGTTTTATTTCCTTTGGGTTTCACTCTTAGAATGATTCGCTCACTCTTCTCTCTTTTTTGTTTTTATCTCTTATTTCTATTGACAGATTGCCTTTCTTGTTTTAGAAAAGGTTGAAAGGGCGGTAGAACAACCCTTCACTGCTACAGAATTCAACGAGGGGAACAACAGGTATTTTGTTTTTTTTTGTTTTTTTTAATTAATTTATTATTTTTGTTTTTATTTTTAATTTGATTTGTCTCATATTTTTAGGGGTGGCAATTCAAATCAATAGGTTATAAATAGGTTCTGTTTGCTGTGACTCGTGATCCGAATATGACCTATTTAATAACCCATGCATAACACGCATTTAAATAGGTTGACTTGATATGACAAAGGTTATATATTAACATGTGATTTGACACGACCTAAATAATCATGACTTATCAAAAATTTATAAAACTTTGATCAAATTTTATATAATTTTGATCAAATTTTATATAGCTCATAGAACTTGATCAATTTGTATAGAACTTTAACTAAACTTTGGTTGACCAAAAGTTCGTTGAACTTATAAAACTTAATCTGACCAAATTCTTAGAACTTTGATGGGCTGTGATCTATTATATGTATTTGGGGTGCGCTGGATCTATATGTTTTTGCCAACCCTTTTTAGAACTTTTCTTGTGCTCCTCTTTTCTTCTCTTTTTTTGGTGCTAATTTTATCCCTTTTTTTTTCTTACGCCTCTCTTTTATTCTCTTTTTTCCTCTATTACAGTTATATGAATTTATATCAAATATATAGGCGTATATTACAATTTATAATAGTAGAACTAACAAGCAGGTATATATTAACATTTAACGGCAATATATCAACAATTTACAGCAGTTTATATCAATAACAATATATCAACAACAATTATATCAATCATATATATCTCAACAGTTATATCATCAATAGCTATTAACAATATATCAACAATTTATAACAGTCTATATCAATAACAATATATAAGCAACAATTCATAGAAACAATTATATCAACTATATATATATATATATATATATATATATATATAGTTTATAGCAACAGTTATATCATCAATATATACATAACAATATATCAATATAGCAGCGGTTCATATCAATACCAATTTATATTAGCAGTTTAGTAATTGATAAAATAATAAAATCATAGCATACCAACAATATATATATCAGTTCATATCAACAACCATATTATATTTATGTCAACAGTTATAGCAATTTAATAATAGCAAATATATATATATATATATATATATATAATATCAGTTCAGCTCAGCAGTTGTATTACAGTATTTATATCAATTTATACCAACAGTTAACACAATTTATATCAGTAGTTTAGACTTTAGTGTCACGCCCTTGTTTGGCTGATTTGGGCGTAATGGGCTGGGCTGAGATTTGGGCCACGCTCAAATCTGGCCCAAGCCTAACATTTAGTAATCAGCAATGGAATAACAACAGTATATATATATATCGGTTCATATTAACAGTTATATCACAGTATTCATCAACAGTTTACAAGTTTACATCAGCAATATAACAACACTTTAGAACAACGATAGGTGTTAAGCCCTGATTTTGACCCAGTCAACGGGGCCATTGACGGGGTCAAAATTGGCCCAGAATTCGAGCCCAAATCGAATTAGGGCTCGAAATCAGAACAGGGCAGGGGCGGCGGCGCTGGGCGGAGGCGCGTCAGGCGGCTAACGTCCGCCCTCGTCGGAGCTGCGGTAGGCGACGACTTGGGGAGGCGTCTCGTCCGGTGAGGATTCCGGCCGGAAACGCAGATGCGAGCGGCGCGTAACTCGTGCGCGACGGACGACGTTCTCCGCCAGCGGAATTGTGCCGCGTAGCACGTTTCGGCTGGCGACGTTGACCGGTTTCCATTCGAGCGTTGACCACGTGGCGAGCGGCGACGGGCGGCCGTGAGCGGTGGCCTCGACTTCCTAGGGCACGCACGGGCGTGCGAGAGGAAGCCAAGCGGGGGCGTGCAGCGAGGGGGCGACGGTGTTTCTAGAGGAGATGAAGCTTCGAGGGAGACGGCGGTGAGGCGTTGGCTGGTGTGACACCTGGATCTGAGGAGGCCGGGCTAGATGAAGCAAGTCTAGGCTACAACCCAAATCCACGGTGCAGAAGCCCAAATTTCGGTCAATATTTGAATCAATGCTCACATCGGAAGTGAGCGGCGTGCTTTCTGGACGCGGACAGCAGCGTCGACGGTTGGCAAGCTTCAAACGCAGAGGCAGGCGGTTGCCTCAACGTGGGTTGGTGGCGGTTCCTTGGTGGTTCCTTGGAGGTTTCTTAGCAGTTCGGGTGGTTGTAGCAACGTGGTCCAGGTGGGATCACGAGCGGTATTCTCCCCATCCCTTTATAATCACCAGGCGGGTGATTGTTGCAGGTGTGCGCAGAGGTGCGTCACCAGAGGCGGTGCGGCGTGCGCGGAGGCACCTCCCCACCGGGGCTGTTGGAGCCCCTCTTCAGTGAGTGCGGTGCGCGGCATCTAAGTTAGTTAGAGATGCTCCCCACAGGAGCTGAGAAGCTTCGTTCTAGTGTACGTTGAGGGACGACACTATGTATGCCGATGGAGAGTTGGACGCCATCGAAGAGTTCTGTGAGGACTTTGTAATCTGGCAATAGAGGTTGCTGTCAGGTGAGTGTTTGTAACCGGCAGCGTGTGTTTGCTGACCGGCAAGGGAGGGACAGGGGCATCGACGACGGGGGTCGTTGGCGTAGAGAAGGGGTTTGTAATTCTTTGTGTAGTAAAGAAGCAATTTCCCTTAACTGTTCCTTGTTTCCAGCTATATTCTTGTATCATTCTGATGGGCTGATAGACGATGGTGACGAGGCTGAGGGCGAGGCGCGATGCCCTTTTCCCTGCCGGCACATCCAGGTTCTTTGGCGGAGTTACGTGTGTACGCATGAAGATGATGGCGCGGTTGAAGGTGACTCAGCCGAGCTTGAGAGGAGCACGAGGCGAGAGAGCACCGGGTCCAAATTCAACATGGGGTCAAAATTGAGGGAGCAAATTTTGACTACGGCACACAAACTCAAGTTCGCCGGAGTACTGCTTCGTGGGGTGTGACAGCTGGGAGGTTAGGAATGCGCGGCTCGCAAAGCTCCGGCGGGTGTACACGTGAGGAGGATGCCATTTGCAGCGAGCGGCTACGTCGGGTGGACGTGGCTGCGGGGCGAACGCGCGGGCGTCCGTTCTTCCTACGCCGCCCTCCCTTCCCTCACGTCTCCGACGTTGTCTGGCAGTGTCTGGCGACGTCCGGCGACTCCAATGTCTCTGACGAGGTCCGGTGACCTTCCTCTCCCTCATGGTTCCGGACGATCGTGGTTCCGGCGATCAACGTTGATCATCCAGCAACCACCTCCTCCCGTTGGATTCCAGCAATCGGTGGCGATCGTCCGGCGACCAAGCTCTGAGGGTTCAGAGCGCCGGAAAATCTACCCCTCCGCTCCGGCGATCGGCGGCAAGTGCCGGTGGGCTTCGACAACCGGTGGTGTGGTGCGAGCGATTCGGCGTCGATGAGTCCACCTTGTTTCCCTCTTTGGCTCGGCGTAGCCGTATTGATTTCTTGAACGGACTACAGTGATTGGTGCGATTCCCGGCGAACTTCGTGTGACAACCGGTGTTGTGTGGCAAGCAGTTCGGTGTCAAGGAGTTCAAATCAGTTTGCTAGAGGTCCATTGTGTAGTGGTGGAACCGGTGGATTCAAGTCCTATCGTGAGGTATTCTTCTTCCTCCAGCTCTTTTCTTTCAGTCATTTAGTTTTCTGCTATTTATCCTATTTTTCGGCATCGCCCAGCTTTTCGGCGACGTCTTGTATTGCTGCTTTGGTTTATGCATGTTTCCCGTTTGACCCCACGTTTAGACGCGTGCGGTTCCTCGCTTCTCCGTCATTCTCCCTTGCTCGTCCGAGTGAGGCGGCTTCTTCCCTTTTATCAGCATGCGACCCTGTCGCCTATGTTTGTGTTTGCTGTGTTGACTTTGTGTTCTGTCGTCTGCTTGCGACTAGCCCCTCTTCGACACCCTGCGTGGTGTTCGCTGTTCGCGCATGTGTACCACCGTCTGCGTACGGTGTTGGCTGTTTGTTGGGTTAGGCGGAGACGTGAGTGGTCATGTCTGTTGGTCTCGCCCTATGCTATTTTGTCCCTTGTGTAGGATAGTTTTTCTCTCGGAGTCCTGCGTGGCTCTGTTTATTTTAAGAAAAAATCTTAGCACTAATTCTGAGCGTGACAATAGGAGTATAGCAGTTCAGAGAATATAATGATAAATTAACATCCAAACTCTTCTCTTTACCTTTGCCCTTTCTAGTCGCTCAATCTGCTTATCTCTTACCGGCCTCTCTTTTCACCTTGCTTTTCTTTCTTTTGATTGTCGAACTTCTTTCCTTATTTTTTATTTTTTTATTTTTTGCTTTTATTTGGATCTTTCGCAATCCAATGTTATGATACAGCCAAACTTCCTTTCCTTATGTGATTTGGTTTCTTTTTTTTTTTTTAAGAAAATTTAATCACCATCCTTATTCATTTCTTTTAAATTTGCTAACAATGTTAGCATATTTATTCATTTTTATCGCCTTGTTCCAAAAATCACTTTCAACATACTACTACAAGTTTGTGATAAAGGGTTTGGAGAAGGTTGTTAATGCTCGAGTTCTCCATCAATTGTGATGAGTATGCCTTTCACCTAAAAGTAAATACATATATTAAAGGTATGCACCAAGAGAACAAGAAATCATTAGTTTTATAGCATAAGTTGTTAAATAGCCGCAATAGCATTTTTCCCTAACTGTTTTTGAGCAATCCGCTATAATAGGACTATATTATTATGTTTTTTAAGTTTAAAAAATTAAAATTATTACTTGAATTAAATTAGTATTATATTATTTTTCTTTATATAATTTATTTTATTTTTATCTAGCTTAATTTATTGATATATAATTTGCTAAATCATATTGTGGATTTTTAAGTTTTCGCTATTTTCCATGATCCGTTATTGATAACATTGATTTATAGTCAACCTTCAAAAGTGTTATAACTATATTTGAGGTGTTTTCTTATATCATATTTGAAAGCATAATTGTCTTATAATTTGCGTACTTACTATTAAAATGGAGACAAAATTTATCTTAATTTTGTGAAAAGAATTTTCTAGGCAGTGACCCTGTCTAGGAATCTTTGGCAATGTCAAGCTAGAGTTTTCTATCTTTCTAAAAGTGCAACTCTTAGGGCCTGTTTTATTAAGAGGGAAGAAAAAAAGAAAGAAGGGTAAAGAGAGAAGTAAGAAAAATGGGTGGGAAGAAATAATTTTCTCACGTGATGACCTAAAGAGAAAAAAAGAGGGCAGTAGGGGTTTTCTAGCAAAGGCGACCGCCGGCATAGCTGAGGGTGATCTTCGGCGACCGGCGGCAAAGAAGTAGGTGGCGAGGGGCTCTAGAGGGCGGAGCTGAGTGAGATCTTCGGTGCCGGCGGGGACGACACTCTCGACAAAGGAGGTGGCAGCAGCAGGCAGGGACGAGCGCGACGGGGCTCTAGAGGGCAGAGCTGAGTGAGATCTTCGGCGCCGGCGGGGACGGCGCTCTCGGCAAAGGAGGCGGCGGCAGCAGGCAGGGACGTCGTCGCGCTCGTGCTCGTGCGAGTAGCAGGAGGGGATGGAGTCGCGCTCGCAGCAAAGGAGAAGCGGCAACAGGCGAAGGAGGGGATTGTGTCACGCTCGCGGCGAAGGAGGAGGCGGCACCAGGCAGAGACAGCGTCGAGCTCGTGCTCGTGCAAGCAGCAGGAGGGGACAACATCGCGCTCGTGCTCGTGTGAGCAGCAAGCGTCACACTCGCCCCCGCAGTGAAGGCGAAGTGGCATCGGGCAGGGACACCAGTCGCAGCGAAGGAGGACGCTGCAACAAGCAAGGACGGCATTGCGCTCAGCTTTAGCGTGGATATTTGGAAGGGGAGGAGGGGGGACCGAGCGGGAACGGTGCTTGCGGCGAAGGAGGAGGCGGCAGCAACAGGGATGGTGTTGTGCGAGCAACAGGCATGGGAGGAGGTGGAGGAGGCCGCCCCCCGATGCGCAGGGGAGGAAGCACCGGTCGAGGTAGTTCACGACGAGCAGCGCCGTGAGAGCCAAGAAGGCATGCCTCGCGGAGAGGAGGTGCCGCTGTCGGGAGGAGCTTGGCGTGAATGGCGACGAGGGCTGCAGGGAGTCGAGCTCGCACGGTGAGGGAAGATGGACGAGGGGCGGTGGCGACGAGGCGTGGGAGGCGCCGGGAGGAGGAGAGGGGGTAGCGAGGCGCCAGGTGGAAGAAGAATGGTGCTGGGAGGAAGAAGAGTGATGGCGGCTGACAGGAAGAAGCAGCAAAAGCGTCAGAAGCTACAAGCAGCGAAAGCGTCAGAAGCTACAAGCTACGAGGCGAGCGGGCCAACAACAAAGGGGGGAGAGAAATGTTTTCTCCTTCTTTTGGAGAGAATACAAAAGGGAAGAAAAATAATATCTTTTTCTCTCCCTTCAAATCAGCCTCTTCAATAAAGGAGATGAAAAATTGTATTTCTTTTCTTTCTTTACGGTTTCCACTCCAATAAAACAGGCCCTCAAAGCCAATATCTCTCCGTGTCGTTTTAAGATTTGTGCCAAAAGAGAGATGCTCCTGGATGACTTGGCTAGTTTGCTGTAGGAATTTTTCTCCCCTTTTGTTGCTAGATCTGCCTTTCAGCTTTTTCTGGCATAATCGATAATGACGATTTTTGTTATACATCAGTGAGTACGCTGCAGGGAACAACTAACGGCCTGTTTCGGTGGAAGGAAAGAAATCAGCAAAGAAAGGAAATAAAGAGAGAAAGGAAATAAGGAGGGAAAGAAATGATTTCTTTCCTTTATAGGCCTTGTGTTTCAGTGGAAGGAAAGGAAATAAGAAAAAAATACAAAAATTTAAAATTAATTATATTATACATAATATATAAATAATTAGAAAAATTATAAATATTATAGTTGTTAATTATAAAAATACTATAAAAAATTATTAAAAACATAAAAGTACTATAAATTCTTATTAAAAATTCTTATTAAAAAGTTTAAAATTTTGACAGCATTTACCCTATTTTATAACACAATACCTGTATATACAATATAATGAATTCAACAAAATATAAATACACCACCAAAATATAAATATCATCAATTCAACACATAAGTACCATAACACAAAAAGCATCAAGTTCAACATTTGAATACAAAAGTGCACAGTTATATACCATCTACACAATGATGGTTTAAAATACAATATGATAAAGTCCAACACAAGTCCAACTAAAGTCTAACATCAGGATCTACTAACATGAATATGTTATTAATTCATCAAGCAACTCAAAACTTTACCACGTAGCCAATCTGGAGCTGAGAAGAAGAGTTGTGTTTTTTCTTTGTTTGTACCCAATAAAATATATGCCTTTATCAAAGTCTCTTCAGGAAGATTGAGCTTATTTAGCTCCTCAAATATTTCAATTTTTGTGTACTCTTTTTCCACCAATTGTGCAGGATTGACAGCATTTACCAAGACATTAGTATTCTTTTCCATAGAGCTCATCAACATTTGAATGCTCTCATTTGTAACTTTCACTACAGTATCATCATATTTTCTTTTACCACTTCTTGACGATGTTGCAGTAGTGTTATTGCCTTGGCTTTGTGGGATAGAGGATGGACTTGCTACATCTTCAATATTATCATCTCGTTGCACATCAAAACTTTTGTTAAAAGAATGCTACACAATCATGATGAAGGATATGGAAAACAAGATATAGTCTCTAAACTCCAATTGTGAAATGATATCACCAATAACCTTCGCTCGTAATATGCTTTTTGTGAAATGCTACACAACTTTTCCAATTGTGAAATGCTACACCAATTGTGAAATGATACACAACTTTTCGTAATATGCTTTTTGTGGAGTAGTAAAGGAACTAACCTTCGATCGAGGAGCGACGTCGAGGTCGGAACACAGATGCGAGGTCGGAAGGCAGCGACGTCGTGGAGTAGTAAAAGAACAAAATCAGGTCACCGTCTCGTTCCCTTCCTGCAGCGACGTCGAGGTCGGAAGGCAGATGCGACGTCGAGGAGCGAAGGACGTCGAGGAGCGAAGGCGAGGCAGATGCGACGTCGAGGATTTTTCCGCCTCAATCGAACCCTAAAACCCCGAAAAAAATTCGGCCAGAGGCAGATGCGACGCGGAGCGGGCGAGAGGGGCGACGGCGAGGTCGGAAGGGCGAGAGGGGCGACGGCGAGGTCGGAAGGGCGAGAGGGGCGACGGCGAGGTCGGAAGGGCGAGAGGGGCGAAGGCGATGTCGGAAGGGCGAGAGGGGCGACGTCGAGGTCGGAAGGGCGAGAGAGGCGAAGTCGAGGTCGGAAGAAGAGAGCGAGAGTCGGCTTCGAGTTCGCGGCGTAAGCGAGAGAGCGAGAGTCGAATGGGCGAGCGGGCGAGAGGCGCGGACGGAAATGGAGTTTCCGTCAAAATAAGAGGGAACCGTTTTGGAGGGAAAGGAAAGGAAATCCTTTCCTTTCTCCCCTTAATTCCCTTCACTGAAACCAAAGAATTGGAGGGAAAGAAATCCAATTCTTTCCTTTCTCCCCCCATTTCCGTCGACTGAAACAGGCCGTAAAAGTTAAGTCAGAGGAATAAAGGGTCGGAAAAGGAGAGGAAGAGAAAAAGTAACTAAAATATAGAATAAGAGAATACTAGAAATTACTTTATTAAATCATCTTGATTCTCCAAAAATAAAGTGTAAACACACTTAATCATTTGTAGTCAACTACACACTTAAGAGAATATTAGAAATTTACTTTATTAAATCATCTTGATTCTGCAAAAACAAAGTGTAAACACACTCAGCATTTATAGTCAACTACACACTTCCTCGTGTCCCTCTTTAACTTCTAGAAAGAAACAAAAAAATAAAACAGAACATGCTTTTTTTCTAAATAATATGTGATTGCAAGTGAGTTGGTAGTGGCCTCCCCTATTTTATCAAGGAACTATTGCATGAATGCTGCCATTTATGATCAGGCTTCAAAGATTTAATTATGTTAGAATTTTTGATCTAACATTATTGATTTGTGAGAATATTTATTAATTAATTATTGATCTCATAATATCTCATTATTGAATGTGATAGACGGCCTATGTAGCCCATTGATTTTAAGAGGAATCACTATTAGATATTGAATTATGCACCCTAGGGCTTGAGAGAAATTCTTATTGGATTATAGATTTCACACCCGAAATCTAAAACTCCTTTATGGGGGGAGCTTAGGGTTTTATCATTATAAATATGAGCTAGGTCCCCACTTACATCCTTCTACTGTTTTGTCTCTTCCCATTGAGAGACATCTAAAGAAAGGATAGTAGTGGAAGATCTCTAGCCAACGTGTGGATATTAAAGCATAAAAGTATTAAGCCACAATCAAGTATATTTTCATATTTTAATATTTGTTTAATTCATATGGTTCTAGATCCTATATTTGTGAACATGTCAAAATATTCTAATAAATTAGGCCAAAAGTACATTTTTAAGCCCTAATAACAGTCAAAAAATGCAAAACCCAATATGATTAGGGTTTACAACAATATAAATTTAGAACTTGTCTTCGATGCAGCTTTCCTATGTGAAATATATAACATAAAATATGGTTCTGATGGCTCTTTTGGTCTGGTTTTCTGTTTTGCTTCATATACAGACTGAAGAGGATGAGCAGGTGGACAAAGATGAACTTAATCAAGCATATGGGCATCCTCTTCAGGAATTAAATTGTCTGGAATGCTATAGATCTATCTGCTGATGTGAATAAAACTGCAAAGAAGTTTAGCAGATGGGATAAGCGTATAACTGCAGAACTCAAAAGGTAGTGACAATCAGGATTTCATGTTTACGATAAGCAGTAATTAGATGATGCTGCATGACCTTTATACATCCGCATGTTGCAAAAAGAATATCAAGATCAACATGTGCAAACAAAATTGTGGCTTGATTGCAAACAGCATTAAATAGCAGAAGAAACTTCTCAGTCAACAGTCCTCCCTGCCCTAATTCTTCTTTTGCCTGTCACCGTACTACTGGAGGATGGTAGCTAGCTTGAGAATCTTGACCAGTTCCCTCATACCTTGAATTCAATGATGACTTCTTGTTGCTGAGTTTTGCTGCCGGGAGTGGCCGAGGTTTGGACTCCCTTAATCTGCCCTTTATTGCTGCAACCTGTTGGAGGATATTAACAACTTCTTTCATCGATGGCCGGCCTTTTGGATCCTCGGCCAGACACCATAGAGTGAGCTTGGCAGCATGGTGAGCAGCTTTTGACGGATATCCCCCCTCCAATCTTGGATCCATCAAGCGACTCAGCTTGTGTTGATCTGAGAGAAGTGGTTTAGCAAATTCTACCAAATTATATTGTGTACTCGGTCGATTCATATCAAACGCCCTCATGCCAGAGAGGATTTCCAGCAACACCACTCCGAATCCATAGACATCACTCTTAACATATAGATGGCCTGAATAACAAGCAATTTTAGAACTTTTGCTTAAATAATGAACAGTTACTAGTTTATCATATCCAAGGTATAATAGGAGCTTAGTTGATGGTTAATGATCAGACTGAATCGTCTACAAAATTCAATAACAGACATTATTAGTCAGAGTAACTTGTTCTTGAAGGCATGAGGGAAAAAAAATGTTGCACACCTGTGGCGATGTACTCTGGTGCTGCATATCCAATGGTGCCCAAGACTCGGGTTGTGACATGAGATTGCTCTCCTGTAGGGCCATTCTTTGCCAAACCAAAGTCAGAAAGTTTTGGGTTGAAGTTCTGCACAGAGATCAATTGTCAGATAGCGGAAAATCTTGTGAGAAGAAAAGCTAGAAAGGATGTGGATGTTCTCTAGGGACATACTGAGTCTAGAAGGATGTTGGAGGCCTTAAAGTCCCTGTATATGATTTGTTTCTCAAATGCATGTAAAAATGCGAGGCCTCGAGCAGCGCCAATGGCAATCTTCATCCTGAGCTCCCATGGAAGTGGCTCAAAAGCTGTCCCTTCTGCCAATGAATCAAGAACACAGAAACATGAATTAGTTTATCTACTCTAGACCTCACTTTGTCACAGATAAATGGAAAAAAAAAAGAGCATCTCAGTGAGTAACATCACAATGTCAAGTGTTCAAAAAGATATATCTTAAACACTAACTTCTGAAGAGGTGATTCTCCAAGCTCCCCTTAGCCATGTACTCATAAACAAGCACAAGCTCCGTATCCTCCCAACAGTAGCCTAAGAGCTTAACGAGGTTGGGGTGTGACAACCTCCCAAGAAAGTTCACTTCAGACTGTAATTCCAAGAACATAGTATCAGAAACCATAAACAATTCGGTCAATTGGATAAATAAGTAAATGTGAAACAGAGATGTTTAGAGTAATTGGAGATATGACTGAAGAAGAGGTTCTCAAATCTGAATGGATTCAGGAAATGACCTGCCATTCCTCCAACCCTTGAACACTCTCAGGGTTCAATTTCTTCACAGCTACGACGATCCCAATCCCACTTTTTGATGGAGCTAGGGTTTTCTCATCGACCCATCCCTTGTACACCGTGCCAAATCCTCCTTCGCCGAGAACTGTCTCAGGCTTAAAGTTCCGGGTGGCGCTCTTCAATTCAGCAAAAGAAAAGATATGGAGGTTGGGCGCCTCGAGGATCTGACCCTCCATGAGTGCATCGTCATTAGTCACACTGCTGCCTACGGACTGATCAAAACTACTGCTGCTGATTGCAGACAATTTGCCGGATAAAGCGGTGCTGTTCCTCAGGCTCGATCGTCCTGTGTGTTTGGAGATGAAATAACAAGACCCAAGTTAATTCGTCTACACTAATCATACAGAAGGAATCTGATGGAACCATTATTAAATTAAAGTCAATAGCTTTTTATAATCATTGATCTGAACATTCAGAAATTAAGAACAAGAATAAATGAAGAAAAAGCACAAAATTTTCGTAGTCTTCTGATATAACTTCTTCTAACAAGATGATATTTTTCTTATTTAAATCAGACTAGATCATACAACCAAGATTGCAAGTGTTCTTGATATGTAGATGATAAATTTGTCTAATTCAGCAGATAGAAAACAAGAAAAGGAACACATAAAACTTGATTAAATCAAATAAAATTAACTTGATTAAATCAAATAAAAGCAACTTGAGCTCTGAGTTTGGAGACCTAGATTGTGTTGATGACAGATACCTGAACTGAGTCTCCCAAAGCAGCTCCCCATGATCAAGGAAATTCCCAATGGAAATTTGTCTAATGATTTCTTTGGCCTTTCCTGTCTCTGGTAGTGGAAGAGAAGCGGAAAGCAAGCAGGAGGAAAGACGCAAGGAAGGAGGAAGATGAGTGCTTGTTTATAAGGAAATGAAGTGCTGCTTCCTTTCTTTGTGCTTTGCTTCCCTTGTGGCTTTCACTTTCATATGAAGCCACGAGTAAACTAAATTCAGTGCTTGTAAAAGTGAATCTATTGGATGTTCCGAATAGATTGGACAACAAATAGACAGGACAACTTTCGGTTTGCGCTCTTGAATTTTTCCTAGTTGATTTTAAAATCTATTTAGTTATTCCATTTGTAGGTAAAAGATTAAACTGTTTCCTTCGGGGAGTTGATACTAAATAGTCTACGAGAAAAAGACACAGTGCTTGAATTTGTCCTTTCCGTTGACTCAGGGACTTGGAGGAGCAGGCATGACTATCAGCGAAGAACCTTCACGAGGTGGAGAAATAGAGACACACATGCCATCGGAAGAGCAGCAATGGATGGTCGTGGTGTTTGACCTGGCATACAGTGTGTGAATTGTGATTGCTTCTCATCGGAAGAGCAGCAATGGATGGTCGCGTCGTTTGACTGGCATACACAGTGTGAATTGTGCTTACTTCTCCGCGCACTTGGTCAACGAATCATGGGGCAAAATCAGCTGCTGGATTACCGAATCCAAAATGTTGGCCGGTGGCTTTGTTTGTTGAGGCATGGCCGACCGAGAGTCCGTGGTCAAAAGAATAACTTTTAGGAAAATTTTGATTTGTTACAAAATACTATAAAACCTTTCGAGTAGAATTTCTGTATTCTTAAAAATTTTATAATAATATCTGTTCACTGCAACGGATTATATTTTAGAAATATCTTATCCGATTCAGTTTCTAAACTTTCCAAGTACTTGTTTCACCCACTTTTAAACGGTTTTTTAAATTGCTTTACCCGAAAGTAGTTTAAAAAGTGTTTGATAATGAAAGAAATAATAAAAAATAAAAGTTGAGAAAGTTATAATTTAATATTTTTATTTTTTTCACTTGATTTTAATTAAAATTTTAAATATTTTTATTTTAAATAAATTAAAATTTAAATACTAAAAATATATTATTATTTTAAATAATTTAAAATAATATATTTATTGTTATTATAAATTTTGATAATACAATACAGAATTGTACAACACAGTTTAACACAATTATACGACAATTAACAGCAAGGGTAAATAAACTGGGCTAAGCTTCAAACTACCTCCTAAACTAACTTTAGTAATTAATACAAATTTGATTCAAAACCTTCCAGAAAACTATAGCTTGAAGTCATTAATTATTTTATGGTTTGGATTATTTGGTCAACATTTATCCAACTAAAACAGACAGTTTAGGAAATTTTTTTGATCTGTAGCTAAAATAGAAAACTACAGGGCCAATCTAAAATTACCCTAACGTCAAAGTGGATAACTTTGGATGGCAACCACAGTCGAAGCTACTGAGTTGAATCACAGGCCAGTTAATGTCTTTGTGCTTGACCTGTTGCTTGTGTTGATGCAACAGTTTGTGCTTATCATAAAGCCATGGTCCATGTTACAACTTTTGAGCAACAATGGCAAACAAGCGCAATGATTTGGTTTTTTTTTTTTTCCCTTGATTTGGTTTTTCACTCTCACTAGAACACTCACCAGAGTAAAAGTAAGAGGAGAATCAGAAAATTGGTTAATCTTTTCTGTCAACAGTAAAAGCCAGCTGAATGTGGAACTATGAAACTCCTTTATCCAAATTTACTAGTTGGATGGCAGAAAGTCACAGAAAATTCCAAAGTTATATAACAACTCTGACACCTAAAAGGGTTCAGCACTCCAGAAACCTCCGTACATTTGCTTGGCGATAGACTTTTTAACAGCACCTGAAGATTGTATGAATCACCTTATCTGATGCACATCACTTTCAGTGACACTAGACAGATTTGGCATTGTTGTTGCAGCAAAAGTCTCAGCAGTTAATGTTGGAGAAGCAGGATTTTTCAGTACCTTTCCATTTTTCTTCTCCTGACATCATGTGCATGAATCTGTCGCATCCTTTATTTTTCAGATATTTTCAGCTATGTAGGTCCTTCACATCCTTTAGCTACTTGCAGACCTTAACTAGGAATCTGAAGCAGCTGCCAAGAGTTCATGCTCTACAGACACTACCAGCCCCTCGCTGTGACAGCAAAGGTGGAGGTTTCTCTGTGATCTTGGTTCTGCAATATACGGTGGAGATGCCACGTGGTCAAGGGCAACGACAACATCACTAATGGTAGGCCGAACATGAGCCTGCTCCTGTAGACACATTGAGGTGATGACAAGCTACTGGTGAAATGCCCCGAGGGGGACATCGGCCTTGAAGAGAAGGATCAGCCTACTGTGAAAACTTCTTCCTGTCGCTTAGGAAGGGACGTTGACTCAAAGAAGGATATAACCAATTAATTGGAAGTCACGATAGAAAAGTGAAGGAAAAATAAGCAAAAGTCAAGAGTATTAATGCAAATCAGTAACTCTTGGTAGCTTTGACATAAAACATTCAGTATTAGTGCAAATTCAGTTACTCTTGCAAGCAAGTTTTCAATTTTGCCCAATATACATATGGTACAGAACTTGTGCCAACATTGGAACAAGATCCGACGATACGGATCAGTTATAAGAACCTTGGTTAAGATTGTTACCTAATTAACTGCATGGAGAACCAATCTGTGTCGAATAAGATCACGGACACTGTTTTCTTTTGTGAAAAGACAAGATGGACACTGAACAGACAGAACTCAGATCAAGCAGATTTTTCATCAAAACATAATATTTAAACAAAAGGCTTTGATATTTTCTCAATTACCTAAGAACTGGTTAAAAAATGGAATGTGTTTATGTTTTTCCTCAAATACGAAGTAAAAATATGCAAGTTAAATGGATATAACTTCATCACATCAACTCTATTGGGAGTTTAAGCATCTATGATGTAAAGCAGAAAAAAAGAATGATATCAAAAACATATTTAACATCATAGCATATGTGAAAAGCTAAGTAGCGCAAATTGGTACATGGCATGGGTGTGAGCTTAACAAGTTCATTGAATCACAGCAATGGCAACTGATGCAGGAGCATACGACATGAAAGAAAAGGAAGATCTGACCCCAATGGTGCCCCAAAAATTTTCCACATAATATTTCTCGGGTCACCCAGCGACGAAAGTCACGCCCCGTGACTCCTGCGGACAGTTTTCCATAGAATGTTCCTCGGGTCACCCAGCGACGAAAGTCACGCCCCGTGACTCCTGTGGACAGTTTTCCACAGAATGTTCCTCGGGTCACCCGGTGACCAAAGTCACGCCCCGTGACTCCTGCGGATAGTTTTCTACATAATGTTCCTCGGGTCACCCAGCGACGAAAGTCACGCCCCATGACTCCTGCGGACAGTTTTCCACAGAATGTTCCTCGGGTCACCCAGCGACGAAAGTCAAGCCCCGTGACTCCTGCGGACAGTTTTCCACAGAATGTTCCTTGGGTCACCCAGCGACGAAAGTCATGCCCCGTGACTCCTGCGGACAACCACCCGAAGCTGCAGAACTACCCCGACGACCCCACTTCGACGTGTACAACCCACCCTACCATGTTACCCCACCTCATGAAGATCCAAAGGGGCCCAACAAGGTAGAAGTACGACGATCCCAACGCCCATCTCGCCCACCGGACCGCTTCGTGGGTGTTATCAGCCCACTCTCCATCCACACCGAAGTGATCCGACCCAAGGATGCTACAAACCAGTCCCCGAAGAGCCCAATTCCAGATGGGCCTCACAACCATATCAGCAACACAGCCCAAGAGAAGGCCGCGACGATCGTTACGCAGCCCAGTACTTCGAAATTCTGCTGCTTTGTCGCGATGTGCTCTAAGCGCGTCTAACCGCCGTCGCAGCCACCTCGTACGCTGAAGAATCAAAGGACCTGCGCCCCTGCAGGAGTAGATGGTAGTTGGTAGGATTATGTTCTGTTTTATCTTTTTGTGGCAGTTTGACCACTTTTTGGTTGTTAGTTGTTGAGATGTTGTCCCCTTTGTCTTGCTTCCCCTCCTTATCTTATAAAAGAGAGGGGCTGGCTAGCATTCTCCCTTAGTTCTCTTGGTGGTAGAGTACTCCTGGTGAGCTGAGAACCTCCAGCATTGTAGAAGTCGAAGAGGAGTTTCGCTTTCAGAGTTTCCGGGTCGGGGCCGGTGCCTCGATTCCACGTTGTTCCGTTTCCAGCTTTTCAAAGAAGTAAATCCCATCCTTCGTGGTGGGACAGGTTCGCCTGTTTCTTCACTTCGTTGCGCTCTTGTATTTCCGTTGTGGTTTCCCTTTCTCCACGGGTATCCGTACGCCGAAGACGTGGACGTTCCGTGTTCTTTGGTGTATTTCAGGAGCATAGGCGTGCGAGCTGTGAGCTGCGAATCCGCTGGTTCCCTATTGCGATGTGCTGAGCTTAAAATCTGCGGCGTGAGTGCGCAAAATTGCTACGAGGTTAGTGAGTTACATTCTTTAGTTGAGTGCCGTTGTGTTCTTTTCGCAATTGTGTTGCCCCGATCGAACTCAACGCTAATTTCTTCGTGCTTCCTCGTGTTTCCCTGCATTTCCAAAGCGCTTTTCACTTCCCTCGTCTAAAGACTCTCTCCCGTTTTCATGGCATTATGTAATCCCTTAGAGTACGGCTTTAAGGACCCTCCCACCTATAGTAGCTCCATCAATTCTGGTATCAGAGGACGTTGCGCGTTCGATTCTTATCGTTCGCACGGTCCAACTCATCGCATCGCATATTTCCGCATCGTTTCCACGTTTTCAGCATCCTGCACTTAGTCATTTTTGACCTTGTTTGTGCATGGTGACTACACGGTCACAAGTTATGTCGTCCCAATATCCGGAAACCATCCCTGAAACCCAATTAGAATCGTTGGCTGCGCTTGAAGCGCACATAGATGCCAAGTTGGATGCGTTGTCCGCGCGTTTGGAATCCCACGAAGGGAATACAAGCGCGATGTTTCAGCAAATTATGGCTGGGATTCATACCCTCATAAAGTCGCCCTGAGCCATCGGAGCATAGGCGCTCCAACCCCGGTTAACCCGCCTCCGTCCGCAAACCCAGCCCCACCTACTAGAGAGTTCCCCCCAATGACCGCACCCCCGCGGCCGCAAGCCTTTGAGGATGAGTCCGGCCGCCTGCGGCCTCATGAGGCCAGGGGGACCTCGGTTATGGATATGAGCCCTTGGATGAGGATGACGTGTGGGCCGCACAAGGGCCCCAATCTAATGGTCGCTTTGGGCACGCTTGGGCCGGGCAAAGAGCCCCAACCCGACAACCTGTCGAGCGCCCTCGCTTGGAGGACGATATCCACCGCTTCATTAGGCACACCCCCGCGCCCTTTGCCGGTGGTCTTGACCCGTCACAATTCCTCGATTGGGTTGCTTCTGTCGATTCCTACTTTGACCTTAGTAACTTGCATCCCGGCGCACGCGTTAGGTTTGTGCGTACCTTGCTCGAAGGCCCTGCGCGTTTGCATTGGGCAAACGTGGAGCGCCAAAATGCGCAGCAAGCCCTTCCTCCCATCACCACTTGGGAAGAAATGAGGTATCGCCTCCGCGAGCGATACATACCCCCCTCTTATAGGCAGTGTCTCCTTGATCAGTATAGTAGCCTACACCAGGGATCGGGTACCATCGAGGAGTATCGTCTCACCTTTGAGACGCTACAACTCCAGTGTAACTTACAGGAGGACCCCGAGTTAGTCTTGTCAAAGTTTAGGAATGGTCTCCGCGCGGACATCCGACGCGCCCTGCCCACATATAGCTCAAAGACCTTCGACCAAACCTTCTAGCGCACTCGCGATATCGAGCATGATCTTAGGGCTGTGGCTAGGCGCAGTGAGTTTGGACCCCCTAGGCGCCATCCTTTGGGCGGACCTCCTCACGCCCACCCTCGACCTGAGCGCCACGAGCCTCGTCCTGATCCACGGCCCACGCCTGCGGCCCATCACTCCCCTAGGCGTTCAGCCCCCGGTGCCCCACCTTCTCGCCCCACTTGGGAAGAGAGGGGGAAGGCCCCCACTTGTCACTGGGGAAGGCCCCTGGTGCCCCATCGGGTCACCCAGCGACTGCCCTAAACGGTCCACCACCGCGGACAAGGCCCCTGCCCGAGTCGCCACTATCACCCGCGAGCCTGCGGAACACGATGTTGAGGCCGAGTGCTACACTAGTGGTGATGAGTCGGGTCACCCCACACTTGCAATTGTGCGGTGCACCTTTGTCCATACCCCACCCTCTGAGGATTGGAGGCGTACGAGCATCTTCACGACTAACATCAAGTGCAACGGGCACTCATGTAAAATCGTCATCGACGGTGGTAGTAGTTTGAATGTGGTCTCTCAGACCGCAATCACCCACTTCGGACTTCCCCTCGAACCTCACCCGAAGCCATATTCCATCGCGTGGGTGGACACGTCGAGTCTTCCAGTCACCCACTGGTGCCAAGTTCCCATCGCTTTCGGGGACTATCGTGAGAAGGTGTGGTGCGACGTGGCGACTATGGATGTCGCCCACGTCCTCTTAGGTCGTCCCTGGCTCTACGATAGGGATGTGACCCACTATGGCCGGTCGAACACTTATGTGTTTGACCACAATGACCAGAAAATCCGTTTGATCCCAACCCCACCAAAGGAGCTGCGCGCTTCCACCTCCAAGGGTGTGGTGGTCCCTCCATCGGCTGCCCCTCCGACCCCACCTGTCGTGTCCCTCATGCGAGCCTCCGCGCTTATGCGCGAAGCCACCGAGTCCAAGGTTGTCTATGCCCTAATGGTGCGCGAAACCTCGGGTGCTCCTCCTCCCTTAGATGAGGCGCATCCCCCGGAGATCGCGGCTATCTTGATCGAGTTCTCTGACATCAGCCCGGCGGACCTACCCCACAGGCTCCCTCCGAATAGGGAGATCCAACATACCATTGATCTTCTCTCGGGAGCACCTCTCCCCAACTTACCCCATCATCGGTTAAACCCCACCGAACATGCTAAACTGCAACGTCAAGTGGATGAACTCCTCACCAGGGGTACATCCGTGAGAGCCTAAGTCCTTGCGTTGTACCCGCCTTACTCACGCCCAAGAAAGATGGGTCGTGGCGCATGTGTATTGACAACCGCGCCATCAATAGGATCACTGTCAAGTATAGGTTCCCCATACCAAGACTTGACGATATGTTGGACTTACTCTCCGGTGCGTCGTGGTTTTCCAAGCTTGATCTTCGCAGCGGATATCACCAGGTCCGCATCCGCGAAGGTGATGAATGGAAGACTGCATTCAAGACCAAGAACGGTCTTTACGAATGGCTCGTCATGCCATTCGGGTTGTCTAATGCCTCGTCCACCTTCATGCGCCTCATGAACCAAGTTCTCAAGCCCTACATGGGCAAGTTCCTGGTCGTCTACTTTGACGACTTCTGAATTTTAGTCGGTCCCGAGAAGAGCACTTGGAGCATCTTCGCTCCACCTTTGACCTCCTACGGAAGGAAGGCCTCTTCCTTAACACGAAGAAGTGCGCCTTCATGACAAATCGAGTCCACTTTCTGGGTTACATCATTTCGGATGAGGGTCTTTCTGTTGAACCGGCTAAAGTTGAAGCCATTCGACATTGGCCCGAACCCCGCACAGTGTCCGAGGTCCACAGCCTTTTGGCCTCGCAGGCTTTTACCGTCGTTTCATTCAGGGTTTTAGCACGATTGCATCCCCACTGACTCAACGTCTGTCCAAGGATGACTTTGAGTGGACCACAGCCACTCAACGTGCCTTTGACGCCCTCAGGGATGCCATCACGACCGCACCTGTCTTGCGCCTCCCGGACTTCTCCAAAGTCTTTGAGGTTGCTTGCGACGCCTCCGGTACTGGGATCGGAGATACCCTTAGCCAAGAAGGCCACCCTGTCGCCTTCTTTAGCGAGAAGTTGAACGCTGTCCGGCAGCGTTATTCGACCTACGACAAGGAGTTTTATGCCATCGTTCAGTCGCTTCGTCAGTGGAGGCACTATCTCCTCCACCGTGAGTTCGTCTTGTACAGCGACCATTAAGCCTTGTCTTTCCTTAATGCCCAAAAGAAATTGGGCGCCCCGCCATGCCAAGTGTGTTGAGTACTTGCAACAGTACTCCTTTGTGATCAATCACAAGGCGGGCAAGGAGAATATCGTCGCGGATGCTTTGAGTCGCGTCCGCACCCTTCTGTGTGTGATGCGCACCCGCGTCAACACCTTTGATCACGTCAAGGAGGAGTACGTCACGTGCTCCGACTTCGGTGCCATCTACGCTGCCTTGACCTAGTCCTCCGACCCCGAGTCCCCCCTACCAATTGTGCGAAGGCTATCTTTTCTTGGGGAACCGCTTGTGCATTCCCTGCTCATCGCTTTGAGATCATCTTTTGCTCGAGCTGCACGCGGGTGGTGTCGCCGGCCATTACGGCCGCGACAAAACCCTTGAGATGGTAGAGGAACGCTTCTTTTGGCCCTCCTTCCGCCGGGACGTTGAGCGTATTGTGTGCCATTGTGGCACATGCCAAATGGCCAAACCTTGCCCCGCGAACACTGGCCTCTACACTCCATTGTCAGTAGCTGACAGTCCTTGGAGCGACCTTAGCATGGACTTTGTCCTAGGGTTACCTCGCACCGCCTCACACTTCGATTCCATCTACGTGGTTGTAGATCGGTTCTCGAAGATGGCCCACTTTATCCCCTGTTCAAGGACCGCCGATGCGACCCACGTCGCACGCCTTTTCTTGCGGGAGATTGTCCGTCTCCATGGTCTTCCCTACACCATCGTGTCCGATCGTGACACACGCTTTGTGAGCCACTTCTGGCGCTCACTTTGGGCCATCATGGGCACCACACTGAAATTTTCGACCGCCTACCACCCCCAAACTGATGGACAAATTGAGGTAGTTAATCGTAGTTTGGGTAATTTGCTCCGGTGCCTCATTAGCGACCACCCGAGGTCTTAGGACGCCATCCTCCCTATGGCTGAATTCGCGTATAATAGTGCAGCCAATAGGTCTACGGGTCTTAGTCCCTTCCAAGTGGTTTCTGGCTGTCAACCACGCAAACCTATTGACCTGCATGGCCTACACATGGAGTCCCATCTGTCTGAACATGCATATTCCTTTGCCCAGCATATAGCTAGTTTGCATGATGAAGTCCGGCATCGTATCTTTTTGGGCAACACTCATAATGCGATGAAGGCCAACGAGCACCGTAGGCCACAACATTTTTTTGTTGGTGAGCTGGTGAGGGTGCGCCTCCACCCCGAGCGAGTTTCAAACATGGCTCATTTTAAGCTCCGGCCACGTTACATGGGGCCCTACGCGGTGGTGCGGCGGATCGGCTCCAACGCCTATGTGCTGGACCTACTTGAGGACATGGGCATCCACCCCGTCTTCAACGTGGCGGACCTGCTTCCTTTCTTCGGTCCTTTGGAGGAGCCATCGGACCCCGACGAGCCTCTACCCCTTAGTTCTCCAGAGGAGAACTCCTCAGAGCACGCAGCAGAAGCTGATGCAGGAGCATACGACATGAAAGAAGGGGAAGATCTGACCCCAATGGTGCCCCAAAAATTTTCCATAGAATGTTCCTCGGGTCACCCAGCGACGAAAGTCACCCCCGTGACTCCTGCGGAAAGTTTTCCACAGAATGTTCCTCGGGTCACCCAGCGACCAAAGTCATGCCCCGTGACTCCTGCGGACAGTTTTCTACATAATGTTCCTCGGGTCACCCAGCGACGAAAGTCACGCCCCGTGACTCCTGCGAACAGTTTTCCACAGAATGTTCCTCGGGTCACCCAGCGACGAAAGTCACGCCCCGTGACTCCTGCGGACAACCACCCGAAGCTGCAGAACTGCCCCGATGACCCCACTTCGACGTGTACAACCCACCCTACCATGTTGCCCCCACCTCATGAAGATCCAAAGGGGCCCAACAAGATAGAAGTACGATGATCCCAACGCCCATCTCACCCACCGGACCGCTTCGTGGGTGTTATCAGCCCACTCTCCATCCACACCGAAGTGATCCGGCCCAAGGATGCTACAAACCAGTCCCCGAAGAGCCCAATTCCAGATGGGCCTCACAACCATATCAGCAACACGGCCCAAGAGAAGGCCGCGACGATCGTTACGTAGCCCAGTACTTCGAAATTCTGCTGCTTTTGTCGCGATGTGCTCTGAGCGCATCTAACCGCCGTTGCAGCCACCTCGTACGCTGAAGAATCAAAGGATCTGCTCCCCTGCAGGAGTAGATGGTAGTTGGTATGATTATGTTCTGTTTTGTCTTTTGTGGCAGCTTGACCACTTTTTGGTTGTTAGTTGTTGAGATGTTGTCCCCTTTGTCTTGTTTCCCCTCCTTATCTTATAAAAGAGAGGGGCTGGCCAGCATTCTCCCTTAGTTCTCTTGGTGGTAGAGTACTCCTGGTGAGCTGAGAGCCTCCAGCATTGTAGAAGTCGAAGAGGAGCTTCGCCTTCAGAGTTTCCGGGTCGGGGCCGGTGCCTCGATTCCACGTTGTTCCGTTCCAGCTTTTCAAAGAAGTAAATCCCATCCTTCGTGGTGGGACAGGTTCGCCTGTTTCTTCACTTCGTTGCACTCTTGTATTTCCGTTGTGGTTTCCCTTTTTCCACTGGTATCTGTACGCCGGAGACGTGGACGTTCCGTGTTGTTCTTTGGTGTATTTCAGGCGCATAGGCGTGCGAGCTGTGAACTGCGAATCCGCTGGTTCCCTATTGCGACGTGCTTAGCTTAAAATCTGCGGCGTGAGTGCGCAAAATTGCTACGAGGTTAGTGAGTTACATTCTTTAGTTGAGTGCCGTTGTGTTCTTTTCACAATTGTGTTGCCCCGATCGAACTCGACGCTGATTTCTTCGTGCTTCCTCGTGTTTCCCTGCATTTCCGAAGCGCTTTTCACTTCCCTCGTCTAAAGACCCTCTCCCGTTTTCGCGGCATTGTGTAATCCCTTAGAGTACGGCTTTAAGGACCCTCCCACCTATAGTAGCTCCATCAGCAACTTACCCAGATTGTTAAAGTGTTGCTCTGCACCGGTCCTAGAGGAATCAAAAGCTCGTCGGCCGGTTATTATCTCAAGAAGCATCACACCAAAACTGTAAATATCTGACTTCAAGGTCAGCTTGAGTGGCATAATCAGGAGCACAGTAACCATATGTTCCCTTGTTGAAACATACGTGTTGTCACCAATGGGTACAAGTTTAAAGTCCAAATCGGATAGCTTATGGTTGAACTCATTGTCTAATAATATATTTGCAGTTTCATATCCCGGTAAATCACAAGTGGGTTTGTAGTATCATGCAAGTTTGTGAGCCCTTTTCAGCTCCAAGAGCAATCTCTGTCCATGTGTTCCATTCAAGAGGGGGTTTGTTAGGAGATAGATCTGCAGAACACTTACCAGAAGATTAACAAAAGAAGAGTTTCTTACTGTGACGATGTGAAAGGTTGGCACCACATAATTACTAGTAGAAAAAAGCGCAGAGTAAACAGTGGCATACACTGTTTATTATGATGGAAACAGATGTATATTAGATAATTATCAAAGCTACTGAGTTGAATCACAGGCCAGTTAATGTCTTTGTGCTTGACCTGTTGCTTTCGTTGATGCAACAGTTTGTGCTTATCATAAAGCCATGGTCCATGTTACAACTTTTCTGCAACAATGACAAACAAGCGCAATGATTTGGGTTTTCACTCTCACTAGAACACTCACCAGAGTAAAAGTAAAAGGAGAATCAGAAAATTGGTTTATCTTTTCTGTCAACGGTAAAAGCCAGCTGAATGTGGAACTGTGAAACTCCTTTATCCAAATTTACTAGTTGGATGGCGGAAAGTCACAGAAAATTCCAAAGTTATATAACAACTCTGACACCTAAAAGGGTTCAGCACTCCAGAAACCTCCGTACATTTGCTTGGCGATAGACTTTTTAACAGCACCTGAAGATTGTATGAATCACCATATCTGATGCACATCACTTTCAGTGGCACTTGACAGATTTGGCATTGTTGTTGTAGCAAAAGTCTCAGCAGTTAATGTTGGAGAAGCAGGATTTTTCAGAACCTTACCATTTTTCTTCTCCTGACATCATGTGCATGGATCTGTCACATCCTTTATTTTTCAGACATTTTCAGCTATGTAGGTCCTTCACATCCTTTAGCTACTTGCAGACCTTAACTAGGAATCTGAAGTAGCTGCCAAGGGCTCATGCTCTAGAGACACTACCAGCCCCTCGCTGTGACAGCAAACGTGGAGGTTTCTCTGTGATCTTGGTTCTGCTATATAGGGTTGAGATTCAGTAACGTATAACCGTTCCGTATCGGATGATAAGTCTAGTATGTACCGGTCTGCTCAGCGTTCGATTTTGAAATGGTGGTCGGAGCACTACTCTGAGGCGGACTGTGGAGGAAGCAATCGGCAGCGACTGAGAAGGCTCGAAAGCGCGCTGAAAGGAAGCTTCCACAGCCGTTCGAAGCTTCCGGTGGTGCTGGAAGTGCTGCTTCTGTTGCCCGCTTCCAGCGCTCCTACACTTGCCCTGCTTCTGCCCGAAACCTTGGTACGGTATCGATATTGTACGAGTCCGATGCCTAATCCTTGGTTGAGATGCCACGTGATCACGACAACATCACTAATGATAGGCCGAACATGAGCCTGCTCTTGTAGACACATTGAGGTGATGACAACCAATTGGTGAAATGCCCCGAGGGGACATCGGTATTTGTTGAACCATTAATTTTCATTCATATGTGCACAACAAAGAAGGGAGTCAAAATTGATTTTGACTATGAGTAAAAATTGGAAACGCATCAAAAATCATATCAGAGAGAAATATTGACTAGATTCATGTCATGATTAGGAAGTAAACATAAGGGGCTGAAAACAAAGAAGGAAAGAAAAATGTGATACGCGCACTTCATAAAGTCCAAACTAAAAAGAAGAGAAAATCAATTAAAGTAAATCAATTACAATGGAAGATCTGGGAGAGGAAATAAAAGGAATACAAGAAATGAAATTTGGAAACCGTGAGTTCAAAAAGGGCAAAAAGGTAAATTGGATTATGGTAAGGGCTTGACCAAAGAAATTAATAAAAGGGAGGAGGCTTCGGCATTAAAAAAGAGATGGGGGCAATGGTGGAGAAGGGAATATCTCTCGGTAACAAGAGGAGAAGGAGGAGCCGTAGGGCAAAAAAAAATAAAAAGAAAGAGAGAAATTGAGAGAGGAGAGGTCTCGGCAGCCAAAAAAAGAGGGGAATATCTCTCGGCAACAAGAGGAGAAGGAGGAGAGAAAAAAAAAGAGAGGGATAAAGGAGCTCTCGGCTGCAAATAAAAAAGAGGGCTCTTGGCTAATTGAGGAGAGCAAGACAAGGTTGAGAGGGTCTCGGCAACAAAAATAGGAAGAGATGGGCTGAAGGTCTCGGCAAGAGAGGGAGAAGCAAAGAGGGGATAAAAGTTTGGGAAAAAAAGAGAAGAGGAAGTTCTTGGCAGAAAAAAAAAATCTAAGATTTTATATCCTAGATTGTTCTTAGGATTTGATATCGCTCAGTTATTTCTTAGGATCTTTATATCCCTTTAATTTTTTGGGATCTTTATATCCCCTAAATTTTTCCTAGGGTCTTTATATCCCCTCATCACGCTGTCGTTGTTCTGATTTGAAGTGCCATGCAATTATGCATCTGTTGCTTGTTCTTTTTATTTGGACCAGAAGAAAATTTTACCATCGTCTTTCGGAGCCCCGACGACAAACACAAGTGGACGAAATAGTATCGTCCAATGACCGGTGCCACGTTTGCGGACGAAGCGGTCTCGTCCACTGAAATTTCTATGACAAAAACTTGAAACCTGGCTGTTGGATCTCGCTCAAACTATGCTTGCATGCTTTCCTCACGTCCGCGAACCTACAAGCTAAAGGATCCATCCACCTAGCCAATTTATGCAATCCCCCAAGAATTGCCACTGGAAAGATGTACTGAAGATTTTACAATATCTAAATCACCAGACAAAGGTCTACTCTATAAGAAAAACAGGCAGTTCACTATTAAATTTTACTTTGATGTTGACTATGCTGAAAATATTAATGACTGCAAATCCATATCCGACTTCTACACATATGTTTGGGGAAATCTAGTCACTTGAAAAAGCAAAAAATAAAATATTGTCTCTAGGTCAAGCTGTGAACCCGAATATTGTGTCATGGCTCATACCACTTGTCAGTTGTTATGTATCAAGAGTTTACTGCAGGAGTTCGACTTGGTGGTTGATACCCCCATGATTATGCACAGTGATAATCAATCGGCTATATTTATCGCAAACAACTCATCATTTCATGAACGTACTAAACATGTGAAAATTGATTGTCACTTTGTTAGAGATGTCATCTTGAACCACCAGATCACTACTCCTCATACCAAATCCGAGGATCAAGTTGCTGATATCTTCACTAAGGCTCTCAGCTTAATTAAGGTTCATGAATTTTGTAACAAGCTGGGCATGATTGATATATTTGCTCCAGTTTGAGGGAGTGTGTTAAGAGAGAGCTATGCATATGTGTTTACTCTTACTAGGTTCGGATCTTAGCTTATCGGGTTTGGGTCTTACACCCAATCCTAGCTTTTTTTCTAATGTAATTTTAGTCTAGGGAAAACCCTAAGAATAATAATTTCGATCTCTTCTCTTCGACTATTTCATTTGCAGAAGTGTAGTTGCAAATGTAGCTTGGCTTCATAATAAACAGCATGGAGAACCAATATGTGTCGAATAAGATCAAGGACATTGTTTTCGTTTTTGAAAAGAAAAGATGGAGGACATTGAACAGATAGAACTCAGATCAAGCAGATCTTCCATCAAAACATAAATATTTAAACAAAAGGCTTTGATATTTTTTCAATTACCCAATAACTGGTTAAAAAATTGGGATGTTTTTATGTTTTTCCTCAAATACAAAGTAAAAATATGCAAGTTAAATGGATATAACTTCATCACATCAACTCTATTGGGAGTTTAAGCATCTATGATGAAAGCAGAGAAAAAAAAGAATGATATCAAAAACATAATTAACATCATAGTCTATGCGAAAGCTAAGTATCACAAATTGTTAGATGGCATGGGTGTGAGTGTAACAAGTTCATTGAATCACAGCAATGGCAACTTACCCAGATTGTTAAAGTGTTGCTCTGCACAGGTCCTAGAGGAATCAAAAGTTCGTCAGCCGGTTATCATCTCAAATAGCAGCACACCAAAACTATAAATATCTGACTTAAAGTTTAGCTTTCCAATCATGGCATAATCAGGAGCACAGTAACCATATGTTCCCATCACTCTTGTTGAAACATACGTCTTGTCACCAATGGGTCCAAGTTTAAAGTCCAAATCGGATAGCTTGTGGTTGAACTCATTGTCTAATAATATATATGCAGCTTTCATATCCCGGTAAATCACAGGTGGGTTTGCAGTATCATGCAAGTTTGTAAGCCCTTTTGCAGCTCCAAGAGCATTCTTTATCCATGTCTTCCTTTCAAGAGGGGGTTTGTTAGGGGATAGATCTGCAGAACGCTTAACAGAAGATTAACAAAAGGAAAGTTTCTTATTGTATCTGTGACGATGTCAAAGATTGGCACCACACAATTACTAGTAGAAAGAAGCGCTGAGTAAATAGTGGCATACACTATAGAAAAAGTGTAACAAAAATTTTAGTTTGGTTCGGTTTATAACTAAATCGGTTCGAATCGATTCAATTTGAAATTGTTTAAAAAATTTTGATTCAGTTTTCGATTTAACTTCAAAATTTTGGATTGAACCGAATAAATTAAATTTTTTAATAATTATATTTTTTTAATATTATAATATTATTTTAGTTTAAAAATAATTTAAAATTGATTAATAATAATAATAATAGAAAAAAATTAATAAAAAATTAATTTCGGTTTAAACCAAACCAAACCAAACCAAAATTTTTGGTTCGGTTATAATTTGATTTTGTAACAAATCGATTTGGTTTCAGTTTTGGAAGTAAACAAAAAATTAGTTAAATTCGGTTCGGTAGGGGTTGAACCGATTGGACAGGCCTAATCTAAGCTTAGACTATTATAGTACCAGAATTTGTGGCAGAAAAGGCAAAAGAAGAGGAAGAGTAAAAGAGAGGAGAGAAAGAGAAGGAAAAAGAAGAAAAAGAGAAAAAAAGAAAGAAGGGGCGGAACTGAAGCTGTGAGGCAACGGAGGTTCCGCTCCTCTCCTCTTTTTTCTCTAATCCTCTTCTTCTCCACTTGCTACATCACGCTGTAGCTTCTGTTCCTCTTCTCCTCTCCTCCTTCACTTGCTCTGCTCCGTTGCAAAGCTTACCTGTTTCACTCAATTTTTTGCATGGAATCAGATCATGCTTGGACCGGTGCAAACCAAGAATTTCACCCGGTTCAAACCATTTTCTTGATCCTTAATCCTTGATTTCAACCAAATGATCCAAAATTGTTGTAATGTTGGTAGCAACGCCAACTAAAAGAATAACTTTTGGACCACCGTAATATATCAAAGTTCTTTTTCAATTTGCACTCTCAAAATGCCGCACATTTGAAATGACTCCTGAGAAATGAAAATTCTACATCAATATATAATTTTCTTCCATCTATATCCTAGAGCAAAAACTAAAGTAAAAAAGAAGAAATATATAACTATGGATAGAAATATAATAGGAAAGAAATTTATTAAAATTGAAGGAACTAAAAGAAAAAAGAGGCAACTATGAGCACTAGCAAAGGCAAGTGAAGGTGGATCTATGGCACACAAAAAAGAGTACAAGAAGAGTGGAGGTATGCAGGGGTTAACATGAGAACAAGTGAAGGCTAGCACAAGCTCAGCCTCTTGGTCTGCATTCAATTTTCACAAAAAACCAAACTAAGAAAAAAGTAATCAAAGTTTCCAATTCATTTTTCTCTTCTATCCACCCTATCTATTCAAGGGAACGAGGAAAAAATAGTTAATGTCCTTTTTTCCTTTCTGTTTTCCTTTGAGGAAACAGTGTTAGTGATAAAACAACATGACAAATAGCAGAAGCAATGATCATATGCTTAGAATCCTACACCATTTAAGCTCTTGATGAGAAACTAAATTACTAAAGACAGTAAAAGTATAATTTTAGATTCAATGTGTTTTTCATTTTTTTTCCTTGTGAATTTTATCAGAAATAGGACTTTAAGTGTTAATAGATAACGAAGTGCTGCCACACTCTATCTCTTTTATACTGTTCCTATCCAAACAAATGTCTTGTCATATCTTTGGTCTGATTCTGCTTTCTCGTTTGAACCCGGCAAAAGCAGAAGCAAAGAAGCTTCAGGCCAAACATAAAAAGAGTGAGGGAAGGCAGATAGGTTTGCAAGGTTGAATAACTAAGTGACAACATGTGAATTGGGGGCACTGCCCTAGTACTTTGTGAACTAGCAGTATCTTTCACTACAAACCAAGAATACCAGCTTCGTCCATGGATAAGCAAACGAAGCAGATCAAGGTTCCATTACTAATGTAACAAGAACAGAGAAGCTCACCGAACAAATGATCCTCCAAGCTGCCATTGATCATGCACTCGTAAACTAGAAGACGCTCGTCTCCCTCGGAGCAGTATCTTATCAAGCTCACAAGATTTGGATCGCGAAGTACAATCAGCATCAGAATCTCCACCAGGAATTCTTTATTTCCCTCCAGTCCATCGCACACAAGCTGTTTGATCGCCACCACCTTCTCTCCAAAATCCAAGTTTTGATGAACTGATTATCAAAAGATCACGGCAATCTTTGGTGGCTAGTAAGATTTGAAACTCAAGTTCTAATCAAAATCAAGTAAAATGGGAGATCTTGTCAAAATAATAATAATAATAATTTGCCTGGCCCGAATCTAGTCGCCCCTTGAAAACCCTTCCAAAGCCGCCTCCACCGATAAAATTGGCTTCTTTAAAGTTCTGGGTGGCTGTTGCGAGATCCCTAAAGATGAACTTTGTGGTAGATACGCTCCTCTTGCCGACCACCGGCGGCACATTCTTCCCGCCCTCTAATGCATAAGAAATAAAGCAAAATTGCGAGAAAAGTATCAATATAAAGCAAACAAAAAAAATGATTTTGAGGTCCGCAAGGCGCCACCTGAAGCTTCGCCGGCGAGATCCCAGCTGGGTAGGGAGCGACTGCCGTCTTCGATTCGAGGCTTCACTTCCTTCCGGCGAGGGCAGAAACAAGCAAAACAACTTATCCGAAGCAGTAAACTCAATCCCCGCTCCCGGATCCTAATCCACTCCACTCCATCGACCCCTCCCCCTATCTTCTCTCTCCGCTCTCCTCTCGCCACTGGAGAAACCCATCATCCCTCCTGATCACTTGTTTTCACTAGCCACGAAGCAAGCAGAACAAAGATCGCTTTTTTATCGATCAAAAGGAAGTAGTGCCAAACCTGGATTTTGACGCTCCGCCTCACTCTCCGCGAAATCTTACTCCCATTAAAATCGAAGGATATGCAAAAAAAAAAAAAAAAAATCACAAAACAGTCGAACGAGAGATTCAAAAATCACAGAAAGCAATATGTCAATAAAGAAGCAACCGCCGATCAAGAAACGCAAGGGAAACACTCCTCCGTGCTTAATCACAATAAGAAATTGGAAAGCTGCCGCTTAATTTCTTCGACCTATGGGAGGTAAATTAGTGACTTCCAGTTCTACTGAATTCCGTGCGTGCCCGTGTTTTTTTTCTCATCTGAACTCCAAAATCTTCATTCAATTTTTCTATTCGCAAATTGAACCAAATCGAATGCAAGCTTAATTGCATTTTCAGTGCACCAAATTGAACGAAATCTTTCTTCTCCTTCATCATCAAATGCTTAAACTGCACAATCAATGATACAATTGCATTCAATAGAGCTGTGACGCAATACAATTTATTTGGTATGTTCTAACTTCTAACAATACTATTTCAAGATACATCCTCCTATTAAGTCATGATAGTGGGATTTTGTCGCTCGAATGGCAAACTGGGTTGAATCATAATCAAACCTATTACTATGAAATCTAAATTTTATTTGAAAATAGAACTTTGAGGATACATATATTGTCCTAAAAAAAGATTATGCAAATTGAATCTGATCTTCTACCAAAGATATAAGCAAGGAGACTGGAGGAGGAGATATAATTTCTACATTTTGAGAGTTGGTTACTTGGGTGGTTGATGAGTGATCTGAGTGCTAGGTTGATGAGGTCATGGAAGTTGGTGACGTGAGGTTGCTCAATTGGATGCAAAGTTGATGCCTTAATAAGTTTGATCACTTTAGGGATTTCAAAATAACTCAGGCTAAGTTTTTATGTTGTTCAAGCTCTTTTTGTGCTTTGTCCAATTGACTCCTTAACAGTGTGTTTTTAAAAAAAAAAAAAGGAGAAAGAAAAGAAAAAAAAATTCTTTTATTTTAGTGGAAGGAAAGAAACGGTGGAAAAAAAAAACTATCTAGTTTCCTCTCCAAATCTGGCAGACACAATTTGGAGAGAAAATTGAAGAGATGCTGGCCCATTCCCCCTCCCTTCCCCATCCTCCCACCCCCTCCCCTCCTTGTTCTCCTAGCTACCACTGCCTGTGCCCGATCTTCCTCTCCCTTCCCCGTCCTCCCACCCCCTCCCCTCCTCGTCCTCCCAGCTGACACCGCTGCAAGCTCGCCCTCCTCACCTCACCTTCGCTCTTCCAGTCTCCCTCCTCGCCTTGCCATCACCATTGCTGTTCAAAGCCTCCCTATTGCCTATTCGAAGCCTGCTTCCTATTGCTCGGGTGAGCTCGCCGGTCGCCCACCAACTTGCCTGCTTCCTGTTGCTCGGGTGAGCTCGCCGCTCGCCCACCAACTCGCCTGCTTCCTGGCCGCATTGCCTCCCGCCGCTGCGCCTCCCACCACTGCCACCGCTCGCCGTGTCACCTCCCACCACTGCCACCGCTCACCGCCTGCTGCTTTCCTACCGCCGCTCGATTTAACTCATTATTATTTGTTTCACATGATAATCACGTAATTTGATTTCTTCTCTCTTATTTTTCTTTCTTCCCTTCTTTTTCTCCCCTCCTATTTTTCTTCCCCTCCGACAAAACTCCGCCTAAGTGCTTTGCTAGTGGCTGAGTGTGCTTTGCTAGTGATTGGTGATAGGGCTGTTCAAAAAAATCGAAAAATCGAACCGAACCAAAAAACCAATCGAACCGAACCGAACGGGCAGTTAACCGAATGGATCGGTTCGGTTCACGGTCGGTTTTTTGAGTATAATGGTTCGGTTCGGTTCGGTTACGGTTCGGAGAAAAAATTTTGACCGGTTAACCGAACCGACCGGTATATATATATATATCTCAAAATTATATTTATATTGTTTGTCTAGTGTAATGGTTGAAGGTTGTTTTGTGAGTTAGTAGGTCGTGAGTTCGCAACTCATTCACTACAACTTAAAAACTAATTATTTTACATATATAATTATCATATAATAATATTTAATAAGTAAAATTAATTTTTTTAAAATATTTAATTATTAAATAATAATATTTAATAGTCAAAGTTAATTTTTTAAAATAAATTTTAATAAATAAATTATAATCGGTTAACCGTGGTTAACCGAATCGGTTAACCGTTTGACTGGTTAACCGTTTGACCGGTTAACCGTTTGACCGGTTAACCGTTTGACCGGTTAACCGTTTGACCGGTTAACCGTTTGACCGGTTAACCGGTCGAACGGTTCGGGAACGGTTCGTGGTTTTTCCCTTCCATTCGGTTCGGTTAACCGGTTGACTATGGTCAACGGTTCGGTTAACCGACCATGAACAGCCCTAATTGGTGATCCTATGGATGCCTAGGTAACTGGATGTGCTTAAGTGTAGGAACTAACATAGTGACATTCAACCACTCAAATAGTTTCCAAATGTCTCACATTTAAATACAAAAGGTCATACTTTTTGGAAAGCAAAATAGTATCCTCATTATAGCCTAAAGAACTATGTGAGAAAGATTTGTTTCTATAAGCTTCCCTATTCAATAGGGTTTACTTTATCAAATAATGTAGTTTTCTTCAAAATTATTATCAGCTAAGACATCCTCTTAGAAGGATCATCATCAAAAGAGGCCCTTTGCTTCTTGGAACAGTTGGACTCTCGAAGCTGATATTGATTAGGAATTCAAAAGTAGTATAGCAAATAAAAAAAATAGAACAAGAACTTTTTGCATAAGTCCAAGGTGCTCTTATTATGATACATTACTTCTCCATGTACTAAAATGATTAATGCAAAATGGAGGTAAGTGGAGTACCCGGAATTATCAAAAGGTAAGAGATTTAAGCTCCGTTTAGCCCAGCTTCTATTTCTAGCTTTTGTTGGTTAAAGAAGTGCTAGTTGAAAAAATACTGGTTAAAGAAGTTTGAGCGTGTTTGGATGCACAGCTTATGGTTAGGTTATTCTATTTATAATAAATAATTTTTTATTAAAAATTACTAAGATAAAAATTATATGATTAAATTTATAGTTAACTATAATTAAAATATTTATTAAAAATATTATAAGTTATACTATTAAAAAATTATTATTACATATAAGGATTATTGAGCTTAAGCAGATGGGGGGCCAGAGAAGTAGTTTCACTTCTGCTTCTCAGAGAAGTAGTAAATTTGTGGGTTGGAACAGAGAAGCTGAATGGCCAAACGCCTCAACTTCTTGATTTCTGATGGCTTCAAAGCCATAAGCAGACCCAGAAGCTATGCCAAACGGGGCCTTATTCACCTTGTAATAACATCCTGTGGATGACTCTTTGAGAGCATAGCGGGTAAAAATTGACTCAACCCGCCTATCTGATTCATGCCAACACAAAATTAGACTAATTTAGGTTTGACTTAATCGTGTTCAAGTCATGATGGGGTCAACCCATTTATAACGTGTTTCTTTGGAGAGAAAGAAAATTAATGAAAGGAAGAAAACTGAAAGGAAGGAGAAAACAATTACAAGTGTTGTATGTGATAGTGGTATGGAGTAAAAAACTCACGGCAACGGAGCACGACTGGTGGCGGCGAAGCATGAGCGATGGCTAGTGGTAGCAAAGGAAGGGTGCACCGGGCGGCAAGGGGTAGGGGAACATGGCGGCCAATGATGAAGCAAGAGCACATGGACGGCAGCAGCAGAGCAAGGGCGCTTGGTAGGCAGCAGCAGCCAAAGCACACAGTGCACGGCAAGCTCAGCGGTCGGTGAGTGCGAGCTCGACAATCAGCAATCGGCAAGAGCAAGCTCGACGAGTGGTAGGGGTGACCTTACGTGTGAGCTGTGTTTCTTTCCTGTTTTCTACCCGAATTGGGTGGAAACAAAAAGGAATTTTTTTTTTATCTTCTTTTTCTTTCCTTCCAAAAAAATAAAAAAAAAAAAAAGAGTTTTTTTCCTTTACTCTCTATTTTTTTCTCCAAGGGAACATGCCAAATTTAACCTGTGTAACCAGTTTATATTACACACATTATATATACATCATATTTGTACGAGTAGATATTATAACATATTATATTTTTTTTTTACTTTTGATCTATCGTAAATATATCTTTAAAAATAAAATTTTATTTAAATATGTATTATATACCTATTTATAAATTAAATAGGTTATATGTGTTAGTTTTGAATTGGCTTAAATGGTTGCGATTCATGTTGACACAATTTATTTATAATCCGATCCAAATTCTCAGCTCTACCGAGAGATACAACATTCATGCACAACATGTATTTTAATCATTCAGTATCAAGGCTGATCCTCTTTGAATGTTTATGGCACAAGTGAACGCAGGTAAAGAGAAATTTTGACAATAGTTTGTGTCAAATGAAGCTGTAAAATAATCGTACAGCTTATAGGAGGAGCACCTGTAGATACTAAAAAAAAGTTGTGCTTGGAAAAAAAACAATAGAGTTAGGCCCGCTTAACATTTGTTCCTAGAGTAATTCTCAAGTTTTTTTCCCTCCAAAAGCTGGTGACAAACTGCAAAAATTGAATCAAGTTTAAGCAGGAACAAATGGACCAGGGTGAAGCTGGGGGAGTATCAAGTGTCCTTTTCAAATATGCCAAAGATGTTTGTTCCACAATCAAACATCAAGTTTTATTCATTCAAGCTATTATGAAGAGATTGATAGTCTATTTGTTCGATGATGATATGAGCTTTCCACCTAGATCATTGTCCTACAGTTTTTACAATTTAAGGAAGTGAGAGAATTACATCTTCCCGGACTGACTGTTTTTATCTTTTGTCTTACAGGCTCACATAACTCACCTGCTTCCAGCTTCAACCTAAAAGAACAGGTTATTAACCATGACCTCATTCTTTCAACTTTCATGATCTTCTCTTTTTCTATGATATTTCTTTCGTCACCTCTGAGAAATCCACATCAAAAAGGACAAGAATGGTTGAAGCAAAATTAGCTCGAGGTTGCAATAGAGGATGCTTAAATGAAGGTAGGGATTTGCAACCTATCAGAAGTATTACAATGGTTAGTGCTCACATGCTTTTGTGGAGCCAAGGGCAATAAAATACGGTATGATTAAGATAGAAGAATCAATACATCCCAAAGGACCTGCAAATGAACAATAATAAAGGGACAATCTCTCTTGATGGAATCTTACCAAATGACCAGGGAGATTTAGTTAATTAATGGCCATGAGGTCATCTTCTGTGTTGGAAACATGTGCATTAAGTTAATATCAGTCCCTTCTGGTGATTCTTGACAAGAAACATTCTGATACGGCAACTCACCATATCCATGTCCTGGGTTCTTATCACGCCCACCTGATCAAATTTTGACAGGATTCTTCAGGGCGAGGCCGCATTCTTAAGAGATCTCAAATCAATCAAAATCTTCAGAAATCATAGCTTAACAATGTTGTTCTAATATGTTTTTTTAATCTTAGATCTACGTGAATATATATGAACTAATGCATACAATAGTCAAGCTCACCTACTTCAGCGCAGTAAGAATCTACTTCTTTTCATCCAGATATATTTATGTCAATATAGAGAAGATTTAATAAACCACGTATCTTTGCAATCCGTACTATGTATAAATATTTTATCCCGCAGATGCTGGATCAAATCTTGATTCAAGGAAGATAGACCTGTCAATAAAAGCTGATCAGTCCTACTCATATAGGTCAAATAGGTTTTCTAGCCATGAATTCTAGTATGATCCAAGTGTCTAACCCAATTTCATAGTACATGAATAAACAGTATACTGTAACAGAAAAGTTAGGTAACATCATGTATCTTCATTGAACCTGATGCTCAAACCAGAAATGAGAAAATTAGTCAAAAAGCGTATATACCTTTGAAACTTTAGACCAAGTTTTTCAAACATATCACTAGTGTACTGGGTAAAAGCTTAAAGTACAAGATGAACGCAATAAACCAAACAGAAACTCTGTTCTTGAGTGTTCTTAGTATGAAAGAAATGAATACACAACAGTAAGCATTTTTGTTTGAAATTATTTCTAATCATCTAAAAGATGGGGAAACTATTTTCATGACCAAGTCATTCATTTCATTCAAATCCGGGCATTCAGGTCTCTAATTAAAGCTTAGCTAAATAGAAATACATGAATTTCCCATATAAAACTGAATATTGTTGAGAATGTGTCAGATGTCATGTAAGAACCAGTGGGAATTAACAGATGATTTTGCACATGTATCAGAATAATCATCCAATGAAAAATTGATCATCCTCTAGTAATTTTCAAGTCATCATTTCCCTCCTATCTCCATATTGTGAAGCATTGATCCTTTGCTCCAAAAGAAGATAAGGTTCTACACTTGTCAGCAATGTCATTTTATCCATGAATCTGATAGGGGCATTCCAACAACTTCAACCAGACAATTAAAGAATCATACCTTCTCTTGGGTAGTTGAGTTCAGTAAACAACACATTATATATATCACCATCAACACCAATGGCATTCACCCATCACCCAACATACCACAAGAAGCACGCCATTATCCATGGGTTACTCTCACATTCAATAATTACAGTTGTTCATATCATTCTATTTTATCTGTAGTATGATATTACTGATCTGCTTTATCTCTGTTACTTTCACTAGTCCGATAAATAGTTTGAGCATTCAGTGAGTGTAGTAAATATACTAAATTGTATCAGTTAATTAGACTACAAAGCAAGCAACTAAAGAAAAGCCATGTGAAATAAAGGTGCTCTATACTCTCCGACAAACAGCTTTTGGAGAGTTTCTCACTAACCAGTGGAGTGCTCTGCACCACACTTACCAAATTCTAAACCAAAAAATCTCAACAAAGTGCAATTACTACTGCTACCAAAATTATCAAGGCCACAAATAATTTCTAAACACAGGTCCAGTACAAGTACTACCGCCATCAAACCTATCTGACTTCACATGACTCTCCTGATAAATGATGCTCCCACTTCAGCTGTTCCTATTTCTCCTTTGCTCTTTGATACCACATCTCACAGTGACCCTACTAAGTAGGCAATCACTGGAGAGATAAGAAGAATTTTTTTAAAAAAAAGTAAAACAATATCGTACATTCATACTTCCACCTCCTTAGGCTTCATGGAGTGTACTCGATTTGTTTTCTTTTCAATTATAACCTAATAGATTCTGTAATAAAATAACTACCCTAGTACAATGGTGGAGGAAGAGTTGCTCTTCTTAATCAAACCAAAGAAGTCGCCAAGGGCTAGAAAAATTCGCGCTTTCCCTGTTTTTGTTGTACTAGAAAACATGATTCCCGAAGCTACAATAGGGGGATACTTTTGCTTTAAAAAAACCTAACTGGGCCCTTTTTTGCCGTCCTCTGGTCTGATTTCTACAATATTATACATCCTAAGGTGCCAATTTACAAGAACACGGACTTCTATGCCCTCGTAGCGAAACCCTAACCAGAGAGGGGAAATATTACATTTCTTGCTCATTAAAAAGTTATAGAAGAATACTTAGGGAAGGAACACATTGGCGCCGCTGTCCTCTCTAGCTTTCGCTAGTCCCTCTGCTTCCGCGGAGGTGGAAGTAGCACCATTTGAATCGCCGGCACTCGCTCCGCACCTCTCGCACCGCGACGGCTGGCCACCCGGGGCGGCGGCGACGACGACGAGGACGCTGCGGCAGGACGGGCAGCTGGAGTGGGACCCGAGCCACGTGTCGATGCACCCGACGTGGAACGCGTGCCCGCACGGCGGGAGGATGCGTATCTCGTCCCCCTCCACGAACTCCGAGAGGCAGATGGCGCACTCCGCGAGCCTCGCGCCGGAAGCCGCCTCGGCGGCGCCATACGACACCTTGGGAAGCGCCCTGAGAGCCTTCTTCTTGAGCCCCTTGCAGTGAGGAGCAGCCGTAGATCCGGCTATTCGCCGCCGGAGCCAGGCGCAGCGGGCCACGAGGGCGAGGCCGACGACACAGATCAGGGCGCAGAGGAGCGCCGCCAGTATCACGACGATGTCGGAATCGACGGAGAGTGGTTCCGGAGGCTCGGCCCCGGGAAGGAGGCCGGAGCTCGTCTGCAGAATTCTAGTCGCCCTGGGCATTGTTTCATTGAACAGAGTCGAGGAATCGAGTGTGGCACTGATTGATGGGGGCTTCCATTCCCTATTTAACGCCGAAAAACATTAAAAAATAATAATAAAAGAAATAACATATATTATTATACACAAGTCCCTAGTTCTTTTTATTATTTGCGGATTAGTTAAAACATAATTATTTCGGAATATATATTCTTATGTAAATACAAATAAGAGCCTTATGCACAATTTGTTTGTTACAATTTGGTCCCAGAGCTTTCTATTCCCAATTTAATGTTTTTTTTTTTGAAAAAGGCCTATTCTTATTATTTTTTTTCTTTAAGATGGAGAAAATTACCAAATAAAAAATATTTTTTAAAAAAAAAATAATGAAAACAAACTAAAAAATAATTGAGAGACAAAAATAAATGAGAAGGCAAGAATTCAATTGAGAGATTATGTATAAAATAGAGACTAGTTATGTTTGATGTACTTGAACCAATTTAAAGGAAATATTTTCTTCTTTGGTCAATTTGTTTGATCACCCAAGAAAAAGTTATTGGAAGGTTGAAATCAAAATAGAGAGGCAAGATTAGACAAGGCACTTTGACAACAAAGTTAAGACAACCTTCCTAATTAGAGATGTAGCTTGGCTTATCAAGTCACTAGTATTCCATCAATTTTAGCAATTAAAGGGTCTTAATTAGCTTTTCTAATCTTCCCTTTTTTTGTGAAAGTGGCAAATTGAGACAATCCATTGAAAAAAATCCTTAGTAACCAATGATGAAAGTACCATATATTTCACAAAATCTTCATGATTCTCAATTAAAATATTATAGTAGTAGTAGTTTTATATTTTTAAAATTTTTACCAATGATAATTACATATGTGCCATCAAATATAAGGTAATCTATGCTTGTAGGTAGGGTTGGCAAGACGACCTCCTGTTGAGCAGGAAAACCTGAGTTGATCGAGTTTTGAAGCGGTTTTGGGTAAAACCCGAGTCTTCATTAAGCAGGGTGGGGTCGAGTATGGGTATTCTGGAACTCGCTCCAATCCTGACCTAAAAGTATAATTTTATCAAATTACTTTTTTATACATAAAAAAAATTAAAATCCCTAAATTTCTCATTCCCTCCTTCACTTGACTCACTCCATAGTTTATATTATAAGAAGATTTTTTTTAGTTAATTTTTTTATTAGGGTTAGTTTCCCAGCAAGGACCCAAGTCCTCGATGGCTTAGGTATGGGTTGTGATTTCTTAACCCTGTTAGGTTCAACGTTAGGGTCGGGGATAGGTTTAATAGTGATTGGATCTAGTTGGATTTGGTAAAATCCACTTCTGACTCATCTCGTTGTTATCCCTACTTGTAGGTTTCATTATTGAGTTACTTGGGTATAAATTATACTATTTGATCATGAGCATAAGATATGATGACAACCTGATGTTGATGTTTGATACGAATTTAGATAAAACATTTTTCTAGAGATTGTTTTCATCTAATTGTTTTCTTAAGTAAAAATACCAAGTGTAGTAATATTCCTCTATTTCCTCACCTTAGAAAGGCTCACGTAAGATGAGAAAGTTGGATGTAGGTTGGCTCTTTTTAGCATGTGTACTAAGAGGAGCAATTCTTTACTCATCTCTTGAAAGATAGAAAAGATTTTTCTTGAATCGACAAATATGCATACGTGAAAGACTTACCCTTTGTTTCCTTGGAGAGAAGGAAAACTGTAAGGAATGAAAAACTGCAAAGAAAAAAAACTCCAGGGAAAGAAAAAAACTCATATCCTATTTCCTTAGAAGGAAGGACAAGAAGAAAGAAAATTAATTTCGAAGATTGGGCGTACTGGCGTTGTGTTTTCTCCAACTTTTCTATCTGATTTGGGCGAAAAAATTTTCGGAGGACAAGTTACAAAATTTTTCATCCACTTTTCCACTCAAATTTTTCCTTCTACCCAAGAAAACAGCGAAAAACTCATTTTTCTTTCCTTTCCCTCTAGTTTTCCTCCCAAGGAAACAAAGGGAGATCTTTATGAATGAAAATGAATCCTATTGTGCTCTTACTCACGAAGAAAAAAAATCTATACTAGCAAATACATATGTAATGATCCAAACTTGACTGTGTTTGAGAAATCATTTACACTATATTTACTTGGAGGGAAAATAGGATGGAAATGATGAAAAGTTTTTTTTTCATCGTTTACTTGCAGATGGAAAATTACGGAAGGAAAACATAAAGGAAAATAAGTAAGTTTTCCTTCATTTGATAATCCGTCCAAATCAGGCAGAAAAAGAGTTGCGTGAGAAGCTTTTGTTACCGTTACCCCACTTGTGCTGCTCCCTCTCCCTTCTTCCCCATGCTACTCCTTGTCGTCGCTTCTGCCAATCGCCACTGACACTCGCCGCTCGACGCGGATATCTGCTTCCTCACTGTTGCTCCCTCTACCTCCGCTCAATGCTCGACAGTCGCCCCTTGACACTCACCATTAGCATATCAAACAAAATCCATCCTTCTTACTTTCTTTCCCTCTAAAGAAATACAAAGAAGAAAAATTTTTCAACTTTTCTTTCCATCTAATTATCCTTTCCTCCTATTTACTCTTTCTTTCGTCTTTTCCATCCTTTTAAGTAAACACATCGTTAGTTATCATGTACCTAGATTTAGTCACTTAAAATGGTCAAAGTGACTTAATCATGTTATATCAACTATTGTCTCGAGATACTTAACCATTGTTACTCAAATACTAGATAGGATAAAGCATCAAAATAACTAAAGCATCCAAAATAATTGACATATCGATAGGACAAAACCCTAGGATCTTGGTAGGAAGTATGCACATCGTGTATTAGGGTTTTCCCTAATAGAAGCTCATAATGCCTTACTGAACTAGAATGTTATTATAAACGAGACGTAAGGAGATTCTATAAAGAGCATATTCATTGTGTTATTGTCTTATATTAACTTCAAGTTAATGAAGTGACATAAGGCAAAATAAAAAGAGTAGTAGGTATGCTAATTGTTGCTATTCTTATTTGTAGTGTTTCCTATGGAAAGAAGGAGTTTTGTTTTCTTTTCTTTTCTTCTTGAGATACTTTTCTCAAAATAAGATACCTCCAAAAGAAAAAAAAAAGTTGTTATTTATGGAGTATGAAGGGCATAAATCAATTTTTTTCTAGGGCTTATTTACTTGGGGGAAAGTTAGAAGGAAAAAAGAGAAAATATGAAGGAAAAGAGTATAGGCTTGTTTACTTGGACGGGTGGATAGTTTAGGAGGAAAAGTTGTACATTAATCCCTCCATTAAAGCTGAAATTATACTTTAACTTTACTAACTTCATACCTCGCTTTTCACCACACTATTACTCGTTCTCACTCACTACGAGCTTTCCTTGAGTACTTGTCCTTGTCGTTGCTGCTCGAGCTCACAGCCACTGCTTGTTCTTGCTGCCATTGTTGCTCATATTTAATATTTAATAATTCTGTGATATTATTAGCATATATATAATATGAGTGAAAAAAAATAAAAATTGGGGTGTATATTCAATCCTTCAAACTTTCTTTCCTTCCAAGTAAACACAACAAAGAAAAACCTATAACACATTTCATCCATCTATTTTTTTTTCTTTTCTTCTTTCCTTCTTTCCTTTCTTTTGCACTTTTCATTCGTCCAAATAAACATAGTGTAAATGTAAAGGTGTTCGACCAAAGTAAACATTCATATTCATATACCAAAAAGAAAAAAGATCCTATCTTCTTTGGTGATTATATAATATGCATAGATTTTTTTTTGCTACCAATCCTAATTTGTTGAAGATTTCATATGACATTTATATTAGATCAAGAGATGTTAGGTTTTAGATATTCTTACTCTTCACCCCATCTTGAACCTTGGAGCAATGTGTTGACTCCATAGTTCATTCTCTAAAAAAGTTACTAATAATCAATTATAATTAATAGTTTATTTTATTTTATTTTATTTTTTACACATTTTCCTTATAAAGAAATAAATCTTCAAGATTTGGTAATTTTCTAATTAGGTTTGGGAACAATGATGAAATTTTTGATTTAACAAATTTCGATCACTGAAGTTTGATAAATCTAGTAATTATCGAATACTCACCCCTACACTCAAGCGAGTGCTTTTTAACAAGTAACTTTATTAATATTTTCGTACTTTCATTATATTAGAAATTTTATATTTTATGGGTGCATTATTGAGGCACATATGCTTGCAAGAAGCCAAAAACAAGGAAAAGGACATGAAAACTTGTAACTTATTTGTGGGAGATCAAACATTGCCTTGTAAACAAATTTATAATTATAGGAATCTTTTGAAGGAACCAAACTCTGCAATTTGAAATAGGGTGGGCACTACTGGACACAATATTGTACATAATTTTCTATTTTAGTAGAAATAGACACCCAAAGTGAACTCGATAAGATGGACAAAAATCCATATTTACAAATTAAACTATTATTCTTAAGGAATTTAATTTATTGTTAATTGTAGTGAGGTAGAAAAATTAAAATAGGGAAAAATTAAAGAGGATGAAAAAATTTTGTATCATTTGTCCTCCTTGATGCTTCCTTGCTTTCGGTGGTTCTAGGCGATGAACCCGAGACCTAAGATATGTGGGGGTAAAATTATATTTACATATAATTTTTTATGTTAGTGAGGGTAAACACATATTTTTTAACTAAATTTTTGTAATATATATACTAAATATCTTTTATAAATTTTTTTATATAAATCTTAATGGGGGCACTTGTCCGTACTAAGGTTTAAAATACTTGTCTAGATCAGTATTCCAGTCCAAGCTTAGATTGGTACATACTGATCCATACCAAACAAATTGATGTGTACTGATCGACAAGGTGAGCAAAAATTATCGCAAGCAAGCGGAAACTACAGCATAAGGCAGATGCAGAAGCCATGGAACCTCCACCTTTGCTCTCATCCTTCTTGTCCACCTCTGCCTTTGCTTGTGCGGCTATGCCTGTACTCTGCTCCGCATGAAGGTGGAGGCTTAGAACTAGTCTACCTACATTTGCTCTCTACATTACTTTCGATCTGAATGTGATCTGTGTATCGATCTCTACTTAGATTAGTGCAAACCGATTATATCATCTAATACTTACAGATTTTTAAATCATTGATCTTCACTAGGGGAAATGTACATTCATCACCCCATTGTGGCTCGAAGTATTTCAATATCAACTATTTAATTCTTTTTAATTCATCTAACTATCTTTAATTAAGTTTTTTTTAAAAAAAATAATAATTTGATTCTGATTTTGTGGCAAGTCTTGCAGGAGAAATGGCCTAAGTTGGGTACCCTACCCAACTTAGTTTTATTAAACTAGGTACCCTAATGGCCGTTCGATTTATTTATTGATGGACACAAATCTCGATTCCAATTTCATCGTTAACCACTCTGTTACCCATCATTGATATACAATGAAAATTTTCGTTGATACATAGAAATTTACCTTTGATACACAAAATGTGTTGATACATATAGTTTAAATTTTCGTTGATATACATAAAATTCGTTGATACACATGGAAATTTTTCGTTGATACACAGATAGAAATTTTTCATTGATACACGTAGAAATTTTTCGTTGATATATAAAGAAATTTTTCGTTGATACACAAGAAATTTGTCGTTGATACACATAAATTTTTCGTTGATACATATAAAAATTTTTCGTTGATACACAAAAATTTTTCATTGATACACATAAAAATTTTTCGTTAATACACATATAAATTTTTCGTTAATATACATATAAATTTTTATTAATATATAGATAAAAATTTTTCGTTGATACACATAGAAATTTTTCATTGATACACATAGACTTTTTTCATTGATATATAAAAATTTGCTGTTGATTCACAAAATACATTGATACACATAGTTTAAATTTTTGTTGATACACATAAAATTTATTGATACACATAAAATTTGTTGATACATATAAAAATCACGCCAGTAACGAGTAACGGAGTGGCTAACGGAGAAATTTATATCAAGATATGTGTCCATCAATAAAGTGAATTAGTAAATTGAATGGCGATTAGGATACCCAACTTATAAAACAAGGCTGGGTACCCAGCTTAGGCCATTTGCTCAAAGAAATAGCCTAAGCTGGGTACCCTAAAAATAAATAAAAAAAATTTCTTTTTAAAATATTTTTTTATAGAAATGATCTATACACTCTAAATTATTCAATGGTACCAATATTGTTATAAACAAGATTACACACAATGAGAAATTAACTTAAATATTTTACATAAAAAATAAAAATAAATAGTATTTTATTTTTTATGTAAAATGTTTAAGTTAATTTCTCATTATATGTAATTTTTTTTATAACAATATTAGTACCATTGAATAGTTTAGGATGTGTAGATTATTTCTATAAAAAAAATTTAAAAAAAATATTTTTTTTAAAAAAAAATAGGGTACCCAACTTAGGATAGTTAACCTGGTACCAAGTTAGGATTTTTTTTTTTTTTTTTTTCATTTCTCCCGCACAACAGTGAAGATGACATGACAGGCAATTCAGAAGCTTGGGCCGCTCGCATGCACGCCGAAATCTGCAGCACTATGTCCACACTCGCACCGAATGCACGAAAACAAAAGCTTAGTGTTCGAAGCCAACGGAGGCGGTCCACATTGACATCGCCACCTTCCATTCACTTTCCAATGGAGACTCATCCGAAGAAGACTGCCATGTTCAGCAGAGCATGTCTCAGCTGGAGCAGCCAGAATTAGTGGATTGGCACCCACTGAATCCACATTCCATCAATGGAGCTCAAACACCTGTCCAAAAGCTATGATCCCTTTGCCCTACCCTCAGCTTTATCTTTTTCTTTTCTTTTTCTGTTTTCTTGGTTTGCTGGGATACCAATCCTCACATGCTTATACTGTGTGCCACACCACATGGCTCATTGTCTTAGATTTTTTTGAAAGAGTGCCTTTGAGTCCATCGGCAGTGGGGCTCAGCCTAGCAGAAAGAGATGTGACATCAAATTGGATGAATCAACTTGGTTGCAGAGATGATCTCCTTTTCACACAAACCTTCTGCTAGACAAACTATAGTTGCCACCAATTCGAGCAAAACCAATAGTACGATGATATTTTTGTCTGTCTCAAGGCTGCTTTCTAGCGATTTTCTCCATCCATCCACTCTTAAACTAGGTGAGAAAATGCACAATCAAATGCTTAATTTATATATATATACACAGTTATCAAACAAAGGCTTGATCCTTATTCCAATTTGCAGAATAGTGAGAAAAAGAGAAATACAAATATATCAGCCATAAATGAGCTACTCATCATTTTGGTTCTCCAGATTTGAGTAGAAAGCTTTGCGAGTGCTAAGTTCATGTTCCTTTTTTCGTGTCCTTCCATGTGCTAGTGTTGTTGAGTTGGCGCAGAGGATTGGTTGTTGAGATTTGAGGAAGCGAACATCTGAATTCCTGTGCCGGTTGTTTCTTCCACATGACTGATGCTTTTGTGTCTCTGTGTAGGACGGAGAGGGGATGCCTGCGGGTTCTCCATGGGGTTTGCTTCATGGAGTGGGGAAGATTGTGCGGCGTCCTTCTCATGTTTTCTCCTTGCACCTTGATGCCAGTTCATGAGGGTCTTGGTCGTTTGCTCGTCAAATATGGACCTCTTCAGATGTGAACCCATCTGTGAAACACATTGGCACCGGCGCACAAGAATCAGAGAAGATAGATTGTAGAGTTTAGGATAATTTGGAGTTGCAACAGCCAGCTTTGTATGCAGGATGAAGTTCATCTTACTGGTATGAACAGTACGCTTCTAAATTCAGCTAGGAGACTAAGCAGATCTCAACAAATGTCAATCTGAAAAATGTTTTGTTGTCTTCGATTAAAAAAGGTGAAACAATTGTTGGCTCGATCATCAACTTAAAATAGTGTCATTACTTTCTTGACCAACTACTATTGTGACCCGAGTAAAATTGACTCTTAACTAAGTGAGCTAAATTACAACGTAGCCTAATTTAAAATGCTTGATTTTAAGTTAATGATAGCATGCTCACTAAGTTTTATATACTATAACATCACTTTCTATATGAGACTAACAGGTATTCACATCTCTCTCTCAGTCAGTTAAAACCTAATGTCTATAAGTTTGCATCATATGAGGTCAACCTAATGGTAGTTTTACCATCCTCGACAACCCTTCCCTGTTGACTTCTCACCATACTTAAAACCAAGTTTACTTGTTACTATTTTATTGTGACTCACTTAATTAATAAGTAAATTAACGCATTAACTTAGTGAGTTAGCACCAATTTAAATTGGATCTCACAACTACATATAATATAATATATTTGCTCACTAAGTCTATATACTATAATATATTTTCTCTTTTTCTACTGGGACTAAACCAGGATAACACAACTACAAGATCAGAGCTTTTAATAAAATAGTTCTAAAAGTCTCCTCATAAAAAGCATGAGCCAGATATTAGATGAAAAAGATGAATAAGATGTCGGTGTCAATTATAAAAATTACAGAAATTATTCCCCGAATGTTAATTCAATTTAACAATGTTAGGACAGTGACAATTTTTTAACATTTTAGGCCAAAGAGATTCTTTTTTTTGTTTGAACAAGGAAAACAATTGAACAATTGAAGCTTGAAATAATCGAAGAGAAAAATCTAAATATTAAGAGGTAATCAAATTTGATCAATGTATATTTTTTTTTCAATTAAGGTTAAAAGTTCAAATTCAAACTCAAATCAAACGTTCCTGCAAAGCTGAAATGTTTTTTGACGTTTACGAACGAAATTGAGACTAAACCTAAACTTTATGAGCCAAACTGAAATCCTCCCTAAAATTTATGAAAACCAGCTATTCAACTTTTATAGAGGAACATAATTGAAAAAGAGAAAACATTCTCATTTATCTAATGATTGATATGAACTGACAATGATACCAATTAGAAACTAAAAAAATGTACCTGAGATACAAGTGCATAAAGTGGAAGCGTTATGTAGGAGCATAGAATTTGGACCCCTAGTCTGCATATAGTTAATTAAAAGCTCATATCAAGAGATCTGTAATAAGAAGATAAGCCAAAAGGTAATGTGTTATGCAAATGTAAACGATATCTATCATTCATCCAAGATACCGGAAGGACTAATTGCCAAATATGATATAAACAATTAAAAGCAAGAGTCAAAACATATACAAAAGAAAGATTGGTGAAAGAAAATATTGAACTTATATTGGATCATAAGTTCTAAAGTCACGAGCCGTGGAAACCCTGTCCAACCATTTGTATTAGTAAGAGATATTTCTGCTGCCAAACCAGTTCTACTCAATGCTAAACTAAATAAGGAAAAAAATCGGGTTGCATAGTCTAGAACCATAGAACAGGATTTTTTTTGAAGCTTACCCAATGACAACCCTTGCTATGACAAAATCCAGTCTGTCATGGAAGCAAGAATTCAGCCCAAAATCATACTGCAGGAAAAAGAAATCATGAATTTGACCTCTTGGATAGAATCTTAGTCATGGAAAAGAAGCTGGAAGTAGAATCTAACCACTATCCACAAGAAGTATGTGATCTGAAATGCATTCTGCAGAGAATATGAAGGAAAACCATTTAGCCACAAAATGTTTGTACAACCAACATATTTGGATTACAGAAAGGTAAGGTAACAGCTAGTGTAATAGTAAAAAATTTGGTAGTGTATTTTGGTTCTCCGAACATCTTTTCATCGCTTTTTTTTTTGCAATGATGTGTAAGAACTTATTTTTACTGCTTGTTTTGTAATGATGTATTAAACCTTGGTCCACCTGATCGGTCTAACTTTTCACTAGAACACTCTTGCAGCTTTGGAGTTTTTATCTAATGAATTGTCATTCAGGGCCTTTTGGCTCAGAAATTCCTAAAAGAAGAGGTAAAATTATCCAGAATCAGCAATAGATAAGAGGAATTTGATTGGGACAGTAAATGTTCCATAATCTGTATACATGTGGATTATCATTTCTAAGCACGTCTATATTTCTAATTTGTGAACATTCTTGGTTTGGAGAACTATCAATAGGTTAGTTGAACCAACGAGGTTCTTCAGTTTGAACATTCTAGCATGCAGAAAGGAAACAACAACATAACCTGAAACAATGAAAAATGGATGAGGAATAGGAAAAGCTGTGGCTTTCCAAACCAAAAATGCCGGTCACTAAGTTGCACTAGAGGAATTCCTTGAACCACCGAATGTCTCTCTTTAATTTCAATAGCCATCTTTGAGATTATAGCCTGCAGCTTCATTCCAACTAACAGAATTATCTGCATTTTTATTACAAAGTTAGCAATTGAGTAAAGGAAAAAGCAGAAAACTAAAACTTTAGTAATATATAGCTTACAACAAGAGGAAATAGTGATGCCCAGAACAGCTCCTCCCAACCTGAAGTGATGGCAGTCAAATGAACGCTTAATTATCTGATATCGCAATGTTAGTTGCAAAATATACTACGACATCCTGTTTTCACTCACCATGAACATTAAGAAGCAGAACAAGCACAGCAGAAGCCCATAATATAGGACTGCTCAGCAAAAGATAGAACGAGTAAACATAAATTAAAATATAAGTTCAAAGGACATTTTCTATTTAACTAAACGTCAAGACTCAAAGGAGAGTATTAAAAAGAAACTATTGAACCAGGGGTTAACCAGCCAAACCGAACCGCAAATACAGTTAATTAAACGATTCATCAAACAAGCAATTTTTCTATATTTAATTGGTTTACAATTCAGGAACAATTTAGGGACTAGCTAAACAAAACAGGTTATTATTAAAATTTTATAAAATTAATTAGCTAAAAACTGAGCACAGGGCCTCAATGTCGCTACATGCCCCATGCAGTTGAGCTGGGTAGGTGGGTTGGGCCCTGAGTAGGTGGGTTAGGCCTTGGTCTCCTAGCTCACTACTGCAGTGCCACTTAGACCCTTGGCACTTGCCGGTTGAATCCTGATTATTAATTAGTGATTAATGAGTTTTCAGTTCTCTATTTTGTAACTGGTTTTTTTCTTCCCAACCAGCCAACCCAACCCTCATGCCGCCACCCATGCTAGGTTGCCAGTCACTAGTTGATTGATGGACTATTTTTTTTTTCCGCGTTCATGGTAATTTGAATGACAATTAGGTTGTGTATTGTGGATGGTTAACCATAGTAGAAAACCGATTAACCTGTGCTATTGATCCGAAGTGTTTTAAATTTTTTCTAAACCAATAAGTTTGGTTCGGTTCATAAAAGGCCTCACGTTTTGATTAACCAAACTGTGAACACTCCTAAGGAAAGAGCTCTAGTTGTCCAAGAGAGAGAGAGAGAGGAGGTATTTATATCTTCAGAAGCAAGGCAAAGAGACAACAAGGAGGGGCAATCAAGCGAAGAAATAAGCGGCAATGTGAGAAGCAGAGAGAAGAACAGCAAAGAGATGGAAGGCACAAGCAGTGCAGTAGAAAGATGATCGACGCTCTGATATCAAGTTAATCAGAGCAAAGTCAAGAAAATCCAAAATGGTAGGATTCAACATAGGATATAGAGTTATAAAGAAAAAAAATGAAATGAAATGGGTAACGAGTAAAGCCGGTTAACTCAAACTCCTTTCAACAATACTGATTTACAAAAAGAAAATGCTCTTTTTTTATAACAAAAGGATATGACTGATCATGCAAATAAAAGATAATATAGGGAGGTGTCTAATTTGTTCAAGTATGTACGAAAGTGTTCAACTATATATGTTTTGTTGAATTGTAAAATTCTTAACCTATTGCAATCAATATAGCTGATATTGAGTTTCTTTTCCCTTGTAGCCAATATTGATACTAAAAAGAATCACAAACAAACTAAACTAATTTTATATATTAAGGAAGAATAGGCGAATTCACTAAAATTCTTCAAAAACCAAAAGCATAATTGGAATGTTTTATAACTCTTCGTTATAATTTTTTGTAAAAAAAACTATATTAACTGTATAACAGTTGTAGCACTGGAAGTTGTTTGGTCTGCCTACCTGATCCCCACTACTATCTTAAAATCATCCTCCAGTGTCTTTTTTATGTAATTTTGAAAGTTGAACTTACTGCCTGGAAACAGGTGAGTCTGCAAACGCAAACTTACAATAAACAACTTGATAAAAACCAAAAAGAATTGACTATTAATTTGTCTGTGAAACTTACAGTGATAAAACCATTGCGCAAAACCAAGTAATCTCTTTTTCGAACAGACCAGAAAAATTGCCTTAGAAAGCTAACCTATAAAAGTCAAAAATTGCTTGTCAGTACATTAATTATGCTATAACAGTACAAATTATTTATATAAAAAAAATAAATAAAAATTTCATGCAATCACAATCCTGTTCTTTGATCACAAAACTTATTGGCCCAAGATGTCAGCTAGTTATAAATAAGAAAAATAGTATGTTTCCTAGTAATGCTTTAGCAAACTTACGAAATAGAAGAGGACTGTAATTCTATTCCAGATACTTGTGTGTTCTCTCACAAATGATGTCTCATGAGCAAATCTGAGTCTTGAGGGATCTGTATAGTAGCAAAAGAAATGGGTCAATGTAATAAAGTTGCGACATAGATAGCAGCAAAGCAAATGTTAAACAGACTATATTGGAAAAACTTAACATAGATTTCCATACTTCCAACTGCTTGTGAACATTTTCTAAACAAAAAAGTAATTACAACCACTTGATTAGAAGTTTGATGCATTACTTCTATATTAAAATCAAGGAACTAAATCTCGGTCCCCACCGCATGCCAGTCCAAGCAGAATCAGGTCCAGAACCATATTGTGTTAGTATGTCCGATGATTTTACTATGTTGGTACATCGGGTATGTACTTTGGATTGGTACACTGAAATAATTGTTTGATTTAAAATGCTTCAACTTTTAAGGCAATAACATTGTAACTATGATAATAAATTGGGATGTCACAATATCCCTCATTAAGACAATATCATTGTCTAGTTATCCTAAGAGCTCTTAGTAATCCTTAGTTGGTAACATATGGCCGCTCAATCCACCACAATAGCTTTTTGTTTTGGACCTACACCTACATAGAACTAGATTCGCTTTTGAAGATAATCCAAATTAGAATGCTTAAACCCCACATTAATAGTAGTAATTTTATTAGACTTTAAATAGCACTATAATTTTTTATTTACTTCTTATATAAGACAGAACTTGGGTGCCACAATCTTTCCAACTTAAGATTTATATCCTTATTAAAATCTACAGCTTGCATTATAATCTAGATCATCAATAGTCAACAATTACGAGACCAATCAAATGGCAACTCCACAAATGTCTTTCTTATTAGATTGTCATTATGTCTAGGATTAAGTCAGTTGTGTTACTACTTATTATGATCCACCTAGTGAAAAGTTGACACGTTTACTTGATATGATATGATGCAATTAAAATATTTACTGCCAAGTTAATGTTAATGAGAACTTCTTAGACTTCTTAGAAAACAATTCCAGTTGGGGCAATCCATAATAGATTCAAGATAACCACAACCAAGTACTAGAGGCATGCTAGGACATTTAGCAAGTTTAGAAGTTCTTAGTGCTTAAAAACAAGTTTGCGAGTGTGCATAATTTTGCTAGAAGCCTAGAACAAGATGGAAAAAAAAAACTTGAAGTTCATAAGAACTTAGAAAAAGATCTTCCCCAAATGGTATTAGGTATCTAATGGAATGAGCTAGGTTTTAAAATCCTTAGATCAAACTTAAGCAAACCACAAATAATATAGAATAATCCAATCGTGAGAGAGTATTTTTGGTGTATAGAAGTATCTTATTCATGAGAACTTTTAAGGATTATTTATGTCTTAACTATAGTCATATATGAGTACTATCGTAGTATCATATAAGGAAGCCCCTATAAGGGATGAGCACAGCAGCTCCTTGCTCACATTTCACCATTTTAGGTTATTTACTCAACTCTAGAAAAGAAGATGGATCCTCGGAGAAATTTTCTAAGCGGACGGTCCTCTTAGAAATTTTTAACTGGTTCCTCTTCATTTCGGGTCAAAACAAATCCAAAAAAGAAAATAAAAGATGAAGAAATAATCTAGGTGATTTAAGCTTTCCAATGATACCAATATCATGATGAAAAAAAATTTAAAATGATAAAAATTCACATTTAAAATACATAGATCATTTAAAACATATAAATAATTAATATTTTTTCTATTATGTTTTAAATGTGAATTTGTATCATCTTAAAAAAGTTTTCATCATGATATTGGTATCATTGGAAAGCTTAAATCATCTAGATTATTTCTTCATCTTTTATTTTCTTTTTTGGATTTGTTTTGACCCGAAATGAAGAGGAACAGGTTAAAAATTTCTAAGCGGACCGTCCGCTTAGAAAATTTCTCCTGGATCCTCAAGAGTAGGTTTTAGTGTTCAATTCTTTCGCATAAGTTTATACACCAAAAGTGTAGTATAAATTTTAATTTTAAATTGCTTTCAATTAATCAACTTATTATTAACAAATTGATATGCAAAAATTTTGATCCAGTTAGAGTGCTTTAGAAATATTTTTTTTAATTTACTTTTAATTAAGATCTTAATCATAACACCTTCTCGAAGGCATTTTTTTCTTTTGAAACATGATCCATTGACCCTTAATAAGGTAGTTATTATATACACGTGAATTAAAATATCATACTCACGTTTAATTTATATATATTGCACCAAATGTGAAACCCTCATTTCCTAAAGGAAATAATAAACAATTCATATTCATAGGAGTTACAAAAATGAATCACATAATGTAAAATTATACATGTTAAACTTTATTCATTTATATTTATAAGCAATTCTCCTTTTTAATAATTTAAATGTGGATTTTTATTAAATAAATTAGCTTATTTTTTATGTATTAAGGTATTGATTTCATTTATATGAACAAATAAAACAACTCAGCCTATAAAATAAATAATTCACGTGTTATATCCAAACGGAATGATTATTTACTTTATAGTCAATTGTTCAAAATTTTGACAATGTATTCATGATTTAATGTTGCACTTAAATAAAGCATATAAATAATGTAATGATCATAGAGATCGTGGAATAAATTGCAAGATAATCTTGCATAATTAATAAATTATTAAATTATTTAATAATATTAGAATCATAGACCATTATCTAAGGATTAAATATAATTTTGTTGTATAATAATCAAAGAAATATAAGTCTTGGCAATTAAAGTGCTATAAAAATTATTTAATTTGGTAAACAAGGAAATGTCCTAATGTGTATAATCTCGTTAATTTACTTTAAGATGGTCATCAAAGAACTACACATATTGCACAATGAATCAAATTTAATAATCAGTATAATGTCGTAGATCAGTTTTGCTTCAATATATACATGTAGCATTAATTTGATTTTATTTTTAACTAAATCACTTAATTAGCATTGTGTGATACACCAACCATAAGATGGCAATCACAGCACTATATAATAATATTAATAATCTAAATTCTTTAATTAATGTACTACCATAAATAAGTCTTTAGAATTGAACAAAATCCCGCTTCATAATCACATGCTCAAAAAAAGTTTCATGTTTTGTAATCAATAAGCGTTAATTAATTTATGTTTATGAATTATTATTAATATTTTATTGTTTATGAAGTTTAAACAGAACACAAATTTCAAAACTACTAAATACTTAGATTATGAATTATATAAATTACAAAATAATAAGGTGCAATTAATAAAATGCATGTTAATAAAAAATAATAAAAACAAATTATTCAAAATTCAAATTATTTATATTGTGAATTAATTAATTTGAATTGTATAAAATAAGAGTTAAATTGAAGTAAGTTATTACAATTTTGAATTCATGAAATGCAATTTATTGAAAATTCGACTTATGTTAGTTGAAAACTAATAAATGTTAATTTTGTAAAATATAAATTATGTGAAACGTAAACTATTTAAATTACAAATTATATATATAAATGAATTATGTAAATGGATAATTATGAAAATATAGTTTATCTCAATTCAAATTATTTAAATTAATAATCATCTAAATTGCATTAAAAGAATATCTAAATTCAAATTATTTAGTTTAACAATTACCTAAACCAAAAATGAATCATGTAAATTGCAATTAACAAAATGCAAAATGTCTAAATTTAAGTCATTTAAATAATGAATTATCTAACTTGTAAAAAATGTGAATTATATTCGCAAATTATAAAAAAGTGAATAATATACATTTAGATTTTTAAATTAAAAAATGCCTAAATTTTAAAATAAAAATTATCTAAATTAAAATCTATAAAAAAATGAATTATCTAAATTTGAATACTATAATGTACAAAAAAATTCAATTATGTAAATTGTAAATTATAGAAATGTGAATTATTAAAAATTGAATTGTTTAAACTGCAAAATATCGAAAGAGTAGGAAAAACATGTTCTTTCAGAACAAAGATATAATTGCAGGATCTAAAAGGATTGCGTTAAGAAGTCTAATGCTCATTCAGATTTAGAATATACCATCAGCAATTCTGTATATCATACCTTTCAGCCTAACAAAGAAGCTAACATATCTTCCTGGCTGTTTAGTTTTCATTTGCAAACATGATCACAAAGATCTCCAAAATAGTGAAGTGAGGACTACTGGACTAGAGTGCAGTTGAACAATCTAACAGATTAGGTTGGAAAAGTTCATTTTGAGCTATAGTGTACATAGAACTTGTGGTTTGTTAGTACCAGTGACTTCAGTTTTAAAAGGCTGAAGTCGGTAGAATCTCTGTTCAATGGACGATGTAGCTGATAAAGGATAGTAGCAAAGCACAGAAAATTTTCAGAGAACATACCATTGGAATTTTCATATACAACAGATGATGCCTCAGTTTCCCACTCCTTCCAGCTGCGCATCTGTTCACAAGAATTTCTACAGTAAGAAGCACACTGTAGTCTATGAATTCTTATTTACTTCAGAAAATCACACGACAGCTACCTTTGCTCTTCCAAGAGTCATTGTCAGAACACTACTTACTACGTGAATTGCTGCCAAGAAGAAAATGAACATGTGCAATTGATGTAGGCCGTTCACTGAAATTAGTGGCACCTTTCCCTACCAGATAAGTCCATAAGAACAAATAAAAAAATTGCAAACCAGAGGAACTGAAAAGTAATAGAAATGAATTTTCACATACTGTGGGACATGAAGTAATTGATCCAGCTGCAAGAATCCTACGTTTATCACTTTGAACCATTACTTCAGTTGTTAACAATCTCCTATGTTGTGCCCCATTGTCCCCTGCTGTCCCTGTCTCTGTTTTAAGTGGACATGGTAACATAGTATCTGCAACTTTGCTTGGTATGCAGAGCTTGGCAATGAAGCTTTGTCCAAAAGTCAGTACTAAGGAAATGAAGCCAAGAATCATTAACTCTGTAAAGACACGTTAAATTACAGTCAGCACCTTAACTAAAACTGGAAAGTACTTCAAAAAATATCAAGTGCAAACAAAACAATTCCAGCAATTTTAAGATGAAAATATTTGATAATGAAAAACTTAAGCAAACTAAACTTTACCAGTTTTAATCTTCTCAAGCGCTTCATAAAGGGCGGCTTTGTTCCTCTTACTAAGCCACTGATAATAAAGTTCACAAAAGGTAATATAAGAATTTGGTCTCTCCATACCAGGAAAGACCATAAACTTAAGAAGGCATGGGAAATTATTCGAATAATAATATGAACATACTGGAATCAGAGAATAACTACGGAAGAGTTGACGCACAAATTTCATAAATACATCCAAACAAGAAAACAGAATGCATAAAAATTGCAAGGCTCCTGAATGTTACTAGTCTTAAGGACACTTGTCATAAAGGAGGGTAAATTCTCTAAATACGATACTTGTTAACAAAAGGCAATTGTTATGTCATATCAACCAAGTCAAACTAGGATTTCCAGAAAAGGTAGGAGAAAAAGAAATTTTTAATAGAAGTTATGGTTTTACTGATGCAATCATACATATTGCTTGAGCAAAGGATATGATTGAAAGGTAAAGAAGTTATCAAGGATATATGTTTTCAGAAGTTAGAAGTGGATAGGATTAAAATTTAAAAGGCCTATTTCTTCTGACCTTCTACGAATGGTTCTAAAGAAAGTCGATGGCATTTTCAAATGAAGACATAGTTTATTAACTAAACTCTTTCTTAGTACAACTCAAGATTATGTGATTAAGAAGAAAAACTAGCAGTAAAATAGAAATAACAGAGAAGGTCTCGGTTTTTTTTTTCTAAAATTGAAACGCAAAAGTTTCAAAGACAAGATTGTTTTTGTTCTTTTCGTCCAACTAAAAATAAGCTCAGCAAAACAGGTGAAAGGAGCTTAAGTTACGACTTCAACTTCAACCCTCCTGAAGTCCCAACTCCTCAATCTACGTGAATCCATGTTCACGTTACTCACATAACAAAGGTCAAAAAGAATAGTTTAAGAAGCCAAGAAAAAGAAACGCATACCATTAGAACCCTCAAAAGAAGCTAAGAAAAGAAACAACACAAGAACCAAATCATCCCAAAGAAGATTAAACAAAGAAAAGAAAAGAGCAATATTTCCAACCCTTTTACATCATAGAGGTGGGCAAGGTCCAAGGAAAAACTTATGAAAGATCAACTTATTTCACATTTTTCTCACTATTTCCTCCAAGGAATCGCATGAAGTACAAAATTTGCAATGACGCCTTTTATAGTTTGAGATGGATTGGTGTTAAAAATAAACGAATTTGCAAATGCTGGGATGTAAATTCTCCAAAACCTCGAGAAGCCAAGAACACAACCCAGCGCATATCTTCGCATAAAATCGTCTCTCTATCTCAAAACTATTGAAAATTATTTTATAAAAATGAAAAAAAAATGAAGAGCGTGAAGGGCTTTCCAACCTTCCTCAAAACAAGCACTTCTTTCTGAAAAAAAAAACAAGAATTTCGAATCTTGCACATAAAATCCACCCCAGCTCCAAACTCGAAAGCATTCAAAAAGATAAAGGAAAAAAAGGAGGCATCTTTCCTCATTACCATCCCAACATGATGAAGCACTTTCTCCAGCGCAAGAGAAACAATAACAATGACGGTGCACACAACTGCGACCGCCCACGTCGGCGTCTGGTCAAGATCCCTCGAGTCTCCGCCGCCACCTCCTCCCGCCATACCTCGGGCAATGCGTATCTGAAACCTCCTTCCAAGGGATTCTTCGATTCAACGCCAGGCGAGAGCTTGTTGTGGAAATGCAGTCGAGCACGAGGAGCTCAGTAAATGGAGGGAGACATAAATATTTGTCCACTTGGGGATTTGGGCCGCAATAATTTAATTGAAGCCTATATGACGGCCCACAGTTGGTTTGACTCAGCATCAGTTGACTAGTATATTTACGTTGACATTCATAGAAAAGGGCAAGTGCCAAAAACAGAAACAAGAAAAAAAAGAATAAGAAATCGTTTTAGAGAAGACTTAGTATTGTTTGAATAATACAAAGTCAATGGTAGGTTTCATCCATGTGCGGTCAAAAGACCCCTTAACCTTCGTTTGCCACTGTGCTAACGCTATTTTGTTAATAACTTTTTTTGAAAAATTTTTATTACTTTTAATCTTTGAAAAAAAAAAGAATTTATACAAAGCTATATTATACAATGTTCTTTCATTTTTTTTTTCTTAGTTTTCCACCTAGATTGAGGCCTTGAATATTTTTTGTATTAGTGTCAAATTATATGTGAACAACTACATCCCCATTAGCAGGGGGAATGAGTTGGCTTAGAATTATGATTAATTTATAAATATAGAACACTGTTGGTTCTTAAACATCTAGTGGATTTATAATTGGATTATTTATTTCATAACACTTGCTGGAAATTAATGCATCAAGCTTTTTTTATTTTATACAATTGAATTTGAATCGTTATATTATTAGTTTTGTGAGAGTTAATTAATTCATGTTCTTGCCAACTTTAGAGCGCTTTGTAGTTGAATTATATTTTACGAGTTCAAATCTCTTTTGCTTTCATACTAGCTCAAATCTGATTAAGAAGCCCAGCTTGAGCCAAGGGAAAAAGAAAATAACAGAAAAAGCTTGAACAGCATCATGTGTTGACTAAACTGTAATCAAGCCAAAGATAGACCGATGCTATATTTAATTTGCTTGAACTGCCTACACAGTAAGCTAAAAAAGGGGTGGATCCATAACACAGCTACAAGAGTCCTACGTTTACAAAGAAATAGGGAGCTCAAACGAAGAACGATTCAAGTAAACAATCTAAAGTTGCAGCTCTCAATGCAACTCTTTCAGGGAAATCTTGAGGACTGATCCTCCTGATAGTCTCTAGGAACGAAGACAGGCAACTGGTTAGGCCCTCTCCCCCTGTCAGAACCACCTAGCCTTTGATTAGAAGTTCCAGGATTTTTAAAGCTCCTCAGCGGACCTTCATTCAGAATAGGACCTCCAAAGAATATTGATGGTTCGTTATACAATAGCTCCGTGCGACCGCCCCGAGAAGATGGCCCAGGAAGGTTATGAGAGGACACGAAACGACCAGCTTCCTGATCCCAGTAAACCGACGGTCTCGAGCTCCCAATCAGGTTGGCGCTACTTTTCCTAGCTTGTCCATGATCTAAACTATGTGAAGCCGTGCTTCCCTTTGCATCACTGGACTGCGTATACCATGGTGATGGATTTGATGATGGCTGCTGATAGATTGGATTGAAGTGTTTGGTGCTTGAAGTTTGCTGCTCCAATGCTGCAGTGAGGCTCAGTGAGTTGATGTAATGAGGACTGCTAAAACTGCTCGGAGTTTGAGAACATGTTTCCAGGTCATCCCTGCTCGCTCTGCGGGGAGGGTATGGACTCTTCTGGGGTGAGGATCTGGCAGTAATCACTTGATGTCTCCGCCCAGCGTCAGTACTTACGGTGCTACTTCTGCTGCTGATATTCCCACTTGACCATCGATCAACGTCATGCTGCATTCTCGCATCGATTGGTTTTAACACAGAGGAGGAGGCTCTGGCCTTTGCTGCAGCTCTCTTGGCCTCGTTTGTGTCCAACTTGGCAAGCTTCCAAGCACTGATTTGGACTGGTTTGGATGGTTTTTTCCCTCGTGCAGAGCCAGAGGGATCAATGGTATCAGGATCGACAGTGGAAGGAATTCGGCCACGCTCTAAATGGGGGACTATTTCATCCTTTTACATGAAATCGAAAAGATTATCAGCCAAAGACTAAGTATAAGAGTTTAAAAGGAATTGCATTTAGCTGTAGATAGAATTATTATACCTGCTGGTCAATAAAAATTCTCGGAGGAGTACACCATGCACCTCGATACTGCAAGCTTAAAGAACTTCCACTTATGGCAGTTGGAGCGGAACTCATCGGTGAAGATGGAAGACTTTGCTGATCCTCATTTACGGAAGGACCTGGAGGTTCAGTCTGAGCTCTCATTGCCACCACATACTCATATGTCGTGATTCCCTGGAGGAAAATCAGATACTATCTCATTTTGGCGGCAGAGAAGTTGGCAAAAACAGTATAACTACAAGTATCAAACCTTTCGAATCAAAATCATGTGGAAGAAGAATAGTTCGCCAAGAGGCACAGAAGCTAGCAATGACAAAGCGGTACACAAGGCCTGAATGTGAAAAAATCATCAGTATGCAAACTAAGCGATGAAAAAGATCATTCCTTTTGAAATACAGACATTAATACGTACAAGTATGTTGAGAAACATAGTCGGTGAAAATTAAGATTCACTTAATTATTCTGATTATTATTAATTACAACATTTTGACTATGTCTAGATTTATATATAGGAATTAATTATTATCTGTTCTTGAAGCCTATTTATACAAGCTTGTTGAGTATTCTAATACAGCAATGTACATAATAAGAATTAAGATATAATATATATAGTTCAATTTAAAGTTAATCATTCTCATGCTCCAACCAAAGCAAGGTTCTAAACCCTTAGCCAACATCCCCTCCACCCAACAGCAACTGGGTCTTGATTCTTCTAAAGTTGTGGATTTCGAAGACTTCTGTACATCGCTCCCATGAGCGCCTCATCCACCTCCAAACTACCCAGTTCCCTTCCTCCCGAGTCCTGACGCCCACTATTCTGCAATTTGCACCACTGTTTTCGCTGCCTCTCAGATCATAGGTGCCCCTACATCAGCCTTGGCTCGACTCCTACCCTCTCCTTTTCCTCCCACCTCAACGTGCAAAATGTAGGAGAATTAGGGTTGCCCCTAATTCCCTTGTAAATTGCCTTCAATATTACATCAAGCGAAAGGACTCTTAAGATTGTCCTCCACAAGATGCTCAAGGACCTTAGCATGGCATGTGCATAGCTTGCTGACCAGTTCCAGGGTGCCTGCATATTGACCGAGAAATATCTGACCCATATGCTCTTGTTATAACACTATTCTTCCCACCATCGAAATTATGTCCTGCCACATTCTTCACCACCCTTCTCCTTCCCTTCCCTTCCCTTGTGCCTAGGCTAAAGCACCTCTCCACTCATCCTCCTCTTTTACTTCTTCATTGTGTAGCAACACAATGGTGCTTCTACTAGCGAAGAACTATTGTGAAGTGGCAAGCAACAAAAGCAACCCCTTCCCCCATTTACATTATGCTCACATGTAGCAATTTTGACTGCAACACCATCATCCATGGCAGCTCTCCTCAACTTCCCCGCCTTAACTCCTATTAGCCATATAGAACCCCATAACTCTAGAGCTAAAGCCCAATCCACCATTACATTTCATGGTGGATCTCCTTCTCCCTTTGCCCTTCAACACAAAATAGTCCTCTTGTGAGGACTCTTGTCACAACTCTTTGTCGTCTTTAAAATATCAAAAGAACTGGACTCTTTGGAGAAAACCATAGGATAAATCAAACCGCATCTACGCCAGAGTCTAGGGGTGGGCATTCGAATCAGTGAATTCAGTAATTACCGATTTACCGATTTGTTCGGTAAATTCAGTTCGACTTAATCGATATCGGCATCGGTAATATTTTTTTTATACATCGGTTATCGATTTCGGTATCGGTTAATTTTTTTCGGTTCGGTAAAAAACCGATTTTACCGATTAAAATTAATATACTTAATTTTACTTACCCATTTACCAAATTTGGTAATTTACTCGGTAAATTCGGTTTGGTAAATTACCAAATTTATCGATATAAATATAAAATTATTAAATTTTATTTGATAAATATAACAAATAAAAATATTATTATATTTATAGGAATAAAATAATTTAAATTGGTAAATCGGTAATTTACCGAATTTACCGAAAATTATTCGGTAAATTTGGTTTGATAGCTAGTCGGTAATTTTCTCATTCGGTTCGATATCGGTTTTAGAATTTTCGATAAGTATTTAATCGGTAAATTCGGTTTGATTTATTCAATATTTGCCCACCTCTACCCGAGTCTCTATGCCATGTTTCGCAGTATTAATATATGCTCGAGCTTAAGAGAGAATGTCATAATCCTTCCTAAGTACTTCTACTCTCCAATACTTTGCTTTTCTTGACCACAACCGTCTCCAAAGTCTTGCGGTACTCTCAACCAATGTTACTACCTCATCACAGTTTCGTGATTTCCCTAACTTTGTGCATATCTACTATAGGCAAAAATACCTAACTCAATCGAGTATCCAACTCAACATGTTTAAGGCAGATTCGAGTATCCGAATAGCTAAACAAGTTGCGGTACTCGATACCCAATTTAGAAATAATAAATATTTTTTATTATTAAAATATATATAATGATAACATAATTATTAGTTAATATATTTCTTAAATAATAATATATAAAATTATTTTATATACTAATTTAAAATAAAATAATTAAAGTTAAAGTTTTTTATTTAATCAGGTAAATGTGGGTACCCATTTAAATACCCGAGCCAGGTTCAAGTTGCCATAATAGGGGTACCTAACTCAGATTGGGTCGAGTTTAAGTAGTGGGCAAAGGGTAAGTGTCTGACCCGTTGCCATTGATAATCTGTACTTAGAGAGGGAACATTGGAAAGCATGGAAGGTGGCAAATTATAATGCACTTAATTATTATGATCATTAATAATTATAATATTTAGAATGCCTAAATTAATGTCAGGCCTTGAAGCCTATATATATACATTTATATATATGTATATATGCATGCTTGCCAAGTATATACATATACATAAATAGTTCAACTTGATCTCTCTTCTTATTCTCGTGATCCAACAAAGTAAACAAAGTACAAAGATCAAATTTCTAAAGTAGTTTGTTTATCGGAACAAGGAATGAAAGTACATAAATCTTATCTAAGCTAGTGCTTGTAAATGGACCGTCGTGACATATCAACCAATATTAGATTGTGATTAGTCAAAACTTTTAAAAACAAGGAGCCAAAAGCACATCCCAGAACTATTAGACATATCCTAGAAACTTAAACAGTACTTAATTATCGATATAAGTATGGGATGCCTAGCACCTCTATTTATAATTGAGAAAGTGCAAGAAGTATTAAGATATTACAACTATTTACAACATATCAAGTATATTGACTGTCCAATCCAGATACATGCCTGACACACCAATTAGGACAGTTATCACGTTCCATAGTCCATTCAGTGAAAGTATGATTTCATGCAGGATCAATCCTGATTGTATTAGCTTCATAGAAACAAACATGTGCAGTTCCTGTGCTAATCATGTACTAGCACTCGTATGTTTACTGTTTGGTTAAAGATCTAAGTTCTAACAATTTAGCAAGATCTTCAGTTGGCCACATTTGAGCAATATATACAATTGCATGCTTGAATAATGAACAAGAAGTATTCAGATCTATAGATGCAGACAAAACTTTGCAAGATCCAATTTGTACAGTTAGAAGATCAGGTCAAGCCTAAATACATGCCATATGTAAATACTTCCTGTTCAAGTTCCTAAGCTTTAAGTCTAGGCACTTTCATTTCCAAATATAGTGTCAAAAGTGAAGAGTGGATTCAAATTATTAACTGTCATAATAACAACTATGAGACATCTTTTTGCAATACTAACTTGCAAGAGAGATGCCTTCCTGTATATCCACATATTATATTTATTGATGGTAAAATAAAAGTGGATAATATTGATGCGTACCACAATTGTAACAAAGGGAGCACGGGAGAAGCCATCTCCTAGCCTCTCAACAATCTCTAAATCAATTTGCGTTTTACTGGTGAAGGACCGAATAAAAACAGTGATACCAACTCCACTCTCAACAGCAAGCTTATGCCAACAGAAGAGGAAGACCAATAATCATTCATCAGGGAAAGTGAATATTTATTTTCAAATAGAACCTTCATCCGTTCATCCTTTGGATAGAATATTGAAAGCATCAACCTACCCAGGCAAGGCTCATGGCCATAAGGGACAAAAATGTGATATAGTTTTTCCTGCCAACACAATTGTTTAACCACTGCATGGAAAGAACAAGAACGTTTGACGATCAAGATTAATTCTTGCAGATCGAGGTAACATAACCTTAACTCATATACCCGACAATGATGATCAAACCCATCTACGCATTTGTCGCAACTCCTGCAGTGTTTGCTGAATTTATGGACCTAGATCAAGCATATTTTCAAGTACGATATCATCAACTTATGAATGGCTATAGTTTGAAGAAATAATGTCCAAATTTGACAGTTTGGAAGCTGTACTTTCAAACTATACCATTCTACTACTGTGCATAGCAATAGTTAAACAAATGTAGAGATATTGTAATAAATAATCCTTTTAAATTTGTACTATGGATATACATAAATATATTGAAAGCAGCGATGAAGAAGATTTTTCAACTGCACAAGAAACTACAATACTAACTATCAGCTGTGAAGCAACATACAAACTCCCTCCGAAGTAGAAATGACAGTTATTACCACCTACACAATGACGATTGAAATATTTCCTCCTTGAGGTTGTCCAAATTAAAATGGGGAAGTGAAAAAAATTGTAGAACATTGATCAGATAATGCATTAAGTAAGCTCTTTCCGTTCTTGAAGATCCTCTTCTATAAAGATAAGAATTGCTAAGAAAGAGAAAATCTTTGTGATTAGACAACAGCAAAGCGGAAAATGATGATTACTAACCTAGTTACTAGAAAGTGGAAAATGCTATAGTATAGAATAGAAATATATTTACGTTTTGAAAATGTAGGCCTAAACTTTGAGTTAATAATTCTAAAGTTTTAGGTTACACCCAAAAGCCTAAATGATAAAAGGGCAAAAATTATAATCCAATGTGTGAGTGATGTGCCCATCCAGTTTACCGTTAAGGGAGATAATCCGGCAAAGTTGAGCTTATTCCACAAAACAGTGTGGAACGGAAACGTAGATAGAGAATTTTTCTGTACTACATGTAAATGCAATTAAAAGGTGGTTATGCTGGAAGACTAAGGATTCTAAAGAGTTATTTGCTTTACTGAAGGACAGCTGGTAATTCAGAAGTAAAAATTAAACATCAAATCATGAAATATATTAGTGAATCAAGTTATATACATTTATGCAAAGGCACGTGAAATTAAGTTTTCTAAATTTCTTAAGGATTTTTAGAGGTCACTTTCATAAAAATGATTGCACATCAAGACAATGGATTAAGTTAACAAGGGTGAGATCTGGCACAGATACAACAAAAAGGTATGCTGGTAGGATAAAGTAAAGGAAATAAAAGAATAAAAGAAGTACCGGTCAGTGACAGTCAACAAAACATTATCAGGTCATGGCTCCCCTTTCTCTTCCCTTTTCACGATAAGAGAGGATTAGAGGGGGACGGCATCAGTAATTCAGATTGGGAACATGTATTTGTAGTAAAAAGGTACACAGAACGAATCCCAGTTTACCTAACATTCTAGAACAAGAAAAAGAAATTGAAAGAGAAATTTGGTCAATCTGGTAAGGAAGCACTTTCTACTGTGTGAGAAATTGGAAGCACAAAAATATTAACGTCAATCTAGAAGGAGATGCATAAAATAAATATCATGTTTTCAAAGAATTATATGTGGAGAAGTGGTATGCCAGATTGAAACAAACTCATGTTTTTGAATCATTGGTCCAAATAAGGTAAATATATCCAACGACTGCAAGAAGCATTCAAAATTAGGTTTGTGAAGTTGAAACGAGAAGGTACACATTCGCCTAAACACTATAGAATTAGTAACAATAATAGACCTATAGTGAAGCATCTTCAAACTTATAATCACGAATTTTTTACCTCTGCATTACATAGTGTGCAAAATAATGCATCGCCGGTGTTAATCTGCTCTTCATCATTGTCCTCATTTTTCCGGCAATCTTCTTTAACCAAAATTGCACAAAAGAAACAACCCATGTCTGAACACTTCAAGGAGTTTTCTTTGGCATTTTCTCCTTCGTTCTTCAAATTTATTTTTCTAGGTTCTTCCAAAGATCCCCCATTTCCTATGCCCAAAACAATAGCACAAAATTACTACTTGATGACCTATTTGACAAACAAGTTACAGACAATATGTTCTTACTTGGTGGCATGTAACCAATCAAAATTCCTGGATCAGCTGGATCAATGGCAGTGCATCTAACATAGAGTATAAACACACAGAGAGCCTGGAAACATGACACATGAGTATGCAGGGTGACCATTAAAGTAAATTTCTTGAGAATAAAATATAGTCAATTAACGAGGAAGAACACTTACAAGAAAACTGTACACTGATATTGCCACATATTCATACAGATCTTTTCCAAGAAATGGAGCAAAGAAGGCATAAAATGCTATAGACAGCAAGAAAAATACTGTAATTGCAACAACCTGCCAACGAACAGAGCATCCATCAATTGTTATTTTATAATATACAACGCAGTGAGCACATGATTTTAAAGAACAGAAATAAACATTCCGAAGTAAATTTAAGTCAGCTTATTGCTACACTCCTAAATTTTCATATTAATGATCATTATACATACATAAATAAACTTTTAAAAAATAAGAAAGCACTCAAGCCACTTGGAAAAGTTTCAGGTAGCTGCTTATGAGTTCAGGTAATGATATAATGTTAGAGAATAAATTATTAGTTGAATGGCAATAAATATTGTGTATATCCTTGGGTAGTACATAATACCTCTTAAGTAGAGCCTCCCTTATAACAATAATAGAATAGATAAACAGTACAAACAATCATAGAAAAAATATGAGAGCAAATATAGGTGGAAGACATTGTTATAAAGGTGGGACTTGACCGGACCTTGTTATTAACAATTGAGGTCTTTACACCTTCAACAAGGTGTTTGATATGATCATGTGTAACAATTAACAAGATTTGATATGGCTAGTGATGCTTCCATAGTGGTATTGCCGTAGTAGTTTTGCTATAGTCATCCCACCATACTCACTAACTTTCATTTTTTTTTTTAATATTCTCTCATAAACTTAGTATGGTGAAGTTGACACACAACTTGGACTTAAGACATAAGTTGCTGACAATAAAAAGGTGCTAGCTACACACAGAAGAACTCTCATCTGTCTATGCACGTGTAAGATTAAAGACAAGTTACCAAAGATAGTTGTGTTCCCTAGCACAGTTACAATTTAGCGTCACTTGTCCATGCACACATAAGAAGAAAGATCATTCATTAGTTTTCATGTGGCAGAAAGAGTATTGCTTATCATACGAGAAAAAGAAGAGTGATATAAATGGGGTTGACATGAATTAGTGGCCATTTACTGCAACATGTGTCGGTTTGTTTACCAAGTCAAAGGTTAATAAGTATCTATCAGACCTATTTATGGTTTAGTTGTGTTACGCCAGACATGAATTATCAATTCCTTTTTCTCTCAATTTCTGTATATTCTTCACTCCTCTTATGTTCTGAGCCAATTTGGCATCTACCTCAATTCAAATACTTCTCATATGTACATTTGCATTGGGTTAATACATCAAAAAGGGTCCTGAAATATGTTTAGTTTGACAATCATTTTGTCCAATGATCACTACCAGCAGTTGACCACGTATACTCAACGAGAAACTGACACATTATCGTTTCAGGAATATTAACTGATACAATTGAACTCTATGGTACGTATCAAGCAAAATACAGATGAGACTTCAAATTGTTGACTTACCTGCAAAACCAACAGGGCAAATCTATCAAAGTGCAATCAAGAAACGGAGACATTATTTACTTTTGACTCAAAAAATCTGTTTACTTTGACGTAACACGTGAACAAAGATGAAAAAGTGCCAAATAGAATTAATAAGAAGGCGAGTAGTAGATTCTAGTCCTGCCGCAATACTTAATATAAAGAAAAGAAGAATTAGAAAAAGATTCTAATTCACTAAAAAGAAAGAAAGAAACGAAGTTCATGAAATCCTTAAGGTTTCAAGAGCGAACTCCAGCCGCCTAAACCGCCGTCATTGTCCGGAACCGAAAATGGCACAGCAGCCGGTCCCCACAAATTAAGGGCGACAAGACTAAAGACATATAACCTCGAGACATTTTCGTCCAAGACGGGCATGACGACGGTCAAAAACAAATCAAACTTCGGATCGCGATGCGATAAAAGGCTCCGCCTTTAACCTGAAACGTGTGCGCTGGGAGCTGCCAACCGTGCTTCCTCGCCATGGACTCAGGTTCAAAAACATCAGTCCCCAAACCCCGCAGCCGGACGGATCTCCTGCGCCACCAATGGCTGTTGGGCCCGGCGACAGACGGGCGCGATCCGAGTCACTCGCACCCCGGCTGCGGCCTCCGGAGTATACGGTGCTGCCGAAGAGGCGTAGATTCGCCCTCCGACGGTTTCGGCGCGGCTTTGAATGCGTCCGCCCACGGCAGCGGAGGCCGCGGAAATGGAAGAAAAGGCGAAGGGTTTGGGTATTCGCGGCTTTCTCTCCGGTCTTTCTCCAGTCTCGCCACTCCACTGTGCGGTAATTTCCTGATTAAGCCCCTGAAAAGTTTTATTACTTTAGAAACTTTTTCAGTATGAAACTTTTTCAAAATCCGCTCCTTTTTTTTCCCAATTTAAAATGTAGCATCAGTCTTAATGTTAATTTTTAAGTCTCAATTAACGGATAGATGTTGACCCACAGCTATACCTTTTTAAATACATCTAAATTTCTTTTTTTTAAAATAATTATTGTTGAATTTTTAAAATATCTTACAATTAATAGACATATATTTATAATTTTGCCCTAATAGAAGATAAGGATCAACTTAACACTTGAACTTAAATTTTAAGGATTGATTTGATAATTTTTAAAAATATTCTAAAACCAATCGAAAATTTGCAGTGTGCGTTGAGTTAGATACAACCTTTATGTTGACTTTTCCCTGACTTAGACTTCATTAAATTTAGTATTAGTAAGAAAACTCGACCTCATAGTGAGGAGCAACAATGACGAGCAATGAAGATGACAACAAAGCAAGTGGAAGGATGAATAGGAGAGACAAGAGTGATGGGAGAGTGTGTAACAAGGGTGAATAAGAGGCGATTAGTAAACATGGCTAAAGTTAGTTTACATAACAAATGATTAAGTCAAGTTGAATACAGATTCAAGTTTAAGCCAAGTTTTAAAAATTTCACGCCTCAACTTATAAAAGTCCTATTTTACCCGAACTTAACTCGACACCCGATCAACTCGAGTCAAGTTAGACCGAATTGAGTCAAGCATAAAAACAATTTTAAAAAATTTTAATATTTTTTATTATATTACTTTTTATTATATTTTAATATAAGCAAGGTCCAAATTGCAAAGTGGACTTAGTGCATGTTTCTAGGGTTTGGTGGTGCATGTTAGATCTCAGAGAGAAACAAAAAGAAAAGGAATCTTGGAGGTGGATTTATAGCAAGGTAGGGAGATCATGCCAATGCACAGTAGATTAAGCTAATAATCCAAAGAACAAATGTTAATTAATGTGTCTATGTCTAGGTTGATGCATGTTGACAGATGGGGGATGTCTGAGGTCTACCATTGTTATAATGTACCCTAATTTGACAATGAATGGTGGCATTAATTAAAAGGCTAAATAAGCTATGCACTGCCACATTGTCTACCTACTCCTTTATTCATTATTTTTTTTTTGTTTTTTTTGGGTTGTTGAAAATGGATTGGCTCTAGATGGCTATTGTTAGTTGTAACATGCTACTAATATCATATCATGACAACAACACCTCGAGGGGTTGAGTGGTGGGTTGGAATGAGTTTTTCCACGTTTGAAACTAAAGCTGTGTATATAAGGATAGACAATAGGTGAAGATGAGAAAGAAAGAAAAAAAAAAAAAAAAGTTAAGGTTTTATTTTTTGATTTTTTTGGACGGATCATGATTCGAAGGAAAAATTATGAATTTTCTCTTGTTTATTTTTCGTTCTCTACTGGTATACCAAAGAAAACTTAGTTTTTCTTTTCCTTTCATGTCTTTCTCTTTCTTTTTTCCCTTGTATACACAGCCTTAGAGGGAAACAAGGAAAGAAAAAAAAGGAAAGCCCTTGTTTCTCTCGTTTTCTTGTAAAGATGAAAATAAAGGGAAAAAAATTAAAAAAAAACTACTTTTTTTTATTTTTTATTCTACCCAAATCAAGCAAAAATACCTTTCCACTCCAGTAGCCTCGCTCCCCTCCCACGCCAAGTCGCCTCTCGTCACCCAGCCTCCCGTCTCGTGACCAAAGCTTCCCTCCCATCACCAAGTCGCCTCCCGTCGCCGAGCTGCCTCCCGTCGCCTGCAACGGGCGAGCTCACCTCCCTCCCGCCGCCTGCAACAGGCAAGCTCACCTCTCATCTCATGGCTGAAAATCACATACGAACGACGTGATAAATTTTTTTCCTTCACATGATTCCCTTCCTATTAAAATTTTCTACCCCTTTAATTTTTCTACCATTTGTAGAAAATTAGGCCTAAACCTAGCGGATTTTAAAACTTGCCGTAAACCTGATTTTAATAGAGAATTAGATATCCACAAGTAAAACATGTCCTTGTTCTTTTACAATCTTTAATTCAAAACAAAAAATAAATATTATAATTGAATTATAATAAAATAATATATATATATATTTTTCTGCCCCTTTAATTTTTCTTCAGTTTGTAGAAAATTAGGCCTAAACCTAGCGGGTTTTAAAACTTGCCGTAAACCTGATTTTAATAGAGAATTAGATATCCACAAGTAAAACATGTCCTTGTTCTTTTACTATCTTTAATTCAAAACAAAAAATAAATATTATAATTGAATTATAATAAAATAATATATATATATATATATATATATATATATATATATATATATATATAATTAATATAGTAGAGGGGTTGATGTTCAAGTTCATGGCATATTTCAGACTCTCTACATCCGACCCCAACTCTCAATTTACAGGGTCAGATTTTCTTGAACTTGATCGAAAATTTGATCAAATTGATTTTTTTTTTTTTTTTTGTCAAAGTTGAGTTGGGCCGAGGATCTAGTATGTGTATTTTTCTTATCCGAGTTAAAGTTTGCTTATGTAAGTGCAGGTGACTTTATTTTTTTAGAATTATTGTTCAATTCAAAGCATAATCTAAATAGGTGAATGATGTGAAATTTAATCTAGTTTGTAAAAAAAAAAACTTGTGTGAATCACATGCATATATGATGAAGGTTAGGGTGCACCCATGAAGCTAGTCAAGATAAGCTAGACACTAGTTGTTAGGCCTTGGGCGAAAATTGAGCACGGTCCAATTTTTGGCTCGGCCCAACCAGCCCAGTCCTATTTAATATACCCGGATGGGTCAGGAAAATGGGGGACGGATCGGGCACCCGCCCGGATCCAGAATCGCCAACAGGCGAAAATTCACACGCCAATCGATTGCGTGCAATCGTCAACGCAGCATGGGGTGGTTGACACGAGACGTCGCGTCGAGTATGGATTTCGGCTGATGGGGCAGGGGGTGGACACAGGGTCCGAGGTGGAAGAACAAAAGAAGAAGACGAATCGTCTCCTTCAGAAAAGAGAGAGAGGAGCTTAAGAAAAAAAAGAAACGACGCCCTCTCGCTCACACATAGCTCCCCGCCGACTCTCCCCTCTGACGCCGGCGACCTCACCGGTTGTCTCTCTGAGCTCTTCATCGCGTAAACCAATGGTGTGGGCGGGTGGAACGGTTCGCGACGAGCTTTGGGTCTTGTCCGACACCGTTGTCTTCTCCGTCGCCCCTGTCGCCGTCGTCGTAACTGCCCTCACTACCAGACAGCCTTGGAAGGCTCCGAACACAACCACTTCGTTGGTCAGGAGGAGCCGGCATCTTTGCCGAGGTATTCCCCGCCGAAAACAGCTCTCCTCTTGGTCTCACGCCACAGTCATTCGGTTCTTCCCGGCGACGCCGTGTCATTACGTTCTCTACGTTCGCATGCCTGAGGTGGCCGAACGCCGTGCTCCTCAGCGAGCCCTTCCCTCTTCTCCCTCGAGAGTGCCGGTCCGCCGGCGTGCGGAAACTACCGGGCTCGGCTAGCCTGCGTGCGAGTTCCTATCTCCGGCCCACCAATCGTCGTCGTCCGCCTGCGTGCAGACTTTTCTCCCCTATTTCGCTCTGTTCCTGCGTCCAAGGAGGCTTCCCCTGAGCCCTGCTTTCCGTCGCCATTCCCGTTCCCACGAACAAAGGAGTCGTCCGTCCAAGGCGCCGAACGCTTCCCGCTTGTAGCTCCAACCGGCCATCGACACCTGGTTCAAGCCCTCTCTTGTTCCTTACTCGGACGAGGATACCTGCCGGCCCGCCTCTTCGGCCAGAGATCTTGCGTTCCGGCCTTGTTATGCAACGAACAGAGGCGGCTCCGCCCCTCTCTACTCTCGCGTTCGTTGGTTTCTTGTTGGGTTGACTGTTCCGGTCCCCCTCTTGTTCCGGCGTGCGACGCCGGGGGTTGGGCGAGCTGTTGACGAGAGTCGTCGATTGTCCCTACGACATGTTGACCTGTGGGATCTTCAATCCAAGGTCCTCGATCGTACGTTTGCGTTTGTTCTGTAGTATGAACGTATTAGCCGTAACGTACGCGACGCTGCGATGTCTGGAACATCCTCGACGTTGACGTGTTCGCACTTTGTGGACCCCGTCCGACATTGTCGATTTCAGGGAGTCTACCCGGTGTGGGCGAATCGGGTCCGGCTCAACAACTCCGGTCTCCGGTAGTTGACAAGCGTTGGCCAGAATTCAGTTGGGACGGCAGAGATCCATGCTGAGTCCCTTGTCCGATTGGGGTTCGATTCGAAAGATTGTTCCCGCCGGTTGCGCCCAAACTCGCGGTGTTGACCGTGGTGCCCCTGCGCGGGTGTGTATGGACTCGAGTCAAGAGTTGACTCACATATATTTGATTTAAAAATTCATTACGGTAATCATGGGCGTGACAGTTGGTATTAGAGCCCAGGTTTTCTCCACAATCCAACTTGTACAAGCGTTGTACAACTATTTTTGGCTTATCCTGTTGCTTGTTTGCAGATGACGCTTACGTCTAATAGCAGGATTTCCTCCCTGGAGGATATTGTTGGGGATGGCTCCTTAGCCCCCAAGACGCTGGTGGATCTGGTTTCCACCCTGCTCATCTCGCACGAGAGTCTTGCAGCTCAGGTCATTCGACTCACTGGGGAGCTGGAGACGGCTCAAGTGGAGATCGCGCTTCTTAAGCGCTTTACAGCAGCTGTACCGACGCAGATTACAGCTGAGTCCGGCCAGGGGGCCGTCGTGCGACGACGTGTCTTGGAGCCTAGCCCCTTTAAGGGGGTACGTTACTCTAAAGAAGTTGAGAACTTCCTATGGGATATGGAGATATTTTTCCAGAACGCCCAGATTCCTGAGGGGGAGCAGGCCCAGACCGGCATCGCATATCTCTCTGGAGATGCAAAATTATAGTGGCGGACTCAGGCCCACCAAATCTGCTCGGGTCCGATCCCGCCCATAAGCTCTCCTGGGAAGAGCTTAAATCTGAGATCAGGGCACAATTCCTTCCGGGGAAGTCGACTTGGGCGGCAAGGGATGCACTGAAGAAGGTTCATCATTTTGGGAGTATTCGGGATTACGTGCAGCAATTCTCCCAGCTCATACTGGAGATTGATGACATGTCGGATGAGGGCCGAATTTACACATTCATGGATCATCTTCAGGGCTGGGCCCATGATGAGCTGTGCCGTCAGGAGGTGAGGACCCTGAAGGCAGCCATGCAGGCTGCTAACGCACTGGCGGACCATAGGGACCCGAGGGGATAGTCCCCTCCTACTGCTGTTGCCACTGCTGGGGCTTCTACCTCATGGGCGAGAGGCCCATTCGCCACGAGGGTTAGGAAGTCATTCACGAGGAAGAACCAGCCTGCTGTGCCAAGATCACTGAGGTCTGTCAGGGACCGCTCACCCACTCCAGCACCGAAAAAGACGCCCACTACTATAGAGTGCTACATCTGCAGGGGCCCCCATATGATGAGGGATTGCCCCAAGAGAGAGAGAGGGTTGCTGCCCTAGTAGCAGCTGAGCAGAGCAAGGAAAAGGAGGAGGAGGTGCTCCTCAATCCTGCTGTATTGGGTGCTGCTTCTACATCTACTGACAGGCCTACTTTGTTCTAGGGGTTGCTCCTTTATCTTTTTGTATTTGGTACTGTTCTGTTGTTATGGCTACTAACAGACCTGTTTTGGACATGGTCACTAATAGACCTGTTTTGGATATATGTATATATTTATATCTTGTATGTCTCATAAACTCTGTGCATGTGAGTGATATGTTTGGTGCGGGTACATCGTACCCCTTTACTTTGGAAGGGCAATCCACGACCAGGGGATTGGTTCTAGGACCTCTCGGCACAGGGCCGGGTGAGGTCGATGCGGTGGATCCCGAAGTCGTAGGAGTGGCCTACGACGTCCATGTTGGGGTTGGTTGCTGGCAAAGTTGTTGCCATGCAAAGATTCTCAACCTCGTGGACTACGAGGTTACCTTGGGCCTCATGCTATTGGCCAAGGCTAGGATTGCAGTAGTACCGCATATGTACGGGATACAGATACCCGACGAGGACCGTCAAGGAGGAGGGGATTAGGGACCCTCGAAAAAAAAAAGAAGAAAAAAAGGGTAGTCCGGGACTATTACCCGAACCCATTGATCCCGAAACTATTGGGTAGGCTCGTATCGCCGCGGGCGACGTATGGAAAAGTTAGTAGACCTCAAAACTGCTATTTTAGGAGACAAAATGAGGAAGAGTTAACAGACTCTAAAACTGCTATTTGGGACAAGAAGAGTGGACGATGTCCAACTAAAACAAAAGAGATCCCTCTTCTTGGTTCAGCTGAGCCAACTTTGCATAAGGGGACGCCTTTGTGTGAGGGAAGCTTGGGAGAACGAATAAGGAAATTCCTTGAAAAATCTGTCTGAGTTGGGTTTTCCCGTCATAAGGGGACGCCTTTATGAAGGGAAGACTTAGGGACAAAATAGTGATTGGGGCGAGCTAAGATACTCTTTGACGGAGGTGGTATGTGACACCTTCGAAGAGGACGAGGCTTAGGTGCAACCCAGTTGGACGAGTCTCCTTATCGAAATATGTGATACAATTCGATCGCGGGTATCGTCGAACCCTTTTCAGTAATTTTGTGGGAATGTTGATTGCGGGTCGAACCGCACAAAAAGATTCGTCGAGGACGACGAACGGCTTAGGAGGGGGAGAATGTTAGGCCTTAGGCGAAAATTGGGTGCGGTCCAATTTTTGGCTCTGCCCAACCAGCCCAGTCCTATTTAATATACCAGGATGGGTCGGGGAAATGGGGGACGGATCGGGCACCCGCCCGGATTCGGAATCGCCAACGGGCGAAAATTCGCACGCCAATCGATTGCATGCAATCGTCAACGCAACGTGGGATAGTTGACACGAGACGTCGCGTCGAGTATGGATTTCGGCTGATGGGGTAGGTGGTGGACACGGGGTCCGAGGTGGAAGAACAAAAGAAGAAGACGAATCGTCTCCTTCGGAAAAGAGAGAGAGGAGCTTAAGAAAAAAAGAAATGCCGCCCTTTCGCTCGCACGTAGCTCCCCGCCGACTCTCCCCTCTGACACCGGCGACCTCACCGGTCGTCTCTCTGAGCTCTTCATCGCGTAACCGGTGGTGTGGGCGGGTGGAACGGTTCGCGACGAGCTCTGGGTCTTGTCCGACACCGTTGTCTTCTCCGTCGCCCCTGCTGCCGTCACTGTAGCTGCCCTCACTACTAGATAGCCTTGGAAGGCTCCAAACGCAACCACTTCGTCGGTCAGGAGGAGCCGGCATCTTTGCCGAGGTATTCCCCGCCGGAAACGGCTCTCCTCTTGGTCTCACGCCCCGGTCGTTCGGTTCTTCCCGGTGGCGCCGTGTCTTTACGTTCTCTACGTTCACATGCCTGAGGTGGCTGGACGTCATGCTCCTCAACGAGCCCTTCCCTCTTCTCCCTCGAGATTGCCGGTCCGCCTGCGTGCGGAAACTACCAGGCTCGGCTCGCCTGCATGCGAGTTCCTATCTCCGGTCCGCCGGTTGCCGTCGTCCGCCTGCGTGCAGACTTTTCTCCCCTGTTTCGCTATGTTCCTGCATCCAAGGAGGCTTCCCCTAAGCCCTGCTTTCCGTCGCCATTCCCGTTCCCGTGGACGAAGGAGTCATCCTTCCAAGGCGCCGAAGGCTTCCCGCTTGTAGCTCCAACCGGCCGTCGACACCTAGTTCAAGCCCTCTCTTGTTCCTTCCTCGGACGAGGTTACCTGCCGGCCCGCCTCTTCGGCCGGAGATCTTGCGCTCCGGCCCTGTTATGCAACAAACAGAGGCGGCTCCGCCCCTCTCTACTCTCGCGTCCGTTGGTTTCTTGTGGGGTTGATTGTTCCCGTCCCCCTCTTGTTCTAGCGTGCGACGTTGGGGGTTGGGCGAGCTGCCGACGAGAGTCGTCGGCTGTCCCTACGACATGTTGACCTGTGGGATCTTTGATCCAAGGTCCCCGATCGTACGTTCGCGTTTGTTCCGTAGTACGAACGTATTAGCCGTAACGTATGTGACGCTGCGATGTCTGGAATATCCTCGACGTTGACGTTTCGATTGACGTGTTCACGCTTTGTGGACCCCGTCCGACATTGTCGGTTTCAGGGAGTCTACCCGGTGTGGGCGAATCGGGTCCGGCTCAACAACTCCGGTCTCCGGTAGTTGACGAGTGTTGGCCCGAATTTAGTTGGGACGGCAGAGATCCATGCCAAGTCCCTGGTCCGGTTGGGGTTTGATTCGAAAGATCGTTCCCGCCGATCGTGCCTAAACTCGCGGTGTTGACCGTGGTGCCCCTGCGCGGGCGTGTATGGACTCGAGCCAAGAGTTGACTCACATGTATTTGATTTAAAAATTTATTACGGTAATTATGGGCGTGACACTAGTTAGATAGGTATTTCGTATATCCTTCACTAGTTTGTGGCCCAAACAGAATCTATCCAAAACTGGCCAAATTCGACTAATACTTCAGTGATGGGTAGATCTTTCCAAAACCGGCCCAATTCAACTCCACATGAAAGCTAGATGGTTGTCTAATCGTATTTGGGTAACAAGTGATTTAACTTATTTATGATAAAAGAAATTAGTCAAGTCCCGGTTAAGCTTTAAAAAGAGGAGACTAGTCAAATGACAATGGAATCGCCGCTTCAACGGCTATATTCCCCACCCCGGCTTCCCACATGGAAACTATCAGTTCTGATCCATCACTGCGCCCCCGCACTGCACTCATTCCTCCTAACGGTCGCCTCCCTCTCATCTTCATCTCTTCTTCTTCTTCCTCATCCGCATTAAAATCCCCAAAACTTCTCTCTCCTCCGTCCCAGAAAGCGCTCTCTCTCGTTCCCCCATCTTGCCTCTGTAAACAAGTAGCGACAAGACGGCAGAAATGGAGGCCGCGGTAGTGCAGCGCGTGAGCAAGGCGTCCTCCGACGAGCTCCTCCGCAAGTTCGCGGAACTCGATGCTGACCATCCGGCGCGCGCCTCTTCGCCTCCGCGCCCGTCGGCCGCTCGCCTCCTCCGTGCGCCCATTGTCATCCATAAGAGGTCCCGCCGCGCGATCGCTGCCCTATCCGCCCGCGAACTCGCCGCTCCCGCCGAGGCGGCCGCGAGGACGAGGAGGAGGAGGAGGACCAGCGGTGGGAGCCTGGCGGAACGGAAATCCCTCCTCCCGATCTCTAATAGCCGTACGGCGTCGTCGTCCCTGCTCCGCAGGATAGGGATCCGACGATCGGAGGACGGCGCCTTCCCGATGGGGCTCTTCCTCGCCGCCGCCTTCGAGAAGGTAAAGCCCTCTTCTACGGAAACTTTTGCATCTCTACCTCTGCCTATTTTGTTTTTCCATGATGGTACAAATTCATGCATTAAGCATTTTCCGGATATATCTGGGTTAAAAACATAAAAAAAAACTCGGAGCCTTTCATTTTGGCCCCTTTTACTAAAAAGACTCGTCACGATTACAATATGTCAACCTCGTTGATCTTATTTCTTGATCTTCTCACTTCTCAGTTCAGTTTTTCAAAATGCTGAAGAACATTCCGTTAATTTCTATAAAATATTATGTTGAATTCTATCATCCGTCTTGCTGTAATGTTTTCGTTTCTTTTATAGACATGGCGTAGGACGGTGGAAGGTGCGTCCAAGATGTTCGTAGAGAAGCATTGCCAGACGCATGCTCGTCTTATCAGTGACATCGTCTAGATTATTATGTCGAGTTATTCTTTCCTTCGATTGCTTTGTTTTAATACTAAACATGTTCCATTCAAAGCCAAAGTGGCAATTTATTCTTTTGATATTAGTCTTGTTTACAAAAATGTTCTAGAGGATCATTAATTTGTAGATTGTACTGTATTTTACATTTATTTCTTAAAAATTTGGTATCTTAGGTTGAAATACTAAATTTTATTTATTTTTTTCTTTATTTTTCTCTTAGTACGTGAGGAATACATAAAACGATAGAGGATTCGTCGTTGCCTATTATTACTTTTAATTACAAATAACTACTTGCTCTCACAAAAAACTTTATTTTGATTTTGAATTTAGAAAGCTACCTTTAGAAATTTTAGTTTCCGCAATTTAAAATAGGATTAATTAGGTAGTGTGGGGTGAGCAAATTTATCAAATAAAATTTACTAAGTTTTTCGAGTCAAATTTTTGATGAGTACTATTGAATGAATACAAAAATAAGTTCTATTCAACTGAATTTATCCAATGCATTATTGGTAACATTTTTAAAGAGATTTTTAGTAATCTCACATATTTTGATATTTTAAATTTGTTGTATTATCAATATCGTCAAGAAATTCACATCATGTTAATACTTACATTTGATATTTAACCAAAAAAATTCTTAGATAGAGACAGCCTTAGATGGTAGAGACATTGCCTAGAAATTTGAAAAAGGATTACATAGGTATTTACTAATACTGAATTTATTGAATTTCATTTACCTAAAATTTTTTAGGTCAAAATTTATAAACCAAAACCAAACTGAATATATCAAAATTTTTTGATAATTTTAATAAATTACCAAAAATAAAAATAATATTTATAAGTTAGTATTAGAATAAATCATAATTGCCTAAAAAATATTTATAAATTCAACCAACACAACTATAGCATGAACACAAAGTCACAACCACTTAATCAAATTCTAATTTTATTTTGATGACATAATAATACATCAATATTAGGAACTTAAAAGTTAGAAATTTAGTTTTTTATCGAACCGAAAAGATAAAAATTGAAAACCTCACTAAACTTGAAACTGATGAATTTAGTTTTATTAATTGAATTTACCAAAATATTCCATAATTGATAAAAATCGATTTTATCAAATGGAATGCTTGCCTTCCTCAAACCCTAATCATCACTATCGACGTTGCTTTAAGATTAGTGAGATATGTGCATCATGAAGTGACGACTAGTGAGCATTAATCTTAAAATAAAATAGACGGTGATTGTCAAGCTTGGTTCAGGCCGGTTCAGCTCAAGGCCTAGTGGACCAAGAACCAGGCCCAAACCTAGACAACAAAGAGAAGGCGTGAGGCCCGAATTAGGGCAAAAAACCTCGGCCAAAGTGCGATGTTGACCAGGGCTCTTCATCACCCTCCCCACAGAGCTCAAACGCGTGCGGAACTTCCGGACGTGCGGCGCGCGGCAACATGGGCGGATTAGTCGAATGGCTCCGGAAGACGCGGACTACTTGGACAAGCTCTTCAAGAGGTGGCGTCGACGATGTCAGCAGAGGACGCGGGACGCGAGCAGCGGAAGACGCGGGGTAGCAGAGGACTCGCGAGCGCCCCTTCCACCTTAAAGCCTGATGCAGAGGCGGACGGGAGGGGAGAGAGAATCAGAGCGAGAGGTTCCCCTACGACGACGACGAGCGTCGCGTGTACCAGCGAGAGCTTTGGAGATCTTGAGAGAGCAAAGCGGCTGAGGTCGAGCGAGCAGAGATCAGCGGGTTAGGGAGAGAACCGAGCGGTTATAGCCGATCGGCAAGTGGTCGACGGCGAGGGAGGGAAGAGGGACTTCGGCGGCCAGGGGGTCGTCGGCGATTGGGTTTTGTAGCTTCTCTCGTGAATAAGATCTAAGCTTTTCCAAACTCTTCTTCCCCTCTTTGTGGCTCCGGTGCTTTGTTATTTCCGGCGACGCGTTCTCAATGTCACCGGCGACTACAACTACTCCGGATGACGATGGGAGGTGCGGCGGCACTCCCATCCTCTCTGGTAGGGTTCCGAGCACGGGTGGTGCTCGACGGAAGCGGCGACGCAGGCGGCGTCGCGTGGCGAGTGAAGACGAAGGGGAAAGACGCCTTCCGATTTTTACTGGGTCAAAATCGAAATCGTCGATTGCAATTTCGATTCGAAATCGAACAGGCCGACGTCAGCGTGACGTCACCGAAGCAAAAAAGTCGAAGCGGCAAATTGAATTCGATTCGAAATCGAACAGGCCGACGTCAGCGTGACGTCACCGAAGCAAAAAAGTCGAAGCGGCAAATTGAATTCGACAGCTGACGTCATCTAACGTTAGCAAGGGATTTTAATCGACGGTGCGGTTGATTTTGACTGTGGTCAAAATTGAGGTATTTTCTGATTTAGGATTGTTTCCAATTTTCATAATTAGGGTTAGGGTTTTTCGATTCTTTCCGTGCGATTTGTAATTTGGGGATAATAGTTGAGCAGAGAATTAGGGTTTCTGATTTGGGGGTGATATTTGCCCGGAAACCCTAGGAAGTTTACGCTCTCGTGTTCTGCCGGACAACTCTAAGGCAGCAGTTAAGTATCAGTTTATGGTTGATCCGACCGGGGCGTGACAGTGATGATGTTATCCTGTATCAAACTCTACGCAATGCCCCGGCCTAAATTTTTTTTCCCTTGAATCCTAATCAATGCTCCGTCTATGTCTTATATATGTGGTGGGTCTCTTAATATTTCTTTTCTTTATCCTTATTATGAAACAATGAAGTCAATCAAATTATCTCAATCCAACTCATCTCATTGCCCCATTGCTCTTCGTGTAAATAAAATTTCTTACTTTGTTAACTCATTAATTACTAATGCTTTTCTTTAAACTTGTATACGTTGTTTTATTTTATTACACTAAATTATTTTTCTTCAATTTAGTAGATAAAAATTCATTTCTAATTAAGCCTAAGTGAGAACTATTGAAAATTTTCAAAATAAGCAAAATTTATGATGCACAACTAAATAACATTTATGTGCTTTATTCTTCTAAAAAAAATTACACTGATATTTGGTTACTATTAAATATTAGCCTTCTATTTTACTTATATGGAAAACTATTTTTTTTTCATATTTTTATAATTTAAATATTATTTATCCACGAACAATTAAATAATTTTATAAATATTATTATTTATTAAGCTATTTAATTTTTTTTTTAAAAACACATACATTAGTGTAATAAATTTATTTTCGTTATTTTATATTATATATATATATATATATATTATAAAAATAGATAATGTGAAGACAAAATATTGGTAACACGTGTAAGCTCTCCATAGCCACAATCACGGAGCTCTTCTGGAACCATCCTTTACTGTGATTTTTCTAAAGAAGATTACATAAGTAAGGCTCCCGTCCGAGCTGGCGTTCTTTTTCTCCACTAATGTCATCGCCCCTTCCCTTCCGTGGCCCTCCTTCGTCCATCTTCCTTAGCTTCTGTTTTTTTTTTTTGGAAATCCTTGATTTCTGAACATTCCAGAAGAGATTGACTAAGATCGGAGCAAGTGATCCTTCCGAGAGCGATGGAGAACCAGGTTGGTGATCTCAGACTTGTCTGTTCGTCTCCCATTCCTTCTCTGTTCCTTCTTTCAATCGTTCCTGTAGACATGAAAGCTATTCTCGCTTCGCTTGTTCCTTTTGATGCGCTAATTTTTCATCAGATAGATTTTCTTTTTCTTCGCAATGTTGGCGAGATCTTTCAGTTTAAGTGTTACTGTTTTGTCGTAAGATTAATCAAGCTGATCATGTGTGTTTTACTTTACTGGATTCGGCAGAAACTTTAACACTGATTTGGAAGAATTTGGATGCTCTAGAAATATTTTTACTAATTTGAATGGCTAAAATGAGACGAATGAGAAGTCACGTTAAGAAAAAAAAAAGGCGAAACACTAGGAGCAAATCTGAAATCAACCCTAGAAATATGTCAGTTTGTTCTTTAACAAACTAATTTTAAGAGATATCTCTATATGTACGCGCGCTGTGTTTTGGTGGGAATGTTATCAAAAGAAAATAATAATTATTAGGTAGGAGAATCAATTTCCCTAGGTGATCAAATGATTCTCTTTGTCCATTCCAAATAACAAGAGATGTTCTACGTTTTTCAAGATAATTTCTAAGTTTGTTTTTCTTAACCAGGAGCAACTAAGGGTGCGTTTGGGATTGTAGGATAGTTTGTGTAGTGTAGGTGGTAAAAAAGTGCTGTCTTGTAAAATTTTTAACTGCTTTTACCGTAGGTTGTGAAAGTGCTTGAGAAAAAATATAATATAAAATATACCAGGGACAAGACAAATTTGTCTCATCCCATCTTTCCTCTCCCACGTTCTCAATCTATCCCCACTCTCTCTCTTCCTTTCTCTCCCTCACCCGCTCCTGCACACATCTCTCGCGTTTCTTCCCCCTCTCGTATTTTTCTTCCGCCGCTCACCCTTCCGTCGATTTCATCGAGCACTGCCGTCCGGCGACGTTGCTGCCTCTTGGGGTGCGTTTGGGATTGGTCAGGAAGTTGGCCTCCTCCATAGCGGAGTCTCCTCCGCCGACCACTGCAATGGGGCGCTTCCGGAAGAGAGTAGGGCTGAGAAGCGCCAGTGGGGCAGCGAAGAGGGCAGCCAGGAGGAGTTCAACGAGAAGCGGAGCCGTACCGAAGATGAGGACGCTCCGACTCTTTAACCTTCCCCTCTGCCTACTAGCTCCTCCTGGGATAAAACCTGGCGCTCCAGCGATCGCGTCGACGTCTGGGTCGTCGCTGGCGATGCCGGTGGCGTTCGGATCTATTTCCCTCTCCGGGCGATCGAGAGAGATGGAGGACGCGATTCACCCGAGAAATGCCGCGAGTCACGTCGCCGGCGTAGCGAGAGGCGCCGCCTTCCTATCGGCAGCAAAGGCACACTCCCCTCAAGCCCGAATAGGGCTGAGAAGCGCCAGTGGGGCAGCGAAGAGGGCAGCCAGGAGGAGTTCAACGAGAAGCGGAGCCGTGCCGAAGATGAGGACGCTCCGACTCTTCAACGCGAACGTTGCTCCGCACCCACGCGAACCACAGCCCGAGGTTGTAGGCCGAGCCGGGTGAAAAACACCCGGTCAACAACGGTCAACGCGAATAAGCAGGCACTATTTGCCCTCGGCGCCAAACAAAAATGACTTATTTGACCGACACCCTGCTTGACCGGCTGCTCCGCCTACACTCCCAAACGCACCCTAAGAAGCATAGATCAGAATCCTATTTGCCATCAAATGCATGGACATGTAAAAACAGAATCATCCGTGCATCTTCCTAGAGAAATCAATTCATCTGGGGATGAATACGTTACGAGGGTATTTGATTATCTCAACACAAACTTATATTTTGGAGCTTAATTCCCATTTAATATTTTTTTATACCTATGAATTAGGTAAGGAAATCCTACACCCTAACAAAGCAGCGAGAGAGGTGGACAGAGGAAGAGCACAAGAAGTTTCTGGAAGCTTTACAACTTTATGGGCGTGCCTGGGGCCAAATAGAAGGTGAGTTATTTTTTTTATCCTGTTTGCGTTGACTATGCTATACTTTGATCCAATTTCTGATCCTGGAAACATATTTCAGAACACATTGGTACAAAGACTGCGGTTCAGATCAGGAGCCATGCCCAGAAGTTTTTTTCTAAGGTTTATTCCGTAAACACTCGACTATGATCTTCAACGTGCCCTAGGGTGATGCTGTTTAATTCATGAAGCCGAATCTTTCCTAATAATTAGGTGGCTCGTGAGTCAGCAAGAACCGATGGCAATGGCACAGTGAAGTCCATTCACATTCCTCCGCGTCGACCAAAGAGGAAACCTGTACACCCTTATCCACGAAAATTAGGCAACATAACTAACAATGGAGCTCCCTCCCTGGAAGAACTGGAGAGAACTTTGCAGACACCTACGACTTGTGAGCCAGACGATAGATCACCAGTGTCTGTTCTATCGAGTGCTGGAACAGAGACACTGACCTCCACTTCATCAAACGGCCAAAATGGCTGCTTATCTACAGTTGCATCTGCTTCTGGTACAAACGAACAGGATGACGGAGGGCAATCACCTACAATGACAGTTCAGGAAGATATCGAGCTTTCATCTGTCTGCGAAGCCATGAAAGATCAGCCTTCATCTCAGATGGTAATAATTTAAAATAAGCATCATAGTTTGTGTGAGATTATAAATTTTATTTATTTTCTAATCGATGGACCATTGTCATAATTTACAGACCTCGTCTGAAGCTCATATTCCAACTCTTAAGTTGTTCGGAAAGACAGTAGAGGTGACGGAATCAGATAATTCATCTACTCATGATGCTGGGAATGAGCCACAACACTCCCGGACGACATTGTCTCTGGGCGTAGACTGTCCGGCCCGGATTAACCCAGCTTAACCACTTCCACGTCAGCAATCAACCGCGCGAATCTAAAATTTCACCCGAAATCGAATTTGCTCCCCGCGTTCTCATGCCTCGAAACGAACGCCGCCCGTTCGTTTTCCACGCTTGCAGAACCGGACATGCGCGCCAACGCCGACGTGCACTGGCCGGATCGTCGCCGGCCTGAGGCCTGCCGGCAGGGGACAGAGTCGCCCGCACCTTCCGCCCTCAGCCGTTAGTCGGCGCCACCGCTGGACGCCGGAATCCCAAGATCGGAGGTGGAGAAGGGTCGCCTGAGAAGACGACCGGAATCGTAGGGGAAAGCTTACTGTTATTTATCTCCAATACAGCTGACATAAAACCCTTCTCTCTTCCTCCCTGTACACACTCTTGTACACGCTCAACCTCACCTCTACGCTCGACCTCGCCGCCGTCGGAAACCTCGTTGGGGCGGTCGCCGGTCCTCGCCTGAGGGAAGGAGGAAGGTCACTCGCCCGTCGTTTGTCCCTGGGAACTCACGCGTCGCTCCCGTCCGTGGAGGAAAGCTCGGAGCCAGATCGCGTCCCGAAGACGCTCACGTGCGTCTCCTTTTCTGCCAACGCCGCCCGACGCTGCTGCTGTGTACACGACGCCTGCGCCTGCTCCACCGCCTGCAGCAGTCCACCTCGGAAAGCCAACGTATCTTCGCCTCGCGCGCCTCCGCGCGCGCTCCGCCATCGGAGCCGGGTCGCCCGCCCGACTCCGCTCCATCATCCGCTCAAGAGGAGGACGGGCTGGTGGGCCTTCGCCGTGGCCCAACGACGGTCCAGCCCAGCCCAGCCCATCATCATCTGGGCCTAATAGTCCTCCCCCAGCCGAGCTGGACGTCGCCCTCTACATCCCCGTCGTCCACCGTCCTCCGCGCCCACCGCGTCGGTAACGGTCGATCCGGGCCTCCGCCTCTCTCAACATCGCCTCCGCCTCTCTCAACATCGCCTCCGCCTTGCGCGCCGTCATCTGTGGCTGCTCGCCGGCCGTAGGTGATCGCACTGGGGAGATGGAGGGACTCACCTGCGCACGCACCTGCGCGGGATCCGTCGCCTACTGCGTCTCCCGCGCGCCAGAAATCGGGGTCATCGCCAGCATCACGCCGAGCCGTATCGCTCCGATAGTCGCCGGGGTGGTGCTGGTGTCACCCGCCGGCTCCTGCACCGCCATCGCCGAGATCTGCCCTCGAGTCGGGCACTCCCTCATCCCGTGTGGCCCCTGGCACAAGAAGCATGCCAGTGGCGCTCGCCGCTGCTCCGGTGCCCTCTCTGCTGGTTGGTCCACCCCTTGTCGTGGCTGTGAGCACGCCGGCTGGCCTCCGCCCTGCCGAGGAGGTTGTCGCGCTCGAGGTGGCGCTCTCGTCCTCGTCGGAGAGTCGCCCTGCGAGGGCGGCGTCGAAGCCCTCGGTGAAGTCGGCCTCGACGCCCTCGCGTCCACCAATCCCTCGGCCACCGCCGCCGCCTCGCGCCAATCTCGCGGAGAATGTCGCCGCACCTCCGCCTCGGCCCACGGCTGTAAATGCCGAAGGAACGTGTGCCGTCGGTGTGCCTCCGACATATCCGGGACCTCCAGCATCAACACCAAGTATGCCCGCACGTACTCCTGGATGGTGCCGGTGTGTCGGAGCTCATCCACCGCGTCCCTCGCCTGGTCCACCGAGTTCCCCGGAAGGAACTATCGCCGCAGCTCCTCCAGGAACACGTCCCAGGTCCACGCCGCTGCTCCCGACGTCGATCCAGCTGTGGTCCGCCACCACAGCTTCGCATCAGCCGTCAAGTACGCCGTGCACACCTGTACACGCTCGTCATCCGGAATCCGGCTAGAGGTGAAGAAGGACTCCATATCCCATATGAAGTTCTCCAACTCCCTCGCCGATCGGATTCCTCCGAATGTCGTCGGCTCTGGAATCCGCAGCTTCGGTTTAGGGGCCGCCAGCCCCGAAACCGTCGCCGAAGTGGGACTCCCTCCCTGCGTCTGTGCCTGCGCAAGCGCCATGCGCAGCACGACGATCTCGGCCTGCATCTGCTGCTGCGCCGCCTGTGTCTGCTGCAGCAGTGCCGAGAATCCGGCCACCTGGTCATGGAGCACCGCCGTGCTCACCACCGCCTCTTGCAGTGCGATGATCTGGAGCCGCTGCTCCTCCGCCCGCAGCTATAGGTCCTCCACCTGAGGAGCCAGCGCGGTCTCCTCCTCGCCAGTGACGCCGATCAGCTCCTCCAATCGCGTCACCCGATCGGCTAAGGAACTCATCTCGTCTCTCTCCCTCAGCCGCTGTGATTGTCGGGGAGCTCCCGCCACTGCCAGTCTCGCCGTCCGATCACCGGAATCTCCAACCTCCGTCTGCCTCTGATACCAACTGTCAGGCCCGGATTAACCTTAAGCAAGGTTAATCAGCTTAACCACTGCCACGCCAGCAATCAACCGCACGAATCCAAAATTTCACCCGAAATCGAATTCGCTCCCCGCGTTGACCTTGACCGCGTTCTCATGCCTCGGAATGAACGCTGCCCGTTCGTTTTCCTCGCGTGCAGAACCGGACACGCGCGCCAACGCCGACGTGCGCTGGCCGGATCGTCGCCGGCTTGAGGCCTGCCGGCAAAGGAAAGAGTCGCCCGCACCTTCCGCCCTCAGCCGTTCGTCGGCGCCGCCGCTGGACGCCGGAATCCCAAGATCGGAGGTGGAGAAGGGTCGCCTGAGAAGACGACCGGAATCGTAGGGGAAAGCTTACTGTTATTTATCTCCTATACAGCTGCCTTAAACCCCTTATCTCTTCCTCCCTGTACACACTCTTGTACACGCTCAACCTCACCTCTACGCTCAACCTCGCCGCCACCGGAAACCTCATCGGCGTGGTCGCCGGTCCTCGCCTGAGGGAAGGAGGAAGGTCACTCGCCCGTCGCTCGTCCCTGGGAACTCACGCGTCGCTCCCGTCTGTGGAGGAAAGCTCGGAGCCAAATCGCGTCCCGAAGACACTCGCGTGCATCTCCTTTTCTGCCAACGCCGCCCGACGCTGTTGCCGTGTATGCGACGCCTGCGCCTGCTCCTCTGCCTGCAGCAGTCCACCTCGGAAAGCCAACGCATCTTCGCCTCGCGCGCCTCCGCGCGCGCTCCGCCATCGGAGCCGGGTCACCCGCCCGACTCCGCTCCATCATCCGCTCAAGAGGAGGACGGGCTCGTGGGCCTCCGCCGTGGCCCAACGACGGTCCAGCCCAGCCCATCATCATCTGGGCCTAACATACACTCGATTTTCATTCTGAGTCTGCAATAAACTTGCGAAGTTCACCAGCTGAAATTTCTCGACGAGATACCATAGCAAGCGCATGGAATGCTTATCCTGGTCTCGTACCTCCCTTGTTCTATTATTTTCCATTAGTTGGTGGAAACTCTGTTGATCCTGTGTTTCTTCCTCCTTGGTGGGTGATGTGTGGCAACTCAACTTTTCCAGTTGTCAATCCACAGCCAGATCGTTATAGCCAATTAGGGATAGAGGCACAGAGAGAAGGCTCTTGTGCATCCATCAGTTTTCAGAATGTTGATGGGGTAAACTTAAAGCGAATAGACGAACATGAACTGCTTCCTTCTTCAAGTCTAAAGCGAAGTAGTAGGCAAACAGACAAAAGTACGAGCGTTAGCTCAGGAAGGGGATTCGTCCCGTACAAACGGTGTGCCTTTGAGAGTGAAGTGCAACAGCCAGTGACTGGTAGAGATGATAATGAGGGCCAGTCAGTAACATTATGTCTATAGCAGGTATCATCTACTCTTGGTGCTAGTTAGCCAGTGACTGGCAGAGATGATAATGAGGGCCAGTGAGTAACATTATGTCTATAGCAGGTATCATCTACTCTTGGTGCTAGTTAATTCCTGAGCTTTTTTGCGGAGGTGGTTCTTTAGCAAGTGAGGTTTTTAACTGTGAATTATAGCAAGAGAATCGACAGTTAGAGCTACCATCTCTGTTTCTGCTGGTAATTTATAGCATTTGTTGGAGTTGATTGATACATGTCGCAATGGACATAGATTTCATAGCAACATTTTGTGTTCCCTATTCACATTTTCCTAGATTTTCCATTTCTCATGGTGAATGGAGCAAGATTTCTATTGAGATATGCCATTTTAACTGTTTCCCTGCAGTCCATTGACTCGGAACAGACTCACACGGAGCTTCTTCATGCTATATAAGAAATAAGTAAGAAGGCCCTGAAGTAACTTAAATCATCTGTACAGACAACTTCGGTGCGTTGGCATCCAGTAATCTGGTGTACTTCTCTCCCGGTGGACTTGAGGAATGGAAGAGACAGGAACCAAGCAAAGTCCTCTTCTCCTTAGCTCATGATCTGCTTCTGTCTTCTCCTTCCTCTCCATTTGATTTACCCATGAATTAAGATCCTGAAATTGATATATGAATTGACACAAACTAATGAGACGACTTGCAATTAATATCCTCAATTTTTAAAATATATAAGATTAATTAAGTTATCTCTACAAGTACCTTCCTAGGACTTGGCTTCAAGTATGGATCAGTCAGCAACTGCAGTTAATAATTCAACACAATTTTCAGCAAATTGCAACAAAAAGAGAAAGAGAAAAGTGAAAAAAAAAGCAAACAAACAACCGCCTAATTATACTCAGAAGCGTTGAAGTAGCTACCTGCACTTGTTCTTGCAACATTTTGATACATGTGATGGTTTCCATTAACACTGATGCCTGATCTGTCTGCTAAGTTCAATAAAATGAAGATTGGATGAGTTCTGATTGAACAAGTGCATGTAATCAATCGATAGAAATTGATAAATCACCTTTCCAAATGGCGACACAAGTTCTTGTAGAGCACTCATCTTCTCTGCTATCATTACTTTAGGCACCTATCGCCGATCCAAATTGCTTAGCTGAGCTTAGAATAATATCAAGAAGAAATTTACTACTAGGTCTTGATAAAAGGATCATTGAGAACCAAACCTTTTGATCCGAAGCCAATAAGCCATCGCACTTGGACTTCTTGAGTGATTCTGATCTGTCTTCAGATCTTTTCTTCTTCCCTTGCGCTGGAATCCTAGTGCCGTTTCTGGCTGTCTATGAATCATCATTCATCATCAGATACAAAAAGAGTTCTTATGAGAATCGCAAGTATATGAATTTATCTTTTTGAAGGGACTTGAATGAGAGTGATCTTCAGCTAGACATACTGTTGAACTTTCATGTCCATGCTTGTTTCCATCACACAAATCTGAAGCATTTGTAGAAGCTTGCCTGCTCGAGCTGCATCCTCCAAAGGAGATTTGATCTGATGAATTTCTTCGTCTAGACCATGGATTAGTAAGCTCTGCAATTCCAGCGCACAAGTCACCAATTCCAATCATCTGGCCTCTTGCGGCTGTTTCACTTTCTTGTTCATGGGATGTTGAAAAAAAGCAGCTGGTTGAACTGTTCTCTCCCATCATAAGATCATTAATGCTCGGATAGGAAGGTGGATTTAATGGATTGACCTCAGTCTTAGCATGTAAGTCTCTTCTTGATCTTTGTAAGTGATCCATCCAAGTGTTTAGGTTTGACTTCGGAGGAGCAATTGACCAGTTGCTGACCAAATCTGAAAGCCTATAATTCGTCTGTCCACTCATGCAGTCAACTGAGGATGGATTCAGTTTCCAGCTGCTGCTCTGTTCCACATGCTTCAAGTAATCACGCACTGCAGGATCCAACATTTGCAGTCTGCGAGTTCCATCGCCATGGCCATTCTGCACCTCCGCCTCCACGTTCCTGAAGCATGCATGTAGAAGTTAATCTACCTGTAGCAAACAATGCGGAATGCGAATTATAGAAGAAATTAGCACAGACGATTTCGTTCGCAACATACAGTAGATCTCGAGTCCAATACATGTGGTTCTCCGCCGGCTCGCCGGAGAGGTACTCAGCGGATGGGGATCCGCCTCCGTCCGTGCTGAGGGTCAAGTGGTCAGTGAACGAAATGGTACTGGTGCCGGATACGGACATGTCGGCCTCGCCCATTAATGACCGGTGGACCAGCGGCTGCCGCGGCCAGTTCACGGCGCTCCATGAGGCGACGGCGGCGCCAGAGGAAGAGGAAGAGAAGTGCCACCATTTGGCGCCGGGTGCCGTCGACGAGATGGCGACGGACGACTCAGGGATCTCTTGAGCCATGGCAGGCGTCTGTGCATGCATGCGACTATGCGACTCTTCCAACTTCGTCGGAGGCTTGCGGCCGGGGATATAAACTAGAACCCGAAACGGTGGCGTCAGTGTGACGTCATCGTCCTAAAGAACAATGGTGGATCCCCCAAGCTCCCACGGTCCCACCCACTCAGAAGGAGAGCAATTATTGCTGCAGGGTATCAGACAAGGCCTGGTCCATGTAATTATAATTATTTATGGGGGAAGGAGAAAAAAATCTAACTCTGATAATTAAGCTATAATTTATGGACAATTTAATCTGATCTAGTCTGATACCCGACCCCACCTAATCAATTTATGGCGGGTTTAGATTACTTAAATACGACTGAGTTCGAGTTTAACGAGTGAGGTTGTCCGAATTAGGTTGAGTATAAATACTTGGTATTGGATTTAAAAGATAAATAAATAATAAAAATATAAATTATTATTATATAAATATATTTATAATTAAATAATTAGTTATATTAGAATATTTTAAAATAAAAAGTAAAATAAATATATTTTTTTAATTAGATTCTATGAGTATTTGTTTAAATACCGGGGTTTAGACATCAAGGTGAGTTTAGATTAGCGATGGCAGCAGATAGGGTACCTGTATTTTTCATATTATTTATACTATAACCCGAATAACTCTTCTAACACCCATACATGAATAATTACTTATTTATTTTTTAAAACTTCCACTCGTTCTTACCTAGAGGTGGCCAACGGGCCGGGCCGGCCCGTGGCCCGCACGGCCCGGCACGACCCGTTGACCAAGTCAACGTGCCGCGGGCGGCCCGTGGCCGGACTTGGGTCGGGCTGAGAGGCCGTGGGCCGGGCCGGGCACGGCCCGTAGGAGTGTCGGGCCAGGCACGGCACGGGCCCGTGCATGGCCCGGACCACGGGCCGTGCTCGGCACGGGCACGGCACGGGTATTTGGGCGGCAACGTTCGAGAAGTTTGAATTTAGCATGCGTTTTTACCCAAATAGCCCTATAACAGTTTGAAAAATTTTAAAAGTTAGGGATATAATTGTCTTTATGTTATAAAATTATCATTTTAGCCCCTTTTAATAATTAAAAATAGGGGATAAATATGTAAATTTATACCCAATTCATCCCTATAAATTGACCCCCCAACCCTCTCATTTCTTCACACAAGTTTTCAATTAACTTTGGATTAATTTCTCATTCTCTCTTAATACTCTCTTAATCTCTTTTCTAAGTCTTGAGTTTCAATTAGCCATCAAGATTTCAAAGCTCCCTCGGTCTAGTCATGTGGAGAAGATCAAGTAAGTAGTAAATTAATTTACTTTTAATCTTTTATAATATAATTGTACTTAAATTTAAATTATTCTAATATAAATGTTTTTCATAATTATGTTTAAGTTAAGGTTGTTGAAGGCTGAAACCTCAACTTCTTAGTTCTTACTAAGCGATCTTCAAACACGTGATAAGGTAATTTTTTAATGTATAATTTATTATTAGTAAGTATTTAATTTTATTTTATAAATTTTTTTGGCTAACTTTTAATATTATATGTAGGATTACCATGGGAGCTTGAGACATTAGAGCAGGAGCTAATGGGGACAACTAACCCCGTTATGCCACCCGATCAAGATCAAGATGCCAACCCTCCGCCTTACGACCCAAATCAACAACAGCAAGATCATGTTGAATTTGAGCCTACTAACACTATGCAGGGAGAGGAGGGATGCAGTGCAAACCCTCACGAGTCTACTGTGTCGGGCTCAAGAAAACGCACGAGCGACGTTTGGAAGAGCTTCGATGTGGTGATGATTAACGGCGAAGAAAGAGCCAGCTGCAAGAAGTGCAAAAAAGTCATGACTTGCAAATCATCGGGTGGAACTGGTCATTTGACCCGCCACATCAAAAGCCATCAAACTCAAATCGATCGTGCACAGGCTACTCTCAATCTTTCCTCTAGTTCTTTTGAAGTTTTTAATTATTCTACTGAAGTTCTTAGAAAAGAATTAGCTAAATTTATTGTTTGGGATGAACAACCATTTTCTTTAGCAGAAAATTATAAATTTAAAAAATTTATACATAAATCACTACAACCTAAATATAAAAAAGTAAGTAGACAAACCATGCGTATGGATGCTATAAAATTTTTTTCTGAATATAAAACTAATCTTTTACAAGCTTTAATTACATTAACTTCTTGTATTTCTTTAACATCTGATATTTGGACTAGTAATCATTCTGATCAGTCATACATGTGTATTACGGCACATTGGATAGATAGTGAATTTTTTATATAAAAAAGAATTATTGCATTTAAAATTTTTGAATATCCTCATACTGCAAATGCTATAGTTAGACAATTTCATAGCATTTTACATTCATATAATATAATTAATAAAAATTTTTCAATTAGTTTTGATAATGCAAGTAATAATGATAGTGCAATTGATAAATTAAAAAGATTGTTAAATCCAATATTTAATTGTGTTTTTTTCGTATACGATGTGCATGCCATATTCTAAACTTATGTGTTCAAGATGGAATAAGAGAAGTAGATGAACTTGTAACTAAATTAAGAAATGTTGTTAGATTTGTTACTTCTTCTACTTCTAGAAATCAAGATTTTAGACAAATATGTAAATCTTATGGTTTGTCATATAAAAAATTTAAACTTGATATTAAAACACGATGGAATTCTACTTATGATATGCTAACAACATGTTTTCCATTTAAGGATCCTCTTACATTATTTTATAATGAAAGAATGTCTGATGGAAATATTGAAGAAAATGATTGGGATAAAGCAAAGTTATTACATAATATTTTAGAAATTTTTTATAATGCTAGCACTCATTTATCTGGTGTTTATTATCCTACATCATGTTTAATTTTAGAACATTTAGTTTTAATTAGTGAAATTTTTTCTCAATATAGACATGATGAAAATATTTTTCAAGTAATTTTTAAAATGAAAACAAAATTTAAAAAATATTGGAAAAATATATCTCCTTTATATTGTTTAGCTTCAATTATGGATCCTAGATTAAAATTAGAAGGTGTTCATATTTTATTAGATGAATATTATAAAAATATGGAACTTGAAGGAGTAGATGAGAAAAAAAATAAAATTTCTACCTTATTAGATGAAATGTATAATGTTTATAATTTAAAATTTGGAAATACAATGAATCCAACATCCTCTCAAACTAATGTATCTACTAGCAGTAAAAATATTACAGGAAGAATACGCTCAATTTTAAATAGAAAAGGAACATCAACAAGTCGATCTAGTAATTTTAATGAATTAACATTTTTTTAGAAAATAATCATACATCTTTACTCACAGAAGAACAAATAGATAATTTTGATATTTTATCATGGTGGGGATCACAAGGAAAATCATATCTTGTGGTTTCTGCCATGACACGTGATCTACTAACTCCTCCGGTGTCTACTGTAGCATCGGAGTCTTGTTTTAGTGTAGGCGGCAGGGTGCTGGACGAGAAGCGAAGCCGAATGAACGAAGCAAGCATGGAAATGTGTATTTGTCTTAAAGATTAGCTAGATGCTGAAGATCGTCTTCAAGATAAAGGTGGTCATTCAACTTCATCGGATGATGATGAACAAAGTCTTGGAAGTGCATGCGGAAGCAACAATGGATAAACGTTGTAATAAATAATTATAAAAAAAGTTGTAAAAGAATTGTAGAAAGAGTTGTAAAAAGAGAACTACGTAGACCTGATTCCTCCTTTGAGTGGGGTACGTAGGCAGCCTGTAATGGGTCCGGTCTAAAATATATAAAATTTTAACATTTTTTCAAAAATTTGTGCAATAAACATTCTCAATTTCTCAATTTTTTTTTTTTCATATTTTATATATTTTAATTAAGTAATAATTTACTTATTAAATTAATTTATTTTTTTTAAATTTGGCACGCGGGCCAAAGTCGGCCCGTGGGCAAACTTTGGCCCATGGGCCACAATCGGGCCGGGCCAAACATGGCCCGCGTTCCTCATTTGGCCCGTTGGGCCGTATTTGGCCCGCGTGCCGAAGTCAGCCCGCGGGCCGTGCCTGGCCCGCGTGCCGGATCCGTACTCACTCTCTGGCGGAACCGTGCCTGTGCCGGCACGCCTAATCGGGCCGCGGGCCATGCCGGGCCCAATAATTTTTCCACCGTGCCGTGCCGGGCACGCCACGATTTGAAACGGGTCATGCCAGGCATGGCCCATGGCCACCACTATTCTTACCCAATTAAAAATTTAACTACTCGTTTAATACTTGAACCCTATAATACTTACCCTATAAATTTTCAACTTATATATATGGTTACCCCATTAAAATTTGGGTACCCAGCCCTATAAAAATCCTAATAATGGTTAAATTTTGGATAGGGTAAAACAGTTATCTGCAAACTTGACTAATATATTAAGAAAATATAATCTTTAGTACACAAATAAATAAATAAATATAATCGAGTTTAGGTAATGGGTATCCGCCCTATGCTACCCAAACTCTATTCAAACCCGACTCGGGTAGCATGTGCACTACCCATACACTGTCTGAACCCGAATAATATATATCCGATTATCATTAAATGAGTTCGAATAGGACGGTCTGAATTGCTACAGTTGCCATCCCTAGCTTAGATATTAGGTAAAAAATCGGTTTTCCAAGTTATTGTCTATGGACCAGGAGTCACGCCCCGGCCTAAAGGTTCTCCGGCAGAACTCTAGACCGGCGTGAAATCCCTAGGATTTCCGGGTGTAATCTAACCCCAAATAAAAAACCCTAATTCGTCGTCCAAAATTTCTCCCCAAATCGAAAACACGAGCGGAAACCCTAACCCTAAATTAGAATACCTCACTGGTCAAACCCTAATTTTGACTCAGTCAACGAGATTCCAGTCAACGCCCCAAATTCGATTCGCCGCGCGTCGCTCGTCGCAGTTAAATCCCGCAGTGATGAGGTCACGCTGACATCACTCGCCAAATCGTCTCCACCGCGCGTAACGCTTTGGTCGCTGACGTCGTGCTGGCGAGAGCATTAAATTGAAACGCCAGATCCACCTTGTGATTTCTAATTTTGATGTAGTCAAATGATGACATGCAAATATATGATATATCGTGGCTTAATTCTATTAGTATTTTAAAGTAAAATTCATATTTTGTCTCATTTATTTGCTTAAATGCTTCATATTCTTTAGAGTCTTCATTTTTCCTTGGTTTTATTGAATTGTAAGGATTTTGCCCTAAAATCGATGGAATTTGGAAGATTTGAATATACATGACGATTCTTCATGATGAAACGAAGCTACATGTCAAATTTCAGCTCAAACGGACTTTTCTACGCTCTTCACGGGCATGACCGTGTATCCATGCACGGCCGTGTATGAACCTGCATTCCCAGACTGCGCCGAGCGATTCACGGGCACAGCCGTGCACCCATGCACGACCGTGAAGAGATCGGCCAACTTTCCCAGAACCCGACGAAGTGTTCATGGCCACACCCGTGAACACATACATGGCCGTGAAGAGTAGGTTTTCAGAAAATCAACCTCGACGAGCCGTTCACGGCATGGTCGTGCATCCATGCACGGCCGTGAACGAATCGCCTAGTTTCGACATGTGTTCGGTTTTTCCCTCGTAACTTACTATTCCTGGAGTGGAATTTGCTAAAATTTTACGGAGACCTTCCCAACTCGGGGACAAACGTTTTGGGATGGGAATCACGCGATTTGGGCGAACGGTTGGAGAGAACGAAGCAAAAGGCGAGACCTAGGGTTGGTCGGTGATTTCTGGCGACGAAAGGGTATTTCGGTGAGATTTCTCCACCGTTTCGACGCGGAAGATCGTGCCTTGCCCTCTCCTGACTTAAATCTAGTCTTTCCTCTGGTTTGCATCGATTTATTTGAGAGATTATGATGTATTTCGTGATGAACATTGTAGCATAACTCTCTTTTTGGGGTTTGGGCGTAGCCCACTGTAAGAATGTTTGAATCTTGATGCTTGATTTATATATTTCTCATATTTGTCTTTGTTATTATTCATGTCTAGGAAGTTTTAATGCATGATAATGTACTGGCCATGCATATTCATGTTTTAGATGTTATGGGAAGGACTGAGAGGTGAACCACAATCATCGGAGCCCCTTAGACTGGACTGGTGATTTCGGCCACGAGAGTTGTCGAAATCACCCAAGGAACCCTAATCCTTCACAGAACCCATTGGGTCCGCCTAACCCGGTAAGCCACGAGAGTAGGAGACTTAGGTTAAGTTGGATACCGAATCGTGTCCTGAGAGGGAGCATGTCTGTACCTTAGGAAGGATTACTTTAAAAACATAGGAAAAAACTTATTGAAAATATCAGCATTAATTTTCTTGCATGCTTCAGTGTGGCGAAACCTGAAACCCCGATTTTCTCTCAAGACAGTAAAACCTCGATTATTTGTTTCCTGTTTTGCTTGTTCTTGATTAGCTATAGTTTATTTGTTTGCAATAGGATATTAGTCATTTCTCCATTAATCGATTACCTAGCAATTGATTAACTGATTAGTTAGTACTTGACCCCTAGTCCTCATGGGATCGATATTTTTTATTATGCGATAGACCGTGCACTTACGATACGCTCCTATCATCAAAATCGGAACTCATCTTCGTTCGTCACTCGCGACGCCGCCTGCGTCATCCTCCTCACCGAGCGCCACCCGCGCTTGGCTCACTGTGCCGGCAGAGAGGGTTTGCGTCGCCGACCACCTGGCAGATGCACGCCACCGAAATCACAGAGAAAGGGGCGTTGAAGAAGAAGCGTAGGGAACAGAAACAGGAGAGAATAAGGGAAAGCTTCACCTGGTTTATTCCTCCAAAGCAGGTTACAAAAACCCTCTCTCGCCGTTGATGACCCCGGTCGCCGACGCCCCCATCCCTCCCTTGCCCGTCGTCTCCCCGACGCCAGCTACAATCTCTCACAGAAACCTCTCTCAGAGTCGCTCGCCGAACACTCGATCACTCCACTGGATCGCTCAATACCTTTGATCGCCCTCGTCGACGGCTTTTAAAGAGCAGTCGCCGCCTCTTCTTTCCGATCTTCACGCGCCGCCCGCATCTTCCGCTTCGCCTAGACTCGTGCGAAGACTGCGTCCGCATCGAAACCCTTGTCCGAAAAAGCCGCCGCATCTTCCTCTGCTTCGCCGCGTTCGATCTCTTCGGTGACGACGCCATCGACCGCATTCGCTACCGCGTCCGAGTTGCTCGGTGAAGAAGACGAGTGTGCAGCGTAATCGCGATCAAAATCGAAACTTTCCGATTTTTGTGTGTTGACCGAAGCATTGGAGTCGGGTTTAGGGCTCCGCATGGGTGTATGCGACGTGGATTTGGGCCTCTGCCCAGTCCATTCCTTGTTGGTCTAGACCCGCTGATGCAGGGCCTGATAATTCTCCCCCACCCAACTTGGACATCGCCCTCGATCTCTATCACGAGCATCTCTATTGCAACCATCGGTGTGAGGTACACAGCTTCTATGCAAGCCTCTGTTGGTTTGTCGTCAACAATTTGTTTCTCAGCCAACTCTCGCTGAACGATTGCTGTAATCCGCTGTCGGTCCGGACAATCGCGTATCCGACGTGGACCTTTGTACAAAAAGTAACTCATCGATCTTGGTTGATCCTGCACTCTCTCTGCTGGTCGATTCTGCACCTGTCGTGCTGGCTGACCCCCCGTCTCGTCGGGGATAGGGCCTCTCCCACTCTGGTGCTCTCGCTCTTGGTGGAGAGCGTCGCTTCGGGGGCGACTTCGATACTCTCGAGAAAGTCGTACCTGAAGCCCTCAAATCTACGAGAGATTCGGCTATCGCTGCGGCCGTCCTCCAGTCCTGCGGTGCATGCCGTCGGACTTCAGCCTCTGCCCATGGTTGAAGATTCTGAAGGAATGTATACCGCCAATCGATTTCTGACATGTCCGTTATCTCCAACATGAGTGTTGAATAGGCCCGGACATACTCTTGGATCGGACCTGTATGCCTTAGCCGATTCGACGCATCTCGTGCCTGTTCCGCCGAGTTCCCGGGAAGAAACTGCTGCCCAATTCCTCTCGGAACACCTCCCATGTCCAACTAACTGCTTCTGATGTCGAATCGACCTTAGTTCTCCACCAAAGTTTCGCATCACCGGAGAGGTATGCTGTACACACCTTCACCTTTTCCTGGTTTGAAACATGGTTAGTATCAAAATATTGTGTCATATCCCAAAGAAGTTACCTAACTCTTTGGATGATCGGGCTCCTCCGAACATCGCAGGTTTTGGGATGCGAACCTTTCCTTTGGCAGCCCTATATTCCACCATGGTTGCTGCGGGCGTACCGCCTGGTGCCTGCGCCAAGACTATGCGCATCACTATGAGATCTACTAGTACTTGCTGTTGTGCTGTAGCGGAGTTGGTTACTTGTTGCCATGCGCCATGCGCCAAGGCCATGCACATCGCCGAACACTCGATCACTCCTCTAGATCGCTCAATACCTTTGATCGCCCTCGTCAACGGCTTTTAAAGAGCAGCCGCCGCCTCTTCTTTCCGATCTTCACGCGCCGCCCGCATCTTTCGCTCTGGCCAGATGCGTACGAAGACTGTGTCCGCATCAAAACCCTTGTCCGAAAAAGCCGCGTCTTCCTCTGCTTCGCCGCTTCCGATCTCTTCGGTGACAACGCCATCGACCGCATTCGCTGCCACGTCCGAGTAGCTCGGTGGAGAAGACGAGCGTGCAGCATAATCGCGCTCAAAATCGAAACTTTCTGATTTTGTGTGTGTCTACCGAAGCATTGGAGTCGGGTTTAGGGCTCCGTGTGGGTGTATGCGACGTGGATTTGGCCTCTGCCCAGGCCATTCCTTGTTGGTCTAGGCCCGTGATGCAGTGCTGACACTAGGTGTTAGGCCCTGGGCTCCCCGGTTCAGCCCAGAGAAAAGTGGTCCGGCCCAAGCCCGAACACAGGCCCAAACCCAAAGCCCGGGGCAAGAGGAGACCTAAACCAAGAGGAGGAAGTGGATTGGGCAGAGGCCCACGTCCACGCATCAACCACCAAACGGAGCCGATTTGGGTCAACACGCGGTCAATGCCCAAATCGGGATGCACCGTCGCGAGCCGCGTGCAGACGTACGCGAACGAAGCGGGATGCGGCTTCAAGGCAAGGATCAGCGGCGGCGATTGAAGCGGACGACGCGGGTGGCGGCGTCGTCCATAGCGAAGAAATCGGCAGAGAGGCATGGCGGAAATCGCGTGCGGCGATTTCCGATTTCGGTGGACGTGGCTGGGATGGCGAGCTTCGTCTTCAGCGGGCTACCCAGACGCGATCAGAGGTGTCGGACGGCTCTTCCGGAAGAAGGCGGAAGTCTTCAACGGCAAAGGCGGACGTGCGATAGAGATGACGGCGTGGTGCGATAGCGGACGCGCGAAGGTCGGATGAGGATGGCGACCGAGCTCAAGGCGTCAACGAAACTTACGGCGTGGCGACAAGGTCTTCGGCGGAAGACCCGGATGCGGACGAGCGAAGGTTTCGGGGAGCCGAGCTCTTCCCTATAAGAAGAGAGATCGGCAGCGGGAGAAAGGAGGAGGAGGAGCGCGCGACGGAAGAGCAGCTCCTCCCGGCGGGTCGGGGAGGACGCCCCTCCAGGGCGAGAGCCCTTTACCAAACGGTGAGCTTGAGAGAGAGAGCCGGCGACGATGAGCGTCGAGGCGAGAAGACCGTGAGTGATTTGTAACCGGCAGCGCCGGCGAGGGAGGGGAAGCGGGCACCGGCGACGAAGGTCGTCGATTTAGAGCTTTGTACACTGTTTCGGAGTAATAAGAACGAAGCTTGATTCCATCTCCCCCTCCCCTGTTCTCGGTTCACGGCGACGCTTCCAACAGGTTTTCCGGCGGCGGGTGGCTTCCGGACGGCGACGGGAGCTTGGGGCGACGCGCAGGTGGTGCGGCGTCTTTTCCGGCGAGGTCGCGAGCGCGGCAGCGCTCGGCGGCAGGAAGATGAGTGCAATCGGCACTCTGTTTTGGCGACGAACGGCGAGCGCAGGGGACGCTCGCGTTGCGAAGAAGACGAAGTGCGTTCGCTTCGAGACGGAGACACAGACGGCTGACGCAGGCAGACGTCAGCGAGGCCAAGTCAAAATCGACGGCGCAATTCGATTTCGAATTCGTCGCTGACGCAAGCAAAACGTCACCCGGAGAACGAGTTCGCGGCGAAGGAATTAATCATCGGCTGACGTCAGCGTGACGTCAGCAAGAGTGATTCGAGCGGCCGAGTTCAAACAGTGAAATTCGATTAAATTGGTGTTAATTTTGACTTTCGGTCAAAATTAGAAGAGGAGGTATTTTAATTTCCTGATTTGGGAATTAGGGTTAGGGTTTTACCCGTGAGAATTGTAATTTGAGGATAAAAAGTGAGCGGGAAACTAGGGTTTCGAGTTTGGGGACACGAGTCGGTCCGGAAACCCTAGCGCGATCACGTTCCGGTGTTCCGCCGGACGGCTCTGAGACAACGGATAAGTGTTGTTTTTAGGCCGTTCCGACCGGGGCGTGACACCAGGTGTCACGCCCCAGTCGGATCGGCCTGAAAACAGTGCTTATCCGCTTCCTAGAGCCGTCCGGCGGAATACCGGAACGTAACTCGCCCTAGGGTTTCCGACCCGAAATTAGAAACCCTAATCTCCCCGGATAATTTTTATCCCCAAATTACAGTTCACACGTAGAAAACCCTAATTTGGAAATACCTCTTCTCTCTCTGATTTTGACCCAAGTCAAAATCATGCTCTTGCTTACGTCAGCCATTCGTTCGCTGACGTCGGCCCTCGAAATCGTCCGCCTCACGCGCCGAATTAATTCCGTCTGGATGACGTCACGCTGACGTCGGCCGAAATCGAATTTCGATTTCGCTTTTCCGCTCCGCTCCGCGCTGACCGTTGACCGGAACCTCGAATGTCGCGTCGTCTTCAATCTCGCGACGCCGCGAGCGTTCGCAGCGCTCGAACGCCGCCTGCGTTCGAGCTGACGCCGGAGAAGGCTGACGACAAGGGGAGGACGCCGCCTGCGTCTCGCCTCGTCGCCGGTGACCTAGCAGCCGCCTGCTGCTGAGAGCTCTCGCCGGAAACGCCGAAACAGGGGAAGAAGTAGGGAGAGGGAAAGCTTCGTTTTATTCCTCTTAAAACGTTACAAAACTCCTCTTTTTGCCGACGATCACCGTCGCCGGTGCCCCCATCCCTCCCTCGCCGGTTACAAGCTCTGTTTTTCCTACTCTCTCTCGTCGACGCCGCTGCGCCGACCTTCGCCCCTTGGCGGCATCAGAGCCCAGCTCTGGAAGGGCGACGGTGCCTCGCCGTCGCCGGTGGAGTCGCCCCCGGCGCTCTCTGTGTGGTGACGCCTCTGCGTACCGTTTCGTCCGCCGCTCGGATGCTTTTAAAGGGAAGGAAGCCGCGCCCGAGTCTCGTGCGCGCTCGCCGCTCGCGAAGACCACGCCCCACGACGTCGCCAGCTCCGCGCGACCCGCTCGCCTGAAGAATTGGAGCCGCCCGCATCTTCCGTCCGGAGAGCTCGCGCCCGAGCTCCTTCACGCACGCCCGAAGCGTTCGGCGAACGTGCGTTCGCACGCGTCCGACGAAATCTCAGCGTGCGATTTCGTCCCTTGGAGTGGGCTTGATTTGGAGCTTCACATGTGGGCTTGGGCTTGTGTTTCGGGCCTGGGCCGGACCGCCTGAACCGGGCCCTGACACCAGGTATGGTCGAGTACGTTGACTTATTTAATTGATATTACTTAAGTATCTCATCTAAAATTCTGCATTGGCAAGGCTAAATGCATGCATGAATCTAACAAACAAAAGGAAATTAGGCTGATGGAAAATAGATCATACAAATTGATCGCTGTGAAGATTGGAGATGTTCATTCTCCTCAAATATTTCTGCACTATAAATATGACAGTGCAAGTGCAGCTCTCTACGTTCGAGAAGAAAGAGAGCAGAATGTGCTGAATGTGACCTGATGAAGCCGCCATGGAATCGTCCAAGAAGAAGAAGAACAAGAAAGAACAAAAAGGAAAAATTAAGGAACTAGTATTAGATCCTTGAGACAAAATCTTTTAGCTGCCACGCGATGATTCAACCAAATCTAACCAGAATCTATGTTACTGATTCTTAGATCTTTACTTGTGTGAAACAAAAAATCTTCACTTGATCTTCTAGAATCTTATGAACCTAGTTAGTGTCATCCCCAACCTCTGAAACAAGCACACGTGAGTCTTTCTGAATACCCCTAAAGGGCTGAGCATTCGGTAAAAATTGAAAAACCAAAAACCGATTTACCGAAAATTAATTTACCGAAACCGAAAAATTTATTATCGAAATCGATACCGAACTTAGTATTTACCGATCGGTAAATTACCGAATTACCGATCGGTAAATCGGTAAATTTACCGATTAAAAAATATTAAAATATTATATAAGTAATTTATTAAAAAAATTATTAAAATATTACCAATCGATTTTTTACCGATCGGTAAATCGATAAATTACCGATAAGAAATTAAAAATTAATAAGTAAAAATTTATTTTTTATATATTAATATATATATCGATAAATCGGTAAATTACCGAACCGAAAATCGAATTATCTAAATATTATTACCGAACTGAAAATCGAAACTACCAAACCGATTTACTGATAAATTTGATAAAAACCAAATAGTGATAAGCCTCACCCCTAATTCTTTTACTACCAATCAATTATCCAAACTCAATAACTACCCGAATCAGCCTCTTTGCAGCCGTTGTCCCTCACCCCCTTGCTGCTTCTTCTACGAGGCCTCCAACACCACTCCCCGCCTCCTCTTACGGCCCAGCCTCATATCGCCTCCGACGTCGCTTCCCCTTGTTGGGGGGCCAATCTCACCTCTTCATTTGCGTCACTTGGTAGGCTGGCGGCGATATGACACCCGACTGTCATCCCTATTCTTTCATTTCCATTCACGAGCATTAATCATTGGACTAACTAAATCTTCCGTAGTTAATGGCAGGAGTAGCTCAAACTTGTCTACTTTCTCTGCCCTTGATCCAGTGCCTTTCCTTAAAGGAGGTTGACTTAAACAAGTGCTCTCTCTCTCTGCTTGGCTTGCTTGCATGGAGGCTAAAGTAATCTCACTTCATGAGTGCTGACCTTTTCAATGCAGCATGATTAGTGGCAACATCATTCATCCCTTCAAAAGATTAGCAGCAGCTTTTGTAAATTAAAGAAAACACCAATTATATGCCCATCATATCATTCTTTCTAGATACAATTAAGGCTAATTAACAAATGCAAACCAAAAGTCTAGTGAGGTCATTTCTTAATAATGATCTTTCAGTGGAACCCTAGCGTCCTTTAACGATAAATATTAGAGCTCAGGAAGCTTCAATAATGGTGGACAACCATCTACAAATGAAAGTAGAATGCCTAGTGCCTGACTAGCAATAAAGCACGCGAAACATTCCAAAATGGAAAAAGCTAGAAGATAGTAAAGGAAGAACAAGAGATCATGTAGTTTACTTAATACTTGCTGAATACCTTGTTTTCAGGGGGAAAGGAACCCTAATTGTGCCATGGGGGAAAGGAACCCTAGCTTTTTAAAGGCGGCCCCAAGTTGAAATGTAAGGTTTGCCCACCTCCCACTAAGGTTGGTAGGAATGGGCTAGCTCTATGTAGCTAGGTTTGATAGTGACAAGAGTATGTGTATGTATGTGTAGAGTTGTTTTGTTAGTAAAGGAGCTTTAATGGGTGGATGACCTAAAGTTCTACCCTTACGATTCTAGTGATTGAAGAGTGAGTGATTCCTTCGTAAACTTGATCAAGCTCAGTTCATTAAGTGCATCTAAGTTATTGTTTTATATATTGATATATACTTGGGTACCTATTCATTATCAAATTGGTACGTATTGTTTATACTAGTTGGTACCAATATACGGTATAAGTAGGATGATAAGAACTAATTTTTTAAACATTGGTTACAGTAAACAAGACTTAAATGAGAGCAAGGGCTCAAATAAGCCCAAGTAAAAGAGTAATGGTAGAAGAAATTTTCGGTACGGATTAATTATACTAGTTGGCACTAAGATGCACCGCCATTAGGACGATATCGAACAATTTTTTAAACATTGGTTATAATAAACATGATTCAAATGAGGGCAAGGACTCAAATAAGACCAAGTAGAAGAGTACTGGTAGAAGGATTTGAGTTTGCAAAGCCTAATCATGTAAGTTGGGCCAATTGAAGTAATCGACCGTAACCCAACACTCAAACCCAAATAAAAACCTAGATCTTTAGGGTTTGATAAAACATATCTATTCATTCAATCATTTCTAACATTTTAGATTATTTAAATTCTCAAAATTTTCAACAGCTATGTCTGAAATATATTTACAGTATATCATATCATGAAGCATGGTATTGATTTTAATTTTATTTTTTTTATGATTATTTAATGATAAAAATTAATAAATGATCAAATGCATAATCTTTATGATACAAGAAAATTTAATCTTACACCATTGACAAATATGGCATCATATAGTCATGATTTAACAAATACTATTTATGAATACGCAAGATATAACATGTAATTATAAATCAAAATAATAATTGCATCATCAATTTAATAGCAAAAATCAGCATGATAAGCACCTATTTTTAGTTAATTTACAACAGATAAATACCTTTTATTTTATCTATCATTCAAGAGATCTAGTCATATCCATTCTTCAACTGAGACATCTGCATAAGTTTCAGTATCACTCGCCATGATGGAGAGTGAAGAGACAATATTGGTAATAGAAGAGACATAAATAACCTAATGGATTCATCAGCAATGCAAGCTTGATTGATGTTCAAATCAAAGGAATTAGGCTATGTACTTGATCAAATCTTTAGGCCTGATAGAAAACTTAGTAGTGGTGAATTTGTCAGTTCATATGCAGGTATCTTCATTTCTTCTACTGAATTTGCTCTCTCTGACAATACCACATGGATTCTTAATACTAGGTCTGATGTTTATCAGAGCCACAGACTGTTTAGGATCAAAAGTTGGTGCTATGCATACTGCTAGGAGTTGTCTCCAACTGTGATGCATCTACAGGGACTGGCAAAATGAAGAGTCTGCAGGAATCCAGGAGTTGAAAGTGCAACCTCTAAAAGCAGCGAAGGTTACAGGAGGAGCACCATCAGGCAGGACATGGCCTCACTGATTTCGATAGAAGAACACTTTTGATTCAACTTGATGAAATTGATATGAGATGAGATTGTCTTGGGAGTTTATGCAAGATGATATATCAGAATCAGAAGTCTTTGATCAGCTCCATTCTGACACTTATCTATGAGCTTGCTGAGTGGATTCAGCTTCGCTTTCAATTTCGGTTTTTTGCTTGCATCTTAATATAGCTAAAAGGATAAATTTCAGATATAAAGAAGAGCCTTAACTTCATCAATCCAAAAATTTTTGCTTGCAGCAACACAGTTTCATTAATGCTATGCATACTGCTAGGAGTAGATACTGATATTTCAACTCTGATGCATCTACAGGGACTGCCAAAATGAAGTGTCTGCAGAAGGAATCCAGGAATCGGACGTGCAATTCTGATACGCAGTAAGGAATACAGAAAAGCACCATCAGGCAGGACATAGCCTCAATGATTTGGGAAGAAGCAATAGAACAACACTTTTAGCTCAGCTTGATGAAGTTGATACAAGAACGGTATGCAAATTCACCTCTTTTGTTTACTAAAAAGCCTAATGAAAAAGGAAGGAGAAACCTGATCACTGTTTCAAATATCAACGGCTGTGATAGCCATGACATGAGATTATGCAAGATGATATATCAGAAATCGTTGATCAGTTCCATCCTGATACTTTTCTATGATCTTGTTGAACGAATTTGACTTCGCTTTCGATTTTGGTTTCTTGCTTGCATCTTAGTATAGCTAAAGAGAAAAGATTCAGATGTAAAGACGAGCCTCAACTTCATTAATCCAAAATTTACAGTTTTACATGATATTGATGTTCTTGTCTCAGTAAACACAGTTAAATTCTATCATTGAAATGTTTGTCTGCACATATATCCGTTTGTTTTGGCTCATTGCCTGTGGAAACATTACCTTGGTCCCAATTCCATTAGCATCTCAAAGATGGTCAGAATCATTAAAAGAAAGCCTTGTGATCTACACAGAAAGAACTTAGTGGCGTGGTCCATCAGGAAACAAAATAGTGCTGCCTCAGATGGCCGGAGGAGCATTTATGATCTACAAATCATTCTTGCCTTCAGAACTGTCCTAGGGAATTTCAGGATCTCAAACAAACTCAAGACAGTCTCGCTCTTGCTTTGGGTCCTAATGATGCATTCGGGCTGTAGCTTAGATTCACTCTGAATAGTCGAAAGATTGTGGCCAAAGTTACCATGTTTTTCTAGTGTTTTTAGCAGCTGGGGCTGCAGAGAGTTTGCAAGAAAAGCTGGAACATGTGCTTGAGTGGCCACAATAGTAATAGTAATGTAGCAGCAGCAGGAACAGCATCTTAAAAGGAGAAAGAACATGGCTGACAGTCGCCATTTACTTGAAGAAACTCCTCTTAAGATTGGAGCTACAAGATGCATTATACTTGATGAAATGCTCAAGTTTCTCGCAAGTGCCCTTGGTTTTCAGACTCCAAAAGCGTTGGAACTCGAAACTAAGAGACCCACACACATGATTATGCAGTAAATCTGTTTATGTCCTGCAATGAAGCCACTGCAAAAATTGCTCATTTTGTTGCACTCACTGACTGGCAGAGCTGCACCATTCTGGTACCTGAGTTGTCAGGCACAATTGAAATGAACTCGGATGAACAGCTCGGAACAGGGCCCCTTGCTATGGGACACCCATGATCATGTTTTGACTACTTGTATGAAGATCGGGTACGGGGAGGACAGCAGCATGAATGCATAATGGAGAAAACAATAATCTTGGATGGGCTCAGGAGGAGCTATCATTGCTCTTTGCTCGTGGACAGCAGAGGCAGCAGCGTAGCAATGTGATCCAAAAGCCCTCAGCCTTTTTTTGCTGTGGGCAAGGGACACAATGATGAAGGCCGAGGTGTGTTCTCTCCTACTACACGCACACACCCCTTACTCCCTTAGCCTCTCACTGAATGCCCCTTGGCCTCCCTTGTTGGCGTGGGGTCTCCTCTCTCTCCTCCGCCCTCATGCCCTATGATGCGGTCATCCTTGTCCGTCGCCGGCCAATTTCAGGCCTCAACAGGTGACGTCCCTTTCACACACGGAAGTAAACAAGGCTCACTTGTATTTGTTGTTTTACCTGCTGGGCAAGCCATGATTAGGTTTCAGGCTACCCTAATAATCATGGTTGAGAAGGAATGACACCGAGTCTGAGTAATGAGCTTTCATCTTAATCGATAAGATCCCCAATTACTCATATACACCTGACCAGCCTAGCCGCCAGTAATTAACTAAAAATCATCGGTTAATTGTACTGAAATACTGGTCAACAGTTAACTGGTTGTATTGGTTCAGGATCAATTCAGATTTTTGTTGAATCGATAGGTTGAATTTGATTTAGTTTTATGCCTCACAGTTTGGTTAACGGAAAGAAATCTTCGGCTGGTAGCCAGCCGAAAATTGAACCTATCTAATGGTACATTAATTTTTCAGCTGGCTATGTTAATTTTTGTTTTAAAAGAGTTTTTTAACTTTTTTTTAAGAAATGATCTACATATTTTAAGTTATCTAATGGTATTAATATTTGGATAGTTTAGATTATACACAGTAAAAAATTATCCTAAACATTATTGCATAAAAGATAAAATTTTTTTACTATATAGAAATATTTAGAGTAATTTTTTATTATGTACATTGGATAGCTTAAAGTATATAAATCATTTCTAAAAATTATATATTAATATATTAATATAATATAAAATTTTAATAATATATTTTTTTTAGTATAAAGTCATAATTAATTTTTTATAATTTTTTTAAATAAGTTTATAAAATTATAAATTTACATATTAACTAAAATATTAATTAATATATATTAAATTAATTAATAAATATTAATAAATTAAATTATAATATACATAATATTAATTAGCAATATATATTAAAATTAACATTGTATATACGTGCATATATATAATTTAATATATTAATAGATATAATAATATTAAATTAATTAATTTTAAAATAAAATAATTAATTATTAATCTTATAATTTGTATATATATACTATAAGCAACAGGATCGAACCCACACATATGAACCAAACATGCACACAATAACTACTTAATGCGATCTGCCCTAGCACACCAGTGCTAAATGGGGCTTAAGTAGAGGTAGTAAACAAAATGGTCTATACTGAAGTTGGTTATTCCTTCATTGATCACATAATGTCCACCCATGTTAACTTAATAAAGACAAGACTACTATTGAGTTTAATAATTCATCATCTATTCATTTTAGTAAACTATGTTTATTTTAACTTAATTTGACCCACAAGGAACCCAAGTAGTCAGTTGAGTCAAGTTGCCTTATAGTGCGGTTTAATTTAGTCAATTTGAACCACATTGATATAATCCTACTTTTATTTAAAAAAAAAACTTGATTAATGAAGTAATACAAAGTCACTCTTGCCATACTTACATTGGGATCAATTATGTCGCATTTGATGAAAATACAACTCTATGATACTAAGGGTGTGTTTGGTATAGCTGGAGCTTTTAGCTTCTATTGGTTGAAAAAGTATTGATTAAAAATAGCTGGATGAAAAAATTGAGTGGTGTGTTAAATTAGTGCAAAAGTTGATAAACAAACAGGCCAGCTTCTTAAAAATAACTTTTGCAGCCAACAAAAGCAGCCCAGAAACTGTGCCAAACGCATTCTAAGTCACTCTAAAAAGGGTCATTAGTATTTTAGTTTCGCTCGAAAGCAACAAACTATGCATTTTGCTAGGACAAGATTCTATGAATGCCTCTTGATACAATTGATAAATCATCGTTATTAACTTATAATGGTTGCGTGTTAATACGCAACCCCGAAGTTTTCAAATTTTTTTTGTTGACTTTAAACTAATGAAGGCACACATAGAGAGTAGATGAGCTCATTGTTGTGGTTGCTTGATGAGGCGATAAATAACTATAGTTGATCATCGATGTGGTGACTAACAACTATTGTTGAAGCGAAGAAGATAATTATGGGTGCTTCATGAAACAAAATAATGAAATTTTTTTTTTACTATTTCCCTTGCTCCTTTTGAAAATAAACAAACTTAATTTTTATTAATTTTTGTTTGTTGATCGATCGTTTGCCTGATCAGTGTTCCTCGAGGAAGTTTCCCTCTTTTACCAAAAAAAAAAGGAAATTAAAACTATTAAGTAGTGTCTGCTGCGCTGCTCAGATCCTCAGTCTACAGCCCAGCGTCACGCTGCCTGCTCTGCTGCAGGCCTGCAGCAGCAATTCCCGTCATTCCTTTTGCCGGTCCTCCCCCCTTCTTTAAATGCCGACAAAAAGAATTAAGCCGTGTCCCAGATTTTATTTTTAGCTACAAACCTACAATCCACAGTTTCCACTTTCCAGTTTGATCAGATCAAAGAAAAAAAATGGAAAGAAAAAAAGAACAGCAGCTGTTAAAACTTAATCCATTCTCTGCACTCGTACCTGTTCCTTCCTTACAGAGCACGGTAAGACTTAAATGCCCTGTTACACCTACGCTGTAGAACTATACAACTACGACCCTCCCTCGCTTTGACTTTGATTGTGTCTCCTTTTTCAACTCCCATAAATCATCTTAAAGGTTGAACACCTCCATTTTCAACCAGAAAATCAGTCGTTCCATGCGTTAGTCAACCATATACTGCCTCTTTTACAACCTTGTACTTCACCATAATCAAGAAACAGCCCACATTAATGTAGTATTTTCAGTAATTTCTGAAGCCAAAGCTGCTCCAGTATCATTTCATTCCACTCCAGAGAGGAAAATCACAGAGTCCAAGGAGCTCGGCATCACTGCTTTATTAGGTCTGCCCAATTCTGGACCAGGGCAGGAAGAATTTTCAGATGGTAGCCAGCGACTAACTAGGCTTTCAAGTACTCCAACTGAAAAGAGATCAATGACTACTTTTTTTCTTCCCCCCTCTTGTTTGCTTCTTCTATTCCTCCCTTGTCTCTGAAACTGTGCTACTGTGCTACTGTGCCGTACCCACTACCCTCCATTGCCCCCAATTACTTCCACCACCCTTCAGCTCATCCTGTCAGTCACCTTTTCAAACGCCATTGTTATTCAATTTCAACTTTTAATCTTATATTTATCGACTGATTTGAGTATGAATTCTGAGGGGGCCCTGCGCAGGCCTGCCTTTCAGGCTGCTGATGGGCAGGCAGTTCATAGTTTATCCCATCTTTGGAGGCCTGCCTGCCTGCTGATGCAGCAGGAACAGGAGTTATTAGTCTAATAACGATGCAGAAATCAACTCTTCCTGCCTCGTCCCACAGCATTTGGTAGATTTTGTGTGCATGCTGCAGCAGAGAGAGGGGATTGACGCAGGAGTGGCAAAGAAATCCTGTGCTCAGAGATTCTGTAGCCGTTCTTCTGCTGCTACTCCTTAATTTCGGTGAACACGGACCACCTCCTCCCCTTGGCCGCCCGAGTCGCTTCCTGTTTGTCGTCCCTCCCGTCACCTGTTCGGGTGGCTGTGCCTCTTGTGTGGCGAGTCAAAAGTTCGCCATTGCTGCAATCACCATCATCATTCGGAGGAAAAATCAGATCTTTTCAGGTGGAGGAATAGCGCGCATCATGCAGCTCAGTACAGCATTTTTGTCCTCTATCTCCCTCTCTTTCTCTCTCATCATTTATTCCGCTTATTAATGAGTTTTCGTGATCTACAAGAGGAGGGCAACTCAAAAGGCGACACCTTTATACCTTAAGAAACATAGAAAGCTTGCGTTAAAGGTATATTTGTACGTGTCATAAAGGTGACATCTTGAGGAAGATTTAACGAAAGACTTCATCTTGCTGTGAATAATATAGTTTAATTGTTTCCCCAGCTATAAATATACACTATTCTTGTGACCACGGATCGATCTATCTATCCATCCATCCAGCCTTCGTAGAGAGAGAGAGAGAGGAGGAGGAGGACAAGAGATGGGAAATGGCGGGAGGAATGGAGCTGTGAGGCAGTACACGAGATCTAAGGTTCCTCGGCTGAGATGGACTCCCGACCTCCACCATTGCTTTGTCAACGCTATTGAGAGGCTCGGAGGGCAGGAAAGTATGGGCTTAGTTTGTTTCCTCCTGAGCTTCAATCTTCAAAGACTCGTGCTTTCCTGTTCTTGTAGTTCATGCCATTGCTTAATTTCCTTATCGTTGCGCAGAGGCTACACCTAAGCTTGTTCTCCAGTTGATGGATGTCAGAGGCTTGACCATATCTCATGTCAAGAGCCACCTCCAGGTTCGTAGAGCAGTTATCCTTGGTTCATCTCTGCATCATGCTAATTCTGACAAGCAAATGTTTGACTTTGATCAGATGTATAGAAGCCTGAGGAATGACATGGGCAGGCAAGGTAAGGAAATGTTTCCTCCTGCTTGATCTTCTTCAAGCTCCTCTTTTTCTTCCTCTCTCTTTTATATTGAGCTTGGTTTTCTGATATATCATCACTAGAGCTGCAAGCAAGGTACCCCTGCTGTGGCAATGATGACGGTGGTGCTGATGAGCAAGGTGATGAGACTTGCTACTACACCAGTTCAAAGCTCACTAAGGGGTTCCCCCAAGATCCATTCTTGTACTCTACTTTGCCCCCTCTGAAAAGGTCGACAACCCTAGCAAGCTTTATCTCCTGTCCCAACACAGACATTTTCATTCCGCTCATCTTGTTCTGATTCTTAATTTGACTAATAGAGTTAGGATGGAGACACAGGCCAGCTCCAAAAGTTGGCAATGCAGGCAGGGCCTGGTTGAGAATGAAACAGAGGGTGAGTCCCTCAGATGGCAGAAGAAAGATGTTGCTGCTGCTCTTTTAGAGTCCAATCACCATTCAAAGCTCAATCTCACAGGATCTAAGGTGGAAGAATCTATCCTTTCTATGGTAAAAAAAGTCAGATTCTGTTTATAAAGCTTCATTTCACTCATCTTTTAAGTTGTCCTTTCTCTGTTATATATTTCTTGACCTTCCTGATTATGGTTCAGTAAAGCCATGTGTTTGTTCCTTTTGACATTTCAGACTAGAAAGGATAAGAGTAACTCTGTATTTCCTTACTGAACAGTAATGGCATACTATAGTTGACTTTTGAATTGCTTCTGATGTTGCATGGACATGCAGAAACTGGATAAATGGTAGAGATTAAGAAAAAGGTAAGGCATACATTGACTTTTCGAATCCAATGGCAGGTCAACAATATGGATGACAAGCACTGCTGCCAGCCCTCACACAAGTTCAGATCTGAAGAGCTCAGCTGGAGAAGGGGCTTTCCAGCCATGAACAATGAGGCCTTAGGGGTGGAAGAAGTTTACAATTGTTCATTGTCCCTATCCTTGTCCATGAGCTCCACTCAGAGGAAGGCAGCCACTAATGGCGGCGGCATTGGTTTCCTCTCTTCCTCAGGTAGAAAGGTCAGTGACCGCACGGGCTGCTCCAATAGCCATGGCCACAGGATCAATTTGGATCTCTCCATGTCCATTTGTGGTTCTTGAGTTAACACAACAGTTCTTGGCCTCTGGTTCTTCTAAGTTCAGGGGCAATGTTCTGTTTGTAGCACTAGTGTACTGCTTGATGAGATTGGATTAATTACTTGTAGCTAATGAGATGGTAAGACAAGATACAAAATCAGCTCCTCAACAAGATTAGGTGTTTGGTTCTTAAATTCTATTCCTCAACATGCTTTATGGGTAGATGGCCAATAATTTAAGGTATAGTTGAGCCCTCGATATCAAAAAATGAGACTCCTTTGTCATTGATACCCACTTATGAGAGCAAATGTTCTAGACACCGTTTGTGCCTAAAACTTCATAGGCAGGATGGTTAATCCATTGTTGAATGTATGCGTGCATCTCAAAGCTATTTAACAGGCAGGATGGTTAATCCATCGTTGAATGTATGCGTGCATCTCAAAGCTATTTAACGGTGGATTAGCTATCGTGCCTAGGAATTTTAGGCACGAATCATGCCTAAAACATTTTTTCCTCTTATGATGTTGGTGATAAAGTGGCATGACTCGATTAGAAACTTAGATAAATACGACTATGTCCCTTGAACTATTAAGCTTGAAAAATAGAGATCCAACTACGCTATCTTATTAGTTAACTCGAGAGCTTGATAGGCCAAAGTCCCACAAGCATTATATATGTTCGACTTGAGTCACTCAAAAACTATAGAGAAATTAAACCACCCTATTACTACTATTTATGCCCTGGGCATATTGCATTTTATTAATGCTCATTGTACAATTTGATAAACTCCATGCCCTTTTTGTGTATAATAATAACTTGAGTTCAATCAATTAAACAATACAAATATGAGTCACAATGATATCCTTAGTATGATTACTTGTGTAAAGTTATTAATATTATGAGAAAATATAAAATTGGAGGGTTTTTCTAGATATCTCTGTGATAAATTAAAAAATGGTTTTTTTTCCACCACTAGATTTAGATTTGTGAATAAACATTATTGCCCATGGATAATTACAAATTAAAAGTTTAAAAGCTGAATTAATATTTTATAAAGTATGTGGACCAAATTGAGAAAAAAAAACATAATTCACTCAAATCCACACTTCCCACTGCCTTCCTGTTATAGATGTCAACGGGTTAGATACCCATGAGTTTTGGCCAAATCTGAACCTAACTCAACCCAAACCCGAATCCGACTAAACCCGAATCGGATATTTAAATAGGTACCCGCGATTAAAATATTTATTTTTAAATTATTTTTATAAAATATAATTATAAAATAATAATAATAATAAATATATTTATTAAAAATTATTTTATTATATAAATATAAAAATTTATTTTTTTATTATATATTAATCGGGTGCCAGAACCCGTGAGAGTAAATCCGAACCAGACCCGATTAGCTAATCGGGTACCCGAACCCATCATTCGGGTCAGGTACCTGCAAGTTCGGGTACCTATTGACACCCCTGCTTTCTGTGACTTTGCCGCGATATTATTAGGCCTAAAAATTTAAGAAGGATGCAAATTTGGAAAGGAAAAAAGATCATATACACATAATGTACACATTATAAGCTATCAAATGGCACCAATATTATCATGAATAGGATTATATACGATGAAAAGTTAATAAAAATGTTATGGTAAAAAAATTACTATATTACGGATAATTTTGATAAAATTATCCGTAATATAGTAATTTTTTTACCATAACGTTTTTATTAATTTTTTATCATATATAAATCTATTTATAATAATATTGGATAACTTATGATGTGTATATAATTTTTTTTGAAAAATATTTCCTTCCTTCCCAAATTTGCATCCTTATTAGATTTTTTAAGGAGGAGACGCCTAAAGAATTTGCTCCCTAAAAGGGCGCACATCTTACCTTCCATCCAACCGTTAACTCCGTTTCCTTCGAATCGCCAGACCCTCGTTTATCCAAAAATCGTACCCACGAGGCGCCACATCATCCTTTGGCGCAGGAAGAAATGTCGTAAGCTGGGTAGGATTTTTCATCTGGATCCATTAATTTAAGCCTAAAAATATTTTTTAAAAATATTATATATTTTATAAGGTACCCAATAATATTAATATTGAGATATTTTAAATATTATATACGCATAAAATATTCTATACAAAAATTAATTTTTTATACAATAAAAAATATTTTGTCCTAAGCATTTCTTCCCGGCGCAGCGCCATGGCCTCTCGACGGAAGCATTCCTCGAAACCCTCGGATGTGCCCCCGGAAATGTCCAATGAGAAGAAGCTCTCGATGTCGGAGGACCCTCCCCTGGCTCCTCCGAAGCTGGGGATCACCCTTCTCGCCGCTATGGCGTTCTTCCTATCTTTCTTCTACCTCGTCTACGTCTACTACCCGATCGATCCCGATCTACGGAGATCCATTTCCATCAGTGCTGCCATGAGCTTGGCCGCCTTCGTCGTTGCTGTCCGGATAATCTCCGTGGCTGCACGCTATGTTTTGCGTCGGAATCTCTTTGGGTTTGACATCAACAAGAAGGGCACTCCTCAGGGCGCCATTAAAGTGTTGCTTTTTTCTTACTCTACATAAATCTTTTATTGTAGTGAATTTGATGGTTTCATATTTGGTAAATATCGTGCTTTTTTTAGCAAATGATTTGTGACGTTGAGTATATGGCTTGCATAAACTTGACTGATTAGGTGCTTATTTAAGAGTACTTGTGATTCACTTTATTTCATTCTTCTTTTTATGCCTAAATAAAGTTTGTATGCTCGTTGGTAATCTCATGTGTATCCTTTTTATAGCATGTGGCTGTTGGATTACTAGCATCTACTCCCCATCTCGTGGTTGTTCAACTACAGAACACAAAATTGCCAAAATTAGACCAGTGATACCATACCACTGAGAATAATGTGACAGAGAAAGGACAAGTGCGATTTGGATTTACCAAATGTATTCTGATTTTAGGCCATGGGCATAGGTGTAACAATTGTTGTATTGCTGGTTTGATTGCCACAACCTCACTCTAAGTACCCCATGGTGTTCTTTATTCTTAACTAACGGAGTTGCACGTGAAACTTTCTTTGTTCTCCAAATTTAAGGGAAGAAAAATCATTTTAACTCTAAAGATTGTAACTGCAGAATTGTTCTGTGTTAGGAGTGAATTTAGTAGAACTACATATTTCGCAGTTTCTTAACTGGTTAGGTTTGAACTGTTTGCATGTAAGCCTTAGCTGCTGAGACGAAATATAGTATCCATGTTTTAGTGAAAATTTTCATATTTATTTTGTATAATACCTGATAAATTGAACACAATGGATTTTTTTTTACCAATATAAGATTTCTTCGTATGTGATTAATTAGTTTCTCCATAGTTATTAAAGTGCACAAAGATTCATGGTAAGGCATGACCCTAAAAGAGTAAAAGGCACAGATTATTTGTTTCTTGTAGTATGGTTACATGTGTTTACTCGTTAAGTTTTGCTGTTTCAAGTTATGAATTGGACTTCTGACCAAGAAAAAAGTTTTGCATTGGAATTGCTCATGAAGCTTTTAAGTTGCAATAAACTCAAACAAACTTGCTCATCATTAAAGTGACAGTTAGTTTGTCTCGCTCAATCTTTTTTGGTTTTCTTTAGGCTGCAATATGTCATGCTTAACTTTGTAGTAATAACCTTTAGGATATCTTAGAAGCTGCCTTTTGTTTTCAATATCCAAATAGCCAAAGAATTTTGAAGTCATGAGTTTCATCACTATATGTTTTAGTCTTTCTCTCAGTTACAGTTGTTATTTCCATTATCATTTTTTAATGAAAAACTGTAGAGAGAAAGATTTGCATATAGTTTAAATCAACTTAGAGAATGCGTTTGATTGAATCAATAAAAGTTTATTATCATGGTTTTTAGAAAAATGAAAAAAATATTTTCTACATTGATGTGATAAAAAAAGGGCATTATATAGGCTTACTAGTTTAGTACTTAATGCTGAAGGTAGTTTGGCTAACAAATATTTCCTTTAACTATAGCGTCCCTAGGATCAATTTTGAGTCCTTGTCTTGGCACATTACTTGTCTTGGCACATTAGTATCCCTTAGTTGACATATTCAAGATAAAATTTCTTGATGTCTGCAAAACAGATGATGTCCTGATATGTGAGATCAATTAAAATTTGTTCTGAACTGTAATAAGACAAAAAGAAACTAGAGGATTTAAATAAAGTGGGCCTAAATACTAAATACTGTATATATATATATGTAAAGTAACTTTATCAATACTATAAAAATTGCACTGATAACTTATGTAGACAAACAATCTCTAGAAGTCAGAATGTTCAATATCTTGGATTTATTATCTGAAAGAATGATATTGGTTATTGATGAAGACATCGGTAATAGAACAAAAATTAGATGCTTAAGATTTTGAGCTTCTTGGATTTTATGCGATCTTCATGTTTCTGTTAGATTAAAAGTTTTTTTTTAAGTAATTCATCTTCTTGAGTTATTAAGATGGTATGTGGCGCTACTAGGAAAGATAGTGCAAATACGTTCACAGAAGACATGTTGATGGCATGGTCAAATTAGTTGAATCCTCTATATCATAGATGGTGGAAGGGAGGACAAAGATCAAAGAAGACTTTTAAAAACAAAAAAGAGATTTAGGTGGTCTAAACCCTTAAACCTACCCCCAAATAGTTCAGAGATACTGCATATTGTTATGTTTATGCATGAGGATTGCTTGCGATCTAACATACTTGAATTGTTCATTGTGGTGAACTGGGATAATATGAAATGATACATAGCATTTCATATGTGTTGATGATATGGTCAAATTAGTTGAATCCTCTATCATAGATGGTGGAAGGGAGGACAACGGTGAAAGAAGGCTTTTAAAAGCAAAAAAGAGATTTAGGCAGCCTAAACCCTTCAACCTACCCCCTATAGTTCAGAGATGCTGCATATCGTTATGTTTATGCATGAGGATTCATTGCTTGCGTTCTAATATACTTAAATTGTTCATAGTGGTGAACAGGTGATAATATGAAATGATATGTAGCATTGAGCATTAACTAATGGATCAAACTAGGTAGAGATTTGTTTGAACTTTGATGTACTCATGCCAAGTACGTACCACTGACCACTTCAAAGAAGTACTAGATTGTGCATAATGAAAGCAGAATTGCATTATGGAATATTATGTACCTGCATAATACTTGAATATTTATGAATTCTCAAACAAGTTTGATGTATTTTTCTTGTTCTGTCAGTTTGTGAATGCAACTTCTAACTATTTCTTGTTTTGACTTCCAGGCCTGAATCTTTGGGTATCGGTATTGGATTTGTCTACTTGGTTGTCACTATATTGTTTCAGCATTTCAATTTCACCTCAGCCTCTAATGTATGCATATTTGGCTTGCGAAACCTACAATCATACTTTTTTTTATCCTCTGTTGTCGTAGTTGTTGTTTGTTTTTGATATCTATGTGAAGTATAATGCAGTTTTACTCTTTTGGTAAAGTAATTTTGTCCATATATAGGATTAGTAATTACGGAAGCTACACAGTATCCGTTGTCTTGAACTCTGTTTAGATATGATAATGTGATCTTTTCTTCTGTTGACTGAGGACAACCAAGGTTTCTAAAACTCAAAGATGCTGTAAATTTTAAGTAGTTGCAATGGCAGTTACATTTAATAGAAAAATGGCATAAATTTAATAAAATTTAGAGGCTTCATTTTTAAGAAAAATATTCTGATACATGAAAAACCACATAGATAATAATGTGATTTGATATAGACAATCTGCAAATCTGAAGAGGGAAAGTTGGCATTCTATTGCATCCAATATAATGCACAGTAAGTCGGTTCTCATAGTCAGTGTCTTGAAGTAGGTTCTCTATTTAGATCATAAATCTCTTCTAGCAGTTGAACCAGAAGTTGTTCATTGTGTGAAGGAAAAGTTGGTTTTCTATTGCATCCAATACAATACACAGAGTCGGTTCTTATAATCACTACCTTCAAGTAGGTTCTCCTTTTTTTAAATTCATAAATCTCTACAAGCAGTTGGAACAGGAGTTATTCATTGTGTGAATAGGTATTCAACCAATAAGGATAAGATAGAATACGTGCTAGTTATGTTATAACCTTAGTTTTTTTTAATTTTATTTAAATTTTAAATTTTAGAATTCCCTATAAATAAAACCCTAAGCCTCTCTCTTAATCCTAAACTAATCTTTTTATCCCTAATTATCGATCTCTCTCTCTGCTCATGTGCGCTGAAGCCGTTCCCCTCTTGGTTTTTATTTTTTTGCTTCTTCTCCTTCAACGCTATTGCCCGTCTCTGCGCTCGCATCTTCCCCAGCAGCAACGGATTTTCCCTCCCGGCAACTTCTTTCGGTTCCCAGCGGTGAACCCTGTTTCCGTTGCAACGCTGCCTCCAAACAGCGGCGGCTATTACCTCTCTTGCCGGCGGCTCTTTCCTCTTCTAGCTCCGGTAGCTAGAGGTGGCCAACGGGCCGGGCCGGCCCGCGGCTTGCATGGCCCGTTGACCAAGTCAACGTGCCGCGGGCGGCCCGGCCCGCAGGTATTTGGGCGGTAACGGTCAGAATTTTCGAATTGAGCATGTGTTTTTAGCCAAATAGCCCCATAACGGTTTGAAAAAATTTAAAAGTTAGGGATATAATTGTCTTTATGTTATAAAATTACCATTTTAGCCCCTTTTAATAATTAAAAATAGGGGATAAATATGTAAATTTACACCCAATTCATTCCTATAAATTGACCCCCCAACCCTCTCATTTCTTCATACAAGTTTCCAATTAACTTTGGATTAATTTCTCATTCTCTCTTAATACTCTCTTAATCTCTTTTCTAAGTCTTGAGTTTCAATTAGCCATCAAGATTTCAAAGCTCCCTCGGTCTAGTCACGCGGAGAAGATCAAGTAAGTAGTAAATTAATTTACTTTTAGTCTTTTATAATGTAATTGTACTTAAATTTAAATTATTCTAATATAAATTTTTTTCATAATTATGTTTAAGTTAAAGTTGTTGAAGGCTGAAACCTCAACTTCTTAGTTCTTACTAAGCGATCTTCAAACACGTGATAAGGTAATTTTTTAATGTATAATTTATTATTAGTAAGTATTTAATCTTGTTTTATAAATTTTTTTGGCTAACTTTTAATATTATATGTAGAATTAATGGCGGGATTTAACAATATATGAGATCTTTTGCCATAGGAGCTTGAGGCATTAGAGCAGGAGCTAATGGGGACAACTGACCCCGTTATGTCACCCGGATCAAGATGCCAACCCTCCGCCTTACGACCCAAATCATCAACAGCAAGATCATGTTGAATTTGAGCCTACTAACACTATGCAGGGAGAGGAGGGATGCAGTGCAAACCCTCACGAGTCTACTGTGTCGGGCTCAAGAAAACGCACGAGCGACGTTTGGAAGAGCTTCGATGTGGTGATGATTAACGGCGAAGAAAGAGCCAGCTGCAAGAAGTGCAGAAAAGTCATGACTTGCAAATCATCGGGTGGAACTGGTCATTTGGCTCGCCACATCAAAAGCCATCAAACTCAAATCGATCGTGCACACGCTACTCTCAATCTTTCCTCTAGTTCTTTTGAAGTTTTTAATTATTCTACTGAAGTTCTTAGAAAAGAATTAGCTAAATTTATTGTTTGGGATGAACAACCATTTTCTTTAGCAGAAAATTATAAATTTAAAAAATTTATACATAAATCACTACAACCTAAATATAAAAAAGTAAGTAGACAAACCATGCGTAGGGATGCTATAAAATTTTTTTCTGAATATAAACTAATCTTTTATAAGCTTTAATTACATTAACTTCTTGTATTTCTTTAACATATGATATTTGGACCAGTAATCATTCTGATCAGTCATACATGTGTATTACGACACATTGGATAGATAGTGAATTTTTTATAAAAAAAGAATTATTGCATTTAAAATTTTTGAATATCCTCATACTGCAAATGCTATAGTTAGATAATTTCATAACATTTTACATTCATATAATATAATTAATAAATTTTTTTCAATTAGTTTTGATAATGCAAGTAATAATGATAGTGCAATTGATAAATTAAAAAGATTGTTAAATCCAATATTTAATGGTGTTTTTTTTTATATATGATGTGCATGTCATATTCTAAACTTATGTGTTCAAGATGGAATAAGAGAAGTAGATGAACATGTAACTAAATTAAGAAATGCGGTTAGATTTGTTACTTCTTCTACTTCTAGAAATCAAGATTTTAGACAAATATGTAAATCTTATGGTTTGTCATATAAAAAATTTAAACTTGATATTAAAACACGATGAAATTCTACTTATGATATGCTAACAACATATTTTCCATTTAAGGATCCTCTTACATTATTTTATAATGAAAGAATGCCTGAGGGAAATATTGAAGAAAATGATTGGGATAAAACAAAGTTATTACATAATATTTTAGAAATTTTTTATAATGCTAGCACTCATTTATCTGGTGTTTATTATCCTACATCATGTTTAATTTTAGAACATTTAGTTTTAATTAGTGAAATTTTTTCTCAATATAGACATGATGAAAATGTTTTTCAAGTAATTTTTAATATGGAAACAAAATTTAAAAAATATTGAAAAAATATATCTCCTTTATATTGTTTAGCTTCAATTATGGATCCTAGATTAAAATTAGAAGATGTTCGTATTTTATTAGATGAATATTATAAAAATATGGAACTTGAAGGAGTAGATGAGAAAAAAAATGAAGTTTCTACCTTATTAGATGAAATGTATAATGTTTATAATTTAAAATTTGGAAATACAATGAATCCAACATCCTCCCAAACTAATGTATCTACTAGTAGTAAAAATATTACAGGAAGAATACACTCAATTTTAAATAGAAAAGGAACATCAACAAGTCGATCTAGTAATTTTAATGAATTAACATTTTTTTTAGAAAATAATCATACATCTTTACTCACAGAAGAGCAAATAGATAATTTTGATATTTTATCATGGTGGAGATCACAAGGAAAATCATATCCTGTGGTTTCTGCCATGGCACGTGATCTACTAACTCCTCCGGTGTCTACAGTAGCATCGGAGTCTTGTTTTAGTGCAGGCGGCAGGGTGCTGGACGAGAAGCGAAGCCGAATGAACGAAGAAAACGTGGAAATGTGTATTTGTCTTAAAGATTGGCTAGATGATGAAGATCATCTTCAAGATAAAGGTGGTCATTCAACTTCATCGGATGATGATGAACAAAGTCTTGGAAGTGCAAGCGGAAGCAACAATGGATAAACATTGTAATAAATAATTATTAAAAAAATTGTAAAAGAGTTGTAGAAAGAGTTGTAAAAAGAGTTGTAAAAAGAGAACTACGTAGACCTGATTCCTCCTTTGAGTGGGGTACGTAGTCAGCCTGTAATGGGTCCGGTCTAAAATATATAAAATTTTAACATTTTTTCAAACATTTGTGCAATATACATTCTCAATTTCTCAATTTTTTTTATTTTTTCATATTTTATATATTTTAATTAAAATTTATTTTTTTTAAATTTGGCACGCGGGCCAAAGTCGGCCAGTGGGCCAACTTTGGCCCATGGGCCACAATCGGGCCGGGCCAAACACGGCCCGTGTTCCTCATTTGGCCCGTTGGGCCGTATTCGGCCCGTGTGCCGAAGTCAGCTGCGGGCCAGGCATGGCCCGCGTGCCGGATCAGTGCCCACTCTCCGACGGAACCGTGCCTGGGCCGGCACGCCTAATCGGGCCGCGGCCGTGCCAGGCTCAGCATTTTTCCCGCCGTGCCACGGCACGATTTGAAACGGGGCACGGCCCGCCAGGAACCAGGCCGGGGCCCGGGCCGGGCACGGCCCATGGCCACTTCTACCGGTAGCTTCATCCTCTTTCTGGTGGCTACTCCTAGTAGCTGCTCATCCCAGTTGAGGTTGAGACTCTTCGTGAAACGTATGAATAAAGTTTGTTTCAGCAAAGCAAAACAACTGTTTATGATCCTTATTGTGGTTCACTCTAGGTTTATAAATTTCTAAGTCTAAATATTCTAGTCTTTTATAACCAGACATGCAACAAAAACCTCACCTTTTCAGCACCCTTAGTTTCCGTCTCTCACGTACTTGATAGGGATTTACCCTTATGTTTTTGGTTTGTTTTAACCTTTCAAGATCTAACATCGTCTGATTTTGCAATTGAGTATAGCTTCTATATTCATTATATCCCAATAAAATTTATCGTATCTGGGTAGTGACATTGGAGGTGTCATCTACCGTAATTGATAATTGTTGAAATTCATCAGAAAATATTGTGCGCCAATTCTGGAAGTATAATTTTGTAGTTTCTCCACATTAGAGTCCTGTGCCCTGAACACTTGAGAACTACTCAAGTATTTGGCCTTCAAGGTACGCTCTGCACTCAACTTCAATCATCAGGGAACTAGTTGTGCAACTGAACCCTACTATATCAACTTCTACATTCAGTGCATTTTGTCACTCCATTGCTCAATAGAACAGACCACTCAACCACTTGGTAGACAAGTCACTTAACCATGTAGTAGAACAAGTTAGTAAAACATTAACCAGTTGGCAAATAAGCCACTTATTAGAACAAATCACTTGTTCTCTAGCCATTCAGACGACAATCACACGGGCACTTGGTAGAGCAATTTACTCATTTAGCAAATCAAGCCCTATTCACTTAATTGAGCAAGTTATGCTCTCACTCAATTTAGATTGCTGGGTAGTTACCTGAGTGATCAAACCTTATACACCACCAATTATATAGCCCATAGCACTTGAGAATAACCTTACTTATCAATGGCCACGCCCTTAGCATCCTATAGATCACTTGGAAGCAACATTGAGTGATCAACCCTCATGGTGTTGTCTCACATGCTACTCACATGCAATATTAGCGTACTTCGATATCACCAATGCACAACATTAATGGCAGCAAAGACATTTGCCATAATGGCTATGGACAACATTAATAGTGACAAGGTACTTTGGCAGCATGCAATGCCAATATTAAATGTTAATCACACTGCATTCAAAGTGGCCACCATAACAAAGTTTATGCACGCAGACAAGTGGACCATGTCACATTTAATGTTACTACCAGTCACATAGTATTCCCAGATATGAGACGAGTTGAAGTATGCCATGTATACCATACGCAATATTGGTTATATAACTATATTTAGAACTTAGGTTGAACCAAATTATAAGGTTTTCCTAATTTGTGTGCTATGAATTCTCTTAACTAATTTTCAAACCTTGTTAAACTTAACCCAATGTTTCACTCTCAATAAATCGAGTCAATGAACCAAAAAAAATAACAAGTTAGGCCCCACCTATGTTTTCCGTGTGGGCCAATGACTTAAGGGTAAGCAGTTTAGCCGGCTTGAAGCCCAATGACGAAAATTTGTTTGGAATAAATTAAGAAAATTAAATCCGATGAAATTAAGCATAAATTTGAGGAATTTATTGAAAAAGAGATTCCTCTCACTCCTCAAAAGGAGTAGTCTCTAGAGACTTCTAGCGGCATTCGGAAGCTTCCAAGCATGAGGAAAAACAAAACATTTTTGTCTTCTCCTCCATTTGTTGGGGGGGGGGACACAGAAGCTGTGATCCAACTTACCTGCTAGTCGTGGGCATGACATGAACTCAAACTCAACATTAGGCACTAACGTTAGAAGGTGCATTGGTGCAATTCAAGCACTCAAATCCATCTTGGTCAAAAGTGTCCATTTGGATGACAAAATTTGATCTATATCAGTTAACAATAGGAAGATTGAAGGTTTGATCGAATTCATTGTTATATCAGTTTGCACTACTAGAGCTCGAACACCATGGATCCAAGCTATCCTGACAACTCAGTTTCCCTTGTGACTAATTTCTTGACATTCAAACCATTGGCTCATCGACCCCTAGTGTTCCTAGCTTATTTCTGAAGATGTTGATGACCTGTCCCTTAGCCCAAGGGCTAGACCAAATCAACACCATTAGATGGTAGGTCATTGAATAGGGGACAGGTCTTGACTTTACCTTGACAATTTGTTGCAATGATGGTGCACAAATGTATATGAATTTGAAAATTAATTTTGGTTTGTAAACAATGTACGATATTGTACAAATATATCTCTTCTCTAATTTCTCCTTTTGACCAACAATAACCAAGCACCCGAGTCCTCAGGCCTAAAGGTGCAGGTTAAGTTGCTCTGCAGCCGATGTTTGACAATATCTATGCATTGGATTCTTAAATTATGGTGATATGGCTTAGGTCACTCTACTTACCGTTAATAGCTACTTGTTTGAACACTTGAATTCATTGATCTCAAAATTTTAATTTTCTATTTAAACAGTAATAAAACATAAAATAAAAATAAAGAATATTACAATAATCACTTTTAACAAATGTAATTTTTCTCATTTCACTCCTACCATACTTTTGGCCAGAAAAAATATTTTTCATGGATTTTTGGCTGCAATGCATTGTTGTATTCATCGTAGCTTTTTCACAATTATTTTTTTCTATACTTGCAAAAGATCATACTGCTGTAGATGCATCTAATCATGTTGATTCAGATTGGCAATCTAATGAGTAATAAGTCATGTTCTCCAATCTATTTGACTATGAAATTTATTGTGTGAATGAGGCAAATTTTTTCTTTTATTTTGATGTAATGCATCAATCATTTATTAAGTGCTATGTAGTTTGTACCTGCAATGCTTTACACAATTTTGTTTTTGCCTATTGTACTAATTAATTGCTTTTTTGGGCACACGTGAGAAATTTTTGTTATATATCTAGTAAACCTTATTGTAACGTCTACCATTTCATGTTAATTCATTTATGTTTCTATCTGCAGTGAGACGCTCCTTCTTTTCTTCTTGCCTCTGTTGGGAAATCTCGGGGATTTTAAAATTTTCGAAACAGGTCCGTTCCAAAAACCCAGAAGATCATGTCATGCGAGGGAATCGACACGGTGAGTAAGAGATGATACCTTGAAGCGAAGCAAAGAGATGCGATGTAGGCGCCCAAGTGTACGCCCACTGCAGTCTCGCACATAGTCGATGCTCAAGTTCTTTTCTTCCATGCCCGGTGCTAGCCTCGGGAAGAAGATCCACGCCTTTGGGTTCCACGCCTTTGGGAGTTCTCCTCAGGAACTTGCGCCACCCACAAGAAGGATGCGTCAAGAGGAGAGGGATGATAGAAGATGCTGCCAAGGTCCAACCTTGCAGGCACCAAGAAGAGAGGAAGGAGAAATCGCCAAGCTCTAAGCTTGCGAATTTATAAGAGAAGAGATTTCGAAAATCCAACCCAATCTCCTCATCTCTTCTCCCTTTTTATAGAAATCATGGTAACCTTTCATATTCTGAAATAAATTCAGAATTAATCTCTGAATTAAATTCGTCATTAATTATAGAATTAAATTCATAATTAATTATAAAATTAAACTCTGAATTAAAGTCTCATAATGACCCATTAAAACTCTGAATTAAAGTCTCATAATGACCATTAATGACGTGACTCTTCAAATTCATAATTAAATTCATAATTAATTACAAAATTAAATGCAGAATTAATTCCACATGATAACTATTGGGCCAGGCGACTTATTCTCATGGCCCATTAGGCCTCACGCCCCATTGGGCTTCACGCTCCATTGGTCCATACTATATATACTTCATTTAGCCCACTTGGCATATTAGGCCCATTTGGCCCAAAATAGAGTTTAGTTCCAATAAGTCTCTTCTATCTCATCAGGCACGATGGCGCTGATGAATTCTCCCAAAGAGATCCGAGTTACTCAATAACTCAATCATAAGGCTACTCAATCAATACGAGAACCCGAGTATCAAGTTGTGCGATCCTGTAGGTTCCTCTAACATTGGCATGATGAACTCAGTCATCATAAGTAGTGAGTGACACCTAGCAGTGCATCGCTGCTACCCAAGTCTTCGGAATAAATATCAACATCGACATCCTCATCATCGCAACAAGATACTGATGCATTACAGTCTCTTTGTCAAACTGATATTCGATTAGACAAAGTGTGTCACCACTTTGTTTTCACGCAATCTCATGGTCATGACTAAATCAGGCTTTCACCTAGGTATGACTATATACTTTCAGTCATGCAACCATAGGGGGCCTCATGGATATCAAGTTTGCCTCAGGAAGGGGCAAATCCTATGTCTGTCCATTGATCTTCTCATATGGGTCGTGACATACTCAATGACAACCGTTATGACCTCCCAACTACGGCGAGGTGTTAGGTTGTATCAAAGCATGTCGCTAATCATATAGAAGAGTCAATGACCTCAAGTCAAGAGATCAATGCATCTCCTGTCACTTGTGAGGTTAACTCATGACACCAAGTTAGAGCCTCACAGCGGATCGGTCCAGTATATCTACCACTGATATACCCATATGCCTGCGTTAGTACCTTGTGCCTAACCAGCCCATATACCAATCTCACATGTACTAGAGCTGTCCCTTATCCACTCAAGTACTTGACTGGGGACACATCGGATGAGCACAGATCCAATAAGTCTCTAGAAATATTATCATGCAAGTACATAGTCGCAGATGTAAACATAGCATAATAACGACAATGCCAAAATGATATATTAAATATCAATATCAAATAGTACAAGATAGACCAACAACAGGTCCAAAGGCATAAACACCATCCGCCTCAAGTTCTGAATTTCCTTTATTCATGTCCTCAGGTTTGTTTGAGTTCTCAGTCATAATTCACTTTGGATTATGTTATTTTCTATCATTTGATCTCATTTTTGTTTATTCGTTCTAATCTCACAGCAGCTTTTTAAGATAATTCCGTGTCCAAGGCATCGCCTGCCAAAGTAGGTCGACTCCAGTTTCCTGCTAAGATTGTGTTGATTTTTATTTAAGTTACATTATTGACATTGGATGTGTTTCGTTCTACCAGATTTGATCCCCAGACAGGACGGCTGACTGGAACAAAGGATGGGACCCTTGTAAACCTATTCCTTAGATTGTTTGGTCAGTGCACAGAAAAGATTATCTGCATCAGGCTGCTTGTTTTTCAGGTTTGTGTTTTTTGCTGGTGCAATTAAGCTACCATTCAGCTACTATTCCTCCAAGTTACTTGAATTGCTGACATATCCTTTACGAGAACTCAGTAGATTAGTTAACATGGACTCAGAAGTACATAACGTGGATCTTGTAACAAGAAAATTTTACTTCCAAATATATATTGGGTAAGATTACCAAAATACTCTTGAGTAATTACTGGTTGTTGCACGAAGGTGTGGCTTTTCATATATCACATAATTACACTTTATCATATAGTCTATGTGTCCTTGAATACTTTCCACTTGTCCTCTTGTTAATGTTTAGTAGTATGTAGGAAAACTTAGTTGTCTGCATTGTCAAAGTTAAGCCATGCAAAGTTGTGGGGACTTCTTTGAAAGTTTGATTTTTTTTTTCTTTCTGAATACGTTGCATTTAAATTAATTGAAAAAAAAATCTTCGTCAAATACTTTACATGGATTGACTTGAATTTTTCTCAAAATTAAATATATCATTTTAGGTTTCAAAGATAAGGCTAGTCTGAAAATATTGTAAGGAATTGGCACAATGTTATTCACTGTGAAAGTCGCGAAGTGTAGTTTTAAATTTTGAAAAGTAGGGTTCTACTGTAATGATAGTGCACAATGTTAGCTCACGATATTGGCTGTTTACTGCTGAAATTATGAATACTACAAAATCATAACTTAAGTAGGGTACACGAAACTCAGTTATTGGGAGAAAAATGATTGACATCAGATGATGGATGGAGATGCCTAAAATTGTAGTGCTGTGTTCTGCTATTTTTATTATGTCAACTAGCAACTAGCTTTGAGATATTTCCAGCATCTGAGATCGGCAGCATTGTGATGCATAGTTTTATTAGCATTGAAGGCTAGGTTATCCATTCTTGGTTTCTTGGCTGTGTCGTGCAGTGCTGACCTGAGCCTGTATTTGAAGTCGAGCTCTCATGTTAATTACCATTGAACCATAAAACCAGAGAAAACATAGCACTCCTTGATTTTCCCCGGTCCTACATTGAGAGAAGTACTAATGAAATTTCAATCACTTATTTTAGATATGTGGGTGAGTTGATGTGATTATGATTATTTTTAGTTAAATTTGAATTAGATTAGGCTAAAATCAAATAGAACAATCAAACAAATAACTCTCCTCTCAGGTAGTGATATATTTTATCAATCACTTGTAATTAAGACTCTGTTAGGACGAGTAATAAATTACCCACATGTTGATGTATAGATAGATTGTCCAATCGCAAGTGTTCTACTGTCTGTGCCCTCTCAACTTTTCTTCGTTTAATTTGTAACAATTCTTCATTTATTCATTTTTTGTACGTCTACCAATGTAATGAATGTCGCAAACTCTTGTTCCGGAGGCTTTGTGCTACCTTTTTTGTTTCTGTTTGAGACATGCGCTTGCTGGGTGGTACAAATGAGCGACTGCAATTGCCGTTGGTATTTGCTCAAACTCGTATTGTCAGATAGATCGCTGAATGCTGATGTACCATTGTTGGACTCAGCTTATTCCTTTTCAATGTAAAAATTTTCAATTGTTACTTGAAACATTGTGGGAAAAAAACATGCGCTGTAACTTTGCATGTTGTTACAGAATTAATATATTTAACAAGGATAATAGGTCTTTTTATCCCTTGTGCAGCCATCCCGGTTTACGAAAAGAACATATTCCCTCTTTATTCTGCTTGAGATTTTCCAACAACAATTTCTGAGAAAAAAAAAATGGCTTACACAACTTAAAAAATTAAATTCATAAAGTAGCAGCTATTCATCTCAAGTAGAAGGTAGGATTGTTGTTACGCCCGTGGACGTGCGTAGGCTCGACGCGAGGACGAACACGAAGGAGGAGAAATAAAAATCTTACGTGGCGCTTGCGTTGACCGCTATTCCGGACCGGAGTATCAGAATTGTCCTCTAGTTGATTTTATTTTGGTCTTGCACTTTTCAATGTGTCCCTTGGTGTCACGCCCCGGTCGGATCGGTCTAGAATGAGCGCTTATCCGCTTCCTAGAGCCGTCCGGCGGAACACCGGAACGTAACTCGCACTAGGGTTTCCGACCCAAAATTAGAAACCCTAATCTCCCCGGATAATTTTTATCCCCAAATACAAGATCACACGGAAAACCCTAACCCTAATTTAGAGAAATCCGATCGAAATCCTAAATCCAAAATTACCTCTGGTCAAACTTGATTTTGACCGTCGAAATTTGCCGTTCGCCGCTTCGAATTCGAATTTCCTTCGCTGACGTCAGCGTCTGAATTCGATTTCTGCCGCGTTTGATTTGCGATGCTGACGTGAGCCTTGCGTCAGCCCGTGAAATCGATTCTCGCCGTTGCCGATTTTGACTTCGTCAACGCCTCGTTTCGAACGCCGCTGCGTTCGAAACTTCACGCCTTCGTCTTCGCTGCGAACGAACGCCCGCCGCCGCGTTCGTCCGTCTGCCGCCGACCGGACAGCCGCCTGCTGCCGGAAAGGAGCGGAAATCTCCGCCGGGAACCGAGAACACAGGGAAGAGTATCGGAGAGGAAAAACTCAGCTTTATTCCCCTGATAGAAGCTTACAAGCTTGTCGTCGTCGACCCTCGTCGGCGACGGCCCTCTAACCCTCCCTCGCCGGTCGTCTCCTCCGACGCCGGTTACAAATCTCTCGTCGCTCACAGAACTCCCTTCGGCGGGTGTGTAGGCGAAGTGTCGAAGATCCCCGCTGCTTCGCTCCTCTTCGGCCTTTATAGGAGAGGCGCCGTTCACTCCGTCCGGTTCTTCCGCTCGGCCGCCTCGCGTTCGGCTCCCGCCTCCGCGACGACCGCGTCCGACGCCCTCGCGTCCGACTCCTACGCGCGGTGAAGCTGCCTGCAGCCGCCAACGTACTGCAGCTCCGCGTCTTCGGCGCCATCGAACGAGTCTCGCGGAGACGACGCTCGCGCGTCGTCCGCGCGGCTCGAAGAAGAACACGAGCACCGCAGCTCGTTTTCTGGGTCAACGTACCCAGTTGACCGGGCTCCGTTTCGTTTTCCTGTGTTTGGGCTGGGCACTGGGCTTGGGCCGAACCGGCTTGACCCAGGCCTGACAATTCTCCCCCGCCCAATTTGGACATCGCCCTCGATGTCTCTAACGGGCGGATCCTGCAGAACCATCGCTCCGATCCTCAAAACACCAACCCGACATTGCTGCGCTCCAGTGGCAGTGTGTGGAACTACCTGCAGTGATCCAATCCGCGGTTGCTCAGTTTCTTCAACCTGCTCGGCTGGATCCTGTGCCGCTATCGCCATAAGCTTTTGCTTGCTAGGACAATCCTTTACCCAGTGAGGACCGCCGCACCAAAAGCAACCCTGTGGCTTTTGCTCCCGTCGTCCCGGAGAACCCTTGTTCTGCCGGTAGAATGGTCTACCTCTCTCTGGAACTCTGGCTCCCGGCGGTGTGCGTGGGGAGCCTCGCTGAGAGCCGCGCTTTGGTGGTGTCTTGGATTTCTTTGGTGGTGCTGGTTTGAAATTTCTGTTATCCACCAAAGATTCAGCCACTGCCGCCGCCGCCCTCCAGTCAACCGGCTCTCGTCGTCGGACCTCCGTTTCTGCCCATGGGGCCCCGGAGGAAGAAGTATCGCCTATCGTCCTCCGCCATCCCCGGAAGCTCCAGCATCAATGTAGAGAAAGCCCTGACGTACTCATGGATCGAGCCTGCATGTCTCAGCCGATCCAGTTTGCCACGCGCCTGATCCGCCGAGTTTCCGGGAAGAAACTGCCGCCGCAGTTCCTCACGGAAAGTCTCCCAAGTCCAGCCAGTCGTCCCTGAAGTGGAGCCAACTTTGGTTCGCCACCAAAGCTTTGCGTCGCCTGTAAGATAGGCGATGCACACCTGCACCCGATCTCCTGCAGAAATATGGTTAGCTGAAAACAGTTGCTCCATATCCCAGATAAAATTCTCGACCTCTCTGGACGATCGAGCCCCCCCGAACGTCGCTGGGTCTGGCACGCGCACCCTCGATTTGGGAGCCTCCTGCTCCACCGGTGCTGGTTTCGATACTTGCGCTAAGGCTAAGCGCAGTACCTTTGCTTCTGCGTGCATATCCTCCTTCATGCGAGCCATCTCTCCTGGCAGATGGATCAGACTCTCCATGGTCTGTTGCATGACCTCGATCTGCAACCTTTGTTGCTCAATTTGCAACCCTTGTTGCTCGATTTGCAATCTCTGCTGTTCGATCAGTAATTCCTGATCCTCCACAGTCTTCTGAAGGTTTTCCACCTGTGGAATCATCCCAGTATCTCCACCACTAGTCATACCAAGCATTTGCTCGATGTGAGCAATGCGATCACCCTGGTTCACCATCTTCTCAGGATCAGCCGTCTCCTTGGCTTTTCCTTTATCCTGCCTGGGTCGGGCGTCCTCTGACGCTCCTCTAGCAGTATGGGTGATTTTCTGGAACTTCAGGCCCTTCCTCACCTTCGAGGGTGAAGCTGAAGGTGCCGTGTTTGCTGGAACACGTTAGCCTGCTCTGATACCTGTTGTCACGCCCCGGTCGGATCGGTCTAGAATGAGCGCTTATCCGCTTCCTAGAGCCGTCCGGCGGAACACCGGAACGTAACTCGCACTAGGGTTTCCGACCCAAAATTAGAAACCCTAATCTCCCCGGATAATTTTTATCCCCAAATACAAGATCGCACGGAAAACCCTAACCCTAATTTAGAGAAATCCGATCGAAACCCTAAATCCAAAATTACCTCTGGTCAAACTTGATTTTGACCGTCGAAATTTGCCGTTCACCGCTTCGAATTCGAATCGAATTCGAATTTCCTTCGCTGACGTCACGCCTGACGTCAGCGTCTGAATTCGATTTCTGCCGCGTTTGATTTGCGATGCTGACGTGAGCCTTGCGTCAGCCCGTGAAATCGATTCTCGCCGTTGCCGATTTTGACTTCGTCAATGCCTCGTTTCGAACGCCGCTGCGTTCGAAACTTCACGCCTTCGTCTTCGCTGCGTACGAACGCCCGCCGCCGCGTTCGTCCGTCTGCCGCCGACCGGACAGCCGCCTGCTGCCGGAAAGGAGCGGAAATCTCCGCCGGGAACCGAGAACACAGGGAAGAGTATCGGAGAGGAAAAACTCAGCTTTATTCCCCTGATAGAAGCTTACAAGCTTGTCGTCGTCGACCCTCGTCGGCGACGGCCCTCTAACCCTCCCTCGCCGGTCGTCTCCTCCGACGCCGGTTACAAATCTCTCGTCGCTCACAGAACTCCCTTCGGCGGGTGTGTAGGCGAAGTGTCGAAGATCTCCGCTGCTTCGCTCCTCTTCGGCCTTTATAGGAGAGGCGCCGTTCGCTCCGTCCGGTTCTTCCGCTCGGCCGCCTCGCGTTCGGCTCCCGCCTCCGCGACGACCGCGTCCGACGCCCTCGCGTCCGACTCCTACGCGCGGTGAAGCTGCCTGCAGCCGCCAACGTACTGCAGCTCCGCGTCTTCGGCGCCATCGAACGAGTCTCGCGGAGACGACGCTCGCGCGTCGTCCGCGCGGCTCGAAGAAGAACACGAGCACCGCAGCTCGTTTTCTGGGTCAACGTACCCAGTTGACCGGGCTCCGTTTCGTTTTCCTGTGTTTGGGCTGGGCACTGGGCTTGGGCCGAACCGGCTTGACCCAGGCCTGACACTTGGTGTCACGCCCCGGTCGGATCGGCCTGAAAACAGTCCTTAAACGTTGTCTCAGGGCCGTCCGACGGAACACCGGAACGCAACTCTCTCTAGGGTTTCTGACCCGAAATTAGAAACCTTAGTTCCCCGAATAATTTTTATCCTCAAATTACAAGGTCGCTCAGAAAACCCTAACCCTAATTTGGGAAATCCGGAATCGAACCCTAATTTGGAAATACCTTTCTCTGATTTTGACCCAAGTCAAAATTATCCTTATGCTTCCGTCAGCCACTCGTTTGCTGACGTCAGCCCTCATCAATTCCGTTGCGCGCGTAAACTCCTTTGATGGATGACGTCACGCTGACGTCGGCCGAAATCGAATCTCGAATTCGATTTTCCACTCCGCTACTGACCGTTGACCTCTGCCTCGTTTCGAACGCCCGACGCGTTCGAAACTCGCGTCGTCGTCTTCCTCGCCTTCGTCTTCGTTGCGAACGAACGCCGCTGCATTCGCTGCTCGAAGCCACCGTCTGCGTCGCCTGCTCGGCGCCGCGCCCTGGAGTTGGCCGAGCAAGGGAAGGCCGCTGCCCGCTTCTCTTCCGGCCACTCGTCGTCGACGGCCGCCGCTGCCGAGAACTTGCTGTCGCTGAAGCTCGAGTATTCGGAAACAGGGGAGTTGGAGGAACGAAGCTTTATTTAACTCAAGGATGGTTACAAAGCTCTCTCTGCCGACGACCCCCGTCGCCCGCCCCTCTCCCACTGGATACTCTCACCTCGTCACCCTACCGTCGCCCCCTGGCGCCGGATTCCTCGCCCTCTGGCGGCATCAGAGCTCTCGCTCTGGAAGGGACGACGGCGCCCCCGCCGTCGCCGGTAGTGCACCCGCCTGGTGCCCTCTGGTGGTGTCGCTCCCCGCGCACCCCTGCTTCGTCCGCCTCTCGGACGTTTATAGGAAGAGCCGCCCCGTTTTTCTCGTTCGCGTGGACCACGCCCCTGCGTCGACGCCCACTAATGCTGCCGAGTCCGCCGTCCGCGCCTGTCGCCGAAGGACCCGTTCGTCGCTTTGTTCGCGCTCGCCTGCGCGATGCACTTTTGCCAAAGTCCGCTTCGCGCGGAGGAGACGCTGCCGAGGTGCCGCGTCCGATCTGTGAGTTGGAGACGAGCTCGCGTCTCCGTTGCTCTCCGCTTCTCGCGACGTCGCCGAAGCCGTCGTCCGCGTCTTCCGTGCGCGTCCGTGAAGATCGGGAAGGGGACGCCGTCTCTAACTTCGCTCGAAGCCGCCCGCGCCGCTCGCGTCCGCTTCCGTCGCACGCGATGGCGAGCTCGCGTGGCTCGCGTCCGAGCTTCGCGAAGGAGATGGGCTCCGCTGCTTTGTTCCACCGCGTGGGCTTCCTCCTGTTGCGGGCTTTGGTTTGGATCAGGGCCAATTGGGCTGAACCGGGTGAACCCAGGCCTGACACTTGGAATCCATATATATATATATATTTTGGAAGAAAACACCCGCTTGCCCACCAGCCAACGGAGCGTGCCCGGTGGTCCTGGACCCTACTTCCACTCATATTGCTAGGTTGACCGGCCCGCACAGGAGTGGAGTTGTTAATTACAGTGTAGGTTGTTGAGTGTAACGGGTCGTCGGCGTTCTCGGAAAAAATTTTCCAGCGGGGTACCCTGCATAATTATTCTAAGTTGGGTATCCCATTTTTATCTTAAAAATATATATATATTTTAATATTTTTTATAAAAACGACTTACACATTCTAAAAAGATTAACCTAAATATTTTACATAAAAAATAAAAATAAATAATATTTTATTTTTTAAAAAAATATTTAGATTAATTTTTCATTATGTGTAATTTTGTTCATAATAATATTAATACTATTGGATAACTTAGGATGTGTAGATTATTTTTATAAAAAAAATTAAAAAAATTTATATGAAAATGGGGTACCCTGCTGGAAATATCCCAGCTAGGTACCCCGCTGGAAAAATTTTCTCGGCGTCCACCACCTGAAAAATAAGAAGAAAAAAATAAAAACAAAAGTTGATGCGCCATTGTACATAGTTGATGCTTTGCTATAAAAATAATAAAATAATTATTAAAAATAAATTTGTTATAATAAATAATTTATAATACTTTATTTTATAAAAATAATTTAAAATAATAAATAATAATTTTTTATTTAAACAAGTGCCCATAAGTATTGGTTTAAATATCTGAGTTAGACTTAGCTTGTGTAATAAGGTACTTGACTCGGATTTGAATCTCAATCAAATATTAGTTAAAAAGCTGTATATCCAATCGATTGCCAAAGTGAAAAATATATTTTAAAGTATTGTGATCATAAATAAAATTTGATATCATAAATTATAACATGATTACAAATATAATATTTATAATATTTATAAATTTTAAGTTTTTTTGAAAATAATTAATTTAATAAAATTATTAATGTTTATATATTAACTAAATATTTACTAACATTTATTATATTAATTAGGATATATTAATAAATTAAATTAAATATATTAATATACATTGTATCAGTTAGTAAATAGTAACAAATTTATTAAAATTTTAATGTATATATATTATATATAATAATTTTATTAAAAAATATTAATATACACTAAAAATATATGTGCATGTGAACATGTGTACGGTGATGATCAAACCTAGGGATGGCAAAATAACCTATTAGATTTGGATACCTGAGTCGACTTGATCTATGTAAAATGAGTTCGAGTACACATTTAGGTAAACGAGACGGGTTAGGGTTTATTACTTATTACCTAAGTTAGGTTCAGGTCGGGTTCGAATTTAAGCATGTGGGTAGAGTTCGAGTTTAAGCATGTGGGTACTTGAAACTCAAACACAATTATAATAAATAGTAATAATTTAACATTTTAATTTAGACATTTACCCTAACTTAGTCGCTAGTCGTGGCCCCTTCTACACTTTATCCCAATCCCATCTCCCAACTTAGTGACCCTCCCTTTACTCTAGACTCTCCACTTCTCTAGTCGCCACTCGTCTGCCATAGCTTACTTACTAAGGGTCGATTTGGGGATGCTGGTCGTCTGATTCTGCAGGTGCGCAGCGCACTTGCAGAATCAGCTCCTCTAATGTTGTTTGGAGCTGATTCTGCTGGGTGCACCAGTGAAATCCAGTTGGCCTGGAGAATCAGTAGACGCCTGCTTCTAGCTCCCCGTAGCTCCTCTTGACGCCAGCTCCACCACCTCATCGTACTGCGCCCACCGACCTCCTGCTCCTCGCCAACCTCCAACGCCTCACCGACCGCCGACCTCCGCCGCCTTGCCAACCTCCAGCGCCTCCAGTGCCTTGCCAGCTCAAGCTCCAATGCCTCGCCGACTCCAGCTCCAGTGCCTCGCCTCGCTAGCTCCGTCGCCCATGCGCCTCGCCAGCTTCATTGCGACAACCGCCATCGCCTCAGGCCGCTTCCGACGTTCCTTCCACCTCTATGCCATCCAGATCCAGTGCCCGCCTCCAGTGCCTCACAAGCTCCAGCGCCTACCTCCAGTGTTGATCCTCACCTCCAGCTCTCGTTGGCGCCCCTCCCTCTCCTTCCTTCCTCCATTCCCATGCTGCCTCCTCTAGGCTGCTGCCCCAACTTTCATCTTGATCCTTGGCTCCAGTGGGTGAAGGCCTTGGAATTCCGCTAAGGTTGCAGTGACACCCCCATCGACGACAAGCTGCGCCGACGTCCAGCTCCAACGCCCACCTCTCTGCCGTCTAGATCCAGCGCCTGCCTCCAGCATCTCCAACGCCTTGCCAGCTCCAAACCCTCCCTCCTCCACCTCTCTGCTATCCAGATCCAGCGCTCGCCTCCAGCTATAGCACCCGCCTCCTCTACCTCCAGCGCCTCGCCAGCTCTAGTGCCTCGCCGACCTCCTCCGCCTCTAGCGCCTCGCCTCGCCAGCTCCAGCTCTGGCTCCAGATCCAGCTCCTACGCCTCCAACTCTAGCTCCAGCCCTAGCTCCTTGTGCTTGCGCCTGCTGACCTCCTCCTCCTCCGCGTCTGCGTCTAGATCCAGCTCTCGCTAAACTGCATCCGCCAATGCCTCCTCCTATGCGTCCAGATGCAACAAATATTATTAGCATATGAATTTTGATGTTGTTTTGTGTTGTTTTACGTATGATAGTTTGAGGCTATTTCACAGGCAAGGAAGAACAGGTTTTGGTGTATGTCTAGTGAATATTATTTGTTAGGATCTATGGACTGTGCATCTTGTACATGCATAATAAATTATATTTAGGCATGTAGATGTACATACATTGCAATTATTAATTGCGTATAATTTAATCTCTAATTTTATTTATTGTCATCTAATTAATTATAGTATGGAGAAGGCTTTTTTATTGTGTAGAATCCTTGAGGGTATAATTGTCTTATCTCTGATGGTTGATAAGTAATTATGCGCATTAGGTTTTTCCTATATATAAGTGTGGTCCCTAATTGAGGTATACGGTTCTCGAGAGATTTTCAGTTTTTGGTTCCCATCGGCCGCCCCGCCTCTCGTGATCATCGGCATAATCAATTGGAAGACTACTCCGATTGAATTCACAGCATTATGAAATCCGGTATGTTTTTATTATAGTATTTTTCTATTCAATTTAAGAGCAAGATATTAGGATCGATCTAACAATGGTATCAGAGGGAGGTTAGATTTTTCTTGCTTAAAATTATTTTGGGAAAAGTTTTGATAGTGTTTTAATTCAGAGCAAAATAAAAATAGAAAAATTTATACAGATGAAAGTTTTTGTTTTTGATTTTGCTGTTAATGTTTGTTTTTCTCCTGGGATTCGTCGTCGTTCTTGGCCATTCGATTTGGTGAGAACGTGCGACATGCGGCGGTGGAGAGAAGAAATGTCCTAAGCTGGGTACCCAGCTTAGGATTTTTCATCTCGGTCCTTTATTTTGGGCCAAAAATTTTTTTTTTAAATTTTTTTTTATATAAATGTTGTATACCTTGTAAGCTATCCAATGATATCAATTTTGTGGTATTTTAGATCTTGTAGACGTATAAAATACCCTATACAAAATTACACATAAGATAAAATACTATTTATTGTATAAAAAATTAATTTTTGTATAGGGTATTTTATATGTATACAAAATCTAAAATACCTCAAAATTGATATCATTGGATAGCTTACACGTATACAACATTTATATAAAAAAAAAATTTTTAAAAAAATATTTTTGGGCCCAAATTAAAGGACCCAAATGAAAAATCCTAAGCTGGGTACCCAGCTTAGCTGGGTACCCAGCTTAGGACATTTCTTCTTGTGGAGACGTTGTTGACAGGGCTTCTGCCTAGTCTATGGGAAATTATTCTCTGCCCTGTTATGATGGATTGTCGCTACCATCGCCCTGTCATTGCCGGCCGAATCTAGAAGGGCATCTACCCTAATTTCGGTCGACGACAGGAAAAGGTCAACGTGCACATCTGGAAATGGCGAGTTGGCGACCCCACCCTAATAGGCGATGTGTGACGCATCTTCGCTTGCACGTCACCATTCAAAGAAGGACAGGGGATCGACGCTCACTGTATTTGGGTTTTCTCACAGTCGCCATTCGGTACAGGCGGCTGTGGTTTGGCGGCGGCGGCTGTTCCGCCGTTAGTCGATGGCAAGAAGGCTACATCAAGCGTTGAAGGGCAGAGGATCGGCTTTCGTAGCCGTGCCCGTCGTCGTTCATCCTTCCAGACCGTACACTGTTCGCCTCGTCGACGAAATCTGGATGGGCTTCTGCCCTATTTTGGGCGTTTGCGATCATCACCAAGCGACGCTGCCATTCGGTCCAGGCGGCGTCTGGCGTCTGCGAGCGCACGTGCAACGTCAGGCTCTGCCCCTTTAGGCCCAGCAACTTCTTCCGCCATTCGGTAAAGGCGGAAGAAGGCGGCCGGCGCTTGGGAGATGCGTGCGTACGAGGCGACGTGCGGTGTTAGGGCAGATGAGCGCTGCGTGAGCGAGCGGCATTCGCGTGCGGCTCCAGGCGAAGAAGCGTGCGACGCACGAAAGTAATTGGGGCAGTAATTGTGTTTTCTATTTCGGATCCAAAATTACGGATCCAATCTCGAATTTCGGGTTTCAATCTCCAATTTCTCACATCCAATTTCAGATGCAGTTAGGAAAATTTAGTTTTCATATTTTTCTAATTTTCAGTTTCTGGGCGGGTCTAAACCTATTTGAGCTTAATTGCACTTATTTGAGTGGTTCTACTATTTGGTTAAGTAGATTAATTCAATTAGGTTTGGTTAGGCCTAATAAATTCCGTGTATTAAAGCTGCTGTGCGGTTTGCTGTTTATCATTAAAATGTTTTCAAAATTTAGAGGCATAATTTAATAAGAATAAATCTAGTGTTGTGTTTATTCATTTGATTTTATCATGCCTAATTAGTTTTAAATTCTACTGTGCATTATTAAATTTTACTGTACATTGATAAATTTTTGCTGTTGTTTATCCATGTTAGTAAAATCTTTATACTCATTCATGCTAGTAGAATTTTGTATGTTTGGTTAAATATGTTTTAATGTTCATGCATGTTATTAGAACATTTTTATATTTTTGAGCATATTCAGTTACAAATAAATACATAATCCTGTTTACTATGTTTTTATTTATTTGGATCATGCTCAATTCATATATTTATGATTTAATTTGCTTATGAGTAGCGATTAATTATAACTTAGCTTAATTTTTATTTCAATTTGTTTTAATAGTATAGTCACCAAAGTGACTTCTGCTGTTAAAACTCTTTGATAATAAAATATTAAGTTAAGTATACTTAATTTTTTTTTCAATTGATTTCTCAGTATAGTCATCAAAGTGACATCTGTAAAATCTTAATTATGAATTATTAAGGCAGGGTGCGTACTTTTCTTTTTGCGGGTAACATATCGACCCAAAGGACGAGTGTTGTTTGGCCAAAGAATCACATACACATGTGGTAGTAAGTGTGTGATGATTATTAGGTGTCCATTGTGGGTGCTTAGTTGGCCCAAAGGAAGGCTAAGTACTCAACAAGATAATCTTATCATCAATGCTCAATTACTACACAAGACAATCAAATGGTAAATCAACTCTCTGTCCAAAGACTAGACTTGATGTTACTTTGGTTATCTTGAGATGAGATTTTATTAGTGTTATGATTATTCACTACTTGTTTTTATCACACGCTTCTATGAGTTTATTGTGTTTTGTAATTAGTTCTCTTTGCAATTAACATGATTAATACTTCCGCTGTCACTGCTACTTTAAATAACATTCCTTGTTTGAATAATTCATCTTTTGGTCTTGTTAGTTCTGAAGTTAATCTAGTTTCAGTTCCTAGAAACACTTGGTGGTTGGATTTTGGTGCTACAACCCACATCAATATTTCTATGCAAGGTTGCCTAAACTTTAGAAAGCCTAGTGATAAACAAAAATTCATCTATATGGGGGCTGGAAATCCAGTGGAAGCATTAGGTATAGGGACATTTCGATTGTTGTTAAATACTAGTTCCTCTATAGAATTGGAAAACACTTTTATTGTACCGTCTTTTAGACAGAATTTGGTTTTAGTTTCTGTATTGGACAAAAAAAGTTTTGTTTGTTCATTTGGTAACAGAAAATGTAGTATTTATCTCAATTCTAAACCTGTTAGAACTAGTTATTTATCTAACATTGACAATCTTTATTTACTTGATATAGTAAATTTAGGTGATGAGTCCCATAATACTGAAACTAGAAGCACTAAACGCAAATTATCAACAGAAAATTCTTTCTCTTTATGGCATAGGCGTTTGGGTCATATATCTAAAAGGAAAATTGATAGGCTTGTGTCAGAAAGAATTCTTGATAAACTTGAGGATTCAAGTAATGATATTTGTGTTGAGTGCATAAAGGGAAAAACCACTAACAAGAGAAAATTTATAGCCGAGAGAACTAAGAATGTCTTAAAATTGATACATATAGATATTTGTGGACCTTTTTCTACATCTTCATGGAATAGTCAACAATATTTTATCACATTCATAGACGATTATTCTCGATATGACTATTTTTACTTAATGCATGAGAAATCATAAGCATTAGACATTTTTAAGTTGTTTAAGACTGAAGTTGAAAATCAGTTTGGAAAATCAATTAAGGCCATACGAACTGATCGTGGTGGTGAATACTACGACAGGTATGATGGATCAAGTGAACAATGTCCAAGTCCATTTGCTAAATTTCTTAGTGATTGTGGGATTATTCCTCAGTACACCATGCTTGGTTCTCCAAACATGAATGGTGTATCAGAAAGGAGGAATAGAACACTTAAGGATATGGTATGAAGTATGATTTGTCATACTACTTTCCCACATTCACTATGAGGAGATGCATTAAAAACTGCAGTCTATATTCTTAACAGAGTTCCTACAAAAACTATAAACAAGTTCAAAGAGTTCAAGAATGAAGTACAAAATCAGCTAGGCCGAAATATCAAGGCACTTCGTTCTGATCGAGGTGGAGAATACCTAAGTCGAGAATTTAATGACTATCTAAAGGAGTGTGGGATTATCTCACAGCTCACTCCGCCAGGAACACCGCAATGGAATGGTGTGTCCGAGAGGAGGAACAGAACCCTACTTGATATGGTTCGCTCCATGATGAGTCAGGCTATTCTACCTTACTCCTTTTGGGAATTTGCACTGGAAACAGCTGCAAAGGTACTAAACCGAGTGCCATCCAAGGCAGTTTCAAAGACGCCATATGAGTTATGGTATGGGAAACAGCCGAGCTTGACATTTATCAGGATCTGGGGCTGCGAGGCTTATGTCAAAAAGCTCGCCTCTGGGAAACTAGAGAGCAGATCTGACAAATGTATCTTTGTCGGTTACCCTAAGGAAACTAAGGGTTATTATTTCTACGATCCCAAAGAGAACAAGGTATTTGTTGCTCGGACGGCCATATTTCTTGAGAAGGAGTTTCTTCTGCAAGAGGCCAGTGGGAGAGAAATAAAGCTGGATGAGAATCCAGAGGTAGGACAAAGTAGTCAAGCACAGTTGGATGAGCCTGAGCCGGTGGATCAGGTTATTGAACAACCTGAGGCTCAGATATCACGGGAACCGCGAAGATCGGGAAGGATCCGTCGACAGCCTGAACGCTATGACGGAGTCTACATCATTGATAATGATGAACCCCTCACTTATGCGGATGCGGTCAGTGGACCGGAGTCAGCGAGATGGCTTGAAGCTATGCGCGCCGAGATGGACTCCATGTCAGATAACCAAGTCTGGGATTTGGTTGATCCGCCTCCGGGAGTTATCCCTATAGGCTGTAAATGGATCTTCAAGAAGAAGATTGACATGGATGTTAACGTGGTTACCTATAAAGGCAGGCTAGTTGCGAAAGGTTTCAAACAAATCTACGGGATAGATTATGATGAAACTTTCTCACCTGTAGCTATGTTTAAGTCTATTCGGATTCTTTTCGCGATAGCTGCATATTATGATTATGAGATTTGGCAAATGGATGTGAAGACAGCTTTCCTGAATGGAAATCTGGATGAGGATATGTATATGACACAACCAGAAGGTTTCACTAATCCATCAGATCGTCATAAAATATGCAAGTTAAAGAAGTCTATTTATGGACTTAAACAAGCATCGAGAAGCTGGAATATTCGTTTTGATGAATCAGTCAGTGAATTTGGTTTCATCAAGAACGAGGATGACCCGTGTGTATATAAGAGGTTTAGTGGGAGCGTGATTACTTTCCTAGTCCTCTACGTCGATGATATCTTGATCATTGGAAATGACATTCCCGAAATGCATGCCGTTAAAGCATGGTTAAGGAAATGTTTCCAGATGAAAGATCTAGGAGAAGCAGCCTATGTATTAGGTGTGAAGATCTACAGGGATAGATCTAAGAGGCTTCTCGGGCTGTACCAGAGTACTTACATCGATAAAGTCCTGGAGAGATTTCATTTAGAGAATTCTAAAAGAGGATATCTTCCAGTCAGACATGGTCTGAATCTTTCAAAGAGTCAGTGTCCACAAACACAGACTGAGAAAGATGAAATGGACAATACGCCTTATGCTTCGGCTATTGGGTCCATTATGTATGCGATGTTGTGTACTCGCCCAGACGTCGCTTACGGGTTAAGCGTGACCAGTCGGTTCCAAAGTAATCCAAGTCAGGCGCACTGGATTGCAGTCAAGAACATTTTAAAATATCTGCGGAGGACCAAAGATATGTTCTTGATATATGGTGGTCAGGAAGAACTCAGTATTGAAGGATATACTGACGCTTCGTTCCAGTCTGACCAGGATGATTTCCGATCGCAATCAGGCTATGTTTTTAGCTTGAATGGAGGAGCAGTGGTGTGGAAGAGTTTCAAACAGTCAACTGTTGCTGATTCCACAACAGAAGCCGAGTATGTTGCAGCCTCGGAAGCATCCAAGGAGGCAGTATGGATTCGTAAGTTCGTGAGAGAACTTGGTGTTGTTCCTTCGAGTGCAGATCCTTTGGTTATCTTCTGTGATAACACTGGAGCAATCGCACAAGCAAAGGAACCACGGTCGCACCAGAAGTCCAAGCACATACAGAGACGGTTTCACTTGATCAGGGAGATCATAGATCGTGGCGAGATCAAAGTTTGCAAGGTTCATACAGATGACAATCTGGCTGACCCGCTTACCAAGCCTCTGGCGCAGCAGAAGCATGAGAAGCACTGTAATAATATGGGTTTGAGATTTCTCAACCATTAGATTAAGTGCAAGTGGGAGATTGTTGGGGTATGCCCTTAAGGCTAATGTTTGAGGCCTTGGGATTCTAACAGTATCATGTATAAAATCTTTTGTTTATAAAGGCAATGGTTGTTATTCAGGTTGTTACATTGTCTGCTGCAATAAGTGTACTTCTGAATAATGTCTCAAAGCTGTTCAGCTAGGCTGACATGCAGTTAAGTCCTTAGTTGATATATCTTGGTGAACATGAGACAGCCTTGATATGATTAAGACTAATATGTGTTCTAATCTTATAGGATGCTTCGAGCATGGAATAAGATGTAGACTCATGGGTACATTGGATGTACTGGACAGACCCTATTTGGATATTCAATTGCTTGTCACAATGTGAATAATCCTTGTTTGCTACAAGTGGCACATGTCCTCTGACTTGAGATCACTTGTGTTTTCTAAATGATGATTGTCATTGTTTTGAGGTAGTTCAATATCATTTGAAACATAATGATTATAGACTATCTTGGATGGTGAGCTTGAGTCATGTTAGGGCACTAGTGATAGACAAAGGATTGCCGTCTCCTTGTTTAAGGAGTGTGATGTTCTAAAGGGGCCCCCTGGATGAGATGATTGAGAATAGTGTATGGCCATACCCAGGTGACTGTGTTCATCTGATCTAATCATGCTCATCATATTGGAGTTACAAGCTTGACACGCTTGTCCAATAAGAACATCCAGTGGCAAAGGAATCATGTATGCCTTGTGAGTTGGATTCACACTTGTGCTGTTGTTTGGGTGTAGTCTTGGAAGACTCTTTTCTTTATATCGGGAGACAGTGATGTGTTGCTAGATACCCCTCACTGTTCGTGATAACGTAAGTTATCGTTACCGACATTTAAAGGAAACCCTCAGGGTCGCACAATTTGATGATATGGCTTACTTAAGTCAGATCGTGTGGACTGAATTGTTCAAGTTCAGTTTAAAGGAATTTAGTCTCTGATTGTAAGTGAGATCTGGTCTGATCATGTTTGATTGATTAGGGCTTGAGATCGGTAAGCTTCGATTGAGAGAATGGATGCTAGATCGGTGAGATCAGAAGCATCGAGAGATCAACGGTTAGATCTGAAGCCTTAGGGTTTAATTGAGATCTAGACTAATTGCTTGGCTTATTTGGTTTCTTGAACTGAACCAACTTGAACCGGCTCATCATATGAGCGCATGGTTCAAAGGGGAGAGCTAATAGCGTTAAGGAAAATTCATGGTCGCATGAATTGGAGACTTTGCTATTTTTAGATAGCACTTCTCTAAACGTGACCACGCCTCACATTCACGCAAAAGGGAAGCTCTATTCTCGCCTCTCGCCCTTCTCTCTCGACACACTCGTGTGTGGTGACGACTTCAAGTCTCTAGGAGAGGATTCGGCCAAGAAGAAAAACATCTCTTTCCTTCCATACGACAAGCACCTCTTGGAACCTTGCTAGCACAAGGAGCACCAAGGGAGTAGGCGGCTTCTTCATCTTGTGTGCACATCCTTTGGAGGAGATCCTCTCGCTCTCTGCTTCCAAGACACCATCCAAGAGATGGCGATGGTATGGATCTTTCTCTTCTATACTAGCATTCGAAAGTTGATCATATGATATATTAAGATCTCTTGAAACCCTAGCTTCCCATGCGAATTTTTATATGCGCCTCCCTTAGGGTTTCGGCCCCCTAGATTAAGGGGACTTTCAGCCCCTCCTCTTGTTCTCACGCCTTCAATAAGTTGTGTCACATGAGAGGGGGCGGCTAGGGATCATTATATAGAGCAAGGGGCAGTTAGAGTAGTGGCTAGGAGAAGAAGTAGGAATAAGATTATTTTAATGATTTAATTAAGTCCTAATCCAATTAGGATTCTAATTAATTATTTAAATAATCAAGTTCTAATTCAATTAGGACTCTAATTAATAATTTAAATAATCAGCCCTATTAAATAGGACTCCATACAATTATTTAAATTAATTAATTAAATAATCCACAAATAATTAATATCAACTTATATTAACCATATGTGCCGTAGGCGCCAACCCTAGTCTAACTAGGGTTAACCATGCACCTACACATCCTTCTCCTTAAGCCCATTAAGCCCAACTTTTCAATGGACCCAGCCCAATGTCCATCATGCATATTGACCAAGCCCTTGGATCCAATCCAATTTAACCCGAGGTCAGACTGGGCTAACCATGGTTAATATACCGTAAATGGAAGTTGGCTCCAATAAATCTCTTCCATCTCATTAGGCCCATTGGCGCTGATGGAATCTCCAAAATAGATCCGAGTTATCCAATAACTCGATCATAAGGCTTCTCGATCAATACGAGAACTCGAGTATCAAGGTGTGCGACCCTGTAGGTTCCTCTGACGTTGGCAGTGCTGACCTAAGGTCATCACAAGCAATGAGTGGCACCTAGCAGTGCATCGCTGCTACCCAAGTCATCGGAATGGATATCGACATCGAGATCCCCATTATCGCAAGTAGGTACCGATGCATTACAGTCTCTTTGCCGTACTGATATCCGATTGGACAAGTGTGTCACCACTTGTTTTTCATCCAATCTCATGGCTATGACTAAATCAGGTCTAACCTGGGTATGACCATACACTTTTAGTCATAGATCCATAGAGGAGCTCCATGGATATCAAGCTTCCCTTAGGAAGGGGCAAATCCTATATCTGTCTATTGACCTTCTCATATGGGTCGTGACATGCTCAATGACAACCGTTATTACCCCCCAACTACGGTGAGGTGTTAGGTTGTATCAAAGCATATCCCTAACCATATAGAATAGCCAATGACCTCAAGTCAAGGGATCAATGCATCTCCTATCACTTGTGAGGATAACTTGTGACACCAAGTCATTGCCTCACAGCGGGTCGGTCCAGTATATCCACCACTGATATACCTATATATCTGCGTTAGCACCTCGTGCCTAACCAGCCCATATGCCAGTCTCACAAGTACCAGAGTTGTCCCATATCCACTCAGGTACATCGATTGGGGACAATCATTTGAGCACAGATCCAATCTGCCTCCAGGGACATTATCATATAAGTACATGTTCGCAGATGTAAACAAATAATGATAACGACAATGCCAGAATGATATATATATCAATGTTAAGTAGTACAAATAATGGACCAAAACTAGGTCCTAGGGCATATACACCAACAGGGGGGGGGGGGAGGAGACAAGGCTAATGACTTTATCTTAGAAGAGGAATCAGTTGATATTCCTCCTATAGCTGTTGTTGACCATGAGGAGCATGAGGATCAAACTCAACAAACTCAACCTCAATTTGAACTAGAGCCTTTAAGGAGATCCACAAGAGACAGGAGAAGTGCAATTTCCAGTGATTATGTTGTATTTCTCCAAGAACATCAAGATAATATTGATTCAGTGGAAGATGATCCACTGACCTTCCATGAAGCAATTAGTTGTTCTAATACTCAAAAGTAGATCGATGCTATGGGTGAAGAAATTCAATCTATAAAAGACAATAACGTTTGGGATCTTATATCATTGCCTGAAGGAGTGAGACCTATTGGTTGCAAATGGGTTTTTAAAACCAAAAGGGATTCACAAGGCAATGTAGAAAGATTTAAAGCGCGTCTTGTCGCTAAGGGATTTACCCAAAGGGAAGACATTGACTATAAAGAGACTTTCTCTCTGGTTTCATCGAAAGACTCTTTTAGAATAATTATGGCTCTAGTAGCATGTTTTGACCTTGAGCTTCATCAAATGGATGTTAAGATAGCTTTTCTCAATGGTGACAATGAGGAAACAATTTATATCTTACAGCCAGAAAGATTAGATTCAGACGGATCTACTCAATTGGTTTGTAAATTAAAGAAATATATTTATGGGTTTAAGCAAGCTTCCCGTCAATAGTACCAAAAATTTCATCAAGTAATTCTCTCATTTGGTTTTGAGGTGAATACTGTTGAATATTGTGTATACCATAAGTTCAGTGGAAGTAAATTTATTGTTTTGGTTCTTTATGTGGATAACATTTTGCTTGCCGGTAGTGATATACAATTACTTCAGGATACTAAGAAATTTCTTTCAAAGTAATTTGAAATGAAAGATCTTAGTGAAGCATCTTTTGTATCAGGGATCCAGATTCATCGTGATCGTTCACGAGAAATATTAGGATTATCACAAAAGAGTTATATTGAAAAGGTATTGCAATGTTTTGGCATACAAAATAGTAGACTACTTGAAACTCCTATGGCTAAAGGAGATAAATTCAGTCTCAAACAGTGTCCAAAAGGTAAAATAGATTCTAAATTTATGGAAAACATCCCTTATGCTTCGGCAGTAGGGAGTTTGATGTATGCACATGTCTGCACTCATCCTGACCTTGTATACATTGTTGGAATGCTTGGCAAATATCAAAGTAATCCAGATAGAGAATATTAGGTTGCAGCTACAAGAGTTTTCAAATATTTGCAAAACACAAAAGATTATATGTTCACTTACAGAAAGTCAGACAAACTTAAGATCATTAGGTATTCTGATTTTGACTTTGCTGGATGCCAAGACAGTCGTAAATCGACATCTGGATATATTTTTCTATTAGCTAGAGGTGCAATATCTTGGAAAAGTGCTAAGCAGACACTTGTTGTATCTTCTACTATGGAAGTAGAATTTGTTGCATGTTATGAGGCATTTAATCATGCTATATGGTTGCGTAATTTCATTTCAAGACTACAAATTGTTAATGGTATTAAAAGACCACTCAAGTTATTTTGTGACAATAGAGCAGCAGTCTTGTATTCCAACAACAATAAGAGCTCTTCTAAATCAAAGCATATAGACATCAAGCTCCTTGTTGTAAAAGAAAGAGTTCAGAGTGACTTAATTTCTATTGAGTTCATAGGAACAAATTTTATAATTGCATATCCACTCACTAAGGCATTAGCTCCAAAAGTTTTTCATAAACACTTTGAAAACATGGGCATTACTATTTTTGATGCCATTTGATTGAGTGAGAGTGCACATTTTGTTCTATTTAGTCATTACTATATTTATTGTCATGACATTAATGAAAATTTTCAATTTTCACTATTTGCTCTGCTCTTTGATCTCATTTGGTTAAAGTGGGACCAGTTGGAAATAAAAAGTGATGTTATCACATTATGTTATTTCCATGCTACACATCCATACTAGATCTATGTCATTTGGTTGAGTTAATACTTGTGATCACTATGGGTCTAATTGTGATAATATGTCAATGACCGCCCCTTTGGTCTTTGTGTTAATATGACTAATGGACAAGATTGTTTTAGATGATAAAGATTATTTTAGAGATTTATATGTGATTTAAGGTTTTATTGTGTAAATGCATGGTTGCCTCGTCCAAGTGGGAGATTGTTAGGATCTATGGACTGTGCACCATGTACATGCATAATAAATTGTATTTAGGCATGTAGACGTACATGCATTGCAGTTATTAATTGCATATAATTTAATCTCTAATTTTATTTATTGTCATCTAATTAATTATAGTATGGAGAGGGCTTTTTTATTATGTAGAATCCCTGAAGGTATAATTGTCTTATCTCTGATGGGCTGATAAGTAATTATGCCCATTAGGTTTTTCCTATATATGGGTGTGGTCCCTGATTGAGGTGTACAGTTCTCGAGAGATTTTTAGTTTTTGGTTCCCATTGGCCGCCCTGCCTCTCGTGATCATCGGCACAATCAATTGGAAGACCACTCTGATTGAATTCACAGCATTATGAAATCCAGTATATTTTTATTATAGTATTTTTCTATTTAATTTAAAAGCAAGATATTACGATCGATCTAACATTATTAGTATATGAATTTTGATGGCTATTAAAGGAAAGAGAGAACAACAGTTAAATTAAGAGCTAACCTGGAATATTGGATTTCTAGTTGCAATCCTTGCCATCCAACATGAAATTGGATGAATCTACAAAGAATCATCTTGAACTTCAACATTCTTAAGAAAAACCAGCTCAATGTGTGAGAAGTAGTGTTGCACGGTAGCCTATATGTAATAGTTTCACGTATCTCGATTTGCTTTTCAATACGAAGTTAGATTGATAGAGATAAGGATGTATAATTGATAACATGGGCTTAAGGCTTATGAATGTGCACAAAATCATAGACATTGTTATATGATCATAATTTTATATTAATATATATCATTAATTCAACGTGTATGAATTTGAGATAAAGACAGTATTATAACAGTAAATTCACATCCAAAATTGCTTTTGAAGTAGGAAAGATAACATATACAAAGTAAATCCCCATTGTTGAGGAAGTACTTAGTTGTATGAGATAATTATTGTTAAAATATTTATTTTTATTAAAAATTTTTATTTAATATAATAGTATAGTATTTTTATTTGCTGATTAGTCCTTATAATTTTCCAAATAGCTTTTTACTTTCTCGGCTAGAATCAGCCTCAAACTAGCGCAATTGCCCAAAGCCTGCTTGTCAATTCATTGACAACTCCACGTCGTTGCTCTTTTAGATCTATGTGGTCTCGGCTCTCCACTTCAGCCTCAGCATTCCTGAGACTCTTGACCCCGGGCAGCCTCCTCGCTCCGGTCTCCACTCTCTGCTATAGGCCTAAGGCGATTCCAGCTTTGGGCACTTCAACTCTCAACTCAAGATTTCTACCTACAAGAGTCCATAGTGCAGTGGTGGACTAGTGGTGGTACTTTAAATATATTAGTAACAGCTTACAACTCTCTACTCTTTCTTTCTAGTGTTAAATATATTTACATTTGGTTTAATTAATTAGGTACTTGCAGGTACTCGTTTAAGTACTTAACTTGGGAATGGATTATATAATAGGGTACGGATTAGGTTCATGTAACAAGTATTAACAGTTGAGTTGGGTTGAGATATTGATAAAAAAAATATAAGTACTCAATTCATTACCATTCCTAATCTAACCCCTGAACATGCAATTTTTTTTTCCACAACAACCACGGCCCACCCCCTCGCTTGCAAGCTAACCCTTGCCCAGTTGCCCTCCCTCCTTCACAAGCTCACCTTGCCTCGCCTCGCCTGCAAACTCACCTCGTGAGCTCTCCTAACACTACCTCCCTATGCCACTAAGATAATCACGTAAAATGCACATAATCTTTTTTTCCTCTCTTTTTTTTTCTTTCCTTCCCTACTTTCCTAGTTTTCTTTGTTCTCTTTTTTTTTCCCTGAAAGGACTAAGGAATTAGTTGATGTCGTGATTTATGTATTGATGTATTGGAAAATACAAGAACTGCAGCAACAGTTCTTCAGCATCTCTATGTTACCAATACTGAAGGAAGCTGCTCCTGAAATATATGTAATTTATGAAGTGTCCAGAACCAGAAAAGTTCACAACTTAAGCGCGCACACACAAAAATCAACATCAACCATCTTGTTCTCTTTAGAGTAAGGTTACCACCACCACCTGGTCTCACAAAAATTAAATCATATTAATCACTAGCATCTAGAATGCATTATACAGCATCCAACATAAAAACACCAGCAAATGTTATAACCTTGTAACTCCAACATCTCAACTGTCCTAATTTTACCTATATACATCAATCAATCTGGCTTAGTCCGCATGGACATTCATAAGAATATCAATCTAGTGTTGGAAGAAAGGCCTTTTGGATCTCTGGTGAAGACTGGTAGCAACTTGAACCAGGGAAATGGCAATCAGGCTCATGGGTGTTAGGTGCACACTGGTAGTCGGGCTCAGAGTCCTCGATTGGAATACTAATACACACTCCAGATATTACGTGTCAGATCCCAATAATTTATCAAGTCACACTGGAAGTGTTCATGGATTGAGCATTAACATAGGCCTTAATCAATTACAGGCAAAGCGTGCAAAGACATCTTTTCACAACTTTTGTCAACTTGAAATAGCTTGACAACAGAGAATGGCATGATCGTGAAGCAAATAGGAAAACAAACAGTCCGAACATCTGGCAAAATTTATTGCCACGAGATATTACAAGATATGAATAAGAAATCCAACGTTACCTAACTCGAATTCTTGTGCAAGGTTGTGAACTCCATGGCTGACTACAATTTGCTGGAGAGAAAGCATTGGTTCACAAGCCAGAAAAGATGTCACCGTCAATGAGAAAAATAAAGAACACAAGTGATATTGTTTAACTGCTGTCCAAATTAAATTTTGCATATCAAGCGTCCAAACTTTCTCCTAATCTGTCTCAACTTTGAGATGCTGAAGGTTTGACACCAGTTCACCATCATCCTCTTCAGCAGTGTTTTCTGCCTCTCCCTGTTCACCTTCCTCTTCAACATCATTCTCATCCAATGGCCCAAGCACGTCCTCTGAGTTCTTACCATTCTTTAGGATTTCCTTTACTTCATCAATACCAGCATCTGAAATGGCATTGCCATTTATGTTCAGAAGTTTAAATTCAAGCTTACTTGACACTACCCGAGCCAAGCATCTCGCCCCAACCCTACTTATCATGTTGTTACTCAGATCAAGTTCCTCAAGCTGTGCATGACCATCTTCCAATGCTTTGCTAATCAAAACTACACCCTGATCTTTCAGTTCATTCTCAGACAATATAAGTTTCCTGAGTGACTTCTTGGTGGCAACGCATTCTGCCAATGCATGGGCAGCTTTGGCTGTGATATCATTTCCACCAATGTCCAGGACTTGTAAAGAAGGGACAAAAGCCTTCAGGGCATTAGCAATGGCGATAGCTCCCTCATCTTCCAAATTTAGATAGCTTAGGTAGATTTCAGTAACGTGAACAAGCTTCTCAAGTGTCTTGCTCAGGGTTATACCAGCATCTACACCAAAAATATTGTCACGGAGATCAATCCTCATCAAATGTGTACAAGTCTCCAAGGCCTTGGCCAGTTCAATTCCACCCTCAGAACCCACCCTGGTCGATGAGCATCTGAAGTCCTCCAGCATTGGAGAACGCTTCAGAAGCTCAGAAATAGCAATAGCGCCCTCATCTCCAGTCATATCGTTATGGAAATGAAGGATTTTAAGCTTGTCAGTTGATGGAATTAAATCACACACAGCTTTTGCTGCTTCCTCAGATATTCCATCATTCATCAAGTAAAGCTCCTCCAAGCTGTTCTGTGATTTTAGAAGTGCCTCAAATGCTCGGACACCCTTCTCACCTAAGGGGTTGTCTGACAGGTTGAGATATCTAAGAACACATCCTTCCAAGGCTGACGCAAATATCTTCATAACTTCAAGAGCTTCATCATCTGGCCTTCCTGCGACAATATCTGATAGATTTACGTCAGTCAGATGCCCCTTGATAGACATCAGAATTGGTGCTACAGCCTGGGCTGCGCCAATTCCAAAGCTATTGTTACTTAAACATATCTTTCTGTATGAGTTTCCATGTTCAGTTAGTCGACCAAAAAGTTCTTTGGCGTCCTCTGCTTCAATGAATAACCTAGCCCCACCTGAAATATCAAATACAGTTTCAGCAGGTTTGACAGGCCTACCAACTGCAACCACCTCTTCCCCAACTCTGGATCCAGGTCTAGGACCTCTTTTAAGTATTTCCAACATTAGCTTGCTGGCTTGCTTGGCGTAGAACTGAACTGCGGAACTCCCATCACCATCCGGTTCGTTTTGAAAATAATCACTAGCAGCGATAAAGCATTCATCCTCAATGCGTTTAGCATTCTCATAGGCCTCTTCTTTGCTCAAAAGGTCATATTTCCGGGAGAAGATTGTTTCTGATGAGAGATTCTTGGTCATCTTGTCCACAAGCATCGTTCTTGTGCTTGCGCTAGGAGGCCATAGTTTAATCGAGAATGTGCGAGAATGGAAATCTTGTGCAGCATAATCCATACCCTAATCTGGTCTTCCACCTTACAAAACTATTGCAGACTAGTAATTAGTACAGAATCTAATAAACAAGAAAAACCATTCAGAATAAATGATATAAATAAGAACATCCAAGAAAATACTATACCAGGAACCAAGATAGTGTAGAGGGAATCAAGGTGATTGAGGAATCTCACAATGGTGAGCAAAAATAAGGATAATGCAACTCCAAAGAGCGACAATGGTTGGCATTTAATACTATGCACAAGTAACTGACAAGAAACTCATGAAGCTAGAACGATTCTAACTGACAATGTGGACCATGCATCAGAAATACTCAATCTGGACTTCCCAGCCTCCCAGGACTCAGAAAGGGCATACAACCTCGGTGATGTTGACAAATTGACAAAATCAGCCCAAGAGAAAAACAGACGCCCTGGATAAGCCAACCAGTTTTTATGGGATCCCTATTAGTATCATCTCATATAGAGACCCAAGATTCACATCGCAATGGATCTTCTTGATTTGAGGTACTCAGCTATACTTACAAGGCAGAAAGGACCATTTAGACCTAGGAGTATCACCTTAGAGCTTGTGTCTAGATTTCCCTGGTACTTGGGAATCTTACTTGCATGTAAAAGAATTTGCCTACAATAACAACTATCACTCAGCAATAGCATGGTTTAAAGCTCTATATGAAAAGAGATGTGGATCATCTGTGTTATAGGATGATGCAGAAGAGAAACTAGTGTTGGGTCTTCAAATGTTGGAGACTGATGCCGAGGAAGTTCAGCAAATTAGGCAAAAATTATTGGCAGAAGTTATGCAGATAAGAGGAAAGATCTTGAGTTTGGAGTGAGGGATCACGTCTTTCTTAAAGTATCACCTATGAAGGAAGTAATGAGATTTGGGAAGCATGGAAAATAACTCCGCATAATATTGGACCATTTGAAATTTTGGAGTGGGTAGGAGTCATGGCATATCAATTGGTGCTAACCCTTTCACATGTCCACAATATGTTTCATGTGTTAAGAAAATATATTTGCAGACCTCTCCCATTATGTGCACTCATGTTGTATGCTATACTCTATACGCATTCATGTTGTATGCTATATTCATGAGTCTGTACAAATACTTAGACCATGTTTCCGTTCACAGCCCGTTTACTAAGAGGGATGAGAGGATGAAAGAGATGAAATTTTAAAAAATCCTTTGTTTACCCGGAGGGACGGATCTAAAGAGAAGGATTTATGGGCGGACAGATGAGGGTAAAATCACTCCTTTTAGATCTGCCCAAATCAGGCGGATCAACGCGTGTGACGGATGCTCACGCCTATTGTTTCTATCCTCATGCCTTAGCTCTTGCCGCTCGAGAAAGGACAAGCGAGGCATGCGCGCATTTGAGGACTCACCGGCCACGTTCGCCAACCGACCTATGACATCCTCGCTAGCCACGCGCCTCCAGCATCCCACAACCGTGTCTCGTCCTCCCTCTCCCTCATCGTCGGCTTCACTCCCGTGCATCCACATGTGCCCAAGCAACCTTCCGATCCAAGACGACGCTAGCCGGATTGCATGGTCAAAGCTGTCGCCCAGTCTCGCCGAACGAACGAACGAAGCTGTGAGCCCCACCGCTACGCTCCCTCGCGACTGCATGTGCGTCACCGACGCCACACGGTCATCCGAAGCTCACCGTCGCCACTCGCCTGAGCCATGCGCCTCCACCCCCGCTGCAAGCTCACGCCAACGCCGGCACCGCCACCCGAACGGACTCCGCCGCCACTCCCCTCAATTGAGAGCCCTAGCTTCGATTTGGGCCTGATTTCAAGCCGATTTTGACCTAGTCAATGGCTTAGTTTACCAATCAAAATCTAGGGTCTAACACCTAGCATGTCACATGAGGCTGATCATTAGTAGCAGATTTAATTCAATCACTAGCTAATTTAGTTGGTTTAAGAGATTGGGGTTTAACGTTTGCAATTTGTTGTTAACATTATTGTTATTTGATTTTGTTGTTGGTTAGAGTCCCAAAAAAAAACTCTAGTATCTTACGAATGAAAGAAAATTCACAAGAGAGAGAAAATAAAATGATAGCAAAGTATTAAAAAAAAATTTCCCATAATTCCTTATAGGGAAAAAAAATAAGGAAAAAATAGAATGATAGCAAAGTATTTAAAATGGATTTTCGTATTTGGTAAATGATTTCCTAATAAATTTTCAAGTTATTTAGGTATTTCAAATTATCAATCTTGAATATGTTTATTTTTAAAAATTTAGATCGTATTTATAATATTTTTATATTATATATTTGTTTATTCAATAGTGATTATATTTAATATAATTTAATAATTAATTATAAGTATTTAATTATTTTTTACTAATATGAGTGCAAAAATTTAAAATTGGAGTATATATATCAATCCATCTTATTTTCCATCCTTCCTAGTAAACACAGCCTTAGGGAAGGAAACATATGGGGTAGAAAACTAAGAGGGAAAGAAAACTAAGGAAAGAAAAAAAAAATCATGTGACGGAGAGGGCTGGCAGGTGGTAGCCCTGGACATCTCCCCTGCCAGCAAGCTCCCCAATCGCAAGCTCCTTTGTGGGGTAGGGGAGGGGGGGTTCACGCGGGGGAGCAAGTGGGTAGGCGGCTGGGCTACTCACACTCGCTATGAGCTAGGGGAGGAAAACGACCGGGGGAGCTTGAGGGCTAGCTCGGCGGCAGAGGCGAGCTCGTGGGGGGAGCTCATGGGAGGCGAGCTCTCCCTCATTTGGAGACTAGAGGGAGATAGAGAGATAGAGAGGCGACCAAAGTGAGAGAGAGTGCGAGTTGAGTTCGCAAGCCCCTTCTTTCCTCTCTATGCAATTTAGAGAGAAACAAAAACAAAAGAATACTGCCCTCCACTTTTCCCTGCTAAGGAAACACTATGTTAATAGAAAAGAACATCAATTAAGAAACAAAGTGTGTGGGGTCATTTTTGGTTAAATTTCAATGTAAATAAAAATATTAAAAAATAGTGCAACCGTTTCAAATTTCACCTTATAAATTATAAGGCTTTTTTGTTTTAGTAGATTCTAGCTTCCAATGAACGCAAGCATTCATTGTTAATTTTCCTTAAGGAGCTTAGGACACCTTTGATTAGAATTTGGGTAAAGTTGGTAAACGGGTCGTGAGACCAAACGTTCGAAATTTAGATGAACAAGACAATAGGCCAAGCGTTCAAAGTTTGGGCGAACGAGTCGATGAGCCAAGCGTTCGAAATTCAGTTGAATGGGTCATGGGACCAATCATTAAAAATTTGGGTAGAGTTGGCGAACAGGTCTTAGGACCAAAAGTTCAAAATTTAAGTTGAACGGATTGTGAGACCAAACGTTCAAAATTTGGTTGAACGGGTCGTGGGACCAAATGTTCAAAATTTGGTTGAACGAGTCATGAGACCAATCATTCAGAATTTGGGTGAACGGGCTGATGGGCCAAACGTTCAAAAAACTTAATGAACGAGCCTGTAGGGCTAAACGTTCAAATTGGTGAATTGGCCGTGGGGCCAAAAATTTAAGATTTAGGTCACATTTTGAAGATTGGGTCTAGGCTAGTGCAACTTATTAGCATTTGGATTAAAAAACGAATTAACTTTCCCAATGTTTTTTTCTTTTGTTGAAAGGATGCAGCAATACGTGCTAGCCAACTTTCTCAATGTTCCTATTTAGGGCTTCCTTGTCCAGCCATCGACGAGACTTCCAACAGCTGGTACCGATGTTCCTACTTGCGTTCGGAAGTGCCAAGCTCGCTAGATAATTCAAATGCAACTTGGTGACAAGGCTTGGAGGCAAATTCAGTAGCAGAATCTTGATTTCACCCCAAAATTTGCTGGACAACGGAAAGGTAGCTCTGGCGACTCCAAATCAGCGGCATCGGCAAAACATCTTTGTGATGAATTTGCCGACGATCATTTCCGGTGGCAGCGGACTTTCATTTTGGTGGCGAGAATCTCAACAAGGATTCCAGCAAAGCTCGGCAATAAGTTCTCCAGCAAGGTTTGGCGACAAATTTGATGGTGATTTTGCCGACCTAGCTGGGAACGACAATAGATTGTGATTTTCCCCCAAATTGAGGCGAGAAGGGAGTTCTGGCGTGCTTGGCGACGAGTTCAAAAGGCACGTTCACTCAGGTGGTAGCAACTTCAGCGGCAACAGCATACATTTTGTCGATTTCGGTTCTGCATTAATGACTAGATTTCCTTCGCCGTGTGACCCTTTTGGAGTTGGTTCAGGAAATATTTCAGTTCAAGATTTCAATCCTCCTTCTAGACCTAAGATTGCTGCCTAAGATATAGATCGTAAAACATTTCTTATAGCATTTTTGTCATGCTGGTTATGCTACTTTGTTATTTCGCATAAATATCCCGATAAAATCAGACAAGAGGTTTTTGTTATGGCTGAGAAATTATCAGAAGGAGTTCAAATATCCTTAGGACCAGTAGCTTTGTCAAATTTGTTTAAATCTTTAAGGGTGGCTTGCATGAGTAATTATCTGGGTTCAAAAGACACTTTGCTTCCTCTCAACTGTTTGTTTGGATGGTTTAACATAAATTTTCAAGGGTTATACAATACCGTCGCATATGAGAGTATACAATCTAAATTGCTTTATCTAATATGTATTGCTGGAGCGATCCCTGTTCCCTTTAGAAGTTACATTGCTCACCCGCTCTTTCGTAAACCTGAGGCCTTTGGTTATTTTTCCAAACAAGAAGGGGCCTTTTTTAGATAAAGTAGAGTATTTTGATGACGAACTTGTGACTACTTAAACTTCAAAAAAGCTCGCTGCCCTTGAATTTTTTATAAGTATTCATGTTGGTTGGCTGCCATTTAGAAGTGGTAATATGGCCTCAATCGAAGCGTATAATCCTCCCAAGTGTGCTCGTCAGTTTGGTTACGACCAAGTTATCCCCAAGAGTGTTCTCAATTTTACTGATTTATCTAAAGATATCCCCACTCTTACTGAGTATTAGCATACACTTCTTCGTTGTGAGACCAACTCTATTTACATTATCTCATCTCGTAATCATGCCTCTCAATGCAATTTTAAATACCTGATGTGGCACAACATGCATCTAGCAATGGCATCGGGTCGAGGCAGGGGTGGGGAGTGCCCAACCCAACTCTGACACCCGAATTTAGCATCCGACCCCGAACCCGACGGGGCTGAAAAAATCCATCCCATACCCGACCCCGTCGGGGAATCGGGTACCCGCGGGTAAACCCAACCCCGTAGTTCTATGGGGGCGACGGCAAGGGCAGGTGGCAATTAGGGCGGAGAAAAGTGCAGCGAAGAAGATGGAGAACTGAAGAAGATGGCTGCCGGAGATGGTATCAGCAACTCATCGGCGTCGGATCTCCACTGCAAGCCCCGCCACCCACTCCACCAAATCGCCGAGAGCACCACTCACAAGCTCCTCCTCAAGCAGTGGATTAAGGAGGAGGAACTCGTCCCCCAGTGCATCTCCCTCAGAGAGTCCCAAATCGACGCCGTCCGCCGTGAGATCACCGAGCTCTATTGTGCCTTCTTCGTCTTCCACTCCCTTGCCCTCCTCCTCTACTCCTCCACCGCAGCGTCCCCCGCCACTGCATGCCGTCGATCCTAGATCCCTTGCGTCTGCTCCGTGGCCATTTGTGTGGGCCGTCCGGTACAAGATCGATATGGAGAGCGTGCTCGAGTGGGAGCACAATGACGCGCTGCTGCTTGCCATGTGCATGGAGGAGCTGAAGCGTAAGGGGGGGTGGAATTTCACATTCTTAGGTGAAGCTGGTGGGTGAGGTGGAGAAAGAGGTAACGAGAGGGAAAGAAAAGACTAGTGGTGGCTGGGTTTTAGAGTGGAGGAAGAGAGAGAGTAGGGTAGAACTTAGGGTTAAGTGTATGTTAAAAAAATATATTTTAATAATTATATATAGCGGGGTGGGTTCGGGTTCGGGGGCAGGGCGGGTACCTATGTCCTCGTACCCGACCCCGACCTGACTTCTATAAGTCGGGTTTTCCCCGAACCCGACCCCCGGTCAACTCGAGTTTTCCCTGTTGACTTCGGGTCGGGGATAGGGTTTCTTGCCATCCCTACATGCATCTAAAAGCACATTTCAACTAGCCAACGAGTGACTCTTCAAAATCATTAGGTAAGTTGCAAGAAAAAGGACTTCGTGGTATTATTGTTATACAACCATCATTTGGTTTTGAGTTTGAGCTCCTCAATTCTATAACGCCATTAAGATTAAAGAGCAAAAACTTGCACTTCAAGGAACCATTAAAAATCATTGGAGTTCATTGTATCAGTGGACTGTCGATTTTCTCTTTTCTCTTTTTTTTGTAAACTAGACTTTCACAAAACCATTAAAATTGCTTGAGTACATTGCATCGATAGACTGTTATGATGATTTTTTTTTTTATAAATTGCCATGTTTTGGATAGGTACATCATTTCCGTGCTATTTGTATTGTTCTTCTAGATGAGATTTTGGTGTAGAAGAAAGTTTTTCTTGAGTTTGTTTGCAGCAATGACATGTTATTTTGTTTGATGTGCCTCAGTTATCAAATATTGATAGGAACCGTTATATTCTTGAACAATAAATTCCTCATGCACATAGCTACATAGTTATGGCAACCCCTCTTTTTTTTCATCGCAAATACAATATTATATCGAGGAGCTACGCCCCAGTGACAAGCATCGACATACGTAGTTCTCACTTCTAAATGGCAACCAACCAACACGAATACTTATGAAAAATTCAAAGGCAGCAAACTTTTTTGAAGTTAAAGTAGTCACAAGCTCGTCATCAAAATACTCCACTTGATTTAAAAAAAAGCCCCTTCTTGTTTGGAAAAATAACTCGAGCATCACCAAAAGCCTTAGGTTTGCTCTGAAAGAGAGGGTAAGCAGTGTAACCTCTAAAGTGAACAGGGATCACTCAAGTAATACATATCAAATAAGACAATTTAGATTGTATACTCTCATATGAGACGGTATTGTATAACCCCTAAAAATTTATATTAAACCATCCAAACAATGGAGATGAAGCAAAGTGTCTTTTGAACCCGGAGAATTACTCATGCAAGCCACCCTTAAAGATTTAAACAAATTTAATAAAGCTGCTGGTCCTAAGGATATTTGAGCTCCTTCTGATAATTTCTCAGCCATAACAAAAACCTCTAGTCTGATTCTAGATATTTGAGGAATAACAAAGTAGCATAACCAGCAAGACAAAAATGCTATAAGAAATGTTTTACCGTCTATATCTTGGGCAGCAATCTCAGGTCTAGGAGGAGGATTGAAATCTTGAACTGAAACGTATTCTAAACCAACTCCAAAAGGGTCACATAGCAAAGGAAATCTAGTCATTAATGCAAAACCAAAATCGACAAAATGTATGCCGTTGCCGCTGAAGTTGCCACCACCTGAGCGAACGCGCCTTTCGAACTCGTCGCCAAGCATGCCAGAACTCCCTTCTCGCCTCAATTTGGGGCGAAATCACAATCTGTTGTCGTTCCCGGCTAGGTCACCAAAATCACCATCGAATCTGTCGCTAGACTTTGCTGGTGAACTTGCCGCCGAGCTTTGCAGGAATCCTTGCTGAGACTCTCGCCACCAAAATGAAAGTCCGCTGCCACCGGAAATGATCGTCGGCGAATTCATCACAAAAAAGATGTTCTGCCGATGCCACTGATTTGGAGTCGCCAGAGCTTCTTTTCCATTTTCCAGCAAATTTTGGGGCGAAATCAAGATTCTGCTGCTGAATCTGCCTCCAACCCTCGTCGCCAAGCTGCATTCGAATTATCTAGCGAGCTCGGCACTTCCGGACGCAAGTAGGAACATCGGTACCAGCTGTTGGAAGTCTCGTTGATGGCTGTACGAGGGAGCCCTAAATAGGAACATTGGAAAAGTTGGCTAGCACGCATTGCTCCATCCTTTCAGCAAAAGAAAAAACCGTTGGGAAAGTTAATTCGTTTTTTAATTTAAATGCTAATAAGTTGCACTAGCCCTTTCGAACAGACCCAATCTTTAAAATGTGACCTAAATCTGTCATTGCCCTTTCGACGGCAATGACATATGGTGATCAAATAAGTTAAAGTCAAGCAGCAAAATCATATGAAAAATGAGGCTACTTGGGAATAAGACATGGATGTCATTGCTCGATACCCCATTTGTTTAGTTCTGGTGCATAAATTTGGTCAACTAAATTTTTTAAGGTGGGTATAATGTTACAATTTTATATTTTATGTTTAGTTCCTCAAGGATCTGATTGCAATTTTCTTGAAATATTGGGTTTTTTAATGCAAAAATGGCAGGTTTATACAATTGGCTTTAAACCCCTTACGTTCTCATGACCTTATTTCCCCACCAATGCATTCTCCTTCTCCTCTACCATTTTCTTTTCCTTCCCAGCACATTTTCTTGTTTCTTCTCTTTCTTGGCTGGCAATTTTTTCCTAGTAAATATCCTAGGCAGCAAATTTTCTTCTCGTGTTTGGATCTTCATTTTTTTTATTCATCAATCCTTCAAAGCATAGTTAGTAGCAGGAATGAATGAATGTTAGGATTTTCTTTTCAACAGTGTTATTAAAAAGCGGCTATGGCGCCATAGCGTATTGCGCGGGATTTGGTCAGCCCGCGACCAAATGTTGATAGCGTCGCGGCTTTCGCGATTTCCGCAATGGCGGACGTGATGAACATTGCGGGTGTGGTTGACGAAGCGGAAATGGCGGAAAAGAGGCTGCGAGCGTAGAAGAAGCGGAAGAAGAAAGCAAAGGAAGGATGCTGGCAATGAAGCAAGCATTAATGGAGGAGAAGCAAAAGGAGAATGCAGGGAGAAGGACGCTGCGAAGGAAGGACGCTGCGGCGAGCAATAATGGAGGAAGGAGAAGCGGAAGAAGAAGGCGTGAGCATAGATGGAAGCCGTCGACAGAGGCAGAAGCCATCGCTTACTTGACGGAAAGCATCGGCATCGGCATCAGCGATAGCAAAGGTGGAAGGCGGAAGGCAGAGAAGGTGTCGCAGAGAGCAAAAGGCGTCGCCCCGCAGAGAGCGGCGTGAAATTTTTCCGCTGAATCATGCGATGGATGAGTCAGCGGACGCGTGGAGTCCGATAAGAGGGGAGATGAAGCGTCTTGAAGAGGTAAAAAAGGAAAAATAAACAATGACGCCTTCCGAAAAAGGTGTTTTTTTTTCCGCCGCATCTACGCCTCTGCCTTGTGTTTATTTTTCTTCCACTGTGCCCGATTTCTTCGACTTCGCCAGCCGCCGCACTGTTTGGATTTCCTTCAATTTCATTGTGTCGCGCCAGCCTTCGACTTCAGCCTTCGACGCCACATTGCTTCAGCTACGTTGCTTCAGCCTTCAACGTCACCAGCGCCACGTTGCTTCAACTTTGACTTCGACGTCATCACTCTCCAAACGTGACAAATTTATTGTCTTGTAAGGTAATAATTTCAATCTTGTAGAAATTTTTATATTCCATATTCTTAATGCATACTCTATTTTTTTTTCAAATAATTTTTTTTTCTTAGTATACTATGGCATGCGAAGAATCTTTAAATCATTCAAAAGTTGGTACTAGATCTGATCCTGGTTAGAAATATTGTAAACCAGCACAAGGAAATGATACAAATATATGTATTTGTAATTTTTGTGGGAAAATTACAAAGGGTGGAATTACTAGAGCCAAAGAACACTTGATGGGAAAAAGGGTAATGTTGCAGCTTGTATTAAATGCCCAAAAGAGGTAAGAGAAGAATTATGGGGATATTTAAAGGATAAGAAAAAACAAGATAGTGAAGCATTTCAAAGGGAAAGGATACACAATGATCTTGATGAATTTGGTGACAGTAATGAAGAAGAAGAATATGTGCATAATGAAGAGTTTAGAGAAGTAGGGTATGAGAAAAAGAAAAATTAAGGCAAGGAAATATAAGGGAGTCATGTGACAAGGAGGCTACTGCAAGAGTTCATCAATATATAGCTCGATTTTGGTATCAAGCTGGTTTATCCTTCAACATGATTAAATTGAAAAGCTTTCATGACATGCTCACAACTATTGGAAGCTCTGGACCAAATTTGAAGCCTCCATCTTATCATGATATAAGAGTTCCACTTCTCAATAAAGAATTAGTGTACACTGAAGATTTATTAAAGGGCCGGAAGGAGCATTGGACTAGATTTGGATGTTCTATTATGTCTGATGCATGGACAGATAGAAAACAAATATCCATAGTTAACTTCTTAGTTAATTGTCCTAGTGGCACAATGTTCATTAAATCTATTAATGTATCAAATATTATAAAGACAGGTCAGAAGATATCTGAGTTGCTTGACTCTATTGTAGATAAGATTGGAGAAGAAAAGATTGTCCAAGTTATTACAGACAATGGAAGCCACTATGTTCTTGCAGGTAAATTATTGGAAGAAAAAAGACCACATTTGTATTGGACCCCTTGTGCAGCCCATTGTATCGATTTGATGTTGGAAGACATTGGAAAGTTGTCCCTAATAAAGAAGACAATTCAAAATGCAATATCACTTATTAGCTTCATTTATAGTCATTCAAGTACTTTAAGTTTATTGAGGTATTTTACCAACAAAAGAGAATTGGTAAGACATGCAATTACTAGATTTGTTACATCCTTCCTCACATTGGAAAGAATTCACAAGGGAAAAGCAAATCTTAGAAAAATGTTTGTATCGGATAATTGGACAAATAACAAATTATCCAAGGAGGCTAAAGGGAGGGAAGCAAAAAGAATTGTACTAATGCCAATTTTTTGGAATAATATAGTGTACACGCTTAAGGTGATGGCTCCTCTAGTGTGTGTGCTTCGCCTTGTAGATAGTGAGAAAAAACCAGCCCTGGGTTATATTTATGAGGCAATGGAGAAGGCTAAGGAAGCTATTATGAAATCTTTTGAGAACAATGAAAACAAATACAAAGATGTTTTTGAAATCATTGATCATAGATGAACTTGCCAAATTCATCGCCCATTACATGCTGCGGATCATTTTCTAAATCCAGAATTTTTCTATAATAATCCCTCAATTGAATTTGATTTTGAGGTGACTAATGGGTTGTATGCATGTATTGAGAGGTTGATTCCTACTTCAGAAATGAAACAAAAAATTCTTGAGGAGCTGCCCATTTATAAAACAGCTGGTGGTATATTTGGAAACAAATTTACAGTTTCATATAGGAACACAATTGCACCAGGCGAGAAATTTTATGAAAATTTCTAAATTCTAAATTTTAAATTTTATTACACATTATTGAATAATATAATTTTTTTAGCCTTTTAGCACAATGGTGGAAAATGTATGGATTGTCAACTCCAAATTTACAACTCGCCATAAGGATCTTGAGCTTCACATGTAGTGCCTCAGGATGTGAACGCAATTGGAGTGTGTTTGAGCAAGTAATTTATCAAATTACTAATTTGATAAATTACTAATTTATTAGTAATTAAGAATTTATCATTTATAGAATTTTGCTAATTATTTATTTAATTTATTGCAGATTCATTCCAAGAAAAGGAATAGACTTGAGCATAAAAGACTACACAATTTAGTGTATGTTAAATACAATCAAGCCTTGCACAGAAAATACAATTATAGAAATGAAATTAACCCAATCTCACTCAATGATATTGACGAGTGCAATGAGTGGTTACTTGGGAAGATGGATGGTGATGAAGATGATGCTGGTAATAAAAGGGTATTTGAGGATGAAAATGATAATGCCCTTAATTGGGATGATGTTTATAGGGCTTCAGGAGTTGGAGAGCCTAGAACATCTAGGCAAACATTTAAAAAAAGAAAGGAACCTCCTAGTGTTGTTGGTGCAACATGAAAGAAAAATAAAGGCTTGATAAGTGTAAGTTCTTCAACCAAAAAAGGAAAAGAGATTGTGGTTGAGGGAGAAGATATACAGTTTTTAAAGAATCAGAAAAAGAATTAGAAGACATTGATTATGGGAATTCAGAAGAAGAAGTTGAAGGATATACCTCGCTATCTGAACATGAGAATAATGATTATGTTGGAGAAGAGACAAATGAGGATGAACAAATTTTTGGCTTTGTTTTGTGTTTTACTATTTTCAATATTTTGTATTGAACTTTGTCTTGATTTACTGTTTCTATTACTATGTTTTGAAGTTTGAAAATTTAAATCAATGACTTTTGTTGAATGTTGTGTTAGGAACATGTTACCTTTCTTTATTCAACTTGTTTTAAATTTTATACAGCTTGTTTTAATTATTATACAAATTGTTTTAGTTAGGAACATGTTACCTTTCTTTATTCAACTTGTTTTAAATTTTATACAGCTTGTTTTAATTATTATACAAATTGTTTTAATTGTTACATAGCTTGTTTTAATTGTTTAGAACATATTTTAATTTTTATACAGCTTGTATTATATGTATATAATATATATTTTGACCGCTATATGATTTCCACTATTTGCCCGCGACGCTATCCGCTATATTACATAGTGGATTTTTGGTTTTCCGCTATTTTTCGCGATCCGCTATTAATAACACTGCTTTTCAATGATTTTATCTCCAGATCCAAGAGGTAAGTTCACCTTCCTTTTCTGTTCTTCATAATTTTGTTGGACTATTATCGTGGTGATGATTGTCATTCTAATATTTTAAACCAGAGATTTTTGAGTTATGCTTATATTCAAGATTTCATGTTGATTCCAGAACAGATGGTGAATGCATATTAAAATTTGTTTCTCTCTAAACGTGTTTCCTTCTTGTAAGTTATGGATTTTCAGTTGATATGGAATCTTGTTTGAATCTTGCTTTTATTGTTCTTTCTTCTCAATCCGGGTGGCAGAAAGTACTGTGATACTAGAACTATGTCGAAGAAGTTAATTATACATGATGATTTGTGATTTCGATGGGAAGAGAATAGATATGAAATCAGTATAATCATTCTACACAAATGAATGGGCATACATTAATTAGTTCATAATTTTATTGTAAGTCATAGAACCAACATTCATGATTTAGAGAAGTAAAAGCATGTTTAAACAATTGAAAAATAGAAATTATCTCAAGATAAGCTAGAAAGAAAAGAAACTGGAAATTAATTTAATACATGAACTCTTGCCGTCCACGTGCAAAAAAAATTACGGATTATGATTTAAATTAAAATGTGGTAGAAATTAAAACTGGAGTTAAATAATTGTAGTATAGTAAAATTCATGTTTCACTAGGTGAGTGAAATAGTACATGTACAATTCTGTCAGTTAAGTTTAATACAGGATATGATATGTTCATTTGTTGTATATGTTTAATTGTTTATAGACATAGAGATCAGAAAATAAACTTTTTTTAAAATGATTAATAAACATCGAAATTGATGTATCTTTTGTTATGTGAAACCTAGAAGAAGTAATAGTTGAGCAAGGACAAAGTTCCACTGGCAAGTAAAATTAAGTGAATTTCTTTGAAAGAAGAAACTTCTAGTGAGGTAGGAATCCATCTCTATCTTTTTCTCACGGTATTAGTTGTAAGATGTTTTATATGTTTAGACTAGAATATAAATACTGTGATTCCTTATTGCTCTGTTGTTTTGATCTTGTTTCTATATCCTTATTGTTCTATTGTTTTTCTCCTGAATTTTAATTCATTGATGCATAGTAGTGAATGAATATGTTTAGTTTAAGTAGTGAGTAGCATAATTAAATATGTTCAGATTCATGTTCATTGGCTTGATGTATAAAAGTTATCATACTTCAAATATTATGTACTTGTATAGTTCTCATGGATGCTTAAATGTATGATGTCCTGGCATTGTCAATGAGAAATTTGTGACTGCTATTAGATGCCAAAGGCTGGCCTAGATGTGCTATGGGACCACAGTTTGTACCAAAATCCGACTACGGGGCCTGTTCGGTATCCTTAAGTAAACCTGGCAAAAACTGACCCGACCCGCCGACCCGACCCGACTCGACACGAAGTTAGGCGGGTTCGGGTTGGGTCTAATCGTGTTCGGGTCATAAACGGGTTGACCCGTTTATGACCCGAAATTAAACAGGTCGTGTCGGGTTATAATCAGGTTGACCCGCTTAACCCGATTATATTATATATATAATTTATATATAAATATATACATATACATATATTTATATATCATTTCGGGTCGAGTCGTGTCGTGTCAAGTTAATCGGGTTAATATTTTTATATTTATATAATTATATATATATATATATATATATATTTATATATATATATATATTTATATATATTTATTTGAATTATTTAATATTAAACGGGTTAATCGGGTCGTGTCGGGTTGACCCGAATATATATGGGTCGTATTTGGGTTAGATCATCTGACCCAATTAACTAAACGGGTCGTGTTCGGGTTAAGCTAATCAGGTCACGGGTCAACTCGAACACGACCCGCTGACCTGTTTGCCAGGTCTATCCTTAAGAGGTGTCTTTAGACTACTCGGATTACCTAGGTGTTGGTTGCGACATCTTCCGAGCTATCATTACGCAGTTTTTTTATCATCTATGTATCGATGGAAATACTCTAACAAAGAGTACAGCTCATATTGGAGTGTTTTTATGGTCAATGCTCTTGATTTGACATGACATTGTTGTGACTATTTTCCATAAGATGTTTGTGCTGATATTATATTGGTATCATGTAGAATGGTTGGAAATTGAATGACGTCCTCTTGTTTTGTCACATGCATCACACTTTAGTTAATTATCATTTGTTTTGCCTCTAGGTTCAAATTCAATTCTAGTCAGCAAAGAATACATACTTTAGTTGTCACTAGAAGACCACTCTAAGAATGAGATAGAATAATGCTAATGGTTGTGTTGTTCCTTTTTAACAAAAACTGCTTTAGTAACCGTTGTAATGTTGAGGATGACTCCTTTAAACCTGCATACTTTTTTATAGTGTAAGAGACTGTTGTATTTTGATTGGAAGTATATTGAAAGACTTATTGTTGGTTTTGAAATTGAGCTTGTATTTGGTTAATGCACTGAGAAAGGATACTCATTTAGGAATTTTGATTGATATCTGTTAGTTTGTATTAATCATATAAATTACCACGTTCCGAGAGCCGCTAGTTGACTGGAGTGCAGTCGACGGCTTGCTCGGGGCGTGACAGGAACAGATCGTGAAAAGCCATTACAACCCGAAACTCCGAGCAAGATTCAAGAGTAAAAGATCAAGAATACTGCCTTTTCAACCGAGATCAAAAAGAAAAAAAAATAACAAAAAGAGATACCTGCCTCTTAAAAAGGCAAATCGAGGAAGATCGTCCTCGACAAAGCAGAGTACGATTCAGCAACCGGAAAGGAAGGAGAGAGCATACCGACGATATTGTGATCCGAAGAGAAGTATTTGCGAAAGAAATCGAGCAGGCGTTCTTGGCAGTGGGATCCAGCGAAACGAATTCGAAACCCTAAGCCGACGAGGGATGTCGCACTCGAGACTCGAGAGGGGGCGAGGCGCAACCGCTGCGGGTTTGGTCGAAAGCGACGGTGGTTTTACTTCCTAGTGCGCTTATTATTGATGCTGACGAAGATGATCACACGTGGAGAACACGTCAACAGATCTAACGGTTCAGATAGGAGCACAAATTGTGATGCGATGGTCGGGCGCTTTCGTTGTTTCAGGGCGGAGACTCGCCAGGGTTTTTATGTTTCCACAAATTTCTCTTACATTGTGTTTACAAGAAAGGAAAAATGAAAAAAAGAAAAGAAAATTCAGTTTTCCTTTGTATACCTGCATGGACGAAAAGGAAAGCAAGGAAAAGCGAATGAAAAATCAGACGCTTTTCCTTCGAATCCCAATCCCTCTGAAATCGACGGAAAAGCGAAAGAAGCGTGGACACTTGTTATTCGCACCCTAGCCAGCCTCTGCCACGATCTTCACCTCTGCCGTTGACTATCGCCTCTGCCGTCGATCCATTGCCACTGCCGCCGATCTTCTCATCTTCCAGCCATCGATGCTACAGGACTTCCGGTAATTTTTTTCTCCCCTCTCGTTTACTAGTTTCCTCTGCCGAACGTTGTTGTTCTCCTCCGCTTCTCCTCTTCTTCACTCTTCTGCTTCCTCACATCTTCTACATTTGTGTGTCGAGCCTCTACCGCCACCGCCTCTTCCGCCAGCCTTCAGTTATTTGCCACCGCCCCCTTTTTCCCTCCACCTCTCATTTGCCCTAATTTATTTCCTCCTTGCTCAGCGCCGCGCCCCTTCTTGCAAGTAAGAAAAAAAATTCCAATCTTGCATCAATTTCATGTATATGGATCTGTCCTACATTGTTGCTCAATCATTCTAGATAGCTCTCATATATGATGAGGTCATACAGATTGATCTGCTGAAACACAGACCTATAGATTATATTGTTAGTGGGATCATAAATCTGCTTAGACTTCAGTTTAATACTTGGCTGCTAAAAGAAAACCGTTTGTTCCCTCAAAACTTGATTATATTGAAGATATTTGTCTGGTAATTGTGCATCCATTTTTTTGTTATTTGTATGCTTCTGTTTACTTTTGTTGATTTTGTGGAATATAGTCCCTCACACTAGTTCTCCTAAATTAGGGTAGTTTTCATTAATTGGTCACTGGCATCCTCATGGATAATTAGTCTTTAACAAGATACATTCAATATTCTGCATATGCTTGAGCATTGTTATAAAGCAAAACCGATAGTAATCTAGAAAGTGCTGCTCAACTAAAATGTCTTAATCTCATTCATCATGAATTATTATAATTTATTATTTAATATTTTAATATTTTTAAAGCATTTGTTATAATTTATTATTATTTTATATATTTATTATTTTTAATATTTTATTTTAATAATAATTATATCTAATGGTAATTAGTTAATTTATAAGTATTTAATTATATTTTAATAATAAGAGCATGAAAACATAAAGATGGAGTGGTTATATCAAATCATCTAGTTTCCTTTCCTTTCAGATAAACACAAGAAAGGAAAATCTTTTGAGTTTTCCTTTCCACTCATTTTCCTTTCTTTCTAATTTTTCCTTTCCATCAGTTTTCTATCCTTTCTAGTAAACACAGCATTAACTTTGGTCGTTGACCAAGGCTACAATGTTGCCAACTAAGTACGATGGTGCCAACTAAGGAAACAATCAACCGATCCGACGGCCCAGATTTGTTCAGGAGTGTCGGACGCATACTGGATGATGGCTCTGCCTAATTTTTTTCGACGGGATCCCGTAATCACCACCGTTCATCTCAGCGATGATAATAATATGAATAAATTTTTATCATGTAATATAAATTTTTACTATATATAAAAATATAAAATATTTAAAAATATTTTTAAAAAATGTAAAATATGCAGATCTCTTACTCAACAATATAAAAGATTAAAATTCTACAATATATAAAAAATTAAAAAATATAAAAAATATATATATATAAATTTAAAAAATATTAAAAATATAAAAATATTCTATTAAACAGGAATAAAAATTATGACACTAAATTTGTATATTTTAAATATTTTTTATTATAATTTCTACCATCATATATAACTTTCTACTATATAAAAAATAATTTAAAATCTCCACCATACCAGATGGATGGTGATATATTCACCCTGCCGAAAATTATAGACAAAACGCCCCTATTCAAAAAACGCACCCATATGATAGGTCAACCTGTAAAGCGAGAGCTCAATTTAGTAATTTATTGATTTACCAATCGGTAGATTTAACTTAATAATATTTGATAATTTTCTAAAATCGGTTCATCAATAATAATAAAAATTTTAGTATGATAAATTTTGATAAGTGGAAAACAATCTAATCACCATGCTCATTAATTCACCACAGTTCTCTCATGCCAATCGAGATAAAACGTTTTTATACACAGTGCAGAGCTGAACAAATGGACAGTAAACTTTATTCACTTGCAATAATACATTCTCCCTTTCAGTGAATACACACCCAGGTCAACACACTTTGAAAACCTTTTATTCTCCAAGGCTAAAATTTGGCGTTGCACAATGCGATGGAAGAAAGAACAACAAAGAATTAGAATGGCGAGCAGATATGAATACTGTTTTCATGTACAGTAAAAATTCTCTGGTTCATAGACGAAGAATCCACAGATTCATAATTGTTCAGTCTGCAAGGCACTTTGTTCTACTCTTGAACGGCATGTGCATCCAAATGAGAGCTCTGAGTGACCACCTTTCTTCAATTTATATGACAATTTACCAGCACCGCTCTTCCTTAAATATTACTGATTACAGAAGCGCGAGCCTAGGTAGATGGAGATGGAAACAAGAAAAGAAACGCCTCTTATTCAAACAATACTATCAGAGCTGAAGAAACTAAGAGAAGGGCAAAATAGACAAATAGTGAGTGTTTAATCCTAGAAATTTTCACTTAATAAGCAACTATTAGATTCCTCTAACTTGAATACTGGTTTAAAATTTTAGTCCATGTATTACTAAATAGAACCGGGCATAACAGCGAAGGAAGAAGAGAAAGAAGAAGCTTGCCCTCGCTGTTGCTCCTGTGATTTGCCGCAACATCACAGGAGGAAATGGATGTGTAGGGAGCCACACACCGAGAACAACAAATGGCCAAATGAGCTGTGAGCTTTCTTACTCTTTTTCTCTCCTCTTTCTTCTTTTGCTTTGCCACAGGTCGATGTACTAGTCCCGACTTGGACCGGTACAAACCTCTCATACCATCCAGTCCGGACTGGTTTTTAAAATGCTCTATACTACATTTGAGCTCATCAAGTCACTGGAAGATACAACTCAATCAATCACAGCTAAGATAGTTTTGTTTCTAGTCAAGATGGCTCACCAAGACAATAAGGCTAAAATTTTTTTAAGAACTACCAAACAAGCAGGCCTTGTTCCTTTGAAGTGAAGTCATTCATCATATTTCTCAATTGCTTCATTTTCAGGTCATATTGAGCGTACTATATTCTAAAACGCTGCAGTAGGGTCTGATGTTGTTCGGCCACTAGAATATTAGCATCTTAATGCACATAACAAATCTGAAGTCATGCCATGTCTGGGCATGGTTGCTTGTTTGTTGCATAGAAAGAGACATAAACACTGCATGCAACAGGGGATTTTCTAATATTGACCCAACTGTGTGGCACAGTTTAGATTAGTCAGTTCTGGAGGAAAAGAAGGCAGAATATACCATAAATTTTGGCAATTATCAATTTAGTAGATTCCAGAATTTATATTAAATTGTTGTACAGATCAACGTTGAGCTGCAGTTGTGTTTAAGAAGAAAGGCTACATGATTCAGGTATCTTTCCTACTTTCATGATACTTTGTATTAACTCAAGTGTTCTAGACAGCTTATGGACAAATTAGAATCTGAGCTATGACAAGACCAAAAAAGCTAATATGGAACTATCAAAATCTAAGCAGCTAAACTAAAAAAATTATCAGACCTGAACAATTGGAAATAAGAAGAAGAAAGCATGGAGGATCTGACCTGACGGATACCTCGCAAAATGAAATGCATGAGATTCTCATTAATATGTACTGAAAGTGGAGGCATCTGGCTCATAATACCAGGCATTCCACTCATGCTGTCACAAGCGAATAGCTTATTGAAGAGATACCATTAAGATAGTTTGAAATATCTACTATAGTGAATCTCAAATTCATGATTTTATTTTGATTGGTGTAAGTGATCATTGTACCTGTCCAAAATAGCTGCTATATTCTCCTTTGATCGATACAATAGATCAATGTTTGTTTGAAACTGCAAATAAATGAAAGACATAAACAACAAAGAAACATACTTGTGCATGGAGATGATAATAAGAGAGTTCAAGCCAGGAACACTTGGAATATAGCGTTTAACAAGATGTTGTTCATTCCAAATCAGAATCTAGATAGACGACATAAATATCACAGAATTGGGTAATATTTCATGCACAATGCACATGAGTGACTCGGGATTCATAATGTTTCCTCATAATAGAGATCGTCATCATCTACTAGGAGTTGATTACTAGTTTTAGTAGAAAGAAGAATACAAATTCATGAGCACATCAAGTCATGACATGAAGTTGTGGAAGTTATTAGTTAACTTTAATCCTGTGATTTGTTAGGGTTTAGCATGTCTATGCTTATGTATATTTTGTACTTAGTTTGAACTCATAAATTTCTAAAAAAAAAAATTCCCACAAATTGGTATTAGAGCCAAAAATTAAGCGTATCCCATCTTTTATCAAAAACCTAACACCACTCCTAACCCTAAACCCAAGCATCACTACAGTCTCTTCCTTCGCTACACCATCTTACCTTGCTCCTCTCCTAACCTTCTTCCCCTTCCTCTTTGCCACCAAAACATGGAACTGTAGCATGACATTGCAGCAATGCAGACAAGCCTTCCAATAGCAACTCACCCTCCTGTCTTATTCTTTTTTTTCTCATCTAGGATTTGGGCCATGTGAATCTCTCTTCCTCCCTAACCTCAGATCTCCCCTGTTAACCATATGAATCCCTCTAGCTCCTTCCTACATCCCTTCATCTCTTTACATAGGGCTACGGTTGTGTGAATCTCTCTTTACATAGGGCTATGGGCGTATGAATCTCTCTTCCATCTCTTTAAATGTGCAAAAATGACATTTAAAGGTGCATTGATTTAAAACAGTATTGAGATTGCTTATCAAGCACATGATCAATACATGCAAAGGCCAAAGTAGTAATAGTGAAAACCATCCCTATAATTGTGTTATATTTAATCCCTCGTTGGCTAGTTTGGGTTCATTACGTCTATAATGATCTTAAATATGTCTTAAATTTGTCTTGGCTTCTTGCATCTATGAACTGAAGTTACAAAAGACTATAAAAGCTTAACATAACAAAGAAATCTAAACTATTACCTTATTACTTTCAAGATTTCTTGCAATCCGATGAAAAAGTTTCACATTGTCATCCAAAAGATGTCGTGTTTTGATGTAAATGGCAGGAGCTTCAAAAGAAAGAGATTTGGAATGGAGATTAGAAGGATATGAAATAAATTCACCATTTTATATAAAAAAAACTGTGTAAAACAATTCTAGCACAGCTAAATGCAAGATACAATTTTTATCAACAGAAAAAATTCTTGATACCGTCAAAAGAAAAGTTTCTATTCTGAACTATCAGATGATAGAGTAATTAAGTTGATCTTCAATTCACAAGCTGAGCATATTCTTTAGGAAAAAGAAATTTTGAGATCAAGTGTTTAGCCAAAAAAGTCCTGTTTATTTTTCAAAAGTAAATTTATCATTAGAATAGTGAGAGGATAGTTTAATCAAAACAAACTTATTAATTTTCTTTTCCTATTCAGTTCTAAAGTGTATGTAAATTTTCCTAAGAGAAATAGTCCTATTCTCCAGTGGAATAGATGTATACAGAAATTTTATACCCTTGACTATGTGCATAATTGCAGCACCTACCAACCTTGGCATGAAAACTGATTTTTGCAATCCCCATTATACATCATGAAAGAAGGGGCAGTAGTACTCTCTCTTGTATTGCATTGCATATTGGCCATTGACGAAGAAAATGCAACCTTCTCCTGAAAATGCTTAGAAATTTTAGATATTGGCCTCGTTTGGCCCTACTTCAATGCGATTTCTGAGGCAAAAAATAGCCTCCGAAAATCAGAAACTGTGGAAGCCAGGATTTCTGGCTTCTCACAGATTATACCTCGAAAGCCAAGCTGATGTGGGGCCAAACGAGGCTATTGTATTGCACAGTAAAATCATTAGATGTTAGTTGAAAAGAGAAACTACAATTAACTAAATAGACAAGAGACTAACAAGAAAAAGATGAGACGTAAGAACATCAAATAATATATGAGATATGAATGTAAGAATGGAATTAATGCCTTTGACAAGAACACAAAATAACATTAATATATGGCCGGACAATAGGAAAGACAATAGCAATAAGGCAATTAGACTTTGATTCTATGCATGAGAAAATAACATTAATATGATTAGTCAAGAAAAGTAGAAACATTGAATCAATAATACCTAATAAACTAGATCTAGAGTTACTAGACCATATGGGACTAAATTAAGTAAGAATCTACTAATAATAAAAGGGCCAATTAAAGATGCTTATGTTTGGAACATAATATCTTTATATTACATTATTTGACTTCATAGATTATTAGTGTTAAACAAAAATTTCAAATGTAACTTCAAATTTATTTGAAGTAACCGAGTAGGTAACACTTTACCTTCTTGTCTTTTGTTTTCTTAACAATGTAGCAGTCTCCAGGCTTGTGACGTTTACTACTTTCCTTCTTCTATAAAATAGTTAAAATATTAGCAAAAAGACAAGCTTCATTAGCTAAGCAAATACATCTTCTCATGTGATTCACGAGGACAAAATTTGTTATTATCGTTCAAACATAATCAATGTATTGCGATAATATAATTATTTAATAAATAAGCATCCAAGTAGTTCACCAACTGAAATCACAATTAACTTTTTTGAAGAATAAAAAACAAAAAGTTATTGAAGAGAACCAACTAAATTATTTTTGATAACCAGGCATCAAGTCAGATAATTGTACAATGCATTCTTCTATAATTTTCGGACTAGAAAAGAGATCAGAACTAACTGTTTCAAAACACAAGCTTATTGGATTTTTTTCCTTCGTTACTGTAATTTGATATAGGCATCAACAGGCCTATCACACGCCTAAGTAAGAAAAGGTTAAGACTAATCAGATTCAATTACTTTCACTTGATGACAACATAAAGTTGAAGATCAAGTCATTTCCCATCACTGAACTGTAGTCATGAAAGCATCAAATCGTGAATTCACTTGGTCAGCTGAGATTTCAAACACACATACATCTGAAACGGATCCTAATCATTACAGCTAATAAACTTTATCAGTTGCCACAAGAGGCCTCTTAAACCAAAAACTAGGATGCAGGTTATCTAAATATGAAAAGAACAAGATTGGATGTCGCGCCAAAAAACCCTAATGACATCTAAGATTTTCCAACTCAACATATCTGACGAGGGCAGTCTCACCTTTGGTGACAGTGGCAAAAACCATAATTACATATGTTCACCTACATAATCATAAGAGGATTGTGCCATTCAAGGATTATAATAAAAAATAAAGGTATGAAAAAGAAAAAAAAGCTGTATAAGCTTCTGGTAAAATCCAAACTTAATTAAGAGTTGTGCAAGGAATTTTCTTACTGAAATTGCTCGATACAGAGAAATACACTAGTGCAAGCATCATATATAAACGATTAACTGCCCAAATAGAGCAATAGTTCACTGCAGCTTAAAGGACATATGTTGAAAATAAAAATGAGTATTCAACAATTGTGATTAAAAAAAATGCGAAAAGTACTCACAGTTATCCAACGGCATCTCATTGCAACATCCCTCACGGTTTTGTCAGGGAGCCTAGATGCTATCCTGATATACTTCATCATATTCGGTTCACTAGCATTTCTGAAATTTTGAAAGGGAAATAGTATGTCAAGCAAAAAACCTCCAAGTGACTCAGATGCCTATAAAAAGTATACAAATGTTCTTAACAACCACAACAGATCTAGAACAAGGTGCTGAAAAGGGAAACCAATGAAATAGAAAATCATTGGAATGGCATTTCAGCAATTTTACCAGCGGGAAAAATTAAGTTGAACATAACCAGATGCAATATATTCGATGAAGGTTGAGTTAACATGAAATCTGCAATAGCTATTTCATGGCATATGAATGCTGACATAGCAAAACCGAAAGAACAGTTTATTGGGACATAGCATTTCTGAATTAGTAGGGATCAAGTTCAGTTTTAGGAAGTAAAGAAGCAATTAAAATGCGATAAGCTGATAGTATCAAGTATCAACCACTATACATATTAAAGTTGCATGTTAAAGTATGATGTACGTTCATGGTGATCCTCTAAGAGTCATTTGAAAATTTAAGCTTCGTGGAAGAGAAATAAAAAGCTTATAAGGCCTGAAAAATACAAAATAAAATTATGTAAGGATCGAGGAAAGTCACTGTAGATGATTTACGTGGCAAGGCCTTCCTTCAACACTTCCAATTCCTCAGACGTCCAATCCACTGCAAAGGCTGTGCGATACTTAACATTTGCTTGAGAATTAACAGCTGAAACCACGGGAAAATTATTATTCAGCATGCTGGAGTTCCCTGAAATAGTTCCCGTTGGTCCATTTATTCCACCGGATGTGCTCATACCACCGAGGATAAGCCCAGTTCCGTTGATTGCATTCCCTGATTGGAATGAAACTACATACTGATTGAAAGACTGAGGAAGAACTCCATGAAGGAAATTGCTGTTATCCTCTGCTGACATATTCATAGGACCGACAAAGCTCCCACCAAAGCACTAGTCTATTAGAACGAACAAAGTAAGTCAATCTGTATAAAATCAAATATTTTCAAACGCATGAAGTCTTCAGCTATACGACCCATGACTAATTTGACACCCAGAAGTTAAAAAAAAAAAAGAGAGAGAACATTTTGATTATATCGAGCTCCAATGAAACGGATTCTAAACGAGTGCAAATTTGATATTCAAAAGTCAAGCTGAAGTCTTTCCGTTCCCAGATGAAACAAATAGCAACGTCAAGAGCAATACGGAAGGACAGAATGCAATGGTCGAAACATAAATTTTATTACCCGATCAGCTAAAAACCCACGAAATTCTGTTGAAAAATCCAATCTTTTTTCCACTTTATAGAAATCCAAATGCAAAATTAACCCCCATTTTATGAATAGCACATGCACCCCGAATCAAGGAGAAATTTTGTCACAATACGAACATAGAGCAGAATGGAAGTAGTAGAGGAAGAGGAAGAACCTGCCGTTTTATGGATTCTTCCTGGTCTGCTTCACCCAGGAAGGACAAGGCCAAACCCTTACAAGATTCACGCCCTTTGCGACGGCGAAGCAAAGCAAAGGAAGCCGCCAAGTCTGCCCCTTTCCGGTATAAATCGAGCACTATCAGTAGCAGCAATCTAGCAATCGCTTCGTATTCAGCAAAGGTGCGGTGCGCGTCCCGATGTGGACATGGAATTGGATGCATGTATACCAATAATTGTGGAGCCTTTTCTTCCGATCTCCCTTTCGCTTCTTCTCTCTCTCCCCAAGTACAACTGGTTCAAGCAAGATTGCGATGTACACAATGCAACTAATAGGCAGAATGTGGGCGGATATGAAGATAATTGGTATACTTTTTCACCAATTGTGAGAATTTTTTTTCCAAGAAAGTAACATTTGGACATTTCAAAGTGAATCTCAAACGCTACTGAACGAAGTGTGAACTGTAGCCTCGCAATCAAGATCAGAAGAAAGAGTAAAAAATGTCTTGTACAAGATCCAGCAAGCAGATGAGATCGGACATGACGCAATCTGCCTGCCATAAAGGTTGACGACTTCGCTACGATCTTATCCAAAACAGAATTACGTGTCGATATTGCAAGACTCCACGTTACCTGTCCAAGATTTAGTCAACTTTAGAGACAGACCGCCGGCTGTTTTGCATTTGCTATACACAACTTCAATTTCAACATTTTATAGAACTAAACCCATCATCAAAAAAACATAAGGATTATTAAGATGTACACATTCAACAAGTGAAATGTTTAAAGTTAATTTAATATCAACCAATTACGACCATTTATAGATGAATTTATGAAATCAAATTATCTTCTTTTCATTAAGATAGATCAAGTTTCAAAGCTCTCGTTTGGTTTATCTTTGATGTATCGATAAGCTAAGTCAAAGACCCGTAGAATTGGTTCTCTTCAATGCTTGAGTCAGAATGGGAATGAAGAAAGTTAATAAGTAAATCATAGATACTTACCTATTTTTGCCTCATCGGGCTAGAGTAGAGGTGGCAACGGGTCAGGTACCCTCTTTACCGCCCAAAACCCGAACCCGACCCGAATTCAAAACCCGATACTTGAACTTAACTCAAACTCAGGTTAAATATCTTATTGTACAATCCGAACCCGAGTCGGGTATTTAATTGGGTATCCGCGGATACCCGATTAAATAAAATAAAAATTATTTATTATTTTATATTTTATAAAATATAATTTAAAAATTAAAATAATAATAAATATATTTATATAATAACGTATTATTATTATTTTTATATTTTTATTAATAATAAATATTTATATAATAGTTATTTTATTATTATTATTTATATTTTTAATAAAATTATATTTATTTATTTATTATTGAAATCGGGTATCGGGTATCGGATACCCGTACTACTAAACCCGAACCCGATTAAAATCCAACTCTTCAAATCTAAACCCGTTCCATTTAGATAAATGGATATCCGAACCCAGTGTAAACGGGTCGGGTACCCGACCCCGATGGGTAATTTTGCCAGCCCTGGGTTAGAGAATATTTATGCCTTAGGATAGAAATTGAAAGTCTAATAGTGTTGGACTTTGTCTTTAAAACATATATATTGACGGACGTGTTCTTCTAATGTTATCACCCTCGAACCTCACAAAATTACTCTAGTTATATTCTTTTATAGATGATATTGTTAGAAATATGTCTATGTATTTATTCTTAACAGCTAGTTTTGCAGAGTCTAGACCTGGCAATTCGGGTCAGCGGGTCATAAATGGGTCATGTCAGCTGTGACCCGTGACCCAACTAAGCCAACCCGAACACGACTTGTTTAATTAATTGGGTCAAACTGTGTAACCTGAACACGACCCGAATATAATCGGGTCAAAATCTAGGTTAAAAGATAGTTAAAAGATATTTGAGCTTATAGGCTAGCAATGAAAGTTAGATGAGCATATATTTAAATTATATATATATATATATAAATATATATTGTAAACGGATTAAGCGGGTCAACCCGTTTACAACCCGACAGGACCCGATTATTTTCGGGTCATAAACGGGTTGACCTGTTTATGATCCGAACACAATTATGGCTGACCCGAACCCGCCTAACTTTGTGTCGAGTCCGGTCGGGTTAGCGGGTCGTGTCAAATTTTGCCAGGTCTATTTGTAGACACAGTCTTGAGATAGCTTGAGCTTTGGATGTCTTTGTTTTTCTACTTAGCTTACCAAGAGCCTCGTCTCTTGAGGAGTATGGCCCTGTTTGGCCCACATTCTGCTTTTAGCTTTTGCTGGTTGAATAAGTGCTGGTTGAAAAGATGCTGGCTAAAGAAGTTCTGAGAATGTTTGAATGCACAGCTTATGGTTATGTTATTCTATTTATAATAAATAATTTTTTATTAAAAAAAATTACTAAGATAAAAATTATACAATTAAATTTATAGTTAACTATAATTAAAATATTTATTAAAAATATTATAAGTTATACTATTAAAAAATTATTATTACATATAAAGGTTATTGAGCATAAGTAAAGGGGGCCAGAGAAGCAGCTTCACTCTTGTTCCACAGAGAAGCAGCTAATATGTGAGTTGGAACATAGAAGCTGAAGGGCCAAACACCTCAGCTTCTTGATTTCTGTTGGGCGCAAAGCCATAAGCAGGCCCAGAAGTGTAACATCCCACATTCTTAACCCAAAACAAATGGCACAATTCACAAATGATACAGGATGTTTCATATAAGATCGATCATATGCTAGGTAAAACCGAGTTCAAGAAAACACGATCTGAAAAATTTCCATAAATTCATACATACAAATTCACAAAACTCAAATCTCATAAATCTCATAAGGGTACCTGCCACCACGCAATACTTGCACTAGACATATGCAAGTTACAGATATATCAAAACCGATCACAAAGAATACACCATAAACCGAAATTCACAACAAAATCACAAAATCGATTTTATAAACTCATATCAAACACCGAAACCAGGCTGAAGCCCGCGGTGACACAAAAATCAAACTCATAAGACTGCCATAACCGGCAACATAATTCACATAGTTCACATAGTCTCATGATTCACATAGTTCATATAATTTATGTTAAAGCCACAACCGGCCCCAAGAATTAAGCATAAAAATTCTTAAAACAGCAAACAGCATAATTATCCACGCCAAAGCACTCAAGACATGCGCCCCTGCTCTATGCCTGAAAATAGTGAGGGGTGAGCTACACAGCCCAGTGAGTGGATAGTCTAAATCGACCATCCAGAACATACATTCAAAAATATAGGCAGATTATTTTAAAAATCTTTAACAGGAACATTATGTCAACATATAACAAAATAAAGAAACAGAAGTCATATAGACAGTTAAATGTACACACTAGCATATTACAAATTCAGGTTCTAGAGTTTTACTCTAACCCAATTAAACACATATATTCTAAACCAACTAAACACACCATACTTAATTAACCTAGTTGTCCAGCATATTCAGTAGTGACCAATATGGTCTAACCCGGCTTGGCCAAAGCACTGGGAGCTGCAAAATCTCGTGCAACACATAAACATGGATAGTGAATAGAATCAAGAGGTGGCCCCCGCCAGGTCACGACGTGGCACTTTGCTCTATCACCCCATAACATATCGATGGATTGTGTGTAGATTCAAGAGGTGGCCCCCGCCAGTCACGGCGTGGCACTTTGCTCCACACACCCAACATCATAAACCGAGTGATGACATCAAGAGGTGGCCCCTGTCTGATCAAGACATGGCACTTTGCGTCTTATATCACCCCAACACATAAAAGAGTAATGACATCAAGAGGTGGCCCCTGTCCGACCAAGACATGGCACTTTGCGTCAAAACCCGTTCTCCCAAAAGGTTCCTACTGGACAACAGACACATCTTATTTCATATTTCACATAGGTGAACATATTTCACAAAGGTGGACTCCTAAGTGTCAACTAGACTCTAGGATAGTCATCACAAAAATCATATCGGGCAGGCTGAACATCAACCCCCATCACAATAATCATAATAGGCAGGCTGAACATCAACCTCCTCACATATCAAATACAGGGCTGGAATTCAAACCCTTAACATATCACATAAAGACCATCCAATGAGTACCCGGTTACACTTAGCCATAGTCCTAACCAACACATAACACATAATATTCAAAATTCCCATAACCATATAATTTTCAAAAGTCACATAACCACATAATGTTCACAAATCACATAACAACATAATATTCCAAAAAAAAATCACATAAACCTAATATTAAAATCACATAATTACATAATATTAACAATCATATAAAGTAGTGTGGTCCTTAGGTTTCATGCTAATTAGTTCAGTCAAACCTCACTAGGTTATCACCCAAATTTCTCAAACAATTTTTCAACATTGCAGTTAACAAGTATCCATAAAATCAACATAAAATGTAAAACATGTATTCTTACTAACGGGATAAAATCACTGATTTAATACTCAAAATTCATACTAAAAATATATCTAGATAACAAGGATTTCATACTCAAAATTCAATGATTTAATGCTACCAAAATTCCCTATAAAAACACCTTAAATTTCATACAAATTTTCGGTTAAATAATCATCAAGATTTCGGTTTTCATAATTAAATCAAAATTTCAGTTTTCATAACAATTATCAAGATTATTTCGGTTTTCATAATTAACATCAAAATTCGGTTTTCATACCAATTATCAAGATCAATTCGGTTTTCATAATTAACATCTAAATTCGGTTTTCATAACAATTATCAAGATCAATTCGGTTTACATGGAAATTAGGTTTTCATGGAGAAATACAATTCGGTTCTCATGAATAACAATGCCCTAAATTCGGTTTCCATACCTTACATACACTTTGCATAATTACGGTTTTAACATGGTAAAATTTCCAAAATTTCCAATCCATTCAATATATCAATTAACACAACTAAGTTCATAGGTCAAACAAGACATTCCACTCACCTCTTAACCGAGAACACAAGGTGAAAAACTCTCCAAAAACAATTCGTCTAAGGCTTGAAGTTCTACCAAGAATCGCCACCAAAGGAAAGGAAACACCTCCAACACCAAAGACTCCAAGAGAGAAGGAAGAGGAAAATCGTCCAAGCCTTCAAGGAAATCGCCTAAGTTCCTCAAGAAGTCGCCAAGTTCTTCAAGCCGTCGCCCAAGGTTTCCTTCCAAGCCAAAATCGCCAAAACTCTACCCTAACCGAAATATCAATTTGAATTTTCGGTTTTTAACTCTTAACCCATTAACCCATTAATTCAAATCGGGTTTAATCCATTTAATTAATAATTTGAATTTTAAAACCCAATTAGTTTAAACCCAATAACCCATTAATTCAACCATTAACTTAACGAAAATCCAATAAGGTCTAATTAACATCCAATAAGGGTTTAATTAACCAATAAGATCTAATTAATTAACTTACAAGCTCTAATTAATTAACTTACAATTTACCACCCATAAATCCTAATTAATTTATCATGAACAACCAATAATAATTTATCATAAATTAACAGCCAATAATTAAACAAATAATCTCTAATTAATTTACAATAAATTAACAACCAATACATAGAAAAATATCACAGTCAATAATTTTATTTAATTCAAAATAATGCTTACCAGGACTTAAGATCCTTGGATCTTACAAGAAGCTAGCCCAAACAAGGCCTACGGCTCTATTTGGCCTAGCTTCTGCTTCTAGCTTTTGCTGGTTGAAGAAGTGCTGACTGAAGAAGTTTGAGGGTGTTTGGATATACAGCTTATGGCTAGGTTATTCTATTTATAATAAATAAGTTTTTTTAAAAAAAAATTACTAAGATAAAAATTATATGATTAAATTTATTGTTAACTATAATTAAAATATTTATTAAAAATATTAAAAGTTATACTATTAAAAAATTATTATTACATATAAGGGTTATTGAGCATAAGCAGGTGGGGGCCAGAGCAGCAGCTTCACCCTTGTTTAGAAGCAGCTATTTGTAGGTTGGAATATAGAAGCTGAAGGACCAAACACCTCAGCTTCTTAATTTCTGCTGGCCGCAACACAACCGCATCGTCACTGTTCCCTGTCAGGCCGAGCCATTGCTCGACATGCGCTAGACGATCACCCTAAGTCACCATGTTATCAAAGTCAACCCTGCCAACCTCGTCAACCGGGCTCTGATACCAGTTGTCATGCCCGACGCAACTTGCCTCCGACAAATCTAGGATTGTGCCCTAACCCTAGAATTTTTCCCCCAAATTTAATTTCCAATCGATTTTAACTAAGTCAAAATCGCACTATCGGTCAAAATTTACGCCGCTCGAATTTATTTCTAAAGTGGATGACATCACCTTATGTCAGCCCCTTCACGCGCGAATTTGGTGTTGACCTGCGCCTCCTATTGACTTGCCTCGAAACGAATGCCTCTGTGCGATCGCTCATCTTCTTCTTCTTTGCTAAATTCATCCGAGCGCTCGCCTGCGCTTGTCGTTCGTCACCGCCGGGAAGGAACGCTGCTGGCCTATCGAGCGTGATGGCAGGGAGGGGCTCGCCGCCGCCTCCCTCAGCCTTTTGTCGCAGCTGGGAAGCGTCGCCGACCGTCGATGATGATATAGACTGGAAACTCAAAAACTCGCTGGGAAAAGCTTGGAAATAGGGGAGTTGCCACCGCCGGAGAAGACGACGTCGTAGGGGAAATTTCCTCTTTATTCTCATAACAACAGAGTACGAAAACCCCTTCCTCTCGCTCATCTCTCTCTCCCGTCGGCGGTGACACTCGCTGCCAATTACAAGTGCTCTCCGCTCACCGCTCGCTGGAAAACCTTGCCGCCTGCTCGGCACATAGAGATCTATGATGTTCTCTCCAGCTCTCCCCCTGCCTCCGCTCGAACTCCTTGTGCTTTAAAGAGAACGAATGCTCGTCCTCTTCGTCTGTTCCGCACGCCTCGCCCTCGCCCTTCACCAATGAAGCTGCTTCCCTTTGTCGGCATCTTTCGGGTGGAGCCGCCGAGCTCCCCGTGTTATAACCTGGATTTTTTAAATTTAAAATTTTAATTTTTGGAAATTTAGAAATTATATTTTAGAATTTTTATGAGTTTCTAAAAAATTTTCTGAATTTTTTTAAGGTTTTAAATTTTGATTTTTAATAAAAATTTGATTTTTTTTTTTTTTTTGCATTCGCGGGGCTCAAACCCGTGACACACGCTACGTTGCGACGAAGCCCAACCTCTGGGCTACATTTCACTTTTGTTATTATACTACTCTTTTCTTATTATTTTCGGTTTAAGTTAAAAACTTTTAAAAACGCTAAAACGCGTCTGCGGGGATTCAAACCCGTGTCACACGTAAGATTCCGGCTCCGCTTAACGACTAAGCGAGTTTGTGAGTTTAATATTAAATCGGATTTTATTTATTTGATTTAAGTGTAAATTTGAATTGGGGACCGAGTCGACTCGTCGTCTTCTCCGCGGAATTCGGCGATCGAGTCAGCAGCGGATGTTTACTATTCCGGGACGCGTTTTGCCTCTATATTAGAGGGCTTCCGCTCGACTCGAGGAGAATCAGAACCCTTGAGCATCTTCAAGGTTGAACGCGCCGCCTGGAAGGAGAAATCGAAGTAAGAAGGAGTTCGCTGGAGTTACAGCAGCTTTCACCTTCTGTGCAACCGGCGACGGCGATCTATCTATTCTGGGCTACGATAAAGCTTCGTAGCAAGGTAAGATTGTTTTTCGGAAGTTTTGGCGAAGTTCTATTCGGGTTTTGAAAAGTTTCGTGTGTCAATGGCGGCGGCGCCACCGTCGATACTTTCAGCTGCTTCGAGCGCTTTGACCATGCGTCGAAAGCTCGCCGCAGCCGGTCGTGTAGCCTCGTTTTGTCGTTTCGAACCGACTGGAAAAGTTTGGTGGTGAACGGACGTTCGACGCGCCCTCGGGCGCTCGCCGACACAAGTAGAGGACGCGAGTCTGGCCGCCTTGCACGGCGGCGATCGGGCGGCGCGGGCGAGCGGTTGGGTCGTTTTGGATTTATGGTTGCGATCGGTTTATTTGTAAATAAACCGGCCGGCTGTGTTGGAATTGATTTGAACCGGTTTAACAGTAGTGAACGGTTCAATTTCAATTTCAGGTCAGCGCTTGAATTTGGACCGGTTCGACCCCAATTTGGACAAATCTGGGCCGGTTCAGGTAGTCGTTGGAAAGATAATGAAATTTCCTATCTAATGGTAGTATGTGTTGTTTTAGATTATTTTTATATTTTGTGTAATTTAAGTTCTAAGTGTTGGTCTGACTTGGTTCAAGGTAAATTTGATCGGTTCAGTGCAATTCTATTCGGTTCAGTGTGTTTTAGGTTCGGTTCACTTGATCTAAGATTGGTTCTCCAGGTTTAAGGTTGTGTTCTACCTGTTCGTAGTCTTGGTTTTCAAGTTAGAATATTTATTGATAGAGTTTATGTACCATCTCATGTTACAGAGTGATTGATCCACTAGTTGGCTTGTACCATTTGATAAACAAGTTATTGGCTTTTCAAAAGAATTCAGGATAACAACAATTGAGGTAGGAATCTTACCCTACTCCTTTCTTACAGTGTCAAGAATTATAGGATTTGCTGCTTAATCCTTTGATTTGATATATGATACATATGTTAGAATTGATTGATACTAATATCTAATTGCTCTGTCTGCTTGATTTGTTTCTGTAATTCAGTTGACCTCATTTATCTTGTTCATTGGTCATATTCTGTTTCCGTATACATGATTAATGAAACTGTATTGAGATATCTGTTATATTGACATGTGAGCATAGTTGAACAATTGTGTATCTGTGATATTGGCACATGAGTATGTGGAACTGTTGTAAATCTGTGATGATAAAGTCGTGATATATATTGACCTATGGACTGGATGATTTATTCTCCAGTGGCCTGTTTATCTGAGTTATAGTTCCGACGCGTATCAGACTAATCTGTTTACCGGTTAGGGCACCGCTAGTTGTCATCGGGACAATACTACGGATGTCAGGGTTGGACGCAACCTACCGGGCTGTTTAAGATAGTCGTTCCATTGCATGAGCAACAGTGGAAACACTCTGAAAATGAGTGCGGCTCTTAAGTGAGATCTGTTGGCCAGCTTGATGATTTGCACGACATTCTTGTATTATTTATATATCGTTGCTTTAGTTATTGTATTATCATTTGGTTCCCCCATCATATTTGTTGATTCCTACTTAGCAATTCTGCTAACTCCCTTTGTTTCTCTTCCAGGTACAGAATTAGCGTCTGGGAGGGATAGAGTAGATAGCAGATACCAGCCCGAGTTGAGATAGTAATTTTAGTTTTATTTCAGTTGATTTATGTACATTTTGAATAGTATGTTTTAGAGTTTGTGTTATAAAACTGTAGATGTTAAATTTGGATTATTCAATTAATAAAGGATATGTGATTATTGTAAGTTCTTTGGTTCCTATTAATATTGTCATCTCCCTGGGGAACCCTGAGCTAGGAATAGCCGGCTTCCCGTCGGGCGTGACACCCCGCCTCTGCTTTGCCCGCGTAATCCCTTGCAGACGAAGTCTCCGCCTTTCGCATCGTCTACGGATCCCTCACTGCTGCGTCTGATGTCATGCCTGAGCAACCAGGTGAAGGAGACGTGGCTGTCACGGTGCTGGAGTCAACATGGTCCGTTGACCACACCACTTGGGCATAACTCCGGGCTCCCTATTCACACGCGCAACGTGGGCTTGGGCTACTGCCCGGCCCACTCTCCTTCAGCCCATTTCGGGGTCTAACACTAAGTCATGGGTGCACACTCATGATCTCTAAAAATAGCAACCACCAAATGACATTCGCCCAAGAAGAGGAATTGTGCAAGAGTTGCTTGGGGGATGCAAGAGTTGTGCTTTGTGGGTTGTGCATGTCTTATGCTCAGCATTCTTCTTCCACTTTGTGAGGGTATTGTGGAGGCAACAACTTGAGGAGATCTTCATCTTCTTCCTCTTGGCGAGTGGAGAAGTCTTCTTTGGTGGTGAGGGACATCAAAGAAGGAGGCGCATCCTTGGTGGATTTGAGGAAGCGGTTCTTGAAGAAGCTTTGAAGGCATTTGCATCTTGTTGAGGTTTTCCGACGAACTTTTTGGTCATCTTCTTTGGCGATGGTGACTTTTTTCGGTGAGGTCCAAAGTTCGTGTGACTTCCTTAAAGAGGTCATTCTGATCTCTTGAGGTACTCTTTACTCATATAGTGTGACGGCCCCGATACTTGGATATTTATCCTTATGGTTTTCCTATAGTTTTCCATATATGTGATCATGTCTCGCCCTTAGACGTAGATCATTTGGATGATAGAGTCCAGGACCTAGCATGAGTTTCGGTTGCATTTGAACTATATTATTATTTACTTGGGGTTCCCCTCCTTACTCAAGAGACCCCCGATGAACCGTGGGTGTACTCATACTTATTCATGAGACCCCCGTGGGTGTACTCATAATTATTATTGAGACACTAATGGATTAGTGTTCTCATTGTATTAGGGTAACCACACTGATGGACTAGTGTGGGCATTTGCTCGATGGACTGAGTGAATGGACTTACGCTCGATGGACTGAGTGGACAAACGTGGTAAGCTGCTTGGCAATTAGACTATGTAGTGCACCAGCTAGGTGTGTCCTTCCGAGTAGGCCTCAGGTCATTGTGTTCTGATGGCAAGACTGTGGTCGAGACTATGAACTGATGTGCGAGGGCGAGTGACCACAAGTTTTGGAGCGCGAAAGCGTACCGATTTGGGAGAGTGAGCCTGGTGCACGGAAGCGTGGCACGACACAAGTCTAGCTTGGACATGGGGTCGGGCCGAAAGAGTTAGGCGCACTACGAGGCGTTGATATTAGTCTTGGTGGTAGGATGCCAGGGCCCGATAGGCGTGTGCGGGGGAGACTAAGGACAGGGATGACGATGGATGCATCATAGTACCTAAGGGTGTTAAAAAAAAACCAGAAAACCGATAGACCGTGATTAATCGATTGAATCGAACCGCTCGAACGGTTAACCGAATTGACCGGTTTGGTTCTCGGTTTTTAGCTTATAAATTTATGGTTCGGTTCGACTACGGTTCGGGGAAAAATTTTTCACCGGTTAACCGAACCGACCGAATATATGTATATATATAACCTAAGTTTATAAATTAATTGTTCATTTAGTTCAACGGTTAGGTATTAATTTATAAGATAGTTAGTCATGGGTTTGAAACCTATTGACTGCAATTTAAAAATTAATTATTTTACATATTTAATTATCAAATAATAATATTTAATATTATATAAAGTTGTATTTTACATATTTAATATTATTAGAGAAAGATTTTTCTTAATCAGTTAACCAAAAACCGATGGTTAACCGAACCAAAAAATCGGTTAGTTTGGGAACGATTTGTAATATAACCGAACCGTTTTAGGGTACGCTTGGAGCTGCGGGCAAGCAGCTTATGTGGGCCACACCCGCTATTTTTGAGAAATTGTGCTGTTTGGATTTCAATTTCTCAGGCGCGGCCTGAGAAGTTGTACTGTAGATGACGAGCGGAGAGAAGGAAGCTTCTTGCGCCTGCCCACGTCATGCGTGTAAACATCGACGTACGCACCTCCCAAACAATATTCCATCGTAATGCATTAGGGCATGTTGGATATTTGAATTTTGAAAGATCATTCGACTTTGACATCGTGTTGGATTATTTTAATTTGAGGAAAATTACCCGGCCTCGCGGCTTGTTGGATAATTTGAATTTGAAAAATATCCGACTTTGCGGCGTGTTGGATTTTTGAAGTTTGAAAAATTATCCGGCTTTGCGGCATGTTGGATAATTTAACTTAGAAAATTACCCAGCCTTAACGGCATGTTGGATAATTAAATTTGAAAAAATTACCTAGCCATGTGGCATGTTGGATATTTAATTTGGAAAATATCCGGCCTTGTGGCGTATTGGATATTATCCAGCCTTGCGGTGTGTTGGATAATTTAATTTGGAAAATTACTCGGCCTCGCGGTTTGTTGGATAATGTAATTTGGGAAATTACTCAGCCTCACGACGTATTGGATAATTTAACATTGGAAAATTACCCGGCCTCACATCGTGTTGGATAATTTAATTTTTAGGGAGAAAATACTTCAGTCTTAACAAACGCAATGTTATATTGAGGAGTTACACCCCAACGATGAACGTTGACGTACACACCTCCCAAACAATATTTCGTCACATTGGTCCAAGATTCTAAGTATTAATGAATATTCAATTTGAGAGCGTTTTAATAATTTTATTTCGGAATTGACATTTAGTTAGATGTGACTTGGGCTAAGTTCGAGTCATTTAGCGAGGTGACTAAACCAGGTAAAAATTATGATTATTATTTTTTATCACATTTTTATTTTTTGTTTTTTATTATATATATATAATTTTATCGTTGAAGAGTAACTTTACTCTTCCTGTGTATAATGCCGCACCCTTTGGCGATGAGCTCGCAAGGAGGAGTGATGGATTCGCTGGGCCACTCTCCAAGCTCATTGAAGGAGGGGAAAGCTGGCCTTCCTGGTGTAGAAGCCGGCGAGTATCAGCGATCTTTGTTGGGAGGCGACGAAAATCAATGAGGTTCCGGTGTTTGTTTGTAACCGGTAGCAGCGGCAACGTCAACTTGTTGCGGCACCATTCTAGGCATGGTTTTCAAAACTGTTCCGAAGGCGAGGGACCGGCACCGGACCCACCTCCGGAGCACGGTCCGGCGACAGCAGCGGCGAGGCCACGGCAACGGCCATGGGCAGAGCGGAGGCGACCTTCGGGCGGAGCGGGAGGCGCTTCCGCCACCGCCGCCTCTATTTTCCGCCGAAACCCTAAATTAGGATTTCGTCGGTTTTTGCTCGGTATGCTGGTTTGGTACCAGTACCGTACCGCTCCGGTGGCTCGCCGGAGCACAGTATCTGACTGGCATTGAGATCCTTGATTCCAGGCGGCGACAACTTTCAGCAATGGCTTATAGACGATGAAGGTTGAGACAAGGACGTCTAGGTTAAAGAAGATGAGGCGACGCTAGGGCTAGCAGAGGCGGTGAGTCGTCGCCTGTCCGAAGTGAAGAACGCGTGGACCTAATGATGGGCCCCACAAGTGTATGGGTTCTATCGAAGTAGTAATAAGTATCGTCCTCAGGGAGCTTGGCGTCAAGTACCAACCTTAAGCATCATTGAAAGCTAGATGATTTAAAATTTAATTCAGAAAACAAATGAACTACCTAAGTAGACCTTAATTATCGACTCCAGAATTCGGCAACTAGTAGGAAGAAATACAAGTTTTACATAGGTTCGGGACAATAGGTTTCACCTCGTCAGTTAAATAATATTGTAAAACAATGAATCAAAATTTAAGGTAAAGAAAACAGATTATCTTCTCTCGAAGCGTAATCTGACGGTAAATTGTTTAAGACGATCAATCCTTTGATACGGATTACCTTCTCTCGAAGCATAATCCGGTGCCTACTTAAGCTAATTTTCTACTCTCGTAGCAAAATTAACTTAAGAGAGACCCATTGAGCTCTATGATGATCGTGAATCCTCAAGTAACTTTGAACGACTCTCGTAATTCAAAGTCACAAGTTAGAATTGGGCAATCGAGTGTTACGATTCACCTCTCGATATTTCTCGTAACACTTAATACATACAAATATTTGGCCAAAATATTAATACGCAATGAGCACACCCAATAATAATAAGCAATTCACTTAATAAGTAATCTGAGATTCATACAATGTGTTTTACATTTAAAGAGCTTTTCCAACGGGCTACGCCCAAGCCCCGAACAAGGGTTTTACTCAACCATATACATCATAAACACTTGAAAACCCTAAATAATGAGTTCGAAAGTTGGGGAAATTACTAGTCGAGGTTAGGAGACGATGGATCTTGGGTTTCCTCTCGAAAGCCCCAAGGAAATCAGTCAAATCGAGTCCTCGAAGTCCCAAAATCGCTGTTTTTGCCCTAGCCGCGTTCTTCCCGGAATCGACCCCCAATAACCACCCAAAAATCTCGATTATATACTCCTTCCCAAGCTTTGGGCGGTTAGGAATGTTAATTGGGAATTTTCCCCAATTTTCTGGCATCTGGAGCGTCGAATTTGAGGAGAAACGAACGAAAAGGTCATGATCAGCGGACGCGATCACAGGCGTGACAACGAACACGGGCAGGCCGTGTCGGTCTCGGGCAGACTGCAGGTAAGTGAACACGGCCGTGCCTCTGGACACGGGCAGGCCGTGTTCTTCTCTGTAAATTTCGAAACGCCCGAACACGGGCGCGGCATGGCGGTGACGGCTTCGGTGCATTTCATTGAGCACGAGCGTGATGAATGTCACAGCCAGGCCGTGTTCAACTCGTCCATCGCAGATTCAGAAGCAGTGATGAACACGGCCGTTATCATGGACACGGGCAGGCCGTGTTCTTCATGGAAAACTCCAAAAACTCTAAAATTGTGCCTGTAACCTCGTCGAACTATGATGAATTTTTTCATAATATAAAATCTTTAAAATTCTTCATGAAAATGTAGAGAAATGACCTGCATTTCATAAATAAATGAAAAAAAGTGAAGATTCTATACTTTACAAGAAAAGATATCAAAATGTGACAGAAAATAGAATTTAAGCCTATAAAAATGGTAGAAGCAAGACTCTAAATTCTATAAAATAGACACTTATCACCTAGGGTCGTCCATGGAAGAGATGGCGTCACTATCTGCTGAGGAGATAGTTTGGGGCAGATTTGCTGATGACGCCCGTCAATGACGGCTGAGGAGACGACATCAGCGATTATTGAGGAGCTGGTTTGGTGATTGCTGAGGAACTGGTCTGGGGCAGATTTGCTGATGACGCCCGTTAACGACGGCTGAGGAGATGGCGTCGATGATGGCATCGACAACAGGGTGGGTCCGGCTCATTGTTGCTATAGATGGCGAAACAGAAAGTTTCACAAATGGCGGAGCGATGATCTCTTGCGGGCGATTCAATGGAGGCCAGAGCTGTTGTCGTGATTTGTCTATGCTCTGCACGGTGTAACGACTGTTGTCGTGATTTGGGCCGGATCTGCGGATGCTGGATCTTCCTTGGGCTTTGAATTGGAGCTTCGGTTAGGGTTAAATTTTGATGCCGCACTTTTCTGGCTGAAATTGGAAGTCAGCAGGTGAAATCCTCTCTTTTATCCTTTGTTTTTTGTTCTCGGGTAATTTCAAGAATTTGGTTTAGTTCCCCTACAGTCCTTTGATGAAGAACATCCACCATCAAGCATTGCTAGTTTAGTCTTCCTGTAATACTTTAGCGAAGTACGTTCACCATCAAGCCTCGTTGAAGCGAGGGATAATCAAAGGAGAACATGTATTGGTTTCTTTTTATTTGTCTCTTCGATTTTCATGTCTTGACTTTGATGTTTGCCAGGATTTCCCTAACCACCGAAGTTTTCTTTTATCGATTCAAGCTTTTATTTGTCATTGTTGTTCCTGTTTGATCTCGATAGATTTCGGCCGTAATATTTAGTCCTCTGTTTATTTTTAGTCCCCTTGTTTTTTTTTTATTTCATCATTTTGCCTCTTCTCTCTTTTTTAATCCTTTTTTATCACTCGGCTCATAGTAGTAGTATCAGTTATAACAATTTATCGACCAATATGATAACAATATATAATGACTGTAACAATTTATATCAAACAGTTATTGACAATTTATCATGATTCTATAACTATTATTAATGTTCCAACGACAATTTGTAAAATATGTCACAACGTATATCAATAATCAATTATAAATAGTTTATCACAGATATAATAAGCAATTTATCACAAGTATACTATATCACAATATATATCAATAATTTATCATTTATACGAACAGTTTATCATATCTATTCCAATAATTTACTACAGTTTATATCAACAAGTATATATATCACAATTTATATCACAGTTTATATCAACAACTATATATTGCAGTTTATATCACAGTTTATATCACAATTTATATCACAGTTTATATCAACAAATATATATCACAGTTTATATCAGCAAGTATATCAGCAGCCATATATCAAAGAAAATGAATCGAAGACCATCCTTCTCTTTACCTTTTCTCTCTCTTTTTATCCAGCGTCAACCACTCTTTTTTTTGTGTAGTTCTCCCGGTCCCTCTTTTTCTCCCTTTTTTTACTCTCGCTCTATCTTCTAGCCCTCTCTTTTTGCTCTGTCTTCTAGCCTTTCATATCAATTGAGTTAAGCAAACTTTTGACAACCTCCTTCGATTCTCTCCTCTTTTTTCTTTTTGCAAGCCTGTCGGTGCTGTGTTCTCATCCTTTTTTTCAATTGCCTAGCCCCTCCTTATATAAGCTTCCAGCCACGTTCCTGAAATTTATTTCCTTCTCCTTTGCTTTAAATGTCTCGCACTTATTTTGTTTGAGAATTTTTTTTTTCAATTGCTGTCAACACCATCCTTTCCTTACTTGTTATGATTTTTGCTTTGCGCTTCCATTTTTACTACTGCTGTGAATGTCTTACTTTATTAGCTGTAACGTGTTTAATTCTATCCTTCCCTGACCAGCTTATTTTGATTTCTTTCGTTTTCCTTTGAAATTTGGCGTAGGCAAGGTTTTCTCGTTTGGCTTTAATGTGTCAAGAGTCAAAATCAATTTTGACTTAACTCTTTTGTAATGGTTCAATGTCCGTATTCTATACCCTCTTGCAAACCCTCTTTTCCCTCTCTTTTTTTTATCTCAACGCTGCAGTAAACTACTTAGTTCCTTCAGCTTGAATAAATTCTGAACTAGGTTTGATTCCTATAAATTCTGAGAATTTCTCAATCTCTTGGTACTTAAGCCCATAAATTCTAATTTCTGTTAGTTAAATCAGCACTAGCATCTCTCTCCATCGCTTGATTACATTGAACACTGCGCAATTTCTGTAGCTCTTGCATTACTGTTCTAACTTCGGCACCTTAGAATTTCTTCAACGAGAGAGTCCAACTCTATTTCCAATACCCCGTAACACCTTCTGATTTAAATTGAGTTTTGATTACTGAAACTAAATCATGAACCATAGTTGCAGAAATTGACTGCATCAGTTTTTGTTGGCTATATTTCTAGAATCTGGACATCCATTAACTTCTTCGTTTACGCTTAAGATTTTAGAACATCAATCGTATACATTTATTGATATGCAGATCATCACCTTTTATCTATATCTAGTGACTTGACCATAAACATGGTCCACTGCGATATAAGAGTATCCCATGTACTGCCCAGAATGAAGGTCACATGTTTTGAAATGCCGGCACATGCCGAATTTTAGACCTATACTTCCAATTTTGTCTAAAGTCAAAATTAATTTTGACTTGACTTTTATGAACTATTCAATAAAATCAAAATCGATTTTGACTTAGATAAATGATTCAATAAACATGTTTTTGTTAAAAGCAATCCCATCAAAGATCTAATAACAACTTTTACGTTCTGCAGCAAACAACAGGTTCATTTCTCTATTGAGATTATCAGCTCTGAAGCTTAACATTGGATTTGAAGTTCGAGCATCACTGTAAGTAGATAATGGCTGCTTAAATTCATCTCTCAGCTTTACAATCGCCTTAGATAGCAGATTATTTGCATGGCCTAGCAAGCCATCATTGCCCATAGATATTTTTGTGTTAAAGGTTTGATGTTCTCTCTTAACATCTTTAGTTGAAATAAATGGTTCAACAAGCTTGTTTGGTAGAGGACTAGGGCGACGTTCGTCGCTATGGGCAGTCAGATTAGGGCGGTCCTGCTCTTCGACTCAGTCCAATTTGGTGAGGGTGAGACAGGGGTGGCATCCTGGCTCAAGGGCTAGCCATGGACATTGGCATAAGCTGATTCCCTCATCCGCAGGATATCTTGATGCTAGCCCATGGACGACACTAGGGAGACAGAGACAGGATTGAGGAGGCAACTAGTGCTCACATGGAGTTGAGATTGCTTAAAGCGGAACTTGATGGGTAAAAATCTATTTTAACTTGGGTCATTATCTTGTTGATTCACTTGTTGGGAATTCTGCGGAGATTTGACATCTCATGTCTTGATGTGATTGGGTTCCCTTTTTTATGTTGGCATTCTCTCCTTCTTGGCATATATTGAGGTGGTAGCCCTTCCCCATGCAAGTCCCATCTCCCCGTTGGCTGCGAAAAAATTTCCTGAGCAATGGGGTTGCTTAGGATTTCTGAGCACAGCCCCCTAAGATTCGAAAATGTGTCTAACTTTTACAAATCTCGAGAAAACTAACATTAATAAATAGCTCTGTCAACGGACGTTAACAGCTCCATTAATGTTCGCGAAACATGCAGCTCACATGGGACTTGTGCACGAGTTTTAAAGCTAGAATTTATATCTTGATGGCAGTCTTGTAATGAAAATGCTACCCGAGTCGGGTTCGGGTAGCAGATAGGGTAGTATAGTCCGGATATCCGCTACCCGAACCCGATTATATATATAACAAGTTCGACGATATATATAACAAGTTCGACTTTGTGTATATATTGTCGAACTTAGTTATGTTTGAACCAAGTTCGACGATATATATAGCAAGTTCGACAATAATTATTGTCGAACTTTATGTATATATTGTCAAACTTAGTTATGTTTGAACCAAGTTCGACGATATATATAGCAAGTTCGACAATAATTATTGTCGAACTTTGTGTATATATTGTCGAACTTAGTTATGTGTGAACTAAGTTTGACGATATATATAACAAGTTCGACAATAATTATTGTCGAACTTTGTGTATATATTGTCGAACTTAGTTATGTTTGAACCAAGTTCGACGATATATATAGCAAGTTCGACGAACTTTGTGTATATATTATCGAACTTAGTTATGTTTGAACCAAGTTCGACGATATATATAGCAAGTTCGACAATAATTATTGTCGAACTTTATGTATATATTGTCGAACTTAGTTATATTTGAACCAAGTTCGACGATATATATAGCAAGTTCGACAATAATTATTGTCGAACTTTGTGTATATATTGTCGAACTTAGTTATGTTTGAATCAAGTTCGACGATATATATAGCAAGTTTGACAATAATTATTGTCGAACTTTGTGTATATATTGTCGAACTTAGTTATGTTTGAACCAAGTTCGACGATATATATAGCAGACAATAATTATTGTCGAACTTTGTGTATATATTGTCGAACTTAGTTATGTTTGAACCAAGTTTGACGATATATATAGCAAGTTTGACAATAATTATTGTCGAAACTTTGTATATATATTGTCGAACTTAGTTATGTTTGAACCAAGTTCGACGATATATATAGCAAGTTCGACAATAATTATCGTCGAACTTTGTATATATATCGTCGAACTTGGTTATGTTTGAACCAGTTCAACAATAGATGTACAAGTTCGACAATAATTATTGTCGAACTTCCAATATATATCGTCGAACTTCGACAATAATCGGGTCGGTTTTAGCAGGTACCCATTAAACTCGACCCGTTTATGTAAATGAGTTGTACAAATTATTCAAGGTGCTTATATATAAATCGGGTATTTATAGGGTTCGGGTAGTATACGGGTACTAAAATCATACTAAAAAATAACGTGATGCTAAAAAATAACATGCATCTTAAGATACTAGAAATGGAAAAATAACGTGTATCTTAAGATCATAATTTATTGAGCTACTTTTTACTGTAGGCTTTCTTAAGATTCACAAAGTTAGACACGTGCTGGACTCCTAAGGGGCTCTGAGCAACGGGGGTGCTCAGGAAATTTTTTCCGGCTGCTACTTTGTTGCCGAGTGTTATCCTCTCCATGGTTCTCCATTGTTGAGCTTCTTACTCCTCCATACAGCCATGTTGCAGCTCTCCGCATACCCAAGCTAGGCTCCAGGTTGCGGCCTCCTGTCCGCAAGGTCCCCTTGTTCACTCCTTTTGGGTTGTAGGCAAGGACTCCAGCTGCCACATGCTTAGGCGTGGCCGGAGAAGCTGGGTTCTGGGAACCCTTGAGGGCAGCGACGCCTATTCTCCTACCTCATGCGGGGTCTTCTTGGTGGAACTTTCGAACTTGTATGCTGGGTTGGTTCTCTTCACACAATCGGATCATTGTGGAGCAGCCCTTAAGGGCTTGGTAACATCCTTCATTCCCTTCTCATTGGATGTTGGATTTTCTGGTGTTGGTTCCTCTGCTCTTGTTTATGCATTTCCCATTGGGTTTATGTGAGCTGATCTTGTTGACGTGATGAGTATGCTCCTCTTTATTATGCTGCTGCTGTTGGGTCATGTCGTGCCCCTCTATTCCTACTTGCCGATGAAATTTTAAGGCCAGGTCATGCCTTGCTTTCCTCTTTGGTTTTTGTTAGTATTTTCCCCCTGCGCTGAGTTCAGCATGTGGCTAAACTATATTGCTATTCCTCTCCTTGCCAAGTATTGTTGGAAAAGCTGAGTTCTTTGTTGTGCTGTCAAGATTTCTTCTTTGCTGATTCCTTAAAGGCTGGATTTTCTTCATGTTGTGTTTCTTCTATGCATAGTGTTGTAATACTAGTGCAGGGCTGCTAACAAATTAAATTCAGCAACATGTGTTCCACAAGAAGCAGCTGAGTGCTTGTACTCCCCTTTGTGCTGCCATATGTAGAGCTTGTAGGGGAAGAGAGTTGGTGAGGAATGAGGTATTGTGCGATGGTGTAATCATGCAAAAGAATGGGGAATAAAAAGAAGAGTAAGAAAAGAACAAAAGAGGGTTAAGGGCTGGTTTGGATGTGAGCAAGCTATGAGGCTAACTTCGGTTAGCTGGGAACTAAGTGAAGAAAGAGTTTTATTTTCTCTTTTGTACTTTTACCCGCTCATTGCCAAATGATCCTTCAGTTTTCTGCAACAAGATAAGAGAAAAAAAATTTGTATAGTGGTTTTTGTCCGTAACAGCTGGTATTAGAGGAAATTGGCAGCGAGTTCACAACTTGCACAACTTCTGAGTTGATCCTGAGTTGGTTCAACTCCTTTCAGTTTGACAGAACTAGTCACAAGGATTGATCCAGGAGTATTAGTGATCTGTATGATGAGTATGTCTAAATGATAGGAGGTTTTCCTTGGAGTCAGATTGGAGGTTATGGCTCAATCTCTACTCATATACCTCCCTCAGGTGGCTGGTTTAGTTGCATGGAGATTATAATTTGGGCGATGGAGAAGATGCACTACTGCAGTGCATATTGATGCTTGAAGGTTTGATGCTTCACTTGGAGTTGGGGCTAGTATGCTATCTTTCTATCTTTCTCATGGGATGATCTTGCTTGTGCTTCCCCAACTATTACCCCATTATTCTAGCTTCTATTATGAGGGTATGGATTTATATATATATATATATATATATATATATATATATATATATATATATCTTGGTGCAACTCATATCTTTCTTGGCGAGCAAATAGAAATTTATGTTGCATACCTTGTGATGCTAAGTTGTGAAGAAAGGACCCAAGTGGTCTCATTTACACATGGATCTTGGGAAGAGTCCAAGAGGAAGTTTATTTTGAAATCTCAGCATGTTAAGCCAAGAATTAGTTGTTGAGGCTTACGAGCATAGGTTTAATGGAAAGTCATGTGAAGACTTATGTTAATTCCCTAGGAGAGGTATATCCTATGGGAGGAGTTAAGAATGCTAAGAATAAGGAACTTGCAAATGACTCTTATTGTCGATCATCCTTCATTAAATTTCCTAAGGGAAGGACCCTAAGGAGACAAGTCCAGACCGGCCACTATTGCTTACAGTCGGATGCTGCCATATTTTTCTTAGAAGGAAAGGATTGATGCACACGAAGGAAGAACCTACTATTATATTTCTACTTGAGATAGAATGCCAGTGAGGGTAAGCGGCTGGAGTTGAGCAAGCCGCATGTTCATGTTTGGCAGCCTTTGTTGGTATTTGATGATTGCATACATTGATGCTACTGTTATGCACTATGCTCATCTGGTGGACTTGGTCTTCATTTACAGATTATGTTGGTATCTTGTGAGAGATGGACTTCACAAGGATATTCTCTTATTGATGTTATTTATCCCTCCAGTCACCGAGGGCGGCAACTTCTTTGCGTGGGGAAGAATATGATGGCCTAAATACTTGGATATTTATCCTTATTGTTTTCTTATAGTTTTCCATATATGCGACCACGTCTCGCTCTTAGACGTGGATCATTTGGACGATAGAGTCCAGGACCTAGCACGAGTTTCGGTTGTGTCCAAACTCTATTATTATTTACTTGGGGATCCCCTCCTTACTCATGAGACCCTCGATGGACCGTGGGTGTACTCATACTTATTCATAAGACCCTCGATGAACTGTGTGTGTACTCATAATTATTATTGAGACACTGATGGACTAGTGTTCTCATTGTGCCAGGGTAACCACACTAATGAACTAGTGTGAGCATTTGCTTGATGGACCGAGTGAATGGACTTATGCTCGATGGACTGAGTGGACCGACGCGGTAAGCCGCCTAGTGACGAGACTATGTAGTGTGCCAGCTGAGTGTGTCCTTCCAAGTAGGCCTCGGGCCGTCGTGTTCTGATGGCAAGACTGTGGCCGAGACCACGAATTGATGTGCGAGGGCAAGCGACCACAAGTCTTGGAGCACAAAAGTGTACTGACTTGGGGGAGTGAGCCTGGTGCGCAGAAGTGTGGCACGACACAAGTCTAGCTTGGACACGAGGTCAGGCCAAAAGAGTTAGGCGCACTACGAGGCGTTGATATTGGTCTCGGCAGTAGGACGCCAGGGCTTGATAGATGGGTGCGGGGGAGACTGAGGACAGAGAGACAATACGTCGAACAATGTCAGCTTATTGAGCTAGTTTGGGTAGCTGCTAGTTGACTAGTAGCTCGTTTGGTTGAGGACCGGGGCAATGTTCGTCGCTATGAGTAGTTGGATCAAGGCGGTTCTGCTCTCTGACTCGATCCAGTTTGGTGAGGGTGAGACATGGGTGGCACCTGGCTCAAGGGCTAGCCAATATGGAGACTGGCGTAAGCTGATTCCCTCCTCCGCAGGATATCTTGACGCTGGCCCAGGATGACACCAGGGATAGAGGATTGGGGAGGCAACCAGTGCTCACATGGAGTTGACCCATCAAGTTCCACTTTGGCAGCATAAGTCCCCTTTATGCAAGTCCACTTAAATCTTAACCCGCTGCCAAAGTGGAACTTGATGGGTCAAAATCTATTTTGAGTTGGGTCATTATCTTGTTGATTCACTTGTTGGGAATTCTGCGGAGATTTTGACATCTCATGTCTTGATGTGATTGGGTTCCCTTGTTATGTTGGCATTCTCTCCTTCTTGGCGTACGTTGAGGTGACAGCCCCTTCCCCATGCAAGTCCCGTCTCCTCCATCGGCTGCTGGTTCATTCGGTATCATGGACATCTAGGAGAACTGGGAGAAAATCCGGGTGATGAGTGAAGAATCTACTGCTACCTTATTGCCCAGTGTTCCCTTCTCCATGGTTCTCCATTGTTGAGCTTCTTACTCCTCCATACAGCCATGTTGCAGCTCTCCTCATACCCAAGCTAGGCTCCAGGTTGCGGCCTGGAGTTACTGGTGTCCTATCCGCAAGGTCCCTTGTTCACTCCTTTTGGGTTGTAGGCAAGGACTCCGGCTGCCACACACTTAGGCGTGGCCGGAGGAGCTGCGGTTGTTGGGCCATATCGTGCCCCTCTATTCCTACTTGCCGATGAAATTTTAAGGCCAGGTGATGCCTCGCTTTCCTCTTTGGTTTTTGTTAGTGTTTTCCCCCTGCTCTGAGTTCAGCATGTGGCTAAACTGTATTGTTGTTCCTCTCCTTGCCAAGTATTGTTGGAAAAGCTGAGTTCTTTGTTGTGCTGTCAAGATTTCTTCTTTGCTGATTCCTTAAAGGCTGGATTTTCTTCATGTTGTGTGGCTGAGTTGGTGGCTTTGTGAAGATGAGATTTCTGCGATATTATGTTGTCTTCATTGTTGTAGTTTGCTAGGGACGTGAGCTCCCATTGCTGCTTTGTGGTTGGACTGAATCCTTATGTTTTTATGTATGTTGCTACCATACATGACTAGTTTTCATATTGAAGATAAGCTGCTTCTTTGTAGTAAGTTGGTGTTGGGATTTCTTGGCTGAACTATGTAGGTGCTTTCTTCCATGCATAGTATTGTAATACTAGTGCAGGGCTGCTAACAAATTAAATGCAGCAACATGTGTTCCACAAGAAACAGCTGAGTGCTTGTACTCCCCTTTGTGCTGCCATGTGTAGAGATTGTAGGGGAAGAGAGTTGGTGAGGAATGAGGTAATGTGCCATGGTGTACACATGCAAAAGGATGGGGAATAAAAAGAAGAGTAAGAAAAGAACAAAAGAGGGTTAAGGGCTGGTTTGGATATGACCAAGCTGTGAGGCTAATTTCGGTTAGCTGGGTCTTGGATTCCGAGCTGAAAGAACTTTAAGTGGGGCCAAACAAGGCTTAAATGAAGGAAGAGTTTTATTTTCTCTTTTGTACTCTCATCCGCTCGTTGCCAAACGATCCTTGAGTCTTCCGCAACAAGATAAGAGAAAAAAAATTGTATAGGGGTTTTTGTCCATAACATATATTGTACTTGTGGTGTTTACATTATATGAACGTTGTCATTAAGTTGGCTTGAGATATGATAGTATGAGGTTTTGTCTATCTATAATATTTGTTGAGATTGTGGGTATTTTCCTCACTTCTTTGGTGTTTGAGCTTGTCTCCTACTTTCGATTTTCTTGTGTAGCAGGCGCAAGCTTTGTGGTTTGCTGCGCTTGGTGTGTTGTGGATTGCTAGATTGTGGATGCATATATCTAGTGCATTTTTGCTCTAGGGTTGTGTGCATAGGTAGTTTGCACACTCTGTTATGTTGAGTTTCTCATGTGTGCCTCGCATAAGTATAGTGTGAGTACTTGTGATTGCTTTGGGCGATTTACTTACAAGTGTACAAAGAGGTTGGGAGCGCACCAAACTCAATCTGTCACTTGGGGGTCTTGCATTGCTAAAGACAGTTGACTTGCGCAAGTAGACAACAAGGACGCCAACATCAATTCAACAAGACATACTGGATAGTATTTGAGCAGAGAGTTCTGAGCAGAGGGGATTGACATTGTGTATGCACCAACACTTGGGGCATAAGAATTTCTTAAAAGGGCATGTGTATTTTGCGTACAACGAGCTCGGGGGACTTAGTCTTTGGAGTGTTTACACATTAGTGTGTAGTATTGAGAGAGACTGACAAATTTGGAGGATTTGTTCCATCACCTTTAAAGATTTCCACCGTGAAAAATTAGGGTGTGACACTTGTTACCTACTCCTTGCCGCTGACGCTCGCCTTCTCCTTCTCGCCTGCTTCTTGCCGCTCGGGTGAACTCGTCGCTTGTCCGCTCCTTTGTTGCATGTGCAAGCTGCGAGCCCACCACGTTGTTGTCACCATGAGCCCGCACTACTCTTGCCACCGCGAGCTCGCCCCGTTGTTGCTACTGCCGCCATGAGCCCACCCACTGAAATTCATGTGAGCACGCTAGTGACATGGGCATGTGACTTGCTTTCTTTCTATTCTTTTTTTTACTTTCTTTATATTTTTCTTATCCTCTAACAAAACACAACCTAATTAGTTTCGAGTTGAACTCTTAGATCTCTCCTCTCCAGCGTGCGTCCCCTCGAGCTCATCGGATCTATCCTCTCGAGTGCCTCTTGTCTCGATTCAGACCTCTTATGTATTCCGGAGAACAGCCCGAGCACAAGCTCGAGCGCCCCATTTGAATTTAGTTATCACATTAATTATTATTATTATTATTATTAATAAAGTATTTACAATCTCTTTTGTCTCATTACCGACAATAGCCCAAACAATTACCGGCTACATGCTACCAACCTACCCGCAAACCATCGTAGTGTCACACGACTCCCGTGCACTTACCTCTTCCTACAAACTTCAACAAATAATTGAACTCCAACTTGTTTATATTCCGCGCGATCTCCGTCCCCGTATCTCACCGCTAGCTCAAGCTCACCGCACTTAGAACCAACCCTCAGATGGAGAAGAAAGCCCGCGCTAGGGAAGACGGCCTCCTCCTGCCGCGGCCATGGCTCTTCTTCCTTGCCATGGGGCTCGCCCTGGTCATCGTGGATCCTTTCCACTGGGGCCCGCTTGGAGGCCGCGACTTCCGCCCGGTGAAGACCCAACTCGCGCCCTACCACCAGGTGATGGAGCAGTGGCCGGGAGATCGCCGGAGCAGGCTCCGGCTCGGGAGGCTTGAGTTCGTCAACCAAGTGTTCGGCCCCGAATCGCTCGAGTTCGACGGTCAGGGGCGCGGCCCCTATACGGGCTTGGCCGACGGCCGCATCGTCCGGTGGATGGGCGAGATCGACGGATGGGAGACCTTCGCCCTCATTAGCCCTAATTGGTATCGTACAATATAAGATCCAGATTTGTTGAAAAAATAATTCTCCGCTCTCTTGTTTATCTGCTTGAATCGCCTACTTGTCCAAGGTCCGAGAAGGTGTGTGCGAATGGCGTCCAGTCGACGACGAGAAAGCAGCATATGGTCGAGCATTTGTGCGGCCGACCTCTCGGCCTTCGATTTGACAAACGGACCGGCGACCTCTACGTCGCCGACGCTTACTTCGGGCTCGCCGTCGTCCGGCGCAACGGAGGCGCAGCAACCCTTTTGGCGACTCATGTGGAAGGGAGAGCCATTCTCTTTGCCAACGACTTGGATGTCCACAGGAATGGCTCCATCTTCTTCACCGACACCAGCACTAGATTCAACAGAAGGCGAGGGCAACACGACCATTAATTGTTTGCTTAATCATGAGTAATTAGGCCTCTTTGATCAATGCTAACTCGCCGGCCGGCGTGCAGGGAACATTTCTTTATATTGCTGGAAGGAGAAGCCACAGGAAGGCTCCTCAGATATGATCCAGGCACTAGAACTACTCATGTCGTCTTGAGGGGCTTAGCATTCGCCAACGGTGTGCAGCTATCGAAGGATCAAACCTTTCTTCTCCTCACCGAGACCACTAATTGTAGGCAAGTCTTCGTCCTCCTCCTCCACCCTCGATATGGTTAACAGAACTGATGAATCGATCTTTGAGCAGGATAATGAGATACTGGATAGAAGGTCCCAGATCCGGTGAGCTAGAGGTGTTTGCTCATTTGCCAGGGTTCCCGGACAACATAAGGATGGGGGACAGCGGGCGATTCTGGGTCGCGATCGATTGTTGCCGCACTCGAGCGCAGGAGTTGCTGTCCCACCACCCATGGTTGAGGAGCGCATACTTCAAGTTGCCGCTAAGGCTGAGGTTCCTCGCCGGCATGACGGGGATGAGGATGTTCACCACGATCGCACTCCTCGACGAGGACGGCACGGTCGTCGAGGTGCTCGAGGACAGGGGCGGCGAGGTGATGAAGCTGGTGAGTGAGGTGAGGCAAGCGCATGGAAAGCTGTGGATTGGAAGCGTGGCTCACAACAGCATCGCGACTCTGCCTTACACTGGGATTGAACGGGAGGCAGAGGAGATATATAATTAATGCGGTTCTGTAGCTGCACCTTGTATCGAAGTTATATAGTACTATTAATTACTTATTAAAAGTTTCAATTTTGTAAAAAAAACAAAGTTTTACTTAAAAAAACTTTTATCTTAAATTATTTTAAAAAATATAAATTTATAATTTAATATTTCCTATTATAATTATTTTTATTCTTCCCCCGCGAGTAAGTTTTCTAGCCGCCTAGAAATTTAAGCTTTTCCGTTGATGGGTGATCTGCGTGAAACTCAAAATTATAAAAGTTGTGTTAACTTTTCCTCCAACATTTGTTCACTTTTGCAGGTGAATAGTATGGATCGAGGTTTGCCTAATATTTTAGATGGCTGTGATCGCCTAAAAATTTTTTCTTTCCTTTACTTCTTCTATACCAAAAATTTTTTTTAGACGGCGTCCCTTGCTATTGCTTTAATAATCATGCAGCATGATTGTTGTGCAGATTGATTAAGTACAACATGATTTTCAAAACAATAATTTTCAAAACAATAGGAATGATTTATACGAAACATCACTTAACATCCTATGCGGCGTACCTACCTAGAAAATTTTTTCTTCCGTACCCCCCCTATCGTCACCCTCAATCTTCATTCTCCTATTTGCAATATCCTATCCTATTGCTATTGCAATAGCATCCCTCCTTCATATGGTCCAAACTATAATTTGATCAATTAAGTGAATTATGAGATAATGATGGAGGAGGCTTATCAGATGGAGTACCTATATGTACCTATTTGAATTGATAGATCAAGTTTAGGTTATATAACTAGTGTTAGGCCCAAGGCCCTAATTGACATAGCCCGGTCAACTAACCCAGCCCAGTCAACTAGGCTGTTGACTGGGTCAAAATTGGCCCAGGCCCAAATAAGGGAAAGGAAATCAGATTTGGGGGAAAATCTCGATGGCAGAAATCGACGATCGCGTGTCGATTCCAGCAGACATCAGCAGCATCTCCAGCGATCGGAGGCCAAGGGTTCACCGAAGGAAGTGGCGCCGGGATAAGGATCACCGCCAGGCGGCAGCATCCTGTCGACTGAAGCTTCGGCTCCGGCGCAATCAACGATGGCGACTAGACAGGGAAGACGTCGTGGGAAGTGTCGTCTCATCCATCGCTCGGCGTCAGGCGTCTGACAGCAACATCTCCTCCAGCGCCCGGTCACGTCGCCGGCAGTACTCGCAGCCAGCAGGTGAATCGTCGCGATCGTGTGATGCGAACATGATCGACGCCTGCATGCTGACCGGTCGAAGCAGGGTGGCGACACTCGACCCAACGGGCTGAAGGGGCAGCAATGCTTGAACCAGTGGATCGAAGGGCGGAGCTCGTCGACGATGCTACCGTGCACCATGGGGAGGTATGGCCGAAGCTTCAGCTCAGCATGGGCACCTAGATCCAGTCGATGTCGAGAAGATCGCGGTCGCACGGCTAAGCAGAGGAAGGCGACGAGCGCCTGCCTATAAATCCGCAAGGAGCGGAGCTCAACGAGGAGAGAGGAACGAAAGGATGACAGCGGTAAAAATCACCGTCTAGTGAGGGGGAGGAACTGGACTGAGAGGCGAACGGCTGGAAAACTAGACAGGGGGCGACTTTCGCCAGTCGACAAGGTTGAGAACGAGTCTTGGTCGGCCTTTCCCTTTCGCTCCTCCTTCCGACGGCGACTCGACGAATCCGGCGAAGGCAAGTGGTGGCCCTCGCCTAAGGTGCTCCGGTGGTGAGGGTGGGTAGTTCGGAGTACCCTTGACGTCGAAGTCCCCTTTGCCCTCTCTTCCCGTCAACCTGGCGAATTCTCCTCATTCCGCCTCCGTCCTCCCTCTGCTCGAATCGGACGAGCTGGGGGCGGCAGCCTTGGCTGGACAGCAGCCTCGGGCAAGTTGACCACGCTCGCAGGAAGGAAGCAACGAGGTTTCCTCGTCCCGCACAAACCCCGAATGCGGCTACTGCATCGATGTGGTGCGACGCCTTCCATCCGACGCAAACGAAGCGGCGGCCTTGGTTGGACAGCGGCCTCGGGCAAGTCGACCACGCTCACAGGAAGGAAGCGATGAGGTTTCCTCATCTCACACGAACCCCGAATGCGGCGACTGCACCGACGTAGTGCAAAGCCTTCCGTCCGACGCGAACGAAGCGGCGAGCTTTGAATGCAAACATGGACGCAAACATGGACGCTAACATGGACGCGGCGTTGACTCGTTGACCCAAAAATGAGCGGGCCGACGTAATTTCAGGCAGAGGCCAAAATCCAAAATCGAGGGAATTCGGCGTCGAAGCGAGTTTCGGGCGCAAATCTGGTTTTCGGATATGGGCCGAGGATCCGATCCGATTATAGGTATAATTCTTCCATTTGTTTATTCATTTTAAATACTGACGTGGCATATGACATTCTCTCTTCTCTCTTTTTTTAGCCGGATAAAGGTCAGAATCCTTCGTGGAGGTTGAGGGGCGCATGCGGGTGCTTCTCTGCCGATTGCGCTGAATATGAACGAATCAAACATTTAGGCCCTATGTGGTTAAAAAATTATTATAATAATTAATTAAAAATTAATTTATATACTTGTATAATACAAAGCGTGACAACTAGCATCCTAATATACATAACATATTTAAATGTCACATGAATATTAATTCTCTTCCTAACTAGAGTTGGTATATTTTTTTTTATCTCATGATATTATCATTTTTTCTGGCATACAAAAATTATATCATATTGTTGTTTTATTGCAATTGTTTGGGAAGAGTTCACTTAAGGTAGGAAGGTAACATAGAACATATCTATAATTTCAAAGATATCCTTGCAAAATATATGAAGAAAATCATGAAGTGGATCTATTGAAATATAATTTTTCTTTTTTTTTAAAAAAAAAAGATTAAGATGCTTTGATGGCCCTCATCCAGCTATGGCACTCATCTTTTATGTATGCTTTAAGTCTAAGATTGCTTATGCTCTTGAAGATGGTCACAAGTGTCAAGCTAGCCTATAAGATAATTTCTTAATGCAAACTAATTTTTCAAGGGACGATGACACTCTTGAGGAGAAAAATGTTAGTTACTAAAACATAATAAAGTCTTTACTCATATAAAATACTCCATTTTTTGTGTAGTACTTGAATTTTGATGGTGCAAAGTTAAACCTTAGAACTAGCCTAAGCCTAAATTAAAATGGCGCACCATCTCCTTTTACTCTGCTTGCTATCCAAGACCTGAGTTGTACGTGTACTTTCTCTAATTCAATGAGCTTCACTTAGATCACTCACACTGTGTTTATAGTAGGACTGAGGGAAAACAAAAGAAAAAGAAAAAGAAAAAGAAAAGAAAGGAGAGGATAAAGAAATTACTTATATATCACATGCAATTGGCGAGCGGTGAACTTGATTTTGTGTACAGCAGCAACGATGATCTCACACTCGCGTATGACAGCGAGCAACTAAGCACGCTTGGGTGGCGAGCAACGAACTCGCATGGACGATGAGCGGCAAGAGCAAGCTTGCGTGGACAGTGAGTAGCGAGCTCACATGGACCACGAGTTGCGAAATTGCATGGACAGTGACAAGGGCGAGGCGGACGATGGCAAGGACGAGCTCGAGCGCGTGTGGACAGCGGCGAGTGCAAAGGCGAGCGTGGACAGGATGTCTTGACTGTCTACAGTGGATTTACGCTTTCCACTCGATTTGAGAGGAAAGCACTTTATGAAAAATACTATCATTTTCTGTCTATCCTTTTGTCCATCCTTCCTATTAAATAATAATAATAAAAAATTTATTTTCCCTTCCTTTCATCTTTTTCTTCCTACTTTCCCTCCTACTAAATACATCCTAAGCCAAGTTATGAGTTATTTGATCGACACCATACCATTAAACATACTACTCCTGAAGTGTATTTTAGTATGTAACTCATTTGTGCGTTCATAGACATTGACAAGTTGAGCACTATTAACAATACACATGGGGTGATATACTAAATATATTTTATGAGGAAAAAGGTTAGGCTACATTTGTTATATGATTATCATTATAGTAGTTGCTTTTCAAAAGTGCTTGATATAATTAGACCTGGCAAAATCTGACCAGATCCGCTGAACCGACCCGACTTGATACGAAGTTAGTCGAGTTCGGGTTAGCTATAATTGTGTTCGGGTCATAAACGGACAGGTCAACCCGTTTATGACTCGAAAATAATCGGGTCGTGTCGGGTTGTAAACAGGTTGACCCGCTTAACCTGATTATATTGTATATTTATATAAAAAAAATTTAAATATAAGCTCACCTAACTCCCATTGCTAGCCTATAAGCTTAAATATTTTTTTAACTATTTTTTAACCTAGATTTCGGCCTACACATAAGCCCAAAATTTTATTATTTTTAATAAAATTTTTATTAATTTATTATTTATATTTAAAATATAAATAATAAATGGGTTATTCGGGTCATGTTGGGTTGATCTAATTATATTGTTTGTGTTAGACAGTTGGACCCAATTAATTAAACGGGTCATGTTTGGATTGGCTTAATTGTGTCACGGGTTACACTTGACATGACCAGTTTATGACCCGTTGACCCAAATTGCTAGGTCTAGGTATAACTATTAGTCTATTATTATTAGTGTTATTTAAGTTTTAAAAATTATAATGAAGCTATAATAAATTATATTTTTCTTAAACTATAGAAATTATATATTAATATAACAAAAAATATATAATTATATATTTTTTTAATATAAAGTTGTACTTATTTTTTATGCTATCAAGAGCAATTTAACTATAAAGTATCTTTGTGGATTATATTATTATCTCATGATTTGTTTGATTTAATGTAAATACATATATAAAGCGAGCAGTAGCAAAAAAAACTACGACAACGATTGTGGCACGTGCGAGTCCATCACATATATTAATTAAACTTTTTTTACTTTTAGAATAACTAAGTTTATAAAATTAATAATTTGTATATTAACAAATATATTTATTAAATATATATTAATATATGTTGCATTATTATATTAAATAATATATTATTTATTTATTTATACTTATATCGTTGTTCACCAGCAACCTGAGTTTTTTCAGCTGTGTTTTTACAGCGAGGCACTCTTCCGCAAATTTTCTAGCAGAGTGTCCTGATCTGGCTTGCACAAATCTTTATGCGGACGAGTAAGAATCTCAATGCATTTTTACCTTTATTAGGTGTTATACAAAATATCATATAACAAGTTACCTATTATCGTATAATACATATATATTTTCATATAACATATGTATATTATCATATAATACCTTAATATTTTTATACTATTGTCGTATAATATAGCATGAAATTTACTTCTTGATGCTTAAACAAAATTTTATAATACTTAGAGGGTCAAAGTTAACTAGTGTTATATGAAAATATTAAATTATTATACAATAATAGACAGATGTTATACGAAAATATATAAGTATTATATAAAATATCGTATAACAGGTGCTATACGAAATATCGTATAACACCCGTTAGAGGTAAAAATGCATTTAGATTCTTGCTTACTCGCACCAAGATTCGTGTATGCCAAGATTTGTATAACAGGTGTTATACGAAATAAATATGCATTAAGATTCTCGCTTGCTCACACTAATGGGGACGAATAAAAGAGAGAAGGGAAAAGAAGAAAGTAAGAAAAATGGATGGGTTGAAAGCTGGCAACAAGGGAGGAGAAAAGTGTTTTCTCTCTTTTTTGGAGAGAATGTAAAAGGAGATAAAATTGGCTTATTTTTTTTTTCTAAATCAATCTCTCCAATAAATCAAAAGAAATTTTTTGTTTCTTTTTTTGTTTCTCCTTTTTTTTCTCACTAATAAACCCTAATAAAACAAGCCCTAAGATTAGTGTAAGCAAAATCGGAGCACTCCGCTGGAAATAATATCGTATAACGTCACTCTTGCTCGTCATCGTTGTAGTCAATGTAAATAACGGAAGGAGGCATGCGTGTGCTCCACTCCACTCCTAGTCCTCTTGCTCGTCGTCGTTCTAGTCAATGTAAATGACGGAAGGAGGCATGCGTGCGCTCCACTCCACTCCTAGTCTACGTACTGCGTCATTCCTTGGCTTTCCCCTGTAAAGGGGATTTATGACCAACATGAGGAAGTCATCGAGAGGAGGGAAGAAAGTTAGACATTAGGTATTCTTGACAAGATCATTATGTTTAAAACCTAATTTTATAATTCATATGTCAGACATTATCTATTTAATGTTTATTCTTATAAAAAAATCAATACTGTAAACTGCACTGTCGTCATTGGATTTTTTGTTTATGTTGAGAATGAAAGATATGCCCGAAGTTTCTCAGTAAGCAGTCAAGGTTTTGTATGAACTTTCCTGGATTACTTCGTCTAGGTTCACAGCCAACTGACATCGACTGAATTGTTTTTAAAGGCAGTCAGACATACTTCTGCAAAGTGTGTGGTGCATGTGTTCATTCCCATTTCCAGTAACCTCAAGCAAGAATCAGAAACCCCAACTTAAGCATAAGAGTTTTGTCAGAAATTGAGGGCATGGACTTCCTCCAGGAAGAAAGGCAGCTTGCCAATTTCATAGGTTTACCTCTCGGATTATTTCTGGAACCTATGTTGCTCTTGCATGGCTTCTCCACTTTGTGCCACCTCTGCCTCCTGCTGTTCATTTCTGCTATTTGGATTTTCCGGCGCTGTAAAGACGGCGGAGAATCTAGCAGGCGAGAGACAGGTTCCAGCCGACTTGCGTATTGTATAAGGTTAGCCATTTTCACTTGTCTGGCCTTAGGGGTGATTCATCTGCTCTTTGGCATTTTGAACTTCGTCTGGCCTCAACAGCATGATTGGCCTATCCCTACTGAGCTGAGCTTGGCCATTAGAGCAGCTGCATGGTTTGCCACAGCTTGCTATTTACTTCCCCAAATCAATCCTTCAAACGAGAACCAGTTCCCAATCTTCCTCCGGATTTGGTGGAGTATCTTCTTCCTGCTATCCTGCTTCTTCCTTGTGCTAGATATTCTTTGTTTCAAGAAACATGAACTTGGTGCAACTCGTCAGCTGGTGTTTGATTGTTGCTCGGTGCTCTCTGCACTGATCCTTAATTTTTCAGCTTTCTTCAGTCAGAGGATTGTGGAAGAGAGGACAGATCAAGAAGAAGCTCTCTTGAATTCCACTGAGGCTAGCCAAGCCTCCGCCTCACTTTTTGAACATGCTAGTGTTTTAGGAGTCCTCTCCTTCTCTTGGATTGGCCCTCTGCTTTCTGTCGGTCACAGGAAGACATTAGAGCTTGAAGACATTCCACAGCTAGCTAGCAGTGATAAAGTTCACACTGTGTTCCCAATTCTCAAAGAAAATCTTCAATCCTACTCTAGTGCAAGTTCTGATAGCACAATCACCTCTTTCATTTTAGCCAGGGCATTGCTGTCCTGCGTTGGAAGGTGTCTCCTATTGGGAGGCTTCTTCGCCTTGATCTCCTCAGTAGCTTCATTCGTTGGCCCTTATCTTATAGACGACTTTGTCAGATATCTAAGTGGCGATCGACAATTTGAGAATCAAGGGTACCTACTGGTTCTAATCTTCATTCTCTCAATGCTTGTCGACAATCTTTGTGATAGACATTGGAGTTTCAGATTACAACAGGCTGGAATCAGGCTCAGAGCCTCCCTCGTTGCTTTAATCTACCAAAAGGGTCTAACTCTTTCCAGTTGCTCAAGACAGAGTAGTACTAGTGGGGAAATCATAAATTACATGACTGTTGATGCTCCAAGGGTCTGTTCTTCCAGTTGGTACATCATTCAATTGTTGTCAGTCCCTGTGAGAATTATTCTGGCCTTGTTAATCTTGTACCCTAAAATAGGGCAGGCTTCACTAGTAGCCTTGGGGTGTACCTTCATTGTAATGTTAATTAACATTCCCATGGCCAAATTAGAACAGACTTATACTGAACATCTTATGAAATCAAAAGATAGTAGGATGAAGGCTACCACAGAGATCTTGAGGAATATGAGGATTCTCAAGCTTCAAGCTTGGGAGATGAAGTTTTTATCCAAAATAATGGAGCTGAGGAAATCTGAGACTAATTGGTTGTGGAAGTTCGCATACATATCAGCTGCTGCGACATTTCTCTTCTCATGTTCATCAATTTTTGTTGCAGTGATTGCCTTTGGAGCTTGCATGCTCATGGGGATTCCACTAGCGACAGGAAAGGTTTTGAGCACACTTGCAACGTTTAGTATGCTGCAAGGTCCCATCTTTTCTCTTCCAGATGTAATCTCACAATTGATTCAGATCAAAGTTTCTCTTGACAGAATTTCTGCATTCCTTTCTCTTGAGGACTTGCAAGCAGATGTTGTTCAGAAGCTCCCCAAGGGTAGCTCTGATGTCGCCATTGAAGTCGGTGGGGGAAATTTCACATGGAATCCCTCCACTGAAACTCCTACTCTTAAAGACATAAACTTCGAAGTGTTGCAAGGAATGAGGGTTGCTGTTTGTGGTGTTGTCGGTGCTGGTAAGTCAAGCTTGCTGTCCTCGATTCTAGGAGAAATCTCCAAGATTTCGGGAACTGTGAAGTTGTGTGGTACCACAGCATATGTCTCCCAGTCACCTTGGATACTGAGTGGCACCATTCAAGATAACATAGTTTTCGGCAAGGACATGGACAGAGACAAATATAGCAGAGTCCTGGAAGTCTGTTCTCTCAAGAAGGATTTGGAGATAATGCCTGTTGGCGATCAGACTGTGATAGGAGAGAGAGGCATTAACTTGAGTGGCGGACAAAAGCAACGGGTTCAAATTGCTAGAGCACTGTACTTCGATGCTGATACATACTTGTTTGATGATCCATTCAGTGCTGTTGATGCCCACACAGGATCACATCTCTTTAAGGTATTAGCTTTACTCAGAAGCCACTTTTAGTTTCTTCAGAACATGATGTTTTGCCCCCAAATTACAGGAGTGTTTGCTTGGATATTTATCTTCAAAGACAGTGGTCTATGTCACTCACCAGGTGGAGTTCTTGCCTTCAGCTGACCTTATACTGGTGAGTCATGCTGCCTTTAACTTTTTGCCTCCAGCCATCCATATGCTAAGTTCTTGATATTCATTACTCAACATTGAGTAGGTCATAAAGGATGGAAGAATCGCACAAGCAGGCAAGTACAGTGAGATGCTTGACTCAGGAACTGAATTCATGGAACTTGTTGGAGCTCACATGGATTCCCTGGCTTCTCATAACTTGGAAGAGCTTGCTTCTGACACTGCAACTGAGACCATGCGAGACCCTTCATTTACTCAAGAACCTGAGCTTCAAGTTGGAGAGAATGGTTTCGCTAATGAAAATGATAAGCAGAAGGGACAGATTGTTCAAGAGGAAGAAAGAGAGCAAGGAAAAGTAGGGTTTTGGGTCTACTGGAAATACATCACCTTGACATACAAAGGAGCTCTTGTTCCATTGATATTATTGTCTCAAATTCTCTTCCAAGTCCTCCGGATTTGCAGCAACTTCTGGATGGCTCTAGAATCTCCTGTGTCAGAGGACTCAGAACCCCCTGTCTCTGGATCCAAGCTGATATCTGTCTACGCATCATTAGCTGTTGGGAGTTCAATCTGCATCATTCTAACCACTCTGCTTTCCGCGCTTGCTGGATTCAAGACTGCAACGACGCTGTTCAACAAAATGCATGCATGCATTTTCCGAGCACCCATGTCATTCTTTGATGCCACCCCAACCGGGCGAATTCTAACTAGAGTTAGTGCTAACTATGGTTAAATTAACATATGAACTTTGTATGCATTGCTCTCTCAAATTTGTGCAATGTTGCAGGCATCGAGTGACCAGAGTAAAGTAGACGCATACATCCCTTCACTATTTAGGCACTTGTCTTCCATTGTTATACAACTTGTTGGGATTATTGCAGTTATGTCTCAAGTTGCATGGCCAGTTTTGATCATCTCTTTTCCTGTGGTTGTGACCTGCATTTGGTATCAGGTAAATCTTCTACGTAGTACTCTTGCCCTCAGAACGGAACAATTTATAACTTGTATTCTGTTTTGATATAAGTCGCAATGAAAAGAAAGTCAACGAGATCTTACATCATCATAACCTGTGTGATAATTCTCCTCCCTCAGAAATACTACATATCCACTGCGCGGGAACTATCAAGGTTGACTGGAGTATGCAGTGCTCCCATAATCCAGCACTTTTCAGAGTCATTGGCAGGCTCAGTTTCAGTTCGGAGCTTTGGCAAGGAGAAAGATTTTGTCAACGCCAACTACAATCTGTCAAATGATCTCGCTCGACTTCTGTTCCACTCCAGAACTGCAATGGAGTGGCTCTGTTTTCGCCTTGACATGCTGTCCATTCTCACATTTGCCATCTCCCTGATCTTTCTGATCCACATACCACGAGGCCTCATTGATCCTGGTAACTGCTTCTCACGAGTTCCTTCAAAATCCTGCTTCCTGGAAACAGATCATCCATTTTAGCGTTGACTTTTTAGATGTAATCTTTGTGTGCTGCTGTAGGTGTTGCTGGTCTTGCAGTCACGTATGGGCTCAATCTGAATATGATACTGTCATCATTCATCTGGGTACTGTGCAACCTTGAAAACGAAATTATTTCTGTGGAGAGAATACTACAGTACACAACCATTCCTGCTGAGCCACCTCTCATAATTGATGGCAAGAGACCTGAACACAGGTGGCCATTAAATGGGGAGATAGGCCTTATAAACATACAGGTCAATTCAGCCATCAAAGTCAAAGCCAATTCACATTCTTTTTTCTTAAATTCTATTTAGTTTGTCACAGGTTCGGTACCGCCACAACTTGCCCTTGGTCTTGAGGGGTCTAACTTGCACTTTTCCCGGTGGGAAGAAGACTGGCATCGTTGGAAGAACAGGCTCAGGCAAATCGACCCTCATTCAGACAATATTCCGGATCATTGACCCTGCTGCTGGTCAAATATTCATAGATGGCGTTGACATCTCAATCATTGGCCTGCACGATCTGAGATCCAGATTGAGTATTATCCCGCAGGATCCAGTAATGTTTGAGGGAACTGTGCGCCACAATCTGGACCCGCTCGAAGAATACACAGATGAACAGATATGGGAGGTACTTCAGTTCAGCAAGTCAACCTTTTTTCCTGGCTTTAGTCAATATGACGATGACTGGATCTTCTTTTGCTCATCTTTGTTAGGCACTGGATTGTTGTCACCTCGGGGAAGACATTAGAACTAGAGAATTGAAGCTCGACTCCAAAGGTATCGATCGGTGCAGTTTTATTCTTTTCATTTCCCACATTAGTGACCAATTTTGACTTGCAGTGAATGAAAATGGAGAGAATTGGAGCGTGGGTCAACGACAACTTGCCTGTTTAGCTAGGGTAATCTTGAGGAAAAGCAAGATACTGGTTCTAGATGAAGCAACAGCATCGGTGGATACTACTACAGACAATATTATTCAGAAAGCCCTAAGACTGCAATTCTCTGAGTCAACAGTTTTAACCGTGGCACATCGGATAACCTCTGTGATTGACAGTGACCTCATCTTACTTCTTGATAATGGTCAGCGTGATCTATATAATCTCTCTTTTTATCTTTCTTTTTCCTCACAAGTCAACTCCCGCATCTGAGACTTGTGTTGAGCAGGAGTGGTTGCTGAAGTTGACAATCCGTCAAACTTATTAGAGAACAAGTCATCCCTGTTCGCGAAGCTTGTTTCTGAATACACTACAAGGTCAACTAGCAAATCTGATATCTATAAAGTATACGCTAGTGAATATCCAATTTGAGTTAGAAAAATAACTTGTATTAATGTGATCACTTGCAGATTCTATGCATCTCGAGAATGAATTCAATGAGCCTTCCTTTTGAGGTACTCTTTTTCTGCTTATACATGTTTCATTTTTCCTTTTCTGAAGGAAATTGACTTAAAGCTATGTAACTCTATCTATTGTACAAAACACATATACTTGCACAAAAGTCAACGTTAAATCCAGACAATGAACAAGATGGATTGGTATTTCAATGCACATGTGGAGATTGTTCTTGGTGCAAGGCAAGTGCTATTTGATATTATGGATCGAATTTTATGGATGGATTTTGTTTTTGATTTGACCATTGAGATGCTCTGATCTCATATAAACTTTTCAGAAAGGGTCCTTAAAAGAGTAAATTTTCACTTTTATGTTCTTGTATTTTTCTTTTGGAGAGCAGCGACAAGTAAACATGGCATCATTTGAATTTGAATTTATATTTAAAATTGACTTGATGTCTTGAGAAAATTTGGTTGAAGTGCTCATTAGCTCAAAATGACATTATATGATTGACTTTGAAAATTGAATGGAACTCAAGCAAATGACTTTGAGAGGATATAGTTGGAATGTTGTGAATCTTATCTTTGAAAATTGAATAGAACTCGACCAATGTCTTTATTGAATCTTATATTATATTATGTATTAATATAATATAAAATTATTTTGATATTATCAAATAAGAATAATTTAATTATAAAGTATCTTTGTGGATTATATTATTATCTAATGATTTGTTTGATTTAATGTAAATTTATATCTACTTTAAGAGCACTAATAACAATGATAACGTCAATTGTGGCACGAGTCCACCACATATATTAATTATTTTTTTTATTTTTAAAATAATTAAGTTTATAAAATTATTAATTTGTATATTAAACTAATATTTTAAATATATATATATATATATATATATATACATATATTGCATTATTATATTAAATAATATATATTAAATTAATTAATAAATATTAATCAATTAATTAAATTATAATATATATTAAAGTTATATATATATATAATTTTGATTTGCATGTTTCACTTTTTTTTCTTTTTTTTTCTTTCTTTAAAAAAATTAAAAGTTATGGCAAGCAAAATTAAAAGGGAATAGGAGTCGATTGAGAAAATTATTTCTAAAATTCATAGAACATAGCACCCAAAAACAAATATAGATGAAGCTGTCAAGTTTTGCATCATTATGACATTAGTTACACTTCAATTATAGTGTTGTTTTTACTTGTTATAGATCAATATTTTATGTTTTAATTTTGTTTGCCAAATCAAAGTCACTGTCTTTTGTAACAAAATTCTTTTTAAAATTCCTCTTGGCTCATAGGAACATACAATAGATCTCTAGCCATTTGGAGGGTAACAATAATGCCAATGACAATGCCAAGCATTGTTTAGCTAGAAGAAGAGAAGACAAAGATGGAAGACCCTTCTCTCAGTTAACAATAGCTAAGCTTAAAGTGACCAAGAAGAGTGCTAGCTCACACGCGAAGGATTCTATTCTCTGTCATCATTACTCTTCCTAAGTAGATATTTCCAATTTTTTTCATAAGAAATTCCCATTTGTGAAGCTCACGGAGCTGACTGTACATATTTGTAATGAATGAGTAGCCTTCACCATGTATTCTAGTATGTTTTTTTTTGTGGTTCAACTAATTTATAATGCAGCTTGTGACAGTATATTTCTATTTAGTTTTATTAGCCAGAATACACTGGCACTTGCCAAGCATTTCCATTTTTGTTTGATGCCGTTACTACTATCAAACTTAGAAATAGAGATGGCCAATGGGCTGCCAGGCATGGAGATGTGCAGCTTAAATTGGCCTCATGGATTACAACAAACAAGTCGCTGGCTCGCTGCATCCACGAGATCTCTGTGTTACCATTAACTAAAATTTAATATGGAAGAACAAAAACCTTAATATAATCGGTGAAGATTCCAATCCTTGCAAGCTGTCACCCAGATCACACAGCCACAGCTGGACCGCCTGCCGTTTTTGGCTCTGCATCTCATCGAGAGGCGCACTTTAGCATTTAAGAACAAGTGAAGAACGGTTTCTTCTCCCTTCTCGTTGCAAACAAAAAGAGGAAAAGTGGAGAAAAAAAAAGAGTCTAAATAGCACTTCAAGATTGCCAATGATTCCTCCTGAGTATGTGGCACACATTCCTAATTTCTCTCCTTTAATAAGTAAAAATCGAAGAAAATGACGTTAAAAACGAACAAACTAATCAATCCAAACCACTAACTGACACGCCACACCAACTGGCACCAGCGAGGAACTCAACGCTCACGTGCGACACCCATCCGGCGGCTTCCCAGCTTCCGGTTGCGGACCGCTGCCTTCAGCCCCCGCTTGATATGGATCGCCGACGCCCTCACCTCCCCGGGGAATGCTGCAATTACTTCGGTTAAGAAACCAACAAAAAATGGCGATCGTGGTAAAAGCGGTAGGAGGAGGAACCGACTACCTTTGGATCCGTGTATCAGGACGCCGCCTCCGAAGGCCTCAATTTCTATAACAATAAAAAAAAAAAAAGCAGGAATGAGCATCAAATGTGAGAAGAGGCAATTGGTTAGAGGCTCAGAGTTAGCACCTTTGGGGGAAGGATCGCGAGAGAAAAGGAAAAGGACGAGGATGCAGAGGAGAGTGAGGAAGGGAATGAGGTGGATGGATCGGTCCGCCCTCGAGCTCCACCAGATATGCTTCTCCGCCTTGATCTCCTCCTCTTCCGCTTCATCCTGTGACTGCTCCATCCTCGCAGCAGCGACTCCGCCGGAGAGTTGGCTCTTGGAGACCGGCGATCCCAGCGATTGGCGCTGCATCGGTCGTATTTCTTCCTCGGGAAGCTGGAGAGGGAAGTGCTGAAATGAAGGACGGACTCGGGCGGGGGTTTAAAAGAGGAAGTGCATTAATATTAATACTTGTGGTAATTTTCTTTTATGCCTTAGTTTATTTGGGAGGAAAGTAAGAAGGAAAGAAAAAAAAAAATAGGAAGGAAAGGAGTATAGGCATGTTTACTTGGGTGGATGGATAGTTTAGGAGGGAAAGTAGAAGGAAAAGTTAGGCATTAATCCCTCCATTTACTTTCCGCCCGAACCGAACTTTGACTTAACTTTACTAACTTTATACCTAATTTTTCATCGCATCTTTGCTCATCCTCACTCACTATGAATTTTTCTATGCTACTCGTCCTTTTGTCCTTGCTTGAGCTCGCCGCCACTGCTAGTTCTTGCTGCCATTGCTCGTTCTTGCTACCACTGCTTGTCCTCACCATCATTGCTCATATTTAATATTTAATATTTAATAATTAATAATTTTATGATATTATATATATATATATATATATATATATATATAATATGAGTGAAAAAAAATAAAAATTGGAGTGTACCTGAGTGTATATATCACTCTGGTACTGCTGCACCCCCGTGGCAGTGTTCGGAATTACCTATAGCGCACCGACCCTCACCTTCTCGATGTTGATTTCAGCTTCCTCAGTTGACTCCTGTGTCACGATAGTCATAATCTTCTGTTTCGTGGGGCACTCTCTCATCCAGTGAGGATCGCCGCACAGGAAGCACCTGATCAGTCTCGGTCGATCCTACACTCTCTCTGCAGGTCGGTTCTGCTCTTGCCGTGCCGGCTGACCTCTGTTTCGCCGAGGAGAGTGTCAATCCCTCTCTAGTGCTTTTGCTCTTGGCGGAGAGCGACTTTAAGGCCCTCGAGAAAGTCGTACCTAAAGTTCTCAAATCCACGAGAGATTCAGCTATCGCTGCGGCTGTCCTCCAGTCCTGCAGCGCATGTCTTCGGACTTCAGCCTCTGCCCATGGTTGAAGATTCCGGAGAAAGGTATAGCGTCGATCTATCTCTGACATGTCCATTATCTTCAACATGAGGGTCGAATAAGTCCGGACATACTCCTAGATTGGGTCTGTATGCTTCAGTCGATTTAATGCGTCTCGTGCTTGTTCCTCCGCATTCCCGGGAAGGAATTGCTGCCGCAGTTCTTCTCGGAAGACCTCCCATGTCCAGCCAGCTACTCCGGATGTCAACTCAACTTTGGTCCTCCACCAAAGTTTCGCATTGCCGGAGAGATATGTTGTACCCACCCTCACCTTTTCCTCGTCTAAAACATGGTTAGTAGTAAAATATTGTACCATATCCCAAAGAAAGTTATCCAACTCTTTGGATGATCGGGCTCCTCCGAATATTGTAGGCTCTGGGATACGAACCTTCCCTCTGGCAGCTCCATACTCTATCATGGCTGCTGCAAGCACACTGCCTGGTGCCTGCGCCAAGGCCATTCGCATCACCGCGAGATCTCTCAATACTTGCTGTTGTGCTGCAGCGGAGTTGGCTACTTGTGCCGTCAAGGTTGCTACCCGTTCTTGCAAGACCGCTACTTGCTCTTGTAGCGCTGTCGTTCCTTCAAATCTTTGCTGAGCCTCAACTACTCCAGACAAACTTTGTTGGAGGGCAAGGATCTGCAACCTTTGCTGCTCCACCGTATGCTGCAAATCCTCTACTTGAGAAACAACTGCGTTGTCACTGTTCCCCGTTAGACTCATCGCTTGCTCCAATCGTGCGATGCGATCTCCTTGATTCACCATCCTGGCTAAAATCTTTGTCTCTGATACCAATTGTCACGCCGCGGTCTTAAGGTTCTCTGACGGACCTCTAGACCGGCGTGAAATCCCTAATCTCCGGGCGTGATTTTACCCCAATTGGAAAACCCCAATTTTGACCGCCACTCGCCCAAATCCGCCCCGTGCTGACATTAGCGTGACGTCAGCAACTGCAAATCGAATCGCCGCTCGGATTTAGTTTTCGCTGACGTTGTGCTTGCGTCAGCCACCCAAAACAATTCTGCCCGAATCGATTGTTGACCCGTTTATCTCGTTGACTCCACTCTCGCCACATCACTCATCTTCTTCACGCATTTCTAACGAAAGCCTGTTGCTTTTGTTTCTTCCAGTCCAGCGTTGCCCGCACTCGAGATGTCACCGGAGACGATCGCACTGGAAGGCTGCCTGCCTCCCTTCGCCCTGTTGTCGCCGGTGTACCGTCGGGCGAGGCGATGGGGTGAGGACACTATCGCGCTTCGCCTTCAACCGTTCGACGCCACTAGAAGCAATCGTCACCAAGATTCGCCTTGCCGGAACCCGCCGAACTCGTCTCCACCGCGGAAAGCTCAGAAACAGGGAAAGGGTGAGAGGAAAAAGCTTTTATTCTTTCTGTCAAACTTACAAAAACCTCTCATTACCGTCGACCCTTGTCGCCGGTGCCCGCTTCCCCTCCCTCACCGCCGATTACAAATCACTCTAAGTTCCTTCTTTCTGCTGCCCCCTAGCACTGGAAATCCACTCCAAGACCTCGCTCAACTCGCCGAACGCTGATGATGATGGATTCCCTCCCCTTTCTTTCCTCTGTCCACGGCTTTTATCGAAGCAAGCCGCTGCCTCTCCGCCTCCACGCCGACCTCGTCTTCGCTCCTGATTAGGGCATCGAACGCCCGCTGCCCGAGTCTTTCGTCCGAGGAGTCGGCCATCCCGCGTCCGAACCCGTCGTCAAAGACCCCGTCTCGCCGCCTCTCCTCTCATCTGCGGCATTTGTCTAAGAAGACGCGAGCATAGCTGTCGTGTTCAAGCTCCACAGGGAAGGAGGTGTCGCGCCCACGCTTAATTTCCCTGATTTAGGGTCAACATCAGAGGTTGACCAAGTGTTTCAGACGAAGCTTCGTGCTTTGTTTGTTTGCACGCCGCGCGGGCTTGGGTTGTTGTTTGGCCCAAGTTTGTTTAATCTGGCCCGATGATCTACAAGCCTAACAACTAGTGTAACTTATCCTGTCATGGAATTCATATGATATATCCTTCGCTTGACTAAGGATGATATATAACTTGATCACAACAATAGCATGCAAACACAATTTATTTAAACCACTATCTAAGTATAATGCTAGACACAACCACCACATAACAATAGGCTGGATGAGTGAGAATATAGAGAGAGAACAAAAAATCATAAGGCATTTAGTTTTAAACTTAAGACTTGTCATAAGATCTGATTAAGCAATAAGGCGAGACTTATACCACGCCCTTGTCTAGACATGTAATTTTTTTTCGCACATGCAAAAGACTTGTTGAGGATGAGAGGTGAAACTTTACAACTTTCACTTGTCGTACACCATAATCTCACAAAAACTATTCTTGATCACCCAACTAGCTTAGCACATGCAAACTTAAGTGTCATCAAGGCTAGTTACATGACATTAGCCTATGCACCTCTTAGTCCTCGGCAGAGTCAGTTGTGCAAATAGAGTTTCTTTTCGGTTGTGGTAACAAGTGCACCTTCACTGCACTCCCCTGCTATGAATGGAGCCTCCTACTCGGCCTACCACGAGAAAATAATCATTTGATTAAAATCGAAAAAAAATTCAGGTTTCTTGCCAACCCTTTTTGACAGCAATCCAACCCATGTCTTACCAGGTGCTGCACTAGTCACTATTTCAGTGTACAGCAAGATTAGAGAGATATATACAATCCTAAAAAGAAATTTAAAACAGCTTAGGCATAGGATGAACTACTAGCATCAGCTATGTTATTGCAGCTTGGAAAATTGCAGTTATCCTATAGAATAAATACTAACACGAATTGATTGTCTGTTTTCTTTTACCACATTGGGTCGTAAAGAATTGAATCCAGCATATACTCCTATGGGTTCACCAATAGTTCATTGGACATGACACCCTATAAGGCTTATCACATAGGCGTAATACCAAGAATAGTGCACATAGTGACGTTTCTCAATGTTTCTGATGGATCACCCAAATGTCGGCTCTAAGCAGGAGTCTACCATTTCCACCAAGTTGGGATTCTCCAGAGCAGCTGCAACGCGTTCTTTGTCATTCAACTGCTTGTTTACTGAAAAAACGTGATATGGAAATTAGAAGCAAGTACAGAAAAAAGTGTTATAAAATAATAATAGCAGTTTGAATATAAAAAAAAAGTAGTACCTGCAGCTTCAGTTGCATGTGTTCCTGGTGCGACCCTGATATCCACCTAAAAGACAGAAGAGACTCAAATATCTAAGTGTAAGATCAAACTATGGATGACAATGAAGCATTGTGGCAGGGTAGATTTCATAATTCCCGTCCACACATCTGTACGCTGCGGATGCAGGTTGGGCGAAGCAGGTCAGAGTTCAAGTAGATCGATAAAAAATTCATACTAGTTATTATGAGGCAAGGAGGTAGGACAGCTGGACAGGACAATTTTTTACTTCCCAACCCCAGCATAGAAAGAGAATAGAGGGTAACGGTCTTATGGGGGATACATAAATTGATATTCCGAGATTATATGAAGAAAAAAAATGGATGGATAGATACTTAACGATATCAATTGATGAGAAACCAAAAGAAGACAGGTTAAAATGAAAAATAAAAAGAGAAATATGCACAATTTTCTATACTCATTTTTGTTCTAGATACATTCATTTGATGAGAACTAGCTCAAGGAATTTGAGTTCAGATATGAGTCTTTGTCAACATTTGAACATTACACAACCTGCAGCTAATGCTTACAATTTTTAGATGAAGAGCAAACAGTAAATTCCCAAATGTTCACCATATAGTGCTATTCCAACATAAATAGTACAAGGCATAAATTTAAACTATGGTGGATACTATGTATATAACTGATTTTCTAATTTGCATTTGCTGTTGGTGTGCACAAATGATATATTGTACATAAATTCTTGATCTGAACAGGCAATACATTTAGAAGTTTGTTAAGAAATGAAAATTGGTTCACTTTATAACCATGAAAAAGTAATTTCCATAGCAAGATGATAACACTTGAAGGAAGTAACCCCATTTCACGCAGATACTTCAAATTGAGCTCTAAATAAACAGTACTAAGAAAACTTTCGTATTGTCTGAAATTAGGATTCTAAATTTGACTACACTTTAATCGGCTAGCAGTAGGTCCATAGTTAACTAGATTCAGATTGGCCTAAAATCTACAAACCCTGCCCAATTCAATAATTGTTGTTTTGAGATCAACCCATCCAAGTCGAACTTCCAAATCCTACTTCGTTGGGCAATCAGATTGAATTTGGAAGTTTCAGATCATTCAACAAATTTGTGTAAAAAACCGTTCGGAGAAATCAAAGCATACATTGGATACAAATATCATTGGACTTTACATCAGAGAAACAAACCTTGTATCGAGAAGGAAGGCTGCGCATAAGCTTTACACGAAGGCAAAGTCCAATAATTGTAGCCATACTACAATGCTCAACTGTAGGAGTAAATGTTACCCTGCATAAAAACATATAGGTCATCATAAGTAGGACCTAGTAGCCATGTAAGATGAAAAAATAATGCAAAGATGATAACTTGCCTAACATAACTCTTTTTATCATTGACCTCGATTGCTTCCTCTGTCACCACTTTCAACTCTTCCAAAGAATATGGGTGTTCTGGGTCTCTTATATCTCTTACATGATCTATAAGCATTACAAAATCAAAATGTCCAATGGACTTATAAAACATAAAATTGTGAAAAAAATCAGGAGTAAAAGGATACAAAATCAATTAAAAGAATTAGTATGTCATAAAATATCACAGAAGCCAATATAAATAAGAAAAGTATTAATTTTCCAAAAGGATTAACACAATAAGCATCATTCTCAGCAAATAAGAAAAACCCAATAATCTCATCAGCTAATCAAAGTAACCAAGGAGTACAATAAACTGCTACAAATGCAAGAATAATAAATTGATTCAAACCTTCCATCTGATAACAAGTGGACCATAGAATTCTAAAGAAAACTATTCATAACAGCAAGATAGTAATAACTGGTGATATTTCTCATCATCAATGTGTTAGCTCTTGAACTTACTGTATCAATTCTCTTAGAGATAATAAATCATAGTTCTAGTGCTGTACGCAAGTGAAACTGTCAGTTGAGTCTTCAATTCCCAACAGAACCATAAAACGACATCACTAGTTATAGACAATGTACTAAAGCCATATAAGACTTCACGGGGAACACGATGATACAAAATAGTGAAACACTCAGATGGAGTAGGAATCATCCAATTTAATCTCATACTAAGGTACCATACCATCATTCTCAATCTAGCTCAACGTTGTCTTTAATGCAGGTAATTTATTTAGTATCCCCATTAAACTTTTAGTAACAGAAGTTCGTGGATATAGTTGAGAAATAGAAACAATTCAATTAGTGTACAATTATATCAGATTCTAAGGGTTCAATACTTATGATATCCATTAAACTCAAGGAAGTGTACTTGCTGCTGAAGGGAGGAAATTATTTCGGGTAGAAATAAAGAAAATGAGACGATGATTTGGCGTTTGCAATTGGGAGTGGGCATCGGCTATGTGTAAGAGAGACATTGCTGTCCATGCATGCAGAAGTGTGAGATAAGACATTGTGGTTTTTTGCAATGATTAAGCTAACATCACCTATGCTCATGCGCACATGCCAGAGAGAGAAAAGACTATGATGAACAAGTGTTGATCTACATGCAGGCAAGAAAATTTTTCTGTTTGTGCAAGAAAAGACCAATAGAACAAGAGAAATTATTGCATGCATACTGGAATAAGTCCTGCTAGTGACGTTGGAGATGGATCTAAAAGCATCATAGTTATTGTACGGTGCATCAAGTATGAAGCTCAAATCTGGAGAGAAGGTTTTGAGAACCTGATAGTTGATAGGTTGATGTGCAAGGTGAGAGATGAAGAATAGAAGAAAGGCAAAGAGAATGGTATGGAAGATGGTATAGTTGGCTGCAAATAGCAAGTTGATTCATAGAGAGGTAGAAAAAGGAGGTTGGAGATGTCTTTCTTACCCACCGCCACTGACAATTGCAGAAAATGGGGGATTAGGAATAGGTAAAATTCTTGCTCTAACAAGTTAAGAAATAAAAACAAATTGAGTCCTAATCCTAAATAAACATGTTACTTATATCTATAGTTCATCTTAACAGAAATGTTGGACCCATTTTTGGAAATCCATGTAAAACCCCAATACCAACAAATAGTGATCCAGCATAATTTGGATCATCAAATATATATATATATATATATATATATATATATATATATATATATATATATATATATATATATATATATGCAAAAGAGGCGTGTAGCCTCACGGTCCAAAATTGGACCCACTATTTATGCACACTAATTAAAAGGAAAGCAACAGTAAGTTGAAGGGAGAAGACAAAACAACAAATTGAAATCAATATTCGCAGAAAGGAAAGAAATGTCATAACAAAAGTGTAAAATGCGTTGCATGAGCGGCATAAATTTGAACCATAAAATTAACGAAAAGAAAGCATGAAAGGAAAGACTTGCAAGGAAATATAGACAAGCATGTATGTAAAGGGGTGGGGTGAAAAGCAAAGGAGGCATTAGAAAAAGCCAAAAGGCTGGTGAAATAAAAAACCAACGTAAAAAAAGAGTTCAAAGGTATATCTCTTTTTATGATTCATAGGCATGAATGCACTAATCACATTCATGAATGAAGAAATTCCATATGATCGTGATAAAAAAACTCAAAAAAAGAAGAGGAATTCACAAGAGAAGTGCATGATTGCAAATAGCACATCCATGTTACCTACTAAAAAAATTTGTAAAAGGAAGAGAAATTCATATGAGAAAGCACATGGATGCAAGTAGCACAGCCATGTTACCTATTACAGAATTCGTAAAAAGAGGAAGAATTCATAAGAGAAGCGCATGGATGCAAGTAGCACATCCATGTTACCTATTAAAAAAAATAGTAAAAAGAGGAATTAGAAGCACATGGATGCAAGTAACACATCCATGTTATCTATAGAAATTAAATTTGGTTTATAAAAAGGAGAACAAAAGTTCTTTATTCATGAATGCGATTAATGCATTCATGCCTCTCCTAAGAATCACCAAAAAGAGATATACCTTTGTTCTTATGTTGCCTTTTTAATGTCTCCTTTTCATTTCACCCCACCCCTTTATATAAATGCTTGTCTATATTTCCCTGCAAGTCTTTCCTTTCATGATTTTTTATTTTATTTTATGGTTTGAATGTATGCCCCCCTCCCTCATGCAGCACATTTTCCTCTTTGTTATGACATTAATTTCCTTCATGCGAATATTGACTTCAATTTGTTGCCTATTTGCTCCTTCAATTTACTATTGCTTTCCTTTTAATTAGTGTGCATAAATGGTGGGTCCAATTTTGGACTGTGAGGCTACACACCTCTTTTGTATACATTTATTTTTTATTTTTTCACCATGATTCCAAATGATGCCGTATTACTATTTATTGGTATTGAGATTTTATATGGATTTCCAAAAATGGGTCCAACAAGAAACATCACTGATTCTTCTGGTCATTGATGCATTATAGATGAATATTTAAGACCTTACGGGAAGTCCATCATAAGTTTAAGTATGTGAGACCGTCATATGTGTTCCAGATGACAGTCAATGAATCACCTTTACGTAATTAAAAACTTAAACTGAACATTCTGAGGACCAAAAAAGATATTTAAAATAGATAAAAATATGTACACATCCAATTAGTAGAGCAAAAAGCATACCAAAAATTTCTTCTTGATCAATAACCTCCTCTGCATACTCATCTGTTATGGTTGGAACACTTCGAGCACGTCGTTCTTTTTTTTCATAAATGACAGGATTAGCATTAATCAATTCAACAACCATTTTTGCTTATCCCTAACTAGCACAGGCAAAAAGAAGTAGGGTAGGAACTGCTTTCGCTTTCTGGCCCCTGTTATATGAGGCTTCAGTCAGCCGCTACTTCAACGCTCAAAATTGAACAAACTGAATAAACTGACAGCATATAAACAACAATCAATGGCATACAGTCCTTAATAGAATACAAAGGCTTTATTATGCGAAAAAAAGAAACTAATGCATGATTATAGATTAATATTTCATAAACAAAAGGTCATTTTGCAAGTTCTATTAAAAATCTCATTCTCTTGTTCAATAGACAATATAGCCATATTACTCCCGAAATGCACATGTAAACATCATAGAAAATGTCAGTTGGTTATTGTTTTGTGAACAAGCAACTAGAAAAGAAAAGTAGCCCAATCTCAGGACTAAGGCCCAAAAAGTAACTAGAAAAGAAAAAGTGAAATTTTCACTCTAGTTCACATCAAATAAACTGCACCAAGTCCTTAATCAATTAGCTCAGCGATACTATGGGGGTTCAAAAATCACAATATCAGTGAGGATCTCAAGCACTAGAAAAAAATTCCAGCTATGGATACAAAAAGGAAAAGAAAAGCAAAGAACTTAGGGTATTTGACAACTACATAGAGGCAAAAATAAGGGAGAAAGAAGATGACACTACTCTGATAGAAGAAAGATCACGAGCCTCTCATGCTTTCCCTGGTGAGAATAAAGACCACAACAGGAAGCTTCTTCGAGGAAGAGAGGGGATCCAAGAGGTATCGCCGAGAACGGAGAGCACAAAGGCAGGACGAAAACGGCGAACGGCAGATGGGCAAGATCGTCCCCAAGCAAAAGGGAGATTCGTATCGACGCACTTGTGAGTTGTGAAAAGTAACCAAACATGATATTAGGGCACAATTTACTTATCGGTCCTCATTGTTTATTTTAATATTAGACTTAGCAAGCTAATGAACTCATTAATAATCAAATTTGCCCTCATCCCCTTAAAATTGATTAATTTTAGGAATCTTTGCAATAATGATTATTTATTTTACTACATTTAATAGGAAGATATTCTTAATAATGAATATTTTATTTGTTGGTTTAAAATTTCATGTAGACCTTTATTTAAATAAAAAATATAAATATAAATTATTAAACAATAAAATTTACAAATAATATTTAAAGAGAGTTAGAAATATAGAGCTCGGAGGCATATTGCAACTTGACAGTAGATGAAAATCCGGACTCTTATAAGTAGGGATATTAGCGGGTAGGGTACCCACACTTTTCGTGCTACTAGTACCCTAACCCGAATAATTATTATATTATCCGTACCCAAATAACTACACATTTATTTTTTAAAAACCTCTACTCATACCCTCCTCTATTAAAAATTTAGTTACTATCCGAAACTTATAAATACCTGACTTAAATATCTATCATATTAAATTTTAACCTATATACATAATTACCCAGTTAATATTCGGGTACCCGACCCTATAATACCCTAATAATAATTAAATTTCAGATAGGGTAGTAAATATTCGGGTACTAGACATGAACCCTATACAACAATAATATTCTGTTTAAACATCCAGAAGATTTAAACAAAAATCCTACCTAAAAATATAACAATATTCCTACATAATTGCATTAAATTAATACTGCTGTTTAAACATCCAGAAGTAAAAATGTAAAATCACTGAAACATCCAGAAGATTTAAACAAAAACACATGTGAAGATTTAAACATTTAGAAGATTTAAACAATAATATTATGCATCGGCTTAAATGGAATATAGAAATTGGATGCCCTTGGTGTAATATTTCACTGAAAAATAAAAAAACTCACTTGCTACCATCACAGATCGTTGAAATTGGATGCCCTTGATTTAAACAACTTGATTTAAACATCCAGAAGCAAAATCACTGAATAAACTCACTTGCTATTTGATGTTGGCGAATAGGCGGAGAACTGGCTGGCGGCAACCGGCGGCGAACTGGCAGCAACTGGTGGTAAATCGGCGGCGAACTGGTGGACTAGCGGCGTCGCGAGGAATAGAGGGAGAACTGGTTGAAAAGTGGTCTGCGTCGAGCCATCGACGTCTTCAAGTTGTCTTGGTGATCGGCGGCGAAGCGACGAAATCGGGTGGCGGCAAGACTCGCGAAATCCGCCTGTTATGCCCCCGAGCGCCACCCGGGATCCACGCCGGGAATCCCGGCCTCGGGACACAACAACAACTGTACCTGACAAGATAGCACAGAACCCAAGAGGTACAGGACAGAATAATATATTATAACAAAGGCCAACCCGGCCACAAATATTCATAAGTCAACCCACAGTCAGATACAAGACCGGCACAGCGGTCAACAGAATCAACAACGCGATCGGCGCAGCAGTCGACAGACTAAACAGATAACGAGACCGGCGCAGCGGTCAATAAGTCCAACAGGTAATACGACCGACGCAGCGGTCGATAAGCCAACAGATAACAAGACCGGCGCAGCGGTCAACAAGTCTAACATATACATAATATAACATAACATCCGACACACTGATAAGATGCAACACAAACCCACTCAGACTGGTGGTCACAAACTATCTATCTAATCCGCTCCAGAAGGAGCCGCGCCAGAACCTGGAGGCAAATCAAAGGGAGGTTAGTCGGAGGCTAAGTAGGGATATAACAAACTGTATGGTGCATGATCCAAATGTAAGGATTTACCAGATTACCACCGTAACTCTACATGTCCCATATATCGTATAGTCAAACTCAAATACGTATCAATATACGTGTCATCATACACAGGTAAAACTGGGAGCTGATACAGCAGTGGTCCACGACCCGCAACTCTATACAATAGAGTGGTCCCTACTGATGGCTCCCCGAACAGTAGAGACGACTGTCCGTCAACAGCCCGTTAGTGTAGCGTCCTACACTCCAATCAACCCCTCACTGGGCTGATATTAGACCTCAAGCCCATAACATCGGACTCTCTCGGTCAAACACAGGGAGACGATCACACAGCGTCTCGGACAGAAATATCACAGGCAGTATCCGAGGTATACTGGACTATTTATCGCTAGATATCCAGCCCTCAAGGTATCTATACATATCTTATACCACCTATCAACTACCAATAAACATGCAATAACAAAATACTCATACCGTGTTTCATGCAACATGTTATGTCAACAAGAATATAACTCAGAGCAGAACGGAATCAGATAGTAATCAATAGTAATATCTGTTGCGGTAATATGCTGTAAATTATGTAATAAACCTATTAATCATGCAGATCTAATAACAGTAAATAAAGAATTAGGGAATAGAAAAACCAGAGGCGATCGTAGGTCTATCCTAAGGTAAATTTCCGGGCTCTCTGCGCAAGCTTTTCCGGATGGTTGCCCGAAGATACAACTGGCGTAGCATTCCTGTCGGCGCGACGGTGGAACGGCTGTCACTGGCAGCTTTCAATGTCGTTCAGTAAAAATGGAGAGAGATAATTGGAGAGAGAAGCGTCTGTCTGTATGAGTATATGACGCGCCTGTCGCCCACCTTCTATTATATAGAGAAGGGGTTGGCAAGGGCTACGACTCTAAAGCAAGAAAGCTAAAAATAGCATTCCCAAATTAATGTTATTATTAATAGTGTGTCGTGTGTACCTCTAAATAGGCACACGATCGACAGTAATTAAGACTAATAAAATATAGTCTTAATATCATTAATAATAATAATAATAATAATAAAATAAATGGGCTCAAATAAAGAGGCATAAAATAAATGTCCGAGAAGGCTTTTGGGTTTTTTTTACAAAACTCCAACAATCCCCCACAAAACTCAAAAGTCCAATAAAATTAATTTAAAGGAAAACAAAGTGCTGAACAACATTTATATCACGCAGTCAGGAAAGAGCAGTGCTCAATACACTTAGTACACGGAACTTCACTGGAAGAGAGGTAGTGAACCAGGTCTTGAACTACAACCCTTTTGGCCCGGCTTAGAACGGTGCACACATGATACAGCCAACAGTGACGCGGGGTTGCGCACTTTTGGCCGTGCGCGAGTATCTTCTTTTCTTGTGAGTTTGCTAGTAGTGTCCAGTTACTAGTCCACGGCCGTATACAGAAACTCACATATAGGAGAAATCATCTGAAGAAGTGTGTAGAGGCACTTCTTAGGTCATACCTTTTGGATTTCTTTAAGAGTTATCTAACTCAACCTAACATCTACATAGGAGTACTCAATCACCTTAGGAATCGGGTATTGGAGCCTTTATAAATAACTCCAATAAACACATATAGTGTTTTTACAATTTTTTTAAATTGTACTCCTTGACAAACCAGTCAGCTTGTTATTACCCATTGAACCTCTTTCCAGGGTCTACCTATCACGGAGGTTGGGTTGCCACTGTAGGAGGGTCCATTATGGACAAATCCCCATTCCCCTAGATGAAGTCATCACTTTGGTTTGATTCAAATCTTTTGTGAGGTAGTCAGCAAGATTGCTGTCAGTTCTTACAAATGATAAAGAAACAATATTATGAGAAGATAACCATCTAATAGTTTTCTGTCTAATTTTGATGTGTCTACTCATTTTGGTGTTCACTAGTTTCTTTTTGCAAAATTCTATTGCAACCTTATTATGACAATTTATTGAAATTGGTGGACTAAATGTTAGGGCCATTGGTATAAATAAGAGAAGTGTTGGAATCAAAAGAAAATCATATGAAGAAAGCATCAGAAGTTTTATTATCACAATAAGGAGGTGCCGCTAATCTACACATGTGGTTGGCACCGTAACAAAGGAGAGGAGGTAGAATCCCTACCTCGAACAGCAGATGTACAGGAAACAGAGATCCAACTAGATAAGCACGAGATCAAGTAGCAGGTCCTAACAGGTTAAAGCATCGTATAAGTCCTCGTATTTCATTTTAATCCATTTCATAATAATCATTAATTAACATGTTAATCCGCCATTAAGTGGCTATGTTCAGATTTGGGTTATTTATTCGAGTTCAGCAGATATATAAGTTCAGGTTGATCACAGACATTCGTATACATACGGAGAGGGTTCGGGGTACTAATCGAGTTCGCAGCCTCGTGCGAACGAATAACACCTCGTAACATCGGAGTGTGTGAGAACCAACCCAGAATACGCGGAATAAGGCGTTAGCATGGAAAACGAGGTTTGCCAGAACAGTAGCGCTGCCGCTACAGTACTTCCAGAACAGTAACTTCCGGTGGCAGTTCGGAGCTCTCCGGTAGGGAAATGTAGCCGGCACCGAGAGGGTTCCAGCCGTACGGTCGGATTCATGAACAGAGGTCGGAGTCACCGGAAATCAGGGAAAAATCAGTCGGTGGCGTCGTACGCAGAACTTGCCGGAGAAGTGTCGCCGGGGTTCGATTCTTGCCGGAAACAGAGGGGAAAGCTTCACCCTTTGCCGGAGCACCGAGATGTTCACAAAACGTCATCGGAGGAGGTGTAGCGTTGCCGGAAATCACGTCCGACGCGATGCAGACGTCACCGAGTTAAAATCGCGAGTGGAAACAGGGGCGGCGTCGAAATCCGTTCGCCAGTCCTTCAACTTCGTCGACACCGGCAGGGGATCTCGCTGGAGCAGTCGTCGGAGGCAGAGCAAGTCGTGAGGGAGAGGGAGGAGAGACGAAGTCGTGAGGAGGAAGAGTATTGATCGAAGGCTCGTTTGTTCGGTGGAGAAAGGCGAGGACGAGCGGCTGGGGAGGGAATAAATAAGGAGGAGCACCATTTAATGCAACGACCCTTGGGCTCCCACATTCAATGCAGCCCATTCAATGCAACCCATGGGCTCCCCCACTTAATGCAACCCATTTAATGCCGCCCCCTAAACGTAACATTCTCCCCACCTTAAAAGAATTTGGTCCACCAAATTCAAACACATTTATTAACGGTGAACAAAACAGGATTACATGACACTCGTACAAGGATCACTCATCCACGTACATGTTCTCTGGAAATAGATCCGGGTGCTTTTCCATAAACTCATCCTCACGCTCCCAAGTGGCCTCATCCTCAGGATGATTCTTCCACTTAACTTTGATCAGTCTGATAACCTTATTTCTCAATTGGTGCTCTTTACGGTCTAAAATCTCAACAGGCATTTCCGAATACGTGGCATCCTGTTTGACATGAATAGCACCATGCGCCAAAACATGTGAAGGGTCCGCTATATACTTTCGTAACATTGACACGTGGAACACTAGGTGAATATGTGAGTACGATGGTGGAAGCGCTAATCGGTACGCGACAGCTCCGATACGCTTCAATATCTCAAAAGGGCCAACACGTGATCGCCGATGTCAAACTCGAGAGGACGCCGTCTTTTATCCGCGTAACTCTTCTGTCGGCTTTGGGCAGTTAGTAATCTCTGCCGAATGATTTGGACCCTTTCAACATCCAATTCCATCATAGCTGGTCCCAACACACGACTCTCACTAGCTTCGTCCCATAGCACAGGAGATCTACACTTCCTACCGTACAAAGCCTCGAAAGGTGCCATCTGGATCGCCGAATGATAACTATTGTTATAAGCGAATTCCACTAAGTGCAGGTGTAACTCCCAACCGTCCGTAAAGTCCAAGGTAATAGCTCGGAGCATATCCTCTAGTGTCTGAATAGTTCGTTCCGATTGGCCGTCCGTCTGTGGGTGATACGCAGTACTAAATCGTAGCTCAGTTCCCAGAGCTTTCTGTAAGCTGCCCCAAAACCTAGACGTGAACCGTGGGTCTTTGTCAGAAATAATACTGACAGAAACCCCATATAGCTGTACAATCTCCTGACAATATAGCCTTGCCAGCTTATCCATAGAGTAATTCTTTCTTATAGGTAAAAAGTGGGCTGACTTGGTCAAGCGGTCAACGATCACCCAAATCGAGTCATGGCTAGAGCGTGACCTTGGAAGATCTGTCACGAAGTCCATAGTAATATGTTCCCATTTCCATTCCGGAATAGGAATACTCTGTAAAAGCCCAGAAGGGTTCTTATGCTCAATTTTCACTTGTTGGCATACTAGACATCGCTCGACATACTCTGCTACATCTCTTTTCATGCCTTCCCACCAATATGATTTCCGAAGATCCCTATACATCTTCGTAGCACCAGGATGTACTGCAAACCTTGATTTGTGTGCCTCATCCATTAACTCATCTTTAATCACTTCAGGTACACAGAGGCGGTTCTGACATTTGATCACACCCTGATCATCCTGGGTAAATTCCGCTCTCTTACCTTTCGTAATAATAGACTGCAAATACCAATCATTGGGTTGAGCCTCAATTATTTTCTGCACAATTAAAGATTGTGTCCTCATAACTGCCAAGCATCCGTGCTCAATAGGACATATAATTTCAACTCCTAACTCTGCTACCTGTCTGGCCAACTCCGTCGGAGTCACCCATAAATGAGTTAATACCCCAGCAGTCTTTCTACTTAAGGCATCAACTACCACATTGGTTTTTCCCAGGTGGTAATTAATCGTACAATCATAATCTTTAAGGAATTCCACCCATCTACGTTGTCTCATATTCAATTCCTTTTGTGAAAATAAATATTTTAGACTTTGATGATCCGTAAATACTTCAAAGGTAACGCCGTATAAATAATGTCGCCAAATCCTGAGGGCGAATACCACGACAACTAACTCCAAGTCATGTACCGGATAATTCTTCTCATGCTCTTTCAATTGACGTGAGGCATACGCAATAACCTTATCATACTGTATTAATACAGCACCTAAACCTTGAAAAGATGCATCTGTATATACCGTATACCCCTCATCACCTGTTGGAAGAACCAGTATAGGTGCACTAACAAGTCTTCTTTTCAATTCCATGAAACTATTTTCATAATTTTCATCCCAAAAGAATTTCACTTCTTTCTTCGTCAGATTCGTGAGTGGACCAGCAATTTTAGAAAAACCTTCGACGAATTTCTGACAATACCCAGCTAATCCCAGAAAACTCCGAACCTCAGATACAGTCTTCGGACTTTCCCATTCCACAATGGCCTTAATTCTTCGCCAGAAATCACATGGCCTAAGAAGGCAACTTCACTTAGCCAAAACGCACACTTGCTATACTTAGCATATAATTGTTCTCTTCTAAGTGTTTCAAGCACAAGTCTAAGATGTTCCTTATGCTCTGCTCTACTCCGAGAATAGATCAATATATCATCAATAAAAACCACCACGAACTGGTCCAAATAGTTAATGAAGACCCGGTTCATCATATCCATAAAAGCTGCCGGAGCATTAGTTAGACCAAAGGGCATGACAAGAAACTCATAATGCCCGTAACGTGTTCGAAACGCAGTTTTCGGCACGTCCTCACCACGAATCCTCAATTGGTGATACCCAGACCTCAAATCAATCTTTGAATATACACAAGTACCTTTGAGCTGATCAAACAAATCGTCAATCCGCGGCAAAGGATACTTATTCTTCACGGTAACTGCATTCAATTGTCTGTAGTCAATACACAGTCGGAATGATCCATCCTTCTTCTTCACAAACAAGACAGGAGCACCCCAGGGAGATGCACTAGGTCTGATAAATCCTTTATCAAGAAGCTCCTGTAATTGTACCTTTAACTCCTCAAGTTCACGTGGCGCCATCCGATAGGGTGCCTTGGAGATAGGCGTCGTGCTAGGCTGGAGGTCAATAGTAAAATCAAAGCCCTGCCTGGGGGCAATCCAGGCAATTCCTCAGGAAATACATCAGGAAATTTCCTGACAACTGACACACGTTCTATACGGATGGAGGTCTGACCACCCATATCAATAATAGACATTAGAAAACCATGACATCCACTGCTAAGTAACCTCCTAGCTTGCATAGCAAAGATAATAGGAGCAATCTGACCAGATACTCCAGTAAATATGAATGTCCTCTAATCATGACTTTTGAATACCACCGTGCAGTCATCGCAATTAACCACCACATGGTTATACGAAAGCCAATTCATCCCAAGAATGATCTCGAAATCTGAGAACTCTAGTAACATCAGATCCGAGTAGATAATCAGTCCGTTGAAACTCAGAGGGCACTACTGTACCTCTAAGTAAGAACGTAATCTACCACCAGAGAGTACAGATATAATCATATCATGCTAAGAGAAAACCGGCTCTAATCCTAACTTTTTCACGAAAGCATACGAAATAAAGGAGTGCGAACTACCAGTATCTATCAGTAAGCATGCAGGTGTATCAAATACTGAAATTATACCTCGCATAACGTTGCCTGTCTCGCGCTGGGCATCCTGCTCAGTCAGCGCATAGGCCTGGCCAGTCGCTGGGGTCTGTTGCGGTCTGCCCTGGGGAGTCGGTGCAGTGTGACTGTGGCGAGGAGGTCGAGGTTGTCCTTGTCTAGTAGGTGGAGCAGATCTCTGCGTACTAGGGGCAACCTGAGGCTGCTTGGGCAGTGGCTCTTGTAGTGGCCCATCTCATGACAGTAATGACACTGAATATACTGGAGTGGGCAGTCCCGGGAGATATGGCCCACCTCCCCACACTGATAGCAGGCCCTCAGGTCAGGAGAGGATCCAATGCTTGACGGAGGTGACTGGAGGGATCGACTAGACACAGACCCAGGGGCCCATGATTTTCGGCCCGGCTGGATCGAACGAGCACCAGACCGCTGCATATGAGGATTCCAGCTTGCAGAAAAACCAGAATCCCTAGTGTGGCTAGATGCGAGCGCCTTGCCCTTGCGGCCCTTTAGTTCAATGGCCTTCTCATTCTTTTCAGTGCGGCGGGCCATAGCAACGACGGCTCGGAAATCCTCAGGTGGCGCTGAATTAGTTCCCCGAGCAATAAGGGGATCCAGCCCACGAATAAAGGGACTTGACCGAGCCACAACAATAGGTACCATCTCCGGAAACATCTTCGCCAGTCGCTGAAATTCTGCTAACTACTCGTCAACCGAACGACTGTTCTGTTCCAAAGTCATAAAGTCGTGTCGTAGAGTCTCCCGTACCGTCTCTGGGAAATACTTAGTGTGGAAAGCTTCGCAGAAGACCTCTCAATCATAACGAGCCACGCCAATCGTGTGTTCAAGTCCCTCGAACCAATCCTTGGCGTCGTCAAAGAAGAAATAGATAGCCAACATAACCCGTTGATCATTAGGGCACTGTAATATATTCAAAGTGTCTGTTACACTTTGCAGCCATCGGTTCGCTTCCTTCGGGTCCGGTTGCCTAGAGAACACCCCAAATCTTCGGTCCCCCATCGTAGTAAAGCGAGACGCTAACTCCAACGCTGCAGTTGAGGGAGTTTCACGCACTCTACGCCGAGGCGGTTCTTGAGCACATCGCCTGCTTCCAACCTCACTAACATTGTCATCGTACAGAGTCCGCGGAGCGGCCACAGAAGGTTCCACCTTTCTCTCACTGTCAGAACTGGACGCCCTCCGCATCCAACTAAGTGGGGCACTTAATACTTCGCGGGCCAATCCCGCCATACGCCCGAGACGAGAAGTCCTTTTCGGTGCCATTTCCTGTGACGCACCAACAACAATTAAAGGACTACATTAAGTAAGATCACGGTTTATCGAAATCAGATGCGAGTAATGCTAACGCGATCTTAAATCCTAGTGTTTGATCTTAAGTCTTTAAGTCATACACAAGATCCTAAACCAAACCCCTCTGATACCACTAATTGTTACGCCCTCGAGCGCCACCCCGGGATCCACGCCGGGAATCCTGGCCTCGGGACGCAACAACAACTGTACCTGACAAGATAGCACAGAACCCAAGAGGTACAGGACAGAATAATATATTATAACAAAGGCCACCTCGGCCACAAATATTCATAAGTCAACCCACAGACAGATACAAGACCGGCACAGCGGTCAATAGAACCAACAACGCGACCGGCGCAGTGGTCGACAGACTAAACAAATAACGAGACTGGCGCAGCGGTCAATAAGTCCAACAGGTAATACGACCGACGCAGCGGTTGACAAGCCAATAGATAACAAGACCGGCGCAGCGGTAACAAGTCTAACATATACATAATATAACATAACATCCGACACACTGATAAGATGCAACACAAACCCACCCAGACTGGTGGTCACAAACTATCTATCTAATCTGCTCCAGAAGGAGCCGCGCCAGAACCTGGAGGCAAATCAAAGGGAGGTTAGTCGGAGGCTAAGTAGGGATATAACAAACTGTATAGTGCATGATCCAAATGTAAGGATTTACCAGATTACCACTGTAACTCTACATGTCCCGTATATCATATAGTCAAACTCAAATACGTATCAATATACATGTCATCATACACAGGTAAAACTGGGAGCTGATATAGTAGTGGTCCATGACCCGCAACTCTATACAATAGAGTGGTCCCTACTGATGGCTCTCCGAACAGTAGAGACGACTGTCCGTCAACAGCCCGCTAGTGTAGCGTCCTACACTCCAATCAACCCCTCACTGGGCTGATATTAGACCTCAAGCCCATAACATCAGACTCTCTCGGTCAAACACATGGAAACGATCACACAGCGTTTCGAACAGAAATATCACAGGCAGTATCCGAGGTATACTGGACTATCTATCGCTAGATATCCAGCCCTCAAGGTATCTATACATATCTTATACCACTTACCAACTACCAATAAACATGCAATAACAAAATACTCATACTGTGTTTCATGTAACAGGTTATGTCAACAGGAATATAACTCAGAGCAGAACAGAATCAGATAGTAATCAATAGTAATATCGACAATAAGGAGGTGCCGCTAATCTACACATGTGGTTGGCACCGTAACAAAGGAGAGGAGGTAGAATCCCTACCTCGAACAGCAGATGTACAGGAAACAGAGATCCAACCAGATAAGAACGAGATCAAGTAGCAGGTCCTAACAGGTTAAAGCATCGTATAAGTCCTCGTATTTCATTTTAATCCATTTCATAATAATCGTTAACTAACATGCTAATCCGCCATTAAGTGGCTATGTTCAGATCCGGGTTATTTATTCGAGTTGAATGTGTTCCATCTGATTTTCTCCTCCTGGATGGTTCATGATTTTTTTTCTTCAGAATTTGATTTTGCTTCCTTCTTGTCCGGAAGGTGCGCTCGATCTCTGGATCAATGTCAAAGAATGTACCTGCCCTAGAACTTCTTTGCATAAAACGGTCAGTCAAAATTATAAAGTTCTAAGACAGCAAGTAAATAAAAAGAAAAAGAAAATAGCAGTATAGTAAGAAAAATCTAATCTAAAGCCTAGTCTACCAATTATTGGAAGTACACTAATATCAACCGTTGTTCCCCGGCAACGGCGCCAAAAACTTGACACGACCGCAAGTGCACGGTTATGTCGAAGTAATATAAAAGATGTCGAATCCCACAGGGAACAAGGTTGAGTACTAGAAAGTCCGAGTCCTAATAGCTAGGCGAATCGAAACGTGAGTTTTTGAAGACGAAAATCGAAAATAAACAATTGTAACTACTTCGGTAGAGAAAAGATATTAGAGAGAATTCAGGGCTACGGCTTCCACCATGATGATAATCTTAATCGCACAAGAAAGATATTAGTTATTTGGTTTATTGGTTTTGCACAAGGAGTCTAACCCTAGGGTACAAGGTGCTCTCTCTCGAGTGATATACCCCGGTGTTCGTTTTAGACCGACCTCCTACTCTTGCGGTGGATCGTTCTAAGACGAACCCAATAAGTTCTATGGCAGACTATGAAATCCTCAAGCGAAGACCAAGCACTCTCGTGTCGAGGTCTCGCAAGTTTTACTCAGAGGTTCGACCCTTACGATCCTTCTCTCGATATGAATCGTAACAGCTAACACGTGATATTATTCGGCCAAGGTAAAACCACGAAATAAATATTTCAAAGTAAAATATGCTCACAATTCATACCAAATAGCATAAATAGATACAAAGTTTGCAATTAAAATCATCAAAGGGTTTCCACCACGCCCCGAAATAGGGTTTACGCTACAATCGTCATTGAAACGCTCAAAATCTCTCTTTTAATGAAATAAAAAGTATAAGAAAATGAAGCTAAGGGGAAGGAGACGATGAACTGAAGGAATCCTGAAGAAATCATGATGATCGTATGTCTCAATCTCCGAAAATCTCCAAAAGTCGCCTCTGTCGCCGTGTTCTTCCACCCGCGCCGCTTCTTCGCGTGAATGCTCGATGTTTAGGGCATGAAAAATTGGGGCTTTTATATTCCATCTGTTCGCCTCTGAAAGAGATTTCCATAGACACCTCACTTGCTAAATTTGGACACCAAACGAGTGAGAAATCATGGAAAAATCGAGTGGAACTCGGTCTCGTTCGCGCCTGGGTTGGAATCACGGGTGAACCCCGCTGGGTTCACCTGCCCATGATTCCTTTTGTGAGTTTGGGCGAATAGAAGCGCGGTGCACCCGGTGGGGTTCACCCGCCCGTGCTTCTCTCTGGACAGATCTCGGGCTAGTGAAAATCGGTGAACCCGGTGGGGTTCACCTGGCCGTGATGCTTTCTGGACCTGTACTGGCTGACGACCGGGATGGTGAACCCCGTGGGGTTCACCCGGCCGTGATTCTTACTGTGAAGTCCCTGCAGCCTGGCGAAGAATCTGGTGAACCCCATGGGGTTCACCTGGCCGTATTTTTCAGGCTGACTCCGTTTAAGCTCAAATTTGATGTGTGACCTCGTCTTCATACAAAAAAATCATCCCATGGTATTAGAATCTTCAAAATATGTCGAAAAAGGCGTTTTTACCTGAAATTGTATAAAAGTGCCAAAAAGTGAAGATGCCGAAGATATCAAGTAATTTAGCCTATAAAGGGCATGAAAGTATTAAAATAATCCTAGAATTCGCGTGAAATGTCTATGAAAATTACTACTAAAATGCAACGCATCAAAATACCCCAGACTAAAATCTTTGCTTGTCCTCAAGCAATAAAATAAGCTGAAATACAAGATAAGTATAAAAACAATCTTTTGTGCTGAGATATACTTCCAAGTTAGAAAAACATTCAATAGCAATCCAAGATCTAATCAGGAGAAATTTAGTAAATGGTTGCTTCAAGTGTTCAACAGTTTGATCCCACAATAACTAGATGCTAAACAACCTAGTAAGCAACAAACATAGAATTCAATCAAGCCTACACACCACACTTATGCAATTCTATTCTCTCCAAATCAAATCGTTGGGGTTAACTCAGATGTTTTATGTGAAGTATGATACACTGATTATTGCATTGGACTTCAACTCATAACCTTAGGTACCATTGCCAATTTTTCGCAATGCCAAGTAGAGGAGCCTTTGTATTGATTTCAACTTCACACCTCTTAGATTTCAACTCATATCCTTCGGTACCACTGCCAATTTTGCGCAGTGCCAAGTAGAGGAATCTAAGGGTGCAAATTTTGTTTTGTTTTGTTTTTATTCATGCTCAGCAGTTGATAACATATTCTTTTTGACAAATGCAGTGTCTCTCCAACAACAGAAAGGAATTCAAAGAATAAATAAGAGAGTATATATCTCAATATGATTCTCATGTAAGATGAAAGCTTGAGTTGATTTAACAATCAAAGAAATGTTTGACCCACTAATGAACAACTCAAAGACAATCCAAAATTTCTAAATCATAGAACATATGGATATAATAAAAAAGAATCTCTAACAAGGAGGTATTATCAACAATATCTGATTATTCTTAACCAATCATGCATTCTAACTTTCAAATTTTTGAAATGGCTTTCATAGGACAAGACTGACAAGACTCATGAATTCAAGCATAATATACAAACTCATGTAAAAATTTCACACAGCTTGTATGAGAAACATAATCATCATAACAAAGTAAAGTCACAGGTAACAAACAAGAAAGTAATCTCATACAGTCACAGGGTGGGGCCTGAAGATGTGGACCAAGCCTACGAATATAATGACATATAGGATACAATGCCACATAATATCCATCTCAAAGTAAAAGTATCCATCCAAACATAGTAAAGTCAAGGTGTCACAGTCATGTAGCCGCAAGAAGAAAAGAGAATAGAAACCAGAATGCAGAAAGTTCACCCACTCTAAAAGTTTGCATAGTCCTCTATGCAATACCGTGCTGTGAGAGGAGTGGATGACACTGATGGTCTGGGAAGCTACCTCCGCTTGCGCGAGTGAGAGCCAGAAGCCCTAGAGCTCTTGCTCTTCCCACGTCCGGTGTAATCTGGCTCGGCCTCGTCATCAGAAGAAATGTTCATGCGAGCCATTTTGTCTTCAGAGAGGGCGGATAGCCGGTCGTCCATGATTGATACCTTCTCCCAAACAGAACTCATCATTTTATGCTGCCTCTACATATGGGCGTCCATGGACTCCCAATGCGAAGATTGGTTCTGCTGGATGTGGGTAACTGTGGTGTCCAGGTTATCAATCATTTCCCGTTGATGGAGTTTCTCCTCCTTGATTTCCTGCAACACAGACATCATAGAATCGTGAGAGGAGGTGCCACCAAAGGAAAATGCTCCAGGAGCTGGTGGTGCAGTGTCGACTGGATCTGGCTATGCGTCCTCAACTGGCTGGATGCGCCAGTTTCCTTGAACTCTGACTGTTGTGCGCTCTGGGTTCGGTAGTGGAAGGCAAAACTGGCTTCCTTTAAATGTCATGCAGTATGAGTCTCCCCTATGAACGATCAGCTTCATAGCGACACAAGACTCGATGTCAAGTCTCGTGCTGCCAGTAGCTTCCAGTGTGCCATATGGAATAATGCCCAAGGAAACTGCCAGAGGTGTGATCAAACTGCCGATCACTATCGCCCCATTCAGAGAGCGGGCGACGCGGCTGAACTGCTTTGCCAAATAAAACCCAGAGTCCACTCGAAAACTGTGAAGCATACACCAGAGATAAAAGAGCTCGGTTTGCCGAACCATACCACCACTCTCACCGCGGCTAAATAAGGTGTGGGCCAACACGCGGTGGACATACTTGAGCACAGGGTTGCATAAACTAGATGCACGGGCCACGCGAGCGGAATAGATGTGCTCGTTAGTAATTGCGCCCCAAAAGCCCTGCTCACTGAACTCAGTGGGGACCCTGCGAATACAAGGCTCCGGAAAACCATAAATACCACGCAATTGTGAGAGAGTGAGGGTGTGTTCGATGTTACCCAACCGAAATGTCAAACGTCCTGGATCGTCCTCGAGAATAGGATCGGCCTTCACTTCCAAAGAATATAGAAATTCCAAAGTCACGCCAACATAGGTGGGAGAAAATAGTCGCTGGAACTGCTCCAAACTCACTGCAGCATACATCATATCAACGTCATTAAGCATCTAAAGCATATGCAGTGTACCTCTGTCAAGATACCTCGTGTTGAGGACCCGGCGCTAATATCTGATAGCGTTGTTCTTGGTCAGCGTCACGAAAGATAATCCCGAACTCGTTCGGGGGAGAGGCATATGGCTGTGATCGGCTGAAAGGAGTGCGCCCATGGCGAGAGGAAGAAAAGCCTGGAGTCGCCGTCGAAGATGGTCGGCGAGATGGAGGTGTAGGTGTCGGCTCGTACTCCTCATCGTCGGTACCAGACGAATCGGGCAGTGCCTGTTGAGGGCGTGAGGTCCGCTTGGCAGCCATTACTTTTGTTCGTGGAGGTATGGTGCTGAAATAGATCAAGATCAGTAGGGAAGCTTTGAGGAAGAAGATATGGCCGGTGACGTGATCGAAAACACAGGCGGATGACTGATCAGCGGACTTTCAAGAAACCGTGGGGAAATGAAAATCCAGAATTGATCGAAGAAGAAATCTGGCTAGATAAAGGGAAAAACTCGATCAAACCTCTGGAGATCTTCCTCAAGTGCTAAGAGGGAGAGGAGGTGGCGCGATCTGGTCGGCTTCGTCGAAATTGGAAGGCGGCGGCGGAAAAGCTCGCAAAGTCCAGTGATGCGAAAAATCACGGGTGAAACTGAGATAAGGCCTATCTCGCTTGTAAGGAAGTTTGGATTTGACCTAATAGATCTCCTTTGTGTTTGGAAAGAAGGAGTAGCCGCGAGATTGAACGAATCTCGGCGAGATTCGTGAGCGGCGGCGGAAAACTCGTGCGCGTGCCCTAGCTTGGCTGAACACCAGTTGAAAATCCAGTGAACCTGCCCGGGTTCACTAGCCCGTGATGTTCTCTGTGGTCGGGCTACGGTAACTGAAGCACGGGTGAACCTGCTGGGGTTCACCGACCCGTGAAGCTCACTGGTTGTTTTTTGCAGTCCGAAAAGATGGTGAACCCCGTGTGTGTGTGTGTGTGGGGGGGGGGTTCACCTGCCTGTGAAGCTCACTGGTGTGTCTCTGCACATATAGAAATTCTGGTGAACCCCGTGGGGTTCACCAAGCCGTGAAACTCACTGGTCACAAAGTCTGGGCGCCTATGTACAGTGCACTTCACGGGTGAACCCCATGGGGTTCATTAGGCCGTGATTTGCACTGTTCAGTCAAAAAAATCCTGGAAAAATTCTCATGCGCTACATCTTCATTCTACATCATAAAGAGACACCAAATTAGTAGCAATTCCCTCTAGAAAACCTAAAATAAAATGAAAAGCAAAACAACAGTCTAAAACATTAATTATCATCAATGAGAAACTATGCATAAAAAAAACTAAAAAAAACAAGCAAAAACTTGGGTTGCCTCCCAAGAGCGCTAGTTTAGGGTCGATAGCTCGACCATAAGAATTTTCAAAGTTTCAAATCCGGGGGGTCTGAGAGAGCCAAAACTTCCTCTTTCTCAACCCGCTCATCTTCAAAGTAATGCTTGAGGCGGTGCCCGTTTACTGTGAAACTCCCAGTTCATTCTATCCAAATCGTGATAGCACCATAAGGTTGAACTTTCTGAACTGTGAAAGGACCGGACCACCTCGTTCGAAGCTTTTCTGGAAACAATCGAAGTCTTGAATTAAACAGAAGTACTTTGTCCCCTCATGAAATTCTTTCTTTGTTAAACGCTTGTTGTGCCAAAATTTGGTGCGTGCTTTATAGCTCTTGGCATTCTCAGTAGGGTTTGTCAGCGCAAGTTTCAATGGTTCCACTTGTCTCCTGGGCGGCTCAACTTGCTGTATAACTTCTTTCACAACGTCAATGCTGCAACATGTACCTGCAAGAGAAGGTTTTTCAGAGTATCAGTTAAAATAAATTGAATAACGTTACCACAGATGTTCAAAGACAGTTTTCCATTCTTGACATCCATGACAGCGCCTGCAGTAGCAAGAAAATGTCTCCCCAGAATAATAGGGAGCGTGTCATCCTCATCAATTTCCAAGATAATAAATCAGCAAGAATAAAATAATCTCCTACTTTAATAGGTACATCCTCTAAAATACCAACGGGGTGGCGTACAGATCTGTCTCAAGCTGTATGGAAATATTAGTTGGTTGCAAATCCCCTAATTCTAGCCTTTTACATAGTGATAGTGGCATGAGGCTAAAGCTGGCTCCTAGATCGCACAAAGCTCTCTGAAAAGATATCTCCCCAATTTGGCATAGTATGGAAAAACTGCCTGGGTCTTTAAGCTTCTGAGGTAGCTTGTTCTAGATGACGGCGCTGCACTCCTTAGTAAGTGCAATGGTCCCTTGATCTTCTAGCTTCCTCTTGTTTGATAAGATATCTTTTAGGAATTTCGCATAAGTCGGCATCTACGAAAGAGCATCAACGAAAGGGATGTTAATATAAAGTTTCTTTAAAACCTCTAAAAACTTACCAAACTGCTTCTGCAATTTAGCCTTGACAAGCCTCTGTGGAAAGAGAATCGGTGGCTTATATGCTGGCGGTCCCACATAGGGCCGCTCCTCCTCAACTGGCTCAGGTGCCACCGGTTTCACATCAGTATGCGGTTCCACAGGTTCTGGTATTGTCTCTTCTATCCTGTCATCTGTCGGCATCTTTGGATCTTCCAATTGCTTGCCGCTCCGAGTGGAGATTGCATTGCACTGCTCTCTCGGGTTTACTTTTGGCTGGGATGGTAGCTTCCCTGGTACTCTCGATGATGAGCTAGCTTGCTGGGCTAGCTGACTTTCTAGCATTTTATTGTGTGTTTCCAGGGAGTCCATCCTCGTCATCATCATCTTCATCATGTCTATAAGTCCTTCAAGTTGCTTGCTCAGATTTAAATCATTGTTGGCCCTTGGCTGTTACTGTGGTGGTGGCGGTGCATTATAGTTTCTAGCTTGGATTCCTGGTGGTCTGAAATTGTTCTGTTGGGGTTGCCTAAAGTTTCCTTGTGGGTGCTGGGTCTGCTGTGGTGGAACTTGTCCAAGCTGAATCGGCTAAGTTGTCCGGTAAGAGAAATTTGGATAGTTGCGCCACCCTGGATTGTAGTACCTGGAATAAGGGTTGTTGTTCTGGTTGAAATTTCCAACTGCATTCAACTGCTCAGAATGAGCCGCAGCCATATGTCCATCTCTTACCTGGCAATCTGCCCCTACATGACCTACAACTCCACAGACCTCACAAGTAATAGCATTAACATCCATTGAATTAACAGACCAAGAGTCAAGCTTCCTAGTCAAATTATCAACCTTAGCAGTAAGTGCAGTCAAAGAATCCAGGTCATACTTACCTGACTTCTTGGTAGAAGTACCTCTCTCGGATGTCCATTGGTGATGGTTAATTGCCATATCCTCGAGAAGGTTCATTGCATCTTCCACTCTCCTATTCATCAAAGCACCTCTTGCTGCAGCGTCCACCGTAAGCCTCGTGTTGTAATCCAAACCGCTGTAGAACGTTTGGATCAAAACCCAAGTCTCAACACCGTGATGTGGACACATCCTTTGGAGCTCCTTAACCTCTCCCAAGCTTCATATAGAGACTCTCCATCCTTTTGCATGAAGCTCGTTATCTGATTTCGCAATTGGATTGTCTTTGATGGAGGGAAGTACTTGGAGAGAAAGGCTTGAGAAAGCTCAGCCCATGTTCTTATCGAAGCAGCAGGTAGTATGTGCAGCCAAGCTCTCGGCCTATCCCTCAGAGAGAAGGGAAATAGTCGCAACCTGATAGCATCAGCAGACACTCCATTAATTTTCAACATATCGCAATATTCCAAAAAAATAGAGAGGTGCATGTTGGGGTCCTCAAGAGGAGAACCACCAAATTGGTTTTGTTGCACCATAAAAAGAAGAGCAGATTTTATTTCGAAGTTATTGGCCTCAACAACAGGCCTAGCAATTCCAAATTGAAAATCATGTGCGTAGGGAGCGGAATAATCCTTCAATGTTCTGTTGTTGTTATAGTTGTTGCCCATTGGTTGTTGTACTCGGTCATTGTTCACTTCATGTTGAATGTGTTCCATCTGATTTTCTCCTCCTGGATGGTTCATGATTTCTTTCTTCAGAATTTGATTTTGCTTCCTTTTTGTCCGGAAGGTGCGCTCGATCTCTGGATCAATGTCAAAGAATGTACCTGCCCTAGAACTTCTTCGTATAAAACGGTCAGTCAAAATTATAAAGTTCTAAGACAGCAAATAAATAAAAAGAAAAAGAAAATAGCAGTGTAGTAAGAAAAATCTAATCTAAAGCCTAGTCTACCAATTCTTGGAAGTACACTAATATCAACCGTTGTTCCCCGGCAATGGCGCCAAAAACTTGACACGACCGCAAGTGCACGGTTATGTCGAAGTAATATAAAAGATGTCGAATCCCACAGGGAACAAGGTTGAGTACTAGAAAGTCCGAGTCCTAATAGCTAGGCAAATCGAAACGTGGGTTTTTGAAGACGGAAATCGAAAATAAACAAGTGTAACTACTTCGGTAGAGAAAAGATATAAGAGAGAATTCAGGGCTACGGCTTCCACCACGACGATAATCTTAATCGCACAAAAAAGATATTAGTTATTTGGTTTATTGGTTTTGCACAAAGAGTCTAACCCTAGGGTACAAGGTGCCCTCTCTGGAGTGATACACCCCGGTGTTCGTTTTAGACCGACCTCCTACTCTCGCGGTGGATCGTTCTAAGACGAACCCAATAAGTTCTATGGCAGACTATGAAATCCTCGAGCGAAGACCAAGCACTCTCGTGTCGAGGTCTCGCAAGTTTTACTCAGAGGTTCGACCCTTACGATCCTTCTCTCGATATGAATCGTAATGGCTAACATGCGATATTACTCGGCCAAAGTAAAACCACGAAATAAATACGTCAAAGTAAAATATGCTCACAATTCATACCAAATAGCATAAATAGATACAAAGTTTGCAATTAAAATCATCAAAGGGTTTCCACCACGCCCCGAAATAGGGTTTACTCTACAATCGTCATTGAAACGCTCAAAATCTCTCTTTTAATGAAATGAAAAGTATAAGAAAATGAAGCTAATGGGAAGGAGACGATAAACCAAAGTAATCCTGAAGAAATCGTGATGATCGTGTGTCTCAATCTCCGAAAATCTCCAAAAGTCGCCTCTGTCACCGTGTTCTTCCGCCTGCGCCGCTTCTTCACGTGAATGCTCGATGTTTAGTGCATGAAAAATTAGGGCTTTTATATTCCATCTGTTCGCCTCTGAACGAGCTTTCCATAGACACCTCACTTGCTAAATTTGGACTCCAAACGAGTGAGAAATCATGGAAAAACCGAGTGGAACTCGGTCTCGTTCGTGCCTGGGTTGGAATCACGGGTGAACCCCGCCGGGTTCACCTGCCCGTGATTCCTTCTGTGAGTTTGGGCGAATAGAATCGCGGTGCACCCGGTGGGGTTCACCTGCCCGTGCTTCTCTCTCGATAGATCTCGGGCTAGTGAAAACCGGTGAACTCGGCCGTGATGCTTTCTGAACCTCTACTGGCTGACGACCGGGATGGTGAACCCTGTGGGGTTCACCCGGCCATGATTCTTACTGTGAAGTCCCTGCAGCCTGGCGAAGAATCTGGTGAACCCCATGGGGTTCACCTGGCCGTATTTTTTAGGCTGACTCCGTTTAAGCTCAAATTTGATGCGTGACCTCGTCTTCATACAAAAAATCGTCCCATGGCCTTAGAATCTTCAAAATATGTCGAAAAAGGGCGGTTTTACCTGAAATTCCATAAAAGTGCCAAAAAGTGAAGATTCCTAAGATATCAAGTAATTTAGCCTATAAAGGGCATGAAAGTATTAAAATAATCCTAGAATTAGCGTGAAATGTCCATGAAAATTACTACTAAAATGCAACGCATCAGTTAGCCGCTAATGTTATATATATATATATATATATATATATATATATATATATATATATATATATATATATATATATATATATATAATATTCCAAACATTATTTCCCAATTTAAGAGCTCCTCCTTCTGTTGGCCCATCTCAGAGGAGAATTCTATTAATCTTTGTATGCCTTTTCATCCTAATGAGTTCCGCCAAGTGATCTCTAACCTTTCCAATGGGAAAAGTCCTAGCCCTGATGGCTTCACTATTGAATTCTATAGATTATTTTGGCACATCATCGAATCTGACTTCATCTCTTTCCTTGATAAATTCCATCGGAATCCTATCCTTCCCCCTGCTTGGGGTAGGACTCATCTTATTTTCATTCCCAAAAATAACTCGCCAAATTCTGTCAAAGATTTCTAGCCTATTTCTCTTTGCAATGTGTCTTACGGTATTTTGGCTAAGCTTCTTACCATATTTCTCTCGGCGAAATTCCTCCTCACGGATTTCGGAGCCTCCCGATCGAGGACCTCCTGATTCCTCTTTGATCCATGGCTCTCCCTCTCCGAATGTTAATCCGCTCGAAGAATCTCCTCTCTTCGGCCAAATCCCTATGGCTTCACAAGACAGTGCTTCTCGGTTGCCAAGCGCCACTACAAATCCTCCACCTTCTGCTAAAGGTAGCAAAGGTATCACCCAACCTTGGTCAACTCTATTTAAACCTGCTATTGGGGTTCAGTCTCGTGATTCCTTCCTCTCATCTACCATTTTATCCAATATCTCAAAAAAAAAAAAAAAACAAGAATAGAGTTGTCCTTGATAAATCCAAGCTTGAAGAATGGCGAGCTCCATGGAAGCGTTGTCTGATTGGCAAGTTTCTTGCGAGAACCCCTCCATTCTTTACTCTGAAAGCTACTATCTCCTCCCTCTAGAAGCCAACTTCGGATATCATCAATTTGGAAAATAATTTCTATCTATTCCCTTCCAATCAGAGCAACCTGCCATGAAATCCTAACAGGCGGCCCTTGGACGGTGTAAGGGAGCATCCTCAGTCTTATGCCTTGGAAGGCCAATTTCCAACTGATGGGGACATAGAAGACAAGCCCGAAGACAGGCCCAGAAGATCCAAAAGGGCCCGTCGAAAGCCGGCCCGCTATCGCACAAGTGACTGAATTTAATTTTATATTTTCATTTATTAGATATTTGTATTAGGATAATATTTTAATTTTTGCATGTAATTTTAAATTTTAGCAATCCTAGTAGGATTTGGATTAGCCAAACTTTGTACGGTAAGTCTTTATTTAAATCTTGTAATCCCTAAGGGGATGAACAATTTTTGCTGAAGAAAGTTTTCTCAATTACGTTACTCTTCTCGCACCTCGGTGCTGACCGTGAGGACTCCTGTTCTTTCAGTGCTTCCAGATTCCATCGCCAAGTCCGCCACCATCGCATCCTTTCACCGGCCCCAATTCCCTCATCCAGAGTTTCCTTCACCATCTGATCATCCATGCCGCCAGCACCCCAACGCCCGCCAGACATCGTTGACCCTTTAGCCATCTATCCACCTTCCACCCTAAATCCCTTCTCCACGCCATCAACTCCGCCGCCCGAGCTCTAGGTTGATAATCTCTAGTGGAATCTCGAGGATCACTTTCGTGCATCCAAGTCTCGACACTAGTTTGACTCATGGTTCTCCAACGTTCCGATCTTTGCTCTCGCACAAGATTTCGACGTTCGAAAACTTAGACTCAATCCTAGATTTATATTATTATCATGGCAATTAGTTTACTAGAATCAAGCAAATAAGAACTAACCTAAAAGGGGTCCTAACATGCAATTATAGGGTTCCAAATTCTCAAGCAATTACTCTTCAGTCAATGGCGACCGCCCCTTTCTTCCGCCGCCACCCATCCATTCGCCACCACCCTTCACACGACAATCCCTAAATCCCCTCTTCCGTTGTCGATTCCGTAGACACCCACGTCCACTCGCCGCTTCCACCTTCGCCATCTCCGACGCGCGCTACTACATCCGCCCAGCCACCATCACCACTCTGGACAGAGATCGACGCCATCCCTCCTCTATCGCCAAGCCCGCTGCCACAATCGTCCGCTCACCATCCCCATCATCATCCAGGTTTTCCATGCCGCCAACATCGTCGCCCCATCCGCTGCTTCGTTCGTCAATCGAGCATCCTGAACCCAACTCCTCTTCCTCTCGGAGGCTAGTCCCTCGTCGACTTCACACGGTCTGCCTCCGCTCAGCATCCCGGCAATCCAGAAATCCGGCGCCACTTCCCTTCCGTCGGACACTTTCGCCTACAGAGATTCTTGCTAGTGACTCCCTTGGTTACGCTAGAGGAAGGGCATCCGCATCACTCTATCGCCGCCCCTTTCCTTATTTGTTTACACCGCCCACCCTGACGCTCTGCTTCCATTGACGTCCGCTCGGCCGCCAGTTTTAGTCGTCCACGATTCCACCTCTAATTTCACCAATTTTCAGCCGCTTAGCATCACAGCACCGCCCCAAAATCCGACGCTTCAATCCTCCTTTTGACGGACGCCTGTTACCTGCCGTTTGCCGCTGCCCTCAATCAACACTGATGACACCTGTACCTTCGAACATCGCTGGCAGCCAGATGCCCTTTTTCTGAGTCATCACCGGCCTTCCCTGTTCTCGTACTAGAATCGCATAAAGATAAATTGCTGATTCCTTATCCGGATCCAAACCCAAGCGTCCAATGGAATATCGACCCATTAGATATGGTATAATTTCCTTTTAATTTTTCCTTACATCCTAATTTAGACAAATTCACTTATAATTGACGTATCTGCTCTATACTTCTGACTGCATGCTAGATAGAATCACCACTTAAATTTGAGTGCATATTTATTTAGTCGATTGAGAGCATACCTATTTATTTGTTTGCATTGTGATTTACTATTATTGCTTCCTAAGATTATTTTTGCTAGTGCCTGAAATTAGTAACGAAGTCAGCTTTAAACCCTAGTTTAGGAATTTACAACACCTTCCATATTTTCACCCTACATCAAATTGGTATCAGAGGAAACCTTGATCCCCATCCACTACTTCATAAACCTTGATCCCCATCCACTACTTCATATCAAACTGAGATCTTTATAGAAAAAAAAGAAAAAGAAAAGAGAAACAAAAAAATCAAAGGGATCTACATTATGACCACCAGATCAGGACATAAATATCAACCTCCAGTTTTACCACTAGCTATGTCTAGTTCCAATAATGAGCAAAACCAATTGTCCAAAGCACTTGAACGATTGAATGCCCAGATGGATGCATTTGATTCTCGGTTGGTACAATATGAAGAACTAGTAGTGCGTCTTAACATTCGTCTAGACCTTTTAGAAATGACTCAGCCTGCATCTCGTCCTAGGTCACCACTAGATGAACAACCAACAGAACATCATACACGTAGACCCATTACAAATCCTGACCCTCGTAGACACCACGCTAGGACACACACTCCTGATCGACATGATTGGGAGACGGGTTTATCCCCACATAGGGAGCCTGCAGTACCTCGATTTAATCGATGAGATCGAGAGGATGATGACATCATTCGATCTGTCCGATTACAGATACCGACCTTTGACGGTAGTCTGGACCCATGTGTTTTCTTGGATTGGGTAATCGCTATGGAACAATACTTTGATTGGTGTCTCTTACCAGAACTTCGTAAGGTTCGGTTAGCAAGTATGACTTTACAAGGACCAACAAAACTTTATTGGACAAACATAGAGAGATAATTAGCACGCCAACATCAGCCACCTATAGACATATGAGATGAGATGAAACTTAAACTGTGAGAAAAATATGTTCCTACCCACTTTAGGAAACGTCTTCTTGAACAGTACCATAGAGTGTGTCAGGGTACCAGTACTGTTGCGGAGTACATGGCTCGCTTTGATGAGCTCATGATTCGTTGCGACGTGCACGAAGACCCAGAACTAACCCTGGCACGGTTTGAACAAGGCCTATGCCCTGAGATTTGTCGTGAAATGGTGTTTCATACCATTGATACAATCAAAGTGGTCTTTCAACGTGCATCTGAGATAGAACACTACCAAAAGTTTGAATTCCGTCGTACTATGCCATCAACCCAACAGAGACGTAATCCTGACATAAGGAATAGACCTCCTAGAGCCATTGAACCACAAAAATCAAATGAACCACAAGCTACAGAGAAAGGAAAGGCCCCACTTAAACAAGATGTCAACACTGTAGCTTGCTACATATGTCATGAAAAGGGTTATTACGCATCTGAGTGCCCAAAACAATCACTATATATCAGTGATGAAACATAATCACTTGGAGAAGAGGATGAAGATACAGAAATTGTTAATAATGAGTTTAATGAATACCCTGATACAGAAGATGAAAGCACATTAGAGGAAACACAACACACTAATGCTGTTGTTAGGTGTATTTTAGTCCAACCCAAACCTGCAGAGGATTGGCGTAGGACTAGCATTTTCTACACCTATACTAAATGCAACAGTCACCCCTGCAAAGTAGTGATCGATAGAGGAAGCAGCTTTAATGTTGTGTCTCGATCAGCTATCACCAAATTTGGACTCAGTCTTGAGCAACACCCCCTTCCATATTCGGTCGCATGGGTAGACAAGTCAAATATACAAGTTACCCACAGATGCAAGGTGCCTTTACACTTTGCTACTTACTATGATCAAGTGTGGTGTGATGTGCTTAGCATGGATGTTGCCCATATTCTTTTAGGACGACCTTGGCTGTATGACCTTAATGTTACCCACTTTGGTCGTGATAATACCTATATTTTTGAGTACAAGGGACAAAGAATCCGGTTAACCCCATCTCCCCAAAAGAATTGAGAGATTCAACATCTAAAGGCGTGATATAAAAAGATTCATCAAATGAAAAATCCCTGAACATTATTCGACCTACACCTTTTATTTCTGATGTCCTTGAGTCGAAAGTAGTGTTCACTTTGCTAATAAAAGAAGCCACTCTTCCTACTAGTCAGCAAATAGATCTCGACGTTCAGGAGTTACTAGATCAGTTTATTGATATCTTACCTAATGAATTACCTGATGAATTACCACCATTTAGGGATATTCAATATGCCATTGATTTAGTGCCAGGTTCTTCCTTACCTAATCTCCCACATTATCGGATGACACCAACTGAGCATGCCGAATTACAACGTCAAGTCAATGATTTACTTCGCAAAGGCTTTATCCAAGAGAGTCTAAGCCCGTGTGCTGTTCCTGCCCTCCTTACTCCAAAGAAAGATGTGAGTTAGAGGATGTGTATTGATTGCCGGGCTATAAATAAAATCACTATGAAGTATAGATTTCCGATCCCTAGATTAGATGACATGCTAGACTACCTCGCAGGATCGAGTTGGTTCTCCAAAATTGATTTGCGTAACGGATACCATCAAGTTTGAATTCACCATGGAGACGAATGGAAGACTGCTTTTAAGACAAAAGATGGTCTTTATGAATGGCTAGTTATACCTTTTGGTCTGTCAAATGCACCCTCTACATTCATGAGATTAATGACACAGGTTCTTCGGCCATTCATGGGAAAATTTCTTGTTGTCTATTTTGATGACATCCTGATCTATAGTAAGACACGTCAGGAGCACTTGGAACATCTTAGGCTCACTTTTGAAATTCTTAGAAAAGAAAAGCTATATGTGAATCTAAAAAAATGCTCCTTCTTAACAGACCATGTTGTCTTCTTAGGATTTATTGTTTCAAAAGAAGGATTATCCGCTGATCCTGAAAAAGTGAAGGCAATCATGGACTGGCCTGAACCGACTACTTTACATGCTGTGCGAAACTTTCATAGGCTCGCAACTTTTTATCATCGGTTCATTAGAAATTTTAGTACCATCACAGCCCCTATTACTGATTGTATTCGAAAAAGGGATTTTCAATGGACATCTGCTGCTAGTCGTGCTTTTCAAAATATTAAGGATCTAATGACATCTGCCCCGGTACTATGCCTACCTGATTTTGATAAAGTTTTTGAGGTTACATGTGATGCTTCAGGTGTAGGTATTGGTGGCACGTTAAGTCAAGAAGGACACCCCATTGCATTCTTTAGTGAGAAGTTAAATGACGCTAAACTGAGATACTCAACATACGATAAGGAGTTTTATGCAGCTGTACAATCATTACAACATTGGCGTCATTACCTATTACATCAGGAGTTTGTCCTTTTTAGTGACAATTAGGCTTTGGCTTATCTTAACACTCAAAAGTGTTTAAACCCACGCAATGCAAAATGGTTTGAGTATCTGCAACAATTTTCTTTTGCCATTAGACACAAATCTGGCAAAGAAAACAAAGTTGCGGATGCTCTGAGTAGGGTCCATCTCCTACTCAACACAATGCAAGTTAAGATTGTAGGTTTTGATGAAATAAAGAAAGCCTATTTTGACTGCCCAGACTTTTCTGAAACCTTCACCAAGTTATCAAATGACCAAACAGTTGATTCTAATTTTGTCTTGCGAGATGGATATTTATATCATGGAAATAGAATTTGCATTCCTCGCACATCGATGCATGATTTTCTTATTTGGGAATTACATTCAAGAGGAGTCACTGGACATCATGGTAGAGACCGGATCACCAGTCTAGTTACCGATCGATTTTATTGGCCTAAATTAGCTACTGACGTTGCTAGAATAGTGAGACATTGTGGAACTTGCCAGCACATGAAAACTAGAAAGAAAAACACATGATTGTACACACCATTACCTGTACCTGACACACCTTGGCAAGACGTTAGTATGGATTTTGTTCTAGGATTGCCACGTACATGAGCACGACATGATTCCATCTTTGTTGTTGTAGACCGATTTTCAAAAATGGCCCATTTTATACCATGTAGGAAAACTGCCGATGCCTCTCACATAGCTGCCATATATTTTAAGGAAATTATTAGATTGCATGGTGTACCCCGTACAATCACTTCTGATAGGGACGTACGTTTTGTAAGTTACTTTCAGAAAACCTTATGGACATTGTTAGGCACAAAACTTAAATTTTCTTCGGCTTATCACTCTCAAACATATGGTCAGACTGAAGTTGTTAATAGAAGCTTAGGTGATTTGTTAAGATGCCTTATTAGGGATCATGTAACCAACTGGGAAGATATATTGCCAAAAGCTGAGTTTGCATTCAATAGTGTAGTGAACAGGACAACTGGTCTCAGCCCCTTTCAAGTGGTCCTTGGTATGCAGCCTAACAAACCAATTGATCTCCTACCTCTACCTGCTTCTACCTGACATTCACAATCCGCTGACTCTTTTGTTAAACATATTCATGAACTTCATACTGAAATCAGACACAAAATCTCAAAAAGCAATCATAAGTATAAGAGCAATGCAGACAAACATCGTAAGCCATAAAATTTCAGTGAGGGAGATAGAGTGATGGTAAGATTGAGAGCTGAGAGACTTCCACCTGGTTCTATTTTTAATGTGGAAGACATATCATTGTATTATACACCGGAGGAACCAGAATCAGATGAATCAACACTACCACAACTTCCGGATGAAGTAGAAGATGACCAAATTGAAGCCATAATAGAAGATCAGATTATTCTTCATCCTGATCAAGCAAAACATCAATACCTGGTAAAATGGAAAAATCATCCAGATACAGATAACACATGGATTTTTGAAGACGAACTTCGAAAGATCGCCCCAGAAAAGTTGGATGCCTATAACTTTGACAATTCACCGAAGGTGAATTTTTCGCCCCTGGGAGAATTGATGGGGACATAGAAGACAGGCCCGAAGACAGACCCAGAAGATCCAAAAGGGCCCATCAAAAGCCGGCCCGCTATCGCACAAGTGACTGAATTTAATTTTATATTTTCTTTTATTAGATATTTGTATTAGGATAATATTTTAATTTTTGCATGTAATTTTAAATTTTAGCAATCCTAGTAGGATTTGGATTAGCCAAACTTAGTACGGTAAGTCTCTATTTAAATCTTGTAATCCCTAAGGGGATGAACAATTTTTGCTGAATAAAGTTTTCTCAATTACGTTACTCTTCTCGCACCTTGGTGCTGGCTGTGAGGGCTCCTGTTCTTTCAGTGCTTCCAGATTCCATCGCCAAGTCCACCACCATTGCATCCTTTCGCCGGCCCCGATTCCCTCATCCAGAGTTTCCTTCACCATTTGATCATCCACGCCGCCAGCACCCCAATGCCCGCCAGACATCGTTGACCCTTTAGCCATCTATCCACCTTCCACCCTAAATCCCTTCTCCACGCCATCGACTCCGCCGCCCCCACATTGCCGATCACATCCTGCCACGCGCGAGCCTCCCCTCCTTCGTCCAGAAAGTTTCCTTGCCACCGCCCCTTTCTTCCGCCGCCACCCATCCGTTCGCCACCACCCTTCACACAACAATCCCTAAATTCCCTCTTCCGTTGTCGATTCCGTAGACACCCACGTCCACTCGCCGCTTCCACCTTCGCCATCTCTGACGCGCGCTACTACATCCGCCCAACTGCCATCACCACTCTGGACAGAGATCGACGCCATCCCTCCTCTATCGCCAAGCCCACTGCCACAATCGTCCGCACACCATCCCCATCATCATCCAGGTTTTCCACGCCGCCAACATCGTCGCCCCATCCGCTGCTTCGTCCGTCAATCGAGCATCCTGAACCCAACTCCTCTTCCTCTCGGAGGCTAGTCCCTCGTCGACTTCACACAGTCTGTCTCCGCTCAGCATCCCAGCAATCCAGAAATCCGGCGCCGCTTCCCTTCCGTTGGCCGCTTTCACCTGTAGAGATTCTTGCCGGTGACTCCCTTGGTTACGCTAGAGGAAGGGCATCCGCATCAATCTGTCGCCGCCCCTTTCCTTATTTGTTTACACCGCCCACCCTGACGCTCTGCTTCCGTTGACGTCCGCTCGGCCGCCAGTTTTAGTTGTCCACGATTCCACCTCTGATTTCACCAATTTTCAGCCGCTCAACATCACAGCACCGCCCCAAAATCCGACGCTTCAATCCTCCTTTCGACGGACACTTGTTACCTTCCGTTTGCCGCTGCCCTCAATCAACACCGACGACACCTGTACCTTTGAACATCACTAGCAGCCAGACGCCCTTTTTCTGAGTCATCACCGGCCTTCCCTGTTCTCGTACTAGAATCGCATAAAGATAAATTGCTGATTCCTTATCCGGATCCAAACCCAAGCGTCCAACAGGATATCGACCCATTAGATAAGGTATAATTTCCTTTTAATTTTTCCTTACATCCTAATTTAGACAAATTCACTTATAATTGATGTATCTGCTCTATACTTCTGACTGCATGCTAGATAGAATCACCACTTAAATTTGAGTACATATTTATTTAGTCGATTGAGAGCATACCTATTTATTTGTTTGCATTGTGATTTACTATTATTGCTTCCTAAGATTATTTTTGCTAGTGCCTAAAATTAGTAACGAAGTCAGCTTTAAACCCTAGTTTAGGAATTTACAACACCTTCCATATTTTCACCATACGTCACCAACCCCTCCAATAGACGATCAAATCTGCTCCAATGTGGATTCGCTTGCTGATGCCTTACATTTTAGTAGTGATATTTACTGATATTCCACGATGAATTTGGGCCTATTTGAATATTTTTACACTCCTTTAAGGCTTATTTAGTTAAAAACTTCAGAATCTTCACTTTTCGTCTGTCTTATTGAATTTCAGGTAAAATCACCCAAATTTGAAGGTTTTTTGAAGAATCTAAAAGCATGGGGTGATTCCTTATGAGAAGACGAAGCTGCCCATCAAATTTGGGCTCAATCGGAGCCTTTTCTGGACTTCACGGCCAGGTGAACCCCATGGGGTTCACCAGTGATCTCACCGAATGACGAAATTCAGCGCGCGCATCACTGCCTAGTGAACCCGGCGGGGTTCACCGATGATGTCAAGGTATTCGAGATTTGCCGCACACTTCACTGGCAGGTGAACCCCATGGGGTTCACCCGTGATTCCGTCTGAAGATACCTGCATAGAAATATGCCGAGGACTTCACTGGTAGGTGAACCCCGTGGGGTTCACCTGTGATTATTTCGCAACAGATCTACGCCGAATACTTCACCACCTGGTGAACCCCGCGGGGTTCACCCGTGAAGGTGTCGGAACAGCACGATCCCCACTCGATTTTTCGCTGATTCCCGGCCCGATTTAAGTCCAAATTTAGAAAGTGAGGACTTTTTGGAAAGCTGACTCGAAGACGAACGAAAAGAATATAAAAGCCCTAATTTCCGTGCCCTAAGGGAGAGCAATCACACGACAAAGCGGCTAGGGCGGAAGAACACGGCGATTCGGTGACTTCGATTAGATTTCTGGAGATTCGATCATCGAAACCCTGTGATTCTGGTTTACTCCTTTCGGTTCATCATCTCTTCCTTCCTAGAAACCTTTTCATGTGATTTTCTTATGTTTAAAGAGAGGATCTTAAGCGCTTTGACGATGGTTGTAGCGTAAACCTATTTTTAAGGCTAGGTTGAAGCCCTCTAACGATTTTTGTTTGCAACTCATGTATTAACTTTGCTATTTGGATCATATCTTAAGCGTATTTCACTTGATGTATTTATTTCTTGATTTGTACCCTGGCCAAGTATTATCATGTTATAGTTGTTACGGTTCATAACGAGAGTAGGACCGTAACGACCGAACCTCTTTGTGCATCTTGTGAAGGCTCGACACGAAAGTGCTTGTTCTTCGCTCGAGGGTTCATAATCTACCACGGAACCCATTGGGTTTGTTAAAAACGGTCCACCGCGAAAGTAGGAGACGTTCTAAGCAAATACCGAGGTGTACACTCGAAAGAGGGCACCTTGTACTATAGGGTAGATTCCTTACGCATATCTGTAAATCCAAATAACTGATATTTATTTCTTAACACAAATAAAATCGTCGGAGTGGTGAAAACCCAAGCCCTAATATTCTCTCTGATATATTTTCCCTGTCATAGTTGTTTGATTTCTTGTTTACTGTTCTGCTTAGCCTTAGTTTTCAAGTTCCAAAAACCACGATTTGATCAGCTTAGATTCCAAGAATTAGATTTTCTGGTACTCACCTTGTTCCCTGTGGGATCGATATCTTTTGTATTACTTCGACATTTCCGTGCACTTGCGAACCAGTGTCAAGTTTTTGGCGCCGTTGCCGGGGAACAACGGTTGATATCAGTATACTTCTAAGGACTGGTAGATTAAGCTTTAGTTAGTTTTTCTTTTCTTTCTTTATTCTGTTTCATATTGCTTTTTGCTTGTTTCGACAGCTTTGAACTTCATAATTGAATCTGACAAATTTGAATGCAAAGAAGTTCCAGGGCAGGACCACTCTTTGAAATCGACTTTGAGATAGAACGGACCTTCAGACAAAGAAGGAAGCTTCAACAAGATTTGAAAAAGGAGAATCAAGAACAGATGGAACACCTTCACATTGACATGGAAAATGAACCAGCGCATCAACCTGTGAACAACAACAATGCCAGAACACTGCGAGAATACGCAGCACCTTTTTCACATGGATTTCAATCTGGAATTGTTAGGCCGACTGTGGAGGCCAACAATTTCGAAATTAAACCTGCTCTACTTTCCATGATACAACAATATCAATTTGGTGGTTCTCCTCTTGAGGACCCCCAATATGCATTTGTTTATATTTTTAGAATATTGCGATATGTTAAAGATTAATGGAGCTACTTTTGATGCTATCAGGTTATGCTTGTTCCCATTCTCTCTGCGGGACAGAGCAAGGGCATGGCTCCACACGATCCCCCTAGCTTCAATACGGACATGGGATGAACTGTCTCAAGCTTTCCTCTCGAAGTATTTCCCTCCTTCGAAGACAATCCACCTCAGAAATCAGATAACGAGCTTCATGCAGAAGGATGGAGAGTCTTTGTACGAAGCTTGGGAGAGATTCAAAGAGCTTCAAAGACTGTGTCCCCACCATGGGATTGAGACTTGGGTTCTAGTACACACGTTCTACATGGGATTGCAATACAATACTAAACTCACAGTCGATGGAGCTGCTGGAGGATCGGGACTGATGAGCAAAATACCTGAAGATGCTATAAGCCTCCTGGAGGACATAACACTGAACTATCATCAATGGAATCCAGAGCGAGGTACACCTTTGATGAGAGTAGGTAAATTTGATCTTGATTCATTAACCGCTCTCACTGTGAAGGTAGACAATCTGACTAAGAAAATTGATTCATAGTCTGTTAACTCTCTAGACACTAATTCATTATCTTGTGAGTTGTATGGCGTTGCAGGACATGCAGGTGTTGAGTGCTGAGTGGGAGATGGACAAGTGGTCCAAGGTCAGCCTGAACATCTAAATGCAGTTGGAAATGCTGTTGGTGTTTATGCCCTGCAGACCAATGTTTGGACATGGTCGGACATTGTTTAAATGTACTTTGATATAATTATTATTCTCTATAAAGGCATGGTCGTTATTATGTAGACTTCTCTACCTGCGTTGATGTATTGAGTTGCATAAATAATGTCCCAGGAGTTTGGATTGGATCCATTCTCATAAGCTATCCCCAGACAAGGTACCATAGCAGATATGGGATAGCTTTGGTACATGTGAGACTAGTGTATGGGCTGGTTAGGTGCGGGGCATAGTAACGCAGACATACAGGTGCATTGGATGCACTGGAGTGATCCACCGCGATGATTGACTTGTCTAGTCAACAATTCAATCTCACATGCAAGAGGTTTGCATTGATCCTTAGACTTGAGGTATTCATGTCTAGATTTGATGATGGGTATGCTTTGATACAGTCTTACGTCTCTCTGTAATTGGGAGACCAAAACGACTGACATTGGGCATGTCATAAGTCATGTAGAGACATGGATGACCAATAGTAGTATTTGCCCATTCCTTATTGGAAGCTTAATATCCACTCAGGGGCGCCCCACCTTATTGGTGCATGACAGGAATGTGTGGCCACACTTGTTGAGTCATGACCAATGCATTGGATTGATAAACTTGAGACTAATCCAATAGCAGGATATCAGTTTAGGCAAAGGGATCTATAATGTATAGGAATCCTCGTTGCTTGTTAGGAGTTGTTGCCATAATGACTTAAGTCCTATGACATGGGTAGTAGTGATGTGTTGCTAGATACCCCTCACTACTTATGATGTTTACATCGTTGCCATCGTCATAAGGATCCTACGGGGTCACACGCAATAGACTCTTGACGTTGCTTTAATCAGAAGCCTTATGATCAAGTTATTGGATAACTTGGATCAATTTGGAAGATTTCATCAGCGCCAATGGGCCTGATGAGTAGGAAGAAAGTTATTGGAGCCAAACTTCATTTTTGGCAGGTTGACCCGAAATTGACCTAGATTGGTCACATTTGGATTAGGGTTGCATTGGATTGGATCCAATGGCTTAATCAACCCATGCCATGAAGTTTGGGCTAGCTCATTATCCAATGAGGCCCAATAATAAGTTGTCATGAAGAGGAAATTGGCTTAAAAGGGTATAATGGGGAGAATCCCAACCCCATTGGCGCCTAGGGGCATAATGGGGTATGGGTGGCATAAATTGCTTCCTTTGGAAGGAAGTGGCGCCTCCCCCTTCATCCCTTGATGGTATCTTGTCTCTATGGTAAGTGTTGGGGCTGATATGGCTTGAGAACTCTTTTGGAAAGAGCTTGGGCGCATATAAGAAGTAGGGAGATGTTTATAGTAAAGTCTTAGAGACTTTTCTTATCTCATAAACCCTACATGCACCCAAACCCTTACCCTAGCCAAATACCTCTTGCATGTTGCGCCTAGCCCTTCTCTTTGGATGGAAAGAATGCCTCTAAGGCATGTCTTGGGCTGATATGGCTATTGGGCAAATAAGGATAGGTTGAATGAGGTTTATGACAAAGTCTTGGAGCCTTTCCTTACCACAAACCCCTCTCATCCTAGCCGCCCACTTGGCAAGATCTTGACCCTCCCTAAACCGCCTCTTGGCTTATAAAAGGGACCCTAGCTGCCCCCTCTCAAGGGTTCGACTCCTTGGAGGTGTGAGGACACATAGAGAGGCGTGAGCAAGGGCAAAAGGTGACAACAAAGGCTTGGCGCAACCTTCTTCAAAGTGGCCGAAAGACATCCTCTTCTTCTTCTCCTCTTCTTGGCGCAAAGAGAAATTGGGCTTGGTGGCTTCTCCTTCAATTGCCGCAAGCTCTCTCCCTCTCATTGCCATTGGCGCATCTTGCTTGAAGGCGGCGTTAGCAAAGAAGAAGAGGGAAGTCCTTGGCGGAATCTTCCCTATCCCCTCCTTGGCGCAAGTTCTCTTGAAGGTGGCGCAAGTGAGGTGAAGGCTTGATTCTCTTCCCAAGGCTAGCACCAAGCGTGGAAGGGAGCAACGATCAAGGAGTCGAAGCGTGGATACTTGTAGAGGGCGAGCACTTGATCGCCTTCAACATGGCTTTGGCAACTAGACAAGCAAAAGAGGTACATCTCTAACACACCCTTGTGTTTTCTCTCTCGCATGGATCCTTGGGACCGGAATATGTTTCGGGTGTAATGATTCTTCCGCTGCGTCCTGAGACTGCAAAATTTTAAATTACACCCGGTATTCCCTAACAGTGGTATCAGAGCTACTTGCGAGAAACACAAGGTGTACGTTTGCTTGTGTGAAAAATTTTTTTTTTTGAAAAATTTTTCTTCTATCCATGCGCGTTTCACATAGAAAGCGTCTTTCATCCAAACTTCTTTTATCATTTTTATGGCCAAAATTTGGATTGTGTTTATGATGGATTTAAGACCAAAGGCGCACGTAGTTTTGTCAAGTAGGACGGGCATTGTGTCTTCGGACTGGCCGGGTCTCTTGATCTGACAAAATTGCCAGCCGATAGGGTCCATGAAATCATCATGAAACTTGATCCCAATTTTAGCATAAATTTGATTGAGAGAGTGCTTTGGATGGAGTTGGAGCATAAGGGGATAAAATTTGATTATTCCGGTTTTTCAAATTTTATATATGCGCCACTTGTCTCTTCCATGGGTTGATATGGTCATAGCGAGTGTCCTCCTGTGTTGTGATGTGGAAGTATGTTTCCACCTGTGATGAATGCTTGTAAAATCTTTTTACCACCTGCGTGTGGTTCTCCCCCTTCTTGATGTAAAATTTTCATCTTTCCTTAGAATAGATGTAGAATTGTTTACATAAGATAGGTTAAGGTTCATCAAAGACAACAATGTGTCTTCTTCAACCGATTTCAGAGTGGCGCCAGCTTTGGAAGCGTGGTGATGGATTTACGGTTGAAGGGATGCTTGCTTTCGGCTTCTAGCATGGGCTGATCTGCTAAAGGGACTCGCAACCCTTGGATGCATGATAACATGTCACATGGCTCGTGACAAGTTATATGTATGAAAATGGCTATGACCATATCGACCAAACTAGCATGCCTGTTATGGTTTATTATTCTGTCCATAGCATGCCTGTGATGTTCTTCCTTTGCTGCCATAACCATAGGAAAACTGCATGCTAGAAAAGAATAAAATCAACGTGTAAAACTCTCAATACAATATCAAGTCAATAGCCTTCTAACGCGTAGCCCTCATCAAGCTATCGATCGGTGGCGTTGTGAACTGTTTCCCACCCTCGTGGGACACACCCACTTATCTTTAGAAGATGTGAGGTGACAATGATTTCCCCAGTCCAGTTTTAACCTAGGCGTGCCTTCGCAAGGAATTCATTGGCCCTGGGCATAACGGTTAGGACCAGACTTGACTAGTTTTTCATATGTCACTGACATGATGAATCACTAGAGGCAGCTGTTGAGAGGATAAGGTTATGTGTTGTATCCAGCCCTCGCTAGACACAGGGCGCCTAGTCTGTCTTAACTAAGAGGAGTTGTGCATGGCACAATTGGCTGGCATGCCTACCTAAGGAAGCATGAGATTCTCTGTGCATCCCAACTCACCCTCGTGAGTCGCGGAGACCTCATGTGAAATTAGGATCCTACTCACTAATTTCCATGTTGAGTTTGAGAGTTCTCAACTTGTTTTGGAAGTAGTGGGAGCATAGCATTTAAATTTAAAGTCCTTGTTAAATGCTTTATCATAGTACTTATTTTACTTATTTGCTTATTGTAGATGACATCTCCTGATCTAAGATTGAAACTTTATAAAAATAAATTGGATGGGACAAATTGGACAAATTGGTTCAAGATTTTGTCCAAAATACTGGAACAAGAGAATAAGGTGCATCTTCTTGAAAGACCTCCATCCCAGCCCAGTGTGTATTTCACTACTGAGTGGGAGTGGAATATCTATCTTGAACATTGTGAAGATAATGAACACACTACTCTTGTCTTAGAGTGTATGACCCCAGAGGTCAAAGTTGAGTGTGATGAGATGGGAATTTATGATCTTATCATACATCTCAAAGGTCTCTTCACACCATGCTCTATAGACAAAGATCAGGAGAGTTCTATTGGATCTTCAGAGTGTATGCCTAAATCTGAGAATGACCATGGTTCTGTATCTTCGAAGCTAATACTTCGGAAGACTGAGAATGCATGGGTATTTCGAAGAGGATTAATGGCCAAGAAGAGCATGGTAAAGAAGAAGGGATGTGATCCATCCGCTTCAGGTATTGTGTTACTGAAGTCTTTATGTCTACTTCTTATTCATGGGTACTGGGTACCGCATGTGAGACTCACATATGTTTTACATGTGCAGGAGCTCAGAAGAAGTAGGACGATTAGGCTTGGTGGGATGGACTCTCAGTTCAAGGACGGAGCATTGGATGCTGCTGTTGATATCATCTCACTGCCTTGAAGACTCTATCTAGAACTTTGCTATTATGTGTCAGCTTATGTATTAGAACATCATTCCTTTTGGAAAGGATTTCAGTTTGAAATAATATATGATATTTTCTTTAAATTTGAGATGTTCTATTGAAGTGATACAGTTGAAAATAGTGTGTGGCTCTATGTGTAACACAATATCATATCCATTGATTCAATTAACATCCTCTTATGGAATTGTCTCTTGAACTATCGAACAATGGTCACATCCAAAGGTCAATGGAGTATTGGGATCATTATTTTTTCAGGATTATGATACATGTGAGCCTAGTTCAAAGGAACAATGTGACAGATGCTGCCTTCACCATAAAGGGTGAAAGGACTATTGGCTTGTTGGATCTATTACACAGCAATGTATGTGGACCCATGTAAACAAGCACTAAGAGGTGTTATATGCTTCATCAGGTGTGAGTATGCCTTATCCAACCTAAGAACTTTGGAGAAATCCAAGAAGTTCACAAATGAAGTATTGAGTTAAATTGGAGGATCTATTAAAGCACTTTGATTTGATTAAGGTGATTAGTGGAAAATTTGATGACTATCCTAAGGAGTGTGGGGGTTATCTCACAGCTTACTTGGAACACCAATGTGTGGTGAATTTCAAAAGAAAGAAAGAGGAACACATTGGATGTGGTTCCATCTTTGAATAGTCATGCAAATATACTACTATGATGCCATGCAAACAGAAGTACTGCCACTCCATAAGAAAGTGTCTAAGTTAGTTTTTGAGTTGCGAACTGCAAATATCTCATTTCTTCAATGGAATTGGGAATGAAATGTGCAGTGATTCAAAAGTATGCGTTTGTGGTGCATTGTAGAGTGCTAATTCTATCCCAAAAAGAACAAAATATTTGTTGCTCAAACTGTTGTCTCTTTTTTGAAAGAAGCTAGTAGGAGTAGATTTGATTGGGACAAGGTCCAGAATCAACCACAATATAATTAGACACAGATGGAGAGCAAAATCTCACATACAGGTTGAAAGTCAACCTGAAGTTCAAGTAACACAGGAACCACATAAGTTTGGATCGATTCGATATGCTGGGCATGAAGAATTTTTCATCAAGGATGAACCTAAGACTTATGAGGAAATGGAAGCGGTCGGTGGACCAGATTCCAGGACATGGCTAAGCGCCATGAGAACCGTAATGGACTCCATGTCTGCTGATCAAGTCTGGGACTTGGATGAGACGCCAAAGGGATTATACCCACAGGCTGTAAATGAATCTTCTAGGAAGATGGAGATAGAAGGTAACATTGTTATCGTAAAGGCAAGCTAGTGAACAGAAATTTCAGGCAAATCCACTGGGTGGATAGTGATGAAATTTTTCACCAGAAGCTTTGTTTGAGTCCATTAGGTATCTGCTTGTTGCAATCTCTGTTATGGCATGTTGAAAATTATTTTTCCTAATGGATGTCTGCAAGAGTATGTCCATATGGAAATAGCTGAAAGGTTTTCATACAGAGACCATAAGGATATGTATGGTCTTATACAAGCATGTTGAAAAGAGCCTGTGTTTACAAGAAGATCAGTGGGAGCACTTTAATAGTATTTATTGTTCTAGAAGATTGATGATATTCTCCTCACATGGAATGGCATCTCAGCTCTTCACATGGTGAAGAAAAGGCTTGAGATGTATTTCGAGAAGAATGATCTAGGGAATGATGCCTACATCCTAGGCATGAAGATCTATAGATAGAGATCCAAGAAAGTCATTGCCCTTTAGTCAGTCTATGTTCATCCAAGAGTTTCTGAAAAGGTTTATATTGGATGATTCCGAATATTGATACCTTCCAGAGAGATATGGTCTGATTCTCATGAGGATGTTGTGTCCTATGACACAGCTGGAGAGTAATAACATGGGTCTAAAATCCTGATACATGGTGTATAGGACGGATCATGTTTTGAGTAATATACACAAGACCATTTGTGGCAAATGCTTGGAGTGTAGCCAGTAAGTTTCAATCAGATCCTAGTGTTTGACACTTGATAGCTGTGAAAGCAATCCTTATATATACTTGGGAAGTATAAAGGATTGAAGTCTAGTCTATGATAGACAGGAAGAATTTTGTGTACAAGGGTACACTGATACTTCGTTCCAGTCTTATGACCACAGCCAGGATTTGCGCTTTGCCTTGTTGTGGTGTTGTGTGCTGAAAAAGCATTATGCAAACCATGGTGGCAAAATTCTACAAATAAGGCTAAGTACATTGCTGCTTCTTGTAGCAGCCAAGGAAGCAGCTTCATTCATTTGAACTTGATTTAATTCCTGGTGCTTGATGGTCCAGTATAGTTCTTACTGGGGCCATAGCATAAGTGAAGGAACTTAGTGCTTAAGTATGTACTGCAGCATATCATCTGATCTTAGAGATCATGGATGAGGATGATGATCAAATTTGTTAAAAATAAACACAGATAGCAATCTGGAAAAAACCCACTGACATAGCCTCTAGCGCAGCGGAAGCTAAATAGATCATACTAGAGACATTGGAACTGACTAAAAGTTGCCCTTGGTCTTAGTGCAAGTGGGAGATTGTTGGTGTTTATGCCCTGCAGACCAATGTTTGGACATGGTCGGGCATTATTTAAATGTACTTTGATATAATTATTATTCTCTATAAAGGCATGGTCGTTATTATGTAGACTTCTCTACCTGCGTTGATGTATTGAGTTGCATAAATAATGTCCCAGGAGTTTGGATTGGATTCATTCTCATAAGCTATCCCCAGACAAAGTACCATAGCAGATATGGGACAGCTTTGGTACATGTGAGACTGGTGTATGGGCTGGTTAGGTGCGGGGCACAGTAACGCAGACATATAGGTGCATTGGATGCACTGGAGTGATCCACCGCGAGGATTGACTTGTCTAGTCAACAATTCAATCTCACATGCAAGAGGTTTGCATTGATCCTTAGACTTGAGGCATTCATGTCTAGATTTGATGATGGGTATGCTTTGATACAGTCTTACTTCTCTCTGTAATTGGGCTTGGTGGCTTCTCCTTGGCGAAAGACCTCCTCTTCTTCTTCTCCTCTTCTTGGCGCAAAGAGAAATTGGGCTTGGTGGCTTCTCCTTCTATTGCCGCAAGCTCTCTCCCTCTCATTGCCATTGGCGCATCTTGCTTGAAGGCGGCGCTAGCAAAAAAGAAGAGGGAAGTCCTTGGCGGCATCTTCCCTATCCCCTCCTTGGCGCAAGTTCTCTTGAAGGTGGTGCAAGTGAGGTGAAGGCTTGATTCTCTTCCCGAGGCTAGCACCAAGCGTGGAAGGGAGCAACGATCAAGGAGTCGACGCGTGGATACTTGTAGAGGGCGAACACTTGATCGCCTTCAACATGGCTTCGGCAACTAGACAAGCAAAAGAGGTACATCTCTAACACATCCTTGTGTCTTCTCTCTCGCATGGATCCTTGGGACCGGAATATGTTTCGGGTGTAATGATTCTTTCGCTGCGTCCTGGGACTGCAAAATTTTAAATTACACCCGGTATTCCCTAACAGTGGTATCAGAGCTACTTGCGAGAAACACAAGGTGTACGTTTGCTTGTGTGAAAAAAAAATTTTTTGGAAAATTTTTCTTCTATCCATGCGCGTTTCACATAGAAAGCGTCTTTCATCCAAACTTCTTTTATCATTTTTATGGCCAAAATTTGGATTGTGTTTATAATGGATTTAAGACCAAAGGCGCACGTAGTTTTATCAAGTAGGACGGGCATTGTGTCTTCGGACTGGCCGGATCTCTTGATCTGACAAAATTGCCAGCCGATAGGGTCCATGAAATCATCATGAAACTTGATCCCAATTTTAGCATAAATTTGATTGAGAGAGTGCTTTGGATGGAGTTGGCGCATAAGGGGATAAAATTTGATTATTCCGGTTTTTCAAATTTTATATATGCGCCACTTGTCTCTTCCATGGGTTGATATGGTCATAGCGAGTGCCCTCCTGTGTTGTGATGTGGAAGCATGTTTCCACCTGTGATGAATGCTTGAAAAATCTTTTTACCACCTGCGTGTGGTTCTCCCCCTTCTTGATGTAAAATTTTCATCTTTCCTTAGAATAGATGTAGAATTGTTTACATAAGATAGGTTAAGGTTCATCTAAGACAACAAGGTGCCTTCTTCAACCGATTTCAGAGTGGCGCCAGCTTTGGAAGCGTGGTGATGGATTTGCGGTTGGAGGAAGGGATGCTTGCTTTCGGCTTCTGGCATGGGCTGATCTGCTAAAGGAACTCGCAACCCTTGGATGCATGATAACATGTCACAAGGCTCGTGACAAGTTATATGTATGAAAATGGCTATGACCATATCGACCAAACTAGCATGCCTGTTATGGTTTATTATTCTGTCCATAGCATGCCTGTGATGTTCTTCCTTTGCTGCCATAACCATAGGAAAACTGCATGCTAGAAAAAAATAAAATCAACGTGTAAAACTCTCAATACAATATCAAGTCAATAGCCTTCTAACGCGTAGCCCTCATCAAGCTATCGATCGGTGGCGTTGTGAACTGTTTCCCACCCTCGTGAGACACACCCACTTATCTTTAGAAGATGTGAGGTGACAATGATTTCCCCAGTCCAGTTTTAACCTGGGCGTGCCTTCGCAAGGAATTCATTGGCCCTGGGCATAACGGTTAGGACCAGACTTGACTAGTTTTTCATATGTCACTGACATGATGAATCACTAGAGGCAGCTGTTGAGAGGATAAGGTTATGTGTTGTATCCAGCCCTCGCTGGACACAGGGCGCCTAGTCTGTCTTAACTAAGAGGAGTTGTGCACGGCACAATTGGCTGGCATGCCTACCTAAGGAAGCATGGGATTCTCTGTGCATCCCAACTCACCCTCGTGAGTCGCGGAGACCTCATGTGAAATTAGGATCCTACTCACTAATTTCCATGTTGAGTTTGAGAGTTCTCAACTTGTTTTAGAAGTAGTGGGAGCATAGCATTTAAATTTAAAGTCCTTGTTAAATGCTTTATCATCGTACTTATTTTACTTATTTGCTTATTGTAGATGACATCTCCTGATCTAAGATTGAAACTTTATAAAAATAAATTGGATGGGACAAATTGGACAAATTAGTTCAAGATTTTGTCCAAGATACTGGAACAAGAGAATAAGGTGCATCTTCTTGAAAGACCTCCATCCCAGCCCAGTGTGTATTTCACTACTGAGTGGGAGTGGAATGTCTATCTTGAACATTGTGAAGATAATGAACAGTACACTACTCTTGTCTTAGAGTGTATGACCACAGAGGTCAAAGTTGAGTGTGATGAGATGGGAATTTATGATCTTATCATACATCTCAAAGGTCTCTTCACACCATGCCCTATAGACAAAGATCAGGAGAGTTATGTTGGATCTTCAGAGTGTATGCCTAAATCTGAGAATGACCATGGTTCTGTATCTTCGAAGCTAATACTTCGGAAGACTAGGAATACATGGGTATTTCGAAGAGGATTAATGGCCAAGAAGAGCATGGCAAAGAAGAAGGGATGTGATCCATCCGCTTCAGGTATTGTGTTACTAAAGTCTTTATGTCTACTTCTTATTCATGGGTACTGGGTAACGCATGTGAGACTCACATATGTTTTACATGTGCAGGAGCTTAGAAGAAGTAGGACGATTAGGCTTGGTGGGATGGACTCTCAGTTCAAGGACGGAGCATTGGGTGCTGCTGTTGATATCATCTCACTACCTTGAAGACTCTATCTAGAACTTTGCTATTATGTGTCAGCTTATGTATTAGAACATCATTCCTTTTGGAAAGGATTTCAGTTTGAAATAATATATGATATTTTCTTTAAATCTGAGATGTTCTATTGAAGTGATACAGTTGATAATAGTTTGTGGCTCTATGTGAACAGTTGATAAAATGCCCCATCTGCCGTTTATTACACATCCCAATGCATTTGAACAGTGAATGGGGCTCCCGCTCGGAGCAGCCCCTCCGCTTATGAATTTCGCTCCACTTAAAAGGCTGATTTAGTGGGGAAAAAAATCTTAAGTGCCCTCAATTTTAAAACACGCTCACACAAAAGCTCACAAACTCACACAAAAGTAAAACACACGGAAGCTTATATTTTTGTTCACACACACACCGTCTCTTATATAGAAGGTGAAGACTTTCTGGAATTGATAACTTGCTGAAGTCCGTCTCGACACGATCTGCTCTTTATTCGCCACTATCTTCAATGATGCTCCACTATCTTTAATAATGCTCCACTATCGACAGCATCTGATAAAGTTGATCCTTTCTGATGGTGCTTGTACGATAAAGTTGTTGCTTTAAGATAGTGCTTGTACGGTAAAGTTGTTTCTCCAAGATGGTGCTTGTCGTCTAGTCAAAAGTCTCCTTCAGAATCTTCTAGGTCCGCCGGCCATTTCTCCCTTTCACTGCGTGCCCATACCTGCAAAAAAAAAAAGTCGACTACCTGATCGAAGGTTGCACGCCATATTCCGAGATAAGATAACGGTAGCCCTTCCAGAGATACATGATAAACAGCTTCTTCATATATTTGAGTAAACTCTGGTGCTACTAGATCATTCGGCCAGATAACATCATAATGAATTAAAATAATCCGTGTTACTGGTTTGAAGATTGATCTCCGGAATATAAGAAAGTCAGAGTGAATAGTGAGAACCCGATAAACTTCATCATCTATGACCTTGAAAAGTTCTGGATTAACAAATGTTGGAGTCTTGAATTCACATTCTAGTTGTCGGACCATTCCATGGTCATAAAGATCTTGGACAAAAGCATAGTCCTCTTCATTAACATCGTCAAATTGAATGAGAGTTGTGTAATACAACCTCCCATACTGTTGTCGCACGAAGATTCCAGGTCTTGGTGTAGTCATATTTTTCAGTTGCTCTTGTAGACAGATCAATTTATCTACTGTCCTTTTTTCTGCAAGTTCTTGTATGTACTGGCCAATATGTGCAGGGAGTCTTTCAATCATTGACCTCTGATAAGCTGTGCTTAAGGTCATCTTAGCAGTGAATACCTCAAAGGATGGACTGTCAGTTAAAACGTATATAGAATTATTTGCGATAATTCTAGAAAGTTTATCTGCGCCCACATTGTCTGAACCTTTAATATGCTCGACTTTGACGTCGACCTCTGTGGCTGTTACATATTCAATGAAATTAACCCACCTGTTCTTAGCGAGTTTACTTGCTGTGACAGTCTGAAAGAACGACACTATTGCCTGGCAATCTGTTCGTAAGGTAAGTCTAACAGTTTTTTCACTATGTGTGGTTGCAGGCTAATCTTTCCTTCACCAATTTCTAACCCCAAAAATTCTATTACCGAAACTCCAAGCTTAACCTTTGTTCTGTTCAGAATTAGACCATTTGCCTTTACTAGAGCAAAGAATTTGGACAAATGTTCGAGATGCTCTTTAATGTTTTCTGAGAAGACTAAAATGTCATCAATATAAACACACAAGAAGTCTTCATATTCAGAGAATATACTGTCCATCTTCTTTTGAAAAATTGATGGTGCATTTTTTAATCCGAATGGCATCACCAACCATTCATAATGGCCTTGTGGACATACAAACGCTGTCCATGGAATACTGGTTTCGGCCATTGCCACTTGGTGAAATCCAGACTTTAAGTCAAACTTACTGAAGACTGACTTATTTTTTATTTTTGAAATCAACAATTCTATGTTCGGGAGAATGTACAGATCCTTATAAGTGTTGTCATTCAGGCGTTTATAGTTACAAACCATCCGTGTCTTCCCTCTGATCTCTTCGGAATGCTTGTTGACTATAAAAGCAGCCGTCCTATGTTTTGACTTAGACGGACGGATCAACTTCATGTCCAGAAGTTCTTTGATATGTTTTCTAAATTCCTCATTCATCTCGAGGCTCGGGACAATAGGCTTGTCATGAATAATCAAGTCTTCGTTGATGATTTCTATATAGCATTTTACTGAGTCTTCTGCCCAGTATTTCTTTGGATCATTCCCAATGTGCTGGGCATTTTCTAAGTCATTCAAAGTGGGTAATATCTGTTTCTCAAAATCAGACATCCTTCCCAAATCATAAGAGCATAGCTCGCAGATTGTATCTTAACTGAGATAGTCAAGATTATCTTCTTCGTGAAGTGAATTCAGTGCAATCCTAGAAGTGATGGGAGTTGTCTGAATCACTTCAACTTTCTTATAAAATGTCAGAGTTCCTTGTTCAATTCTTAATCCACCTCTGAAACTGTGGACAAAGTTCATGCCAATTATTAATTGTGTCTTATCACCTATTGAGAGAGGTAGAGCGTAGGTGAATGGCATGGCATATTTTTCTTTGTTGAGAATTAAAAACCCATTTTTCAGCTTCGTATTTGTCTTTTGTACATTGTTTACCCCATAGACTGAATATTCTCCAGTCTGCTCATAACAACTGGCTGGAAGGGCGTCGGGTGTTATACAACATTTAGACGCTCCCGTATCCAAGATGGCTTGGATATTATATTTCTCATTCTCTATTTCCAGAGTTGCAGTGAGGTTCAAAAGGTTGTTACTTATGCTTGCATATCTTGTGGGTTTTTTCTCTTCAGCCTTCAAGATAACTTCTTCAGTAATTATGGATTTTTCTTTTCCTCTTCCTCTAGTATACTTGAGTTCCTCTTCTAGATTTGTTATGTGTTTCGCTTGTTCAGCCGTAAGTTTTCTAAAGTGTACCTTTACTTGGCTGGGAGGCGCTTCTCCAAGAGGAATTTCTACATTAAACTTTAGTATACTGCAAACTGAGCAACATACTAGCTGGCATATTGTACATTGCATCCGTGCCTTTTTAACTGTCTTTATGAGATAGAATAAACATTTATTGGTATGCGGTAACAGATCTGGATGCATATCCCATTGGTGTGGACATTCTAAGTATTCTTTCCCCAATTTGTAGTTTTCTCTGATAGGATTCCAATCCATTTTTTCCATATTAATCATCAGAACAAAACTTTTTCTGTCTTGATTATCCAGTTCATCATCTGAGAAGAAACAAAGATCTGAATCATCTAGATCTTCATCTTCTCCTACGCTTACTACATCCCATTCCGGGAGTACTTCCAGTTGTTGGTAAACTGCCAACCTTTCTCTATTTACCCGTTTATTTTTACACTCATTTGCGAAGTGACCCATCTCTCCACAAATGAAGCACTTACACTTTGCTTTTCCGAGTTTTTTGGTCTTTAGTTTACGCACATGATTCTTGTGTGGATGTGACTTATAAATTGATGCTTTTCGCAGAAACTTCTTGGGCTTTTGGTTTGCAGAATAAACTCCAGGTACAGCGATATTTTGACAGAAGGAGAAATCCTTCGCTTGTCTGTGCATTTCGTTAGTTTTACATATTTCTTGTAAAACCCCATATGTGAAATTTATTCGTGGTAAAATTCCAACTATCATCCTGGGATATTTTTCCTTCCATAGTTCTGCGATTTTGGTATTGTAAGGAGCAGGTGATTTTCTAAAATACCTATCGGACATTTCTGCTGAGAGAAATGCCGCTCTTGTTTTTCCCGCAAGATACAGAAACTGATTTGAAAAAGGGACAATGTCTTTCATACTCGTAAGTACGAGTGCTTCCAAGTCTAAAATCGCTTGGTTCTGCATGGTGGTTTATCCTCTATACTCATCATAACCTAATATCATTTGTCTGATTTGCGTGGTTATGTTTGATGTATCATCTATAGTAATCGTTAATTGTTGGTATTCTTGGGGGAAAGCCATCCTCCAATTCTGAAAATACACCTTAAGTGATTCCCCTAACAAATTTTTAATGTATATGACTTTATCTGTATTATCAACAAAAGTTTTCTGGGAACAGTGGGTAATTGTGTTTGATTCCCACCTCCGAATAATATCTTCCCATTGTGAAATATCCTCTCCTAACTGAAGTATTGAGCCTGAGTGTGCATTTGCAGCTGGCAAGGTTGGGAGAGTATCTGGTCTGATAGGTCTAGGGTATCTCGGTTGACTGCTTCCTTCTTCAGGAAACACTTCCCTTATCCTATCTTTTAAAGAAGTATCTGGTTGTGATACGGGTCCAAATCCAGGTTGCGAAGTAGTAATTTGTTGATGTACAATGCTACTACTTGCCTCGTCGTTTGCCATTGCGACGGTTTCTAACTTGAAGTGTTGTTCCGTCAACAATGTATTTTCAAGAAAATCTTGATAGAGCGGGTGTTGTTCAAGCCCTATCGGTGTTTTATCATATATAACTGCCGGACAAATGAAATCTTCCTCATCTAGCCAGCAATTTTCTAACAGTTCCCAATAACCAGGGTGTTCCGTAAGCGGTACTGGTTCATCATCAAAAATAGGCTCCTCTTCATCAAAAAGAGGACCATCTTGACCTTGCTCCCCCCCCACGGGGTGAAAAAGGATTCATCCGAATCCGAATTAAGAACAAGAATCACATCACGTGGTTCTTCTTCGGTAACAGGTCTGTCCATGTAGTTTCCAAAAGAAGCTAAAACGGAAGTAGAGTTTGACCGCCAAAAAGAAATCTGAGATGGAATTTTTGGCACAATTTCAAGAAGAGAAATTTTCCAATCAGATCCTTCTAAATCTGTCGTAGGAATTCGTCGTCCACTAAGTGCTCGTATGTCATGTGTACTTAAATGTTCAAGTACATCATCAATCTGAAGTTTAAAATTACAATTTGCCGAATTGCTAATCCTTGCAACTAATCCTTTTGTGATAAGAAGATTGTGTCCAGAAACAAACTTCTCATACCCTTTGGTACTGATAAGGATTTTGACATGTTGGACGAAGTCTTTTACTGGCAATAAGAAGTCTGGGGTAAAATAGATTAACTCTTTATTGGTAGTCATATCGACTTCTAATGTTCCGATGATTGCCTTTTCTAGATCAGAAAACCTTGTGTCAATTAGCGTGACTAAGCATTTACATCCACAATATGCCCTATGCAATCCATGAACTCCAATAAGGCATAACCCCAAATGAATCGTCTTATACTGCTGAGACAATAATTTATGTTTGGACTCCTCTGTCACAAATGATAACTGCACCTGATTTTCTCCAGTACAGGTGATTAAAGACTCCGAGTAATGCTGGTAAACTTTTTGTTTTGTTTCTAATATACGATGTTCGTACAAAACTTCAGCAGGCACCAAATCTGCCTTCTTAAAACGGCTAACATTTAATTGCTGATCTGGATCTATTAATCTTTCAAATACCATGAGTTTTTTACTCTTGAATTGAGCTAACAAACTAGAGATGGTATTGTATCGTCTAATAACATCACTAGACGAAGCTAACAAACTGCCATATCCAACATGTCAAAATCCTTATCAGTACCAAAGGGTATAAGAAGTTTGTTTCTGGACACAATCTTCTTATCACAAAAGGATTAGTTGCAAGGATTAGCAATTCGGCAAATTGTAATTTTAAACTTCAGATTGATGATGTACTTGAACATTTAAGTACACATGGCATACAAGCACTTAGTGGACGACGAATTCCTACGACAGATTTAGAAGGATCTGATTGGAAAATTTCTCTTCGTAAAATTGCGCCAAGAATTCCATCTCAGATTTCTTTTTGGCGGTCAAACTCTACTTCCGTTTTAGCTTCTTTTGGAAACCACACGGAGTCACGGACAGACCTGTTAGCGAAGAAGAACCACATGATGTGATTCTTGTTCTTAATTCGGATTCGGATGAATCCTTTTTCAACCCGTGGGGGGGCGGGGGGGAGGGGGGAGATCAAGGTCAAGATGGTCCTCTTTTTGATGAAGAGGAGCCTATTTTTGATGATGAACCAGTACCACTTACGGAACACCCTGGTTATTGGGAACTGTTAGAAAATTGCTGGCTAGATGAGGAAGATTTCATTTGTCCGGCAGTTATATATGATGAAACACCGATAGGGTTTGAACAACACCCGCTCTATCAAGATTTTCTTGAAAATACATTGTTGACGGAACAACACTTCAAGTTAGAAACCGTCGCAATGGCAAACGACGAGGCAAGTAGTAGCATTGTACATCAACAAATTACTACTTCGCAACCTAGATTTGGACCCGTATCACAACCAGATACTTCTTTAAGAGATAGGATAAGGGAAGTGTTTCCTGAAGCAGGAAGCAGTCAACCGAGATACCCTAGACCTATCAGACCAGATACTCTCCCAACCTTGCCAGCTGCAAATGCACACTCAGGGTCAATACTTCAGTTAGGAGAGGATATTTCACAATGGGAAGATATTATTCGGAGGTGGGAATCAAACACAATTACCCACTGTTCCCAGAAAACTTTTGTTGATAATACAGATAAAGTCATATACATTGAAAATTTGTTAGGGGAATCACTTAAGGTGTATTTTCAGAATTGGAGGATGGCTTTCCGCTAAGAATACCAACAATTAACAATTACTGCAGATGATACATCAAACATAACCACGCAAATCAGACAAATGATATTAGGTTATGATGAGTATAGAGGATACACCACCATGCAGAACCAAGTGATTTTAGACTTGGAAGCACTCGTACTTACGAGTATGAAAGACATTGTCCCCTTTTCAAATCAGTTTCTGTATCTTGCGGGAAAAACAGGAGCGGCATTTCTCTCAGCAGAAATGTCCGATAGGTATTTTAGAAAATTACCTGCTCCTTACAATACCAAAATCGCAAAACTATGGAAGGAAAAATACCCCAGGATGACAGTTGGAATTTTACCACGAATAAATTTCACATATGGGGTTTTACAAGAAACATGTAAAACTAACGAAATGCACAGACAAGCGAAGGATTTCTCCTTCTGTCAAAATATCGTTGTACCTGGAGTTTATTCTGCAAACCAAAAGCCCAAGAAGTTTCTGCGAAAAGCATCAACTTATAAGTCACATCCGCACAAGAATCATGTGCGTAAACTAAAGACCAAAAAACCCGGAAAAGCAAAGTGTAAGTGCTTCATTTGTGGAGAGATGGGTCACTTCGCAAATGAGTGTAAAAATAAACGGGTAAATAGAGAAAGGTTGGCAGTTTACCAACAACTGGAACTACCCCCGGAATGAGATGTAGTAAGCGTAGGAGAAGATAAAGATCCAAATGGCATGTTTGTATTCTTTAGACAAGTTCCGCATTTTTCTGCTCTCAAAGACTGAATTTACCTTACGAACAGATTGCCAGGCAATAGTGTCGTTCTTTCAGACTGTCACAGCAAGTAAACTCGCTAAGAACAGGTGGGTTAATTTCATTGAATATGTAACAGCCACAGGGGTCGACGTCAAAGTCGAGCATATTAAAGGTTCAGACAATGTGGGCGCAGATAAACTTTCTAGAATTATCGCAAATAATTCTACATACGTTTTAACTGACAGTCCATCCTTTGAGGTATTCACTGCTAAGATGACCTTAAGCACAGCTTATCAGAGGTCAATGATTGAAAGACTCCCTGCACATATTGGCCAGTACATACAAGAACTTGCAGAAAAAATGATAGTAGATAAATTGATCTGTCTACAAGAGCAACTGAAAAATAGGACTACACCAAGACCTATAATCTTCGTGCGACAACAGTATGGGAGGTTGTATTACACAACTCTCATTCAATTTGACGATGTTAATGAAGAGGACTATACTTTTGTCCAAGATCTTTATGACCATGGAATGGTCCGACAACTAGAATGTGAATTCAAGACTCCAACATTTGTTAATCCAGAACTTTTCAAGGTCATAGATGATGAAGTTTATCGGGTTCTCACTATTCACTCTGACTTTCCTATATTCCGGAGATCAATCTTCAAACCAGTAACACGGATTATTTTAATTCATTATGATGTTATCTGGCCGAATGATCTAGTAGCACCAGAGTTCACTCAAATATATGAAGAAGCTGTTTATCATGTATCTCTGGAAGGGCTACCGTTATCTTATCTCGGAATATGGCGTGCAACCTTCGATCAGGTAGTCGACTTTCCTTTTTTGCAGGTATGGGCACGCAGTGAAAGGGAGAAATGGCCGGTGGACCTAGAAGATTCTGAAGGAGACTTTTGACTAGACAACAAGCACCATCTTGGAGAAACAACTTTACCGTACAAGCATTATCTTAAAGCGACAACTTTATCGTACAAGCACCATCAGAAAGGATCAACTTTATCAGATGCTGTCGATAGTGGAGCATTATTAAAGATAGTAGAGCATCATTGAAGATAGTGGCGAATAAAGAGCAGATCGTGTCGAGACGGACTTCAGCAAGTTATCAATTCCAGAAAGTCTTCACCTTCTATATAAGAGACGGTGTGTGCGTGAACAAAAATATAAGCTTCCGTGTGTTTTACTTCTGTGTGAGTTTGTGAGCTTTTGTGTGAGCGTGTTTTTAAAATTGGTATCAGAGCAAGGCTGCAACACTGGGAACGAGAGAGAACTTGTAAGTTTGTTGTATTCTGCTTCATGTTGTACGTGGCTTCGATATCTGGATTTCAATACAAAGTTTTTTGTTAAGACATCGTGTTATTAGTCTACTTATGTTCTGATCTCTAAAAGACGTACGACGTTTCTAAGTCAAGAGGACTGTTTAACGTCAAGAAGGTGAAGAGTAAGGAACATCAAGAAACTGTAATGTTATGCCTGTGAAAAAACTGGAATATTTAGATTTGGAAATCAAGCCACAAAGAATATATAAGTTAGAAGAATTCAACTTAGCTTGTTTCTCGTCAAGTCCTAGTGAGCACCTACTCCATACATCTGAGTCGCCTCAACTTAATTTGATCAGTGATATCTTGTTGGCTATCTTGCATAACCAGAGAACTAGTAAACCTATTTCTGGGTCATATCTGAGAGAAATAAGTGATAAACTTGAGTATCTCAGATCATCTAGAGAAATTGTACACGTGCACAAGATAAACAGTAGTGTTGAACAGTTAACACATCAGTTAGAGAAAATTGAGTTGAGATTAAACTCAATTGAATCTGTAGTCAAGACTTTACATGAGAAAGTTCAGTCGCTCTTATGACTGATAAAGACATAAGATATTTGAAGAGTCTTGAAACAGTAGAAAACTCTTTTCCTCCTGCCAAAGGATTTGTAAATCCTGAAAGTACTAATGGAACTTCAGCTGATAAAATCATTATAGCACAGAACAACGTCATAATTGAACTTTTAATCCAAATTCAGAACTTGTTGGCACATTCGATCACTCTGAACCAGAATCCAGTAAGTACAAGTGTTGTAGAGGGGTTACAACAAAGTTTGCAATCACTGTCACTCTCAAAAGGAGTTACTAAACCTCCTGCTAGAAGGTTTATTGTCAAAAAGGATCCAGCTCCTTTAATACAAGAATATAAGCTTCCGTGTGTTTTACTTCTGTGTGAGTTTGTGAGCTTTTGTGTGAGCATATTTTAAAATTGGTATCAGAGCTCTTGTGTGAGCTCTGATACCAATTTTAAAACACGCTCACACAAAAGCTCACAAACTCACACAGAAGTAAAACACACGGAAGCTTATATTTTTGTTCACGCACACACCATCTCTTATATAGAAGATGAAGACTTTCTGGAATTGATAACTTGCTGAAGTCCGTCTTGACACGATCTGCTCTTTATTCGCCACTATCTTCAATGATGCTCCACTATCTTTAATAATGCTCCACTATCGACAGCATCTGATAAAGTTGATCCTTTCTGATGGTGCTTGTACGATATAGTTGTTGCTTTAAGATAGTGCTTGTACGGTAAAGTTGTTTTTCCAAGATGGTGCTTATCGTCTAGTCAAAAGTCTCCTTCAGAATCTTCTAGGTCCGCCGGCCATTTCTCCCTTTCACTGCGTGCCCATACCTGCAAAAAAGGAAAGTCGACTACCTGATCGAAGGTTGCACGCCATATTCCGAGATAAGATAACGGTAGCCCTTCTAGAGATACATGATAAACAACTTCTTCATATATTTGAGTGAACTCTGGTGCTACTAAATCATTCGGCCAGATAACATCATAATGAATTAAAATAATCCGTGTTACTGGTTTGAAGATTGATCTCCGGAATATAGGAAAGTCAGAGTGAATAGTGAGAACCCGATAAACTTCATCATCTATGACCTTGAAAAGTTCTGAATTAACAAATGTTGGAGTCTTGAATTCACATTCTAGTTGTCGGACCATTCCATGGTCATAAAGATCTTGGACAAAAGCATAGTCCTCTTCATTAACATCGTCAAATTGAATGAGAGTTGTGTAATACAACCTCCCATACTGTTGTCGCACGAAGATTCCAGGTCTTGGTGTAGTCATATTTTTCAGTTGCTCTTGTAGACAGATCAATTTATCTACTGTCCTTTTTTCTGCAAGTTCTTGTATGTACTGGCCAATATGTGCAGGGAGTCTTTCAATCATTGACCTCTGATAAGCTGTGCTTAAGGTCATCTTAGCAGTGAATACCTCAAAGGATGGACTGTCAGTTAAAACGTATATAGAATTATTTGCGATAATTCTAGAAAGTTTATCTGCGCCCACATTGTCTGAACCTTTAATATGCTCGACTTTGACGTCGACCCCTGTGGCTGTTACATATTCAATGAAATTAACCCACCTGTTCTTAGCGAGTTTACTTGCTGTGACAGTCTGAAAGAACGACACTATTGCCTGGCAATCTGTTCGTAAGGTAAATTCAGTCTTTGAGAGCAGAAAAATGCGGAACTTGTCTAAAGAATACAAACATGCCATTATTTCAGTGTCTATAGTAGATATGGCAGTTTTATATTTCCCAGAGCAGTATCTTGCTACTTGCTCTTTTCTCTGGGAATCTCCTTTGTGGGGTCTCCATTTTAAAATTCCATCTCATCCGGTCAGACTTCCATCTGTTTCTACAATAAGATACGCACTTGGAGGGGGTATTTGTAGAGGTGGCAATTTTTTGACTATTTCCTTTATGCTCTGAATAGCCTTCCAGTCATATTTGTTAAAACGTCGCTCTCCCGTCTTGGAACATTTGTTGTATAAAGGACCGGTGTATTTGCTTAAGTTTGGAATATAATTCCGCGCATAATTCAGAATACCCAGAAATCTCTGCAGTCCTTTCAGTGTTTCTAATTGTTCATCAGGAAAGTCTAACAGTTTTTTCACTATGTGTGGTTGCAGGCTAATCTTTCCTTCACCAATTTCTAACCCCAGAAATTCTATTACCGAAACTCCAAGCTTAACCTTTGTTCTGTTCAGAATTAGACCATTTGCCTTTACTAGAGCAAAGAATTTGGACAAATATTCGAGATGCTCTTTAATGTTTTCTGAGAAGACTAAAATGTTATCAATATAAACACACAAGTCTTCATATTCAGAGAATATACTATCCATCTTCTTTTGAAAAATTGATGGTGCATTTTTTAATCCGAATGGCATCACCAACCATTCATAATGGCCTTGTGGACATACAAACGCTGTCCATGGAATACTGGTTTCGGCCATTGCCACTTGGTGAAATCCAGACTTTAAGTCAAACTTACTGAAGACTGACTTATTTTTTATTTTTGAAATCAACAATTCTATGTTCGGGAGAATGTACGGATCCTTATAAGTGTTGTCATTCAGGCGTTTGTAGTTACAAACCATCCGTGTCTTCCCTCTGATCTCTTCGGAATGCTTGTTGACTATAAAAGCAGCCGTCCTATGTTTTGACTTAGACGGACGGATCAACTTCATGTCCAGAAGTTCTTTGATATGTTTTCTAAATTCCTCATTCATCTCGAGGCTCGGGACAATAGGCTTGTCCTGAATAATCAAGTCTTCGTTGATGATTTCTATATAGCATTTTACTGAGTCTTCTGCCCAGTATTTCTTTGGATCATTCACAATGTGCTGGGAATTTTCTAAGTCCTTCAAAGTGGGTAATATCTGTTCCTCAAAATCAGACATCCTTCCCAAATCATAAGAGCATAGCTCGCAGATTGTATCTTGACTGAGATAGTCAAGATTATCTTCTTCGTGAAGTGAATTCAGTGCAATCCGTAGAAGTGATGGGAGTTGTCTAAATCACTTCAACTTTCTTTATAAAATGTCAGAGTTCCTTGTTCAATTCTTAATCCCACCTCTGAAACTGTGGACAAAGTTCATGCCAATTATTAATTGTGTCTTATCACCTATTGAGAGAGGTAGAGCGTAGGTGAATGGCATGGCGTATTTTTTCTTTGTTGAGAATTAAAAACCCCCATTTTCAGCTTCGTATTTGTCTTTTTGTACACTGTTTACCCCATAGATTGAATATTCCTCCAGTCCTGCTCATAACAACTGGCTGGAAGGGCGTCGGGTGTTATACAACATTTAGACGCTCCCGTATCCAAGATGACTTGGGACATTATATTTCTCATTCTCTATTCTCCTGAGTTGCAGTGAGGTTCAAAAGGTTGTTACTTATGCTTGCATATCTTGTGGGTTTTTTCTCTTCAGCCTCAAGATAACATCTTCAGTAATTATGGATTTTTCTTTTCCTCTTCCTCTAGTATACTTGAGTTCCTCTTCTAGATTTGTTATGTGTTTCGCTTGTTCAGCCGTAAGTTTTCTAAAGTCTACCTGTTACTTGGCTGGGAGGCGCTTCTCCAAGAGGAATTTCTACATTAATATTTAGTATACTGCAAACTAAGCAACATACTTGCTGGCATATTGTACATTGCATCCGTGCCCTTTTAACTGTCTTTATGGGACAGAATAAACATTTATTGGTATGCTGTAGGTAACAGATCTGGATGCATAATCCCATTGGTGTGGACATTCTAAGTATTCTTTCCCCAATTTGTAGTTTTCTCTGATATGGATTCCAATCCATTTTTTTCCATATTAATCATCAGAAGAAAACTTTTTCTGTCTTGATTATCCAGTTCATCATCTGAGAAGGAACAAAGATCTGAATCATCTGGATCTTCATCTTCTCCTACGCTTACTACATCCCATTCCAGGAGTAGTTCCAGTTGTTGGTAAACTGCCAACCTTTCTCTATTTACCCGTTTATTTTTACACTCATTTGTGAAGTGACCCATCTCTCCACAAATGAAGTACTTACACTTTGCTTTTCCGGGTTTTTTGGTCTTTAGTTTACGCACATGATTCTTGTGCGGATGTGACTTATAAGTTGATGCTTTTCACAGAAACTTCTTGGGCTTTTGGTTTGCAGAATAAACTCCAGGTACAGCGATATTTTGACAGAAGGAGAAATCCTTCGCTTGTCTGTGCATTTCGTTAGTTTTACATATTTCTTGTAAAACCCCATATGTGAAATTTATTCGTGGTAAAATTCCAACTATCATCCTGGGGTATTTTTCCTTCCATAGTTCTGCGATTTTGGTATTGTAAGGAGCAGGTAATTTTCTAAAATACCTATCGGACATTTCTGCTGAGAGAAATGCCGCTCCTGTTTTTCCCGCAAGATACAGAAACTGATTTGAAAAGGGGACAATGTCTTTCATACTCGTAAGTACGAGTGCTTCCAAGTCTAAAATCGCTTGGTTCTGCATGGTGGTGTATCCTCTATACTCATCATAACCTAATATCATTTGTCTGATTTGCGTGGTTATGTTTGATGTATCATCTGCAGTAATTGTTAATTGTTGGTATTCTTGGGGGAAAGCCATCCTCCAATTCTGAAAATACACCTTAAGTGATTCCCCTAACAAATTTTCAATGTATATGACTTTATATGTATTATCAACAAAAGTTTTCTAGGAACAGTGGGTAATTGTGTTTGATTCCCACCTCCGAATAATATCTTCCCATTGTGAAATATCCTCTCCTAACTGAAGTATTGACCCTGAGTGTGCATTTGCAGCTGGCAAGGTTGGGAGAGTATCTGGTCTGATAGGTCTAGGGTATCTCGGTTGACTGCTTCCTGCTTCAGGAAACACTTCCCTTATCCTATCTCTTAAAGAAGTATCTGGTTGTGATACGGGTCCAAATCCAGGTTGCGAAGTAGTAATTTGTTGATGTACAATGCTACTACTTGCCTCGTCGTTTGCCATTGCGACGGTTTCTAACTTGAAGTGTTGTTCCGTCAACAATGTATTTTCAAGAAAATCTTGATAGAGCGGGTGTTGTTCAAGCTCTATCGGTGTTTCATCATATATAACTGCCGGACAAATGAAATCTTACTCATCTAGCTAGCAATTTTCTAACAGTTCCCAATAACCAGGGTGTTCCGTAAGCGGTACTGGTTCATCATCAAAAATAGGCTCCTCTTCATCAAAAAGAGGACCATCTTGACCTTGATCTCCCCCCCCCCCACCCATGGGTTGAAAAAGGATTCATCCGAATCCGAATTAAGAACAAGAATCACATCATGTGGTTCTTCTTCGGTAACAGGTCTGTCCGTGTAGTTTCCAAAAGAAGCTAAAACGGAAGTAGAGTTTGACCGCCAAAAAGAAATCTGAGATGGAATTCTTGGCGCAATTTCAGGAAGAGAAATTTTCCAATCAGATCCTTCTAAATCTGTCGTAGGAATTCGTCATCCACTAAGTGCTCGTATGCCATGTGTACTTAAATGTTCAAGTACATCATCAATCTGAAGTTTAAAATTACAATTTGCCGAATTGCAAATCCTTACAACTAATCCTTTTGTGATAAGAAGATTGTGTCCGGAAACAAATTTCTCATACCCTTTGGTACTGATAAGGATTTTGACATGTTGGACGAAGCCTTTTACTGGCAATAAGAAGTCTGGAGTAAAATAGATTAACTCTTTATTGGTAATCATATCGACTTCTAATGTTCCGATGATTGCCTTTTTTAGATCAGAAAACCTTGTGTCAATTAGCGTGACTAAACATTTACATCCACAATATGCCCTATGCAATCCATGAACTCCAAAAATATAAGCTTCATCTATTGCCCATGCTGCTTTGGGATTCGCACATGCACAAATCCCAAAGCAAATGAATGGATGGATGACGCATCCTGCTGAGCGCGGGAGGGGGCACTTCAAATTTATTCCCAAGAGTGCGCGATGAACTGTCATCCAGATTTAATTCAAATCATTATGGCTGAAAAAGGTCAAACCACCAGTGTCCTGGTATTCCATTTACTCAAATGTTCAAAAAAAAAAAAAAAATCAAGCCTTCGAGAAGTGATAGTTTGCCAACGACCTTAGTTGTTAATATTTTAACATCAAAATCCAAGAAATTATCTCAATTAATTGCCAACAAATTCAACCAATAAATATCTTAATCTAGCTGTCACATCTTACCCTTAAAAAGAATTCCTCAAAGTGATAGCCAACTTATTTGATAAAGACCTTATTTCACCACTTAAACTAGAGCTTAGAAAAGAAGTAGAATTTTTAGACAAACCCTCACCTTAAAAAATTTAATAAAACCAAACTTAGATCGCCTGCAAATCAGGTAGCATGATAACATCTCACAAACATATATCGAAATCTACGGAACAAATTTTTTCCCCCTCTAATCGCTTCAGCGGCTCCCTCCATAAAAAAATTTTCCTTAGAAAAGCCATAACAAGTATGAAATAAAAGTTTATTTCAAACAGCAAACCTAGCTGCTCCTCAGCAAGGTCTAAATGTACTTCAGCTATACAGCAAAAGGGAAATTTTCAATATAACTCCAAATTTTATATTTCAACTCAATTTTGGCTTCTCAAATTCAAAAATATATCCTAACTTTTCACTTTACCTTAGCTAAATTTCAATTTAACACATACAAAATTGAGTATTTAAGATAGTCCCTATATAAACTGAGTCACTGAGACAATGAACAAGAGTGGCCAAACAACTGAATTTTTCTCATTTGCATTGAAGATATAAGGTGAGGCAATATGAAGCAAGAGCTCATATAACTAGATTTTAACAAATCTGATCTCGAGATGGGAGTTAAACTCGCCTGAGCTAATATATGAAGCTAGCAGGATCCATTTAAATTGCTGCGAAGTCTAGTTATTTGTTCAATAAGAGTAAAAAAGATAACTAATTTAGCAATACGATTGATGTCCTCGATTATTTAATCGTGCAAAGTTAAGAAAAATTAATAACTTCCTCAATTATTTAATCGTGCAAAATTCAGCACACTATAACAGTAGTAACAACAATATCAAGGAGACCCTTAGTTTAAAACTAAAGAGTGTAATGAAAGGGTGCCTTAGAGTGTATAAATGCCAAAGAACACATGAGGTAATTCTTCTTATCTCCTTTCTTTTATTAACAATTTCCTCTTCTTTTTTTCTCAAAGTCGAAACAAGTATGCTAAACCCTTTTATGTTGTGCATGCATAAAGATAACAAAAAAGTTAGATTTTCACTTATCAACAATTGCCTCCAATTCTCTCTTTCATACATTTCTTTTGATTGTAAATTTAATTAGGACCTATAGAAACACAAACAGTAAGAAACCATAGTTGAACACATGCATGTATAACTTCTAAGTTGTTCAAAACCATCTCATGAATGCAGGATTATGACCCTCAATGTATAACTTCCATAAGTTGTTCAAAAACATCTCATAAATGCAGGATTATGACCTTAAACAGGGTTACAGTGGATCCTATTAACCACCAAAAAGGTGGATTCTTAATGCAGCTTTACAGCTTTGAAAGGGGAAGTAACACATAAGAACAAGTAAATCTTAACTGATAAGTCATTTGTGATTATGATCATAGGACAACGATTACAATCTCAAGTATCAATCACTCACTTTAGCCCAAAATCTCTAAAATTGTTCATTACCCACAACCAACTCCGCACTCGATCGGAGGAGAACTCTCTACTAAACAACTCCAGTTGCCATCAATTATGCAGCGGTCCCGTCACCGCCTGTAACTTCATTCCCCACTGCTCGTTTGGCTGGTAGCGCGTGGAGCTCACTGCTCACACCCTTTCCACTCGGCTCAATTTTCAAGCGCACTGCCCCTTCCTCAGATCTAAATCTACTTTTGTTCTTGGTTAATAATTTTATTATAACGATCTAAATCTTTCTTTGCTTGATGAACAATATTTTTTTGATACTAACAATGATGAGAAAAGGAGTAAAGAAGAGAAAATTTCTGACCTAACTGGAAGAAGCCTTCACAGCTGTGGCAGCGGTGAGCAATGGCTTTTGTAACAGGGCGGTGAGAAACACCTCCCCGTTCTTGCGGCCGCCGACGTCCGTCTTGTCCGCCACCGCCCACTTGATGCGCCGGTATCCCAGCCGCTCGATCATGGGCGCATACACGGCGCCCAGATCGGCGGCCCGGCAGAAAAAGTGGTCCACCCACAGCAACCCGCCGGCACGCAGCACCCGGTCCGAGTCGTACAGAAGGAACTCCAGCGCCGGCGCCGGGATCCACCGGTTGATGGCGTGGCCAGTCCGCACCAGATCCAGCAGGGCATCCTGGATCGGGAACCGCTGCTGCAGAGGTGCGTGCAGCGGCACCATCCCCCGGAGCGCCGCCGCCTCGCTGTAGGGCGCCCCCAGATCGAGGGTGGTGGTCAGCAATGTGGCGTTGGCCAACCGCCGGAGCTGCGCCGCGAGGGTCCCCGTGCCGCCCCCGACGTCGAGGGCAAGTCGGATCGGCGCGGCACCGGTGGATCTGGCGAGGTTGAGGAGCTGGGTGAGGGGAAGGTCGAGGACGGATCGGGCAGAGAGGAAGCGGGCGGCCTCGAACTTGGGGTCGAAACCTAGGGCTTGCGGGAGGCAAGAAAAAGAGCGGCAGCTGGCGGAGGAGGGCCAGAGAACGGCGGCGTCGGGGAGAGGGGCGGAGAAGGGGTTAGTGGGGAGGGAGGCGGGGGGCTTAGGGACGGTCGGAGAGAAGCAACGGCGGCGAGGAAGGGGGTGGCAGCCGCGGAGGATGAGGGCCTCGGCGACGGTGCGGGCGTCCTCGTGGGGACAAGCAGCAAACGGGGTGTAGTTCATGTAGCGGTGGAGGAGGTCAGGGTGGTCGGAGCAGGCGGAGGCGATTGGAGCGATGCGAGCGTACAAGAGGAGCTCCGGCGGCGGCGCGGTGGAGGAGGAGGAGGGCGAGGAGGAGGGGCGGAGGCGAGTAAGGTGGGAGATGGTGGCGCGGATGGTGTGAAGCTGGTGGACGAGGTGGTCGGGGACATCGGCACCGGAGGAGGTAGTAACGGTGGCGGCGGCGGGGCTTCGCGTGGAGGAGAGGTGGTAGAGTGAGAGGATGTTGGTGGCGACCATGGCGAGCAAGAGGAGGAGATTGAGGCCATTCCCAATCCCCATGCTCTCCCTCTCTCTCCTCTCTCTGTGCGTCTTTTCCTCGAACACCTTACCTGCGTTCCGCTCGCTCCACGCTCCTCCCCACTACTCCCAGTTTCCCACCGTGCTGCTTGTGTTTCTTAGCTCTTGCGCGGCATGTGAACTACTGGCGGCGATGCCATGTGAGTGGAGCAAATGGCTGGGTGAAAATTTTTTTGCAGAAGGCCCCTTCAAGCAAAAATTTTTTGCAGAAGGGAGCCCTCCTGCAAGCTCACGCAGAAGGGTCCCCTTTTGTGAGAGCTTTTTGCTATCGTATAAATTTTATACGTTAATATGGTATAATATATTAACGTATAAAATTTATACGATAGCCTTCACAGCGCGCTGCAAAATTTTGTTGAAGGCTCCTTCTGCAAAATTTTTTCCCCTTCAAGGGTCCCCATGTGAGAGCTTTATATTATCGTATAATATATTATCTTATAACATTATACAATAATTATCATATAATGTATTACATAATAATTATGTAATATAACATTACATGATAATTATCGTGTAATGACTCTCACAAAGAGGATCCTTCTACGTGATCGCGCGGAAGGCCCCCCTTCTATAAAATTTTTTTTTAGCCTGAGTACATCCTAATTTTCATACTAAAAATATTTTTAAAATTTTTTAGATTATAATGTGTAGATTATTTTTAAAAAAATTAAAAAATATATTTTTAGTACGAAAATTAGGGTACCGAGCCTAAAAATTTTAGCCTGGTACCAGCATAAGATTTTTCCTCATATGAATGAGTGGTGGGAGTCATTATCTATGGTGACGTGCTTCATCGATACTGTGCAGGCCCACCAATGAGTCCACACATCTTTGGGTGAGATAAGCCGAATCACCCCTCCTAGGCTGTGTTTTCTTAGGGGAAGAAAAAAAAACTGAGAGAAGAATAAAGAGGGAAGGAAGAAAAATTAGTAGTAAGAAAAAAATTTACTGATGTGACTTAGCTGCCGGTGCTCGTAGTGAAGGCGACCGCTGGTGCTCATGAAGGCGAAGGCCCTGGCAGTGGTCGGTGCTCATGCTCATGGCAGCGAAGGGAGAAGGCGGTAGCGGTGAAGCCGTGAAGGGAGGGTTGGGGCGGGGTGAGGTGAAGGCGACGGAAGAAGGAGGTAGTGGGCGCTACGGTGGAGGCGAGGCGAGTTCGCGGAGGCGGACGTGAGCTCGTGGCAGGTAGCAGGGGGGCTCGTTCACGGCTCGCGGCAGGAAGGTGGGCGAAGAAGAGCTCACGACAAGCAGCAGGGGGCAAGTTCGCGGCTTGTAGTAGGAAGGCGGGCGAAGGAGAGCTCGCAATAGTGGAGGCGAGCTCGCGGGGAGGAGATGGTCGCCACAGACAGTGAAGGGATGGTGCTCGCGGCGAAGGAGAAGGCGAGGGCGAAGGGGAGAAGGAGGCGTGGATGTCGGGTAGGGGAAAGAGAAGGTGAAGAGGTGAGGCAGTGTCAGCGTCAGCAGCGTGGAAGGGAGCGTCGAAGGCGTGATTTTCATTTTCTCTCCGATTTGGAGCGAAACAAAAATGAGATAAAAGTTATGTCTTTTTCTTCCCCTCAAATCAGTCTCCAATAAAACAAAACAAAAATATTGTTTCTTTTCATTCTCCCCTCTTTTCTTTAAAAAAAAAAGGCCCACGTTTATGGGTGAACGAATCAACCACATAGGCATATGATCAGTTCTCCCAGGGCAACGCTATTTCTTTTGAGTAGTCGCGGGATTGAGTTGACCCTTTGACCGCCTTGAAGCTACAAATTGACTCTAGTTCTCAGGGATATTTGACCGTAGTATAGACCAGCACCCTTAGTAGGTTGACCTTTTTTTACTTTCTGTCAAGCAAGAGCTCTCTACATCTGATCCCTTGCTTAAAGAATCCAATTACCGGACCATCCAGATTCCAGAGAAAGAGCAAGGCAAAAATGGCATTGTGGCTTGAAACTGAAAGAAAGAAAGCTGCACTATTTGACCAACTTGAAGCTAGAGTTAACTCTAGTTCTGGGGGATATTTGATTATGATAGACTATACAAGTGAGAATCTAATAATTGGCACCCTTAGGTTGACTTTTTTTCAAAATTTCTACTAGGCAAGAGCTCCACATATGATCCCTTGCTAAAAAAAAATTCAAATTATTGTGAAATTCAGATTCCAAACAAAAAGCAAGTAAAAAATGGCATTGAGATCTGAAACCGAAAGAAAGAAAGCTGCATTGCAAATTGAAGCAAGCACACTCAAACACACACAAAGTAGAGATTTACATTTGCACCAAGGATCAGCAGGTCCAAAAAATCAATGACCTAAAGAACAAAGAGCAAAACTCAGAGCCAGAGTTGTAAGCATTCCTTTGACATATTTTTCATGGTTGGAATTCATAATGATATACATAATGAGGCGGTGATTCGGTCCTAATTTTGCTCCTTGAAGTCGAGGGAACACGAATACAAGTCTGGCCCTTGTCGACTCGGACTTCTCCATTCTCTTCATCATCATCAAATGAATGAAAAATAGGGTGTAAGTATGCATCAGCCAAGTAAGCCTTCATATTTAAGTTAGGCTCAGAAGCCCTCTCCATTAGGTCCTTTTCCCTTTCTTCCTGAAAGCATCCCAGCAAGAGAAGTCAAAACAATTTTCTTAGTAAGATCACATGGTGGCAGATGCAACTCAAATTTAGATTTTCTTTTTTAAAAAGGGCAAGTTAAGTAACAAAAGCGGGATTTGATACTTACCATACCTTTAGTGGATATTTTCTAAAAGCAGGTTCAAATCGACTCTTGCAGTATCTATGGAACCATATTGTAATTACAGGAAGAACAACAAGCAGAGGAGTTGAGTTGGCTGCTTTCTTTGTGCTATGCAAACCAAGCAGCAGTTGGGCTATCAACAAGCTTGCGATTATTCGGCCATGAACATAAGGCCAGAATGCACCAGCACTTTCATACTTTGATTATACACATTAATAATCTCAAAGTAGTAAGCAGAAAAAAAAATGAAGTGTTATCAGCACTTTCATACTCATGATTGCATATAGTTCATATTGAAATTAGATAAAATAAGTATTCATGTGTTCAGATTCCATTAACCATGCGTGTGCAACAAGAAATAGTCAAAATCAATTTTGATCACAAATAGAATCACGCATCAACAAAAAGCTAAAAAAAGAGAGAATCTGGCAGGCGATGGATGCTGTGTAAGGCAAGAAAAAACAAAAGATAGAAATAGAAAGCCAGCAGTTTAAAGGGAAAGGAAAGAAATGTAGAGAGCAAATATCATCGATGAAGAAAGCTTCGACTAAATAATTACAGCAAATAAGGCAAATATTTATTCCAAAAATCAAAAAGGTGATAGCAGCCGCTGGCAACTGATAAACAAATAACCAACAAATAAGGAAGCAATCATTGCTAGAAAGGAAAGAAATAGAGGAGGAAACAATTTCGAAATCGGTGGCCGGTAGCTTATAAAAGAGGAGGCGTCGAACATAAAAATAGAGAGAGAACACAAACGCCAACCCTATGTTGCTTGTTTGTCCCTTTCTGAATCACTTGATATGATAAAAAAAAAAAGAAAAAAAAAAGAGACTACGAAAGAGGCAGTGAGAAAATACATACATTAAAAAATGATGAGAGGCAGCAAAAGGAGAACGAGAGAGATGAAGAAATGGTGAAACTTCTGGCACCAATGCTATATTATTCTGAGAAAGATGTAGAATCTCATCAGAATCCACGAGAGGAAGTATAGAGTTTGGGAAGAGCTATATTGCTGTAAGAAAGAAGTTGTATAAAAAAGAGGTCTAGTCAAAAGAAATACACTGCTATATTGCCTGAAGAAATCCACTAGAGAAGATGCACCATTGTATTGCTGCGAGAAAGAATCAGTAAAAGAAGAAAAACAGAATATAAAAAACTGCTATATTGCTGCAAAAAAGTCTCGTTAAAATCTGCTAGGAAATAGGTTGCTATGTTGCTGGGAGAAAGAAGTATGTTTTCGTTAAAAAGAGAGATTCACCAGAGCAAGTACACTACTGTGTTGCTAAAAAACAAAAGGGGAAAAGAAAACAAGCAGAGTCTCAAAAATCCACCGAGGAAATATTGGTTCCTGAAAAGTTCTAGTTCGTCGCAGCTCCAACACCGTGTTTCCTAGCAAGGAAAGAAAATAGCAAGGATTGAAAAATAAAAAAACTTGCTTTCATCCTATTTCCTTTGGAGGAACGGAAAGTTTTGCATTATATATTTGCCCCCCTAACCTAGTTTTTTACACCTATTATGCTTGAACACTATAAAATTATTTAAAAATATATAAAATATAAATTTAATAAATATTAATTAGATACTATAAAATTAAAATAAATATAAAATTGAATATTGAGTTAGTAATATGTTACTTTTTTTAATTCAACTTATTTTAATTTTTATACAGCTCATTTTAATTGTTCATTTGTTATACATCTTGTTTTAATTATTATATAGTTTGTTTTAATTTTTATACATCTTATTTTAATTGTTATATAACTTGTTTTAATTTTTATACAGCTCATTTTAATTGTTAATTTGTTATACATCTTATTTTAATTTTTATATAGCTCATTTTAATTGTTAATTTGTTATACATCTTGTTTTAATTATTATATAGTTTGTTTTAATTTTTATACATCTTATTTTAATTGTTATATAACTTGTTTTAATTGCTATACAACTTATTTTAATTGTTATATCACTTATTTTAATTGTTATACAACTTGTTATATATATACATATATTTCAAGTTTCAATCACTATATGATTTCCGTTATTTGCCTGTGACGCTTTCTGCTATATTACATAATGGATTTTTGGCTTTCTACTATTTTTCATGATCCACTATTGATAACACTGATTTTATGTGCTTATTTGAGCTTAATTATAATATTTTATACTATTTTATAATGTTTTTCTCTTATATTGTATCGAGGTTGTGTATCAAATTTAAAGCAAAATAGAGTTTGATGCAATATATTCATAGATGCGGCTGTGGGTCCACTCACAACCTATGAATATTGCCACCAAATATGACATCAACCTGATCCGTGTCCTCACTACTTCTTTAAGTTCATTGACAAGCTTAACTAGATTGTTCGTAGCTTCCTTTGGGCTGGTAACACTGAGACTCAGAAGGTTTATTTTGTTAGCTGGCATAAAGTTATCCAACCTAAGTGACATTAAGTTGAAGCCTACTATGTGTTGGACCTGGAAGGGTCTAATGTATGATTTAGATTCATTGAAAGTTGGCTTTGTAAGGTGTATTGGAGATGGCCGACTTCATAGCTAGTGCCTTGATCTTCCCCCTTGCCCCCAAAATTTTCCTATTAATTTTATGGTTGTTGATCTTTTACAGGGGCAATGCTAGAATTTAGATGCTCTGCACTCTCTATTTGGACCGAACTTATAAAAAATATCCTTTCTATTAGGCTACCTTCAAGTCCCACTATCTATTTGGACTGAACCTATAAAAAAATATCCTTTCTATTAGGGCACCTTCAAGTCCCAGTGATGATAATTGGAAGTGGAGAGAGGCTCTAAATGGTTGTTCTTTATCTAAGGTTGCTTATTGTTTCCTTTTGAATAACCATTTAAATATCTATGATCTATGGAGAGGTTGGAAGATATTACAGAGGTTGCATCTTACCCTAAAAATCAAGATTTTTGGTTGGAAGTTGCTGCTCAATAAGCTTCCAACCTCTACTTACCTTGCTAATATTAGACTCAGTAGGGTTAAACCTTGTTGCTTTTGTTATAATAGTTCTAATGATTTTAAGAATTTTCTATTTTCTTGTCTAGTGACTGATTCAGTTTGGATTTTTTTGGATTATTGTGAATTTAAATTTTCACTCTTGGGATTCTAGAAACTAGATCTTTGAAGTTAAACATATTTCCTCTTTAATTTTGACAACCAGGTGGTTTCTCTCAAAAGCAAGATATTTATATTTTTTTTTAAGGTAAAATACTTGCTATTCCAGAAATTATTCGGTTGGTTCTCATTGAGTTCAATGATATGCTCAGTGTTTTTCTTACTGAGGGAGAGGAGGTTATCCCTGATAGAAGGATGTATCACTGGTCCAAGCCCTTAACGGGGCGGTCTTAAAATTAATGTTGATAGCTCCTAACTTTCTAGCTCTTCTCCTAGAGGATTGGGTTACTTGATCTAATCACGATTCTTGCATTTTTTGCAACTTCAGTGTATGTGTCTATGGACTCAACACTTGTCACCGGGCTTATGGAAATTAAATCGGCAGTGAATTATCTCCATTGTCATCCTAACTACAGCAATAATGGAATCAGATTGTAAGGATGTGCTCCTCCTCGTTAATAGGCAACTTCATCCACCTGACTCAACTTTTGGTATTTTACTCTCATAGATTAAATTCCTTTTAAGCAGGTATTTTACTCTCAGATATTAAATTTCTTTTTAAGTAGAATAGGAAATTGTATGTTTAAGTTTATACGAAGGGAAGTCAATAGGTGCTGATTGGTTTACCCATTTTACTTCTTGCCAATCTCTATATATTTGCTGGTCTAGTAGCTAGCCTATAGAGCTATAAATTGGTCGTCGTCGTTGTACGCAATGCAAATGACGAAAGGAGGCATGCGTGCGATCCACTCTTAGTCCACATACTAGAGGTGGCCATGGGCAGTGCCCGGGCTCGCCTCGGCCCGGTTCTAAACGGGCCGTGCCAGGCACGGCCCGGTTCAAATCGTGCCGTGCCCGGCACGGCACGGCGGGAAAATCCCTGGGCCCGGCACAGCCCGCGGCCCGATTAACCGTGCCGGCCCTGTCACGGTTACGTCGGAGGGTGAGCACGGATCCGGCCCGCGGGCTTACGTCTGCACGCGGGCCGAATACGGCCCAACGGGCCCAATGAGGGACACGGGCCGTGTTTGGCCCGGCCCGAATGTGGCCCACGGGCCGACTTTTGGCCCGCGTGCCAAATTTAAAAAATTTAATTAATTTAATAAGTAAATTATTACTTAATTAAAATATATAAAAATATAAAATATGAAAAAATAAAAAAATTTGAGAAATTGAGAATGTATATTGCACAAATTTTTGAAAAAATGTTAAAATTTTATATATTTTAGACCGGACCCATTACAGGCTGCCTACGTACCCCACTCAAAGGAGGAATCAGGTCTACGTAGTTCTCTTTTTACAACTCTTTTTACAACTCTTTTTACAACTCTTTTACAACCTTTTTTATAATTATTTATTACAACGTTTATCCATTGTTGCTTCCGCTTGCACTTCCAAGACTTTGTTCATCATCATCCGATGAAGTTGAATGACCACCTTTATCTTGAAGACGATCTTCAGCATCTAGCCAATCTTTAAGACAAATACACATTTCCACGCTTTCTTCGTTCATTCGGCTTCGCTTCTCGTCCAGCACCCTGCCGCCTGCACTAAAACAAGACTCCGATGCTACAGTAGACACCGGAGGAATTAGTAGATCACGTGCCATGGCAGAAACCACAGGATATGATTTTCCTTGTGATCTCCACCATGATAAAATATCAAAATTATCTATTTGTTCTTCTGTGAGTAAAGATGTATGATTATTTTCTAAAAAAAATGTTAATTCATTAAAATTACTAGATCGACTTGTTGATGTTCCTTTTTTATTTAAAATTATGCGTATTCTTCCTGTAATATTTTTACTACTAGTAGATACATTAGTTTGAGAGGATGTTGGATTCATTGTATTTCCAAATTTTAAATTATAAATATTATACATTTCATCTAATAAGGTAGAAACTTCAATTTTTTTCTCATCTACTCCTTCAAGTTTCATATTTTTATAATATTCATCTAATAAAATATGAACACCTTCTAATTTTAATCTAGGATCCATAATTGAAGCTAAACAATATAAAGGAGATATATTTTTCCAATATTTTTTAAATTTTGTTTCCATTTTAAAAATTACTTGAAAAATATTTTCATCATGTCTATATTGAGAAAACATTTCACTAATTAAAACTAAATGTTCTAAAATTAAACATGATGTAGGATAATAAACACCAGATAAATGAGTGCTAGCATTATAAAAAATTTCTAAAATATTATGTAATAACTTTGCTTTATCCCAATCATTTTCTTCAATATTTCCATCAGACATTCTTTCATTATAAAATAATGTAAGAGGATCCTTAAATGGAAAACATGTTGTTAGCATATCATAAGTAGAATTCCATCATGTTTTAATATCAAATTTAAATTTTTTATATGACAAACCATAAGATTTACATATTTGTCTAAAATCTTGATTTCTAGAAGTAGAAGAAATAACAAATCTAACAGCATTTCTTAATTTAGTTACATGTTCATCTACTTCTCTTATTCCATCTTGAACACATAAGTTTAGAATATGGCATGCACATCGTATATGAAAAAAAGCACCATTAAATATTGGATTTAACAATCTTTTTAATTTATCAATTGCACTATCATTATTACTTGCATTATCAAAACTAATTGCAAAAATTTTATTAATTATATTATATGAATGTAAAATGCTATGAAATTGTCTAACTATAGCATTTGCAGTATGAGGATATTCAAAAATTTTAAATGCAATAATTCTTTTTTGTATAAAAAATTCACTATTTATCCAATGTGCCGTAATACACATGTATGACTGATCAGAATGATTACTGGTCCAAATATCAGATGTTAAAGAAATACAAGAAGTTAATGTAATTAAAGCTTGTAAAAGATTAGTTTTATATTCAGAAAAAAATTTTATAGCATCCCTACGCATGGTTTGTCTACTTACTTTTTTATATTTAGGTTGTAGTGATTTATGTATAAATTTTTTAAATTTATAATTTTCTGCTAAAGAAAATGGTTGTTCATCCCAAACAATAAATTTAGCTAATTCTTTTCTAAGAACTTCAGTAGAATAATTAAAAATTTCAAAAGAACTAGAGGAAAGATTTAGAGTAGCCTGTGCACGATCGATTTGAGTTTGATGGCTTCTGATGTGGCGAGTCAAATGACCAGTTCCACCCGATGATTTGCAAGTCAAGACTTTTTTGCACTTTTTGCAGCTGGCTCTTTCTTCGCCGTTAATCATCACCACATCGAAGCTCTTCCAAACGTCGCTCGTGCGTTTTCTTGAGCCCGACACAGTAGACTCGTGAGGGTTTGCACTGCATCCCTCCTCTCCCTGCATAGTGTTAGTAGGCTCAAATTCAACATGATCTTGCTGTTGTTGATTTGGGTCGTAAGGCGGAGGGTTGGCATCTTGATCAGGTGGCATAACGGGGGTAGTACTAGTCCCTATTAGCTCCTGCTGTATTGCCTCAAGCTCCCATGGCAAAAAATCCCATGTATTGTTAAATCCCGCCATTAATTCTACATATAATATTAAAAGTTAGCCAAAAAATTTATAAAATAAGATTAAATACTTACTAATAATAAATTATACATTAAAAAATTACCTTATCACGTGTTTGAAGATCGCTTAGTAAGAACTAAGAAGTTGAGGTTTCAGCCTTCAACAACCTTAACTTAAACATAATTATGAAAAAAAATTTATATTAGAATAATTTAAATTTAAGTACAATTACATTATAAAAGACTAAAAGTAAATTAATTTACTACTTACTTGATCTTCTCCACGTGACTAGGCCGAGGGAGCTTTGAAATCTTGATGACTAGACTGAGGGAGCTTTGAAATCTTAATCTCTTTTCTAAAAGATTAAGAGAGTATTAAGAGAGAATGAGAAATTAATCCAAAGTTAATTGGAAACTTGTGTGAAGAAATGAGAGGGTTGGGGGGTCAATTTATAGGGATGAATTGGGTATAAATTTACATATTTATCCCCTATTTTTAATTATTAAAAGGGGCTAAAATGGTAATTTTATAACATAAAGACAATTATATCCCTAACTTTTAAATTTTTTCAAACCGTTATACGGCTATTTGGGTAAAAACGCATGCTAAATTCAAATTTTCGAACGTTGCCGCCCAAATTATTCGTGCCGTGCCCGTGCCGGCCCGCGTGCCGTGCCTGGCACGTGCCGGGCACGGCACGCCTACGGGCCGTGCCTGGCCCGGCCCGCGGGCCGCGAACCTCCGGCCCAGCACGGCCCGGCCCGTGTCGTGCCGGGCCGACCCGTTGGCCACCTCTACCACATACTGCGTCATTCCTTGGCTTTCCCCTATAAAAGCAATTTATGACCAACATAAAGTCATCGAAGGGAAGAAAGTTAGACATTAGGTATTCTTGACAAGATCATTATGGTTAAAATCTATTTTTATAATTCATATGTCAGACATTATCTATGTATAACTTACCGATTTAATATTTATTCTTATCAAAAAATCAATACTTCAAACTGCACTGTCGTCATTGGATTTATTGTTTATGTTCAGAATGGAAGATATGCCCATAGTTTCTCAGTAAGCAGTCAAGGTTTTGTAAGAACTTTCCTGGATTACTTCGTCTAGGTTTGCAGCCAATTGACATCGAGTGAATTGTTTTAATTCGGTAGTTGCAATTTTTAAAGGCAGTCGGACATACTTCTGCAAATTTTAGGGGTGCATGTGTTCATGCCCATTTCCAGTATCCTCAAGCAAGAATCAGAAACCCCAACTTAAGCATAAGAGTTTTATCAGAAATTGAGGGCATGGACTTCCACCAGGAAGAAAGGCAGCTTGCCAATATCATTGGTATACCACTCGGATTATTTCTGGAACCTGTGTTGCTCTTGCATGGCTTCTCCACTTTGTGCCACCTCTGCCTCCTGCTGTTCATTTCTGCTGTTTGGATTTTCCGGCGCTGTAAAGACGGCGGAGAATCTAGCAGGAGAGGGACAAGTTCCAGCAGACTCGCGTATTGCATCAGATTAGCCATGTTCACATGTCTGGCCTTGGGTGTGATTAATCTGCTCTTTGGCATTTTGAACTTCGTCTGGCCTCAACAGCATGATTGGCCTATCCCTACTGAGCTGAGCTTGGCCATTAGAGCAGCCGCATGGTTTGCCACAGCTTGCTATGTACTTCCCCAAATCAATCCTTCAAACGAGCACCAGTTCCCAATCTTCCTCCGGATTTGGTGGAGTATATTCTTCCTGCTATCCTGCTTCTGCCTCGTTCTAGATATTCTTTGTTTCAAGAAACATGAACTTGGAGCAACTCGTCAGCTGGTGTTTGATTGTTGCACGGTGCTCGCTGCACTGATCCTTAATTTTTCAGCATTCTTCAGTGAGAGGATTGTGGAGGAGAGGACAGATCAAGAAGAAGCTCTCTTGAATGCCACTGAGGCTAGCCAAGCCTCCACCTCACTTTTTGAACATGCTAGTGTTTTAGGAGTCCTCTCCTTCTCTTGGATTGGCCCTTTGCTTTCTGTCGGTCACAGGAAGATATTAGAGCTTGAAGACATTCCACAGCTAGCTAGCAGTGATGATGTCCACACTGTGTTCCCAATTCTCAAAAGAAATCTTCAATCCTACGCTAATGAAAGTTCTGATTGCACAGTCACCTCTTTCATTTTAGCCAAGGCATTGTTGTTCTCCGTTGGAAGGAACCTCCTACTGGGATGCTTCTGCGCCTTGATCTCCTCAGCGGCTTCATTCGTCGGCCCTTATCTTATAGACGACTTTGTCAGATATCTAAGTGGCGATCGACAATTTGAGAATCAAGGGTACCTACTGGTTCTAATCTTCATTCTCTCAATGCTTGTCGAAGGTCTTTGTGATAAACATTGGAGTTTCAGATTACAACAGGCAGGAATCAGGATCAGGGCCTCCCTCGTTGCTCTAATCTACCAAAAAGGTTTAACTCTTTCCAGTTGCTCGAGACAAAGCAGAAGTAGTGGGGAAATCATAAATTACATGACAGTTGATGCTTCGAGGGTCTGTTCTTCAAGTTGGTACATCATTCATTTGTTGTCAGTCCCTGTTAAAGTTATTCTGGCCTTGTTCATCTTGTACCCTAAAATAGGGCTGGCTTCACTAGTAGCCTTAGGGTGTACCTTCATTGTAATGCTAATTAATCTTCCCTTGGCCAAATTAGAACAGACTTACTCTGAACAACTTATGAAATCTAAAGATAATAGGATGAAGGCTACCACAGAAATTTTGAGGAATATGAGGATTCTCAAGCTTCAATCTTGGGAGATGAAGTTTTTATCCAAAATAATGGAGCTGAGGAAAACTGAGACTAATTGGTTGTGGAAGTGCGTATACACATCAGCTGCGGCGACATTTCTCTTCTCATGTTCATCAATTTTTGTTGCAGTGATAGCCTTTGGAGCTTGCATGCTCATGGGGATTCCACTAGCGACAGGAAAAGTTTTGAGCACACTTGCAACGTTTAGTATGCTGCAATATCCCATCTTTTCTCTTCCAGATATAATCACACAATTGATTCAGATCAAAGTTTCTCTCGACAGAATATCTGCATTCCTTTCTCTTGAGGACTTGCAAGCAGATGTTGTTCAGAAGCTCCCTCACGGTGGCTCTGAGGTTGCCATTGAAGTCAGCGAGGGGAATTTCACGTGGGATCGCTCATCTCAATCTCCTACTCTTAAAGACATAAACTTCAAAGTGTTGCAAGGAATGAGGGTTGCTGTTTGTGGTGTTGTCGGTGCTGGTAAGTCAAGCTTGCTGTCCTCTATTCTAGGAGAAATCTCCAAGATTTCAGGAACTGTGAAGCTGTGTGGTACCACAGCATATGTCGCCCAGTCACCCTGGATACTGAGTGGTACCATTCAAGAAAACATAGTTTTCGGTAAGGACATGGACAAAGACAAATATGACAGAGTTCTGGAAGTCTGTTCTCTCAAGAAGGATTTGGAGATCATGCCTCTTGGCGATCAGACTGTGATAGGAGAGAGAGGCATTAACTTGAGTGGCGGACAAAAGCAACGGGTTCAAATTGCCAGAGCACTGTACTTCGATGCTGATACATACTTGTTTGATGATCCTTTCAGTGCTCTTGACGCCCACACAGGATCACATCTTTTTAAGGTACTAGCTTTACTCAGCAATCACTTTTAATTTCTTCAGAACTTGATGTTTTTCCCCCCAAATTACAGGAGTGTTTGCTTGGATATTTATCTTCAAAGACAGTTGTCTATGTCACTCACCAGGTGGAGTTCTTACCTTCAGCTGACCTTATACTGGTGAGTCATGCTGCCTTTGGCTTTTTGCCTCTACTTATCCTTCTGCTAAGTTCTTGATCATTCATTACTCAACATTGAGTAGGTCATTACGGATGGAAGACTTGCACAAGCAGGCAAGTACAATGAGATGCTTGACTCAGGAACTAAATTCATGGAGCTTGTTGGAGCTCACTTGGATTCTCTGGCTGCACATAACTTGGAAGAGCGTGCTTCTGACACTGCAGCTGAGACCATGCAAGGCCCTTCATTCACCCAAGAACCTGAACTGCTAGCGGGAGAGAATGGTTTCTCTAACGAAAATGATAAGCAGAAGGGACAGATTGTTCAAGAAGAAGAAAGAGAGCAAGGAAAAGTAGGGTTTTGGGTCTACTGGAAGTACATCACCTCGACATACAAAGGAGCTCTTGTTCCATTGATATTATTGTCTCAAATTCTCTTCCAAGTCCTCCAGATTTGCAGCAACTTCTGGATGGCTCTAGAATCTCCTGTGTCAGAGGATTCAGAACCCTCTGTCTCTGGATCGATGCTGATATCCGTCTACATATCATTAGCTGTTGGGAGCTCAACCTTCATCATTTTGACCACTCTGCTTTCCGCTCTTGTTGGATACAAGACTGCAACGACGCTGTTCAACAAGATGCATGCATGCATTTTCCGGGCACCTATGTCATTCTTTGATGCCACCCCAACCGGGCGAATTCTAACTAGGGTTAGTGCTAATTGTGGTTAAATTAACATATGAACGTTGTCTGCAGTGCAGCCTCTCAAATTTGTGCAATGTTGCAGGCATCAAGCGACCAGAGTGGAGTAGACACATACATCCCTTCTCTATTTGGGCACTTGTCTTCCACTGTTATTCAACTTGTAGGGATTATTGCAGTCATGTCTCAAGTTGCATGGCCAGTTCTGATCATCTCTTTTCCTGTGGTTGAGACCTGCATTTGGTATCAGGTAAATCTTCTACGTAGTAATGCCCTCAGAAAGGAATAATTTCTAACTAGTATTCGCTTCGATATAAGTCACAATAAAAAGAAACTTAACGAGATCTGACATCATCATAACCTGTGTGACAATTCTCCTCCCTCAGAAATACTACATATCCACTGCACGGGAACTATCGAGGTTGACTGGAGTATGTAGAGCTCCCATAATCCAGCACTTTTCAGAGTCATTGGCTGGTTCAGTTTCAGTTCGGAGCTTTGGAAAGGAGAGAGATTTTGTCAACGCCAACTACAATCTGTCAAATGATCTCGCTCGACTTCGGTTCCATTCTGAAGCTGCAATGGAGTGGCTCTGTTTTCGCCTTGACATGCTGTCCATTCTCACATTTGCTGTCTCCCTGCTCTTTCTGATCCACATACCACGAGACCTCATTGATCCTGGTACTTGCTTCTCATGAGTTCCTTCAAAATCATGCTTCCTGGAAACAGATAATCCATTTTAGCTTTGACATTTTAGATGTATTCTTTGTCTGCTGCTGTAGGTGTTGCTGGTCTTGCAGTCACGTATGGGCTAAGTCTGAATATGACACTATCATCATTCATCTGGGTTCTGTGCAACCTTGAAAGCGAAATTATTTCTGTGGAGAGAATACTACAGTATACAACCATTCCTGCTGAGCCACCTCTCATCATTGAGGACAAGAGACCTGAACATGGATGGCCATCAAAGGGGGTGATAGGCCTTACAAACATACAGGTCAATTCAGCCATCAAGTCAATGCCAATTCACATTCTCTTTTCTTAAATTCTATTTGGTTTTGTCACAGGTTCGGTACCGCCAAAACTTGCCCTTGGTCTTGAAGGGTCTAACTTGCACTTTCCCCGGGGGGAAGAAGACTGGAATCGTTGGAAGAACAGGCTCAGGCAAATCGACCCTCATTCAGACAATATTCCGGATCATTGACCCTGCTGCTGGTCAAATATTCATAGATGGCGTTGACATCTCAACCATTGGCCTGCAAGATCTGAGATCCAGATTGAGTATTATCCCGCAGGATCCAGTAATGTTTGAGGGAACTGTGCGCCACAATCTGGACCCGCTCGAAGAATACGCAGATGAACAGATATGGGAGGTACTTCAGTTTAGCAAGTCAACCTTTTTCTTGGTTTTAGTCAATATCACAATGACTGTATCTTCTTTTGCTCCTCTTTGTTAGGCACTGGATTGTTGTCACCTTGGGGAAGACATTAGAACTAGAGAAATGAAGCTCGACTCCAAAGGTCTCGATCGGTGCAGTTTTTATTCTTTTCATTTCCCACATTACTGACCAATTTTGGCTTGCAGTGAATGAAAATGGAGAGAATTGGAGCATGGGTCAACGCCAGCTTGTCTGTTTATCTCGGGTGATCTTGAGGAAAAGCAAGATTCTGGTTCTGGATGAAGCAACTGCATCGGTGGATTCTACTACTGACAATATTATTCAGAAAGCCCTAAGACAGCAGTTCTCCGAGTCAACAGTTTTAACTGTGGCTCATCGGATAACCTCTGTGATTGACAGTGACATCGTCTTACTTCTTGATAATGGTCAGCGTGATGTATATAATCTCTCTTTTTATCTTTCTTTTTCCTCACAAGTCAACTCTCGTATCTGAGACTTGTGTTGAGCAGGAGTGGTTGCTGAATTTGACAGTCCGTCAAACTTATTAGAGAAAAAGTCATCCCTGTTTGCGAAGCTTGTTACTGAATACACTACAAGGTCAACTAGCAAATCTGATACCTGTAAAGTATAAGCTAGTGAATATCCAATTTGAGTTAGAAAAATAACATGTATTAATGTGATAACTTGCAGATTCTATGCGTCTCGAGAATGAATTCAGTGAGCCTTCCTTATTAAGGTACTCTTTTTCTACTTATATATGTTTCATTTTTCCTTTTCTGAAGTAAATTGACTTGCTCTGTGACTCCATCTATTGTACAGAACACATATACTTGCACAAAAGTCAACGTTAAATCCTGACAATGAACAAGATGGATTGGTATTTGAATGCACATGAGGAGGACCGTGGCACAAAATCTTAAGTTTGCTCAGTAGTTCATCTGTGGATATGGAAATTGTACTTGTTGCAAGGCAAGTGCTATTTGATATTATGGATCTAATTTTATCGATGTATTTTGTTTTTGATTTGAGCATTGAGATGCTCTGATCTCATATAAACTTTTCAGACAGGGTCCTTAAAAGAGTAAAATTTCACTTTTATGTGTTTGTATTTTTTTTTTTGGAGAGCAGCATCTAGTAAACATGGCATCATTTGAATTTGAATTTAGATTTAAATTGACTTAAATGTCTTGAGAAAATTTGGTTGAAGTGCTCACTAGCTCAAAATGACATTACATGATTGACTTTGAAAATCGAATGGAACTCGAGCAAATGACTTGAGAGGGTATAGTTGGAATGTTGTGAATCTTATATTTGAAAATTGAATAGAACTCGACCAAATGTCTTAATTGGACTTATGTTGCTTAAAGATTTCTAACACCAGCAATGCTCTTAGCTTTGGTTGCGAAGACCTTTGTGTTGTGGTATCATCATTGATCCCTTACATAAGCATATTATAAGGTATTGGACTCACACTAAAGTTGATGTGCATGAATCCATAATCTGTGTCATGCAACGGTGCTTCATGAGGGCATGGATCAACTTCTTATGGAAGCACAAACTTATTTGACATGATAATTTGGAACAAATGTGTACTCATACTTTAACTTTCTCTTTTTTGAAGTAATTTCTACATTTGGGGTTTTCTCTCCAGGATGAGACTTGTGCTGCTAGCATCTTAGTGTTGTACACTTGAGGTTTCGATGTATAATTCTCTACGGGTTCTTCTTTAGTGTGTACCCAAAACTAAATCTACCTAGGAATACAGGGCTTAATCACACTGCCATGAGGGAATAACCCAAAAGCGTGCACCCAATAATAAAGTCTTTGTGTGTATGGTGAATGGGTCTTATGCACATTGTCTCGAGTTAAGCTGCCTGGTTATGAGCCTAAAAACACTACCCTAAATCTCACCCTAACCGGCACAACTTACATTGAACAGGTGAGAATGACCCAGAATCCGACCTAAATCCAAGTGAACAAGTATAATTTCTCACTTAAACTAGGGTAAACCGATCCCAATACCGTTCTCTATGGTGAACTGTGATTGAATCGCTTTCGCTATGCGACCGGCGGAAGCCGAGGCGGCAATAGCGCTTGCCACTCGCAAGCCTCAAAACAGATAATCGAAGAGGAAGAGGACGAGAGGAAAAGAGAAATACCTCATTTGACGTTGGGCAAGGCGTTGCCTATCTGCGAGTAACTGTCGGAAAGCGATAGAAGCTACGCTCCGGCGATTGGGAATGACAGCAATGACGTCTGTCAGCGACTATTTCTCGGCGACGCTGATGGAATCGAAATCGACATCCGATTCCTATTCCGGCATTATCGACGATGCTGTTGACGGAGAAAAGATTGCAGCGGTAAGGTGGAGTCGCTGGCTCGATGCTGCTGGCAGACAGCGAAGATGAGCAACCACACCGGCGACGAAGAGTGGTCACACATTAGGCTTGCTGGGCCGGTGTATTGAGGCGATGTTCTATTCTTAGTGTCACGCCCCGGTCGGATCGGTCTAGAATGAGCGCTTATCCGCTTCCTAGAGCCGTCCGGCGGAATACCAGAACGTAACTCGCCCTAGGGTTTCCGACCCCAAAATCGAAACCCTAATCTTCCCGGATAATTTTTATCCCCAAATACAAGATCGCACGGAGAAAACCCTAACCCCAATTTAGAAATCCGGAAAAGAACGGAACCCTAAATTAAGATACCTTCTCGGTCAAAATCAATTTTGACCAAATCAACGCTGGTTGCCGAATTTCCCTTCGCTGACGTCAGCCACTCGACTGCTGACGTCACCTGCCGATTTCGTTCGCCGCTCGCGAATTCGAAATCCCGCTCCTAATTTCGCCTCGCTGACGTCACGCCGACGTCAGCCTCCAAATCGATTTCCGAATCGATTTCGTTCTGTTTTGACCGTTGACTTCTACCTCGTTTCGAACGCCGAGCGTTCGAAACGCTCGTGTCGTCTTCAACCTCGCGCCGAAGCCGTTGTCTTCACGCGTCGAACGCGCGTCTGCGTTCGACGCTGCCGTCGCCGGAGAAGGAAGGCCGCCGCCTTCCGTCGTCGTTGAACAGGGGAAGGGAACATATGAAAGGAAGAAGCTTTATTACCTCTGCAAAGCTTACAACGTCTCTCAACCGACGACCTCCGTCGGTGCCCGCTTCCCCTCCCTCACCGGTGATTCCGGTTACATGCTCTCCTTGATCTCACTCTCTCGTCGACACCGCTGCGCCGACCTTCGCCCCTTGGCGGCATCAGAGCCCAGCTCTGGAAGGGCGACGGCGCCTCGCCGCCGCCGGTGGAGTCGCCCCCGGCGCTCTCTGTGTGGTGATGCCTCTGCGCACCCCGATCTCGTCGCCTTCAAGCTTCTTATAGAGAAGCTTTGCCGCGTCCTCCTTCGTCGCTCACCCCGTAAGCGCCGTCTCTGTCGCGTGGACCGCGTCTTCCGCCGAAGCTCGCGTGAAGACCGGGAAGGAGACGCTGCCTCTTTGCTCGACGCCGCGTCCGCCTTTCTCGGCGAGCCAGCGTCCCGTCGTCCGAAAACCTCGCCCAAGCAATCCGCTCGCGAAGCTGCATCCCGTGTGGCTTCGTCCGCTTCTTCCGCCAGGACGCGATCGCGCCGCGTCCTCGTCCACCGCGCGTCGAGTTTCCGCTTCGCTCGCGCGTCCGCTTTGATCGCGTTGAAGCCGAAGCTCGCGCCGCTCTCTCCGAAGCTTTCGCACGCTGCGTCGCCCGCGCGTGTCTGCACACGCGTGTCGCTGACTCGGCAGCGCTCTCCTCAATCGGGTGTTGACCCGATTTTGACCCAGGATTGGGTCTCTGTGTGGGCTTGGGCTTGTGTTTCGGGCCTGGGCCGGACCGCCTGAACCGGGCCCTGACACTTAGGCACTTAGATATTAAATTTCTAAATTTCTAAATTAATCTAAAAAAATTAAAAAATATTTTTAGATATTACAAAAAAATTAAATATAGGGTATAGATATTTTTAAATTTCTAATTTTCCTTTCTTACAAATTGGACCATGAATTTCTTAATTCTCTATAAATTATATATCGCAATTTGTAAGGTTAGATTTAGTCAAATATTATGATACGCTGAATAGTGAACTAATTGAAATTGAGAAAGAGATGAAAATTAGAGATTGAATTCTCCATCGAACGAGTCTGGTCAACCGGACTCACATAAACACAATTAACATGCGCAAGGTATGAATCGAGCTCTCGCTTTACAGGTTGACGCATTATCAAGATGCGTACATTTTTCCAACACCCCTGAACAAATCTGGGCCGTCAGATCCGTTGACTCTTTCCTTAGTTGGCAACATCGTATCCGTGGTCAACGACGAAAGTTCGAGAAATTAGTTGAAACAGAAGGAACCCTACCGACTCTGCGCCCCGTAAATACTATAAAGAAACGGCCGACCCTCGCTTCAAACTTTGTGCTCCTATCTGGACCGTTAGATCTGTTGACGTGTGCTCCACGCGGTGACGCTCGTCAGCATCAATTAAAGCGCACAAGGAAGGAGGTAAAACCTCCGTGCAAAACGACGCAGACGCGAAGCGGTCGCCGGTCTCTCCCCTTCTCGAGCACGAGATCCCTCGTCGGCTAAGGGTTTCGAATTTGTCTCGCCGGATCCAACCACCAAGAACACCCGCTCGATTTCTTTCACATATTTCTCTTCGGATCACAATATCGGCGGTATGCTTTCTCCTCCCTCTCCAGTTACCGAATCGTACTTCGCTTTGTCGAGGAAAATCTTCCTCGATTTTCCTTTTTTAAGAGGCAGATTTCTCCATTTTTCGTCACTTTTTTCTTTATTTTTCCTCGATCTCCGTTGAAAAAGTCGGCGTTCTTGATCTTTTACTCTTGAATCTTGCTCGGAGCTTCGGATTATTATGGCTTTTCACGATCTGTTTCTAATTGTTTTTTGGTTGCAGTACATGGCGGAATCGAGGAAACGCGCGCTGCTTCTTACTCATAGCGTCTCAATATCGATGAATGCGGCGCTATCCGCAATAAATGGTTCGAGTTTGGGACTTGATTTGTCTGCTCAAGACGAGGTGCATTTTGTAACCCAAGATGATTTGTTGGGTAAATTGCTCTTTCCCCCTTTTTCTCATCATTCCTTTTTCGTTAATGTGTTTAGAGCCGTCAATTAGAACAGAAATACAATTGGAAACGTATTAGGGATGTAGGTAGTGTAGCTCGTGTGGCTTGGGGCTTCGACCAAATTTAGTTAGCAATCTGAACCTCATAATCAGAAAGAGGCTATTTTTGTTAAGGATTGCGAAGTAATAATGACTGTTGTTGCAGGAGGAAAGTTACCTGTCGAATCTGCATCAATGGATGTAGTTGTTTCGGTGTTCAAAACACTTGAACTTACAGGGGAGAAATGGATTGAGGAGATCGAGAGAGTACTTAAACCTGGAGGAGCTGTTGTGTTGCAGGGTTCATTTGAGCAGAGTGGAAGCGTGGTAATCATTCTTAGATGCTGGGAAAGTAGGTATTCGTTTTTTTTTATTGAGAGAAGATTCATGCCGTTGCTCTTGTTGCAGTCGAGCTCCGTGGTTGAACGCAAGCTGCTCATGGCTGGATTTATAGAAATACAATCTTTGGAAGCAAAATCTCTTTTACCACTTGAACCAGCTCAATCTTTTACTGTAAGTTTGAATATTCCATCCTTGCCCCGTTTTTTCCAAAAGATATATCCTTTTTTCTGTGAATTATGTACCTAATCTTAGATTAGTGGCTAATAGCTCCTGATGCTATTCCTTACTGTTGTATAACATCAAATCACTCACAGACATGTATCTTGATTTTATGCTACCTGTCTACCGGAATAACTTATGGCTGCATGCTGTGGATTCTCTGTAAAATATTTTAAGAAAAAACACAACTTAAATAAGATTGATACACTCTTAAGAACCATTTAAAAGACACTTTGGTTTATCCAAAAAAACACAGTTGTGAAGTTTCATTTTGAGAAGATCTAAGATCGTGCCTAATTTATTCTTATGCCTAAAGCCTATCTTGAAAATATCCAGTTTCACATTTTTGTTTCATTAAGTTTCTTACTGCTGCAACTTATAATATTCATTAAGTTCATAAATTTGTGACTAGAGCTATCTGGTCTTATTTGCCCAATATGTTACGATACATTTGCAAGATGGATCCTAGTAACATAATTGGAATTCAGAACCACAGTAAATTGACTGGCTTAACATTTTAGCTTGTATATTAATGGGATTCAATAGATTATACTTGACCTTCAACTTACAGATATAACTTATATCCTTGTTATTGCTACTAAATGTTGACAATTGGCGTAGGTCAAGGGCACAAAGGCTTCTTGGAAGGTTGGTTCATCGTTCTCCCTAAAAAAATCAGCCAAAACCGTCCCAAAGATTCAAATTGATGAAGAGTTGGATCTCATTGATGAGGACAGTCTTCTAACCGAGGAGGATTTGAAGAAACCACAGTTGCCACAAGGTTAGATATGCTTAACAGTATTGGCACGGCCCTTTTTCAGACAGCAGTTGCAAAAGTTGGCTCATGTTTCATTAATGTGGTGCAGTTGGAGATTGTGAAGTTGGAAAGACAAGGAAAGCCTGTAAAAATTGCACATGTGGTCGTGCGGAGGAAGAAGAGAAGGTGCTGAAGTTGGGTCTCACTGCTGAGCAGATGAATAATCCTCAATCAGCATGTGGCAATGTAAGTTATTTGTGATCATCTACTTAAGAGTCATGGATATTTGTTGCATTTTTTCTTTTCTTTACGATGTCAACCTCATGTTGGATCCGCAGTGTGGCCTTGGAGATGCATTCCGTTGTAGCACATGCCCGTATAAAGGTCTTCCTCCGTTCAGACTCGGTGAAAAGGTAAACACCAATGTTATCAGCCCTTAACTAGATTACGCATCAAGAGATGGTGCTCTAAGCTTGATGCTGATTGTCGTTTACTTTTTCAGGTATCACTATCGGCAAATTTCCTTGCTGCTGATATTTGAGTCGTTAGAAGCGTGGTCTATTTCACATGTGATAAAGATTTCAAGCCAAGTTAGCTGTCAAACTTTTTGGACTAAAACTTTCTGTTCTTTCCTTTAAATACCCCCAACTACATGTGAAATGGATGGTTTTGCCTTTTCATTGAACAGACTTCTGTAATTCTATATTGTGCGTTGAGCTTTTATTTATGTGATTACTGCATTTATAATGGAATTAACTCTTTTAAATGTCAATTTGGTCATGTTGATGCGGTTGTACAAGCAGCTTCAGAGTCACTACGATGGTGAGAAAAGATACTTCGCTTTTCAAAATCAGTACGTAAAAATTTTACTTTTTGAACCAGTTATGCAGCTTTGCAAGCATTTCTGCAATAGAATCCTCTCGTTTGGCTGATACAGTCTTGTTAAAACAACAATTTCAGTTTCCGTTCGCGAATTGGATTTTGCGCATGTAGTTTTAAAGTTCGTAATATGATTTGATGAACTCGACTAAATCATCCTAATTGACTGTAACATTTACTTTACGTTTTTGGATCATATAGAATTACTTATCTTAGTATGAGAATTCAGAAATTTTCCAAGTATTACACGCCAAAAACTAAGTCATTAAATTTATAAGAGAAAAATATTAGTTTATTATAATTCATATAACATCATGTTATTAAATGATACTTCAATAGCATCTATCATTTAGTTTTATAAAATCATGTGAATAATGAAGATGTGCAAGTTTAAGGACGAGTTAAATTAAACATGGGTAAAATAATACTTTTAAACTATATAAAAACATTTTAGAAATCAATCAAATCGGATATCGATTATTTATAATTAACTCAACGAAAGAGGACTTGAAGAACTAAAATTAAAAAATAAAGAGAACCGCTGAGTTTGTTGATATATCTCGAATCTCGTATATGGAATGGCTCAACAGGCCTGATCTCTGAAAACTTCGCAAATGGTGAATCTGTTAACTCCACTCGGTAGATATTTTGGTAGATGTTTGCATCTGCTTGGACAGTCGCACGTTGACATCATTTGCACCACGTAAACTTAGCACTTAAAAGAGATAAGGTCCATATACATTAGAGCCGAACAAAATTTTGGTAACATTGCAGCACTTGCACCTCCGGAAATGGCCAAGCCACACCACTCCATCTCGAAGCTCCTCAATCCCTTCTCCACCGATCAACTCCTCAGGAGCAGAAGCCGCCCCAGCCGCAGTGTCAGATTCACGATCTGCTCCCACTCTGCAAGATCAGCTTCTTCTGCGGCGGCTTCACGTAGAGACGAAGCCTATCAGGTGATGACTGACTGCTTCCAATCAGCTGAAGAGATTATTCAGAGACATGCTTTTTGCGTAATGGAGGTCATGGTCACTTTAGTTTGGTTGCCATCTGTGCTTTCAGGCCCCGAAGAAGAGAGATGTGAAGGTGCCCCGGGCTCCGCGGCGTTTGATCACCATCTCCACAGCGGACGGGAGATGGCAGGGGCAATGGAGCTGTGACTACATTTTCACGCTGAGGGAGCTTCAGGTGGCTGACCTTGCAGAAGATGGGCACAAGGATTCGAAAGTTCTGGTCAGACTTGTCATTCAGAAGGTAAAAGGATAACCCAATTATGTCTTCGGGATATCATTCTATTATGTAATACCAAGTCTTAATGCTTCTTAGAGTTTAAAACCTAGTAAATCATTTCATTTCACAAGTTCAGAAGGTTATGTGTTTATGGAGTAGGCTATTCCATTCTCCTCCTTTTGTTTCTCTTAACTACTGCTGAGAAAAGTTCCTTTTGCCGACGGTATCAAGTTTTTTTATTCCTGGGCATTCCTGATCAGTATGGATCCTTAGTTTCTTCCATAATAGGGGTGGGCAAGAAACCTAAAAACTAGAATTCAATTCTAGGTTCTATTTAGGAATTTTATTTTATTTTTTTCAGTGTCTAGCTCTGGGTCCCAAGGTGAAATATCTAAAGCATAAGATAATTTTAAGCCATAAATTTCTTTTTCATTCAATTATTTCTTAATAATGCTGTTTTACATTATTTTTAGCATATAAATGATATTGCTTAGCATTTATATCGTAAATTATACTACTTTCATGATAACTTTAGTCCTACTCATTAAACTTCAGCATTTTAAATTCAACTATATTATTCTAGATCTATTAAGTTAATAGGTTACTTTTTCCAATAGACAAATCATAACAAATGGTATCAAAGCAGCCCTAGTCCTACATATGGTATGGTGAGGGTCAATAGGAAAGTGCTCATGTGGATAGTGGAGTTATCATTGGACTAGACTAAGCACCAAACTAAGTGATATCGACTTGGGAAGATTCTGAGCTTTGAGTTAGGCCTTGTGCTTGAGAAGAAGGATGTCTAGTATTGTGATGCCTTGGTTTTAGTCAAACATGAAAGTAAGATGAGAATTGTAGTATATAAGAGTTATGAGTTTACTACTATTTGCAGATTTAAGCATTTTAAAGTAGATTACGGTGTTCTAGACTTACCAAGTTAATGAGACTGCCTTTTGATTATGCAGGTACAATTTTAGTATCCAATTATCACTTTATTACTCGAGCCCTTCAAAACTAGTTCTTAAATACTTGCTCTAAAATCAAACTAGAAAAGTTATCTGGTATGGAATCGGGACCTTATCAAATTGGGTACTCCTCTCCTAAACACCTAAAACTCAATATGACTAGGCATGTGCCCACTCTTAGTTCATTGCTTACTTTGTTCTTTGTGGATCCTCCGCTATAAAATACTTAGCTAAATGGACCATAATTTGCTTATGTGATAAGATGAGAAATGGAAAATTTTAACAGAACTCCATATTGATAGTTGTGAAAAAAAAATCCAACTAAAATTAGTTAGGACACAAATCTATTACATGTTAGGGGAATTTCTACCATGAGGAGAAGGAAATAACTAATAAATTATTAGCACTTTGCATGTAAAGAGGTACAAGAACATGGAGAGCAGTGGTAAATGTGGTGATAACTTAACTATAATGAATAGCATCCACTAAAACTCAAGAGGCAAAGTTGATGCATCCTTGTGTGTAATAATTAATCTATACATAGACTATTGAAGTCTGGAGGAAGTTGTTTCCATCGAGACAAAAGAAAAATAAGATGGTGAAATCAACCACTAACATATGATAGAAGGCGGGAGATGTCGTTTATCCATGCATGCAAAAGAAGAGAGAATCGACTACTTTCTACAGTGACTGTGTTAGCAACAACATGTAACCAAAGAAATGTTGTATGTTTATGCATGCACAAAAGATAAAGATGCTATTATTCTTCACACGATTTTATATGTAGATCAAAGATATACTTAATGTGTTGCCTATTTGTGCATGCAAAGAGAGAGAGTGTTTCACACATGAGGGACACATGAGGGAGAAGTGATATTGTTCATGATGACAATATATCAGTGTTGGAATTTCTTTGACAGTGGTGTAACTTGAGAGTTGGTGCAAGTTTAACACTGACAAAGCGCAAAAGGAGGTGGAAAATTTTGTTGGCTGTCTGCCTCGCATAATCATCGAAGGTTATAGCTTGAAATCACAAGAAAGGAGCTTTAAGTTGAGAAACAACACTACTACAATTAAATAAGCACACAAATATATTACATAATATGAAACTCATAATAAGAAGTGAATAACTAAAAAACAATGATTAATATAAACATAGAGTAGAGTAGTGATGTAGTGATGAACATGGTAACTAACATTGATGACTATCTTATGTGTATTTTTGTTTCCCATTTAATTTAACTAATATCAACTAAGATATGCATGCCAAGATTTGTTTGAGATGAATATGAGGTCATTGTATCATATCCTATTTCTGAATGCATATGGTTTCAGTCTTAGATGATAGATACTTAGTGTTCTTAAAGATTACTGTGCTTATCCCTCGCACTAACTCAGTTTATTTTTTGTTTAAGCATGCTGGCTTTGGTTTTTCTATTGTCGGTAGAATTCTTGCCTCCTTCAACAGAAAATGCAGTTGCTGCTTCAGATCCTATTGCAGAGAGGTATTGGTTCTATTTATTCAGATAACACCACAATTTGATGATGTGAAATGAATTGTTTAGGTTATTATTCTTTTTATTTTTGTTGTTTACTTTTGCAGTCTTCTGCTAATCTATGGCCACTGAAAAACCAAATTAGGTGTATCATTAAATTATTGTCAAAACTCTAATCACTTGCAAGTACTTGGATTAAATTTCTAGCATTTTCCATGAATAGGCGACAATGTGACATAGTTGAAGTAGTGCTCTCCAACTTCATTCTTATGTTCTTTCAGATTCACATAACCTTCAGAGTCTAGACTAATGGTTTGAAGTAGTTTTGATAAATTAATCTGCATAGAGAATGTAATTTAACATCTCTACAGATTGATACAACATTTGATGTATGGGTTCTACCTTCAAGCAAGAACAGTGAGTATGAGCTGCCTGAAATTGGTGGGGGTGATCCTTCAGTATGCCTCTGGCCTATCCCTCTCTCATAAAATTTGTGCTTTAATTATTTGGTAAAGAATGATGATGCATCTATGATATGTTCATCAGGTCTTATATGTCAAACCTGGATCAGAAGCTGATCTTGATTCAGTCATCCAAGACACAATACGTTTGACTGCCTCAACGAAGGTACTCTAGCTGTGTAACCCAGGATGCTTGTCTCCTGAATTCTTTTGACATTTACAACAGAGGCATACTGCAGGATACATGCTCTGAATCATGCGCAAAGTCTACGATTGTGTGGAAATGTAAGTTTTAATACATGTGTAATGTCTCTGATTTATGAATGATTTCCGACTATTCCTAGTTTTTGTTTGAGTTTTGATACATTACAAATGATCTTATTTGTGGTTTCATTTTGAAGCTAATGAGGGGAAGAAGGAATATGATAGAAGGTGGTACAGGCTTCTCGAAATCAGGGATTCCATTTAGAGCATGCACAAGTTCATCAGTCTATCCTCATAAGGTTGCTTGTTAGTAGGAAGACGAGTTGATTTGCCTCAAGATAATATGAAGAGAAGGTGGATGATGATTGAAGACATCAGAAGCCAAAAAAAAAAGACATCTGAAGTTGCAAGGCCCTCTGAATTTGATTTCCCAGGTGCACGGTGTACATAAATAGAACAGACCAGAGAAGAATATAATCGAAAAATCTCCTTTTTTTACATAGAGATTCTTGAATTATACACGCAATGCAAGCTTTATGACACAAAATTTTCATTTATGGGAAAAAAGTGTACATAAAAAGAAAAAAAAAGGAGAGTAAATCCAGAAACGTGCTAACCGATCTCATGAAGCGGTCGGCAAAGGCAGCAGATGCGGTGACGTTCGACGGCCGTCGTAGCGCCGACTACTTCGCTCGAGCAGACCTTCCACTACTACCCGCTTCTTGTACTCACTCGAGTCCACGTGAGCTTCTCTCGACACTCTTCTCGTCTCTGCCGCCGCCACCGCCATTGCCTTCGTGAGCTGCAGCACGTAGAAGCAAGAGCACAGGCAGATGACGGCGGATGCCCGGCCGAAGAACACGAGGACGGCTAGGGTAGCCGCCAAGACGCACAGCGCAGGCGGCGGCACCAACCTACCGGTTCGAGCCGAACCGTGGTCCAATGAAACGGACCGGTTTCGTCTTGTAGAACCGATTCGGTCGGCTGAGCCGTCTGAGCTCTTAGCAATTGGGTTTGGGTCACCGGGTGCAGTTGGTTCGGCTGTTTTGGGCCGTGTGACATCGCACTTGCGGATTTCTCCGAGGGCGAGGGCTGTCCGATTCTGGGAAATAAAACAAAATTAGCCCCAAAAAAACAATGACGTGAGAACCCAGGCTCCGTAAAGAACAAAATCGCGCCACGTGGCTTCTATTACGTTGGGCTGGGACCCACAGAAGCTTCCATTCGTGGACGCGGAACGGTGGAAGCGGCCAGGCAAGCAGCTGATTGGACAAAATCTAATGGGACCCGCTGGCACGACGACTTGGAGCGGTGCCGGCCGTCGGAACGATTAACGATCGAGGAAAGAGGAAAGAGGAAAGAGCAAGATCTCTCTAACCTGGCGGAGAAAGGGTTTCTCGTCGTCGAGGCATTTTTTGGCCGCCGGAGTCTCCTTAGAGCGATCAGGCCCGGCTGTGATATTCTTTCCCAAAGCAGCGCTGGATACGTCGACATGCTGCTGCTTCTTCTTTTTATTCTCCTTCTTCGGGAGTCCGGAGTAGGAGAACCACGCCGAGAGCTTGCGCTTGGTGCCTGCTTGTGCTGCCGGCGGCGGCAGCTTCTTCGCCTGCTCGGGGTCATCGGAGTCGGCGACCGAGGAGCCGAAGAAGCAAGGGAAGCAAGCGGATTGAGTCTTCGTGCGTTGGATGATTGAGGGGCTCTTCTCAAAGTGCATAGTTCTCTTCTCTTCGGGGAAGAAGCAGCTCAGGAAAGGATTGGCTTTAGCCAAAACCTTTTGGAATTCAGAAGTCGGATTTCTCCGCTAGACAAACTTCAAAAAATATATGGTCACTTAAACCAACTGTGTCCAGATATGATTTCAGTTGACTAGCTAGAGATAGAGATCGTGCGGAGATTGCATTTTTTTTTTCTTCTCTCTTCTGGAAGACCACATTGGCAAATAAGGAAATTCTGCAAAGTTTTAGGTTTTTTCTTAAAAAAATGTCATTTTTCCTTACCCTCCTCGCTCGTTGGTTCCCCTTCTCTATATGCAATTTGAAAAAAAAAGTCTCATCTATCAATATGTTTTTATAAAATATTATATATTGAAAAATAAATACTATTAAGCATAATATTATATAATAATTAAAATCATGAGTTAAGTAAATAGAATATTATGAAATATTTAATAAAAGTAAATAATAATATTATTATTATTATATTATGATTATTATGAAAATTATAATAGCCACTTTGTGGGTTAGGGAAGCGAGAGGAGGCTTGCTAAGTGCAAACTGTATGCAAGTGGGATGACAATTTAATTCAATCTTATTTATTTATGACAGGTTTAAATACCTAATTAGTTCAATAAGAATGGTTTAGATATTAGTTGCAAGCATTAAAATAAAAAACAAAATAATAATAAAATAATTATATATATAAATACTTTTTACTATTACAAAATATAATTATAATTATTATAGAAATATATTTATTATTACTTTAATTTATTAACATATATTTTATATAATATTTTTTAAAATAAATAATTTAATTTGGTATTTGTAAGTGCTTGTTTAAATATTTGTAAAAATAGGAATATCCGTGACTCCCATTCTTCGGTACAGGGTAGGGATGATAGTCAGGTATGTGTTTAGAAGTACTTGATCTATCCGACATTAATTATAGATATCGATTTGGGTACGAGTAGAATAAACTCTACCTAGTTAGATTCGAATAGTATATGTTAAATGCCCACAACTACCAAAACTCATACCCTATTAACCAAATGCCCCAAACCCTGGACAAAACTTTTAAGCGCACCATGCCCTTAAAAGTTTTAAGCGCTCCCGCTTAATTTTGTTATTTAGATTTTTTTTTATTTTTAAAAATGATATATACCTTGTAAGCTATTTAATAGTATCAATATTGAAGAATTTTAGATCACGTAAATGTAGGGAATACCCTAACCAATGTTAGATTTTTTTTATAAGGTAAATAGTATTTTTGTCTTATATGTGATATTGATTAGGATATTTTTCACCTATACATGATCTAAAATATCTCAATATTGATATAATTAAATACCTTACAAGGTGTATATCAATTTAAAAAAAAGATAAAAAAAATCTTCTAAATAACAAATTTAAGCAGAGCGCTTAAAAACTTTTAAGAGCATGGAGCGCTTAAAAGTTTTACTCCCAAATCCTTACCCACTTATAAATTATAAATTATAATCTATATTTAATCTCACTAACCACGTACCCCAAACCCCTACCCACTAACTCAATACGCCACTAACCAAATGCCCCAAACCCTTACCCACTTATAAATTATAAATTATAATTTATATTTAATCTCACTAACCAAATACCCCAAACCCCCACCCACTAACTCAATACCCCTGCCACTAACCCAATACTCATTAACGCTTTACTAACTTATTCTATAATACTCATTAACGCTATACCCATTAACCACTAATATTAACTATGCTAAAAGTTTACAAATGCCCTAATTCCTAACGCTAGTGGGCCGTGCCAAGCATGGGACGTGACCAGGATGAGCACGGCACATAGGTAAGAGAAGTATGTCCCGCTTTATCACTATTATATATATATTTTTAAAAAAATTTTATATTATTAGTATTATTATTTTAATTATTAAATAAAATTTTAATGAATTTCAAAATTTTTTAATTTCTTATTTTTTATTTTTTTCTTATTGCACTATATTTTTTTAATTTTTTATAATTTATATATTTTTAAAAAGCTTTTATATTTATAATATTATTTTTAATATATAAATAATATTAGATTAATGATTTTTTATTAGCTTAACAATAATATTAAGAGGGTAAGGATTTGAAACTTGGTAAAATAATTTTGCAACCAAGCTTGGAATGGACCCCATGCCCAGCTCGGCCCATCATTCCAGGCCTGGCATGACCCATGTGCCCAGCTTGGCCCATAGTGCTTGGCATGGCCCATGTGTCTTGGACGAGCTTGGTCTTGATTAAGTCGGGTCGTGCCCTGAACGACTTAAACGTTGCCGCCTGCTATGCCAGGTCACGATAATTTCATCTCATGCTGGGCTAGGCATGACACGATTTGAAACGGCACAGTCTGCCAAGGAATAGGCCGACGCGGGCCTGTTTGCCACCTCTATACTTGACAACCAAAGATTCATCTTTGTATGAAAAGACTATATATATATATATATATATATATATATATTAGAAATGAGATGTGTATGCTCCATAGTTAGAAATACTTGATTATAATAAGAATAGAGATTAGTAAGATTTTGGTAACCAAATATATTATTACCTAAAAGTTTTGATTCAAATATGCTTATAAGGTTGAAGTATTTAGTGGGTAGTGAAATTTTTATTAAGGTGAGTAAGGGTGAAAACATTGTTGGTGTTTATGCCATAAGACCTGTTATTGGTCTATTTTTTATACTACTTGACATTAATATTTTTTATATATCATTCTGGCATTGTCGTTATTATGCTTTGTTTACATCTGCGATTGTGTACTTGCATGATAATGTCTCTAGAGACAGATTGGATCTGTGCTCAAACTCTTGTCCCAGTCAATGTACCTTAGTGGATATGGGACAACTCTAGTACATGTGAGACTAGTATATGGACTGGTTAGACACGAGGTGCTAATGTAGACATATGGGTATATCAGTGATGGATATACTAGATCGACCTGCTGTGAGGCTATGACTTTGTGTCATGAGTTATCCTCAAAAGTGACAAAAGATACATTGATCCCTTGACTTGAGGTCATTGACTTTTCTATATGGTTATGAACATGCTTTGATGCAACCTAACACCTCACCATAGTAGAGAGGTCATAACGGTTGTCATTGTGTATGTCACGACCCACATCAGAAGGTTATTGGACAGACAGAGGATTTGCGCCTTCATGAGGGAAGCTTGATATCCACGACCCCCCTATAGTTCTATGACTGAAAGTGTATGGCCATACCCAAGTGAGAACCTGATTTAGTCATGACCATGAGATTGGGTAAAAACAAGTAGTACACACTTGTCCAATTGGATATCAGTTTGGCAAAGAGACTGTAATGCATCAGTACCTTGTTGCGATGATGGGGATGTCGATGTCGATATCCATTCCGATGACTTGGGTAGCAGCGATGTACTACTAAGTGTCACTCACTGCTTGTGATGACCTTAGTTCATGACACGCACCGCAAGCACACGGTTATGTCGAAGTAATATAAAAGATTATCGTACCCATAGGGAACAAGGTTAAGTACTAAAAAGTCCAAGTCTCAATAGTTAAACAATTCTTAAAGGGGTTTTTAATATTAACTAAGTAAAGGAAGAAATCAAGCTGTCACGGATGAGTGTGAGTATATGAAAAAAATAGGGCTTTGGTATCCACCACACTAACGATCTCAGTTGCATTTAAAGAGATATATTAAAGGTATTCAAAATCTATGCATAAGGAACCTATCCCTAAGATACGAGATGCCCCCTCTTGGCGGTACACCTCGGTGTTTCCCTAGAACGAAATTCTACTCTTGCGGTGGATCGTCCTAGACAAACCCTTTGCGTTCTATGGATGGTTATGAAACCCTCGAGTGAAAGCCCAAGCACTCTCGTGTCAAGGGTTCATAAGTTTTACAAAGGAGATCTATGATAGCCGTTCTGCAAGTATACGGACTATCGAAGTAATATAAATGTATCGATCCCACAGGGACCAAATACCAAGTACCGACTGATTCTATTATCACTAGCTAGACAATCCTTTGATGGTTTTGAAATGGTTGCTAAATTAGAGCTAAACAATAAAGCAAGATAACTAAAGAGGAAAGCAATGTAATAGCACAGCTAAGGATCCAAGGATGCAAGAGATCAGGGCTAGGGTCCACCACTTTGATGTGTTATGCATGGATGAAATAACAATGTAAAAGTCCCCTCTATTGAGTCCTAGGGTAATCCAAGGGTGCGCAAGTCGTCCTCTCTCGAGCGATGCAACTTGCGACTAGGAGTTTATCCGATTTAGCATCTACCGTCGTAGGGCGCATAACCGAGTAAACTCAATAAGTGCCGGATTGTGCATAACATCCTATCATGTGTACATGTTGTCCCCTCTCGGGCGTTGCAACAAGGTGTTTATATGGTTCAACGTCTACCCTCGTAGCACGCCTACCCGAAAAAACCCAATGAGCACAAAATGGTATGCACTACCCGTACCTCGTCAACCACTCTCGTGCGATGATTGAGGTACCCTCGCCTAGGTTATCAAACATCTAGATGTGCCTCTCGGCAATACCAGATATCTAAAATATGAAGAAAGCAACAAGGTAATCTTCATTCAAGAGGTGTAACTAGGCAAAGTAAGACAATTTAGGGTTTACAAAATGAGATTACAATACATGTATAAAATGTTCAAAGGGCTTTCCCTAGCCCTGAAACAAGATTTAAGCTGTCATACTCATGTTCCAAAGCAAAGCATCAATCAATCCAGTAGATACATCCATGGATAATACGGTGAATGAGATAGATGAGAAAAGGGTGGTAAGACTCCCTCTAAGGGGAAGAAGTCGCCTGGTAAGGCCCTCCTCTTCCTCTGATCGGTGGTCCGCCCTCTCCACGCTCTCGCGGTGGAAAGCTTCTTCCTTAGCTCCTTCCTCAGTCACCGCCCTCTTTTCTTCCGTGTCTATTTTCTTCACGCCATCCCCACGTGAATAGGGCTTTTGCGTTTTTGTCCCCCCCCCCCCCCTCCTCTCTATCAAATTCCTCAATTGTCCTTTCGAAACCTTCTATCTGACGTGGAGAAGGCGAGGGGTAAAGTCTGGAAAATAGGTACTAGGCGACACAGAAGCCACAGGGCATGATTCTGGTCACTGGGTGGGACGTGGTTCTTTCTGAGGATACTGATTCAGCTGAAAATGGTCGCATTACCTCGCTTTTTCCCTGAAATGATGCAAAAACACCAAAGAGTGTAGATTCCGAAGATAAAGCAATAATTCCATGTAAAAAAGGTATAAATGCTAGAATAGTGAAGATATAACAATAAAAATCGCATATAAATTCCTATATAAAAACAACTTAACAAAATCTCCCCATACTTGAACTCTTGTTTGTCCTCAAGCAAAGATAAAATGAAGCTAAGCTGTAACGAGGATCCATAAGACTTAAGTTCAAACCCCTCTAAGATAATGCTAACATCGATCCATGTAATGGTCGAACATCCCACAAGTGATAGACTCCTATCGGATATCAAAGTGGTAAGCATTGCATCCCAAAGTAAATGCGTTCCACACATAGCTACTACACCTCCTAATCAATGTTCTAGTTCCTCCCCATACAAGATTTGAAGCCTCCAAGTGGTTTGAGATGAAAGTGGAAAAAAAGGAAACATCAGGATATTTCTACAAGTGATGTGAAGGTATACAGATATTTGGAGAATTTTGAGAGGATCTTTGTGAGGATCTTTGTCCTCTTTTTTTTTAGAGGATCTTTGTCCTCTTTTTTTTTTTTTGAGAGGATCTTTGTCCTCTTTTTTTTTTGAGTGTCTCTAGACTTTGCTAGAGAATCTTTTCTTGATTTGACTTTTGTGGTAACCAACATGAAGGATATAGTAGGTGAGGAGGAGGAACCATTCAGTGTCAAATTAGGTGTAGAAAGCCAGCGGTGTCCCACAATTTAAGTGGGAGCTCAACTTACCAAGAATCGATCTTTTAGTTATCTACCACGAGGGGATTAATCGCAAGTACTAGATCTATGCAAGCAAAATCAGTAAGGGGCAGAATCATGCATATGGGTCACACTAACATCAGGGAACAACTTAAGAACATGCTCAAAGACAAGCGAGTTATACTATAAATTCTAGAACTAGAGGAGACAGTTTAGCGACTGATAAAAACAACATTAATGCACACCAATTAGAGAGAGCTAAATATGCATATGGAGCTCAACTTACCAAGGTCAACAAGATGGTAAGTGGTAAAACTGAAGTCAACAAAAATGAGCAACAAAAATGGTAAAAGTGCATGAAGCTAGTAATATCGAAAATGCACAAGTCAGAATGCACACATACCCCCCACCCACATGGTAAAAGAGGCATCGTCCCCAATGCCAAAATAGAAAAGCAGTAAACGGTACAAAAATGGTGGGGTGCAAAGGGCTCACAAAACTAATCGCGGGGGTCATCCCCCGCGTCGCTGAGATCGTCGCTAGAGGCCTCAGATGAAGAGGTATCAGATGAAGCCGAGGAGGTGTCATCATGAGCTGGATGGAGCTGGTAAGGGGCATTGCTCCGGAAACCAGGGAAACGGGAACGAAGGAAGGCGTATACACCCTGTACGTTCTCCGTTAAGGTGTTGAGCTGGTTCCCCTGAGTCTGGAGCTGCTGGAGGATCGTCTGCAGGAGTTCATGAGTCGAGGGCTCGTGGGGAGCTCTGGGTGGTGGTCCGGTTGTGAAGGGAGCTGGCGCACTCATGGATTGAACAAGATCATCAGTATCTGCAGCCGTGAGGTTCCAGTTCTCGCGGTAGCGAATAGAGGTGCACGCTGTGTTGGGCAGCGGTATGGTTTGAAGGCTCCCTCGCATTGAGATGGTACACACGCCTCTGCGGAAGATCATCTTCATCGCGATACAAGCCTCGATGTCGAGTCACCGGTTGCCGGTGGCTTCGGGAGTGCCATGGGGATTATGCCCCAAGTGAAGAGCTAGCGGAGTAAGCAAGCCACTGATAGCGATAGTTCCTTTGGAGGTGCGGCCGACGTGCTCCAGGTGCTTGGCAAGATGGTAACCGAAGTTCATAGGAAACTAATTCAACATCGCCCATAAATAGATAAGCTCGACTCGGCGCAGCATACAGTCACTGTCCCCTCTAGCAAAAATTGTGTTGGACAACAGACGGTGGGCGTATCGAAGGCACGGGTTGGAGATGGTGCTTGCCCTGGTATTCTTCGAAGAATAGTGCGCCTCAGAAGATATGGAATGCCAGAAGGGATTCTCCCTGTTTCCGCTAGGCGTGTGAAGCTCCACATCAGAAGGAAAGCTGTAAACCGAATTGAAATCCTCAAGAGGCAAGCGGTACTCGATATTATTCAGGTGGAAGCAAATCAAGAAGGTCTCGTTATCAGGACCCAATCGCCGAGTAGAAAAAGAGCTGAGTACCTCAAGGGTGAGACCGATATGTGTGGGGGATGCTTGATTCAGAAATTGCTCCCAGCCTAGGTTCTGCAAGAGCCATAGAATGTCATCAAGGAGACCCAACTGCACTAGTGTAGGAGCATCCATATATCTGGTGTTGACTATCCGCCGCCTGGAGAGGGCGAAATAGCGGGCTTCGTGCTCTGCGTCGTGGAATCGAATAGAAGTGCCTTCTGTAGTGGGATGGAAGGCTGGGTTGTGTGGTGGAGGAGGGATCAAAGATCGAGCAGGCTGCTTCCCTGCCCGACGCCGACGATTTGTGGAGGAGGAGGGTTCTGGGGCGCTAGGAGCAATCGACGCGGAAGCAGGAGGAGCTGGTGGCGGAGCGGGAGCAGGGGAAGGAGACGGGGGAACTCATGCGCGTGAGCGCTTGCTGGTGGAGGCTTTGCTCGCGCACACCTTGTGAGGTCCTATGGAGTGGAAGAAGGAAAGGAACGCCGGTGAAGTCGCGTGGAAGAGAAGGGGCGGCTAAAGGGCGAAGGTAAAGTTAGGGCTTTCTCAGGGCATGAAACGATCGGGTAGTGAAGTGAGGGGAGCGCGGGGCGGATGCAGAGTACAAGCAGAGGAAATTTGAAGTTAAGTGAGGGGGGCCCACCGAAAGTCTCGGGGCGAGGTTGGAATCCCTAGGTGGCCCGAGATACTTTCTATGCAAAACTGGGACTTCCAAGACTTATGCTGCAGAAACGATCGGCTAAAATGGAATGTTGTTATACCAAATTAGATACATGTTATACATAATTGGGATACTGTTATACCAAATTAGATACATGTTATACCAAAATTTATAGCTGTTATACTAAATTAGAGACATTTTATACCAAAATGGGATGCTGTTATACCAAGTTTGAGGCATGTTATACCAAAATGGGACGCTGTTATACCAAATTAGAGACAAGTTATACCAAAATGGGCTATGTTGTACTATGTTAAAGGCATGTTATACCAAAATGGGACGTTGTTATACCAAATTAGAGACATGTTATACCAAAATGGGCTGTGTTGTACTATGTTAGAGGCATGTTATACCAAAATGAGACGCTGTTATACCAAATTAGAGACATGTTATACCAAAATGGCCTGTGTTATACTATGTTAGAGGCATGTTATACCAAAATGGGATGTTGTTCTACCAAATTAGATACATATTATACCAAAATGGGAAGCTGTTATATGAAATTAGATACATATTAGACCAAAATGGAATGCTGTTATACCAAATTAGATACATGTTATACCAAAATAATGAGATGTTGTTATAATAAGTTTACGGCATGTTATACCACAATGGGACGCTGCTATACTATGTTTGAGGCATGTTATACGAAAAATGGGATGCTGTTATACTATGTTAAGGGGCTGTTATACCAAAATGAGATGTTGTATACAACAAATTATGTCATTAATACAACAATGTACGTATTAAGAATATAAAAATGACGACGTTATACCACCCTAAATGACACGTAATACAGGTGAGCAAATATAGGGAGACCTTACCTTAACTTTTGAAGACCAGGGAGACCTATAATAAGTTGTATAAAGAGAGCTATATACAACAATATATCGGAGGCCGTCAGAGGTCGTCAATGCCCGTCGGAGGCCGTCAGAAGTCGTCGATGGTCGTCGGAGGTCGTCGATGACCGTCGAAGGCTGTCGGAGGTTGTCGATGGCCGTCGGAGGTCGTCAGAGGTCGTCGGAGGCCGTCGGACAGGATCGTGCGATAAAACTTTCGTCACAACAAAGTTTGGGTAACACAGAACTTTCATCCCAACAAAGTTAGGGTTATAAAAAATATTAGGGTTAGAGAGTAATAGCAGGTCGGGCGGGTAGTAAAAATTCGAGCGGGTAGTGAGCATTCAAGAGTTAATCCTAGTTAGTTCGGATGTAACGGAGAGTAACGGGGAGGGGCGTAACGGGTGGCGTTATATCAGGATTTGGTATAACGCTTTATTTGTATCGGCGCTATCCGCACTTAAGTATGGGTTGCTTGGAGATTCTCACGCTGGGTGCTTTAAGATTGATGCTTCGCATCTCAGCCCACTCCTCCGCAAGAACCGCCTTCCGCTGCTCCTCCTCCCTCGAACTTCTGTCGCTCCCCTCTCGTCGCTCCTCGCATCTCCCCGGAACCTTATCACGCCTCCCGCACTCCTCCTCCCAAGTACTCGCAGTTCGCCGGAACCGCCTCCCATTGCTCACCTCACACCTCCTGCCGCATCTTCCAAAGCTCGTCTCACGCCTCCTGTCGGATCTTCCAAAGCTCGTCTCACGCCGGATCTCTAACCTGCCCTTGCCAGAGATCCGGAGGTAAATAGGAGAGATGAAGGAAGAGTATAGTTAGAGTTGTTATGATGAATAAGAAGAGGAAGAGGGAAGAGGATGCAAGTCTAAAGATGTATATACCTCATTATACAATATACCGTAACCGGAGGTAAATCAAGTTTTATGCTAGATCAAGATAAACTACATTTTAACCCTCTTTTACCTCCCTACTGCGTTTATGAGATTTGCCCATTCTTGGAGCTGAAGGCAGGAAGATCAGGGACGGACAGACTGATCACCGCCAGGCACACCTAGAAGAGAAGACCGGATGCATGCGAATGGTAAACTTACCAATCCAACCAAACTAGAAGAGAAGAAAGTTCTTACCTAGAGGGATGCTCGCTGAACAGACGCTCAACAAGAAGAGAGGAGTCGACAGAACTACTTGCCGCTGCTTTGCCTGGTTTACTACAAATGTTCACTAGTAATTGTAGAAAATGCTAACCTACAACCTCATAATTTGATATGGAGAAAGTCATGGGTTGTTATTTTCCTTGATTGTTGGAATATCGACGGACAATTTTGGTAAAAAAAGAAGAAAAAGAAAATCTTAAGCAGTGCTACCCCTAGGAAATGTTAAACATGGTGTGCATCATATGATCTGGTAAACATCTTGCATGTTAAGTGCCATCAAAGAAAATTCCTTAGACAGGTCTTTGCCTAAAAATCTTAGGCATTAGATATTTAATATTATTCATCTTTATAAAATTATGAATCTTAAAGCAAGGGATATATTGGCATTGTTTTAAAATTTACAATTTTCATTTCTATGATGTGTGAATCTTAAAACAACACATATATGTTTGTCTCTTATTTAAGATTCTTAAACAAAACAAGAAAACTAGTCACCAAGAATAGAATTTTTGTAAACTAGTCACCAAGAATAGAATCGGGCCGGAATCTCTTGTGGCCCTCATGCAGACAAAAGAAATCACTCGTCGCAGCTCGCTAGAAGGAGAAGAATTGTCGCCAGAGAAGTTGATATTGCTGGACAGCGCACTGCACACATGCGAAAGGGTTTGGCAAAAGGGGGAATTAGGAACTCAAAGAGTTTGAAAAAAGAGGAATAAAACCTCTCTTTTTTTTTTTGTGAAAAACCATGACAATGTTTTTGCCTAGAATTCTTAGCCTCTTAGGTAGGGAGACATTTGCACAGTTCATTTTCTATGATGTGTGAATCTTGAAACAACACCTTTCGCTAGAAGGAGAAACATCATCTCCAGAGAAGTTGTCATTGCCAGATAGCACGGTGCACGCATGCGAAAGAGAGGAATTAGGAACCAAAAGAGTTTGAAAAAAGAGAAATAAAATCTCTCTTTTATTAAAAACCCTAACAATATTTTTGCCTAGAATTCTTAGCCTCTTAGGTAGGGAGACATTTGCCTCGTTCATTATCTATGATATGCTTAAAACAACACGTCTTTTATCTAAGATTCCTAAATAAAACCTTATAGTAGTTTTTCATGAAAAGAGAGGTTTTATTTCTCTCCGGGTGTTAGGCTCGGAATTCCTTGGTTCGGCCCAGAGAGGGACAGCCCGAGCCATAGCCTAAGCCCACGATGCAAACGAAGATCACAGCCTGCGCCGAGTATAAATCGAAGCTGTAGCAAAGATTTGGGTCAACCCAAAATTAGGAAGCATAGACGACGCAAGCAAGCTCCGTCCTCACGCGCAACGGCGTCCGATTATGGCGAAGCGGAGGCTTCGTCAGCGACGCGAGTGGCGATTTTCTCAGACTAGGGAGGCGGCGTCGACGCGTCCGGAAGAGGCGGACAACGCGAGAATTTCGACAGCACCGTCTTCAGTGGGCGACGCGGGCTCGAGGATAAAGACGGCTGCTCGAGCGAACGGAACGGACGCAGAGAAGGCGGCGTCTGAGTTGTGCGAACGCGAGCAGCAGTGAAGACCTGTTCCAGTTGTGCGAGTGGGGTCTTCAGCAGGGTTGGCGACAAGAATAGCAGAGGCGAGTGAATCACGCGCTGAGGCGTGATTTGAGAGCGAAACCTCGCCCCTATAAGAGTCTGACGAGTGGACGAGGTGGGAAGAGAGGAACTTGTGAACAAAAGGTGAGCAGAGATCTCGTGAGGAGCGAACTTTTGAGAGTTTGTAACAGCGGCGAGACTCGCCGCTAACATGAGGGAGCGAGAGAGGTGAGGTAAAGGTTTTGTACTCTTTGATTCATAGAGAAATAAAGAAGAAGCTTTTCCCTATCCCAGTTTCCGGTGAGTTCCTCTACTTCCGGTCTTCTCCAACGCGAGCGTCGACAACGATCCGAGGCAAGCTTCTAGGCAGCAACGGCGACACGAGGCTGAGGGAAGGAGCATTGTTCTCCGGCGGCTACCCTTTTTCAGCGCCGAGAAGTGGCGGCGAGAATGGACGCAGGCGACATCGTTCTCACGAAGAAGACAAAGTGCGGAGCGAGGCGGAGTCAACACTTCAAGAGGGTCAACGCCTGAAACGAGTTTGCAGCTGACACGAGGGCGACGTCAGCCAGAAGCGAAATTCAATTTCGAATTTCGACTGAGTTAAGAAGCGGCGTGGCGATTTTGACCAGGGTGGATTTTGACTTCGGACAAAATCAAGAACAAAATCAAATTTGGGGATAAAATTAGGATTAGGGCACAATCCTAAATTCGTCGGAGACCAGTTCAGTCAGGGCATGGCCCCGGTCAGATCAGCCCTGAACTGGTGCTTATCCGTTGTCTTAGGGTTGTCCGGCGGAACACTGGAGCACGAACTCCCTAGGGTTTCCGACCCAAAATTGAAAACCCTAACTCCCCGAACAATTTTTCTCCCCAAATTACAATTCGCACGGAAACTCTAACCCTAAATTAGGAAAATCCGGAAAGAACCAAACCCTAATACCCTCCAAATCAATTTTGACCCGAAAGTCAAAATCACGCCGAATTACGCCGCTGCCCGATTTTGTGTCTGCTGATATCCGCCCGACGTTAGCGTCCAAAATCATATTTCGCCGCTGCCCCATTTATTTCTGTCGATGACTTCACGTTGACGTCGCTCCCAATTTGATTTCGCCGATTCTGAAATCACTGTTGACCACTTCACCGATTTTGACCTTGTCTCATTTCGAACGCCGGTCGAAACTCGCATCGTCTTTCGCCTCTTGGGCGCTTGCGTCTGCCTCAACGCTCGAACGCCACCTGCGTTCGAGCCGACGCCGGAGAAGGAAACTCGTCGGATAGGAGAGGACACCGCCTCACCTTTAGACCTTCGCAGACTTCCGGACACAGTCGCCTGCCGCCACCGATCTCGTCGAGACGAAGCCGACAAGCACAAAAATAGGGGAGGAATACGGGATTGAAGAGGAAAGCTTTATTTATTACTTCTGAAGCTACAAAATCTCTTCTCGTTGTCGACCCCTGCCGACGGCGCCCCTCAAACCCTACCTCGCCGACGACTCGCCGGTTATAGTTCTCTCTATCGAAGCTTCCCCAAGCTTCGTTTCGCCCTGAACTCGCTACTTTCGCCGCTCCCCTCAGCTCTCTCTCTAATGGCAAAGATCGAATCCCCTCTCACATTGCTCGTCCGCTCTCCTTATAGACGAGCCGCCGCCTTGACGCCTCCGCGCCGACCACGTCTCCTGAACCCTATTTTGGGTATCTGCCACCCGTTCCACTTTCCTCGCATGCCGCTGCGCCTCTTGAAGACGCCCTCATCCGCTTGCTCGGGGAGGATCTCTTCTCCGCGTCCGAAGCCTCCGGCGCGCTGTGATCACATCGCAAGCAGCCGACGCAGCTGCCAACTTCCGCGTCCGTCACACGCGTTGAGGAAGACGCGGTCGTGTGTCTTTTGTCTTTGTGCTAACTGGGCTACTGGGCTACGAGTTCGGGCCGTTTGGGTTTGGGCTTGGGCCAGACCGGTTGAACCGGGGCCTAACAATTCTCCCCCGCCCAACTTGGACATCACCCTCGATGTCCGTGACGGGCAGATCTTGGGCCACCATCTCCCCGATCCTCAGAGCACCGATCCTCAACTCCTCGGGGATCTCCTCAGCCTCCACGGCTGGTTCCTGTGCCACGATAGCCATAAGCTTCTGTCTGGAAGGACAGTCCTTCACTCAGTGAGGACCGCCGCACATGAAGCAACCCTGTGGTTTTTGATCTCATCGTCCTAGTGAACCCCTGTTCTGCCGGTGAAAGGGCCTACCCCTCTCTGAAACTCTAGCTCCCGGCGGTGTCCGTGGGCAGCCGCGCTGAGAGCCGCACTTCGGTGGGGAGCCTCGCTTTGGTGGTGTCCTGGACTTCTTTAGTGGTGCTAGTCTGAACTTCTAATTATCCACCAAGGATTCGGCCACCGCCGCAGCCGCCCTCCAATCGATCGGTGCGTGCCATCGTACCTCTGTCTCTACCCATGGCTGAAGGTTCCGGAGGAAGAAATACCTCCTGTCATCCTCCTCCATACATGGAAGCTCCAACATCAACATGGAGAATGCCCTAACGTACTCCTGGATCGACCCAGTGTGCTTCAGCCAATCCAGCTTCCCACGAGCTTGGTTCGTCGAGTTTCTGGGAAGAAACTGCCACCGCAGTTCCTCACGGAAAGTCTCCCAAGGCAAGCTAGTAGCCCCCGATGTAGCGCTAACTTTGGTCTGCCACCAAAGTTTTGCGTCACCACTGAGGTATGCGATGCATACCCGCACCCGATCTTCTTCTTGAACTTAGTTAGCAGAAAACAGTTGTTCCATATGCCAAATAAAGTTTTCTACCTCTCTGGACGATCGAGCCCCCCCGAACATTGCTGGCTCAGGGATGCGCACCCTCGGCTTGGGAGCCTCCTGCTCCATCGTCGCGGCAGTTCGGGATACTTGCATTAGAGCCAAGCGCAGTACCCCAATCTCAGCCTGCATCTCCTCGCGCATCCGTGCCATCCCTGCCTGTTGTTCCTCACGTATGCTGACCATCTGCACTGGCAGGTCGAGCAGGCTTTCCAGGGGTTGTTGTAAATTCTCAATTTGTAACCTCTGTTGCTCCACTATCCTCTAAAGTCTCTCCATCTAGGGAAGCACCGCCGTGTTCCTATCACCCGTCATACCGAGCGTTTGCTCGATCTCTGCTATGCGATCACCTTGGTTCACCATCTTCTCAGGTTTAGCTGTCTCCTTGGTTTTACCTTTGGGCCAAACGTCCTCTGACGCTCCCCTGGTAGTGTGGGTGATCTTCTGAAATTTCAAGTATTTCTTCACCTTCGCCGGTGAAGGTGCCGTGTTCTCCATAACACGTTAGCCTCGCCTCTGATACCTATTGTCATGCCCCGGTCGGATCAGCCCTTAACCGATGCTTATCCGTTGTCTCAGGGTTGTTCGGCGGAACACCGGAACGCAAACTACCTAGGGTTCTCGACCCAAAATTGAAAACTCTAACTCCCCGAATAATATTTATCCCCAAATTACAGTTCGCACCAAGAAACCCTAACCCTAATTAGGAAAATCCGGAAAGAACCAAACCCTAAATTATGAAATACCTCTCGGGTCAACCTGGTCAAAATTAATGTTGACCGATCAACCAAAATCCGTCGCGCTGATTAAATCACGTTTGCTGACGTCACTCCTCCGAAATTCCGCCGCGCGCGTTCGATTTCGGCCGGCTGACGTCAGCGACGAAATCGAAATCCATTTTCGATTTCACGCCTCGGTTCCAATCCTCTCAACTCAAAATCGGAAGGCGTCTTTGCTTCGGCGCGATGCCGCAGTGTCGCCTCTTCCGCCGGCCACCTGCGCGACACCTTATGTCTAATTCAAGCTACAAACTCTACTGAAGCCGGCGACCCCCGTCGCCGGTGCCCTTGTCCCCTCCCTCGCAAGTCGTCTCCCCAGACGCCGACTACAAGTCTCTCAGTTCACTCGCTACCTCGTCCCGACAAAGCTTCCCCAGGCTTTGTTATTGATGGTGGAAGATGGCGTGCTCGCTGATCACTCATGGAGATTGAAGATGATCCCACTGCTCACCCCATGATCAGCTTTATAGAGGGGGCGAGCGCTCGCCGCCGCCTCCAATTTCTTCACTTGGACCGCGTCCAGAGATTTCGCTGCATCCGATTCTGCTGCCGATGACTTTGTCGCAGTCTCCGCTTTGCCCACTGAGTCTGTCACGTCGCCAGCAACGTTCGCAGCCGCCAGCTCCGTCCGGAAGACTCGCCATCGACACCGCGTCCGAATCACATGGAGAAGATTGCGTCGACGTAGGCGAACCGCACGCGCCTGCCAATTTGGGGTCAATACGTCAAGTTGACCACGTGAATTCGCGTCTCTAGGTTGGGTTTGGGTTTGGTTTTGGCCCAATGGCCTTTGGGCCGAACCGGTTGAACCGGGGCCTGACACCTATTTGTCATGCCCCGGTCGGATCAGCCCTGAACCGGTACTTATCCGTTGTCTTAGGGTTGTCCGGCGGAATACCGGAGCGCAAACTTCCTAGGGTTTCCGACCCAAAATTGAAAACCCTAACTCCCCGAGCAATTTTTCTCCCCAAATTACAATTCGCACGGAAACCCTAACCCCAAATTGGGAAAATCCGGAAAGAACCAAACCCTAATACCTCCATATCAATTTTGACCCGAAAGTCAAAATCACGCCGAATTTCACCGCTGCCCGATTTTGCGTCTGCTGACGTCCGCCCAACGTCAGCATCCAAAATCAGATTTTGCCGCGTGTTTATTTCCGTCGATGACGTAACGCTGACGTCGCTCTCAATTTGATTTCGCCAATTCTGAAATCACCGTTCACTGCTTCGCCGATTTTGACCTCGTCACGTTTCGAACGCCGGTCGAAACTCACGTCGTCTTTCGCCTCTTGTCCGCCGCAACGCTCGAATGCCGCCTGCATTCGAGCCGACGCCGGAGAAGGAAACTCGTCGGATAGGAGAGGACGCCGCCTCACCTTCAGACCTTCGCCGACTTCTGGACACAGTCGCCTGCCGCCGCCGATCTCGTTGAGACGAAGCCGACAAGCACAGAAATAGGGGAGGAATACGAGAATGAAGAGGAAAGCTTTATTTATTACTTCTGCCCTGCCGACAACGCCCCTCAAACCCTCCCTCGCCGGCGACTCGTCGGTTACAGTTCTCTCTGTCGAAGCTTCCCCAAGCTTCGTTTCGCCCTGAACTCGCTACGTTCGCCGCTCCCCTCAGCTCTCTCTCTAATGGCGAAGATCGAATCCCCTCTCACGCTACTCGTCCGCTCTCCTTATAGACGAGTAGGAGGTCTTGAAGACGCCCTCATGAAGACGCCCTCATCCGCTTGCTCGGGGAGGAGGTCTTCTCCGCGTTCGATGCCTCCGGTGCGCTGTGATCGCGTCGCCAGCAACCGACGCAGCCGCCAGCTTCCGCGTCCGTCGCACGCGTTGAGGAAGACGCGGCCGTGCGTCTTTTGTCTTTGTGAGGGCTGGGCTGCGAGTTCGGGCCGTCTAGGTTTGGGCTTGGGCCAGACCGGAGCCCAAAGCCCGCTGGGCCGAGAGGCGGCCCAAGCCCTCACCGCAATCGACGAAAGGAAGCTCGATTTGAGGAAAGCGGGTGGTCATAATCGGGAGTTGACCAGGGCTTTGCGTCGTCGTCTTCAGCGGAACACGATCGGCGCGGAAGCTTCGGAGCGAAGGGCGAGCGTTCGACTCCAGCGGGAAAATCGGGAGCTGCGTGTGGCGTCGACATCCGCGTTGCCAGCGGAAGAAGCGAACGTCGAGCGGAGGTCTTCGAAGGCGGCAGAGGCTCGAGCAAAGAGGAAGCGATGGACGCGGACAACTCGGCCTTGGCTTCGTCCTCAGCAGAGGTAGGGGTGTCAATGGGTACCAGACTTCGCGGTACCCGACCCAACCCGACCCGTTTATGGTGGGTTCGGCTACCCGATTAGCTAATCGGGTCGGGTTCGAGTTTTCTCCCATGGGTACTCGCGGGTACCCGATACCCTATTATATATAATAAAAAATATATAATCGGGTCGGGTTCGAGTATACTCCCCAGGAGTATTCTGATGCATCGCATTTTGGTAGTGTTTTTCGCTGTATATCATGTCAAATCTAGGCTTATTTTAATATTTTTATACTCATTATAGCCTTATTTCCTTCATATCTTCGGAATCTTCACTTTTTGGCACTTTTATGGAATTTTAGGTAAAAACACTCATTTTTCGACGTATTTTGAAGATTCTAAGGCCATGGGACGATTACTTATATGAAGATGAAGTCACACGTCAAATTTGGGCTTAAATGAAATTAGCCTCAAGAATACGGCCAGGTGGACCCCATGGGGTTCACCAGATTCTTCACCAGGCTGCAGGGACTTCACAGTAAGAATCACGGCTAGGTGAACCCCACCGGGTTCACCGGTTTTCACTTTGGCCGAGATCTGTCCAGAGAGAAGCACGGGCAGGTGAACCCCACCGGGTTCACCGCGCTTCTATTCGTTCGAACTCACAGAGGAAATCATGGGCAGGTGAACCCGGCGGGGTTCACCCGTGATTCCAACCCAGTCGCGAACGAGACCGAGTTCCACTCGGTTTTTCCACGATTTCTCACTCATTTGGAGTCCAAATTTAGCAAGTGAGGTGTCTATGGAAAGCTCTTTCAGAGGTGAACAGATGGAATATAAAAGCCCCAATTTTTCATGCCCTAAGTATCGATCATTCATGCGAAGAAGTGGCGCGGGCGGAAGAACACGGCGACAGAGGCAACTTTTGGAGATTTTCGGAGATTGAGACACACGATCATCACGATTTCTTCGGGATTCTTTCGGTTCATCGTTTTCTTCCCCTTAGCTTCGTTTTCTTATACTTTTCATTTCATTAAAAGAGAGATTTTGAGCATTTCAATGACGATTGTAGCGTAAATCCTATTTCGGGGCTTGGTGGAAACCCTTTGATGATTTTAATTACAAACTTTGTATCTATTTATGTTATTTGGTATGAATTGTGAGCATATTTTTACTTTGACGTATTTATTTCGTGGTTTTACCTTGGGTGAGTAATAGCGCGTGTTAGCCGTTACGATTCATATCGAGAGAAGGATCGTAAGGGTCGAACCTCTGAGTAAAACTTGTGAAACCTCGACACGAGAGTGTTTGGTCTTCGCTCGAGGATTTCATAATCTGCCATAGAACTCATTGGGCTCGTCTTAGAACGATCCACCGCGAGAGTAGGAGGTCGGTCTAAAACGAACACCGGGGTGTATCAGTCGAGAGAGGGCACCTTGTACCCTAGGGCTAGACTCCTTGTGCAAAACTAATAAACCAAATAACTAATATCTTTCTTGTGCGATTAAGATTATCGTCGTGGTGGAATCCATAGCCCTGAATTCTCTCTTATATTTTTTCTCTACCGAAGTAGTTGCACTTGTTTGTTTTCGATTTCCGTCTTCAAAAACCCATGTTTCGATTCGCCTAGCTATTAGGACTCGGACTTTCTAGTACTCAACCTTGTTCCCTGTGGGATTCGACATCTTTTATATTACTTCGACATAACCGTGCACTTGCGGTCGTGTCAAGTTTTTGGCGCCGTTGCCGGGGAACAACGGTTGATATTAGTATACTTCTGAGAATTGGTAGACTAGGCCTTAGGTTAGATTTTTCTTACTGCACTGCTATTTTCTTTTTCTTTTTATTTACTTGTTGTCTTAGAACTTTATAATTTTGACTGACCGTTTTATGCGAAAAAGTTCTAGGGCAGGTACATTCTTTGACATTGATCCAGAGATCGAGCGCACCTTCCGGACAAGAAGAAAGCAAAATCAAATTCTGAAGAAAGAAATCATGAACCATCCAGGAGGAGAAAATCAGATGGAACACATTCAACTTGAAGTGAACAATGACCGAGTACAACAACCAATGGGCAACAACTATAACAATAGGACATTGAAAGATTACTCGACACCTTACACTTACGGTTTTCAATCAGGAATTGCTAGGCCTGTTGTTGAGGTCAATAACTTCGAAATAAAACTTGCCCTTCTTTCTATGGTGCAACAAAACCAATTTGGTGGTTCTCCTCTTGAGGACCCCAACATGCACCTTTCTATTTTTTTGGAATATTGCGATATGTTGAAAATTAATGGAGTCTCTGCTGATGCTATCAGGTTGCGACTATTTCCCTTCTCTCTGAGGGACAGAGCGAGAGCTTGGTTGCACACACTACCTGCTGCTTCAATAAGAACATGGGCAGAGCTTTCTCAGGCCTTTCTCTCCAAGTACTTCCCTCCGTCAAAGACAATTCAATTGCGGAATCAGATAACAAGTTTCATGCAAAAAGATGGAGAATCCCTATACGAAGCTTGGGAGAAGTTTAAGGAGCTCCAAAGGATGTGTCCACATCATGGTGTTGAGACTTGGGTTTTGATTCAAACGTTCTACAGCAGTTTGGATTACAACACGAGGCTTACAGTGGAAGCTGCAGCAGGAGGTGCTTTGATGAATAGGAGAGTGGAAGATACAATGAACCTTCTCGAGGATATGGCAATTAACCATCACCAATGGACATCTGAGAGAGGTACTTCTACCAAGAAGTCAGGTAAGTATGACCTAGACTCTCTTACTGCACTCACGGCTAAGGTTAATAATTTGACTAGGAAGCTTGACTCTTGGTCTGTTAATTCTATGGACGTTAACGCTATTTCTTGTGAGGTCTGTGGAGTTGTAGGTCATGTAGGGGCAGATTGTCAGGCGGGAGATGAACAAATGGCTGCGGCTCATCGTGAGCAGCTGAATGCAGTTGGAAATTTCAACCAGAACAATAACCTTTATTCCAACTACTACAATCCGGGATGGAGCAACCACCCAAATTTCTCTTACCGGACAACTCAGCCGATTCAGCCTGGACAAGTTCCACCACAGCAGACCCAGCCCCCACAAGGAAACTTTAGGCAACCCCAACAGAACAATTTCAGACCACCAGGATTCCAGGCCAGAAACTATAATGCACCGCCACCACCGCAACAACAGCCAAGGCCGAACAATGATTCAAATCTGGGCAAGCAACTTGAAGGACTTACAGATATAATGAAGATGATGATGACGAGGATGGATTCCCTGGAAATACACAATAAAATGCTAGAAAGTCAGCTAGCCCAGCAAGCTAGCTCATCATCTAGAGCATCAGGGAAGTTACCATCCCAACCAGAAGTAAACCCGAGAGAGTAGTGCAATGCAATCTCCACTCGGAGCGGCAAGCAATTGGAAGATCCAAAGATGCCGACAGATGACAGGATAGAAGAGACAATACCAAAACCTGTGGAACCGCATACTGATGTTACACTGGTGGCACCTGAGCCAGTTGAAGCGGAGCAGCCCTATGTGGGACCGCCAGCATATAAGCCACCGATTCCCTTTCCACAGAGGCTTGTCAAGGCTAAATTGGACAAGCAGTTTGGTAAGTTTTTAGAGGTTTTAAAGAAACTTTATATTAACATCTCTTTCGTTGATGCTCTTTCGCAGATGCCGACTTATGCAAATTTTTTGAAAGATATCTTATCAAACAAGAGGAAGCTAGAAGATCAAGGGACCGTTGCACTTGCTGAGGAGTGCAGCGCCATTATCCAGAACAAGCTCCCTCAGGAGCTTAAAGACCCAGGCAGTTTTTCCATACCATGCCAGATTGAGGAGATGTCTTTTCAGAGAGCTTTGTGCGATCTAGAAGCCAGCGTTAGCCTCATGCCACTATCACTATGTAAAATGCTAGAATTAGGGGATTTGCAACCAACTAATATTTCTATACAGCTTGTAAATAGATCTGTACGCCACCCTGTTGGTATTTTAGAGGATGTACCTGTTAAAGTAGGAGATTACTTTATTCCTGCTGATTTTATTGTCTTGGAAATTGATGAGGATGACAGGCTCCCTATCATTCTGGGGAGACCTTTTCTTGCTACTGCAGGCGCTGTCATGGATGTCAAGAATGGGAAACTATCCTTGAACATCTGTGGCAACGTTATTCAATTTGATTTAACTGATACCTTGAAAAAACCTTCTCTTGCAGGTACATGCTGCAGCATTGACATTGTGGTGAAAGTTATACAGAATGATGAGCCGCCCGGAACAAAAGTGGAACCATTGGAACTTGCACCAACAAATCCTACCACGAATGCCAAGAGCTATAAAGCACGCACCAAATTTTGGCACGACAAGTGCATAATAAAAAAAGAATTTCATGAGGGAGACAAAGTACTTCTGTTTAATTCAAGACTTCGATTGTTTCCAGGAAAGCTTCGAACGAGGTGGTCCGGTCCTTTCATAGTTCAGAAAGTTCAACCTTATTGTGATATCACGATTTGGATAGAACGAACTAGGAGCTTCACAGTAAACGGGCACCGCCTCAAACATTACTTTGAAGATGAGCGGGTTGAGAGAGAGGAAGTTTTGGCTCTCTCAGACCCCCCGGATTTGAAACTTTGAAAACTCTTATGGTCGAGCTATCGACCCTAAACTAGCGCTCTTGGGAGGCAACCCAAGTTTTTGCTTGATTTTTTGTTTTTTTATGCATAGTTTCTCATTGATGATAGTTAATGTTTTAGACTGTTGCTTTGCTTTTCATTTTATTTTAGGTTTTCTAGAGGGAATTGCTACTAATTTGATGTCTCTTTATGATGTAGAATGAAGATGTAGCACATGAAAATTTTTCCAGATTTTTCCAGGATTTTTCTGACTAAACAGTGCAAATCACGGCCTGGTGAACCCCATGGGGTTCACCCGTGAAGTGCACTGTACATAGGCGCCCAGACTTTGTGACCAGGGAGTTTCACGGCTTGGTGAACCTGATGGGGTTCACCAGAATTTCTACACGTGCAGAGACACACCAGTGAGCTTCACAGGCAGGTAAACCCCATGGGGTTCTGTTACGACCCGCTTAGTAAGCAAACTATTTGTTAACTTGGTGAGCCAATTTGCAACGTGGCCCAATTTATTAAAATGCTTAAGCCCAAGTTAACAATAGTTTGCTTACTAAGCGGGTCGTAACAAATGGTATCAGAGCAAAACTTAGTCCTAAGCATGGTGAGAGGCCAATAGGAAAGGGCTACCGAGGATGGTGGAGCCACCTTTGGGCTGACCTCACATGCTGCCGATTAAGGGATGATTCTTGGGCATGTGTTAAGGTTTGGGCTTGACGAGGACGTCAAGTCTTAAGTGGGGGAGATTGTAATACCCCGAGTATAGTCCCACATTGCAAGTGGGAGAAACTATTATGTGGTTTATAAGGCTTAGTGGGCTTGCTATTGTTAACTTGGGCTTAAGCATTTTAATAGATTGGGCCACGTTGCAAATCGGCTCACCAAGTTAAAGAATAGTTTGCTTACTAAGTGGGTTGTAACAGGTTCACCATCTTTCCGGACTGCAGAAAATTTCTAGTGAGCTTCACAAGTCGGTGAACCCCAGCAGGTTCACCCGTGCTTCTGTTACCGCAACCTGGGCGAGTTCACTGGATTTTCAACTGGTGTTCAGCCAAGCTAGGGCACGCGCACGAGTTTCCGCTGCCGCCCACAAATCTCGCTGAGATTCCTTCAATCCCGTAGCTATTCCTTCTTTCCAAACACAAAGAAGATCTCTTCAGGTCAGATCCAAACTTTCTTACAAGCGAGATAGGCCTCATCTCAGTTTTGCCCCTGATTTTTCGCATCACCGGACTTTGCGAGTTTTTCCGCCGCCGCCTCCCGATTTCGACGAAGCCGACCAGATCGCGCCACCTCCTCTCCCTCTTAGCACTTGAGGAAGATCTCCAGAGGTTTGATCAAGTTTTTCCCTTCACCCTGTCAGATTTCTTCTTCGATCGATTCTGGATTTCCGTTTCTCCACGGTTTCTTGAGATTCCGCCGATCCACCGTCCACCTGCGTTTTCCATCACGTCACCGGCCAAATCTTCTTCCTCAAAGCTTCCATACTGATCTTGATCTATTTCAGCACCATGCCTCCACGAACAAAAGTAATGGCTGCCAAGCGGACCTCACGCCCTCAACAGGTGCTGTCTGATTCGTCCGCCACCGACGATGAGGAGTATGAGCCTACGCCTACACCTCCATCTCGCCAACCATCTTCGGCAGCGACTCCAGGCTCTTCTTCCTCTTGCTGTGGGCGCACTCCTTCCAGCCGATCACAGCCATATGCCTCTCCCTCGAACGAGTTCGGGATTATCTTTCACGACGCTGACCAAGAACAACTCTATCAGATATTGCGCCAGCGCCGGGTCCTCAACCCGAGGTATCTTGACAGAGGTACACTGCAGATGCTTGGGATGCTTGATGATGTCGACATGATGTATACTGCAGTGGGTTTGGAGCAGTTCCAGCGACTATTTTCTCCCACCTATGTTGGCGTGACTTTGGAATTTCTGAGTTCTTTGGAAGTGAAGGCCGATCCTATTCTCGAGGACGATCCAGGACGTTTGACATTTCGGTTGGGTAATATCAAACATACCCTCACTCTCTCACAATTGCGTGGTATTTTTGGTTTTCCGGAGACTTGTGTACGCTGGGTCCCCACTGAGTTCAGTGAGCAGGGTTTTTGGGACGCAATTACTAATGAGCACATCTATTCTCCCTAGGGTTTCCGACCCAAAATTGAAAACCCTAACTCCCCGAACAATTTTTCTCCCCAAATTACAATTCGCACGGAAACCCTAACCCCAAATTGCGAAAATCCGGAAAGAACCAAACCCTAATACCTCCATATCAATTTTGACCCGAAAGTCAAAATCATGCCGAATTTCGCCGCTGCCCGATTTTGCGTCTGCTGACGTCCTCCCAACGTCAGCATCCAAAATCAGATTTTGCCGCGTGTTTATTTCCGTCGATGACGTAACGCTGACGTCGCTCTCAATTTGATTTCGCTGATTCTGAAATCACCGTTCACCGCTTCGCCGATTTTGACCTCGTCTCGTTTCGAACGCCGGTCGAAACTCACATTGTCTTTCGTCTCTTGTCCGCCGCAACGCTCGAATGCCGCCTGCATTCGAGCCGGGGCCGGAGAAGGAAACTTGTCGGATAGGAGAGGACGTCGCCTCACCTTCAGACCTTCGCCGACTTCCGGACACAGTCGCCTGCCGCCGCCGATCTCGTCGAGACGAAGCCGACAAGCACAGAAATAGGGGAGGAATACGGGATTGAAGAGGAAAGCTTTATTTATTACTTCTACCCTACCGACAACGCCCCTCAAACCCTCCCTCGCCAGCGACTCGCCGGTTACAGTTCTCTCTGTCGAAGCTTTCCCAAGCTTCGTTTCGCCCTGAACTCGCTACTTTCGCCGCTCCCCTCAGCTCTCTCTCTAATGGCGAAGATCGAATTCCCTCTCACGCTGCTCGTCCGCTCTCCTTATAGACGAGCCGCCGCCTCGACGCCTCCGCGCCAACCACGTCTCCCGAACCCTATTTTGGGTATCTACCGCCTGTTCCACTTTCCTCGCATGCCGCTGTGCCTCTTGAAGACGCCCTCATCCGCTTGCTCGGGGAGGAGGTCTTCTCCGCGTTCGAAGCCTCTGGCGCGCTGTGATGGCGTCGCCAGCAACCGACGCAGCCGCCAGCTTCCGCGTCCGTCGCACGCGTTGAGGAAGACGCGGCCGTGCGTCTTTTGTCTTTGTGAGGGCTGGGCTGCAATTTCGGGCCGGCTAGGTTTGGGCTTGGGCCAGACTGGAGCCCAAAGCCCGCTGGGCCGAGAGGCGGCCCAAGCCCTCACTGCAATCGACGAAAGGGAGATCGATTTGAGTAAAGCGGGTGGTCAAAATCGGGAGTTGACCAGGGCTTTGCGTCGTCGTCTTCAGCGGAACGTGATCGGCGCGGAAGCTTCGGAGCGAAGGGCGAGCGTTCGACTCCAGCGGGAAAATTGGGAGCTGCGTGCGGCGTCGACGTCCGCGTTGCCAGCGGAAGAAGCGAACGTCGAGCGGAGGTCTTCGAAGGCGGCAGAGGCTCGAGCAAAGAGGAAGCGATGGACGCAGACAACTCGGCCTTGGCTTCGTCCTCAGCAGAGGTAGGGGTGTCAATGGGTACCCGACTTCGTGGGTACCCGACCCGTTTATGGCGGGTTTGGCTACCCGATTACCTAATCGGGTCGGGTTCGAGTTTACTCCCATGGGTACTCGCGGGTACCCGATACCCAATTATATATAATAAAAAATATATAATCGGGTCGGGTTCGAGTTTACTCCCCTGGAGTATTTTGATGCATCGCATTTTGGTAGTGTTTTTTCGCTGTATTTCATGCCAAATCTAGGCTTATTTTAATATTTTTATACTCATTATAGCCTTATTTCCTTCATGTCTTCGGAATATTCACTTTTTGGCACTTTTATAGAATTTCAGGTAAAAACACCCATTTTTTGACGTATTTTGAAGATTCTAAGGCCATGAGATGATTACTTATATGAAGACGAAGTCACACGTCAAATTTGGGCTTAAACGGAAATAGCCTAAAAAAACGGCCAGGTGAACCCCACCGGGTTCACCGGTTTTCACTTTGGCCGAGATCTGTCCAGAGAGAAGCACGGGCAGGTGAACCCCACCGGGTTCACCGCGCTTCTATTCGTCCGAACTCACAGAGGGAATCACGGGCAGGCGAACCCGGCGGGGTTCACCCGTGATTCCAACCCAGTCGCGAACGAGACCGAGTTCCACTCGGTTTTTCCATGATTTCTCACTCGTTTGGAGTCCAAATTTAGCAAGTGAGGTGTCTATGGAAAGCTCTTTCAGAGGCGAACAGATGGAATATAAAAAAGCCCCAATTTTTCATGCCCTAAGGATCGATCATTCATGTGAAGAAGCGGCGCGGGCGAAAGAACACGACGACAGAGGCTACTTTTGGAGATTTTCTGAGATTGAGACACACGATCATCACGGTTTCTTCAGGATTCCTTCGATTCATTGTCTCCTTCCCCTTAGCTTCGTTTTCTTATACTTTTCATTTCATTAAAAGAGAGATTTTGAGCGTTTCAATGACGATTGTAGCGTAAACCCTATTTCGGGGCTTGGTGGAAACCCTTTGATGATGTTAATTGCAAACTTTGTATCTATTTATGTTATTTGGTATGAATTGTGAGCATATTTTTACTTTTATGTATTTATTTCATGGTTTTACCTTGGCCGAGTAATATCGCGTGTTAGCCGTTACGATTCATATCGAGAGAAAGATCGTAAGGGTCGAACCTCTGAGTAAAACTTGCGAGACCTCGACACGAGAGTGCTTGGTCTTCGCTCAAGGATTTCATAGTCTGCCATAGAACTCATTGGGTTCGTCTTAGAATGATCCACCACGAGAGTAGGAGGTCGGTCTAAAACGAACACCAGGGTGTATCACTCGAGAGAGGGCACCTTGTACCCTAGGGCTAGACTCCTTGTGCAAAACCAATAAACCAAATAACTAATATCTTTCTTGTGCGATTAAGATTATCGTCATGGTGGAAGCCGTAGCCCTGAATTCTCTCTTATATTTTTTCTCTACTGAAGTAGTTGCACTTGTTTGTTTTCGATTTCCGTCTTCAAAAACCCACGTTTCGATTTGCCTAGCTATTAGGACTCGGACTTTCTAGTACTCAACCTTGTTTCCTGTGGGATTCGACATCTTTTATATTACTTCGACATAACCGTGCACTTGCGGTCGTGTCAACTTCAGAGCATAGGCTTTGAGTGAGTGGAGCGATTGTAACCGGTGATTAGAGGATCACCGGCGAGGGAGGGGAAGAGGGTCACCGGCGACAGAGGTCGTCGGCATGGAGGAGTTTTGTAGCTTCAAAAGAAGTGAATAAAGCTTTCTTCTCCATCTTCGTCCCTTCCCGGTTATTGTGATCTCCGTTCGATTCCGGCTGAGAGGCGGTGGCTTCCGGCGAGGTAAATCCGGTCGACATCAACAGAGGGCTTCGGCAAGGTCGCGGGCACGGTGGCGTCCGGCAGCTGAGGCGACGCGACGGCATCGCAAGTCGCGTCAAGAAGACGAAGCGGAGCTCGACGGTTCCGTTCGAAACGAAAGCGATGCGAAGAGTTCTGATTTTGACTGGGTCAAAATTGGAACCGGGGATCAATTCTACGGTAGCGGCGGAAAATCGGTGGCTGACGTCAGCATAGCAATTAATCGAGCGGCGAGTTACGGTCACAATTGGAGGTTGACCGAGAGGTAACTTAATCTTAGGATTCGATTTCCTAATTAGGGTTAGGGTTTCTCCGTGCGATTTGTAATTTGGGGATAAAAATTTGAGCGGGGAATTAGGGTTTCTAATTTGGTAGTAACATTTGCCCGGAAACCCTAGAGTGTTCACGTTTCGGTGTTCCGCCGAATAACCCTGAGACAATGGATAAGCGCCGGTCCATGGCTGATCTGACCGGGATGTGACACTAGGTATCAGGCCTCGATTCAACCGGTCCGGCCTAGGCCCAAACCCGTGTACAAACCCAAATCCACATCAAAGGAATCGGGACAGCGCCCGATTTGTTGGGTCAAAGGGAGATTTGGACCACGCTTCAGCCGCCTCAACATCATCTTCTCCGCGCCGCTCAGACGCAGAAGCTGGCAACGAGGCGAGAAGCTCGGCGTGGGAAGCAGACAAAGAGGGCGAGAGAAAGGCGGGTGGCAGACGCCCAAAGCAGAGATGAAGATGCGGTAAATGCGGGAACGCGAAGGCGGCTCTCTCCCCTTAAGAGCAGTCGACGGGCGACGAAGAGGAGGTATTGAGGATAGCATCTTCACCACGGAGAGCTTGGGGGCGAGCGACCTTCATCGACAGAGAGCTTGGAGAGCGACAAGAGGTCGTCTGAGAGTGAGGAGTAAGAGATTGTAGCTGGAAGAGTCCAGCGAGGGAGGGAGAGGGGCACCGGCGATGGCCAGGGGGCCGGCGACGACGGTGGATTGCTTTGTATACAGCTTCGAGGCGAATAAACAGAGCTCCCCTTTCATCTTCTTCTCCTCTGTTTCTGCGATTGCGGCGACGACGACGTTCAACAGCAGGCGGCTGCTGGACGACGACCAGAAGACAATCGCCGACGACGAGGCAAACGGCAGCACTCGTTGCGAGGCAGAACTCGCGAAGACGAAGATGCATTTTGATTTTGGCTTGGTCAAAATCGGAGTGGCAGTTTCGGAATTCGATTTCAAGCGACATCGATTTGGCTGACGTCAGCGGGGCGACGCTGACGTAGGACAGGCGAGAGAAAATCAGCGCACTGAAGCAAAATCTCCAGGTGACGTCAGCGTGACATCATCGGCAAGGGAATTAAATCGAGCGATGCGGCGAGATTGCTGCCAGCGGCAGATTTTGACTTTTTGGCAGATTTTGACTTTTCGGTCAAAATCAAAGGTAATTTCTGATTTTGGGGGGGGGGGGGGGTTTGATTTCGAAATTAGGGTTAGAGTTCTGAGTGAACTGTAATTTGGGGATAAAATCTGAGCGGGGAGTTAGGGTTTCGAATTTTGGGTTGGAAACCCTAGAGCGTTCGCGTTCCGATATTCCGTCGGATGACCCTAAGAGAACGGTTAAGCGCTGATTTTAGGCCGATCCGACCGGGGCGTGACAACAGGTATCAGAGCCGATTAACGTGTTGCAGCAAACACAGCACCTTCACCTGCGATGGTGAAGAAGGGTTTGAAATTTTAGAAGATCACCCACACGGCCAAAGGTGCGTCAGAGGACATCTGGCCTAAGCAGGAGAAAGGTAAAGCCAAGGAGACGGCTGAACCTGAAGACATGGCAAACCATGGCGATCGCATAGCTGCTATCGAGCGAGTGCTCGGCATAATGGACGATGGGGACAACGGGATGATGCCCCAATTGGAGTCTCTGCAAAGGACCGTGGAAGATCAGAGAGCGCATATCGAGCATCAGAAGTTGCCGATCGAATTCATGCAGCAGACCATAGACGGTTTGATCCATCTGCTAGGGGAGATGGCCCACATGAAAGAGGACACGCAAGTAGAGATTAAGGTGTTGCGCTTAGCCCTAGCGCAAGCATCGCGGTTGGCAACAACGGCGGAGCAGGAGGCTCCCAAGCGATGTTCGGGGGGGGGGGGGGGCTCGATCATTTAGAGAGGTAGAAAACTTTATTTGGGAAATGGAACAACTTTTTTCTGCTAACTATGTTCCAGAAGAAGATCGGGTGCGGGTGTGCATCGCATACCTCACTGTCGACGCATAACTTTGGTGGCGAACCAAAGTCAGCTCAACATTGGGGACTACTAGCTGTTCTTGGGAGACTTTTCGTGAGGAATTGCGCCGGCAGTTTCTTCCCGGAAACTCGGCGGACCAAGCACGTGGAAAGGTGGATCGACTGAGGCACATTGGGTCGATCCTGGAGTACGTCAAGGCGTTCTCCGCATTGATGCTGGAGCTTCCAGGCATGTCGGAGGATGACAGGAGGTATCTCTTTCTCCGGAACCTTCAGCCATGGGTAGAGGCGGAGGTCCGATGGCACGCACCGATCGATTGGAGGGCGGCTGCGGCAGTAGCCGAATCCTTGGTAGATAATCAGAAGTTCAGACCAGCACCACCAAGGAAGACTAGGACACCACCGAAGCGCGGCTCCCCATGGACACCGCCGGGAGCTAGGGTTCCAGAGAGGGGTAGACCCTTTCACCGGCAGGACAGGGGTTCACCGAGACGACGAGAGCAAAAGCCACAGGGTTGCTTCATGTGCGGCGGTCTTCATTGGGTGAAGGACTGCCCAGCTAGGCAAAAGCTCATGGCAATGGCGACACAGGATTCAACCGAGGAGACTGAGGAAATCGAGCAACTACAGATTGGGTCACTGTAGGTAGTTCCACACTCTGCCACGGAACGCAGCAGTGTAGGATCGGTGCTTTGAGGATCGGAGCAATAGTTGCTCAAGATCCGCCCGTGACAGACATCGAGGGTGATGTCCAAATTGGGCGGGAGAGAATTATCTGGCCCCGGTTCAACCAGTCCGGCCTAGGCCCAAACCCGAGCCCAAACCGCGTACAAACCCAAATCCACATCAAAGGAATCGGGACAATGCCCGATTTGTTGGGTCAAAGGGAGATTTGGACCACGCTTCAGCCGCCTCAACATCATCTTCTCCGCGCCGCTCGGACGCAGAAGCTGGCAACGAGGCGAGAAGCTCGGCGTGAGAAGCGGACGAAGAGGGCGAGAGAAAGGCGGGTGCCAGACGCCCAAAATAGAGATGAAGATGCGGTAAAAGCGGGAACGCGAAGGTGGCTCTCTCCCCTTAAGAGCAGTCGATGGGCGACGAAGAGGAGGTATCGAGGGCAGCATCTTCACCACGGAGAGCTTGGGGGCGAGCGACCTTCATCGACAGAGAGCTTGGAGAGCGACGAGAGGTCGTCTGAGAGTGAGGAGTAAGAGATTGTAGCCGGAAGAGTCCGGAGAGGGAAGGAGAGGGGCATTGGCGACGGCCAGGGGGCCTGCGACGACAGTGGATTGCTTTGTATACAGCTTCGAGGCGAATAAAAAGAGCTCCCCTTTCATCTTCTTCTCCTCTGTTTCTGCGATTGCGGTGACTCGTCTTTGTGATTCCGGCGATGACGACGTTCAACGGCAGGCGGCTGCTGGATGATGACCGGAAGACAATCGCCGACGACGAGGCAAACGGCAGCACTCGGAAGCAACGCAGGCGGCATTGCGAGGCAGAACTCGCGAAAACGAAGACGCGTTCCGATTTTGACTAGGTCAAAATCGGAGCGGCGGTTTCGGAATTCGATTTCAAGCGACATCGATTTGGCTAACGTCAGCGGGGCGACGCTGACGTAGGACAGCCGAGAGAAAATTAGCGTGCAGAAGCGAAATCTCCAGGTGACGTCAGCATGACATCATCGGCAAGGGAATTAAATCGAGCGACGCGACGAGATTGCAGCCAGTGGCAGATTTTGACTTTTTCGGTCAAAATCAAAGCTAATATCTGATTAGGGGGGTTTTTGATTTCCAAATTAGGTTAGAGTTCTGAGCGAACTGTAATTTGGGGATAAAATTTGAATGGAGAGTTAGGGTTTCGAATTTTGGGTTAGAAACTCTAGAGCGTTCGCGTTCCGGTATTCCGCCGGACGACCTTAAGACAACAGTTAAGCGCTGATTTTAGGCCGATCCAATCGGGGCGTGCGGTCGGATCGGCCTAAAAATAACACTTATCCGCTGTCTCAGGACTATCGAGCGGAACACCGGAACGCAACTCCGCTAGGGTTTCCGGTCCTAAATCGAAAACCCTAACTTCCCGATTAAATTTTATTCCCAAATTATAGTTCACTCCGAGAAACCCTAACCCTAGATTAGGAAAAATCAAACCCTAAATCAGAAGTCAAAATTTTCTCTCGGTCAAAATCTCGCCGCCGCTCGATTTTATCCTTTGCTTACGTCAGCCGCTCGACTACTGACGTCATCCCAATTTCGTTCGCCACTCGTGATTTCGAAATCACGCCGCTGACGTCACCTTTGCGTCAGCACGCAAAATCGATTTCAATCGAAATCGATATCCGCCCGGCTTTCGATTTTGACCTGGTCAAAATCAGAAGTTTTGCTTCGTCTTCGTCACGCGTCTCTCCCGCGACGCCGCCTGCACCGCTGTCTTCGCCAAGCGCCGCCGCGCTTGAGAACTGGAGAGGCTGCGCCGCTAGGGAAGGTCGCTGCCTTCCGTCCCCCGCTGTCAATCACCGCCGGCCACGCTGTACGTCGCGGAACCACTTGATGAAGCCGAGAGAGACGTCGCTAGACAGAGTGAAGAACGGAGGAGGGAAGAAGATGGAGAAAGCTTGATTTATTCCTTACTGAAGCTTACAAAACCTCACCGACCCCATCGGCGCCCTCTTCCCCTCCCTCACCAACTACCACCGTCGTTGATTACAAATCTCTTATCACTCTCTCACGGATCACTCGCCCAAGTTTCCCCAAACTCTCGGTGGTGAAGATGCTGATCGAAGCTCGCACGCAGAAAAAACTCTCTCCGCCCCCTCTCCAAGTTCCTTTTAAAGGGGTAAGCTGCCGCCTCCAAATTAGGTCGTCGAACTTCCACGATCTCCGCCTTGCTCGCGTCGTCCGCGAGCTTCGCTACTGCTGGCCGCGTCCGTGAATATCGGTGAGGACGAAGACGTTGTGGCCGAGTGATGCGGTGAAGACGAGCTTCCGCGCTCGATCTTCGATTTCGGGTCAACATGTCCGGTTGACCGAGCAAAACGGGCTCCATCCCGCTTACAAGCATTTGGATTTGGGTCTTCTCCTTGCTGTGGGCTTGGGTTTGGGTTTGGGTTTGGGCCGAACCGGTTGAACCGGGGCCTGACAATTCTCCCCCGCCCAATTTGGACATCATCCTCGATGTCTCCCGCTGGCAGATCTTGAGCAACTATCGCTCCGATCCTCGAAGCACCTATCCGACACTACTGTGCCCCCGTGGCAGTGTGTGGAACTACCTGCAATGATCCAATCCGCGGTTGTTCGATTTCTTCAGCTTCCTCGGCTGGATCCTGCGCCGCTATTACCATGAGCTTTTGCTTGCTGGGGCAATCCTTTACCCAGTGAGGACCGCTGCACCAAAAACAACCTTGTGGCTTTTGCTCCCGTCGTCCCGGTGAACCCTTGTTCTGCTAGTGAAAGGGCCTACCCCTCTCTGGAACTCTAGCTCCCGGTGGTGTCCGTGGGGAGCCACGCTGAGAGCCGCGCTTTGGTGGTGTCCTAGATTTCTTTGGTGGTGCTGGTTTGAAATTTCTGTTATCCACTAGAGATTCAGCCACCGCCGCAGCCGCCCTCCAGTCAATCGGCTCGCGACGTCGGACCTCCGTTTCTGCCCATGGCTGAAGGCCCCGGAGGAAGAAATACCTCCTATCATCCTCTGCCATGCCTGGAAGCTCCAGCATCAAAGTGGAGAAAGCCCTGACATACTCCTGGATCGAGCCGGTATGCCTCAGTCGATCCAGTTTGCCACGCGCCTGATCCGCCGAGTTTCCGGGAAGAAACTGCCGCCGCAGTTCCTCACGAAAAGTTTCCCAAGTCCAGCTAGTAGTCCCTGATGTAGAGCCGACTTTGGTTCGCCACCAAAGTTTCGCGTCGCCTGTGAGATAGGCGATGCACACTTGCACCCGATCTCCTGCAGAAATATGGTTAGCTGAAAACAATTGCTCCATATCCCAGATAAAGTTTTCGACCTCTCTGGACGATCGAGCCCCCCCCCCCCCAAACGTCGCTGGGTCAGGCACGCGCATCCTCGATTTGGGAACCTCCTGCTCTACCCGGTGCCGCTGCTGATTGCGATACTTGCGTTAGGGCTAAACGCAGTACCCTAACTTCTGCGTGCATGTCTTCCTTCATGCGAGCCATCTCCCCTGGCAGATGGATCAGACCCTCCACAGTCTGTTGCATGACTTCGATCTGCAACCTCTGTTGCTCGATCTGCAATCTCTGCTGCTCGATCAGCAATTCCTGATCCTCCACTGTCTTCTAAAGGCTTTCCACCTGTGGAATCATCTCATTGCCTCCACCACTGGCCAGACCGAGTACCTGCTCGATCTGAGCGATGCGATCACCCTGGTTCACCATCTCCTCAGGTTCAGCCGTCTCCTTGGCTTTTCCTTTATCTTGCTTGGGCCAGGCGTCCTCTAACGCTCCTCTAGTAGTATGAGTGATTTTCTGGAACTTCAAACCTTTCTTCACTTTCGAGGGTGAAGTTGAAGGTGTCGTGTTTGCTGTGGGCTTGGGTTTGGGTTTGGGCCGAACCGGTTGAACCGGGACCACGCCCCGGTCGGATCGGCCTAAAAATGGCGCTTATCCGCTGTCTTAGGGCCGTCCAGCGGAACACCAAAGCGTGATCGCGCTAGGGTTTCCGGACCGAATCTCGTCCCCAATTCGAAACCCTAACTTCCCCGCTCACTTTTTATCCCCAAATTACAAGGTCGCTCAGAAACCATAACCCTAATTTAGGAAAATCCGGAATCGAACCCTAGTTTGGAAATACCTCTCTCTGATTTTGACCAAAGTCAAAATCATACTCTTGCTGACGTCGGCGTGACGTCAGCCCTCCGATCGAAATCTCGCCACGCCGAGATTCCCCTACTGACGTCCTTGCTTGCGTCAGCCGAATTAAAACGATTTCGTTCGCTTCGCCGCTCCAATTTCACTCTACCGATTTTGACCCGGTCAAAATCGGAACAGTGCGCCTCGAATCGAACGCCGATCGTTCGATTCCTTTGTCTTCTTCCTCGACGCGCCGCCTGCGCTCGAGGTTGCCGCCTGATGCCGCACGCCCGCAAGCTCGCCGGAGCTGCTGGATGTGCCGGTAGGGAAGGCCACCGCCTTCCTTCTCCTCGTCGACCCTGTCAACGTCGATCACCGTCGTCGCCGTTGGGATGGTTGGAAAGCGATGCCGAACTGCTCGAACTCAGGGAAACAGGGGAGAATAGGAAAACTCGTTTATTCCTCTGAATGGTTACAAGCCTCCTCTCTCAACGCCGACGACCACTGTCGCCGGTGCCCCTCTCCCTCCCTCGCCGGTCATCGCCGGTTACAATCTCTCGTTCACCTTTCTCTCGCCTCGACGCTCGTCGTCGCCGGCTCCCTCAAGCTCACAGACTCTCCTTGTTGCGTCTGTGGGCTTGGATGGGGCGACGGCGCACCTCGCCGTCGCTGGTGGTGGCGTACCCGCTCACCTGGTGGAGTCGCTCTCCGTCGCGCACTCCTCCCCCTTCTTCGTCCGCCTCCTCGAAGCTTTATAGAAAGATGTCGCCTCCTTCGAGCTCCGCGAAGACCGCGTCCGTCCGCTTCTGTCGCTGCGCCCTGCATCGTCCGAGATCTTCGCCGTCTCTGCATCTTTCGTCGACCTGGCCTCCGACTTCGTCGGTGAAGACGTCGCCAACTCCGCGCGATTCGCTCGCCTGAAGATTCGGAACTGTCTGCGTCTCCCACTGCTCTCGATGTCGTCCACAGCCGGCGTCCGAGTCTTCCTCCGAAGACTCCATCCGAGCGCCCGCTCCGGTCGCTGCGACCGTCACCGCGTTGCTGCGTCCGAGCCGCGCGTGGAAAGGAGACGACGCCGTGCTTCTTCCGATTTGATTCCCCCAATCGGGCGTTGACCCGATTTTGATCCAGAATTGGGTCTCCTGTGTGGGCTTGGGCTTGGGTTGGGCCGAACCGGCCTGACCCAGGCCTGACAATTCTCCCCCACCTGATTTGAATATCGTCCTCGGTGTTCGTCTGACGTTCTCCTATCGTTATCATCGGAGCTCGCTGCTCCAGGAAGAGGTCTCGCATGCCTCTCTTCATTACCCTCCCAGTAACGGCATCAAAGTCTCCTTCTCTGGAAAGAATCTCGCTGATCCCTCTTCATCACGTGTCATAGTGCTTCGCCCAACTCAATGCTTATCAGGGTCACGTCAGTAACGCATCATCCACATAGATGCTCCGCTCAACCTGCAAGAACTGAGTTCACGTACTAGCGCACTGAATCTTCAGCACTCCGCCTGACTTGGCACGACTGAGTTCACATCATAACGTATTGCCCAACCCCTCGTGCCCCAGTCTACGTCGTAGCGCGCTGGAATTGCTCCTGCTGAGCACCTGTGTCTGCTCCATCTCGGATCTCCTTGATTCACCATCATGGCTGAATCCCTTTACCCTCTGATACCTATTGTCACGCCCCGGTCGGATCGGCCTAAAAACGGCGCTTATCCGCTGTCTTAGGGCCGTCCGGCGGAACACCAGAGCGTGATCGCGCTAGGGTTTCCAGACCGAATCTCGTCCCCAATTCGAAACCCTAACTTCCCCGCTCACTTTTTATCCCCAAATTACAAGGTCGCTCAGAAACCCTAACCCTAATTTAGGAAAATCCGGAATCGAACCCCAGTTTGGAAATACCTCTCTCTGATTTTGACCGAAGTCAAAATCATACTCTTGCTGACGTCGGCATGACGTCAGCCCTCCGATCGAAATCTCGCCGCGCCGAGATTCCCCTACTGACGTCCTTGCTTGCGTCAGCCGAATTAAAACGATTTCGTTCGCTTCGCCGCTCTAATTTCACTCTACCGATTTTGACCCGGTCAAAAATCGGAACAATGTGCCTCGAATCGAACGCCGATCGTTCGATTCCTTCGTCTTCTTCCTCGACGCGCCGCCTGCACTCGAGGTTGCCGCCTGATGCCGTACGCCCGCAAGCTCGCCGGAGCTGCTGGATGTGCCGGTAGGGAAGGCCACCGCCTTCCTTCTCCTCGTCGACCCTGTCGACGTCGATCACCGTCGTCGCCGTTGGGATGGTGGGAAAGCGACGCCGAACTGCTCGAACTCAGGGAAACAGGGGAGAATAGGAAAACTCGTTTATTCCTCTGAATGGTTACAAGACTCCTCTCTCAACGCCGACAACCACCGTCGCTGGTGCCCCTCTCCCTCCCTCGCCGGTCATCGCCGGTTACAATCTCTCATTCACCTTTCTCTCGCCTCGATGCTCATCGTCGCCGGCTCCCTCAAGCTCACAGACTCTCCTTGTTTCGTCTGTGGGCTTGGACGGGGCGACCGCGCGCCTCGCCATCGCCGGTGGTGGCGTACCCGCTCACCTGGTGGAGTCGCTCTCCGTCGTGCACTCCTCCCCCTTCTTCGTCCGCCTCCTCGAAGCTTTATAGCAAGATGTCGCCTCCTTCGAGCTCCGCGAAGACCGCGTCCGTCCGCTTCTGTCGCTGCGCCCCGCATCGTCCGAGATCTTCGACGTCTCTGCATCTTTCGTCGACCTGGCCTCCGACTTCGTCGCTGAAGACGTCGCCAACTCCGCGCGATCCGCTCGCCTGAAGATTCGGAGCCGTCTACGTCTCCCGCTGCTCTCGATGTCGTCCACAGCCGGCGTCCGAGTCTTCCTCCGAAGACTCCGTCTGAGTGCCCGCTCTGGTCGCTGCGACCGTCGCCGCGTTGCTGCGTCCAAGCCACGCGTGGAAAGGAGACGACGTCGTGCTTCTTCTGATTTGATTCCCCCAATTGGGCGTTGACCCGATTTTGACCCAGAATTGGGTCTCCTGTGTAGGCTTGGGCTTGGGTTGGGCCGAACCGGCCTGACCTAGGCCTGACACTAGGTGTCACGCCCCGGTCAGATCGGCCTGAAAACAGCCCTTAAACGCTGTCTCAGGACTATCCGGCGGAATACCGGAACGCAACTCTCCCTAGGGTTTCCGACCCGAAATTAGAAACCCTAATCTCCCCGAACAATTTTATCCCCAAAATATAATTCGCACGGAGAAAACCCTAACCCTAATTTGAAAATCCGAAAAGAAACGGGACCCTAAATTAAATACCTCTTCGGTCAAATCCCAATTTTGACCAACTCCCGAATTTACCGCTTCGTCGGTCAAATTTGCTGTTGCTCAAAATCTCGGCCGATTTTGGATTTCGCTTACGTCAGCCGTCGATTGCTGACGTCACCCTCGATTTCGTTCGCCGCTCGCGAATTCGAAATCGCGCCGTAATTCGACTTCCGCCTGCTGACGTCCGCCTGCGTCAGCCGATTTCGATTTCGTTTTCAAATCGAAATCCGATCTCGCTTTGACCACCGCCCGTTGTTGACTCCACGTCACACCTCGAAGCGAACGCTGGAAGCGTTCGTCTTCGCCCCACGACGCCGCCTGCGTCGCGTCTTTCGCCGAGATCGAGTGCCGCCTGCACTCACGACTCCGTCGAAGACAACTCGTCTCGCCCCGCCGACGGTCGTCGTCGCCGGCCGGAGCAGTTGTCGCTGCTGTGATGAGGAGCCGAGAAAGGGGATTGGTGGAGAAGAAAGCCAACTTTATTCACCAAAGTCTTACAAAGCCTCTCTCGTCGCCGCCGACCCCCTGGTCATCGCCGGTGCCCCTCTCCCTCCCTCGCCGGTCGTAGCCGACTACAAGCACTCACCCAGATGCTGCTGCTGGAATCGATCTCTCTCGATGGTGGAAGATCCCCCTCTGCCGAAGTCGCCCTCGAACTTTTATAGAGAAGGCGCCGCTCCGCCTTCGTGAGCCGCGTCCACCTCCTCCAAATCGGGAAACTATCCCGATTCTTCCGTGGACGAGCGCGTGCCTCTGCCGCTTCTATTTCGGGCGTCTGAGCCCGATTCGTCCGCCGTCCGCGTCTTCGGCGCCAGCTGAGCTCCCGCATGCGTCCGAGCGGATCGGGGACGACGCAGTCGCGTCCTCATGCGCTGATGTGGCGAACTTCCGATCAACGCCTCTAGTTGACCGGATTTCTCCCTTATTTGGGCTGGTGCTTGGGCTTGGGCCGAACCGGCCTGACCCAGGCCTGACACTAGGGGTGTTAAAAAAATTGAACCGAATTGCACGGGTGGTTAACCAAATGAACTAATTCGGTTCATGATTGATTTTTTGGGCATGATATTATGATTCGATTCGATTTCGATTCAAAGTAAAATTTTACTTTAGTTAACTGACTAATCGTGATATATTAAATATCTTATTTTTAAGTTTAACCCAAGCCGGCGGACCAACACGCGCGATCCGACCGCTCGTTGTCTTCACGATTCAGTCTTCGCTCTTCACGCACGGTCGCACGTTCGCATGTCTTCAGCCCTTCACACTGCACATTAACCAAAAATCCTAAATCCTTCCCGAGTTGCCCTCGCCGGCCATCGCTGCCGCCCAAATCCCAATCGCCCGACGGCCGACGCTCAAATCCCAATTCTTCTCGAGTCTCCACTCCACTAGCACTAGTCTACTCGTCTACTCCAGTCGGCAGTCGTCGCCCGTCGCCGAGTCGAATAGTCGGCTCGTCGCCCGTCGGCCCGACGCCAAGTCGCTTGACGCCCAGTCGCCCGCCGTATTCTTCTTCTCCTTCCTCTCGGCAAAAACTAAGGTGAGCTCCTGCTGAATTTGTCAATTAGATACTAGGGTTCTTGGGTTATTGTATGATGGTTTTGAACTTTTGATGCAATACTATTGCCATTGCGATGGATCCACATTCAGTCTGCCAGGCAAATTTAAAACCCCAAAGATGATTTTGTGTATCCTTTCTTAATTGTTATTAGATGGAGAGCACAGAAGAGACAAATACCAAAAGGAAAGGTGCTGAATAACATGTTTCTATCAGCTCTAGTCATCCTATAGTTATCTTCTGGAATCATTTTTGCACTATCCAGTTGAGAGATCTGAAATGTTCCCTGTTATTAATCAGTCAACAAAAGATACAATTGCTTCTGTCATTTTACAAATGGCTGAATCTTGTCTTGTTGACTTGGACTGGGCTGTATCAAAAATCAAGGCAGTTTCTGCATGCAATCGTGAACAATTTGATCTGAGAGCCAACCTTCAATTTGGCGACAAGTTACTTGGATTCAATTTGTATGAAGTCCTCTATTTCAGATCACAATCACTCGTATATAAATATTTGCTATCTTCTTTTGTTGAGATGAACCTCAAGGGTAAGGGTCTCACTTGCACAGATTACAAAACCGTTAGTACTTTCAATAAAAAAAAGATTGACATTGTAAACTTGCAGATATTTTAATGACCGGTTAACCGGTTAACCAGTGAAATGGTTCAAGATTTTTTTGAATCGAATGGCTTGATTAACCGATCGTGACCACCCACCCCTAATCCTCTCTTCTCAAACCCTTTCAATTCCTAATTCCTCTCTAGGTTTTTTCCGCCGAACCCTTTTTGTGCGTGTGAGTGGTGAGTCATCCGCCAATGACAATTTCTCCGGCTACAATTTTCTTCTTCGGGCGAGCTGTTACCGGTGATTTCTTATGTCAACGTGAGGGGCGAGCCGTTACCGGTGATTTCTTATGTCAACGTGAGGGGCGTACAGGAGATTATGACCTAATTCTTGGTGGCTACTTTTCTTGTTGCTCCTGCATAGTCTTCTTCAAGGAGAGCGTAGGCGTTATTTCTTCCTTCTTGTCTTATTTCTCTCGACAGAAAATCAAGGTGAGTCTTCCCTCCTCACCCTTCATTAGAAATTTTTTTTTCTTCTTGATGTGATTGTCAATACATAGTTACTGGGGTTATCTTGGGAGATTTCTATCGTGTAGTTGTTTTGATTTAATACCATTTTTACAAGAGGATTAGTATTCTTGAATAGAGTATGCTCCAGGATGGTTGAAATAAATACAAAAACGTTAATAAAATTCATAGAGGAGAATTGAATTTAGTAAATATCAACTTCTTGTTCATTGTACATATCATGGATCTTGCTGGGATAATAAATTCTTTCTTTTAATAATGTGATAAGATTAAATCACTAGTTAATTAGTTCTTGTATTCTTTAATTTATTCCTTGAATGCGATTGTCATAGTATAAGGATGTAGAAGAGGATTAATTTTGTTGCTCATTTATTATTTTAGTAAGAAATGACACTTGCTTAAAGGTTGATGAGCTGTGACGAAGGTGAAATAACAACTTTAAATTCATTACAATGTCAAATCGTGTTAAAGAACGTGAGGAGATAACTATGCACATGCTTAGAAATCTTTGCCCTGATAAAATAAAAAAAAATAAAATAGTAAACCTCAATTCTTTTACTTGCTGAATATAGAGATACACTTGTGAAATGAGTCTATATTATGTAAAAATTGTCTTTACATGGTTCATTATCTTCCTGCATCAATGTAAACATAGCAGCAATTAGTTAGTATAGTCTTGACTTATACTCTCTATCTATATTATTAAAACAAAATTTAATTCATATATAAATTACTATGTGTATGCACAGAAATTCCAGATTATGAAAAGAACAAGCAATAATGAAAGGATGTGATTTTTGTAATCTTTGTGGGTATATATATATGAGTGTGTGAATGTATAAACTAATACATAATTAAGGTTAATTCTGTCATCTTAATTCTTAAGGGTTACTATGCACATATACAATAACTTCTATTTACTAATGAAACAATCAAATTTACATAACGTGTAATAATTTGGTTTTACAAAGAAAGAATATGAATTAAATAAGAAAGTGGTAAAGAACTCCGGCATAGGGATTGCAACAAGCAAGGAAGGGCTTGGATTTTATGAACCCGACCCGATTCTCACGTTTTATACTTGACCTATCAAGTTTCAAAAACATTATCCACAACTATCCTTGCTAGGAATTGATACCCACAGGAGAACCAACCTAATAACTACAATAACGAACAAGCAATGGCGAGTGAGCAAGCGGTGAGCAGCACGATTAGGGACCGAAGAATGGCACTAGCAGGGTGAGAGGCAGTGCAAGCAGGGCAGCAGCATGTGGTCTCTTGTAGTATCAATTCTTGGCCTCACAGTAGGGACTCAAGGACGTCATGGAGTTGGCTAGAGGAGACGAGGAGTTGAGTATGGAGTTGGATTGACAACTTAGGTTGTTTTTTATGTTAGGATTTATGTTTAGGAGAATATTATATTGGGATAACTTGATAATTTTATATATACAAGGTGGGTTTAGGTTCGGGGTAGGCTTGAAAAATCTCATGCCCAACGTTGACCTGATTTACAATAGTCAAGTTTTATTCGAACATGATTGGGCACCTAGTCAACTTGGGTTTTCCATCAAAATCGTGTGGTGTTGGGTCGAGTTTGGGTTTTTCTTTCATCCCACTCTATCATAATCAATGAAGAAATAATATGAAATTTTGGTAGACCTATTATAACATGTTAAGAAAATCTTAAAAATTTAAATGTCTCTATTTACTTAAAAGTTACTATGCGGTGTAGTAACCCTTTGTTGGAAAGATATAAATAATATGAAATTAATAACTTATTTATTCGATAAAGAAATGCTAAATGATTGGGATTGCATGTTTTAGTTTAATAGAATGGGGAATAACGATTTTGTGTAAAATTGCAAGGAGATGACATTTAGGACCGGACTTAGGCAAATTAATAGAATTGAAATTGGTAAGCTATTGACAAGATCAACATTGGAGGTAGGAATTTAATCCCGTCCTTTTATCATAGCATTTTTAGTTATAATTTATATTGTATTATCTTGATTTTCTAGTTTGTTGATATTGCTTTTTTACCGTTGCATCAAGTATCATTCATGTACCGGGCACCATGATGATTGATTGTAATTTCATTTGACATTTGCATAGTTAGCTTTGATGGATCATTTATTGCCATATGTTTTGGTAGACTTGACATGTTTAAATGTTGATGTGTATGTCTAATACTATGCATTGTATGACCTTTTTGGATGGGCTATATAGTATTGAGTATTAACCATAGATCGGCTATGGAGGTGCCTCTAAGAGGTCACTAATAGGAAGTTATACACTGATTAGGGTCTTGGCTGTTGGACGTAGCATTGAATAGTTATACACTTATGAAGAGGTTGATTATCACACATAGTAGGAGCGGAATGGTAAACCATCCAAATCCATCTTGAGGATAGAGGATGGAACCCCACCATTGCACATTTTTCCTTCTTTCCACTTTAATCACTACACTATTTTTATCTTAATTTGTATGTATAAAAGCCCCCAATTTCCCATCTGCTGGCTGAACCCTTAGGCGTACATGGGCAAAATGTCAAGAGGATAGAGGATGGAACCCCACCATCGCACATTTTTCCTTCTTTCCACTTTAATCACTACACTATTTTTATCTTAATTTGTATGTATAAAAGTTAATATTTATATACATGTTAATGTTTATATATTATTTATGTAATATTAATATTTATTAATAAATATAATATATATAAATTAATATTTTTAAAATAAAACTTAAAATTTATGAATATCATATATTATTATATTTATAATTCAAAAAGTTAGTGACTACTTTTTAATATATATGTATACAACATATAAATTTCTCTTTTCCAAACTCATCATGTCACCACTCTCCTATAATTCATTTACATATAATTTTATAAAATAAACAATGTTATAAAATAAAAAAATTATAAAACAAAACGTTCTAAAATAAAAACTTAAACTTTATGAATATCATATATTATTATATTTATAATTCAAAATGTTGGTGACTACTTATATATATGTGTAAAAATATAAATTTAACTATTTTAGGGTTATTTCAAAAAGTCAGTGATGGTATTTTTATATGTGTGAGATGTAAACTTAATTATTTGATAATTTAATATTTTAATCTACATATGATTGTTTGAGATATTCTATTTAACAACTCATTTTAATTATTATACAGTTTTTTGCTTGATTGTAATTTACAGTGTTTCTTCCAACATCAATCTACAGCGAACATTAGTTTTTGACCCTGCAACATAGCACTTTTCCAACCTTCAACGGGGGCAACTGGGCTCCCCCAAATACATCCTATGCCCTTTACAACTCAATGATTTCATGATGTGATAAGATTTGTACTCTTATGTTGTTTATTTTGGTATTATGCATTATACTTGTAGTGATGTAGCACGTGCGTTTCTTGTTATCTATGATACATGAAGCTTGGCTTCTTCAGCAGGATCTTTTGTACGAGTTTATTGGATTCAAATGGCGAATAGCAAGTACGAGTATGTGAAGATGTATGAAGCTAATGATAAATTGCCTCCCTCCGGTTGGATTGTTGTGAGGATTGACGGATGCCATTTTCACAGGTGAGTCATCTTCTGAAATGTCATTTTGTTTTCAAATGGACTGGTTTTATTGAATTTCTCACACATTACTCTGAATGATAAATCTTAGTAAATCACAGTTGAAGCATTCATCCTCTATACTCTTACATGCATTTGTTCACATAGGTAAAGTAGGATTAAATGTTGTCATGAAGAATCTTTGGTCTCCCATGCAAAAAATTGTTCCTTTATTAAATTAAAAGGATTGCCTTAACTATTCAAACTTGATTACCAGCAAACTTTATGAGAAAGAAAGTAGCCTTTATGAATATAAATCTTGGTCTTTGAATTTTTCTAACCCTTGATGAACTCAAGTTTATAGTCAATCTGTTTACTAATTCTTAGGTAGTTTTCTCTTTCATCAACGTTCTATATAATATTAATTTTTATTAACATTGAGCATTGTACTTCAATTATATTCTTTGGTATGCAATCCTTTGTTTATTGGTGTTTCTTTTTATTCTCCATCTTTTACAAATTTCTACATTCGTTACATGTTTGAGCCCATTTATGTTTTGGTAAGATTTGTTGTAGAACAGGCATTAGGTGAATAGTATTACTCTAATTTGCATTCTGTGTGGATAGTACTTTATATTCAAATTGATAGTAATGTTTCTTGTTTCTTTTCTATCCATTGTTTTGATTTTTTTTCACATTCATCACATGTTTAAGGCCATCTATGTTTTGGCAAGATTTTCTACAGAATATGCTTTTGAGAAGCCCAATGATGAGAGTGCCCTGAACTTGATGAATGCCTGTGCAGTGTCGCTGCTTGAACACTTTCCCGATATAGTATTTGCTTATGGTGTCAGTGATGAATATAGGTACAATCTTCAAGTCTAAATGATCTTCTCTGTAATGTTCTGCAATGCCTTTAAAGGATCTTTCAGAAATTTATGGTAGAAGACTAAATGAAAGGACGTTTGATTCCAAGCTCGTGCAATTTCTTTAAATTAACTAAAGAGAACTATTTCTTCTCATAGTAATGGTGTCGTCGTTTTATATAAATAAATCTATGCATTTATTACTAGGTGTATAGTACAAATTCTTTGTGAGTAGGTGACACATGACTGAAATTGCACAATGCCCAACATCTTTTATCTTAGTAGCTATTAATATAATCTATCACAAATAAACATTTTAAGTGGCTATCTTCTCCCTATAGGTTCTTGGCAAGGTTGTCAGGTTTGAGATCCTACCTAGAAACGATAAAGACTTTATAGGATCAGAACGTAGAATCGGATTGTAAGATCGTAAGATCCTACCAAATCAATTAAAATATATTTATTTAATTAGACTTAAGAGTATAAAAAATATTTTAATAAGCAATAAATAATATATATATACTATTATTCAAATGTATTAATTGTATAGTATAAAACAATGAAATTGAATATTTGTGAGGTGATGGTGATAGAGATAAGTTAGTAGAAGACGAATATAATAAATATGTACAGTAAAACTAGAAACAACAAACACATGCAGTGAAATAAAGACAACAAATAAAAACATGAAAAATGATGAAGATAAAGATATACATTATAATGACTAAGGTTATCAGGATCGAGATCCTACCTAGGAACGATAAAGACTTTATAGGATCGGAACATATAATCGGATCGTAAGATCGTAAGATCCTACCAAATTACTTAAAATATATAATTTTTTAAAATATATTTATCTAATTAGACTTAAGAGTATAAAAATATTTTAATAAGTAATAAATAATATATATATATATATATATATATATATATATATATATATATATACTATTATTCATATGTATTAATTGTATAGTATAAAACAATGAAATTGAATATTTGTGAGATGATGATGATGGAGATAAGTTAATAGAAGACGAATATAATAAAAATGTACAATAAAACTAGAAACAACAAAAACATGCAGTGAAATGAACACAACAAATAAAAATATGAAAAATAATGAAGATAAAGATATATATTATAATGACAATAACAAATATTATAAAGTTTGTTCTAATAAATAATTAAAGTAGACAAATATGATAACGAACTTAAGTTGATGAATATTGGTCAAAAAAAGAGCAAATAATAACAATTAAAGACGAAAAATTACATTACACCAATTAAAAGCTTCTAACATAATAGATTATTGATTTTAGAATAATATGAACTTATTTTACCTATTAACTTATGATCGAGTAGGATCGATGGGATCGTAAGATCCTACCTGATCCTAAGACCCAGATTGTGGGATCATAAGATTCTACCATATTTCAGATCCTACATTCATTCCGAAACGGTTTGCCTAATTTAGGTCGTAGGAACGGAAGATCCTAAGACTCGGAACGCATTTTTGACAACCTTGATAATGACAATAAAAATGACAATAACAAATATTATAAAGTTTATTCTAATAAATAATTAAAGTAGACAAATATAGTTGTAGATGATAATGAGCTTAAAGTGATGAATATTGGTAAAAAAAGCAAATAATGACAATTAAAGACGAAAAATTACATCATATCAATTAAAAGCTTTTAACATAATAGATTATTAATTTTTAGTATAATATGAATTTATTTTACCAATTAATTTATGATCGAGTAGGATCGATGGGATCGTAAGATCCTATCTGATCCTAAGACCCAGATCGTGGGATTGTAAGAGTCTACCATATTTCAGATCCTACATTCGTTCTGGAACGGTTTGCCTAATTTGGGTCGATCGGAAGATCCGATCCGGAACGCATTTTTGATAACCTTGGTTCTTGGACCTATTTCTTGTTAGGTAATTCATTACAATCTTAATATATTACATCAGCTTTCACAACTCTCTTAAATAAATCAAATGAAAATCTTTTCCTTATTAATTTCCTGTTGTATTATCTTTAATTGCCTAAAAATTTCTTTATGCAGCTTTATATGGAAAGAAACTACACAGTTTTATGAAAGGCGAGTCAGGTAATCTCTTTGTGCCTTCTGCATTTTGTCGAACATTGGTACATGTGTATTTCTTTTCATTCCAATTTAGTTCATGCTGAAGACGTACAAGTTTAGTCTTGTCTAATATTTCACTATTCAATGTTCTAAGCTAAATATTTAACTAATGTCAATTTATGCATATCATATTTGATTTAATGACAAGATGTTTTGATTGTTCACAATACAGCAAACTTATTTCGCTATGTGTGTCCTATTTCACATCAATGTATGTGATGAAGTGGAAAGAATTTTTTCCCCAAAAAGACTTGATAGGAGCCCCTTATTTTGATGGACGAGTTGTATACTACCCAAGAGCAAAGCTTATCCGGGATTATCTGGCATGGAGACAGGTTGACTGTAAGTATGCAGTTAGAAAAAATAAATATCTCATATTAAAGGAAAATTTTTGATATTATTCCATTGCGTAATATCACAACTTTTCACTTTTTTATGTAGGTCACATTAATAATCAATACAATACATGTTTCTGGATGTTAGTTAAGTCAGGAAAGACAGAGAAGGAAGCACATGAATGTCTAAAGGTACGACATACCATGTTACCTCTCTGAATTGTTTTTTAGAGTTAATTGGTTCTACTTTTTTACCTTTAGTGTGTTATATGTTAGGTGAACGAGACTTTTTGGTAATGGAAAATCACAAAAATGAGAGGATTCATGTACTAAATAAATGAACATTTTGTTTCTTTTCTAGCTCAAAATCTTTAAATAAATAGATGATCTTACCCCAAGTTGTTAGGGCTACAAAACTGTTTAAAAGAAACATAAATGCCTAGCATGTGTTAAGTTATTGACCGTGAGTTGTTTTCCCATGCATGTGTTATTAGTCATTCTTTCCCATATGCGATCACCTAAATTATTCACTGCTGTTTTACCTGAAATTTCACCAAGCATTGCTTTATTTGCCTGCTAACATATACATTAAGTTGTAACAACACCAAATGTGTTTCATGTGCATTAAGCTTTGAACCCATATTTATGCTCAGCATGCTATACGAGATTCTTAATTGTGTTATTACAACCTCACCTACTTGTTAATCTACCATTATTTTTTAAAAATTCCAATTTTTATCCTAATTGAACTAATCCCTTCCTCTATTTCTAATGTTCTTCCTCTTCTTCCTATTCAATGTAACAACTCTAACTATGCTCTTTCTCCATCTCTCTCTTTTTTTCTCTCTGTCTTCATTGTACCAATTGCAGCAGCACCCTCCTCCCTCTTCTTCTCCCTACCCACCAAATAGCACATTTTATCTTCTTCTTCTTAGCCATTGTTACAACTCTTTTTCCACCTTATATACTTGCCATGTCAATAGTGACAGCCAAGCCAACAAATGGGTTAGTATAGAAGAATGAGAATGGTTGCCAACAAGAAGGGGATAGGGAGAAGGGGTCTAAGTAACAAATAGTATCTTAGGAGCATCACTAAAAATTGATATTGGTTTTATGCTGGAAAGTATAATTTATAGTGTGGGACAACAAATCATGCCTCTTCAAAGAGGAAAAGAATTTAACATTCTGCACTATTAATTATGTTATGCGACTTATTTGATTATGAATTGCTAAAGAACCTTTAACTAATAAACTTTTAGGTATTGAAATAAAAAAATTGCAATCACACATGTTGAATATGAGTTTCTTTGTTTTAAATGTACTAGTTTACGTGGCTTAACCAGGGGGCATATCAATTATACATGAAATGGATCAATGCCCTTCTTCTCTATATTTTTCTATTGCTCAATCTTTTGAACTTTTTCACTTTTTAAATTTCTTTTTTCCATTATGGGATCTTTACCCATGCTTGTGTAGGGTTCTAAGCCATGTAAGCAAAAAAGCATCTTGGCATTCGGATGACTTGTGATGATAACATCTTGATTTTTAGATGCATAAGCCAAATAAACATAGGGTTCTGGAAGCAATTTCATCATCACTGAAAAAAAATTGAATTTTAATTTCCTAGTAGGTTATTTTGTCAAATAACTTGTATGAAATGGCTAAATTATATAACTAAGTTTCCTTTCCAATTTGGTTTTGTCCTTTTAACTTACCATCAGCAGATCACCAATATTAATGTTATATTGTAACCAGTTTGTTGTTAGGGAATTGACTTTCATTCCAATTCTGGCATTATCCTTTGACTTGTTGGAAGCAGATCAACATGTGCATTCAAATTTAACAGCGATGAGGTCATGTTTTGGCGGTAGCATTACCTACTTGTGGTGGTAATTAGACATAAATTCCTCGTGATGATGATAGAGCCTTCTTTTGATAGTGTCAGAGTTTCTTTTTTCCTTTCTTTTTTGAAAGCAGAACCTCAGTGTGGTGGAACACCAGCCTCGACCTTACTGACCTTTTCTTCTTGCCCGTTTGTCCTTCTTCCTGCATAGTATAGGACTCCTTTTATTGCCATTTATGAGTTTGCCCTGTGTTAAAAAAATGATAGATAACGATGTGATTTTTTTAGTAACATATTGACGCAAACATGTTGGAGATGTTAATTTTGATATGGGATATGAGAGTTTGTGGAAGGTGAGTATGAAAAGATGTGACAAAAATACTTGTAAAATTTTATTATGTACTTTTCCTTTTATTTCTATTATGGCATCCGTCAAGCAGTTACCTAATTTGAGTTAATTTTAACAGACAAATGCTAATCATTCAGCTTAAATTTTCAACTATTATTTGATCAGTTTAATCCCGTGTGGTGATCATGCAAAGCAAGAACTGAGATTGGGATGAGATATGTATATCCATTTTTTTTATCTTTAACTTATGAATAAGCTTCATTAATTTATTTCGATTTACTCGAACCAATTTTGACTTACGAGGAGGCAACCATTCCTTCTCTATCTATAATATTCTGAAGCTATAACAGATTTGAGTTTATTCTGAACATTTTCTCAAAGGATCTTTTTGTTGATTGAACTGTCCAATAATATAATTCGACAGCGGATTCGTCATCTGGTACAAAAATAATGAAATATTCAACAAAGTGGAATGGAATGACTATTACTTTTTTCCTTAGCAAAATATTTTTCTTTCTAGTTTACCAATATAAACTCCAGATGTAATAAGTATTCTGAATATTCTTTATCTTAAAATTAAATACTAAGTCTTTCTTGTTAATATTTTTCACAAAGGTTGAATTTTTATTTCAAGTACATATTCCTAAATGCTTTTATATTCCTCAGCACATATATTGCATGCTACAGGGTACACAGACAAAAGACAAAAATGAGCTTCTTTTTCAACAGTTCAACATTAATTATGATAATCTACCTCAAATGTTCCGAAAAGGATCTTGCGTGTACAGAGAACAGGTAATGCTAGTACTTCAATTATATCAATGTCTTTTTCTTATTTCCTTTTTCTCATGTCGATCAACAAAACAATCATTGATGGATGTGAGATGAAGATTGTAGATGTCTTAGGTGTTGAAAAGGTACACACTTCTAAATGTTGCTGTTGATGGATATACAGTTTTGTGAACCTTCCATGGTAGTTCAGTCGTTACCGTTTCTTGGCTGCATCGTTTCCGAAAAAAAAAACATAGCTGACCTGAGAAAATTTTTCTTTCAAAATTTTCATATACATTGTATTTATTTTATATCATACTCTGTCGCTAATATTCATTATGCATTGAGCAAATTTTGCCTATTGAGTCTCCTAATCTTGTTCTATTGCATTGCTGCTAATATGTCATTTGCTTCTACAATCTGATTGTAGGTTGAAGAAATGGTAAAGTTGGATAATGATGGAAATGCCGTCCTAAGAAGTCGAAGGAAGGTGGTTCTGGATCACATGGACATTATAGGCCCCAAATTCTGGACTGAACACCCGTACATCCTTGAAGAACAGTGATTTAAATTAGACAGATTTAGAATTCTAAATGGTTGATTTGTTAGAAGATTGAGTCACGATTACTAAGTATAAGGCTTGGGTGCTAATGCGTGCGATCTTGTGCATAGGGCCTTGATGAGACTAATTTATGTAAAAATTCCTAGATAGAAATCCTAAGAGGGTTTTTTTACAAGGGCTTGAGGTAGGACTGCACTATTTTATTAGAATAAAAATGTTTTTCCTCTTTTGATTGGACAAACTTATTGATGACCCCTAACTTTGGTCTTCACAAGGGCCCCTTCGAAGGGACTTTTCCACAATCTCTTATCTACATATTATTATGAGTGGGTTTGGTACTTGGTCATTAATGTAGATATTTAAGAATCATGAGCGTTTGAAAGATAACTTTTCTATAGTGTTTCTTTAAAGAGTGTTTTCTTTAGACCTGACAAAATTTGACACGATCTGTTGACTCGATCCGATTCGACACGAAGTTAGGTGGGTTCGGGTCAGTCATAATTGTGTTCGGGTCATAAACAGGTTAACCCGTTTATGATTCGAAAATAATCGGGTCGTGTTGGGTTGTAAACGGGTTGACCCGCTTAACCCGATTATAATATATATTTATATATATATAATTTAAATATAAACTCATCTAATTCTCATTATTAGCTTATAAGCTTAAATATCTTCTAAGTATCTTTTAACCTAGATTTTGGCTCATTCATAAGCTTAAATTTTTATTAATTTATTATTTATATTTATATTATGAATGATAAACGGGTTATTCGAGTTGTGTCGGGTTGACCCGATTATATTCGGGTCGTGTTCAGGTTACACAGTTTGACCTAATTAATTAAATGGGTCGTGTTTGGGTTGGCTTAATCGGGTCACGGGTTACAGTTAACACGATCTGTTTATGACCCGCTAACCCGAATTGCTAGGTCTAGTTTTCTTAGAGGAAAAATGTGAGGGAATGAATGAAAAATATAATTTTTCATTATTTTCTTGGACAGACGTAAATGGAGCGATGGAAAATTGAAAACTTTTTCCTTCGTTTTTGCTTTTCCTCGAATTGGGTGAAAAAGTCAACGGAGCAAGCGATCGCTTGTTGCTCTGTTGTTGGAGCCACGCTGGCGCCCTCCAGCTGCCACTACCTCCTCTAGCCCTTGCCGTCGCCTCCAGCCCTGCAGCCACCTCCAGCCTCGCCACCCCCAGGAAGGGATGCTCGCAAAACATGTTGGGGAAGAAATCATGTGACTTCCACGTGAACAATCTTCCTTCCCTAGTGATTTTATTTTCTTTACATTATCTTCTTTCTTTGTGTTTTTCTTTTTTTTCGAGGAAACAAGGGAAAAATAAAAGAAATAAAAGAAAATTAACTTTTTTCAAGAAAGTGGAAAAGAAAAAATAAAAAAGAAATAAAAGAAAATTAACTTTTTTTTCAAGAAAGTGGAAAAGATTTTTTTGGCTAAATGAGGCAAAAAAAACTCAAAGGAAAAAAAAATACACTCGATTTTCTTCCTCCAGAAGCTCGACTTTCTTCCCTCACATTCAGTTAGGGGTGGCAATTTCACCCGAACTTGACGGGTACCCGACCCGACCCGTTTATGACGGATTTAGGTACCCGATTAGCTAAACGGGTCGGGTTTGAGTTTAGGGGCATGGGTAACCCGGTACCCGATACTCGACTTAAATAAAAAAGTATAAATATTAATTTTTATTATTAGAGTATAAATAATAATAAAATAACTATTGTATAAATATTTATTAATATTAAAAATATAAAAATAATAATAAATAATTATTATATAAATATATTTATTTTAAATTTTAATTTTTAAAATATATTTTATATAATAAATAATTTAATTTTTAATACCCAACCTAGGTTTGGGTCGAGTTCAAGTGGCAAATCGAGTTCAGATTTAAGGTAAAATTCTAAGTACTCGACTCCGTCCTAGTTCAGCTAGCTCCCCTTTGCCCTCCAGCCCATTAGTATATACAAAGCAGATGTTTATGATGTCAAACACTTGATAAAGCTAATGTAAAAGACGTCACCCTTTGACTTTTGCCAAAGTCAAGTTAAGCTAGTTCCCTGAGGAGTAAATCCACCTCCTTCACAAGCAAAATCATATAAGTGTTTAGTACTAGACAAACATTTTTAATACCAGCGTTTGATTGTAAGAAAATATGACTGAATTAACAAATGTATTTAGGCTTCAAGAAATACTTTTCAATTGACAAAATTCAAGCAAATGGAACCTACAACTTGAATCACAAAATAATACAGAGGGAATATAAACTTAATATATAATCGCCTCTCCTTTTGCTCCTGCTATCCAATGAAGAGGAGATCGATTGCAACGTATTGTGTCCCCGTGGACTCGTGGTGAGATGTGGTTGCACGGTGTCACGCCCCTATTCCTCATCCTGTTCACGTAGGCAAAATTTTGCCTAGAACTGTGTGCCAATCCTAAATCGAAATCAATTCCACGCCGTGATTTCAATTCAAAGCCGAAATTGATTTTCACCATGCTGTTGACCTCCTCGTTTTGAACCTTCGCCCACTGCATTGTCTTCATGCGGCTTTGAACGAACACAGCTTGCGTTCATTCGTCGGCTGCCATCGCTGGAAGAGGTGGATGGGAAGATGCATGTGCTCCCATTTTTCAGAGCAGTGGGCTCTGATGCCGGCGCCAGACGGGCGATGATGAGATTCTAGCGCTAGAGGGCGGAGGCAAGGGATAGGTCTCCGCCAGGGATAGGTATGTGAGATATGAGTGAATGTAAGGTCGATGACGAGTGTTGCCGTCGACGTGAGCTGAGGTGAGCGAGAATCCGATGAGCGGATTCGTGAGATGGAGAGAGAAGTTTTGTAACCTATTTTGGAGAGGAAATAAAGAAGGCAAGTTTCCCCTTCCATTTTCGCTTTCTCCGACAAGCTTCTTTGTGTTTAGCAAGGAAGCTTTCCCCTGTTTCTGGCAACGAGCTTCTTCACCATTTACTCTAATGAGATCTAGAGTTCGGCGAGGCTTCCAGCGGTGACGAGGTTGAGGGCGAAGCGCGAGAGGCTTCCCCTACCGGCACACCCTTATTCTTTGGCGACTGACGCCATCGACGAATGAATGCAGGCGGCGTTCGTACGAAGGCAGGCGGATGACTTTCAGTGAATGAAGGCAAAGGTGGGCGGATGTTTTGAATGCGTGCGGTTGGCATTTGAAACGAGGCAAAGAGCTGACCTTCGCAAGTCAAACATCAACGTGCAATCAAAATTGGATGGAATGATTTTGATTTGGGCATGCAAACGTAGGTTTGACGATGTACCGATTCATGGGGTGTGACAACAGGGAAGAGGAAGGGGATGGAAAAGAAGGCATCACTACTTCTTCCAAGTCCAAGTGGAAGTCATGATTGGGGTTGGGGGCAGGTATAGGGTTAGGATCAGGTTCAGAGTCTACAAAGTCGCCATAACAATGAGCACAGGCGTTGCCGGTTCTGGTGGGTGTGAAGGTATGGTTGCACTGGTGGCAGAAGTAGCACTTCTCCATCGCCGCCGTGGTGGCAGCTGAATCGGTGCCTCTGGCGGCGGACATGTCCTCTTTAGTCAATCGAAGGAATGTGAAGGAAAGTTAGCAGCAAGTGGCTATTGATTTGAAGATTAAGAAAAATTTCTGGATGGTGAGAGTCATCGGATTAGCCAACTAGATTTTTAAGAGAAATCATGAAGATATGACAAAATATTCCATCCAAGATAGTTTCTCAATAATTGATGCTATAATGGGCAATATGTTTTTGAGTTGAATGCCATGTTGTCCTTAATGCTCAAAGTTATACGCATGCTTTAGTGGGTAAGATAGGCATAGGGATGGTCCTTGAACCTAATCCCAAACCCGATGGGATTAAAAAATCATATCATATACTCGACCTTGTTGAGAAGTTAGGTACCTATAAGAAAACCCAACCCCAATAAAAAAGTTAACTAAAAAATAATTTTTTTTAATACTAACATATATAATACAAACTAAAGAGTGAATCTAATGGGAGAGCGAATTTAAGATTTTTAATTTTCTTATATATATAAGACTAATTTAATAAAGTTATATTTCGGGTCGAGTACGAAGCCAGTTTCAAAATATCCAAACCCGACCAGACCTTACCTTGCTTAATGAAGACTCATTTTACAGAACTCACCGTGAAATCCAATCAAACTTGGGTTTTTCTCTGTAACAATAGAGTTTTCTTGCCAACCCTAATAGTCATAAGAGACTATTACCAACTAGCGAATTTGTGAAACGAGTAAATTATAAAGTTAAAAGTAATAAATATATATATGCCAAAATGTAAAAGATAGAATTCCTGTACAGTGTCAATCTAAGGGGTTAGTCATACGATGATACCAAATCATTGTACTAAGAGCAAAATAACAAATTACTTCACTATATAATTTGTAGTGAACTTGAACAATGATTGTAACTCAAATGATTATATACCCAACTAGAAGGAAGACTTTGTACTTATAATAGCAAAATAATACAAGATTCATGAAGCTTCATCGTCTCACCTATAAGCTTGATAAACATTTTACAATAACCTTGAGCTAAGCAAAGTGGACTTCTTAGTTCTTATCAAGTTTAATACACGTGTGAATAATTAATTGCATAAAACTTGTACATTACATAGAAAGGTTTTAAGTTTTTTTTGTTATGGCATAAATTTGCGTCACAAAGTTTAAAAAAAGTATCACAAGTAGCTCAACATGTGGGCCTTATCACATCTTTCATATTGTTACAACACTGTCATGAAATTCAAAAATAGATGAAAGAGGAAATAAGTTGAAGAGATTTTTCAATTTTACTATAGTTGTGTAGTATGCAAGATGTTTCTCAATCAAAGTCAACTAGGAGATGGAGATTAGGTGTCCTTGAAAATATTGATAACTTAAGTGAGAGAGAATACTAAGGACTAAGTGGTTGACATTGTAGGTTCTCAAACCATTAAGTTCATATTACATAACCACTTACACAATATAGGTTCTCAAACCGTTATATCATCAATATTACATAATTTTGGGAGGCTCTTCCGTTGTTACCACATAATTTGTCTTCCACATATGCAGCTTTTTCTTTATCGAGCCTCATATTGCACAACTACAAGAGCAAAAAAGGCATCGTGAAACTAAACTTCCAGGCCACAATCAATAAAAAGTTAAAAACACAGTATGTTATGTTCCAACAAATATAACATGAATATACATAAAATAAACCCTTCACTTAGTTCAGGAGGAGTGCACGAATATTTTTTTGCAATAAATTATTAAGAAAACAAGGTCGCTTGACAGGAAAATGAAGGTTCCATTATTGCAAATGATGAAAATCTACACATTGTTCTTTATGTATTCGGTAATATCAAGCAATCCCAACAACCATCTTATCTATAATAACACTAGAAATAGCTGCATGCAAGATACTGTACATAAATCTTCTGTTGTATTTCACAGAACAAACCCAAAGGAATCTAAGAAATGTTTTAAGTTATTTCAATATTCCATAAAATGAATAAAATATGCTAAATCACTGAAAATTAAATCTATATTTAATATACTATATAGTTTAAAATATACATTTTTTTTTGGCATAGGCTGAGGGTGGCGTTTGACCCCAAGACTACATTATCAATAACTAAAATCGTTACCAGTTTAAAATATATTTGTATAATACTTATCTAATATTATATTTAAAAAGATACTATAACTTCACACTGATAATCTCGATGTGTGGTAATCCCCATTACCATGCGACATTACTTGTGATACAGCAAACACCATAGTATGAATTACAAGCATAACAGAGTAAGCAATTTAAAATTAACCAGTGAAACAAAACGGATTGTCACCTGCATTTGTAGAGTAGAATCGCTTTATCTAAACAATTTACAGTAAGAAAGAACATAACATCGACAAAGAAGATGCGGATTTATTTTATTACATAAAAGTATAATTTATAAAGATATGAAATTTTTTAAAAAAATTCACAAACAGGCATATTCCATCCAAATATCAAATTATATTATTTTCTAGAATTATCTAATCCATCCACACCTTGTGAAAAATAGTGGAAAAAAGATATTTAAATAAAATTAAATTGTTTAAAAATAAAGCAAATTATATAAAAAAAAGATATTTGCTAACTCAACAAACTCATAAATTCAAACTTTCAAACTTTGCCGCAATTTAACCACACTAACCCACGCTCCTACCAAACAAAGACAATGAGGATAGAAAAAATGGATTTCAGAAAACAGAAAATACTTACTTCTCCGAGTGCGCTTCTTGTAGAGGATGCGATATCCGCACTCCCTGCACTGTATCACATCGCCGGGCTTCAGCGTGTTGTCCGCTCCGCAATCTAATTTGAATTAGGTCGCAAATTTCACCACAAACAAAATCATCGAACGATCAGACACAAGAAAACAGACTATTCTTACAGAAGAGATTAAACTAAAAAAATTAAGTGAAATTGCACCTCCACATGTGTAACTAACAGGTTCAGGCGGCTGAGGATCCATGAGAAGGAATAAAAAAGCTAGGGTTGGATGAACAACAAAAACTAGGGCAAAAGGAAAACACCTATTAGATGTATATCAGAACCAAAAAGAAATCATATTAGAAGGAGAATAAAATCGTACTCGTGTGAAGGAGGAAGAGGAGTTCGAGGAGCTCTCTGATGTCGAACACTAAAGACTCGAGGGATTTGATTTTGGGAGCCGAACGCTCGTCTCTGGCTCTCTGCTCAGTAATCGCGATTTTATTGGCAATCCAGGTGCCCGATTCCGGCTCGGCCTCCGAGTTGTAAGCGAACCGGGCCAACTGGACAAGTCAGTAAGCCGTAATAATCTCGCTACGCTTAAACAAGACAACTCACGAACACGATTAAATAGCAGTCAGGTTCCACACGCGATCGACGGCTCTTATTTCACGTGCAAATAAATTTGGTAAGCCCGGCGGCCTGCTTAATAGAATATTATTATATTCAAGCCAATTTATTTTAAAATATTTTTTAAAAAATTATATATATATAATCTTTCAATTTAATTCTAGTTATTTATAAATGATTAATAAAAGTAATTAATTTTTTAATGTGATGTTTTTAGAATTTTAAAATGACAAAATGTTCAAATCCTCATCCGCCGTTTCAAATGATAACCCTAGTTTTCCTTTAACTGCCCTCATCTTCTTCCCCTGTTCCATCCCCCCTCATGCTCCGACACAAACTCTGTGTCTCCTCCCCTTGCGCCACCATGGTCTCCACCAAGAAGCACCTCAAATCCATCGCCGCCCGCAACTTCACCGCGGTGGTCGCCCCTCCTACGGCTCCCCGCCTCCCCCGGCACCGGGCTCGAAGATGATCGAGGAGATCTACCAGAAGAAGACGCAGCTGGAGCACATCCGTCCGGTTACCTACATCGGATATGGGTCTTCGAGAACGGAGAGATGGTCCACCTCCCCATCACCTACGCGCCAGGTCTCTACGAGATCTTCGACGAGATCCTTGTCATTTGTCAATGCCGCCGACAACAAGCATCCCGATCCATCAATGGACGTCTTCAAGGTCGAGATGGACGTCGAGGGGAATCGCATCGGCATCTACGACAATGGCGATGGCGTTCATGTCGAGATCCACCAGGAGGAGAGAGTCTATGCGCCGGAGCTTATCCTTGGCCAACAACTCACCGGCAGCAACCACGATGACAACGTGAAGAAGACCGGGTGGGAGGAACGTCTACGGCGCAAAGCTCACCAAAAACTTCTCCACTGAATTTATCATTGAGACTGCGGATAGGAAGATGCAGAAAATATTCAAGCAGGTATTGACTATTTTCCCTAATTCAACTTGATCTCTGAATTTTCGGTCAATCTTCATCTGGTATGCTTGACGGAAATGGTGAAAACTTTTGATGGGAAATAGGGTTAGTGTAATTCCTGCAGGTTTTGGGGATAGGAACTCACTAGTTTTTTTTTTTTTTTTTTTTTTTGTTTTTATTACCGTTGAACCTAATTAAAAATGTTAAAAGGTCCAAAGATTGAGCAGTAAAAAATTAAGAAAAAGAAAACATTTCTCCGTTACCTGTATGATTAATATGCTTCAGGTGAAGCCATGTAAACTAGTGCAATTATAGCAATCAAACTCATTTTTAACATATGTGATTGCATTTTTTTTATTTTAATACTAAGACTTCATTACTGATAGGTTATCTAACAATTCATAATCGCATAAGTCAAGTAACATTATTAAATAATGTTGAATATTTTTTTTCCTCTTTAAAGAGGCATGACTTTTTTATCCCACACCATAAATTACGCTTCTGAGCCTAAAAACCAATATCAATTTTTAATGATGCTCATAGGAAACAATTTGTTACTTAACTCTTTCTCCCTATCCTCTTCTTGTTAGCAACCCTTCTTATGCTTCTACACTAACCCATTAGTTGGCTTTGGCATCACTATTGACGTGGTAAGTAGATAAGGCGATTGAAAAAGAAAATAAAATGAGCTATTTTGGTTAGGAGGGAGAAGAAGAGGAAGGAGTGTGGTGTTGCAGTGAAGACAAAGATTTTTTTTTAAAAAAAGAGTGATGGAGGAACAGTATAGGAATTGTGGTATATAGAGAGAAGAAATGACATTAGAATAGAGGAAGGGAATAGTTCCATTAGGATTAAAATTGATATTTCAAGAAAAAATACTGGTAGATTAAAAAGTTGGTGAGGTTGTAACAATACAGTTAAAAATCATGTATACCGTTGAAAGCACAAACATATGTGCAAAGCTCAGCGCACATAAAATTAAAAAAAGCGCAGAGCATATGGAACAAATTTAGTTTTTTTTTTTCTTCTTTTTTTTGCAACATCATGTAATTGTATGTTAGCAACACGAATTAAGCTACTGATTTGTATGAGGTTGTACTAGTCTGATTAAGGCTATCCAAAATTCAGTTCAACCTAATAAAATGAAACGGACCAAATCAAAACCATTTGAAAAATCTATAATGAATTTGGTTCGGTTTATGGTTAAACCATAAAATTTATTCAACTGAATAAACAAAAAATTATTAGTATTATTTATTATTATTATAAATATTTATTTTATTTTATTTTTAATATAATTAAAATGGTATGATTAAATAATAAAAATAACTAAAAATATATTTGATTTAACTTTGACCATCGAACCAAAATGGAAATTTTGGTTTGATTTTATTTTTTTTAAAAATGATAAATTTGTTGTTCCGTTTGAATTGCTTTGGTTTGATTTTGGTCGAATCGATTGAATATATATATACTAAAATGTTTGTGCTTATAATTTTATGTGTGAGATGTAAACCTATTCTATTTATTAGCAAATGATTTTTATTATTGTAGCTAAATTATCATGCTCTTTCCAATAGCAATATACAATATTTTCACAACCAATAAAACTATTTTTAATATTACAATATACAAGGATGCTACCTATAAGTCAAAATCGATTTGAGTAATTCAAAATAAATATTTATACAATTTATTCCATAATTTAGGAAAAAAATAGAATGAGATATTCTTATCTCATACCAATCTCCGTTCATGCTTGCATTATCAACATACAAGGTTCAAATTGACAAAACGATAGTTGGAAAAAAAAATTAACCTGAATATTAGCGTTAGTGAAAATTAATTCAAATTAGCTAATTGGTTGTAATGTCATAATGGGAAAAAAAGTACATTCTAAAATTTTATAATTAATGTTCTCACGTCTCTTTCTTACTCTCCCATAAACTCTCCTTCCTAAGAAGTTTGGGTTGGCAAAGTGTTCTTCAATAATAATGAATAAAAAATTATACAAGATGGAGAAAATGACATAATAGTGCTTGTGGTAGCTGTGAATTTTGGCCGTCTGCAATGTTTCGAGGGAAAGAATTAAGTGTGGCTACAATAGTGCTATGATAAATTTTTGACAAATTTGACACTATCGTCATGAAGGCAGTTAAGATGTTATTGTAGGAGCCTAGCTTAACTTCCCATTTGGCTCCACTTAAGGGAGAAGAACTAAGATGAGCTGGTGGGTTGAATGAAGGGCTTCAACAAAGTGGATTTGAAATTCTACAAATCAACAGCATCGATTCAATTACAAGCTTTTGCTTATCTAAAGAAAACCAAAAAGGCTGGCAACCATCCCATTGGAATAATTATACAAGTTAAGATAAATAACAAAACCCTCAAAGTCTGACCATATTGTCATTTTTTCATCAAAATGCATCTACATATCTAAACAGAAAAAAAAAAATGGACATAGCTACAACCCAAAGTGAATAATGAATTCTCTTTAGAAAACATAGGTACACTTTTCTAATCTCCAGAGAACCACCACCGGTGCAAGCATAAATCATTTGCAACCGTTTATCAATTGTAAAAAAAAAAAATTCTAAGCGTACGAATACATTAAGTTCATAATACATAACCACTTATACAATGAAGGTTCTCAAACTATTACAAAATTATGAATGGCTCTCCAGCTGTTACCACATCATTTGTCTTCCACATTGGCAGCATTATTTTTAGCGAGCTTCAAATTGCACAACTATAAGAACACAAAAAGTCATTGTGAAACTAAACATTCTGAGGCCACAATCATTCCAAGGCAATTATGAAGAATACAACAAGAAATCACTAAGAAAAATAAAACATAGCATGTTATTTTTCCAACATTCATAACATGAATATACATAAAATAAAGCCTTCACTTAGTTCAGGAGCAGTGCACGAATAATTCTACAATAAATTATTGAGAAAAACAAGGTAGCTTGACATGAAAATGAAGGTACCATTACTGCAAATGATGAAAATCAACACATTATTTCTTATGCATTCGATAATGTCAATCTTTATCTATAATAAAACTAGAAATAGCTGCATGCTAGATACTGTACATAAATATTACGTTTATTTCACAGAACAAACAAAAAGGACAGTGAAGAAATGTTCTAAGTTATTTCATTATTCAATGTAATGAATAAAATATGTTTAAAATTAAATTTTATTATATGAAGAATATATCAGTTCATTGACAATTAAATACATATTCAATATATTATATAGTAGACCTAGCAAAAACTGACAAACCCAACATGAACTTTGGCAGTGTTTAGTCGTAATCAAATATAGATATGTCATAAGTCATATCTGGACAAGTTAATATACAAACCATGTATTAAATGGGTTACCCAAGTCATTGTGCCGAGTTGACACGTTTACATATGGGTCATGTTTGGGTTTGACCCTTTAATCCAATTAATTGCTCCAGTTATGTTTAAGCTAGTCCAATCAAGTCACATGTCTCAACAACGACTTGAATTGTATAATTTTGAATATACTTGTATAATATTTATTTAACATTATGTTTAAATGTATATTATAATTTCACAATGATAATCTACATGTGACTCTTTGTGCTAATCCTCATTATCATGCAACATCACATGCGAAGCACCAAATACTATATATAATATGAACCACAACAAAAGCATAACAGGGAAAGCAAATTAGAACCATTCAGTGAAATAAAACATAATGTCAACCATACCTGTAGAGTTATAGTTGCTTCATCTAAACAATTTAGAGTAAAAAAGGAACAATACATCCACAAAGACTTAACTAACAAAAGATGCGAATTTATTTTGTTACACAAACTTTTTTTTCTAATCGACAAACAGATATATATAATCCAAATATCAAATTATATTATTCTCTAGAATTAACTAATCCATCTGCACGCCTACGAAACAAAGACAACGAAGACAGATAAAATGCATTTTCAGAAAACAGAAGACACATACTTCTCCGAGTGCGCTTCTTGTAGAGGATGCGGTATCCGCACTCCCTGCATTGTATCACATCACCAGGCTTCAGCGTGTTGTCAGCTCCGCAATCTAAGTTAAATTAGATCGCAAGTTCGCCACAAACAAAATCATCGAACGATCAGAAACAGGAAAGCCCACTATTGCTCTAAAAGAGATTAAAGTTCAAAAGAATAGAAAAGGTGAAATTGCACCTCCACAGGTGTAACTAACAGGTTCAGGCGGCTGACAATCCATAAGAAGGAATCAAAAAGCTAGGGTTTGATGAACAACAAAAACTAGCGCAAAGCGAAAACGCCGATTAGATGTAAATCAGAACAAAAGAGAAATCAGATCAGTAGAAGGAGATTAAAATCGTACTCGTCTGGAGGAGGAAGAGGAGTTCGAGGAGATCTTTCTGATGGCGAACAAATGTAAGGAGTTGAGAGCCGAACGCTCGCCTCTGCCCCCTAATCGCCGTTTTGTTGGCAATCCCGGATTCTCGTTCCCCGGTGCCCGATTCCGACTCGGTCTCCGAATTGTAAGCGAACCGGGACAGCTGGACAAGTTGGTAAACCGTAATAAGCTGAAAAATTTCTCAGAAAGGGACTGCTCAAGATTTCTGAGCACAGCCCCTACGATTTCAGAAATGAATCTTAAAACACGTCAGATCACATGAATCTTAACACTTCTTCGCTCTCGTTAACATTCCATTACCCGGCGCTACAACTAACAAAGGTTACTTTTCCAAATGCATTAACCCTTGCCCGCGCACTCTCTCTCTCTCTCTCTCCTACGCCATTGTATCCACGATACCTGCAAAATAATTTCCCAAAATTTCCCGCCGACGCCGAGAACCCTAGCTGACCTCTCGCCCGACGCCCTGAACCCTAACCTTCTCCCTTGTGCGTAGATGCCACGAGGGCACACTTCTCCGGATCGCACCTTCTCTATCCTAACGAAATCCTTGTTTTCGTCTGAATCCCTAACCCAAGCCAGAATCTGTCCTCGATCCTCTCCTTCTCCCTCTTTAGCTCACATGCCCACCTAAAACCTAGGCTCCTATCTGTTTAGGGTTTCGCTGTCGTCTCCCCAGCCAATCATAACCCTAAACTGCTCCGATTGTCCCATCGATTCAGGTGAGATGTAATTTTTATTTAATATTTATGTACATTTGGTATTTATTGCTTAATGGTTTTAGTTATTAATGATTGATGCATTTTCTGCTCTAACGAGGTCTTGCGCAAGTAAATAGCAGTAAGTTGAGAAGGACAAGGTCACTCAGGCAGTCAGGCTCAGTTCATAACATTCTCTGCAAATTTCTTGGTAAGTAAAGTCATTTAAAATTATCGTGGATGCAAATTCAAATTATCGTGGATTTAAAATAAACTATCATGGGTACACACTGTCAAGTTTGGTATCCACATCGTAGACAGGGTGTTCATCATCGTGGATACCAGTAATTTAACCCTAATTATGATGAAATTAGGGTTCAGCTTTGGTGTCCACATCGTGGACAGGGTAACCATCATCGTGGATACAGGCGTTGACACATATTTATATAGTATTTTACGTGTGATTTTACTGACGAAATCATCTCTATTTCTGGGTTTATGTCCCGTTATTGCTTTATTTACTATACATCTATGGAATCTACACCTCTTTTGGTATTTTTCACGTTTTCAGGTCGAAACGACCACAAAAGTGGTGAATTTTGGGACTTTTGAGACTGGAGGAATTCTTACAAATTCAAGGAGAACCTAATTAGATATTTTTGGATTTATTTGAGCCTCCGTTGAGAATCACGACTGGGTCACGATCAAAATCACGCCCGTGACTCGTCTCTGTGTCTGAAGCTAAAACTGATAAATCACGATCGGGTCACGACCAGAATCACGCCCGTGATCGCGGACCCGCCTGTTTTGAAACCGCAATTTTAACCATGGTTTCTTCAACCTAACCCAAGGGGAAACTAAAGGGCACTCAGGTCCTTTCTCCCCCGTTGACAAAGAGCCCTGGAACAGCCTTTTAGGAAAGAAAATCATTTCGTGGAGATAAGGGTGGCAAAGTTTGCAGGGTATGGAGGAGGCTGCAGCGAAGACTTTTTCTCTGTTGAAAAGTTGCAGCAGCTTTGCAGAATCTGGAAAAGGGCAGCAATCCACTAAAGAGAGAAATAAAAGCCTTGAGGAAAGGGGGATTCGGGGGATTGGATTCGGCAAGAAGAAGCTCACAAGAGGAAAGGAGCCATCACTTAGGAGAAATCCAGTGTAGAGCAATAACGAAGACATCTTTTGCAGTGCTTGGAGGAGAAGAAGAACTTTCCAAAACTCTTGGCTGATCATCTCAAGCATCAAATCCGGTTTAGGGGAGTCTTCAATCTTATTTTCTACACTTCTAGATAAATATTTAGAATGAATGAGCATATCTTTATGTGTATTTGTATGATGAACATGGATCTTATAGCTTAAAATTTAAATCAGGATTTGGGGAAGCTCTTTGATGACTTATTAGTTGTAATGATCTTATTCCAAATGCCTTAGTTTCTTACTTAACTGTATGTGTGCTCTTCGCCTGCATTACCTGAAAGGAGATGCTTGAGCCTCTAATCGCCGAAGTGAGGTTTGTAAATCAGTAATCCTAGGGGGAAAACCTGCTTGCGGAACCGTACTCACTCAAGGGGATTATGAGGGCCCTAGACACATCAGAGAGACCAAAAGTCCGACTGCACGTTGGAAGCATTCGGTTGAGGGTTTATCTAGTCCGTTTGTACACCTTACCTATGTTGCCCGAAAGGGAATGTTTAAACCTTTTACTTTCTTGAGCGTGGTTTGTAAATCAAGGGGTTGAGGAAATCCCCTTGCCGAATTGTACTCCCTTGGTGTGAATATTTGGATCTTAGACGAGTATGGCAAACCAAAAGTGTGCCAGTATGTTGGATTATTTTGGTGCACCTTGCCTGCACTGCTCGAAAGGGCGCGCTTGAGCCAGGTACTCCGTGGGGGAGGTTTGTAAATCAGGAATTGTCGGGGAGGACCCCTTTTGTTAATCTGTACTCGCCTTGAAGGTATCAGGGCCTTAGACGTGTTAGGGAGACCACAAGTCCGACTGAATGTCAGAACCCTATAGATTAGACCGGTAGCCCAGTCCGTGGGAATGGACAAGGCCATTGGAGGGAGCAACCTGCACGTCGGGTGACTGAATCCGTTGAACTAGATAGGATTATGGCAACGAAGTTTGATTATTTCGTTGTAAAAAGTCAAAGCGTTGAACTAGACCTCTTTTTTTATTGCATTTTTTATTTTTTTATTTTTTTTTCTTGTGGCTGAATTTTTCCTATCATCTAGAATTTCTGAATTTTCAAAAAAAATGTTATCTTATGTTTCTTGTGACATTTGTGGACGTACATGTCATTCTACGCATGAATGCCAATTTGGGATTTCATTTGATCCATATTCTAGCAATCCTACAATATTATCTTATGCCTCTTGTGATATTTGTTGATGTATAGGTCATTTTTCTCATGAATGTCAATTAGGGATTCCATTTCCTATTGACCCATACTCTAACACCTATGATATGGATTGGGGGAATGACTCAAAATTCTTTTATGAGAGTGACTCAAACCATATGCCACAAATGAATTTTAGAGAATCTGTAGATTTCCACCAATGACAATTTGATCAACCCCAAAAGTCAAACTTAGAAACTAGGATTGAGAGCTTTATTGTTGATCAATCTAAGCAAATCAACGACATACTGGAAGCAATCAAAGACTTAACCACACACTACAAGATGTTAGAAAACCAGGTAGCCCAATAAGCCATTACCTTAGCCGAACCCATGGAAGAGTTAGAGCCTCAAGTGAAAATCAGCGGGTTAGGTGAAAGTGAATTGGAGAGTAATTTGGATGAGAAAGAATCAAGCATTAGCATCATGAATGTTGACGAAGAGGAACCATTATGTGTTTTACCGCCACCGTATAAACCACAAATTCCTTTTCCCAAAAGTTTGATAGACGTAAGACTTGATAATCGATTTGGGTTATGCTACAACAAAGAAATCTTGAACCAAGTAGTTGAGAAAATTCATGTCCCACGAATCAATAATGACCCATTGGAAATTGGCATGATTGATAATGATGATGAGGCAACCAAAATTGATATTTAAGTAAACTTCCAACTACAAGACTTAAATTCAACCATCGATGCAGAAAAGGGAGGAGCTGAGACACTTGACAACATTAACCTTCAGATAAGTGAAAATCTGAAATCTGAATTTGCATCTGTCCTAAATTTCATAGCATATTTCTTGCTAATTCCATTGTACTTTTGGGTCATAATCATGCTCATTTGCTTATTTTATGCCTTATTTATCAAATGTTTCGGAATCTACACCTTTCTTGGTTTTTGATCAATTTCAGGTAAAAATGCATCATTTTCATAGGTTTTCAAGCAATTTCAATGCATAGACAAAATTCTAATCATCAAGAGGTGACTACACATCGAATTTCAAGCCAAATTGGACTTCACAGAGAAATTACGGTAGTGCCATAAGGAATTTTACGACTGTAATCTACAAATAATGGCATCTGATTCTGCCACCGTATTCTTTGAAGATTTTTTGTCCATGCAAAGATTACGGCACTGCCGTACTTTTTATGGTGTCGTAATGTCAGGCTGTTTTCATACAGAGACTTTTGAGGTGATTACGGCACTGCCGTAATACATTTTACAGTACCGTAATTTCAAACTGTTTCCATACAAAAGCTTCTGAAACGATTACGGCACTGCAGTAATGTTCTTCACGATGCCATAATTTCAACCCAGATTTTCGCGATTGCCTGATTCTTCCGCTGATACTGTTCACGAAAGCTTGCGAATACGATTTCTCGAGTTTTAGACCATTATTTCCAGATCCGTAAAAAGGAGAATGATCTACATAAAGAGGGAAAGATCTACAGACAAAAAGTCCCAATTAATTTTCGAGATTCAAATAGAAATCAAGAGAATCACCGTCGCCCTAGGGTTCGTCACCAGGAAGCGTATAGACCACCATCGACCGTGAAATTCAAGAGGAAGCTTCGCTTGAAGGAGGAGAGGACACACAAAAAGGTTCAGAGTGAAAGGAGACCGATTGAGGGAGAAATTAGTGAAAATAAGGGCGCCGCCACTGTTCATCGCGTTTCTAGACCAAATTACGGGCTGTAATTTTATTACAGCCCTATTTAGTAACCTTATCTCTACTCTTTCAGTTTCTGATCCCTCTAAATAATGTTTTATTGTAATTCGTTAATCATGCTAGCTTAAACCTCTTTGGGACAAGGGGGTGTAGACCTCTTAATTTCTTAATGACAGGATGATTTTTATTTCATCAGGATGTTTTTGATATGATAATTTTACTTAAGTGATTTATGTCTTTAATCTTTTCTTATTTCAATCATTAGCATGTATTAGAGTTTTATGATATGGACTGAAAAGTGATTTGCAAAACTTGGAACCCTAAAATTGAGGTTTAGGAATTCATCGTAAGAAATTAGTTGTGTTCTTATCCCTAGATTTTAGAATTTTATTGACTTGTTGATAGACTGATCTAGAAAATATTATTGTTTTAGACATGAAAATATGCTACAGATAGATATTGGATTGTTAGTTTCACTTGAGATTTTGATATCGGGATCGAATGCACGAGAGTGATTCATAAATCCCTATGTCAAGGTTTGCTTTTCCATTAACATAGAATAAATCTGCGCGAGAGTAAGAATTATTCTATGCAAATCGCTTGCGCGAGAGCGAGATGATTTCGTATTAAAGCAAATTACATCTTTATCATAACAAAGATAAACCGATGAGTGTTTAATTATATCTGGTCATTGAAATTAAGATGGTTGAACCCCTAGTCCCAATTCTATCCCTCTGATATTTAGTAAACTTTCCGATCGTTTGCTTTTGTCATTTTCAGTTTACTTAGCTAGTGAGAATTCAATTTTTTGGTACGTAATAACGAGGTCTCTGTGGTTCGATAACTTTTTATTACTTCGAGTATCCATGTTGGTGTATATGCCCTGCAGACCAATGTATGGACATGGTTAGGCATTGTTAGAATGTACTTTGATATAAATTATTGTTCTTTATAGAGGCATGGTTGTTATTATGTAGACTTCTCTACCTGCGTTGATGTATTGAGTTACATAAATAATGTCCCAGGAGTTTGGTTGGATCCATTCTTATAAGCTATCCCCAGTCAAGGTACCTTAGCAGATATGGGACAGCTTTGGTGCATGTGAGACTGGTGTATGGGCTGGTTAGGTGCGGAGCACAGTAACGCAGACATACAGGTGCATTGGATGCACTAGAGTGATCCACCGTGAGGATTGACTTGTCTAGTCAACAAGTCAATCTCACATGCGAGAGGTTTGCATTGATCCTTAGACTTGAGGTATTCATGTCTAGATTTGATGATGGATATGCTTTGATGCAGTCTTACGTCTCTCCGTAATTGGGAGACCAAAACGATTATCATTGGGCATGTCATAAGTCATGTAGAGACATGGATGACCAATAGTAGGATTTGCCTCTTCCTTCAGAGGAAGCATGATATCCACTTTGGGGCGCCCCACCTCATTGGTGCATGACAGGAATGTGTGGCCACACTGATTGAGTCATGACCAATAGATTGTATTAATAAACTTAAGACTAAATCCAATGGCGGGATATCAGTTTAGGCAAAGGGATATCGATAATGCATGGGAATCCTCGTTGCTTGTTAGGAGTTGTTGCCATATGACTTAAGTCCTATGACATGAGTAGTAGTGGTGTATTGCTAGATACCACTCACTACTTATGATGTTTACATCATTGCCATCATCATATGGATCCTACGGGATCACACGCAATAGACTCTTGACGTTACTTTAATCAAAAGCCTTATGATCAAGTTATTGGATAATTTGGAAGATTTCATCAGTGCCAATGGGCCTGATGAGTTGGAAGACAGTTATTAGAGCCAAACTTTATTTTTGGCAGGTTGATCCGAAATTGACCTAGAATGGTCACATTTGGATTAGGGTTGCATTGGATTGGATCCAATGGCCTAGTCAACCCATGCCATGAAGTTTGGGCTTGCTCATTATCCAATGAGGCCCAATAACTAGTTGTCATGAAGAGGTATAAGCAAATAAGGGTATAATGGAGAAAAGTTTCACCCCATTGGCGCCAAGGGCATAATGGGGTGAACTAAGCGCATGTTGCTTCATAAGGAAGCATTAAGCGCCTCCCCCTTTGTTCCTTGGGTGGAAATCTTGCCTCTATGACAAGTGTTGGGGCTGATATGGCTTGATGGCTCTTTTGGAAAGACCTTGGGCGCATATGGGTAGTAGGGTGAGGTTTATGGTAAGGTCTTGGAGACTTACCTTACCTCCAAACCCTAATTCCCCTCAAACCCTTGCTTAGCCGAATTCCTCTTGCACGTTGCGCCTAGCCCTTCTCCTTTGATGGTAAGAATGCATTTGAGGCATGTCTTGGGCTGATATAGTGCTTGGACATTTATGGATAGGTTGAATGAAGTATATGGCAAAGTCTTGGAGACTTTCCTTACCTCATGACTCATCATCCTAACCATACACTTGTCGTCATCCTAGCCATTGCTCAAACCGCCTCTTGGCCTATTAATAGGACCCTTGCCGCCTCCTCTTATGTTGTTGATTCGTGTGTTCAATCCTTGGAGGCACAAGCACATCAAGAGGCAAGGGCAAAGGCTGGTGGCGCAAGTATAAGGGCGAGAGTGCATAGAAGTGGCGCAACCTTCTTCCTCCTTGAAGCCGCAAGCATCCTCTTCTTCCTCTCTCTTTGGCGCAAGAAGGAGGAGTGCTTGGTGTCTTCATCTTCTTCCATAGCCGCAGGCATCATCATCTCCTTGTCTTGGCACAAGAACAAGGAGAGCTTGGCGGCATCATCTTCTCCATCCCCTCTCTTGGCGCAACTTCTCTTGAAGGTGGCGCAAGTGAGTTGAAGATACCCTAAGGCTTGATTCTCTTCCTGGGGCTAGCACCAAGCGTGGAAGGGAGCAACGTTGAGACAGTCGACACGTGGATACTTGTAGAGGGCGAACACTTGGGCGCCTTCAACAACTAAGCAAGCAAAAGAGGTACATCTCTATCACATCCTTGTGTCTTCTCTCTCTCTCATGGATCCTTGGGAAAGGAATATGTTTCGGGTGTAATGATTCTTCCACTGCGTCCTGGGACTGCAAAATTTTAAATTACACCCGGTATTCCCCAACAGTGGTATCAGAGCTACTTGCGAGAAACACAAGGTGTACGTTTGCTTGTGTGAAAAGTTTTTGGAAAATTTTTCTTCTATCCATGTGCATTTCACCTAGAAAGCGTTTTTCATCTGAACTTCTCTTTTCAATTTTATGGCCGAAATTTGATTGTGTTTCATGATAGATTTAAGGCCAAGGCGCACGTGGTTTTGTCAAGTAGGACGAGCATTGTGTCTTCGGACTGGCCGGGTCTCTTGATCTGACAAAACTGCCAGCCGATAGGGTCTATGAAATCATCATGGAACTTGATCTAAATTTTAGCATAAATTTGGTTAAGAGAGTGCTTTGGATGATGATGGTGCATAAGGGGCTAAAATTTGATTTTTCCCGGCTTTTCAAATTTTACATGCGCCACTTGATTGGGTTGATATGGTCATAGCGAGTGCCCTCCTGTGTTGTGATGTGGAAGCATGTTTCCACTAGTGATGAATGCTTGTAAAATCTCTTTCCACCTGCGTGTGGTTCTCTCCCTATCTTGGTGTAAAGATTTTTCATCTTGTTTTAGAATAGATGTAGAATTAGAAGATAGGTTAAGGCTTCATCTTGACAACAAGGAGTCTTCTTCAACCGGAGTCAGAATTGGCGCCAGCTTTGGAAGCCTGGTGGTGGGCTTGCGGCTGAAGGAAGGACACTTGCTTTCGGCTTCTGGCGTGGGCTGATTTGCTTTAGGGACTCGCAACCCTTGGATGCACGATAATATGTCACATGGCTCGTGACAAGTTATGTGTATGAAAAGGGCTATGACCATATCGACCAATCTAGCATGCCTGTGATGGTTTATTATTCTGTCTATAGCATGCCTGTGATGTTTTTCCTTTGCTGCCATAACCATAGGAAAATTGCATGCTAGAAAAGAATAAAATAAACATGCAAAACTCTCAATACAATATCAAGTCGATAGCCTTCTAACGCGTAGCGCTCATCAAACTATCGATCGGTGGTGTTGTGAACTGTTTCCCACCCTCATGGGACACACCCACTTATCTTTAGGAGGTGTGTGGTGGCAATGGTTTCCCCAGTCCGTTTTAACCGGGCGCGCCTTCGCAAGGAAACTCGTTGACCCTGGGCATAACGGTTAGGATTAGACTTGACTAGTTTTTCATATAATGAATCACTAGAGGTAGCTGTTGAGAGGATAGGGTTCTGTGTTGTATCCAGCCCTCACTGGACATAGGGCGCTTAGTCTGTCTTAACTAAGAGGAGTTGTGCACGACACAATTGGCTGGCATGCCTACCTAAAGAAGCATGAGATCACTCTGTGCATCCCAACTCACCCTCGTGAGTCGCGGAGACCTCATGTGAAATTAGGATCCTATTCACTTCTTTCCATGTTGAGTTTGAGAGTTCTCAACTTGTTCTGAAAATAGTGGGAGCATAGCATTTAATTAAAGTCCTAGATAAATGCTTTATCATTGTACTTATCTTACTTATTTGCTTATTGTAGATGACATCTCCTAATCTAAGATTGAAACTTTATAAAAACAAATTGGATAGGACTAATTGGACAAAGTGGTTCAAGATTTTGTCCAAGATACTAGAACAAGAACATAAGATGCATCTTCTTGAAAGACCTTCATCCCAGCCCAGTTTGTATTTCACTACTGAGTGGGAGTGGAATGTCTATCTTGAACATTGTGAAGATAACAAATAGTACACTGCTCTTGTCTTAGAGTGAATGACCCCGGAGGTCAAGGTTGAGTGTGATGAGATGGGGATTTATGATCTTATCATACATCTCAAAGGTCTCTTCACACCATGCTCTATAGACAAAGATCAGGAGAGTTCTGTTGGATCTTCAGAGTGCATGCCTAAATCTGAGAATGACCATGGTTCTGTATCTTCGAAGCTAATACTTCGGAAGACTGGGAATGCATGGGTATTTTGAAGAGAATTGAGGGCCAAGAAGAGCATGGCGAAGAAGAAGGGATGTAATCCATCCACTTTAGGTATTGTGTTACCAAGGTCTTTATGTCTACTTCTTTTTCATGGGTACTGGGTACCGCATGTGAGGCTCACATATGTTTTACATGTGCAGGAGCTCAAAAGAAGTAAGACGATAAGGCTTGGTGGGATCAACTCTCGGGTCAAGGACGGAGCATTGGATGCTGTTGATATCATCTCACTGCCTTGAAGACTTTATCTAGAACTTTGCTATTATGTATCAGCTTATGTATTAGAATATCATTCCTTTTGGAAAGGATTTCAGTTTGAAATAATAAATGATATTTTTCTTTAAATCTGAGATGTTTTATTGAAGTGATACAGTTGATAATAGTTTGTGGTTCTATATGTAACACAAGATCAGATCCAATGATTTAATAAACACCCTCTTATAGCATTGTCTCTTGAACCATAGAACAATGGTCACATCCAAAGGTCCATGGACTATTGGAATCATTATCCTTTTAAGATTATGATAAATGTGAGCCTTGTTCAAAGGAACATAGTGACAGATGCTGCCTTCACTAAAAGGGTTGAAGGAGAAGTGGCTTGTTGGATCTATTACACAGCAATGTGTGTGGACCCATGTAAACAAGCACTAAGAGGTGTTGTATACTTCATTAGGTGTGGGTATGCCATATCCAAACCTAAGAACTTTGGAGAAATCCAAGAAGTTCACAAATGGAGTATTGAATCAAATTGATGGATCTATTAAAGCACTTTGATTGGATCAAGGTGATTAGTGGAGAATTTGATGATTGTTCTAAGGAGTGTGGGGGTTATCTCACAGCTTACTTAGAACACCACAACTGTGTGGTGAATTTCAAAGAAAGAAAGAGGAACACACTGGATGTTGTTCCATCTTTGAACAGTCATGCAAATTTACTACTTGACGCCATGCAAACAGATGTACTATCACTCCATAAGGAAATGTGTCTAAGATAGCTTTTGAGTTGGAAACTGTAAATATCCCATTTCTTCAAAGGATTTAGGAATGTAATATGCAGTGATTCAAAAGTATGTGTTTGTGGAGCACTGTAGAGTGCTTATTCTATCCCGAAGAGAACAAACTATTTGTTGCTCAAACTGCTATCTCTCTTGAGAAGATATTTCTTTTGAAAGAAGCTAGTGAGAGTAGATTTGATTGGGACAAGGTCTAGAATCAACCATAATATAATTAGACACAAATGGAGAGTAGAATCTCACATACATGTTGAAAGTCAACCTGAAGTTCAAGTAACACAGGAACCACATAAGTCTGGATGGATTCAAAATGCTAGGCATGATGAATTTTTCATCTAGGATGAACCTGAGACTTATGAGGAAATGGAAGCGGTCAATGGACCAGATTCCAAGAAATGGCCAAAGCGTCATGAGAACCATAATGGACTCCATGTCTGCTAATCAAGTATGGGACTTGGATAAGCCGCCATAAGGGGTAACATCCATAAGCTATAAATAGATCTTCAAGGAAGATAGACATGGAAGGTAACATTGTTACCTTGAAAGGCAAGCTAGTGAACAGAAATTTCAGGCAAATCCACTAGGTGGATAATGATGAAGTTTTTCACCAATAGCTGTGTTTTAAGTCCATTAGGAATCTGCTTGTTATAATTGCATGATCAGTTATGGCGTGTTGTTATGAAAACTGCTTTTCTTAAATGGACGTCTGGAATATGATGTCTACAAGGAAATAGCCTAAAGGTTTTCATATCAAGGCCATAAAGATATGCATGGTGTTATGCAAGCATGTTGAAAAGAGTCTGTGTTTACAAGAAGATCAGTGGGAGCATTATAGTATTTCTTGTTCTATATGATTGATGATATTCTCCTCACATGAAATGACATCCCAGCTCTTCACGCGGTGAAGTCAAGGCTTGGGAAGTATTTCGAGAAGAATGATCTAGGGAGTGCAGCCTATATACTAGGCAAGTGGATCTATAGAAAGGGATCCTAAAGAAAGTCATTGCCCTTTAGTCAATCTACATTCATCCAAGAGTTTCTGGAGAGGTTTATATTGGATGATTCCAAATATTGATACCTTCTAGAGAAATATGGTCTAACTCTCACAAGGATGCTATGTCCTATGACACAGCTGGAGAGTAGTAACATGGGTCTGAAATCCTGTCACATTGGGTACAGGATAGATCATGTTTTGTGCATGGTGCACAAGACCATTTTCTAGCGAATGCTTGGAGCATGGCCAGTAAATTTCAATCAGATCCCAGTGTTCTACACTGGTTAGCTGTGATAGGAATAATTCACTTGAACTTGATTTAGTTCCTGGTGCTCGATGGTCCAATATAATTCTTATTGGGGCCATAGCAAAAGAGATAGAACTTAGCACTCAAGTATGTACTGCAGCAAATCATCTGATCTTAGAGATCATGAACAATGATGATGATGATTCAAATTTGTAAAATAAACACAGATAGCAATCTGGAAAACCCACTGACATAGCCTCTGGCGCAGCGGAAGCTAAATAAGTCATACTAGAGACATAGGAACTGATTAAACATCAGTTGCCCTTGGTCTTAGTGCAAGTGGGAGATTGTTCGTGTATATGCCCTGTAGACCAATGTATGGACATGGTTAGGCATTGTTAGAATGTACTTTGATATAAATTATTGTTCTTTATAGAGGCATGGTCGTTATTATGTAGACTTCTCTGTCTGTGTTGATGTATTGAGTTACATAAATAATGTCCCAGAAGTTTGGTTGGATCCATTCTCATAAGCTATCCCCAGTCAAGGTACCTTAGCAGATATGGGACAGCTTTGGTGCATGTGAGACTGGTGTATGGGCTGGTTAGGTGCGGGGCATAGTAACGCAGACATGCAGGTGCATTGGATGCACTGGAGTGATCCACCGTGAGGATTGATTTGTCTAGTCAACAAGTCAATCTCACATGCGAGAGGTTTGCATTGATTCTTAGACTTGAGGTATTCATGTCTAGATTTGATGATAGATATGCTTTGATGCAGTCTTACGTCTCTCCGTAATTGGGAGACCAAAACGATTGTCATTGGGCATGTCATAAGTCATGTAGAGACATGGATGACCAATAGTAGGATTTGCCCCTTCCTTCAGAGGAAGCATGATATCCACTTTGGGGCGCCCCACCTCATTGGTGCATGACAGGAATGTGTGGCCACACTGATTGAGTCATGACCAATAGATTGGATTAATAAACTTGAGACTAAATCCAATGGCGGGATATCAGTTTAGGCAAAGGGATATCTATAATGCATGGGAATCCTCGTTGCTTGTTAGGAGTTGTTGCCATATGACTTAAGTCCTATGACATGGTTAGTAGTGATGTATTGCTAGATACCACTCACTACTTATGATGTTTACATCATTGCCATCGTCATAAAGATCCTACGGGGTCACACGCAATAGACTCTTGACGTTGCTTTAATCAAATGCCTTATGATCAAGTTATTGGATAACTTGGATCAATTTGGAAGATTTCATCAGCGCCAATGGGCCTGATGAGTTGGAAGAAAGTTATTAGAGCCAAACTTCATTTTTGGCAGGTTGATCCGAAATTGACCTAGAATGGTCACATTTGGATTAGGGTTGCATTGGATTGGATCCAATGGCTTAGTCAACCCATGCCATGAAGTTTGGGCTTGCTCATTATCCAATGAGGCCCAATAACTAGTTGTCATGAAGAGGTATAAGCAAATAAGGGTATAATGGAGAAAAGTTTCACCCCATTGGCACCAAGGGCATAATGGGGTGAACTAAGCGCATGTTGCTTCATAATGAAGCATTAAGCGCCTCCCCCTTTGTTCCTTGGATGGAAATCTTGCCTCTATGACAAGTGTTGGGGCTGATATGGCTTGATGGCTCTTTTGGAAAGACCTTGGGCGCATATGGGTAGTAGGGTGAGGTTTATGGTAAGGTCTTGGAGACTTACCTTACCTCCAAACCCTAATTCCCCTCAAACCCTTGCTTAGCCGAATTCCTCTTGCACGTTGCGCCTAGCCCTTCTCCTTTGATGGTAAGAATGCATTTGAGGCATGTCTTGGGCTGATATAGTGCTTGGACATTTATGGATAGGTTGAATGAAGAATATGGCAAAGTCTTGGAGACTTTCCTTACCTCATGACTCATCATCCTACCCATACACTTGTCATCATCCTAGCCATTGCTCAAACCGCCTCTTGGCCTATTAATAGGACCCTTGCCGCCTCCTCTTATGTTGTTGATTCGTGTGTTCAATCCTTGGAGACGCAAGCACATCAAGAGGCGAGGGCAAAGGCTGGTGGCGCAAGTATAAGGGCGAGAGTGCATAGAAGTGGCGCAACCTTCTTCCTCCTTGAAGCCGCAAGCATCCTCTTCTGCCTCTCTCTTTGGCGCAAGAAGGAGGAGTGCTTGGTGTCTTCATCTTCTTCCATAGCCGCAAGCATCATCATCTCCTTGTCTTCGCGCAAGAACAAGGAGAGCTTGGCGGCATCATCTTCTCCATCCCCTCTCATGACGCAACTTCTCTTGAAGGTGGCGCAAGTGAGTTGAAGATACCCTAAGGCTTGATTCTCTTCCCGAGGCTAGCACCAAGCATGGAAGGGAGCAACGTTGAGACGGTCGACGCGCGGATACTTGTAGAGGGTGAACACTTGGGCGCCTTCAACATCGCTTCAACAACTAAGCAAGCTAAAGAGGTACATCTCTATCACATCATTGTGTCTTCTCTCTCGCATGGATCCTTAGGAAAGGAATATGTTTCGGGTGTAATGATTCTTCCGCTGCGTCTTAGGACTACAAAATTTTAAATTACACCCGATATTCCCCAACAATCCATGCACTTGCGGACACAACAAGTTTTTGGTGCCGTTGCCGGGGACCTTAGTTTTGTTAATATCGAAATAATTGATAGTATTGCTGGACTATGCTCTATTTTTATTTTCATAAACTGTGATAATTCTATTTTCTGATAATTTTGAGTTTATTTGATCTGTCTGCTTGATTATGCGCATAACCCTTAGATTAGGACCATTAATTCCTTTTGATCCTGAAATTAATAAAATTTTGAGATTGCACAGGAAACTTAAATTTGAAGAAATGAAGAAAGAGGAATCAATCATGGTTGAAAAGAAGATCCCTTCGAGATTATGCAGCGCCAAATCCACAAGGAATTCACTCTAGCATTGCTAGGACAGCAATAGACACTAATAATTTTGAAATTAAACCCGCTTTTTTGTCTATGATTCAGCAAAATCAGTTTGGAAGATCACCACTTGAAGATCCTAATCAACATTTCTCTCTTTTTCTTGAATATTGTGACACCATTAAGATTAATGGTGTATTTGATGATGCATTGAAATTAAGATTATTTCCCTTCTCTCTCAGGGACCGAGCACGTTCCTGGTTGCAGTCTCATTGACGGAGTCTTGAGCGACACTTGGAGCTCCCCACCACCCTTGGAGTACTCTTGGGGATACCCCTAGGGACCAGAGGAAGAAGCCCAGGAAATTCCAGGTCCAACGGAGTTCTGCCGCAGCAAACACAGCCAGGCCGTGTTCCCCGTCACGGCCGTGAAGGTTTCTGAAGGAGATCATGAAGATGGCACGGCCGAGCACACGGCCGTGCCCCAAACCATGCCCACCTCGGCAGCCTTCGGCGGACCTCGACACGGCCAGGCCGTGTCCAGTAGCATGCCTGTGACATGGTCGGGCGACCACGTGAAAGAAAGCACGGCCAGGCGCATGGCCGTGCCCCAGCCCGTGCCCGCCTCAACGATCGGCTGCCCTCAGCATGGCCAGGTTGTGCCCAGCAGCACAGCAGTGCCCAAACATTCTGTGGATTTGCGACCTCGGATTACGGCTCGTAAGGAATTCCACGGCACTACCGTATTTGACGATCACGGCCGTGACAAGACGCACGGCCAGGCCGTGAATGACCCTGCATATCCCAGGCCACCCGAGCATGCCTATGAACGCAAGCACAACCAGGCCGTGATTGACCCTGCAGCAAAGACAGGCCCGATTCTGCACGAAGTTCGGCATTCGCAGCGTTCCTCCCAGCCACCGGATCGTTATGTGGGCCTTGTGAGCCCCTCCACCCTCTCGATGGACTCCATTCCGCTAGCCCCCATGGTGCCACCTCCTCGCGGACCTCCAACACAATGTCAAGAACAACCGGAGCCGTCGACCACGGACTGCTACAACAACCGAGTCCTCAACTCAGCCCAGGAGACTGCCACCAATGTCCAAAACCAGCCCACGAGCTGCTTCGTGGTCACGTGCTCCGAGATGGTCTAGCCCGCGACAGCCCGGACAACGGCCCAGCCCACACACACCGGCGCCCATGCAGGATTCCCCCCATGCGCCCATGCCACCTTCATGCGCCCCCCATGCTCCTCCATGCTGAAAGTGTTGTTGATTAGTTAGTTAGTAGTTGTTAAGGAGCATCTTGACTCCTTTTGAGGTTGGCTTCTCCAACTCCCTCATGTGTGTCTGATGTGACCCCTTTTCCCTCTTGTTCTATAAAAGAGGGCCAAGGGGCTGGTATGTTTTTTAGTTTTTGTGTATCTCTCCTTCCCCACGCGAAGGATCAGGCCAGCAAACTCCGGGGAGTTCGCCTAGAGCCCTTGCTTCCTCCTTGTTGTAATTTCAGCTTTCAATCAAAACACCCGGGGTTCCTATCCAGGGCTCCGGGTCCTTTCTAAGAATTCTACTTTTTCCCTGCGTTGCATCCTGGATTTGCCACGTTCCGCCTCCACAGCCCCGCCTAGGTTCTGCGCGCCTGTGTTTGCATCAAGAAAATTGGCTCGTCTTGAGAGGTGAGTATTTTACATTCATAGTAGTGTGCCGTCGATCTCTCGCTCTGCTGGTATTGTTCAAGTCGCCCGACGTTGCAACGATTTTATTGGCTTTCTCCGGGTTTCCTTCGTTTCGCACATTTACTATTCCCTCGCCTCAAGACCCTCTCACGATTTCCACATCATGGTATTCCCCCACCTTAGAGTATTGACCTAAGGACCCCTGTACCTATACATCCGCTGCGTCAAATTTGGTATCAGAGGGCGATTAGGAGCTAACTTTCGTCTAGCTCCGCTGGTCTCGTTCATTGCATCTCATTCGGTTTTTCCGGCTTTGCTTTCCGCATTCATACGCATCTCTGCATCATGACCACTAGATCAGGAACATCGTATCAGAATCCCCCAACCCAAGTGCACGTTGCGACTAAAGAGAGTCCTCACCCTAGGATAGAGTCGGTCGACGTGTGGGTCAAGGGTCAGCCCTCGCTTAGTGTCCCTCCTCCGTTGGCCCCGCTGCGGATGCACGCTAACGACTCACCCCGCTTTGACCCTTTTGCTGATGAGTCCGCGTGGACCGAGGACGCTCCTCCTTCGCGTCAACCTGCCCCGCGTAGCCGCGAGGATGATGAGATCCGCTGGCTCACGCGCGTTGACCCCCCGATTTTCAATGGTAACCATGACCCCCATGTCTTCCTCGATTGGGCCGCCGCTGTCGATAACTACTTTGAGTGGAGCGCCATGTCCGAACACCTTAAGGTCAGCTACGTCCGTCTATGCTAACCAGCCCTGCTCGGTTGTATTGGATGAACGTGGAGCGCCAATTAGTGGACCAGCGCCTTCCCCCCATCACCCGGTGGGAGGAGATGTGCTATCGACTTCGCGAGAAGTACGTGCCGCCCACCTATCGACAGCGCCTCCTCGATTCTTACTCGGTCATTTTCCAAGGGTCTAACACCGTCGACGAGTACCACACTCGCTTCGACGAGCTCGGCATCCGGTGCAACCTTAAGGAGGATCCCGCCTTCACACTTTCTCGGTTCCGCAATGGTCTCCGCAAGGAGATCCGGCGTACTCTGCCCACCTATGGCCTCGATACGATCCTTCTTGTCCTTCACCATGCCTGCGAGGTCGAGTTGGACCTCAAGTCGCACACCCATCGTGCTGACCATCTCCCGACTCGTCAGCCCGTCCACGCGCCTCCGGCGCCTGTCCCACCACCTCGTTTTGAGGCGCCACCGCGTCCGACCCACACTGGCCCTCGTCGTCCACCCCGGGATGCGCCCCACGAGGCGCCTCCACCACGTTTGACTTTGGAAGAGAGGGGCAAGGAGCCCCTTGCCGCTGTCCCTCCGGGCCCTTGTCGTCATTGTAACCAAACCGGTCACTTCAACCGGGACTGTCCTCGTCATTCATTACACATCGCGCCAGAGCGACGTGAACCCCGAACCCCTGCTCCTTGTAGCCTGCCTGCGGCCTAGGAGGTTGGCCCGCAGTGTTACACCGATGACGAGTCTAGCCCGCGTCCCACGATGGCCGTGGTTCGTTGTACCCTTGTCCACAGCCCCCCTCCGTCGGAAGATTGGAAGCGCACGAGCATCTTTTACACTTACATTAAGTGTAACGGACACTCCTGCAAGATTGTGCTCAACAGGGGTAGTAGCCTTAACGTCATCTCCCGGACGGCGGTCACCCGATTCGGCCTCACTCTAGAGCCCCACCCTCGGCCGTACTCGATCGCCTGGGTCGATGCATCTAGTCTTCCCATTACCCACCAATGTCAGGTCCCCATCTACTTTGGTGATTACTCGGAGAAGGTCTGGTGCGACGTCGCCTCCATGGACGTTGCCCACGTCCTTCTCGGCCGCCTATGGCTGTACGACCGTGACATGATCCACTACACCCACTCCAACACATATGCCTTCCACCATGGGGGACATAAGATCTGTCTGACCCCGGCTCCGCCCAAGGAGCTGCGTGCCTCCACGTCCAAGGGTGTCATCACACCCTTGCCTCCTGCCCCATCCGCATCGAAGACGGTCGCCTTGGTCCGACCCGGCTCTCTCGTCCAGGAGGCCCACGAGACCAAGGTGGTCTACGCCCTCATGGTCCACGAGGTCTCGCCCACGCCTATCCCTCCGCCGGTCCCTTTGCCCACGGAGGTCACTGCCCTCTTGGACGAGTTTTCTGACATCTCCCTGGTCGATCTGCCCATCGGCCTTCCTCCTGACCGTGACATCCAGTATGTCATCGACCTAGTCCCCGGGGTGTCTTTGCCCAACCTGCCGCATCACCGCTTCAACCCCACTGAGCACACAGAGCTCAAGCGGCAGGTAGATGACCTCCTCGCCAAGGGCTTCATTCGTGAAAGCCTCAACCATTGCGCAGTCCCCGCCCTTCTTACGCCCAAGAAAGATGGTTCTTGGCGGATGTGTATCGATTGCCGCGCAATCAATGGCATCACAGTCAAGTACCGCTTCCCCATCCCATGCCTCGATAACATGTTATACCTCATTTTCGGTGCCTGTTGGTTTAGTAAATTGGATCTCCGGAGCGGTTACCATCAGGTCCGCATCCGAGAGGGTGATGAGTGGAAGACCGCCTTCAAGACGAAGGACGGTCTCTACGAGTGGTTGGTGATGCCCTTCGGCCTCACCAACGCGCCATCCACATTCATGCGCCTCATGAGTCAGGTCCTCCGTCCCTACATGGGGAAGTTTTTGGTCGTCTACTTCGACGACATTCTCATCTACAGTCCCACTCGCGCTGACCATCTTGAACACTTGCGCTTGACCTTCGACATTATGCGTAAGGAACGTTTGTTCCTTAACGCGAAGAAGTGTTCATTCCTTGCGTCCCAAGTGCAGTTCCTTGGGTTCATTGTGTCTGACCGTGGTCTCATGGTCGACCCCGCCAAGATCGAGGCCATTCATCAATGGCCGGTGCCCGAGTCCGTCACCGAGGTCCGAAGCTTTCTCGGCCCCTCAGCCTTTTACCGCCGCTTCATCAAGGGATTTAGTACCATCGCTTCCCCTATGACGGCCTACACCAAAAACGAGGCCTTCACCTGGACCCCAGCGGCAAATCGCGCTTTCCTCGCGCTTAAGGACATCATGACCTCGGCACCGGTCCTCCGTCTCCCCGATTTCTCAAAGGTCTTTGAGGTGGCGTGCGATGCCTCCGGCACCGGCATCGGCGGTACCCTTAGCCATGAGGGCCACCCCGTCGCCTTCTTCAGCGAGAAGCTAAACGAAGCCCGGCAACGATACTCCACTTACGATAAGTATTGTCCAGTCACTCCGACAATGGCATCACTATCTCCTCCATAAGGAGTTCGTCTTGTTTAGTGACCACCAGGCCCTTTCCTTCCTCAACGTCCAGAAGAAGCTCATCCCTCACCATGCGAAGTGGGTCGAGTTTCTTCAGCAATATACCTTTGTGATCATACACAAGGCTGGCAAGGATAACGTCGTGGCCGACACCCTCAGTCACGTCTGCGCCCTGCTTTGTTCGGTGTCCACGTCGATTCCCACGTTAGTCCATGTCCGTGATGAGTATGCCCGGCTCCTTGTCGATGACCCCCCGGACCTACCCTATCGCCTCCACGACGACTACCTTGTATACGGTAACTGGTTGTGCATTCCTCGTTCCTCCCTCCACGAGCATCTGCTGCTTGAGCTCCACGCTGGCCGTGCCACCGGGCACCATGGTCGCGATAAGACTCTTACCTTGGCCGAAGACCGATTCTTTTGGCCCACTCTTCATGAGGATGTTGATAGAGTTGTTCGCCACTGTGGCCCGTGCCAACGTGCCAAGCCCCGTCCTGCTAACACCGGCCTCTACACTCTTCTCCCCGTCCCTAGGAGTCCATGGCTGCACATTAGCATAGACTTCGTCCTTGGTCTACCCCGAAATGCCTCGCGCCACGATTCCATCTTCGTAATCGTGGATCGTTTCTCTAAGATGGCACACTTTGTGCCTTGTTCTCGGACAGTCGATGCTTCCCACATTGCCCATCTGTTTGTTAAGGAGATCGTCCGGCTTCATGGTCCGACCGCGACACTCGGTTCGTGGGTCATTTCTGGAAGTCCTTGTGGGCCCTCCTTGGGACCACTCTCAAGTTCTCCTTTGCGTACCACCCACAGACGGACGGTCAGACGGAGGTTGTGAACCGCAGCCTGGGTAACATTCTGTGTTGTTTAGCCGGTGACTTCCCATGCCATTGGGCTGAACATCTACCCATCACTGAGTTTGCGTATAACAGCGCATTCCACCACTCTACGGGGCTAAGTCCTTTCTAGGTCGTCCTTGGGCACCAACCTAGAAAGCCTATAGACATGCATAATGTTCCCCAGCCTCCTTCCATCCATGAGTCTGCCTATGCCTTTGCATCACATATCACCGGGTTGCATGATGAGATTCGCCACCGGATTTTCTTGAGCAATACCCGGTATGCAACGGAGGCCAACGAGCGTTGTAGGCCTCACCATTTTGAGGTTGGTGAGCTCGTTCTTGTGCGACTCCACCCTGAGCGGTTGAGATCTCGAGCCAATTGGAAGTTGCAAGCCTGGTGCGACGGTCCCTATACGGTTCTGCGGCGGGTTGGCAACAACGCTTACGTCCTCGACCTACCAGCAGACTCCCTCAACAGCCCCGTCTTCAACGTCGCTGATCTCCTGCCCTACTACGCGCCCTTGCCCATCGGCGCTCCTGCCACCGACATCTCCCCCCCCCCTAGGATAGCTGACGGAGTCATGAGCGACACTTGGAGCTCCCCACCACCCTTGGAGTACTCTTGGGGATACCCCCAAGGACCAGAGGAAGAAGCCCGGGAAATTCCAAGTCCAACGGAGTTCTGCCACAGCAAACATGGCCAGGCCGTGTTCCCCGTCATGGCCGTGACGGGTTCTGAAGGAGATCATGAAGATGGCACGGCTGAGCACACGGCCATGCCCCAAACCATGCCCGCCTCGGCAGCCTTCGGCAGACCCCGACACGGCTAGGCCGTGTCCAACAGCACGCCTGTGACACGGTCGGGTGACCATGTGAAAGAAAGCACGGCCGTGCCCCAGCCCGTGCCCGCCTCGATGATCGGCCGGCCTCAGCACGGCCAGGTCGTGCCCAGCAGCACGGCAGTGCCCAAACATTCTGTGGATTTGCGACCTCGAATTACGGCCCATAAGGAATTCCACGGCACTACCGTATTTGACGATCACGGCCGTGACAAGACGCACGGCCAGGCCGTGAACGACCCTACAGATCCCAGGCCACCCGTGAATGCAAGCACGGCCAGGCCGTGATTGACCCTGCAGTAAAGACAGGCCCGATTCTGCACGAAGTTCAGCGTTCGCAGCGTTCCTCCCAGCCACCAGATCGTTATGTGGGCCTTGTGAGCCCCTCCACCCTCTCGATGGACTCCATTCCGCTAGCCCCCATGGCGCCACCTCCTCGCAGACCTCCAACACAACGTCAAGAGCAACCAGAGTCGTCGACCACGGACCGCTACAACAACCGAGTCCTCAACTCGGCCCAGGAGACTGCCACCAATGTCCAAAACCAGCCCATGATAAGCAAGTTCTGCTGCTTTATGGTTGCGTGCTCCGAGATGGTCTAGCCCGCGACGGCCCGGACAGCGGCCCAGCCCACACACACCGGCGCCCACGCAGGATTCCCCCCATACGCCCATGCCACCTTCATGCGCCCCCCATGCTCCTCCATGCTGAAAGTGTTGTTGATTAGTTAGTTAGTAGTTGTTAAGGAGCATCTTGACTCCTTTTGAGGTTGGCTTCTCCAACTCCCTCATGTGTGTCTCTTGTGACCCCTTTTCCCTCTTGTTCTATAAAAGAGGGCCAAGGGGCTGGTATGTTTTTTTAGTTTTTGTGTATCTCTCCTTCCCCATGCGAAGGATTAGGCCAGCAAACTCCGGGGAGTTCGCCTAGAGCCCTCGCTTCCTCCTTGTTGTAATTTCAGCTTTCAATGAAAACACTCGGGGTTCCTATCCAGGGCTTCGGGTCCTTTCTAAGAATTTTGCTTGTTCCCTGCGTTGTGTCCTGGATTTGCCACGTTCCGCCTCCGTAGCCCTGCCTAGGTTCTGCGTGCCCGTGTTTGCATCAAGAAAATTGGCTCGTCTTGAGAGGTGAGTATTTTACATTCACAGTAGTGCGCCGTCGATCTCTCGCTCTGCTGGTATTGCTCAAGTCTCCCGACGTGGCAACAATTTTATCGGCTTTCTCCGGGTTTTCTTCGTTTCGCACGTTTACTATTCCCTCACCTCAAGACCCTCTCACGATTTCCGTTGAGAAATCAGATCACCAGCTTTGCACAAAGGGAAGTCGAGTCGTTGAGTGAAGCATCGGAGCACTTCAAGAATTGCAAAGGAGGTGTCCTCACCATGGCTTAGAAAAATGGGTTTTAATTCAAACTTTCTATAATAGTTTACTTTATAATACTCGCCTCACTATTGATGCTGCTGCAGGTGGAGCTTTGATGAATAAGACCATGTATGAAGCCTACACTTTGATTGAGGAAATGGCCCTGAACAATAACCAGTGGACCATTGAAAGAGGAGTGCTATATCGACCTCCACATGGTAAGAATGAGAATGACGGTTGGAGTACCTTGGCTGAAAAGGTTGACTCTTTGTGTAATAGATTTGATTCTTTTCAAATGCAAACTGCAGTGGTTTCATCATCTGTTACTATGATATATGCGGAAATCAAGGTCATTACTCTGAAGATTGTACAGTTATTGTTGATCAGGGTGTAGAACAAGTAAATGTTGTAAGGGGTTACAATCAAGGTAGAAACAATGACCCTTACTCTAGTACATTGATGCGTTGCATTTACATCGTGTTTTTGCTTATGTTTTAGATCATATTTTGGGCTTAATTGAATGATTTAATGCAAATTTTAGTGTTTTTACTTCACTTTGCACAGAACCTTCACTTTTCTTGGTTTTTATGAAAATATAGGTAAAATGGCTCAAAAATGATGGATTTCGAGAGTTTTGAAGCCAAAGTATGATTCCCAAAGAGATCACAAGCTTACACATCGAATTTGGGGCGAAAACGGTGAAGAAATCAACATTCACGGCCTTGGCCGTAATTATGGAGCCAGCCGTAATTTCAACGTCGAGTGAAAGGTAAAAAGCGGCTAAGTAAAGAAATGAACAGAAACTTTCACGGGTGAAGCCGTGAATCCATCACAGACCATGAATATTTCTGTGACTTAAGTGCTGTACACATAGAGACATTTACGGCCATGGCCGTAAACTCATCACGGACCGTGAAAACATCTGTCCTTTCGGTTTTTCACTCGGTTCGACTCCAAATTGAACCAGAATTGAACTAAACTCTCCAGAAACCTTCCTAGATGGGTTCTATAGGGATTAGACTATAAAAGGAAGGGTTTTGGAAGGGTTTAGGGGGGGGGGGGGGGGTTCTTGGCACGAAAATGAACGGCTGTAGCAGCGACGGCGGAAATCAGTTCTAGGGCAGAATTCGATCAGGAAAGCTGCGCAAAGGAAGAATTAGAGGGTTCATCTTCGTCTCCACATCGAGGGGAAGCTTTTCTAATTACTTGTCTAGCGATTTCCTATAATCTTCTTAGGTTTTCATGCGATTTTCATTAATGAACATGTTGTTTGCTTTGAACATGAACGTGTAAACCCTAGTTTCGGGATTTGGGGACTAGCCCGTTGATGATTTATGGATTATATTGTTTCAAATCTTTTACATGAATTTTATAGATTTGATTTGATTAGAATTGTACGTATCTCGCTTTAATACTCTGGCCAAGTTTTATTGCGTCTTAGACGTTGCGAGAAGGACCGAGAGGTGAATCGCAACGTCGGAACTATTCTTTTCAAACCTACGAATCCGATCACGAGACTAGTTCGGATTCGTTTGAAGGATTCACATGGTTTTTCATAGAACTTAATGGGTCTAATTACGTTAACTGTCACGAGAGGAGGAAGTTAGCGTAGTTAGATACCGGATTACGCTTCGAGAGGAGGTAATCTGTACCTTAGGAAAAATCCCTTTGAAAACTATAATTTTCTGATCAAAGATTTATTTTTATTAAATTCATAATCGTCATCATGGTGAAACCCTAATTCACGATTTTATTCGAACTGATTTTTACCAAAAACGTTGCCTCTGTTTCTTTTATTTGTACTTAGAAGTGTCCAAAACAAAAACCACATATTTGATTCATCTAGATATAGATCAATCGTGTAATCGGTACTTGACCGTCAGATCCTCGTTGGGAATGATATCTTTCTTTATTACTTCGATAAATCCGTGCACTTGCAGATCGCTATCAAGTTTTTGGCGCCGTTGCCGAGGATTAGGCCAGTCAATATTGATTTAATCGTGAGATTTATAGACTAGACATTTTTTATTTATTTGTTTTTGTTTTTATTTTTATTTTTATTTTATTTGTTTTTATTTTCATTTTTTTAATTTTATTTGTTGTTCGCATTTTTTTTATAGGTAGTTTCTTTAATTTTCCTTTTTTTTGGATTAACACATTGTATGAACAGGATAACTCAAAAAAATCACTTGTCTACATATTTTATATTTCCTGTTCTACATTATATATATATTTTGAATTTATTTGCATAAATTGAAAAATGATGTTTAATCAATGTCAATGGTCAGATCAGAGCTACATGCCACCGGTAAAGACTAGAGAATATGTGCCGCCAGTTGCATTTCAATCACCTGCAGCAAAGGTAGATTCTTTTACTCAACATATTGATTATTCAAGCATGCAACACTCTAAGTTGAATTATATTACTTGTGATATTTGTGGAAGTTATTATCATTATACTTCTGATTGCCAATTTAGAAATCATGCCAGTTCTAATTTATCATGGTACCAAGATGATCTGTATAATTCTAGATGGAAAAATCACCAAACTTCTTTTTATGAGGATTTCTCAAATAATATTTCAGAACCACACTTTGAGGATACTGAAGAATCTATGCTTGAAAAATGACAAATCAAAGTAAGAAACTTGAAGATCTTAGAGGGATAATTGATCAGCTTACTTCTCAAGTAGAATCTATATCTGCTAATACTAAAATGCTAGAAACCCAGATAGCACAACAAAATTGTATACTTGAGTTTGATTTGGAAAGTGAGAAAATTCATAATATATTATATGACACTGATAAAAATGACATAGAGGATGGAATCCAGAATAAATCTGAGAATTTTGTAGAGTTGGATCAATCATTAGTCATGACTCCTGATTGTGATGTATCTTCTTCAAATTTTGATGATTTTAAACATTTTGATGATTTTGAAAATTTTGATGATTTTGAAAATTTTGATGATTTTGAAAATTTTGATGATTGTGATTTACCTTCCTCTGCAATTTACCAGCCATCTAGTCCCCTCTCACATAATAAAGTGTCTTATAACACAAATACTTGAGACATGTTTGAAGAGAAATTTGAATTTTTGGAGTCTTGTGAAAAGAATGATGAAGAATTTATGGATCCTCAAGTAAGAAATAGCAAAAGTGATGGGGATGAATTTGATAGTGTTAGAATGGAATACCTCCCTTCATATTCTTATTACACCGCCACCACTGAAGAGAAAGAAATTGAGGTAAAAGATGAGGAAGAGGATCTTATGCATATTGTACTACCACCACCATATAAACCATCAATCCCTTTTCTCCAGGAAAATCCATTAGAAATTTGCATGATTAATGACGAGGGAGATAATTATAAGGATAATGATGATGAAGTGATTGAAATATCATTTGAATCAAATTCAAGCACAGGTACCCAGCAGAAGATAACACATGAGATTTTTAATCATATTGGCATTGAGGCAACTGAAAAACCAAAAATAAAATTTGAAAACTTCTTGATAAATCCAGGGTATGAAATTTTTGATTTTAATTCTAATCTTCTTCCAGTTGCTAATGTAAATCTAAAGGAAGAATGCATGATTTTACTCTTGGATAAATACAGAAAAATTATTGAGTATTCTCTGCATGACTCTAACTTTTGTTTTTGTATGCATGTACTGGATACTGCAACATGGAATCACCTGTCTGAATGGATTTATACTTTGCTAGGCACACTCATGAGGCGGAGAAAAAGTAGAAGATTATATGCTCTCTACTATGGCACAGATTCACCAACTCCACCATGACATGAAGCTGTGGTCAAGCTAATGACCTTAAACAAGCGCTTTTGGGAGGCAGCCCAAAGTTTTTTTAATTTTATTAATTTTTTTGCATTCTTAGTTTTTGGTTTTTGATTTTATTTAAATTTTTAGGAATTTTTGCAGCATGTATTGATGAAAAATCTTTTAATGAGTTGTTTTATGTGTAGGAAATTTTTGCAGCATGTATTGATGAAATTTTGCAGCATGTATTGTTTCAAATCTTTTACATGAATTTTATAGATTTGATTTGATTAGAATTGTACGTATGTCGCTTTAATACTTTGGCCAAGTTTTATTGTGTCTTAGACGTTGCGAGAAGGACCGAGAGGTGAATCGCAACGTCGGAACTATTCTTTTCAAACATACGAATCCGATCACGAGAATAGTTCGGATTCGTTTGAAGGATTCACATGGTTTTTCATAGAACTTAATGAATCTAATTACGTTAACTGTCATGAGAGTAGGGAGTTAGCATAGTTAGATACCGGATTACGCTTCGAGAGAAGGTAATCTGTACCTTAGGAAAAATCCCTTTCAAAACTATAATTTTCTGATCAAAGATTTATTTTTATTAAATTCATAATCGTCATCGTGGTGAAACCCTAATTCCCGATTTTATCCGAACTGATTTTTACCAAAAACGCTGCCTCTGTTTCTTTATTTGTACTTAGAAGTGTCCAAAATAAAAACCACATATTTGATTCGTCTAGATATAGATCAATCGTGTAATCGGTACTTGACCACCAGATCCTCGTTGGGAACGATATCTTTCTTTATTACTTCGATAAATCCGTGCACTTGCGGATCGCTATCATACATACAACCCTGGATGGAGAAATCACCCAAATTTATCTTGGAAGAACAATAATAATGCTGTAAGGGGACAGATTGAGGAAAGAGGATACCAACAGAGGCAGCAAAATCATAATCGGACCCAGAACACTAGTTTCGAATCCATGTTTGAAAAATTCATGGCTAGTCAAGACCAAAAATATGAAAAAATTATGAATGAAATGAAGCACCAAAAAGACACAATAAATCAGCTTACTTCTCAGGTAGGGTCCTTCTTATAGACCCCCAGGGAAATTACCTGCTAAACCTGAACCAAACCCTGGGGAGCATTGTAATGCTATCACTACTAGGAGTGGGAGGCAATTAGATGAACCAAGGAGTAGATTAGATAATGAGGAGGAAGAGCCCAACATAGAACATAGCAGTGAACCAGGCTTAGAAACACAACCTGCTCATGTGTAGTCTCATGCTAGTCCGCCACCTTTTCAGGGTGATGAACCGAAAGGGGATGAGCCATGTCAGATTGATGTTTCTAGACCTAGTTCACCAGCCCTTTATAGACCTCCTATACCTTTTCCCCAGAGACTAGTGCAAGCTAAATTAGATAATCAATTTGGGAAATTTCTTGATGTCTTGAAAAAGCTGTACATTAATATTCCATTCACTGATGTTTTATCTCAAATGCCCACATATGCTAAATTTTTAAAATAAATTTTGTCTAATAAGAGAAAGATAGAGGACTATGGTACTGTGGCATTAACTGAAGAGTGTAGTGTCATCATTCAAAATAAATTGCCACCGAAACTAAAGGATCCAGGTAGTTTCTCTATTCCTTGTTTGATTGAGAGTATGGCTTTTGACCGAGCCTTATGTAATTTGGGAGCTAGTGTGAGCCTAATGCCTTTATCCATTTGTAGGAAACTAGACATGGGAGCTCCCAAACCAACTTCAATATCTTTGCAGCTCACTGACCATTCAGTTAAGTATCCTGTAGGGATTTTTGAGGATGTTCCGATCCAGGTTGGTAAGTATTTTGTTCCAACGGATTTTGTAGTCTTAGAGATGGAGGAAGATGCTAAGATTCCAATCATACTTGGTAGACCATTCTTAGCTATTGTAGGGGCACTCATTGATGTGAAGAACGGTAAACTCACTCTAAATATTGGTGATAACAAAATTGAGTTTGATCTGAATGATTCTATGAAGAAACCTTCATACACCGGTTTTTGTTGTAGTGTACACTCTGTAGATGATACTATCTATGATCTTAGTAATTTGTTTGTTGAAACTTGTGAATTCAATTCTGATTTAGATAGCAATTTAGATTCTAATGCTGAATTTCATGATTTAACTGTTTGTGATGATAATAAGAATGATGAAGAGAAGGTCCCAAAAGTAGAACTTAAGTCCTGTACATTGTGTTCCTAAAAAAGGGGGAGTCATTATACTGAAAAACAAAGATAATGAGCTGATTCCTGTTAGAATTGTAACTAGTTAGCGTATATGCGTAGACTATAGAAAATTGAATGCGACTACTAGGAAAGACCACTTCCCCTTACCTTTTATTGATCAGATGGTTGAGAGACTTGCAAATCATTCTTATTTCTGTTTTCTTGATGGATACTCTGGATTTTTCCAAATTCTCATTCATCCTGATGATCAAAACAAGACCACCTTTACTTGTCCATATGGTACTTTTGCATATAGGAGGATGCCTTTTGGATTGCGTAATGCACCTGCTACTTTTCAGAGGTGTATGATGGCTATATTTTTTGAATTTATTGAAGATTTCATGGATGATTTTTCTGTCTATGGCTTTTCTTTTGATGCTTGTTTGGCTAACTTATCTCGAGTCTTACAGAGGTGCGAGGATACTAATCTTGTGCTTAACTGGGAAAAATGTCATTTCATGGTTAGACAAGGAATAGTTCTTGGGCATCTAATTTTAGAAAGAGGAATAGAAGTTGACAAAACCAAAATTGAGATGATTGAGAAGCTTGAGCCGCCCACTATGGTCAAAGAGATTAGAAGTTTTTTAGGACATGTAGGATTTTACCGACGTTTCATTAGGGATTTTTCTAAGATTGCTAAACCACTTACAGATTTACTTTGCAAAGATGCTAAATTCTGCTTTGATGAAAATTGTTTGTCTGTTTTTCAGGAACTGAAGGAAGCTCTGATTTCAGTGCCTATCATGCAGCCCCTAGATTGGAGTTTACCCTTTGAGCTCATGTGTGACGCTAGTGACTTTGCAGTAGGAGCGGTACTAGGGCAGAGAAAAGAGAAAATGCAGCAATAAAGTATTTGATGCTGCACAAAGGAACTACACCACTACAGAAAAGGAACTTTTGGCCATAGTTTTTGCTTTTGATAAATTTAAGTCATATTTGATTAACTCTAAAGTTGTGGTGTATACTGATCATGCAGCAATAAAGTATTTGATGCAAAAGAAGGAAAGTAAACCACGGCCTCTTAGATGGGTATTACTTTTGCAAGAGTTTGATTTGGAAATCAAAGACAAAAAGGGCTCTGAAAATTTAGTTGCAGATCATCTTTCAAGGATAACTGTAGAAGTTGATAAAAGTGATTCCATCAACGATTCCTTCCCTGAAGAACAACTCTTGAGTATTGAATAGATCAAGGCTCCATGGTATGTTGATATAGTAAATTATCTTGTTGCTAATGTTTTTCCTCTTGATTTGAGCTATCAAGGAAAGAAGAGATTCTTGGCTGAGGTAAAACGCTATTTTTGGGATGAGCCTTATGTATTTAGAAGATGTGCAGATGAAATATTTAGAAGATGTATCCTCGAAGAGGAGATCAAGGATATATTATTTCAGTGTCATGGATCAACTTATGGAGGGCATGCTAGTACTGAGAAGACTATTTTTAAAGTATTACAATCTGGATTTTATTGGCCCTCAATCTTTAAAGATGCTAAAAATTTTATAATGTCTTGTGATAGTTGTTAAAAGACAGGGAACATCAACAAGAGGAATGAGATGCCATTGTCCACTATACTTGAAGTTGAAATATTTGATGCTTGTGGGATTGATTTTATGGGACCGTTTCCATCATCTAGAGGTAACAAATATATACTTGTGGCAATAGATTATGTTTCCAAGTGGGTGGAAGCCATTGCTTCAACTACTAATGATTCCATTGTTGTGGTAAAGATGTTCAAGAAGATTATATTTCCACGATTTGGGACACCAGGAATAATAATCAGTGATGGAGGTTCTCATTTTATTGAACACAAATTTTCTGCTTTGCTTCGAAAATATGGGGTGAATCATAGAGTTGCAACACCTTACCATCCCCAGACAAGTGGACAAGTTGAGATATCGAGTAGAGAGATCAAAGGGATATTAGAAAAAACAGTGTCAAGAACAAGGAAAGACTGGGCTTCTAAACTTGATGATGCGCTTTGGGCATACCGGGCTGCTCTCAAAACACCGATAGGTATGTCTCCTTTTTAATTAATTTATGGTAAATCTTGTCATCTTCCTGTAGAACTCGAGCACAAGGCGTTCTGAGTGATCAAAACACTGAATTTCGACTTGAAAAACGCAGGTGAAAAACATAAGTTACAATTGAACGAGCTTGATGAGATTAGACTCTCCGCTTACGAAAATGCAAGGATCTATAAAGAGAGGACTAAAAGATAGCATGATCGACATATACTTAGAAAGGAATTTCAACCAGGTGAATTTGTTCTTTTTTTTTAATTCCAGGTTGAGACTTTTTCCCAGTAAACTTAAATCTCGATGGTCTGGACCTTTTCAGGTTAAGAAAACTTATCCATACGAAGCTGTTGACATATGGAGCGACAAAACGAGGGTGTTTAAGGTCAATGGTCAGAGATTGAAGCATTATTTCCATGAAGAATCGATTGAAGAATGAGAAAATTTTCTACTTGATGAACCACGAGCAAATCTGAGTGCAGAACGGTCAAGCTAATGACCTCTAAATTAGCGCTTCTTGGGAGGCAACCCAAGCACTCTTTCTTTTGTTTTTACCTTTGTTTTTCTTTTAATTTATTTTTTTAGGATTAACTTTCTTTTTTCTCTTTGTAGGTACGTTTTTCGGCAATCTCTAAATTTTGACAAATTACGGTACTACCGTAATGTTTATTACGGTACCGTAATTCTGAGTTGTTTCTTTGCAGAAAGCTTTACATGAATTACGGTACTGCCGTGATGAATTTTTATCTACCATAATTTTGGCTCGATTTTGTCCAGAAAGTTTCGAAGATTTACATGAATTACGGTACTGGTACCGTAATTTTGGGTCATTTTCTTACAGAATCTTTTGGAAATATTAGAGTAGATTACGGTGCCGTATCACTTTTTACAGTGCCGTATTTTGAATTACGGCAGTGCCGTAATGAAAATTACAGCCGTAATTTTTTCGGCCCCACGCGTTTTCTGCTACCGTATTTAGGGTTTCTTCGTCGCGATTAGGGTTTTTCCTCGAGATCTTCTTCGAATCAGCGCCGTTTTCCTCCATTCTTGCTCCCAAACCTTCCAGAAACCCCTCTCTACCGTCTTCGGCCACTTTTCGACCGATTCCTACCCGACATTTTGACGATTTTGAGCTCGATCGAGCACACCTGCCATTCGTCCGCTGGATTCCACCCTTCTTCGTTTTTCTTCATCAAAGCTTCGATCCAACTGATTCCTGCTTCAGGGAGTTTTGAAAGAGGTAGGAGATCTTCCCTTGAAGTGTTTGAGGGCTCGATTTCAGCTCAGAAGTCCAGATTTGAGAGCTTGATTCAAAGCTGCTGGAAATCCTACTCACCCTGTTCGGTAACAATGTTCATTCCAGTTTTTCTTTAAGTGCTTTGAAATCTTGCTTCCATTCCTCATGGCACCAATGAAGAAAGTTGTTTCTAAGAGAAAAGGGAAAGCTCGAGCCGAATCTTCAGCCCCAGCTCCACCATCAAACCCATATGGAATAATCTTTAGAGATGAAATTCAAGAGCAGAGGTATAATCATTTGCTTACAAGGCGCATTGTAAAAACTAAATATGTAGATATACATGCATTGGAGACTTTGGGACACAAGGAGGATGTTCTATGGATGTTCGATCAAATTGCAGCGAAGAAGTTCTTTGACATGACTCCTCAGACTTATCTACCTCTAGTACTAGAGGTTCTCAGCAGTTTAGAGATGGATTGGGATGAGTACCCTGATCGCCAAGTCAAAGGAGAGATTAGATTCCGGATAGCCAAGGAGGAAAGGAAGCTTACATTTATAGACATTAGACGTATCTTTCATTTTCCAGATGAAGGGCATACCGAGCCACCGATTGGATTCATTGAAAATGTTTTTTTGGGAATCAAATCACTTCAGAAACTAGATTTTCACCATCTTCAGCAAGAGCAACCAGGTATGGTGAAGAAGGACGGTATGGTCCGTCATTCTGAGCTATTTTTCCTTTGGTGCATGCTTCACGGGTATTTTGTAGATGTAGCTTTCTTTTTTTGTCAAATATTTGGACAAGGTTGCTAGAGCGAAGAAATGCACTATAGTGATAGGAGGGTTCCTTACTCCTATAGCGCTTCACTTAGGGGTTGAGCCCTATGGGATCGAAGTTGCTAGAGGTAATGCCAGGATTGACATTGAATCATGTATTGCTATGAAGATGATTGTCAGGGATGGAGACACACATTGTCTGATTCTACAGCCTGGTCTTCCTACCTTGCCTCTGCCTAACCCTGGGAGAACCACCGTTCAAAATCAAGAAAATTGGAAGTTATCTCCGAGTGTCGTTTCCTATGCCACTCCTGTACCTGTGGATTCTATGCCACCATCACCTCCTGCTTCGGGGGACAACCCTTTCGGTATGGGAATTAATTCTTCACCCTCTAGAGCTGCTGGTCCGTCACTGCATAGAGCCACATGATTCTCTTCATGCCATGCTACCCTTGATCAGAGTGGATGACAGAGTTATCAAGACCCTGGCTTTCAGGCTCTTTCTACTGATGTGCACCGTTTGACTACTATCGTGGGGAGGATATTCGATTATGTGGTGCAAATAAATGAGGATGTTGAGGAGATCAAAGATTACCTTCATCTTAAGCATAGAACTGATGGAGGTGAAGAAGGAGGTTCTCAGGGTGATCCCATGGATGCCGCCCCAGCTGTAGGAGGTGAGGAAGAGACGGACTCTAATAAGGATTGAGTAAAACTTTGTGAGTGTACTTCCCTTATCTTTACAATTACCTGCATCATTTGGGTTTTTGATGATTTACATGCCCTTGTAGGGAAGGATGACTTTGTCAAACTTCTTGTGTCCGCACAATGATGATCCTCTACTTTTGTGGTTAAACTGCTAAATTCATTTGATTTGGTTATACTGAGATAATTTGATATTCGCTATTACTACTGCTTCGATGTGGTTGTATAACTCAGTATATTTTGCATGGATGATATTTTATGATTTTGAGCACCATGTATTGGTATATTGTGATAGTTTGAACTGTTTAATTTGAGTTCTGTGATGAGATATCTTTCCTAGTTTGTTGCAAATGTCTATGCTGTTGCATGATGTGTAAGTTGAATCCTTGAAATTACTGCAATTATCATGCCGAAATTTTTCTTGATGATAAATTACAATGCATTGAAAATAAACCTAATATGCTGAATTTATTTCTTTGATATAATTTATTTGTTGGATTTTTCCCATTGATCAATGCATGAGATTTTGGGTAAATATATTATTTCATGAATACAATCTGAAGGTAAAATAAGTCCCTTAAATAAAATGAGCATATGAGTGTAATTTTTGAATTGATGTCAATTAATTAACCTAGTTGATGTTTAGTTTATCTTACTATTTGTTGGGAAGAAAGAATCCAAGATCCAAAGAGAGAGAGATACACCCTTACTTGGCACTGCGTAACATTGGCAATGGTACCGAAGACATGGGTTGAAGTCTGTATTAAAAAAAAGAAAGAGGAAAAGAAAATGACTCTTCTGCTTAGCACTGCATAAAATTGGCAGTGATATTGAAGATAAGAGTTGAAGTCCGAATAAAAGTATGTATCTATGTGGGTACATGCCATGAGAAAGAGATTTGATTGAAAAAAAAATTGGAAATCCTATTCCTATAGACAAAGTTATGATAGATTTAAACTAAAACAAAGGTAAAATCATGAGATTGGGATTCTATTTATTATGCACATTGCGAAGTTTTATTTGATTGAGTTTTGGATCTTAAGGATTAAGTTCAGAGGACAATATATTTGTTTGAAATTTTATGTAATGTCAATGAAATTTTCCATGAATAATTGTATTTTAGAAATTTTATGAAGTTTTATTTTGATTATTCTAAATTTCATAGCATATTTCTTGCTAATTCCATTGTACTTTTGGGACATAATCATGCTTATTAGCTTATTTTTATGTCTTATTTATCAAATGTTTCGGAATCTACACCTTTCTTAGTTTTTGATCAATTTCAAGTAAAAAGGCATCATGTTTATGGGTTTTCAAGTAATTTCAATGCATAGACAAAATTCTAATCATCAAGAGGTGACTACACATCGAATTTCAAGCCAAATTGGACTTAACAGAGAAATTATAGTAGTGCCGTAAGGAATTTTACGGTCGTAATTTGCAAATAACGGCACCTGATTCTGCCACCATATTCTTCGAAGATTTTTTTTCCATGCAAAGATTACGGCATTGCCGTAATAATTTTTATGGTGTCGTAATGTCAGGCTGTTTTCATATAGAGACTTTTGAGGTAATTATGGCACTGTTGTAATACATTTTACAGTATCGTAATTTCAAGCTGTTTCCGTACAGAAGCTTCTGAAATGATTACGGCACTGCCGTAATGTTCTTCACGGTGTCGTAATTTCAACCCAGATTTCCGCGATTGCCTGATTCTTCCACTGATACTGTTCACGAAAGCTTGTGAAGACGATTTCTCAAGTTTTAGACCACTATTTCTAGATCCATAAAAAGGGTAATGATCTACATAAAGAGGGAAAGATCTACAGACAAAAAACCCCAATTAATTTTTGAGATTCAAGGACAAATCAAGAGAATCGCCGTCGCCCTAGGGTTCATCGCCGGGAAGCAAACAGACCACCATCAACCATGAAATTCAAGAGGAAGCTTCGCTTGAAGGAGAAGAGGACACATGAAAAGCTTTAGAGTGAAAGGAGACCGATTGAGGGAGAAATCAACGAAAACAAGGGCGCCGCCACTGTTCATCATGTTTCCAGACCAAATTATGGGGTGTAATTTTATTACTGTTGGGAAACCCCGGGGACATTTTACAATTTTCAGAGTTATGGACATACATTTTTCGCAGCGGAAGAATGTCCCCGAAACAGGCCGGTCCCAAAAACCCAGTGAAGATCGCATGCAAGGGAGTCGACACGATGAGTTAGAAAATACCTTAAGAGCAATGTAGAGCGATGTCGATGAAGGCGCCCAAGTGTTCTCCCTCTGCAGTCACGCACACACGGATCTCTTGAGTTCTCTTCTTCCACGCCCGGTGCTAGCCTCGGGAAGAAGATCCAAGCCTTAGGGAGATACTCTACTTCACTTGCGCCACCAAGAAAGATGATGCGCCAAGAGAAGAAGGAAGACTATCCAAAAACGCCAAGCACTAATGTTCCTTGCGCCAAGAGGAAAGGAAGAAGTGGCTTGCGGTTATGGAAGAAGGAGGATGTGCCCTTGCTCCAAGCACTCGCCCCTCTCCTTGTGTTCACGCCTTCAAGAATTAATTGCACACCAGAGGGCTCGGCTAGGTGCTCTTTTATAGGGCAAGAGGCGATTTATGAAAGGCTAGGATTAAGACAAGTGGGCGGCTATGATGAGAAGGTTTGAGATAAGGAAAGTCTCCAAGACATTTCCATAATACTCATTCAACTATTCCTTTTAGAGCCCATGTCTTTCTTTGTGCGCCAAGGCCTTGCCTTGCGCCCCAAGTAATTCCATATTGGCATTCATACCATAAGAGATTAAGGGGGAGGCGCCAATTGCTTCCTTATGAAGCAAATTGCGCCACTTCTCCCCATTATGCCCATAGGCGCCTAGGGGAGAAGATTTGTCCCCATTATACCCTTTTAGCCTCTCATCTCTTCATGAGAACTTGTTATTGGGCCTCATTGGATAATGAGCTAGCCCAAACATCATTGCATAGGTTGATTAAGCACTTGGATCTAATCCAATGCAACCCTAATCCAAATGTGACCAACCATGGTCAAATACGGGTCAACCTGCCAAAAATGAAGTTTGGCTCCAATAACATTCTTCCATCTCATCAGGCCCATTGGCGCTGATGAAATCTCCCAATTAGATCCGAGTTATCCAATAACTCGATCATAAGGCTTCCCGATCAATACGAGAACTCAAGTATCAAGGTGTGCGACCCTGTAGGTTCCTCTGACGCTGGCAGTGCTGACCAAAGGTCATCACAAGCAGTGAGTGGCACCTAGCAATGCATCGCTGCTACCCAGGACGTTGGAATGGATATCGACATCGACATCCCCATCATCGCAACTAGGTACAGATGCATTACAGTCTCTTTGCCGTACTGATATCCGATTGGACAAGTGTGTCACCACTTGTTTTCATCCAATCACATGGCTATGACTAAAACAGGTTCTTACCTGGGTATGGCCATACACTCTCAGTCATAGAACCATAAAGGAGCTCCATGGATATCATACTTCCTTAGGGAAGGGGCAAATCCTATGTCTGTCCATTGATCTTCTCATATGGGTCGTGACATGCTCAATAACAACCGTTATGACCTCCCAGCTACGGCAAGGTGTTAGGTTGTATCAAAGCAAGTCCCTAACCATATAGAATGATCAATGACCTCAAGTCAAGGGATCAATGCATCTCCTGTCACTTATGAGGATAACTCATGACACCAAGTCATAGCCTCATAGCGGGTCTATCCAGTATATCCCCAATGATATACCCATGTGTCTGCGTTAGCACCACGTGCCTAACCAGCCCACATACCAGTCTCACAAGTACCATAGTTGTCCCATATCCACTGAGGTACATTGACTGGGGATTATAATTCGAGCACAGATCCAATCTGTCTCCAGGGACATTATCATGTAAGTACACAATCGCAGGTGTAGTCAAACAATGATAACGACAATGCCAGAATGATATATAAATATCAGTGTCAAGTAGTACATAAGTTGACCAAAACTAGGTCCTAGGGCATATACACCAACAATCTCCCACTTGCACTAAGACCTAGAAGTTGAGGAATCTCAACCCCATATTTCTAGCGTGACCATCATGCTTCTGCTGCGCCAAAGCCTTGGTCAATGGGTCTGCCAGATTGTTCTCTGTGTCTACTCTGCTAATCTTGACATCACCTTTGTCAATGATCTCTCTGATCAGGTGAAATCTTCTGAGTATGTGTTTGGATCTTTGATGAGACCGTGGTTCCTTGGCTTGTGCAATTGCTCCATTGTTGTCACAGTAGAGTTCAATGGGATCCATTGCACTAGGTACCACTTGAAGATCACACAAGAACTTCCTTATCCAAACAGCTTCGTTGGCTGCCTCAGAAGCAGCCACATACTCAGCCTCGGTTGTAGAATCTGCTATGGTGGATTGCTTGAAGCTCTTCCAACATACAGCGCCTCCATTTATCTTGAACACATAGCCGGCCTGCGATCTAAAGTCGTCAGGGTCAGACTGGAACGATGCGTCAGTATAGCCCTGCATACTGAGCTCTTCCTGTCCCCCATAGACCAAGAACAAATCCTTAGTTCATCTCAGATACTTTAGGATGTTCTTTACAGCCACCCAGTGCTGTAGACCTAGATTGGATTGGTATCGGCTGGTTATGCTCACAGCATATGCCACATCTGGTCTAGTACATAACATTGCATACATGATCGATCCTACTGCCGAAGCATAAGGAATTCGACTCATGTCATCCCTCTCAGCCTGTGTTGTAGGACACTGGCTCTTTGAGAGAGTAAGGCCATATCTCACTGGAAGGTATCCTTTCTTGGATTGCTCCATGTAGAACCTCTCCAGTACCTTATCAATGTAAGTACTTTGACTAAGGGCCAAGAGCCTCTTGGATCTATCCCGGTAGATCCTCACGCCTAGAATATAGGCGGCCTCCCCTAAGTCTTTCATCTCGAAACACTTCCCCAACCATGTCTTCATAGCTTGAAGACTAGGGATGTCGTTTCCGATGAGCAGTATGTCATCAACATACAAGACCAGAAAAATTACCAAGCTCCCACTGAATTTTCTATATACACAGGCGTCATCTTCGCTTTTGATAAAGCCATAATCTCTCACGGCCTCATCAAATCGAAGATTCCAACTTCGAGATGCTTGCTTTAATCCATAGATGGACCTCTTTAGCCTGCAGACCTTATTAGCCTCTACAGGATGGATGAAGCCATCAGGTTGTGTCATATACACATCCTCAGTCAGCTTCCCGTTAAGGAACGCTGTTTTCACATCCATCTGCCATATCTCATAATCATGATATGCAGCTACAGCAAGCAGAATCCGAATGGATTTAATCATGGCAACTGGCGAGAAGGTTTCATCATAGTCCACCCCGTGGACTTGTTTAAATCCTTTAGCCACTAGTCTACCCTTATAGGTAACTATTTTGCCATCCATGTCTGTCTTCTTCTTGAAGACCCATTTACACCCTATGGGTTTTACCCCATCAGGCATTTCAACCAAATCCCAGACTTGGTTAGCCGACATGGAATCCATCTCAGATCTCATGGCGTCAAGCCATTTCTCGGAGTCCGGTCCACTGACCGCCTCATCATAGGTTCTAGGTTCATCCTCAATGATGAAGATCCCATCATGTTGGGTCGGTAGTGACCCATACCTCTCAGGTGCACGACGAATTCTCCCAGACCTACGCGGGACCTGTGTCTGAGCCTCAGGTTGCCTAGCAACCAGTGCAGGTGGCTCAGATTCCATCTCTTTGTCTTGTGCTTGCACTTGGACCTCATCCAAGTCAAACTTCCTCCCACTAACTTCTTTCATAAGAAATTCTTTCTCTAGAAAGACAGCACCCCGAGCAACAAAAACTTTGTTCTCGGTTGGGACATAGAAGTAGTACCCTTTAGTTTCCTTAGGATACCCCACAAACACACACTTATCAGATCTAGGTTCTAACTTGCTAGAATCCTGACGTTTGACGTAAGCCTCACATCCCCAGATCCTGATAAACGTGAGATTAGGGCGTCTTCCACTCCATACCTCGTATGGTATTTTGAAGACACTCTTAGATGGAACATTATTCAGTATTAGAGAAGCTGTTTCTAGTGCATGCCCCCAGAATGATGAAGGTAGAGTTGCATGACTCATCATGGATCGAACCATATCCAATAAAGTTCGATTTCTCCTTTCAGACACACCATTCCATTGAGGTGTTCCAGGAGGAGTGAGTTGGGATATGATCCCACACTCTCTCAAATAGTCAAAGAACTCACCACTCAGGTATTCTCCACCTCGATCTGATCGAAGAGCTTTAATGGATCTTCCAAGCTGGTTCTCTACTTCATTCTTGAACTCCTTGAATTTCTCAAAGGACTCAGATTTATGTCTCATTAGGTAGACATAACCATACCTACTGAAGTCATCAGTAAAGGTAATGAAGTAGCTGTACCCTCCTCTGGCTTGTTTATTGAAGGGCCCACACACATCAGTATGTATGAGATCCAATAAACCTTCTGCCCTCTCACCAATGTTGGTGAAGGGCGCCTTTGTCATCTTCCCTAACAAACAAGGTTCACAAGTATCAAATTCCTCCAAGGAACTTGAATCTAACAATCCATTTGCATGGAGTTGTTGGATGCGATTCTTGTTTATATGGGCTAATCGACAGTGCCATAGGAAAGCACCAACTGAACCACTTAGTTTGGTCCTCTTATTGCTTATGTTACAAATAGAACTTTCCATATCCAAGATATATAGACCATTGCACAAAGTACCCTTCCCATAGAACATACTTGCAAATGAAAAAGAACAGGAGTTCTTATTTATTTCAAATTTAAATCCTTTCCTCGCCAAGCAAGGAATGGATACAATGTTCTTTGTTAGCGAAGGTACACAAAAGCAATTGTCTAGTTCTAATTGAAGTCCAAAAGGCAAGGAGATAGTAAAAACGCCTACAACAACAGCAGCAACCTGTGCCCCGTTTCCAACGTGTAGGTCAATCTCTCCAGGCCGCACCGATCTACTTTTCCTGAGCCCCTGCATATTTGTACAAATATGAGCTCCACATGCGGTATCCAATACCCATGACATAGAAGTAGAAAGGTTGACTTCTGTAACATAAATACCTGAGCTTGAAGACGAAGCCTTGCCTCTCTTCTTCTCATTCTGAAGTCGTACTATGTCCTTTATCATGTGAGGTGGTCCTCCACATGAGTAGCACTTATTATTCCTGACTCTTTCCATCTTTGTTTTCAATGTATTAGTTAAGCCTTTGGGCTCAACACACTGAAAGTCTACTTTAGGAGGGTTGAGCTCAACCAATGCATCAAAGAGCTGCCTTAGATTAGAAATAATTTCAGAGGCACTCTTAGATTCATATTGCCCTCTAAGCTCGGGCGACATGTTGGTTAGCATCAATCGTGCAACCTCCAAAGTATCAGCTTGATGCTTATCATAAGCATCCCTCTCAGCCGCTGAGGCCAAGCATGGAAGTGGCTCAGGAATTGGCTTCTCAAGGACATATAGCTTCCTTTCGAGCTTGAGCACAATTCTCAAATTCATATACCAATCCTTTAAGTTGGATCCAACCAACTTATCCCTTTCCAGGGTAGATCGCAGTGACCATCTGCCATTGTTCATAGTCATTGTTCTACAACAACCAAGAAACAACAGATTAGTACTACTTCGAGTCATTTAAACTGGACTTGTTTTAAATGACCATGGCTCCCACTATTTTATATTCGAATTGACAACCCACAAAGTCAATCGGGAAGTTTAAAACTTCCTAGTGAGATGGGATCCTTATTTCACATGAGGCTTTGCGTCCCACGAGGGTGGGATTAGATGCACAAAGTAACCCATGCTTCCTAAGGTGGGCTCGCCGGCCGGTTGCTCCAAGCAACTCCCCTTGTTGAGACAGTCTGGGCATTTCATGTCCAACGAGGGCTGGATACAACATGAAACCTTTACCTCTCAACGATGCCTCTAGACTTTCACCATGTGCCCAGCACATGTGAACTTCTACTCAAGTCCATTCCTAACCGTTATGCCCAGGGCCAACGAGTTTCCTTGCGAAGGCACGCCCAGGTTAAAACTGGACTGGGGAAACCATTGCCACCACGCACTTTCTAAAGATAAGTGGGTGTGTCCCACGAGGGTGGGAAACAATTCACAACTCCACTGATCGATAGCTTAGTGAGGGCTACGCGTTAGAAGGCTACCAGACTTGATATTTTAATTGAGGGTTTTTGTTTAAGGTCTCATCATCTCAGTTTTATCTTATGTCTATCATTACAGGCATGCAATCCTATAGTGATAACATAACGGTAAAACATTTCAGGCATGCTTCTGCAGATAATAATAAAAGCAGTAAAGGATGATGTGATCATATCCTATACAAGACATTGAACTAATCCATGCCATGAAATAGGTTCAACTCTTGTCCTAGAACTCAAGCCCCAAAACTAGACCTAGCCTAGCCGACCTCTAGCTTGAACTTCAAGGTTGGCTCCAAGGTCCTTCTCTCATGGTTTAGCTCTCAAACCCTAGAGGTACACTTTAAAAGTTCCCCATAGGTTTGGCCAATGCCATGGTCTTCCTCCAAGGAAGGTGCGCCACCATGCAAGGGGACAAAACCTTTTTCGCCACCAAGCAACCAAGCACCAGCTTGCATGCGCCACCTTGCATGCTTGCGCCATCAAGCAAGATGCGAGCATCAAGGTCCAAGAAGGATGCGCCTTAGCCCTTAATCTTCCTCTTAATTTTTTACAAAAATAATGAAAAAGATGGCACGCAGGCCGCATAAGGATACATCGCAGGCATGCAAGAAGGGGGCTTGACTAATGATCACAACACCATGCACAATCAAGGTATTTACTCATGCAATTCTACATGCTCATGAAAAACATAAAATCTGAAATTTTACTTTTTCACAAAACCAGTTTCTTTTTCTCATCTTCTTCTCACAAGTCTTTTGGTTTATTGCGATTTATTTTTCATGATGATTTCAGAGATCCATTCGGCTGGCAATTTTGTCAGATCAAGAGACTTGGCCAGTCCGAAGACACAATGCCCGTCCTACTTGACAAAATCACTTGCGCCTTTGATCTTTAAATCAAACAAGAAAAATAGTCCAAAAACTCCAAAAGAGATTGAGAGGAAGATAGAAACAAGAAACCCTAATTTTTCTACTTTTAGAAAAATCGATTGCCATGCATCATGCTATTTACGAAAATAGAGATATGGCATGTGAGCATGGAAGAAAAGCATAAAACATCGTTCGAGTTTTGCAAGTCGCTCTGATACCACTGTTGGGAAACCCCGGGGACATTTTACAATTTTCAGAGTTATGGACATACATTTTTCGCAGCGGAAGAATGTCCCCGAAACAGGCCGGTCCCAAAAACCCAGTGAAGATCGCATGCAAGGGAGTCGACACGATGAGTTAGAAAATACCTTAAGAGCAATGTAGAGCGATGTCGATGAAGGCGCCCAAGTGTTCTCCCTCTGCAGTCTCGCACACACGGATCTCTTGAGTTCTCTTCTTCCACGCCCGGTGCTAGCCTCGGGAAGAAGATCCAAGCCTTAGGGAGATACTCTACTTCACTTGCGCCACCAAGAAAGATGATGCGCCAAGAGAAGAAGGAAGACTATCCAAAAACGCCAAGCACTAATGTTCCTTGCGCCAAGAGGAAAGGAAGAAGTGGCTTGCGGTTATGGAAGAAGGAGGATGCGCCCTTGCTCCAAGCACTCGCCCCTCTCCTTGTGTTCACGCCTTCAAGAATTAATTGCACACCAGAGGGCTCGGCTAGGTGCTCTTTTATAGGGCAAGAGGCGATTTATGAAAGGCTAGGATTAAGACAAGTGGGCGGCTATGATGAGAAGGTTTGAGATAAGGAAAGTCTCCAAGACATTTCCATAATACTCATTCAACCATTCCTTTTAGAGCCCATGTCTTTCTTTGTGCGCCAAGGCCTTGCCTTGCGCCCCAAGTAATGCCATATTGGCATTCATACCATAAGAGATTAAGGGGGAGGCGCCAATTGCTTCCTTATGAAGCAAATTGCGCCACTTCTCCCCATTATGCCCATAGGCGCCTAGGGGAGAAGATTTGTCCTCATTATACCCTTTTAGCCTCTCATCTCTTCATGAGAACTTGTTATTGGGCCTCATTGGATAATGAGCTAGCCCAAACATCATTGCATAGGTTGATTAAGCACTTGGATCTAATCCAATGCAACCCTAATCCAAATGTGACCAACCATGGTCAAATACGGGTCAACCTGCCAAAAATGAAGTTTGGCTCCAATAACATTCTTCCATCTCATCAGGCCCATTGGCGCTGATGAAATCTCCCAATTAGATCCGAGTTATCCAATAACTCGATCATAAGGCTTCCCGATCAATACGAGAACTCAAGTATCAAGGTGTGCGACCCTGTAGGTTCCTCTGACGCTGGCAGTGCTGACCAAAGGTCATCACAAGCAGTGAGTGACACCTAGCAGTGCATCGCTGCTACCCAGGTCGTTGGAATGGATATCGACATCGACATCCCCATCATCGCAACTAGGTACAGATGCATTACAGTCTCTTTGCCGTACTGATATCCGATTGGACAAGTGTGTCACCACTTGTTTTCATCCAATCACATGGCTATGACTAAAACAGGTTCTTACCAGGGTATGGCCATACACTCTCAGTCATAGAACCATAAAGGAGCTCCATGGATATCATACTTCCTTAGGGAAGGGGCAAATCCTATGTCTGTCCATTGATCTTCTCATATGGGTCGTGACATGCTCAATAACAACCGTTATGACCTCCCAGCTACGGCAAGGTGTTAGGTTGTATCAAAGCAAGTCCCTAACCATATAGAATGATCAATGACCTCAAGTCAAGGGATCAATGCATCTCCTGTCACTTATGAGGATAACTCATGACACTAAGTCATAGCCTCATAGCGGGTCTATCCAGTATATCCCCAATGATATACCCATGTGTCTGCGTTAGCACCAACCAGCCCACATACCAGTCTCACAAGTACCATAGCTGTCCCATATCCACTGAGGTACATTGACTGGGGATTATAATTCGAGCACAGATCCAATCTGTCTCCAGGGACATTATCATGTAAGTACACAATCGCAGGTGTAGTCAAACAATGATAACGACAATGCCAGAATGATATATAAATATCAGTGTCAAGTAGTACATAAGTTGACCAAAACTAGGTCCTAGGGCATATACACCAACAATTACATCCCTGTTTAGTAACCTTATCTCTACTCTTTCAGTTTCTGATCCCTCTGAACAATGTTTTATTGTAATTCTTCAATCATGCTGCTTAAACCTCTTTGGGACAAGGGGGTGTAAACCTCTTAATTTCTTAATGACAGGATGATGTTTATTTCATCAGGATGTTTTTGATATGATAATTTTACTTAAGTAATTTACGTCTTTAATCTTTTCTTATTTCAATCATTGGCATGTGTTAGAGTTTTGTGATATGGACTAAAAAGTGATTTGCAAAACTTGAAACCCTAAAATTGAGGTTTAGGAACTCATCATAAGAAATTAGTTGTGTTCTTATCCCTAGATTTTAGAATTTTATTGACTTATTGATAGACTGATCTAGAAAATATTACTGTTTTAGACATGAAAATATGCTAGAGATAGATATTGGATTGTTAGAAACCCTTAAGTAAAACTAGTGAAACTAAGGTATGAGAATACTTAGTTTCACTTGAGATTTTGATATCGGGATCGAATGCACGAGAGTGATTCTTAAATCCCTATGTCAAGGTTTGCTTTTCCAATAACATAGAATAAATCTACGCGAGAGTGAGAATTATTCTATGCAAATCGTCTGCGTGAGAGCGAGATGATTTCTTATTAAAGCAAATTACAACTTTATCATAACAAAGATAAACTGATGAGTGTTTAATTATATCTGGTCATTGAAATTAAGATGGTTGAACCCCTAGTCCCAATTCTATCCCTCTGATATTTAGTAAACTTTTTGATCGTTTGCTTACGTTATTTTCAGTTTGCTTAGCTAGTGAGAATTCAATTCTTTGGTACTTAACAACGAGGTCTCTATGGTTCGATAACTTTTTATAAATTCGAGTATCCGTGCACTTGCAAACACAAGTTTTTGGCATCGTTGCTGGGCTCTGTTTTTATTTTCATAAACTGTGATAATTCTGTTTTCTGATATTTTTCTGATAATTTTGAGTTTATTTGATCTGTCTACTTGTTTATGCACTAGACTCTTAGATCAGGACCATTAGATCCTTTTGATCCTGAAATTAATAAAACTTTGAGATTGCGTAGGAAACTCAAATTTGAAGAAAGGAAGAAAGAGGAATCAATCGTGGCTAAAAGAAGATCCCTTCGAGATTATGCAGTGCAAAATCTGCAAGGAATTCACTCTGGCATTGCTAGGCCAGCAATAGACACTAATAATTTTAAAATTAAACTAGCTTTTTTTGTCTATGATTCAACAAAGTCAGTTTGGAGGATCACCACTTGAAGATCCTAAATAGCATCTTTCTCTTTTTCTTGAATATTGTGACACCATTAAGATTAATGGTGTATCTGATGATGCATTAAAACTAAGATTGTTTCTCTTCTCTCTCAAGGACCGAGCACGTGCCTGGTTGCAATCTCATCCAACTGGAACATTCACCACATGGGTGCACCTTTCAAATGCATTTTTACTAAAGTACTTCCCACCTAGTAAAACGATCCAGTTGCGAAATTAGATCACCAGCTTTGCACAGAGGGAAGTCGAGTCATTGAGTGAAGCATGAGAGCACTTCAATGAATTGCAAAGGAAGTGTCCTCTCCATGGCTTAGAAAAATGGTTTTTAATTCAAACTTTCTATAATAGTTTACTTTATAATACTCGCCTCACTATTGATGCTACTGCAGGTGGAGCTTTGATGAATAAGACCAAATGAAGTATAAGTTTGACGAGAACATCACGGCAGAGTTGTAACTGTAGTCATGGCCATAAATGCGGACGTAGAATTTTTTTGAGAAAATCACGACCATGTCATGTTGGAAATCTTGACCAGGATTTTTACAAAGCTGAATGAAGAAATCTCGCCAAAGGAATCACGACAGGGACTGTGACTATGGTCACGGCCGTAACAGCTATGCACAAAGGTCAACCAAAGAGGATAACGACTGGGTCATGATAAAAGTTGTGGGCATGATTCTTAAATTGCTATTGGATCCTGATTTTCCGCCCGACCCCTCATGGTTCTAAACTTAATGCCACCCAACAAATTCACTAAGGGTTCCGGTTCCTCCACAGAACTCGCGAGGCCCACCTGCTCTGCCCCACCATGTCGCCGCTACTCACTTTTCCGGCGAACACTCCGACCTCGTTCGGTGATCTCTACACTCCAAGTTTTCCATCTTCACTTCGTTGAACTCTTTGTTCTGATAACCTGCTCTTCGGTGCTTCACAGGAACAACATCTCATCAACTTCCAGCTTCTTCAACTGATTCTTCCACCTCAACCATGCTGCCTTAAAAGAAGTCGACGGGCAAGCGACTGGCCGGTGCTCCTCAACTAGCTCCTCTACTGCCACAGTACCCAGCTCCAACGGCGATACAAATATGTAACAAGCTCCAATCTGCTCATTACCAGGTCCTTTCTAGTTGCCGGGTCATCAACACGAGGCGTCCTGCATTGGCCCTCCAAACTTCAACGGAGACATTTTCTGGGGATGCATCTCCTCGATGACCGCCTACTACCCATGAAGTGCCCAAGCATCCACGATCTCCATTCTGGGACAGCACCAACTGGCGTCTACACCTAGATCCCATTGCTCTTGAGGATTCTACTGTACCACTCGACATGGATCCTGGCTTTTCCTCTGGCGCCCAACTGATGACCACCACTCGCCCCTCTATGGATGGCATACTGCAACTTATCAACCAAGATCAACTAGCACAAGGGGAGGCAGCTAGCCCACCTGATTGAAGTAACCCACTCCATCGAGTTGCTCCTTCATATACATCTCTCAGAGCACCCCCCATGTGATGATGAGGACCGTGACAACACAGACCATATTTCGGACTCATCCCCATTCGACGATAACGATGACCCATATGAATGTAGCAAGTGGAACTACACTTTTGTAAGTCTCTCCCTCTTTTGCCCCTTTATACATATTTTGTCCATCGAGGACGATGCATTCTCTAGCTTTGGGGGAGATTTACATATTTTGTGCATTGTAGGGTTATCGTGCTTAAAACTTTATTTTTAAAACTTTGCTGTTGTCTGCTATTTTGACATGGTATTTGACGTTTTAACGATGTGCCCCCAATACTTTAACTATGACATTTCAAATTTGCTGATGGACCATTTCGAGTTAGTTTGAACTATGTTGAATATACTATCTCAACCATGCTATTTGAACACGTGAACATATCGCATATTATTTTTAAACTTGATGATTGAACTGTTTTATTCATGGTTAGATTTATCTCCTGCTACTCGCCTATCATAATCTTGTGTTGAAGACATTCCATGCACCCCCATGACTCTAGAAGAACAAGTTTTACATCATGTTTATTGTTCAAAATCAACGAAGCTTCATTTTCATATGACTTTATAATATGTTGAACGATATATTCTAGTCACTTGATTCCTTATACACTAAACACTTTATGATCGAACTTTGATAAGCCTCGTATCTAGGTATAATCTGTGTCTCTACATGCGTACTGTATGCTTGGATGGAGATAGACTGAATCACTCACCACATTTGTCCCTCTTGATAGCTTTTGGTATTGGTTTTGGTTTACGCTCCTCTAACTTGGCACTGCAAAGAGAAAAAAAAATGCAGTGGTACCGAAGTTACGACTTGGCACTGCAAAACAAAAAGAAAAAAAGGCGGCAGTGGTACCGAAGTTACAACTTCGCACTACAAAACAAAAAGAAAAGAAAGAAGAAAGAGTAGTGGTACCCAAGTTGTAACTTGGCACTGTAAATAAAGCAAAGGAAAAGAAGCAGTGGTACTGAAGTTCCAACTTGGCACTGCACACACAAAAAGAGAGAGAGAAGAGAAAAAAAATGCAGTGGCACCGAAGTTATGAGCATCGACCTTTACAGATACTTTGTAGAGTTTATCTTTACTTGGGCACTCAAGTGGATTTTGACTCGCGTGGTGGGTAAATTTATGACATCGATATCCAACTTATAGTACAAATGTTGTCAACAGATTTAGCGTCGATACCTAGGTTTACATTTTAACATCTTTACAAGCTCCAGTGCTTTGTGCATCTTATGACTAGATTATGTCTTAGCATTTTTTGATCATTAAGAAATATGATTTTAGTTGTAACATTATTGTCCTGATCATTTCTTATCACTCCTTTTGCTTAGGGACAAGCAAATATTGAAGTCGTGGATATTCTGTTGACACATATTTATATAGTATTTTACATGTGATTTTACTGACGAAATCATCTCTATTTCTGGGTTTATGTCTCGTTATTGCCTTATTTACTATACATCTATGGAATCTACACCTCTTTTGGTATTTTCACATTTTCAGGTCGAAACGACCACAAAAGGGGTGAATTTTGGGACTTTTGAGACTAGAGGAATTCCTACAACTTCAAGGAGAACCTAATTAGAGATTTTCAAATTTATTGGAGCCTCCGTTGAGAATCACGACGGGGTCACGATCAAAATCACACCCGTGACTCGTCTCTATGCCTGAAGCTAAAACTGATAAATCACGACCGGGTCACGACCAGAATCACGCCCGTGATCGTGGACCCGCCTGTTTCGAAACCGTGATTTTAACCATGGTTTCTTCAACCTAACCCAAGGGGAAGCTAAAGGGCACTCAGGTCCTTTCTTCCCCGTTGACAAAGAGCCCTGGAACAACCTTTTTGGAAAGAAAATCTGCGACGGAATCATCATTTCGTGGAGATAAGGGTGGCAAAGTTTGCAGGGTATGGAGGAGGCTGCAGCAAAGACTTTTTCTTTGCTGAAAAGTTGCAGCAGCTTTGCAGAATCTGGAAAAGGGTAATAGCCCACTAAGGAGAGAATTACAGGCCTTGAGGAAATGGGGATTCGAGGGATTGGATTCGGCAAGACAAAGCTCACAAGAGAAAAGGAGCCATCACTTAGGAGAAATCCAGCGCAGAGCAATAACGAAGACATCTTTTGCAGCACTTGGAGGAGAAGAAGAACTTTCCAAAACTCTAGGCTAATCATCTCAAGCATCAAATCCGGTTTAGGGGAGTCTTCAATCTTATTTTCTACACCTTCTAGATAAATATTAGGAATGAATGAGCATATCTTTATGTGTATTTGTATGATGAACATGGATCTTGTAGCTTAAACTTTAAATCAAGATTTGGGGAAGCCCTTTGATGACTTATTAGTTGTAATAATCTTACTCCAAATGCCTTAGTTCCTTAACCGTATGTATGCTCTTCGCCTGCATTACCTGAAAGGGGATGCTTGAGTCTCTAATCGCCGAAGTGAGGTTTGTAAATCAATAATCCTAGGAGGAAAACCTGCTTGCAGAACTGTACTCACTCAAGGGGATTATTAGGGCCCTAGACGCGTCGGAGAGACCAAAAGTCCGACTGCGCATCGAAAGCATTCGGTTGAGGGTTTATCTAGTCCGTTTGTACACTTTATCTACGTTGCCTGATAGCGTTCCGCAAGTGCACGGAATTATCGAAGTAATAAAAAGATTATCGTTCCCAACGAGGACTACGTAGTTAAGTACTAACTTCTTGACTTATTTGAATCTAGTCAAACCAAATATGCGGTGGTATTGAACTTCTAAGTGTAATACGGTGTTTAATTAAGTTAACTCCCTACTCTCGTGATAGTTAACCAAACTAAACCCATTAAGTTCTATGAAAAGCTATTAAATTCTTCAGACGAATCCAACCTACTCTCGTGATTGGATTCGAATGTTCAACTGAAATAGATCGGACGTTGCGATTCACTCGCAACGTCTAATACGCAATTATGCATGGCCAAGGTAAATTACGAAATAAATGCAACTTCAGTCAAATCATGTTAATAAATTCATGTGAAAAGAGTATAAAACATAGATCGATTTATAAATATTAGTGAGCTACGCCCAACAATCCCGAAACAAATATCTACTCGCTTAGTCTATTGAAGGAAAACATGAGTTAATGATGAACAAGTCAAATATTCTCAAATTCACCAAGAAATCACTAAGACAATAATAAAACCATCTTCTCCTCGATCTGTAGAAGAGAAAGAGTCGATCAATCGTCACCTTTGCGTGAAATTTAGCTGGAATATGCTCTGAAATTTGAATTTTCGCCCTCGTCGCCGCCGCGATTTGTGTTTGTCTGAAAAAGCTCTCTTAATCCATGAAAAATTTGATCTTTTATAGTTAGACCGGTCCGGAATGCATCAAGGAATGGTTCTGCAAAGTTTGGTTCAAATCCGGTTCGAATTGGTGAAGAATCGAGTGAAAAACTCGTCGGGCGGACGTTTTCACGGTCTGTAACATGTTCACGGCTTCGGCCGTGATTCTTTCTGTGTGTACAGGCCTTATGTCACAGAAATATTCACAGACCGTAATGGATTTACGGCTTCACCCGTGAAAGTTTCTGTGTATATCCATACTTAGCCGTTTTTCGCCCTTCGCTCGACATCAAAATTACGGCTGAGCCATAATTATGGCCAAGGTCGTGAATGTTGATTTCTTCACAATTTTTGCTCCAAATTTGATGTGTAAGCTCGTGATCTCCTCAGGAATCATGCTTTGGCTTCAAAACTCATGAAATCCTTCATTTTTGGGTGATTTTACCTACATTTTCATAAAAACTAAGAAAAGTGAAGATTCCGTGCCAAGTGAAGTAAAAGCATCGAAATAAGCACAAAATCATACAAATAAGCTCAAATTATGATCTAAAATATAGGCAAAAATGTGGTGTAAATACAACGCATCATTGCCCGAAAGGGAACGTTTGAACCTTTTACTTTCTTGAGTGTGGTTTGTAAATCAGGGGCTTGGGGAAATCCCCTTGCCGAACTGTACTCCCTTGGCATGAATATTTGGATCTTATACGAGTCTGGCAAACCAAAAATGCGCGAGCATGTTGGATTATTTCGGTGCCTCTTGCTTGCGCTGCTCGAAAGGGCGCGCTCGAGTCAGGTACTCTGTGGGGGAGGTTTGTAAATCAGGAATTCTTGGGGAAGACCCCTTTTATTAACCTATACTCACCTTGAAGGTATCAGAGCCTTAGACGTTTTAGGGAGACCACAAGTCCGACTGAATGTCAGAACCCTACAGATTAGACCGGTAGCCTAGTCCGTGGGAATGGACAAGGCTATTGGAGGGAGCAACCTGCACGTCGGGTAGCTGAATCCCTTGAACTAAATAGGATTATGACAACGGAGTTTGATTATTCAGCTGTAAGAAGTCAAAGCGGTGGACCCATATCCTGATGCATCTCCCTATAAAATTTCTTTTGGGCAATTCCTCTATTTACGTTCTTATTCATTTGTTTAGCTCAACATTTAAATTTCACCAATCTTGACGTCGTCTAGCTAGCAAATTCGAGATCTGTCGGTACTTGCCATTAATCCCTGTGGGATTGATATTTTACTACTTCGATAGACCCATGCAATTGTGGGACCCCTATCAATTGTAATTTAAAAGTTGTAATTATATTTAACATAATATCCCCCTTGTAGATTTGGTTGTATGAGCATTGTACGTTGTATAATGAGTATAGGGAAGATGGATTTGAGGGTATATACCCTCACCTATTTTGATGGTCCAAAGTGAAAATGGGCCGAATACTGACTTATCATAAACTTACTTAGCAAATGACATTTGACACAGTATGTTTGCTACTTGTATGAGATAATTGTTTGTTACTTCATTGGCTAATCATGATATTAATATGCACAGATCATTTTTGACCTGGTTCCCGATGCACATGAAATGGTTATTTGTCATTTAGCACCATCTCATGCTATAGAGGCAGAACAACATACTGAAGAGCTGGAAGCAACCGCGCCATTGTATAGAGACACAGTAAGTTATTGACATGTTAATTTCCTAATCATACTCTTATGGTAATGTATGCAACTAAAAGTGCCTAATGGACTTGTTTGTTAGATAAATAAGATGGAAGCCAAAATTGATGAGCTTCTTAAAGAGAATAAGTCACTAAAAGCATAGTTGCATTCGCATGTAAATGTTAGTCCTCCTTTGTCATGTTATATTTTATGGTTATCTGATTGTCTTATATGTTGAAGGGTCTGAATGATATATATTTTGGTAGGTAAATAATCCTTCTACACATATAGAGGAGCTTATTCAGGAGACTAATACCCTTAAGGCTCGCATGTATGAGCTACTTCTGGAAAACCATCACCTGAAGGAGTTGGTAAGTTTGTCTATTTAATAACTTTGTTTGTAACAATAATATAATGTGTGATAAGTTCATCTGTGACATTGTTAGGTGAATAAGTTGAAAGCACGTATTGATGAATAGATTGCCGAGAATAATAATCTGAAAGAGACTGCAGAATTGCAGAGTTATGAGTTTGCTACAAAGCAGCAGAGTCTTTTCGCAGAGAATAAGGGTCTGAAGGAGTCATCAGACCAACCAGTCAGCTGACGAAAGCTGATCATGAAACATGAATAACCAACTACTTGAGGAAATACTTAGTTTGAAAGAGGTTGCAGTAATGCAACATGAAGAATTGAATAAAAGAATTATGGAATTAGTCGAAGAGAACAATAACCTTAAATCATAGGGGAAAGATGGTGAGGAGGGGGCAGGAGGAGGAGGAGGATGAATTAGCTAATTAGGAAAAGGATTTAGGCAGCTGGGGCAACGTTCCTACTACATCAGGGCCACGTATTTCTTCTGCTAGCCAATTGCAAGGCAAGAGCCAAATAAAAGGGAAGAGATCCAGGAAACTTTCAAGGGCACTATCAAGCCCATATACACAAGGAAGGAAAAAGGCCAAAGTAGCTACGCTAGTGGTCGTGGACGAGAATGCACCTGATCCTATCTATAAAGATAAGGTAACTCTCAAGATTAACCACATTTCTATTTGTTATTTTAGGTGGTTAGTTATGTTCACACATGAGTTTTGTGTCTTCAGTACTACATAGGAAAGATTATGCTGGATGTGACCTATTAACACCTGCAATGAAAGAAAATATTGAAACCTTCTTGTCATGAGACTTACGGCTTTTTAATGAATCATATCCATAGAAATTACAGAAAGCGTCAATTTGCCAAGTGTTGTTCAATGAACTTGTCATGCCCCGGCAGGAAGCCAGCTATTCTTAGCTCAGGGTTCCCCAGGGAGATGACAATTTTGATAGGAACCAGAGAACTACAACAATCCATTATCCATTATCCAAATAATTAATCCAATCTTAACATCAAGGATTTATAACACAATCTATAAAAATATACTATCCAAAATGTACATAAATCAATTGAAATAAAATACAATTGACAAACTATCTCAACTTGGGCTAGTATCTGCTATCTACTTTATCCCTCCCAGAAGCTAACTCTGTACCTGGAAGAGAAATAAAGGAAGTTAGCAAAATGCTAAGTAGGAATCAACAAATATGGTGAGGGAGTCAAATATCAAGATAATACAATGACTGGAACAACGATATACAAATAATATAAGAATATCGTGCAAATCATCAAGCTGGCCAACAGATCTCACTTAAGAGCTACACTCATTTTCAGAGTGTTTCCACTGTTGCTCATGCAATGGAACGACTGTCTTAAATAGCCTGGTAGGTTGCGTCCAACCCTGACATCCGTAGTATTGTCCCGAAGACAACTGACGGTGCCCTATCCGGCAAACAGATAGTATGATACACGTCGGAACTATAACTCAGATAAACAGGCCACTGGAGAATAAATCATCCAGTCCAGAGGTCAACATATATCACGACTTTATCATCACAGATTTACAACAGTTCCACATACTCATGTGCCAATATCACAGATACACAATTGTTCAACTATGCTCACATGTCAATATAACAGATATCTCAATACAGTTTCGTTAATCATGCATACGGAAACAGAATATGACCAATGAACAAGATAATTGAGGTCAACTGAATTTCAAAAACAAATCAAGCAGATGAGTCAAATAGATATCAGTGTCAATCAAGTCTAATATATACATCATATATCAAATCAAAGAAATAAACAACAATTCCTATAATTCTTGACATTGTAAGAAAGGAGTAGGGTAAGATTCCTACCTCAAATGCTGACATCCTAAATGCTTGTGAAATCAAAATTATCTCCTCTTCTTAACTGAACAATTTAAATAAATCATCCGTTATTATCCATCACATCATCAACTCATAATTACACCCTCAACCCATAATCTTCTATTTAAATTAATTTGTCCCAAATACAACTATCATGAAACTTCCCCCAAAATAACAATAATAAAATTAGATTTTCTAATTTATCCCCTAAAACAAATTTAAAATAAATAATAAAAATAAATAAATTAAACTTACCTTCAGCCGAGAGCTCGACGCGGACGAAGTCAACATAGTGTCCGTCCGCGTCGCTGGGAGGGGAGAAGCCGCTGCAGGAATAGGAGCAGCCGATGCAGGAAGAGGGAAGAAGCCGTCGGCCGAAGGGAAAGAAGAAATAGCCACCGGCATTGAGAGGAAAGAGGTGGAGGTGACACCGGGCTCAGAAAATTGCCGCCGCCACACTTGACCTGTCGCCTGTCGCCGGAAGGATGAAAGACGACGCCGATTCAGAAAACCCACCGCCGAAAAGAGAAGATGCAGTCGACGTTTGACTCCCAATTTCAGAAACTCGCCACTACCGCAGGTCCTTTGCACGTGTCCGAAGCACTGCAGACGGGCGGCGCCGCTTCAGGGGTCGACGAGGGAGACGTCGGCGCTTCTTCCCGTCACCACCGGAAACACGCGCGCTCGTTGCCGGAGATGAAGGCGCGAGCAAAGCAAAGACGGCTTCGCTGCGTTGGCAGGAAAGAGAATAGAGGAGCGAAGGCTGCGGCGCTGATTAGAGGAATAATTAAGGAGATTTAGTAGCTTGATTTTTTTTGGATTAGGGAAATAAGGGTTTTATTTAAGGAAAAGTTTAGAGAGAATTTAGGGCAAAATAGATTAGGATTTAGGGAGAGTTTTGTAGAGCTTAACAGCTTAGGATTTGGAGAAAGTTTATAGGATTATTCAAATTTTAAAGAATTAATTTTAAATTAATAAAATATATCAAGGTATAACAGAACTAGTGAGCAATGCGGTAAGTATCATTTCAGTCTTGTTGTATTTTATAAGTATCACATCGTGGATAGCTAATTTCTGTCTATGTAGGTTATTGATGCATATGCATCCCTTCTGATAGCACAGACCAATATATATAAAATTAGAAGAAAGCAAAAGATTCGTGGTTTTGGTTATATTTTCCCATCGTGCTGCTATTATAAGGCAAAGAAAATGCACACCGCAGCTGGAGGCGAACTGGAGCATTTGCCAAGATCCCAGATGAGATCTTGAAGCGATTATTCTGCCCCATATTAAACAACGATCACTGGTTCTTAATGTATTTTGATTTCACGCAGAAATAGATGTGCGTGTTCAATTCATTAGGCACCACCCATTCTGACAAACAGTTAATTAGTAAATATGTACGTATCAATTTTGGTTTTTTACTTGGTGTTAGATACATTGTTGCTCTTGAAATCAATTTTGTTCCCTTTTGTAGTCACTCTATATAGGGGATCATTTTGCCGCTGAGACAAATGGGAAGCTGGACATGCAATGTTGGGGAGTAGAGTGGCAGCTAGACTGCCCGATCCAAGAACCAGACCACCCTGATTGTGCACTGTTTGTATTAAAATGTATAGAATGTTTAATATATGATCGTTCTTTTGATTACTCCCAGTCTATCCAACACCTGTTCTATCTTTTCAAGTCCTTTTCTAGATAATAAACTCCTATTTCCAATGCTGGAAGCCTTCTGACAGATGCGAGTATATATGGAGATCAAGCTTTCCTATCCATCTGCAACTAAATTGAAATGACAAATAGTTGAACCATATCCGTCCCGTGCATATTTGGTCCACCTCTTCAATAAATACTCATTCGAAATATGCATCACATTGTGAGCTATAAACACTTTCAAAGAATGCATACATAGGATTCCGCTGCATTCAAACTTCTTGCATATGCAAGTAACAACTCCAGTTGATGGATTGTATGTGACCACTTCATCTCTACCTCCAGCTGGACTTATAATGTAATTCATCTCTATCTCATCAGTACTTTTCAGCACAATACAATAATCTAACTGCCCCAGAAACTCTTTCTCAAACTCTTTGTACATGGTAATCGTGTATTGTCCACTTGCATGTTTCAGCGTACGGAAATTAGAGGCTTGTCCAGCTGGAGTAGTATTCCTAGACTTAAAATCTGCATTTGTCTCTTTCTCACGAAAGAAGCTGGTGGCTTTATCATATTGTTCCAAAAAATCAAACAAGGATAATTTTCTCTTAAAAAATTATTTTAAGTGACAATTCATGCTCTCACTTTTTTGTGTTGTTGTCATATCTGCAAAGAAAGTCTCAGTTCGGTAACAAGCAGCCCATTTAGAACGCAATTTGTAAAAGTTTACCATCCAAGCATGTTCATGCAAATTAAACTTATTCAATAGGTCCTGCCATAACCTTTCAAAAGTTTTCACACTACACCGCTCATAAATACAATGTCTAAAATCATGGGCAAATTGTGGGAAATTATGAAGAACTTGGGATAGATGTGTGGCGGCATTCTGAGAAATATGCCACACATAGAGTCGATGTGCGCTACTTGGCAAAACAATTTATATGACTTTGGCAATAGCTGCAGACTGATCAGTAAAAATAGTTACAGGCTGCTTCCCAGACATTGCTTGTAAAAATATTAAGAATAACCAAGTAAATGATTCTGCTAACTCATCATACAATAGGGCAATCCCAAAAATAATAGTCTGCTTATGGTGATTCACCCCAACAATAGGAGCAAAGGGCATGTCATACTCGTTGGTTTGGAATGGGGTATCAAAACAAATAACATCCCCAAAATAGGCATAGTCTGTAATAGCTTTACCATCTGCCCAAAAGAAATTTGTTATTTCTCCGGTTTCGTGAACTTCTATCGCACAGAAAAATGATGGATCAACAGCTCACTTGTTCTGCAGGAACTTCATAATACCTCGAGCTTTTTTACCATCTAATAATTTTCTTCTACGTTTCTGGATATAGTTAACGCTATCTTCTCTTATGAAACCTACTTCATTATTACTTATCCCTGACCGAAAAAAATCATAGATATTATGTGCTTTCATCCCGGCATCTGTCATTGTGTCAATTAGAGCTCGTTGAAATGGTAAAATTTTCCTGTGAGATCTCAGCATGTGGACCTTATTTGGACTTGTCATTGGATGATTATGGTTTAACTCAACTCTACTTAATGTCCAAACTTTATGGAGGTCAATCTTAAACTCCACCCGGGCCATGCAGTTTGTTCTTGTCTCCGGTTGTGGTTTTTTTTATATGTCCTTTATGTACATTTCTAACCCCTTGCTTACTACAGGTAAACTTTTTCATTTTAAAACTGTCACATTTTCTCCTATCAACCTGAAACTTCTTTATACTAAAACCTACCCTTGTAGCATAGTCATTATAAAATTTGTAAGCATCATCGTCACTACTAAAGGTCATACCAACCACGGGAATTACAGATGAGCAGGAAGGTTGCACTTTATTAATATCTGATGCACCAAGGTCGTCTTCCTCTTGTACAGGTAAAAAATGATTGATTTCCTCTAATTCCTCTTCCACATTAACATTTAGGGGATCATTCTCTAGTTCAAGTTCAAGCTCATGTTCAAACTCTTCACTGAATGCCCACTCAATATTTTCATTGCATATTTGCCCGGTTTTTGATTTATCTATGATGTCAAAAGTACTTGTCTATTTTCATGATGCCCGGTTAAACAATGTTAAAATCAATGTATCCACGAAGATGGACACCCTGTCCACAATGTGGATACCAAGGTTGAACCCTAATTTCATCAGAAACAGGGTTAAAGTGCTTGTATCCACGATGATGGACACCATGTCCACGATGTAGATACTAAGATTGAACCCTAATTTCATCAGAAACAAGGTTAAAGTGTTTGTATCCACGATGATGGACACCTTGTCCACGATGTGAACACCAAGGTTGAACCCCTAATTTCATCAGAAATAGGATTAAAGTACTTGTATCCACGATGATGGACACCCTATCCACGATGTGGATACCAAGGCTGAACCTTAATTTCAGCATAAACATGATTAAAGTGCTTGTATCTACGATGATGGACATCTTGTCCACGATGTGGATACCAAGGTTGAACCCTAATTTCATCAGAAACAGGGTTAAAGTATCTGTATCCACGATGATGGACACCCTGTCCACGATGTAGATATCAAGGTTGAACCCTAATTTCATCAGAAACAGGGTCCACAGTAAGGAAAGACTATGACTTTGGCCATCCATGATAGCTTAAGCTTTATCCACGATAAAAATATTATACAGTATATCAGTTTGGTCATACCACTATGTAATTTCTTCGATATTAACTTAGAAGATCTTCTTAATAGACTACACCCTCTGGCTTCAACTGCAAAATGGGAAGGAGACGTGGTTAACTTTCTGTCACCAACTAATGAAGAGCGGCACATAAGTCATCAACCTATTACCTGCTATGACGCAATGGAGAAGAATGCCCTCATCATAGATGAAAGAAGAAACAACTAGGGTTCAAGGCGTTGGACGAGAGGTCGGCGTCGGCAGAAAAATTTTTCGCAGGTTCTTTCGCAAGAAGGGGTGAGAGAGAGATCAAATCACGTCGACAGTGGGGTGGGAGAGAGAGAGCGCGCGGGCGGGGTTAATGCATTCAGAAAAGTAACCCTAGTTAACTGTAGCGCCGAGTAATGGGACGTTAACGAGAGCGGAAAAGCATTGAGATTCGCGCGATCTGACGCATTTTAAGATTCATCTCTCGAATTATAGGGGCTGTGGTAAAAAATCTTGGGCAGCTCAGAAAATTTTTTGGTAATAATCTCACTACGCTTAACCCAGAAACTCACGAACACGAGTTACACGATTAAAATAGACGTTAGTTCATCTCATTGTGCTCATATCGAAATTAGAATAAATTCAATTGGAAAAAAATATTTTTTAATTTATTAGATAACTACAGATACTCAGAAATTAGATTTTTAGGCATCCACAGCTAGGATGGTATAAAAATCTATTCCCACTCTGATTCCACCTACCCTGCCTAGAGAAAATTTCAATTGATTGATCACATGAGGTTTAGGTAAAACTCAATTTATAAAAATCCAGCCACACAAATTATACAATTTTCACTATGTCTATAAAATTATAATTCTATACTCAATTAAAATAATAACACTCTAACCTTAACCTGTCACCACACCCACGCTGGCAATGTGTCACTCCAGTAACCCACGCTCCGCATATGCATTTCTATGAGATTAGATTTTTCCGCATGTACTCAATTCCCTAGGGCTATGTTTACTTGGATGAATGGATTATACAAAGGAAAGAAAAAAAAGGAAGGAAAGGAAAAATAGATAGATGGAATATGTTATAAGTTTTCTTTCCTTGTGTTTACTTAAAAGGATGGATAATTTGATGGATTTATATATACACCTTTAATTTTTATTTTTTTACTCATATTACATAAATACTATTAATAATATAAAATTATTATCGATACTATTATATAATATGAAAATTACTAAATATTATTTAATACTATTAAAAATTATAAAAATTACTACATATAATTAAATACTATAAAATTATTAAATATTATTTAGTACTATTAAAACTTATAAAATTAAAATATAAAAAAAAACACAACACATAACTTTATAAGTTTCCAGCGAAACAAGTGGTGAGCAATCTGCCCGATTTGGGCAGATTGAGAAACAAAGGAAAATGCCCTATTTTTCCTTCCCATTTTCCTCTGTCAGTTTTTCGTCCGTCCAAGTAAACGATGGAAAAAAGTATAATCCATCATTCCCTTCCTCTTTTCCGTCCAAGTAAACATGGCCTAGTGGTCAAAGGGTTGGGTATAAGGTTAGAGATGAGTTGGGTTGGTTCAGCACTCTCGTTTCTATCTATAGCAAACTCAACTTATCTTCATTTATTTTTTTAAAAAAATTAAAAATATATATTTAATTAATAAGATTTTTTTTTTTTTACACAAACAAGTGAGCCTGAATTAAAAATCAAGCCAAATCGGCGATACTACTCAGACTCGATCCATATGTGGGATCCTTATCTCAATAAAAATAAAAGTTTAGAATCGTTCCGATGATCATAGCCAAAATGTTTGGCCGGCAGCTAATCCATGTAGTCAAAATTTCTTCCATATGATCATTCCGTTAGTCAAACAAAAATTGGACTAATTACAATTCTTCATCCTGGAGCGCTCTCCAAGACTGACTTTTACTCTATTTCGCGGACCCAAAGTCAATGCTTGTACGTAACCCCCAATAGTTTGACTTAGAACAAGCCATGTTGAAACTTCAACAGTCAAGTAATTAATGAAATAACCTAGATGAATTCCCCTCCGTCCCTATAAATTCGTGCTTCCGATCCTTTGGGTAGCATCAGATTCATACAGAGTTCCATCATGGAAACAGCGCTCGTTTTGCTGTTCGCTTCCTTCCTCTTCTCGGCCGCCGGCGCCGTCCAGTACGAGGCCACCAACAACGCGGTGGGCACCCCCGGCGGCAACCGATTCGACTCGGAGATCGGCCTCGACTACAGCAAGCAAGTCCTCGCCGACGCCTCCTCCTTCATCTGGACCACCTTCGACCAGCCGTCGGAATCGGACCGCAAGCCGGTCCAGCTCATCACGCTCATCGTCGAGTCCAGGCCCAACTCCGTCGCCTTCACCGTCAACGACGAGATCCATCTGAGCGCCGAGTACGTGGCCGGGTACAACGGCGACGTGCGCACGGAGGTGGTGGGCGTGTTGTACCACGAGGCGACCCACGTGTGGCAGTGGAACGGGCAAGGCAACGCCAACGGCGGCCTGATCGAGGGGATCGCCGATTACGTGCGGCTCAAGGCCGGGTACGCTCCGGCGCACTGGGTGGGGCCCGGCGGCGGGGACCGGTGGGACCAGGGGTACGACGTGACGGCGAGGTTCCTGGACTACTGCAACGGGCTGTCGGACGGCTTCGTGGCGCGGCTGAACGCGAAGATGAGGGACGGGTACAGCGACGGGTTCTTCCAGGACTTGCTCGGTAAGACCGTTGACCAGCTGTGGAGCGACTACAAAGCCATGTACACCACCTGATCTTGTCATACAAGTCAAAAGAGAGAGAATTGTCTTGAAATATCATGCAGGTCACTTGTTTGCCATTGAATGCAGCGAAAATATAAATCTTAAAGTATTACTAAAATGACACTTAGTTTAAGATCTGTGTTTTGCGTAGATCCAACGGCTAGCAGATGACTCTATTTAAGATTCTTAGACAATCATTTGTCTAGAAAATTTTCTTTATAGAAATCTTCTCGATTGATTGTCAAGGCTTTTGTTTAATCCATCGCATCGAAAAAGTAACGAGAGGGAGACAAAATTATAATGTGTTTTTATATTGAAACTTTAATAATATATTTTGAGTAAATTTTTATATCATATGTACTAATCAATCTTCTATAAAATATCTTTTTTACAAATCTTAACAATAATTATTCATCAATCCAAATGAATATTTGTAGGCACTTGATGTTTATAGTGACTTCATTGACTTAGAAGTCTAGAAGGTCCATAGCTATGTTAGGTCTAATACCTAATTTTTTTACTTTTCCATCGGAATTCAAGTTAAGTTCTCTATTATATGATATAAACAGACTCAAAATATTTAAACTTAAACTAAAAAAAAATATTTTTTAAAATTTTATTTTAAATAATTATATAAAATATAATTTTATAAATAATATATATATATATATATATATTATTTAATATTAAAATTTATTTATTTATTTATTTATTTTAATTTGGATTACAAGTATAAAAGTAACCTTGCTTTTAAATTGAAATTCATCTCATTTGGTTAATTGTATCGAATTAAATTGTCAACCTTAGCTCTTGAAGAAGACTCTGTCATTGTCACTAACAAAGACCTCTCCACTAACAAAAAAAAAATTTCGTCGACGTATACGTAGCCGCAAATTTTTTTACAGCAGCTGCCCCCATCTACTTTGCACAAATTTAAGCGATCCAGCACAAATCTTAATAAAATATTTGTTATATAATTTTAACTTATGCTAAACAATATTACCTTTACAGTCATTATCCGATAAATTACATCTATTATACAATAAAATATAGCCATTATACAATAAATTACAGCTATTATACGATAAAATATAATAATTAAACAACAATTATAGCTATTGTATGTTAAATTATACCTATATGATTATGGATATCACCAAACTAGAGTAAAAAATGATCATGAATAAACCTAAATGATTGTGGATATCACCAAATTGAAGTAAAAAATGATCGTGGATAAACCTGTATAATTGTGGATATCACCAAATTGGAGTAAAAAATAATTGTGGATAAACCTATATGATCGTGGAAATCACCAAATTAGAGTAAAAAATAATTGTGGATAAACCTGTATGATCGTGGATAACACCAAATTGGAGTTAAAAATAATCATGGATGAACCTATATGATCGTGGATATCACCAAATTGGAGTAAAAAATAATTGTGGATAAACCTATATAATCGTGAATATCACCAAATTGGAGTAAAAATGATCATGGATTAACCTATATAATTGTGGATATCACATAATTAAAATAAAAAAATGATCGTGTATAAACAAGGAAGATCGTGGATAGCACCAAATTGGCACCTGTGTGATTGTGGATAACCAAGCAATAATCGTGGATAAACTAGGAAAATCATGGACAAATAACACAAGTTCATATAGTAAACTGAGATCATTTTTTACTCTAATTTGGTGATATCCACGATCATACAAATTTATCCATGATCATTTTTTACTCTAATTTGGTGATATCCACGATTATATAGGTCAATCCACGATCATTTTTTACTCCAATTTAGTGATATCCACGATTATACAAGTTTATTCACGATCATTTCTTACTCTAATTTGGTGATATCCACAATCATATAGGTATAATTTATCATATAATGGTTGTAATTTATCGTATAATGCTTGTAATTTATTGTATAATATGTATAATTTATTATATAATAGTTGTAATTTATTGTATAATGACTATAACAGTAATATTGTATAACGCAAGTTAAAATCATATAACAAATATTTTGTTGAGATTTGTGCCCGACCGTATTAATACTTGTGCAAAGCAGATAAGAGCACTCTAGTGACAAAATTTGCAGTAGGGTACATGGTGTTGGATTTAAAACATGCAGATCAGATATCATTGATGCGCAGCGGAATAAACGCAACAGATTTTTTTTTTAACACAATAATTAATCAACTATCATGCGTTCTAGGATTCAAACTGAAATTAAACTGCGTATCTTTCTCCATCGCAGACGATTCTTATGGGGATTGAAAGAGTATGCCTTTTCGCCTCTTTCCTTTGTCTTTCAGTTTCTCCTCGATGATCAGGAGATGGAAATCGGAGAGCTCGAAGGCGAAAGCAATTAATTTCTATTATACCTAATCTTTCTTTCTCGAAAGCCGTGCGAGAGAGAGATTAGCCAAAACCAAAATGTCAGCCGCCGTTCGTCGCACGAGAGAGGAGAGGATGAGTTGAATTGTTTTTTATGCAAAACAATTTTTAGGTTAACCAATTCCTTAATCTCTCTTAGGTTTATTTAGAATTAATTAATAAACAATTCATTATCAATTAATTCTAACCACACGATCAATCCCAATTAATCTCATCCATCCAAACTAATTTGATTTCCAAATAAACTTTAATTCCAAATAAGGAAGAGGAGAGGGTTGACTAACCCATTCGCTGACCCACTTTTATACCCACCCCATCATCACGGGTCGGGCCCATTCTATCAGCGAATCAGATGTCGATTAGAATCAAGTTGGCTTAATTAAACCTCAAAAACATGTGAGCCACATACAGGGAAAATTTATCGCGATCAACAAAATTTACGAGCCTGTTACGGTCCGGCCGTGACAGCAATTACGGCCGTGACGAGACCGTCTCGCCCTGGCCGTGTCACCCATAATGGCCGTAACGAAAATCGGAAGGCGTCTTTCATCTTTACACCGAGCCCGTCACGGCCTGCCCGTGAAACCTGTCACGGCCGTGAAGGCCTCGGAAACTTTATTATCGGAAATTTTCCAACAGTCTCCCACTTGGCTCATATGTACAATACAGGTTTAATGCAACTTAACAATTATTGATCAAAACAATACATCTAATCAACCAAAAGACTTTCATTGAATTAACTCTACCGAATCATGGCGGGCACACACTACTTAATATCGACATGCTTCCTTCCATGTATCACAGTAGAATCAACTCAACAAAACATTAAATATTGAGAAGATACATCAGTTCTCAATACAACTTTACAAGAGAAAATACTGCATTCCTCTATAACTTGTTTTTTTTTACAAAACATTAATATGCACAAACAATACTATGAAACAAGATTTCAACAAAAGCAACAATTTTATTGGAATTCCATAATAAAATAAAATTAGTGTATCAAAACCTTGTACATGAGCATTCCATTACATATGCATATAAGATCAACAATAAGGTTGACAAGGCTTTTCAATTATGCCCATCTCTACAACATGTCTAGAAAATGTCTTGGGCGATAATCCCTTAGTTAACGGATCCGCTATCATAAGCTCAGTGCTTATATGCTCAATTGATACAACTTGCTTTTGGACTTCTTCTTTTACTGCTAGATACTTAAGGTCCATATGCTTGGCACCCTTAGTGTATCTATCATTCTTTGCAAAGAAGACTGCTGCGGTATTATCACAATACATTCTCAGCGGCTTGGCTATGCTGTCGACAAGCCCAAGTCCTGAGATAAAGTTCCGCAGCCACTTACATTGAACTGTGGCCTCAAAGCATGCCACAAATTCGGCTTCCATAGTAGATGCAGCAATGACTGACTGCTTGCCGCTTCTCCAGGATATTGCTCCCCCTGCTAGAAGGAACACATACCCAAATGTGGATTTTCTGGAATCCACACAACCGGCGAAATCTGAATCTGAGCAGCCGATCACCTCAAGTTCTTTCTGAGATCTTCTATACAAGAGCATGTGGTCCTTGGTGCCTTGTAAATACCTAAGGACCTTCTTTGCAGCTTGCCAGTGGGACATACCGGGGTTACTCTGATATCGGCCGAGCATACCAACAGCAAAACTGATATCCGGCCGAGTACACGTCTGAGCATACATAAGACTCCCGACCACTGATGCATAGGGAATACCATTCATACCTTTCTGCTCTAATTCAGACTGGGGACATTGCTTTCCACTGAATTTGTCACCCTTCTGAATAGGAGCTAACCCTGCAGAGCAATTTGACATATTGTATCTCTCTAAAACTTTAGATATGTAACTTTTCTGAGACAATCCTAACAATCCTTGTGACCTATCTCGGAATATTTCTATTCCTATCACAAAGGATGCCTCACCCATATCTTTCATTTCAAAGTTATTTGAGAGAAACTTCTTTACATCATGTAACATAGATTTATCATTAGTGGCTAGCAATAGATCATCAACATATAGAACAACAATCATAAACTTGCTTCCCTGAACTTTCATGTAGATACACCTGTCAACAGGGTTCTCTACAAAACCATAAGCAGTGATGATATTATTAAACTTTAGATACCATTGCCTGGAAGCTTGTTTTAGTCCATATATTGATTTCTTTAATTTACACACCATATTCTCTTTTCCTGTGGTCTCAAATCTTTCAGGTTGGTTCATGTACACTTCTTCCTCTAAGTCCCCGTTCAGAAAAGCGGTCTTTACATCCATCTGGTGAAGCTCAAGGTCATAATGAGCCACCAAAGCCAAAACAATCCTCAAAGAGTCCTTTCTAGATACTGGAGAGAAGGTCTCTTTGTAATCAATGCCATCTTTCTGAGTAAAACCTTTGGCAACAAGCCGGGCCTTGTACCTTTCAACTGAGTATACCACAAAGTCATCTGGTGAAGCTTAAGTCACATTCATTCTCAACTGAGTATACCACAAAGTCATCTGGAATAGCGGAGCGTCTTTGCCTTACAGACCTCCTCAATACTATTTCCTGTGGTTCACTCACGTTGTCATTACCTGTGACTGGTTCATTGGATTCACTTTCATTCAGTGGCACTGGATCATTTTCAGGTTGTTCCTGTGTGTTGTTGGACTGTACTACAACACTTGGGACAACTATTTCATTCGGGATGTCAGATGGAACTAAGTCCACCTGAACCTCCTGAATGTCCAATGTCTGTGGTTTCCCACTCCCACTGACCTCTCCAATCTCAATGAACCTAGCATTACCAGACTCAACAATCCTCGTACTATGGTTAGGACAATAGAATCTATACCCTTTAGATTTTTCAGGATAGCCAATGAAAAATCCACTGACTGTCCTAGAATCTAATTTCTTTTCATGTGGGTTGTATACCTTTACTTCTGCTGGGCATCCCCAAACATGGAGATGTCTTAAACTGGGTTTCCTTCCATTCCACAGTTCATAAGGAGTCTCAGGAACTGTTTTACTAGGAACCCGGTTTAAGAGGTACACAGCAGTCCTTAATGCATACATCCACAAGGACTGGGGTAAGTTACTATTTATAAACATGCTCCTAACCATATCCATAAGAGTACGATTACGCCTTTCAGCTACACCGTTTTGCTGCGGTGTATAAGGCATTGTGTATTGCGCACAAATGCCTCGACTTTCGAGGAACTTCGCAAACGGGCCAGGAATCTGCCCGCTTGAACCAACCTTACCATAAAACTCACCACCTCTATCTGATCTCACCACTTTTACCTTTCTGTCTAGTTGCCTTTCCACCTCATCTATAAATGTCTTTAGGACATCCACAGAATGAGACTTTTCATGGAGAAGATAGACATAACCAAACCGTGAGAAATCATCTATAAAGGTGATAAAGTATCTTTCTCCACCCCATGACGGGATATCGAAAGGACCACATATATCAGTGTGTATCAACTCTAAAAGTTGACTGCTTCTTGTGGCAGGGCCCTTTGCTGTGTGCTTTGATTGTTTACCCTTAATACAATCAACACACACACCTAAGTCACTTAAATCCAATTGAGGTATGATATTACATTTCATCAACCTCATTATCCTTTCTTTGGATATGTGACCTAGTCGTCTATGCCACAAGTATGCAGACCGTTCATCAGATGCACTACGTTTTAAACCAGAACTATGTTCAACAACAAACAGGGATTCAGCATAATTAACATCGAGATTGAAACGGTATAAATCATCAATTAAAGTACCAGAACCATAATAGTACTTATTTCTGAATAATGAAAATACACCATGTCCAATTTCAAAATTAAAATTCAATACATCCAGTTTCCCTAGGGATACAAGATTTCTAGCACAAGAAGGAACATAAAGACACTTTTCCAGATCTAGATGACACCCAGTGTCCAAGATCATCCTGTAAGTCCCAATTCCTTCAATAGGTGCCTTCATCCTGTTTCCCATGAGCAGATACTGTTCAGCTCCTCTTATGGGCTGGATCGAAAGAAATCCCTGTTTAATATGAGACACATGAGTAGATGCACCAGAATCTAACCACCAGGTATTATAAGGAACTTCAACAAGGTTGGTTTCTAAACATACAGAAATGTAATAAATACCTTTCTTTTCAAACCAAGCCTTCCTTTTAGGACAGTCCACCTTTATATGCCCTTCCTTCCTACAGAAATGGCATCTGGGTCCTTTGACGTTAGGAGCATTGGAAACTTTAGCAATGCCCTTTCCTTTCTTTTTACCCTTATTTTTCCTTGATGGTTGACCTTTACTGCTATTGCCACTATCAAACTGTGCAAAGTGTATGGAGTGCCCTTTAGCTTTTCTGAGTCTCCCTTCCTCCTGAACTAACATGGCCTTTAATTCTTTTAGTGTCCACTTATCTTTAATGGTATTATAATTTACCTGGAACTGGCCAAATTCAGTAGGAAGAGATATCATAATAAACTGTACAAGCATACTTTCTGACACCTCCATATCTAAAACTTTAAGCTTTGCAGCCAAGTTTGACATCTCAGTTACATGCTCATGAATGGGCTTAGACCAATCAAATCTCTTAGTGGTAAGCTCAGTCATGAGGGATCCCACAATGGACTTATCAGCCAAGTCCGATTGTGAATGCTCTCTAATAAAAGTAAGTAATTCCCTTGCATTCATAGTCTTGGGTATTGAGGGTTTAACATTTTCTGCCATCGTCATTCTCATCAGCATCAGGCATAATTTGTTCGATCTTTCCCAGGCTTTGAAAGTAGCTTTCTCTGCCTCTGTACTCGAATCAGTTATAGGTTGAGGCTGTGGTTCGGACAATGCCTGGTCTACATCCAATACACATAGGTGAAATTGAATCTGATCAGACCACTCGGCATAGTTCAAACCATTGAACTTTACTGAGGCATTCCCCAATGTATACAAGGTAGAAGAAGCTGCAAACCATAAAACATGCTCAACATTCATTCTTTGAGTTAACATTAATTCAGATTCAGATTTTATAACATGTATTAAAATGACCTGTGGGCAACACTTTAATACATAACTATTGAGATACCAGAACTTTTATCTTTTATAGATAACCAATTATGCCACAACTTGATGTGAATGTCACCTGTGGGCTAGCATCACACCAAGTGAACATAATGGTTAATCTCTCTAATTGTTTGTGATTATAAGCAATGGTTCACCTGTGGGCAACCTCCTAGCTTATAATCAGCAAACTTAACTGTTCAAATACCTTACTGTCATTCTATTAATTTTAAACAGTTGTGTGTACAAAGATTTAATATTTATAACATTAGAGCAAGGCCTCTGTGGAGACTAACATGCTCTCCTTACAATAAATATTTAATCTATGTACGGGTTACAATTATGTATACTTAGATTTAATATTTATAACAATAGAGCAAGGCCTCTGTGGAGACTAACATGCTCTCTTTTCAATAAATATTTAATCCTTGCTATTAATTTCTAAGTTTAAAATTAGTGTTTATAATCATTTGAAGCAAGGCCTCTGTGGAGACTAACATGCTTCCTATTCAATAAACAATTTAATTTTAAACAAAGACATTAAGTATGGAATATACTTCAATTCCATACATCTTTTCCACGCAAATGCCTATACAGAATAATTTTGTTTCATGCAATTTCCAATTTATTAAGCACATTACGGCCAGGCCGTTACAGTCATCACGGCCGTGACGCGCTAGGTATCGATACATGCAATTGCCGAGGCCGTTACGGCCAGACCGTGATGTACATCACGGCCGTGACCGTCTCGACGACAAAATTATTCAATCAGTAAATTTGCATACAATGTTCGTTTGCACTAGCATGCACCCTAAGTTTCATCATTGCAAAATTAAAACATTAAAACATGCAATTAACACAATTCTAGCATGAACCCTAATTTTACAACGATGAAAAATATGCTATTACTGAATCCAAGCATGCATAGCAATTAATTAGGTGTTAAAACCTCCCCTCTGATACCAATTGTTGGATTTAAAACATGCAGATCAGATATCATTGATGCGCAGCGGAATAAACGCAACAGATTTTTTTTTTTTAACACAATAATTAATCAACTATCATGCGTTCTAGGATTCAAACTGAAATTAAACTGCGTACCTTTCTCCATCGCAGACGATTCTTGTGGGGATTGAAAGAGTATGCCTTTTCGCCTCTTTCCTTTGTCTTTCAGTTTCTCCTCGATGATCAGGAGATGGAAATCGGAGAGCTCGAAGGCGAAAGCAATTAATTTCTATTATACCTAATCTTTCTTTCTCGAAAGCCGTGCGAGAGAGAGATTAGCCAAAACTAAAATGTCAGCCGCCGTTCGTCGCACGAGAGAGGAGAGGATGAGTTGAATTGTTTTTTATGCAAAACAATTTTTAGGTTAACCAATTCCTTAATCTCTCTTAGGTTTATTTAGAATTAATTAATAAACAATTCATTATCAATTAATTCTAATCACACGATCAATCCCAATTAATCTCATCCATCCAAACTAATTTGATTTCCAAATAAACTTTAATTCCAAATAAGGAAGAGGAGAGGGTTGACTAACCCATTCGCTGACCCACTTTTATACCCACCCCATCATCACGGGTCGGGCCCATTCTATCAGCGAATCAGATGTCGATTAGAATCAAGTTGGCTTAATTAAACCTCAAAAACATGTGAGCCATATACAGGGAAAATTTATCGCGATCAACAAAATTTACGAGCCTGTTACGGTCCGGCCGTGACAGCCATTACGGCCGTGACGAGACCGTCTCGCCCTGGCCGTGTCACCCATAATAGCCGTAACGAAAATCGGAAGGCGTCTTTCATCTTTACACCGAGCCCGTCACGGCCTGCCCGTGAAACCTGTCACGGCCGTGAAGGCCTCGGAAACTTTATTATCGGAAATTTTCCAACACATGGTACCCTTCTACAGAAAATTTTTCTGTTGTGTCAAATCATGATCTAGATGTTTATGTCAAATCATGATCTAGATGTTTATTACTTGGCCACGGACGACGTGCTTTATCGCGGTCTTTTTTTAATTAAATTAATGTCCACGTGAACGTGAGCAATTAAGGTTTTGAAGAAATTTTTCACATTTTTACAAGAGCTACGGTGGGAGAGAGAAAAAGGAAAAGAAGGTTGAGCGAGAAACTTTTAGGACTATCTTGGAGTCATTCAGCATAAAATTTCACATAGCTGCTCCTTAGCTAATTTTTTAGCTACCCAATAATTAGATTTTTTAATTGATCTATTTTAGATAATTTCAAATACAATAGCAAATTTTAGGATAGTATTTTCTTTGCATAAGTTTTCATCTTATTATTGATAAAATTATTATTATAAAGAGATACTGTATCTTATTGTGAAAATTTTCTGGTTTGCACTTATAATTTTTTACCCTTTTCAAAAGGATTTTTTTCTCATGAAATTTTGGTGTTTAATTGGGTCACACAAATTATGTGATGTTCACTACTTGCCCCGTCTATAAAATTATAATTAAACACCAATGTGTACGAGTTGCCTGCTTTTCGTCTAATTGGGTCACACAAATATAACAACACCTTAAATTTAACCCATGCCGCCAATGTGCCATTCATGCTGCCAACCCACTCTAGTTGCCTGCTCTTCGTCTATGCATTACTACGAGGCGAAATTTTTTTGCCGGTACTCAATTCCCTACCAGGGTCGGGTTTGAGGTCAAGGGATTGGGTATAGAGTTAGGGAGCGAGATCAGCACTCTCCGTTTCAGTCCCTTACTTATTATCATCCTTATCTATAGTGAACCCGGTGCTCATCTTCATTTATTTTTAATAAAAAATTTAAAAATATATATTTAATTAAACACAAACAATTGAGTCTCAATTAAAATCAAGTCAAATCGGCAACACTACGCAGACTCGATCCAAGTGTCGGATCTTATCTCAATAAAAAGTTAAAAACAAAAGAAAGGCTTAGAATCGTTCGGATCATAGTCACATTGTTTTGGCCGGCAGGTTATCCATATAGTCTACTTTTCTTAAATATGATCATCCCATTAGTCAAACAAAAACTAGACTAATTACAGTTCTTCATCCTCGAGCGCTCTCCAAGACTTACTCTATTTGGCCGACTCATAGTCAATGCTTGTACGTAGCCCCCAATAGTTTGACTTAGAACAAGCCATGTTGAAACTTCAACAGTCAAGTAATTAATGTAATAATCTAGATGAATTCCCCTCCGTCCCTTTAAATTCGTGCCTCCGATCCTTTGGGTAGCATCAGATTCATACAGAGTTCCATCATGGAAACAACGCTCGTTTTGCTGTTTGCTTCCTTCCTCTTCTCGGCCTCCGGAGCCGTCCAGTACGAGGCCACCAACAACGCAGTGGGCATGCCCGGCGGCAACCGATTGGACTCGGAGATCGGCCTCGACTACAGCAAGCAAGTCCTCACCGACGCCTCCTCCTTCATCTGGACAACCTTCGACCAGCCGTCGGAATCGGACCGCAAGCCAGTCCAGCTCATCACCCTCATCGTCGAGTCCAAGTGTAACGCCCGACGGGCCGGTGGGCCCCGGGTACGTGACACGGAGGCGCGGGAAGGAGACATGACTTCGGGTCAAACAGATCGGGTGGCGACGATGGGTGCGTGGGCTTTACTCGTTGGCGGGATGTACCCGATGGCGCGAAAGTAAATCCGGCGGCCCACGCAAAGGCGACGGGATGAGGGACCCGACGCAGCAGCCGAGTCCGGTCTGGGGACTCGCTCGAAGGGACACTCAAAAGGACGAGTAATGATGATGGCGTTTCGAGCCAGGAGGAAGCAGGAAGAGAAGCTTTCGAAGAAAGTCTCCGGCAAGCCAACGTGTACGAGAGACGGGTACACTCGCCGTGTGGAGAGACGAGAGAACTTGTATATATACAAGGAGAGGGTTTTATGTAATTCTTACGTGGGAAATAAGAACGAAACTTTCCCTCTCAATTGGAATGTGCTAACTATTTGCTGGGTGGTCGCCAGTAACCGTGTTCACGGAGAGTTCGCCGTCTTCCGCACCACGAACTCACGTTCGTGGTCACTCTGAGCGCGTTCGTTCTTAGGTCAAACGTCCACGTTGCGTTGGGTTTGACTCGTGGGAAAGGCGTGTAAAGTCATCTTGGATTAGTGCGTGACAAAGTGGTATCAGAGGAGCAGGTTGACGAGAAGCATACTTCCACACACCCCGCGACATGGTGTCGGCAGCGGATCAGTTGAATCTCATAGAGACGCTGCTTGGCTTGACCGGAGATGCGGAGGGCCAGGCGTTAGTTTCCAGGGTCGAGGATCTAGTGCGGCGGGCGGAGATGCAGTAGCAGCAGATTGCTCTGCTGCAGGATGCAGCGGCGAGACTGACGAGCGTACAAGAAAGGACCTCCGCCGAGCTCACAGTGATGAGGGGCACGTTGGCACAGGCCCTGTCGCCCGTGACCGACCCTGTGGAGACCGCACCCCTCCCTCCGACGAAGATTCGGGTCCCCGAACCAACCCCATTCATAGGCGTCCAAAGTGCTAAAGAGCTGGAGAATTTCCTATGGGACGTCGAACAGTTCTTCGACGTCGGGCAGATCCCGGAGACTGGGAAGGTGAAGGTGGGGTCAGCTTACCTTGCGGGAGACGCAAAGCTCTGGTGGAGAACTAGAGTACCTACCGTCTCCGAAGGGCTAGAAATGGCGTGAGAACAGTTCAAAGAGGAGTTGCGTCGACAATTTTTCCCCGGCAACTGTATGGAACAAGCTCGTGACGCGCTCCCCCGCCTGCATCATATTGACACGGTTAGGGAGTACGTTCAGGCATACTCAGCGCTGATGCTCGAGATCCAGATATGGCGGAGGCTGATCGGAGGTTCATGTTCCTCAAATACCTACAAGGATGGGCGCAGCAAGAGGTCCGGCAGCAAAATCCGGTGGATTGGCGTGAGGCGGCCACAATGGCAGAGGCGTTGGTGGACATGAGGGGTCCTCATACCTCTCCGCCTCACCCCCGTTCTCCTCCGGTGAGGCGTGCTCCTACTCCTAAGACCCGAGGTGCGGGCAGAGGCAAGGCACCTCCCCGGCGGGGCGGGGGCGATGCACGTACATCGCCGCCACATGAGGAGCCACCCCGAACGGTGGACAGGACTTCTGACAAGCCACGTCCGCTTGCATGCTTCCTATTTCACGGTCCCCATCGGATGAGGGACTGCCCCACCCAAGAACGGTTGTCGGCCATGGTAGCGAGGGAGGCGGCATCAGCAGAGCCGGCAATAATGGGAGCAATGTCCATCGCAGCCATGGCAGCGATGTCGACGTCGGCCAGGGCTCGAGTGATGTACGTGCCCCTATCGGTGAACAGAGTGGAAATACGGGCGATGGTCGACCCTGAGGCCACACACCTCTTCATATCTGAGGTGGTGGCATGTCAACTGGAGCTAAGGATCTCTCCGACGACTGATGTTATGAAGACGGTGAATACAATCGGGCAAAGGATGCTAGGGGTAGAGTATGATGTGCCGATAGTCCTCGGACAATGGTCGGGACGGCACCACGTGCGGGTGGTCAAGATCGACGACTATGATGTCGTCATTGGTATCGAGCTCCTCCGCCAAGCTAAAGTGGTGGTTTTTCCCCATTTGGATGGTGTCCAAATCCTGCATGAGAAAGGACCTTGTTGGATTCCGGCGTTAAAGGAGACACTGGAAAATGGTTCTTCGACCAGTGAAGCACGGGCGGATGCGGACATCCCCACACTCTCCGCCACCGCTCTCGCCACGGGGGTCTGCAGGGGAGACCCCACGTACGTCGCGGGGGTCGAAGCGACAACGGCAGACTCGGATCCGAAGAACACCACAAAGATCACGGGGGTAGAGGATGTCCTCGAGGAGTTCCATGATCTGCTGGTGGAGGCAATGCCAAAGGAGCTACCTCCGAGGCAGGAGGTCGACCATCGGATTGAATTATTGCCGGGGTCGACACCGCCGGCAAGATCCCCGTATCGTATGGCGCCAGGCGAGTTGCGCGAGCTGCGCCGACAACTGGATCAGTTACTTGAGTCAAGGTTCATCCGGCCCTCGACGTCGCCGTACGGTGCCCCTGTGTTGTTCCAACGTAAGAAAGATGGAACTCTTCAAATGTGTGTCGACTACCCAGCACTAAACAGGTTCACGATGAGGGATAGATATCTCATTCCCCTTATTCCGGACTTGATGGATCGCCTGGGTGAGGCGAAGATCTTCTCCAAACTAGATCTCCGATCCGACTACTGGCAAGTCCGGATTGCGGAGGGGGAGGAGTGTAAAACGGCGTGTTACACACGCTACGGTGCGTACGAGTTTATGGTCATGCCTTTCGGCCTAACCAACGCGCCGGCCACCTTCTGCCGGCTAATGAACCAAGTGTTGGGCGCCTTCCTTGACGAATTCGTGGTCGTGTATTTGGACGACAACGTCATCTACTCCGCGACGCTAGGAGAACACTGACAACATCTCCGCCTGGTACTTCAGAAACTCAAGGAGAATCACCTATATCTACATCCGGCGAAGTGTGAGTTCATCACCCGAGAAATTTCTTTCTTGGGCCACTTGATCGGGGGTGGACAAGTACGGATGGACCCAGCCAAGGTCCGCGCTATTGCCAACTAGCTGACTCCTCGGACGACAACAGAACTACAATCCTTCCTAGGGATTACCAATTTCTACCGATGATTTATCACCGGATACTCGAGGACTGCTTCGCCGCTCTCGGACCTGCTCCGGAAGGCGAAACCGTGGAAATGGGGCGCGGGACAATGGTCCGCATTCCAAGAGTTGAAGTAGAGACTGAGGTCAGAACCTATTTTGGCTCTCCCCGACTTCCATCGGCCATTCAAGATCCACTCGGACGCGTCGGATCGAGCTATAAGGGGTGTTCTGGTGCAAGGGGGCCATCCGGTGGCCTACGAGAGCCGGAAGATCAGTCCGACGGAGCAACGATACACCGCCCACGAAAAGGAAATGCTAGCCGTCCTACATTGTTTAACGGCTTGGCGGGTATATGTGTTGGGGGCGCCGTTGGTGGTGCGTACCGACAATGTCGCCAACACCTTCTTCGCGATGCAACCTAGGTTATCGGCCCGGCAAGCTCGATGGCAAGAGCAATTGGTTGAGTCTGAGATACTCTGGCAACACAAGCCCGGACGCACGAACGTCGTGCCCGACGCCCTAAGCCGACTTTCGGCGTTGGCTTGCCATGCAATAACCACGGTGGAAGGCGACCTCTTAGCCAGGGTAGAGAAGGTCGCAAAACAGGACACCATCTACCAGGCCCTTCTTAAGCGAGTGCTTGCCAGTGTCGTATGACACTTCTCAATCGGCGTCCAGGGGCTCTTAATGGCAAGTGAGGAAAGGCCCTTTATCGCTGGGACCAGCACACTCCGACGTGACCTAATGGCGGAGGTCCACGACGTCCCGTGGGTGGGCCACCCTGGGCAAAGACGGATGCAATGGCGGAGGTCCAGACTTTGTTACTGGCCCTCGATGAAGACCGACATCAAACACTATGTTCGAACGTGTGTAGTCTGCCAAAAAGATAAGGTCGAATGAGGCCAGGAGGCAGGATTACTGATGCCTTACATTTTAGTAGTGATTTCTACTGATATTCCATGATGAATTTGGGCCTATTTGAATATTTTTACACTCCTTTAAGGCTTATTTAGTTAAAAACTTCAGAATCTTCACTTTTCATCTATCTTATTGAATTTCATGTAAAATCACCCAATTCTGAAGTATTTTTGAAGAATCTGAGAGCATGGGGTGATTCCTTATGAGAAGACGAAACTGCCCGTAAAATTTGGGCTCAATCGGAGCTTTTTCTGAACTTCATGGCCAAGTGAACCCCACGGGGTTCACCGGTGATCTTGCCAAAGGACGGAATTCACCACGCGCTTCACTGCCTGGTGAACCCGGCAGGGTTCACCGATGATGTCAGGGTATCCGAAAGTCGCCGCGCATTTCACTGGCAGGTGAACCCGATGGGGTTCACCCGTGATTCCGTCTGATGAAATCTACACGGAAATATTCCAAGGACTTCACTGGTAGGTGAACCCGGCGGGGTTTACCTGTGATTATTTCACAACAGAACTGCACCGTGCACTTCACCACCTGGTGAACCCGGTGGGGTTCACCCGTGAACCTATCGGAGCAGCCCGACCTTCACTCGGTTTTTCATCGATTCCGGGCCTAATTCAAGTCCAAATTTAGCAAGTGAGGACTTTTGGAAAGCTTATTCGAAGACGAAGAGATAGAGTATAAAAGCCCCAATTTCCGTGACCTAAAAGAGGAGGAATCTTGCCACGAAGCGGCTAGGGCGGACGGACACGGCGAACAAGCAACTTTGGGGTGATTTTTGGAGATTCGAGAGTCGGAACTCAGCAATCCTTGGTTATTTCGTTCGGTTCATCGTCTCCTCCCTCTTAGAAACCTTTTCCTGTGATTTTCTTATGTACAAAGAGAGATCTTTTAACATCTCGACGATGGTTGTAGCGTAAACTTAATTTCAGGGCTAGGTTGAAGCTCTCTGACGATTTTTATTTGCAAATCATGTTTTAATCTTGTTATTCAGATCATATCTTAAGCATATTTCACTTAATGTATTTATTTCTTGATATTTACTCTGGCCAAGTATTATCATGTCATAGTTGTTACGGTTCATAACGAGAGTAGGACCGTAACGACCAAACCTCATTATGAATCTTGCGAAGGCTCGACATGAAAGTGCTTGTTCTTCGCTCGAGGGTTCATAATCTACCACGGAACCCATTGTGTTTGTCTAGAGCGATCCACCGCGAAAGTAGGAGACGTTCTGGGTAAATACCGGGGTGTACACTCGAAAGAGGGCACCTTGTACCATAGGGTAGATTCCTTATACATATCTGTAAATCCTTGTAACTGGTATTTATTCCTCAGCGCGATTAAAATCGTCAGAGAGGTGGAAACCAAAGCCCTGATATTCTCTCTCATATATTTTCCCTGCCGTAGTTGTTTGATTTCTTGTTTACTGTTCTGCTTAGTTTTAGTTTTCAAGTTCCAAAAACCACGATTTGATCAGCTTAGATTCCAAGAATTAGATTTTCTAGTACTCACCTTGTTCCCTGTGGGATTTGATATCTTTTATATTACTTTGATAATACCGTGCACTTGTGGTGCATATCAAGTTTTTGGCACCGTTACTGGGGAACAACGGTTGATATCAGTATAGTTCTAAGGACTGATAGACTAAGTTTTAGTTAGTTTTCTTTTCTTTCTTTATTCTGTTTCACGCTGCTTTTTGCTTGTGTTGATTGCTTTGAATTTTTTAATTGAATCTGACAAATTTTTATGCAAAGAAGTTCCAGGACAGGAGCACTCTTGGAAATCGATCTCGATATAGAACGAACCTTCGGACAAAGAAGGAAGCTTAAGCAAGATCTGAAAAAGGAGAATCAAGAATGGATGGAACACCTTCACATCGACATGGAGAACGAACCAGTGCCTCAATCGGTGAACAACAACAATGCCAGAACACTGCGAGAATGCGCAGCACCTTTTACACATGGGTTTCTATCAGGAATAGTTAGGCCTAATGTCCAAGCCAATAATTTCAAAATTAAACCTGCTTTACTTTCCGTGATACAACAGAATCAATTCGGTGGTTCTCCTCTTGAGGACCCTAATATGCATTTGTCTATATTTTTAGAATATTGTGATATGTTAAAGATTAATGAAGCTAATTCTGATGCTTTCAGCTTACGCTTGTTCTCATTCTCTCTGTGGGACAGAGCAAGGGCATGGCTCCACACGATCCCCTCAGCTTCAATACGGATATGGGATGAACTGTCTCAAGCTTTCCTCTCGAAGTATTTATCTCCTTTGAAGACAATCCACCTCAGAAACCAGATAACAAGCTTCATGCAAAAGGATGGAGAGTCTTTGTACGAAGCCTGGGAAAGATTTAAAGAGCTTCAAAGATTATGTCCGCACCATGGGATTGAGACTTGGGTCCTAGTATACACGTTCTACATGGGATTGGAATACAATACTAGACTCACAGTCGATGCAGCTGCTGGAGGATCGGGACTGATGAGCAAAATACCTGAAGATGCTATAAGCCTCCTGGAAAACATGGCACTGAACTATCATCAATGGAATCCAGAGCGAGGTACACCTTCGAGGAGAGCAGGTAAATTCGATCTTGATTCATTAACCGTTCTCACTGCAAAGATAGACAATCTGACTAAAAAAATTGATTCATGGTCTGTTAATTCTTTAGACACTAATTCATTGTCTTGTGAGTTGTGTGGCGTCACAGGACATGCAGATGCTGAGTGCCGAGTGGGAGATGGACAAGTGGTCCAAGGTCAGCCTAAATATCTAAATGCAGTTAGAAATGCAAACACTATGAACAACCCCTATTCCAACTATTAGAACCCTGGCTGGCGCAACTACCCGAACTTCTCCTACCGGACCAGGCAGTCTATACAACCAGGGCAAGCGCCACCACAAGTTCAACCTCAGCAAGGGAACTTCAGGCCGCCACAACAAGAAAATTACAGGCAGCCACCTGGGTTCCAACAGAGAAACTACAATCCTCCCCTTCAACAAGCAAATTACAATCCACCTCCAACACCGGCCCAAGACTCTCAACTGAGTAAGCAGATAGAAGGGTTGACTAACATGATGAAACTGATGATGACAAGGATGGACTCCTTGGAAACGCATAATAAAATGTTGGAGAGCCAGCTTGCCCAGCAAGCTAGCTCATCCTCTAGAGCGCCAGGGAAGCTTCCATCACAGACAAAAGCTAACCCGAGGGAGCAGTGCAATGCAATATCCACTCGAAGCGGCAAGCAACTTGAAGACCCTAAGATGCCAACCAATGAAACAAGGGATGAAGTGACACCGAATCCTGAGGAGCCACACGCAGATTCAACACCGGCGGAACCTGAGCGAACAGAGGAAGAGCGACCCTATGTTGGGCCGCCAGCCTACAAGCCGCCGATACCTTTCCCTCAAAGGCTTGTCAAAGCCAAGCTAGACAAGCAATTCAGTAAGTTTTTAGAAATATTAAAAAAACTATATATTAACATTCCCTTTGTTGATACCCTTTCGCAGATGCCGACCTATGCGAAGTTCCTGAAGGACATCCTCTTAAATAAACGGAAGCTAGAAGACCAAGGAACCGTGGCACTCACTGAGGAGTGCAGTGCGATTTTGCAGAACAAGCTTTCACAAAAACTCAAGGACGCTGGCAACTTTTCCATACCATGCCAGATAGGAGAGATGACCTTTCAGAGAGCACTGTGCGATTTAGGAGCGAGTGTCAGTATCATGCCGCTATCATTGTGTAAAAAGCTAGATTTTGGTGACTTAAAATTGACTAATATTTCTTTGCAGTTTGGTGATAGATCAATTCGAAGTCTAGTGGGTATTTTAGAGGATGTACCTATTAAAGTAAGGGACTATTTTATTCCTGCTGACTTTGTTGTGTTAGACATATATGAGGATGACAGACTTTCTATTATCTTAGGAAGGTCTTTTCTTGCTACGGCCGGTGTTGTCATCGATGTTAAAAACGGGAAACTAGATTTAAACATCGGTGGCAATGTTATTCAATTTGATCTATCTAACTCTCTTAAAAACCTTCTCTTGCAGGTGTATGTCACAGTGTGAGTGTACTTGAGCGCGATAAACATTTGGAAGACAATGGACACCGCCCCAAACACCATTCTGACGATGAACTAGCCAAGCAAAGGGAGATTCTCGCCCCTTTTGAACCCCCCTGATTTGCTGACCTGATAACTCTACGGTCGAGCTATAGACCTTAAACTAGCGCTCTTAGGAGGCAACCAAAGTTTCCTAGTTGTTTTTCATTTTTATTCATTTGCATTAATTATCGTTCAGTTTTTGGTTTACCATCGTTGAGTACTCTACTCCCTTGCTTATCTGATTTATTTTAGGAAATTTTAATCTTGTTATACATTGATTAGAGGTTTATTCTTGTGATGCAGATGCGCTATGCGAACAGAGAATTTTTCCTGGATTTTTACAGCAGCTCAGTGCACTTCACAGCCAGGTGAACCCGGTGGGGTTCACCCGTGAAGTACACTTTGCATCTTGACGAACAATTTTCGCAGGATATTTTTGTTAAATAATGATGGAGACGGCAGTATCTGGATGTACATATTATTTCTGGGATCTCAGCAACTTACCGAGCACTTTAGGGCTAGGTGAACCCCACAAGGTTCACCCGTGAAGACAGCTGATTCTTACCGGGCGCATCCCTGAAGTGTGCTTCATGGTTAGGTGAACCCGGCTGGGCTCACCAGCGTTTTCTTTGGAGCACCGCCCGTGTTCGCCCCACACCACGGGTAGGGTTTTCTAGATTTCACACCCACGCCACCCCCTCTTCTCCTGATCTCGCGACCTTGCTCCGCCGCCGCTCCTTCTGCACTAGTTCTCTGGTCAAGCCAACGAGGTCTCGCCCTCAGATCTTCAACGGACCTTCCCTCTTCCCGATCTACATCTCCGGTGAGATTCGCACGGCTTCGATCCGCTCTCCACTGCTAGTATTCTGGTTTTCCTTGATCGCTGATTCCTTTGCCTCCGCCTCCTTACTCTGTTGCTGCTCCTGTGCTCCGGTGACTTTGACACTGTCCGCAAGTGCACGAAAATGTCGCAGTAATATAAAATATATCGTCTCCCACAGGGAACAAGGTGAGTACTAGAAAATCTAATTCTTGGAATCTAAGCTAATCAAATCGTGGGTTTTTAGAGCTTGAAAACTAAAATTAAGCAGGACAGTAAACAAGAAATCAAACAACTGCGACAGGGAAAATATATGAGAGAGAATATCAGGGCAAAGGTTTCCACCACTCTGACGATTTCACTTGCGCTAGAAATAAATGTTAATTACTTGGATTTACAGATATGTATAAGGAATCTACCCTATGGTACAAGGTGCCCTCTTTCGAGTGTGCACCCCGGTATTTGCCTAGAACGTCTCCTACTTTCACGGTGGACCGTTCTAGACAAACCCACTGGGTTCCGTGGTAGATTATGAACCCTCGAGCAAAGAACACGCACTTTCGCGTCGCGTCTTCACAAGATTCACATAGAGGTTCGGTCGTTACGGTCGAACTTTCGTTATGGACCATAACAACTATGACATGACGATACTTGGCCAAAGTAAAGATCAAGAAATAAATACATCTAGTGAAATATGCTCAGAATATGATCCAAATAACAAGATTAAAATAAGAGTTGCAAACAGAAATCGTCAGAGGGCTTCAACCTAGCCCCGATACAAAGTTTACGCTACAACCATCGTTGAATCGCTAAAAATCCTCTCTATAAACATAGGAAAATTATAGAAAAAGGTTTCTAGGAGGGAGGAGAAGATAAACCAAACGAAATAACCCAGGATTGCAAGGTTCCAATGATCAATTCTTCAAAAATCCACTCGAAGTCGCCGAATCACCGTGTTCTTTTGCCGTAGCCGCTTCGTCGCTCGATTGCCTCCTCTTTATGTCACAAAATTTGGGGCTTTTATATCCTTTTTGTTCGTCTTCGAGTTAGCTTTCCAAAAAGTCCTCACTTGCTAAATTTGGACTTGAATCGGGTTCAAAATCGAGGGAAAACCGAGAGGGTGTCGAGTTGATCCATCCGCTTCACGGGTGAACCCCACGGGGTTCACCAGGTGGTGAAGTGTTCGGAGCTGTTTTGTTGCGAAATAATCACAGGTTCACGGGGTTCACCTACCGGTAAAAGCCTCGACGTAGTTCTGTGCAGATATCTCCAGATGAGATCACGGGTGAACCCCATGGGGTTCACCTACCAGTGAAGTGTGTGGTAGCTTTCAAAAACTTTGACATCATCGGTGAACCCCGTCGGGTTCACCAGGCAGTGACGCACGCGCTGAAATCCTTCCTTTGGCAAGATCACGGGTGAACCCCGTGGGGTTCACCTGGCCGTGAAGTCCAGAGAAGGCTCCGATTGAGCCCAAATTTTACGGGCAGCTTCGTCTTCTCATAAGGAATCACCCCATACTTTTAGATTCTTCAAAAAGACCTCAAAATTGGGTGATTTTACCTGAAATTCAATAAGACAGACGAAAAGTGAAGATTCTGAAGTTTTTAACTAATTAAGTCTTAAAGGAGTGTGAAATCATTAAAATAGGCCTAAATTCATCATAGAATAATAGTAAAAATCACTACTAAAATGCATGGTGTCAAATACTCCTCGACTTAAATCTTTGCTTGTCCTCAAGCAATAAAATAAGTTGAAATGCATGCTTGGTATAAGAATAATCTTTTGTGTTGAAGTTCGCACCCGAGTTTGGAAAAATACTTTTTAGCAATCGAAGATCTAATCAGAAGAAATCAACTAAAATGAGTGTCTTAAGCATTCACCAGTTTGGTCCCACAGTTTCTAGATATCAAACGATTCAGAAAGCAGTAAACATGAGATTCAATCAAGCAAACACAACACTCATTTCATTCTTATCCTTCCAATCATAATATTGGGGTTAACTCAAATGTCTCATTCAGGATATAAGATACTGATTATTGCACTAGACTTCAACTCATATCCTTAGGTACCATTGCCAATTTTTCGCAATGTCAAGTAGAGGAGTCTTTTTATTGAATTTTCAATTCACATTTCTTAGATTTCAACTCATGTCCTTCGGTACCACTGCCAATTTTTCGCAGTGCCAAGTAGAGGAATCTAAGTGTGAGAAATTTTTTTTTTGATGCTAAATATCAAAGATCAACATATCCTTGCATTTTAACAGATGCAGTGTTTCCCCAATACTAGAAAGGAATTCAAAGTTTGAAAAGAGATTATGCATCATAATATGAATCGAATGTAAATTGCAAACCAAAATCAATTTAAGAATCATGAAAATGTTTGACCCACTATATGAATACCATAAAATCAATCCGTTTAGAAAATTTCTAATTCAAAGAACATATGGACATGACTATTAAGTAAATTTCTAACAAGTACTACATTCAACATGTCTTGATAAATTCCAACCAATCATGCATTCAATTTTTTAGACAAAAATTTGCATGGCTATCATCAGACAAGACAATCATGACAAGTCAATAAAATTTTTCATCACAAGTTATGCAATATATCCTTCAGAACAGTTACATGCAAGCTTATAGATTCACACATCATTTAGCATGAAAAGCATAATATCAGAATGGAAAGCAAGTGGCTCAAATATATCTTATACACTGCAGAGAGTGGGGCCTGAAGAAGTGGACCAGGCCTACGAATAGTGGCATATATGATACAATGTCAATATCAAAATATCCATCATAGAGTAGCAGAACAAAGTCATAAAGTCACAACAACTACAACCAAACAACCAAGAAGAAGCTGGAGTCAAGATAGCTCACCCGCTCTAGAATATTGCATAGTCCTCTATGTAATGTCGTATATGCGAGAGGAGAAGGTGGCGATGTCGAATCCGGATGGAGCAGTGTACTTCACCGGCGAACCCCGTCGGGTTCACCTAGCCGTGAAGTGTACTGGTCTTCAGTGAAAATTTAGCAAAAATTTCCTGTTCGCATAGCACATCTGCATCCTAGAAATAAACCTCTAATCAGTGTATATCAAGATCAAGATTTCCTAAGATAGACTAGATAAGCAAGAGGGTGAATTATTCAACGATGGTAAACTAAAAACTAAATGACAACTAATGTAACAAAAAGAAAATGAAAACAATGATAAAACTTGAGTTGCCTCCCAAGAGCGCTAGTTTTAGGTCAACAGCTCGACCATAGAAGTGTTATGTAGTGGCATCAGTGGGGTCGAAAAGGGCGAGAACTTCCCCTTGTTCGACCCGTTCATCTTCAAAATAAAGCTTGAGGCGATGCCCATTAACCACAAAACTCCCAGTGTGTTCAGCCCATATGGTGATTGCACCGTAAGGTTGGACGTGTTGAACTATGAACGGTCCAGACCACCTCGTGCGAAGCTTCCCTGGAAAGAGACGAAGTCTCGAGTTGAACAGAAGCACTTTGTCCCCTTCGTGCAATTCCTTCTTGAGTATGCGTTTGTCATGCCAATACTTGGTACGAGCTTTGTAAATCTTTGCATTTTCGTAGGCGTAGAGGCGCATCTCATCCAGCTCGTCTAACTGTAGTTTTCTCCTTTCACTAGCGCTCTTAAAGTCATAATTTATTTGCTTGATTGCCCAGTGCGCCCTGTGCTCAAGTTCAACGAGTAAGTGACAGGATTTTCCATAAATAAGTTGGAAAGGAGACATACCTAGGGGGGTCTTGAATGCAGTCCTATAGGCCCATAAAGCGTCTGGTAACTTCAATGCCCAATCCTTCCGTGATCGAGATACAGTCTTTTCCAATATTTGCTTGATTTCTCTATTGGAGACTTCTACCTGACCACTAGTCTGAGGATGGTAAGGCGTGGCGATTCTGTGCTTGACCCCATACTTTTTCAAGAGTGCTCCAAATTTTTGCTCAATGAAGTGGGATCCTCCGTCACTTATCAATATGCGTGGGACTCCAAATCGGGGGAAAATCACTCGCTTCATGAACTTCATAACTACCCTGGAGTCGTTGGTGGCTTCGGCTGAAGCCTCAACCCACTTCGACACATAGTCGACGGCAACAAGGATGTACCGTTTCCCACATGAAGAAGGGAAGGGACCCATGAAGTCTATCCCCCATACATTAAAAATCTCTACTTCTAACATGTCATTCAAAGGCAACTCGTTCCTTCTTGAAATGTTCCCAGTTCGTTGACAGCTGTCACAAGTTGAAACGAATTGTTTAGCATCATGAAAAATAGACGGCCAATACAAACCAGATTGTAGGACTTTGAAGGCAGTTTTAGAGGCCGCAGCATGCCCTCCATAAGGTGAGGCGTGGCATTGAGGTAACACATCTTGTATCTCCACTTCCGGTACACACCGTCTGTACATCCCATCAGCGCACCTCCGATATAAGAATGGCTCATCCCAATAATATGACTTCACATCATGCAAGAACCTTTTTTTTTTCTGAAAGGAAAGATCAAGAGGAAATATGTCAGAAACTATAAAATTGACAAAATCTGCATACCACGGCGCTTGTTGTTCAAGTAAGGCAAATAAGTGTTCTTCAAGGAATGTGTCATTAATTTCCAGCTCGTGGTCAGTCTTTGCGTCAACATTTCGTTCCAGCCTAGAGAGGTGGTTGGCTACAAGATTTTCACTCCCCTTCTTGTCTCTAATTTTCACATCAAATTCTTGTAAGAGGAGGATCCATCGAATAAGTCTTGGTTTGGCGTCCTTTTTGTTGATCAAATATTTAATGGCTGCATGGTCAGTGAAAACAATTACTTTTGAATTAACTAAATATGAACGAAATTTATCAAAAGCAAAAACTATTGCTAGCAGCTCTTTCTCTATGGTGGCATAATTTATCTGGGCATCATCGAGCGTGCGACTGGCATAGTAAATGGCGTGAAGCTTCTTGTCTTTTCTTTGCCCTAATACCGCCCCCACTGCCTGGTCACTAGCGTCGCACATCAATTCAAAGGGGAGGGACCAGTCTGGAGGTTGAATTATTGGAGCGGTAGTCAACGCTTCCTTGAGCCTCGCGAAAGCGTCCTCGCAATCCCTGTCAAAGCAAAAGATGGAGTCTTTAGCAAGTAAATTGGTTAGGGGGCGAGATATTTTAGAGAAATCTTTAATAAAGCGTCGATAGAAGCCAGCATGTCCCAAGAAGCTTCTAATCCCTTTTACAGAAGTTGGCGGCTTGAGATTTTCAATGATTTCAATTTTCACTCTGTCCACCTCTATCCCTCGCTCCGAGACTAGATGACCAAGCACAATGCCTTCTTTCACCATGAAGTGGCACTTCTCCCAATTTAGTACCAAGTTCACCTCTTCGCATCTCTGCAAAACCTTAGATAAGTTAGATAAGCAATGATAGAAGGAAGAACCATACACAGAAAAATCGTCCATAAATATATCCATAAAATCTTCGTTAAAGTCAGAGAATATAGCCATCATTGCTCTTTGGAAAGTTGCGGGGGCATTGCAGAGACCAAACGGCATCCTCCTATATGCGTATGTGCCGTAGGGGCATGTGAAGGTGGTTCGCTCCTGATCGTCTGGATGGATGGGGATTTGAAAGAAACCTGAGAACCCATCCAAGAAGCAAAAGTAATAATTATGGGCTAATCTATCAAGCATCTGGTCAATGAAAGGAAAAGGAAAATGGTCTTTTCTTGTTGCAGAGTTCAACTTCCTGTAATCAATGTACATTCGGTGTCTTGTGATCGTGCAGGTTGTTATCAACTCGTTTGTGTCAGTCTTTACAACCGTGACGCCTCCTTTTTTTGGAACCACATGGACCGGACTCACCCAAGAGCTATCTGAAATCGGGTAGATCACGCCAGCATCCAATAATTTAAGCACCTCCTTCTTCACTACCTCTTTCAAGTGTGGGTTGAGTCGGCGTTGGAATTCCACTGAGGGCTTGCTATTTTCTTCTAACAGGATTCTGTGCATGCAAATAGATGGGTTAATACCTTTTATATCATCAAGAGAGTACCCAATTACCTTCCTGTGTAGACGGAGTTCTTGCAAAAGTAATTCAGTCTGTTCCTTATCCAACTCAGCACTAACTATTACAGGGTAAGTGAAGTTTTCACCCAGGAATTCATATCTCAAATTTTCGGGCAAACTTTTGAGCTCGATCTTCTTTTGTCCTTCATCTGCTTGATTCTCGTCTGGTTCGGTTCTCAAACCTGGATCAGCATCAAGCAGGGCAATATATTCCTCAACCTCACCCTCACTGGTGTCACCAGCAGCGCTGATAAGGGCGAGCTCCAATGGATCACTCTTTTTCCCAGGCGGCTTGGATTGCTGAATAATTTGCTCAATCAAATCCATGTTGTGACATGCGCCTGCAAAAGAAGGTTTTTTAAGAGAATTAGACAGATCAAATTGAATAATATTGTCACCGATGTTTAAAGCCAGTTTTCCGTTTTTAACATCGATGACGACACCAGCTGTAGCAAGAAAAGGCCTTCCTAAAATAATAGGAAGCCTATCATCCTCATCGATGTCTAATACAACAAAGTCTGTAGGAACAAAATAATCCCCCACTTTAATGGGTACATCCTCTAAAATGCCAACAGGACTCCTAACTGATCTGTCAGCCAACTGCAGAGAAATATTTGTTGACTTCAATTCACCCAGATCCAGCTTTCTACACAAGGATAACGGCATGATGCTGACACTCGCCCCTAAATCGCACAGTGCTCTTCGAAAGGTCATCTCTCCTATCTGGCATGGTATGGAAAAGCTGCCAGGGTCTTTGAGTTTTTGTGGAAGCTTGTTCTGCAAAATCGCACTGCACTCTTCAGTAAGAGCCACAGTGCCTTGGTCTTCTAGCTTCCTCTTATTTGAGAGAATATCCTTCAGGAACTTCGCATATGTCGGCATCTACGAAAGGGCATCAACAAAGAGAATGTTAATATATAATTTTTTTCAAAATTTACAGAAATTTACTGAATTGCTTGTCTTGCTTGGCTTTGACAAGCCTCTGAGGGAAAGGTATCGGCGGCTTGTAGGCCGGTGGCCCAACATAGGGTTGTTCTTCCTCTGTTCGTTCAGGCTCCGCCGGTGTTGAATTCGCGTGTGGCTCCTCAGGGTTCAGTGTCTCATCATCCCTTGTTTCATTGGTCGGCATTGGTGGGTCTTCGAGTTGCTTGCCGCTCCGAGTGGAGATTGCATTGCACTGCTCCCTCGGGTTAATTTCTGGCTGTGATGGAAGCTTCCCTGGCGCTTGTGCTGACGAGCTGGCCTGTTGCGCAAGCTGGCTCTCCAACATTTTGTTGTGCGTCTCCAAGGAATCCATCCTGGTCATCATTAATTTCATCATGTCAGTTAGCCCTTCTAATTGCTTACTCAGCTGAGAGTCTTGGGCCGGTCTTTGAGGAGGATTGTAATTCGCTTGTTGAGGGGGAGGGTTGTAATTTCTCTGTTGGAACCCAGGTGGCTGCCTATAATTTTCTTGTTGTGGCGGCCTGAAGTTCCCTTGTTGAGGTTGTGCTTGTGGTGGCGCTTGCCCTGGTTGAAGTGGCTGCGTGGTACTGTAGGAAAAGTTCGGGTGGTTGCGCCAGCCAGGGTTGTAGTAGTTGGAATAGGGGTTGTTCATGAGGTTTCCAACTGCATTAAGGTGTTCAGGCTGACTTCGGACCACTAGTCCATCTCCCACTTGGCATTCAGCACCTGCATGACCTGCAACGCCACAAAGCTCACAAGATACTGAATTAGTGCCCAAAGAATTAACAGACCATGAATCAAATTTCTGAGTCAGATTGTCTACCTTCACAGTCAAAGCAGTTAATGAATCAAGATCGAATTTACCTGATTTTCTTGGAAGTGTACCTCACTCTGGATTCCATTAATGGTAGTTCAGTGCCATGTCTTCCAGGAGGCTTATTGCATCTTCAAGTACTTTGCTCATCAGTCCCGATCCTCCAGCAGCTGCATCGACTGTGAGTCTAGTATTGTATTGCAATCCCATGTAGAACGTGTGTACTAGGACCCAAGTCTCGATCCCATGATGGGGACACAGTCTTTGAAGCTCTTTAAATCTTTCCCAGGCTTCATACAAAGACTCTACATCCTTCTGCATGAAGCTTGTTAGCTGGTTTCTAAGGTGGATCGTCTTCGAAGGAGAGAAATACTTCGAGAGGAAAGCTTGAGACAGTTCATCCCATATCCGTATTGAAGCTAGGGGGATCGTGTGGAGCCATGCCCTTGCTCTATCCCGCAGAGAGAAGGGAAACAAGCGTAACCTGATAGCATCAGAAGTAGCTCCATTAATCTTAAGCATATCGCAATATTCCAAAAATATAGATAAGTGCATATTTGGGTCCTCAAGAGGAGAACCACCGAATTGATTCTGTTGTATCATGGAAAGTAATGCAGGTTTAATTTCAAAATTATTGGCCTCGACATTAGGCCTAACTATTCCTGATTGAAACCCATGTGTAAAAGGTGTGCATAGTCTCGTAGTGTTCTGGCATGGTTGTTGTCCACGGGTTGAGGTGCTGGTTCGTTCTCCATGTTGTTGTGAAGATGTTTCATCTGTTCTTGACCTTCCTTTTTCTGGATTTGCACAAGCTTCCTTCTTTGTCTGAAGGTCTGTTCTATCTCAAGGTAGATTTCGAATAGTCGTCCTGCCCTGGAACTTCTTTGCATAAAAATTTGTCAGATCTAATTAAGAAGTTCAAAGTAGTCGAAACAAACAAAAAGCAATATGAAGTAGAATAAAGAAAGAAAAGAAAAACTAACTAAAGCTTAGTCTCCCAATCCTTAGAAGTATACTAATATCCACCGTTGTTCCCCGGCAGCGGCGCCAAAAACTTGACATTGTCCGCAAGTGCACGGAAATCGCAGTAATATAAAAGATATCATCTCCCACAGGGAACAAGGTGAGTACTAGAAAATCTAATTCTTGGAATCTAAGCTAATCAAATCATGGTTTTTTAGAGCTTGAAAACTAAAATTAAGCAGGACAGTAAACAAGAAATCAAACAACTGCGATAGGGAAAATATATGAGAGAGAATATCAGGGCAAAGGTTTCCACCACTCTGACGATTTCAGTTGCGCTAGAAATAAATGTTAATTACTTGGATTTACAGATATGCATAAGGAATCTACCCTATGGTACAAGGTGCCCTCTTTCGAGTGTACACCCCGGCATTTGCCTAGAACTTCTCCTACTTTCGCGGTGGACCGTTCTAGACAAACCCACTGGGTTCCGTGGTAGATTATGAACCCTCGAGCAAAGAACACGCACTTTCGCGTCGCGTCTTCACAAGATTCACATAGAGGTTCGGTTGTTACGGCCGAACTTTCGTTATGGACCGTAACAACTATGACATGACGATACTTGGCCAAAGTAAAGATCAAGAAATAAATACATCTAGTGAAATATGCCTAGAATATGATCCAAATAACAAGATTAAAACAAGAGTTGCAAACAGAAATCGTCAGAGGGCTTCAACCTAGCCCCGATACAAAGTTTACGCTACAACCATCATTGAATCGCTAAAAATCCTCTCTGTAAACATAGGAAAATTACAGAAAAAGGTTTCTAGGAGGGAGGAGAAGATAAACCGAACGAAATAACCCAGGATTGCAAGGTTCTGATGATCAATTCTTCAAAAATCTGCTCGAAGTCGCCGAATCACCGTGTTCTTCCGCCCTAGCCGCTTCGTCGCCCGATTGCCTCCTCTTTAGGTTACGAAATTTGGGGATTTTATATCCTTTTTGTTCGTCTTCGAGTTAGCTTTCCAAAAAGTCCTCACTTGCTAAATTTGGACTTGAATCGGGTTCAAAATCGAGGGAAAACCGAGAGGGTGTCGAGTTGATCCGTCCGCTTCACGGTTGAACCCCGCGGGGTTCACCAGGTGGTGAAGTGCTCGGAGCTGTTTTGTTGCGAAATAATCACAGGTGAACCCCACGGGGTTCACCTACCGGTGAAAGCCTCGACGTAGTTCTGTGCAGATATCTCCAGATGAGATCACGGGTGAACCCCATGGGGTTAACCTACTGGTGAAGTGTGCGGCAGCTTTCAAAAACTTTGACATTATCGGTGAACCCCATCGGGTTCACCAGGCAGTGACGCGCGCGCTGAAATCCTTCCTTCGGCAAGATCACGGGTGAACCCCGTGGGGTTCACCTGGCCGTGAAGTCCAGAGAAGGCTCCGATTGAGCCCAATTTTATGGGCAGCTTCGTCTTCTCATAAGGAATCACCCCATACTTTTAGATTCTTCAAAAAGACCTCAAAATTGGGTGATTTTACCTGAAATTTAATAAGACAGATGAAAAGTGAAGATTCTGAAGTTTTTAACTAATTAAGTCTTAAAGGAGTGTGAAATCATTAAAATAGGCCTAAATTCATCATGGAATAATAGTAAAAATCACTACTAAAATGCATGGTGTCAGACTTCTCTCTAGTTTTCTAGTTTTCTTCACCGCTTCTGGCATTCTTACCATATGGCACCAAGGCGCAAAGTGCTCGCCTTCTGTCGCCGTGACCCATAGCCTGCATCGGAATTGTCCACATATGACGATGACTTCGTCCCACATGGACACCCTCCGCCACCTCGTGCTACTCCTGCAAGCCAGCCGGCGCCGCCTTCCTCTTCCAAAAACCCGGTGCGCCATTCTGTTCGGCAGCCTCAAGCCTATGTATCTCCGCCAAATGAATTTGGCATAGTGTTCAGGAATGCGGAGCATGAACAAAGCTACGAACATCTTCTCCATCGCCAGATGCTCAACACCCGATACTTAGACAGAAATACCTTCGTCATGCTAGGGCTCTTGGATGATGTTGAATGGATGTATTCAAATGTTGGATGGGAGTAGTTCCTGAGGCTCGCCTCCCCCACATATATTGGTATAACGTTGGAATTCCTCAGTTCGCTGGATGTGAAAGCTGCCACGATGGTCGATGAAGATCCAGGACGTATCTCCTTCCGTATGGGGAACATTGAGCGCAATCTATCAGTCTCTCAGCTTCGCCAGATATATGGCTTCCCGAAGCCTTGCACGCTCAAAGTCCCGGTGGAGTTCAACGAGCAAACTTTCTAGGCATCGATCACGAATGAGCACTTTTATTCAGCCAGAGTTGCAAGGGCCTCAAGCATTTGCAATCCAACAATCAGATACGTCCATCGCGTGCTCGCTCATACCATCTTCGGTCGTGGGGAGAGCGATGGCATGGTACGCCAGTATGAGTTATTTTATTTATGGTGCATGCTCTATTCTTTCAGGGTCGATTCGGGATTCTACTTGGCAAAGAAATTTAGTCTCATCGCGCATTGCCGTAAAGGCGCGATAGTCATAGGCGGCCTCATCACTCCTCTTGCAATCTCTCTTGGGGTCATTCCCTACGGTACGGCTGAGGCCAGTGGAAACAACCGGCTCGAGATCGAGTCATGTGTTTCCATGAAACTCATCGTCCGCCAGGGTGATGCCTACTGCATGACATTTAAAGACAGCCAATTCTGCATGCCATTGCCAAATCCAGAGCGCACCACTGTGCGTGTTCATGAGAACTGGCGCATCAAGCCTATTGCTGACCCTCAGCCTGTTGACACCACACCACCAGCCCCCGGCGCGTTCTTCTTTGGCGGCTCCTCCTCAGACTCTATGATGGGTATTCTTCAGGAGATGAGGGAGGAGCAGCTTCAGCAGCGCGAGCTCATTGATCCGATGGATTCCTCCATCTCCTTTATACGCCAGGAACAAGCTTTCCGTTGGGAAGCTAATGAGGCTGGGATGCAGCGACAGCATAAGATGCTGGGTTCGATTTGGGAGAAACTATGTGTTATAGATGACTGGTTCGCCTTGCTTAATGAAGAAAACATAACGAATATACCGGTCTCTTCAGATGAGGAGGAAGCGCCAGGTCACACTTCGCGCGGTAAGGGCAAGAACTCCCGAGCTTCTGGCTCCTATTCGCGCAGGAGGTGCTAGCTCCATCCTGACCCGACATTGCCACCCTCTCCTCTCACATATACGATGTTTCATAGAGGACTATGCAACATTTTAGAGCGGGTGAGCTGTCTTGACTCCAACTTCTGTTTGGTTATGGTTGTCCTGATTTTCTGCTTTTCTCTTCATGGTTTTGTTATGATACTTTCCGATGGATGTTATTATGATATTGGCATTGTACCTTATATGCCACTATTCGTGGGCCTGGTCCACATCTACAGGCCCCACCCTCTGCAGCGTATAACACATATTTGAACCGCTTTTTTTTTTCAGCTTTGGTATTATGCTATAACCCTCTTTACATGTTACATGATGTGTGGATCTATGTGTTTTCATGAAGTTGTTTTAAGGTATATATTGCTAGTCTTGTCTAATGATAGCTTTGCCAAACTCTTAAAGTTAAATGCATGATTGGTTAGAATTTATCAAGACATGTTGAATGTAGTACTTGTTGGAAATTTACTCAATAGACATGTCCACATATTCTATAAATTAGAAATTTTCTAATTGGATTGATTTTAGGTTGTTCATTTAGTGGGTAAAGCGTTTTCATGATTCTTCAATTGATTTTGGTTTGCAATTTACATTCGATACATATCAGGATACATAATCTCTTTTCAAACTTTGAATTCCTTTCTATTATTGGGGAAACACTGCATTTGTTAAAAGCCAGGATATGTTGATTTCTGTTTGGATAAAAAAAATCACACTTAGATTCCTCTACTTGGCACTGCGAAAAATTGGCAGTGGTACCGAAGGAGAGTTGAAATCTAAGAAATGTGAATTGAAATAAAAAAAAAAGACTCCTCTACTTGGCATTGTGAAAAATTGGCAATGGTACCTAAGAATATGAGTTGAAGTCTAATGCAATGATCAGTGTTTTGTATCCTGAATAAAACATTTGAGTTAACCCCAGTATTATGAATTGGAAGGATAGGAATGAGATGAGTGTTGTGTATACTTTGATTGAATCCCATGTTTACGGTTTCTAAATTGGTTGACATCTAAAAACTATGGGACCAAACTGGTGAATACTTAAGACACTCCTTTTAGTTGATTTCTTCTGATTAGATCTTGGATTGCTAAAGAGTATTTTTCTGAACTTGGGTGCGAACTTCAACACAAAAGATTATTCTTATATCAAGCATGTATTTTAACTAATTTTATTGCTTGAGGACAATCAAAGATTTAAGTCGAGGAGTATTTGATGTCTTACATTTTAGTAATGATTTCTACTGATATTCCATGATGAATTTGGGCCTATTTGAATATTTTTACACTCCTTTAAGGCTTATTTAGTTAAAAACTTCATAATCTTCACTTTTCGTCTGTCTTATTGAATTTCATGTAAAATCACCCAATTCTGAAGTCTTTTTGAAGAATTTGAGAGCATGGGGTGATTCCTTATGAGAAGACGAAGCTGCCCGTAAAATTTGGGCTCAATCGGAGCTTTTTCTGGACTTCACGGCGGTGATCTTGCCGAAGGATGGAATTCACGCGTGCTTCACTACCTGGTGAACCCGGCGGGGTTCACCGATGATGTCAGGGTATCTGAAAGTCGCCGCGCATTTCACTAGCAGGTGAACCCCATGGCGTTCACCCGTGATTCCGTCTGATGAAATCTGTACGGAAATATTCCGAGGATTTCACTGGTAGGTGAACCCGGCGGGGTTCACCTGTGATTGTTTCGCAAGAGAACTGCACCGTGCACTTCACCACCTGGTGAACCCGGTGGGGTTCACCCGTGAAGCTATCGGAGCATCCCGACCTTCACTCGGTTTTTCTTCGATTCCGGGCCCAATTCAAGTCCAAATTTAGCAAGTGAGGACTTTTTGGAAAGTTTATTCGAAGGCAAAGAGATAGAGTATAAAAGCCCCAATTTTTGTACCTAAAAGAGGAAGAATCTTGTGATGAAGTGGCTAGGGTAGACGGACACGACGAACAGGCGACTTTGGGGTGATTTTTGGAGATTCGAGCGTCGGAACTCAGCAGTCCTTGGTTATTTCATTTGGTTCATTGTCTCCTCCCTCTTAGAAACCTTTTCCTGTGATTTTCCTATGTACAAAGAGAGATCTTTTAACGTCTCGACGATGGTTGTAGCGTAAACTTAATTTCAGGGCTAGGTTGAAGCCCTCTGACGATTTTTATCTGCAAATCATGTTTTAATCTTGTTATTCAGATCATATCTCAAGCATATTTCACTTGATGTATTTATTTCTTGATATTTACTCTGGCCAAGTATTATCATGTCATAGTTGTTACGGTTCATAACGAGAGTAGGACCGTAACGACCGAACCTTATTGTAAATCTTGCAAAGGCTCGACACGAAGTGCTTGTTCTTCGCTCGAGAGTTCATAATCTACCACGGAACCCATTGGGTTTGTCTAGAACGGTCCACCACGAAAGTAGGAGACGTTCTGGGTAAATACCGGGGTGTACACTCGAAAGAGGGCACCTTGTACCATAGAGTAGATTCCTTATGCATATCTGTAAATCCTTGTAATTGGTATTTATTCCTTAGCGCGATTAAAATCGTTAGAGAGGTGGAAACCAAAGCCCTGATATTCTCTCTCATACATTTTTCCTGCCGTAGTTGTTTGATTTCTTGTTTACTGTTCTGCTTAGTTTTAGTTTTCAAGTTCCAAAAACCACGATTTGATTAGCTTAGATTCCAAGAATTAGATTTTCTGGTACTCACCTTGTTCCCTATGGGATTCGATATCTTTTATATTACTTCGATAACACCGTGCACTTGTGGTGCGTATCAATTACTCCAACCTTTGCCGCAACCAAAGCATCCGTGGATGTTGGTGTCCATCATTTTCATTACGGGCTTTCCCTTGGTCAGGGGACGAGGCTCAGTGATGGTCGTCGCCGACCGCTTCTCTAAGTACGTGGTTTTCATGGCGGCCACTCCCCACTGTCCGGCCAAGGAAGCCACCGGCCTTTTTTGGAGCGGAGTGGTGAAACTCTTTAGTCTTCCTGTAGACATCATTAGCGTTAGCAACCCCCGTTTTATGGGGTGGTTTTGGAGGACACTATTCCGGCGGATGGGGTCGTAACTAAAAATGTCCACGGCATATCATCCGCTATCCGATGGCCAAACGGAGCGGATAAACGCCATGTTGGAGGAGTTCCTACGGCATTATGTGACGGCAAGCCAGTGAAATTGGCTAGATCTACTGGACGTTGCTCAGTTCGCACACAATCTCCACCGTTTGTCGGCCACCGGGAAAAGTCCCTTCGAGGTGGTGCTGGGTCGTTAACCCCTCACCCCGCTTGATGTGGCGGTGCGCGACGATGGTGGGATCTGCCCGGCGGCACACCGACTGGCAACAGAGCGGTTGGAGATCTTGATGGAAGCTCGAGACAGCTTGGAAGAAGCCGCTCGGTGAATGAAATACTTCGCCAATCGGAGCCGCCGAGAGGAGGAATACCACCCAGGGGACCAAGTCCTACTAAAGATCACCCCCAAAATGTGGAAACACATTCCGGCAAAACGAGTGCTTCGCAGCTTAGTTCCGCGGTATGACGGACCTTTTCGGGTGATCGGCTGAGTAGGTATGGTCACTTACCGCCTTGCGCTCCCCGAGCGACTGAAGATACACCCTGTCTTCCACGTATCCTTCCTGAAGCATTTCCATTCCGATGAAGCTACACCGCCTTGCGCTCCCCGATGAAGCTCAGATATAGCCGACCCGGTCCCCGCCGACAACTCAAGCACACTTTGAAGGCGAGCCAGTTCGCATAGTAGATTGTCGGACGAAGGAGACATACGCTGGCAACCGTACGACCAAGTTTCTCGTGCAATGGCAAGGAGCTGCAGAGCCGATGTGGGAGAAGGCTCGGGACCTCTGGCAGTTCGAGGCTTTGTTGACAAAATTCATGGCAACAGGACGCCGAGGACGTCGTCCGATTCCGCCGGGGGAGAATTGTAACACTCGGCGGGCTGATGGGTCCCGGGTAGGTGACACGGAGGCGCGGGAAGGAGACGCGACTTCGGGTCAAATGGATCGGGTGGCGAGGATGGGTGCGTGGGCTTTACCCGTAGGCGGGATGTACCCGATCCAGTCTCTGTTGGGGTATGCCCTTAAGGCTAATGTTTGAGGCCTCGGGATTGTATCAGTATCATGTATAAACTTCATGTTTATAAAGGCAATGGTTGTTATTCATGTTGTTGCATTATCTGCTGTCATATGTATACTTCTGAATAATGTCTCAATGCTGTTCAGCTTGGCTGACATGCAGTTAAGTCCTTAGTCGAGATATCTTGGTGAACATGAGACAGCCTTGATATGATTGAGACTAATATGTGTTCTAATCTTATAGGATGCTTCAAGCATGGAATAAGATGTAGACTCATGGGTACATTGGATGTACTGGACAGACCCTACTAGGATATTCAATTGCTTGTCACAATGTGAATAATCCTTGTATGCAAACAAGTGGCATATGTCCTCTGACTTGAGATCACTTGTGTTTCTAAATGATGATTGTCATTGTTTTGAGGTAGTTCGATATCATTTGAAACATAATGGTTATAGACTGTCTTGGATAATGATCATGAGTCAGGTTAGAACACTAGTGATAGATATAGGATTGCCGTCTCCTAGTTTGGAGTGTGATGTTCTATAGGGGCCCCCTGGATGAGATGATTGAGAAAGTGTATGGCCATACCCAGATGACTATGTTCATCTGATCTAATCATGCTCATCATATTGGAGCTACAGGCTTGACACGCTTGTCCAATAAGAACATCAAGTGGCAAAGGAAACATGTATGCCTAGTGAAGTGGATTCACACTTGTGCTGTGGTTTGGGTGTAGTCTTGGAAGACTCTTTCCTTTATATCGGGAGACAGTGATGTGTTGCTAGATACCCCTCACTGATCGTGATAACGTAAGTTATCGTTACCGACATTTAAAGGAAACTCTTAGGGTCGCACAATTTGATGATATGGCTTACTTAAGTCAGATCGTGTGGACTGAATTGTCTTGGTTCAGTTTAAAGGGATTTGATCTCTGATTGTAAGTGAGATCTGATCTGATCATGTTTGATTGATTAGAGCTTGAGATCGGTAAGCTTCGATCGAGAGTATAGATGCTAGATCGGTGAGATCATGAGCATCAAGAAATGAAAGGTTAGATCTTGAACCATTTGGTTCAATGAGATCTAGACCATGGCTTGGGCTGATTTGATTTGGTCTTTGAACCGAATGCAATTGAACCGTGGCTTGGTTCAAAGAGGAGAAAAGGTGCGATCGGTTCACTTGGAGTGAACGCATGGATGATCGCATGGACGCTTGGAGTTAAGGGCTTTCTATATTTGGAAAGTCGGTTTTCCATTTGTGAAAACGCCTCCACGTTTGAGTGAAACGTCTCAATTTTTTTCGGTTTTGAGACATCCTCTTGCCTCTTCTCTCTGGACGACACACTCTCGTGTGAAGAAGGTTAACGCCTTGGAGAAAGTTCAGCCAAGCGAGACTTCATCTTTCATTCCCTTCCATTCGACAAGGAAACCTTGGACCCTTGCTAGCACAAGGAACGCTAAGGGAGTAGGCGATCTTCATCTTGTGTGTGAACTCTTTGAAGGAGATCAACGTTGTTCTCTTCTTCCAACACGCCATTCGAATCAATGGCTATGGTATGAATCCAAACTTTATCAAGTTGATCATATGTTCTTGCGAAAGTTTTGAAACCCTTGCTTCCGCTATGAAAGTTTTAAATGCGCCTCCTACTAGGGTTTCCCCCCCCCCCCCTTAGATTTAGGGGACTCTCAGTCTCGCAGCGGCAGACGCGCGATGGCGCGAAAGTAAATCCGGCAGCCCACGCAAAGGCGACAGGACGAGGGACCCAACGCAACAGCCGAGTCCGGTCTGGGGACTCGCTCAAAGGGACACTCGAAAGGACGAGTAATGATGATGGCGTTTTGAGGCAGGAGGAAGCGGGAAGAGAAGCTTCCGAAGAAAGTCTCCTGCAAGCCAACGTGTATGAGAGATGGGTACACTCGCCGTGTGGAGACGAGAGAACTTGTATATATACAAGGAGAGGGTTTTATGTAATTCTTACGTGGGAAATAAGAACGAAACTTTCCCTCTTAATTGGAATGTGCTAATTGTTTGCTGGGTGGTCGCTGGTAACTGTGTTCACATAGAGTTTGTCGTCTTCCGCACCACGAACTCACGTTCGTGGTCACTCTGAGCATGTGCGTTCTTAGGTCAAACGTCCACATTGCGTCGGGTTTGACTCGTGGGAAGGGCGTGTAAAGTCATCTTGGATTAGTGCGTGACACCAAGCCCGACTCTGTCGCCTTCACAATCAACAATGAGCGCCGAGTACGTAGCCGAGTACAACGGCGACGTGCGCACAGAGGTGGTCGGCGTGCTGTACCACGAGGCGACGCACGTGTGGCAGTGGAATGGGCAGTACAATGTCCGAATTGATAAATCTTATTGGATTTATTATGTATTTGTTGTTGCAGAATTAATACTAATAGACCCCTCGTTGTGTACAAAGATGAAAAACCTAGGGCAAAAGATGCATTCAAGTTGTGTATTTGCAGCTTATCAATTTGAGATAGTGTTGTAAGTGATGGTTTTGATTGTGATGTTTTGTAAGTGTTAGTGTTTTATAAGAGATGTTGTTTCATGTATATCAGTTACAACAGACACTAGTGTATAGTGATCATCTTTGTAAACTGATCTTGTAAGTGATGTTTTTATAAGTGATAGTGTTGATTGTGGCAGATTAATATTTTGTAAGTGTTGATTGTGGTAGATTAATATTTTTGTAAGTGTTGATTGTGGCAGATTAATATTTTGTAAACTGGTCTTGTAAGTGATGTTTTATAATTACAGTTTTGTTCAATGGTAGTCTCTGGAAATTCCTATGATTGCTCAAGCTTTTTTGAACAGCACTAATGGATGTGTATTTGCAGCTTATCAATTTGAGATAGTGTTGTAAGTGATTGGTTTTGTAAGTGATAGTGTTTTATAAGAGATGTTGTTGTTTCATGTATATTAGTTTCTTGTATTTAAGCTGTTATTATGTAAACTGTATACATAAGTGATGTTTTGCAAATGATTGTGGCAGGTTACCAATTTGATGTTATAGGTTGTTTTATTTGTAAGTGATTGTTCATTGGTGGTTCACATTGTCATGTTGATATTACAATGTATATCAGTTTTTCATATTTAAGTTGTTATTATGTAAACTGGTATTGAAAACTGTTGTTGAAACGAGTAATTGCAACCTTATGTACAGGATTCAACTCTTATTGTAATGAACCTGAATTTTCATATTTTGATAGCAGTGTTTTGAATAGAGAGCACAGTTTTCACGTAATGAACACTATTACTTACGAAACCAGTTTACCAAATATTAATCCGCCACAATCAACACTATCACATTATTATAATATCATTACACAATATTACAATGTCATTACACGATGTTACACGTTATAGGTATTATGCTCTTCCGCTCATAGTCATAGGTATTCTGCACATAGTCGCTCATTTGATTACAGGGCTGCCTATGGTCCCTGCCAGCCATCCTCTTCAATGATGCGGAGCATGTTCACAATGTTTCCTGCCCATAGTCCCTGCCAGCCATGCTCTTCAATGATCTGCAGGAAACTGCCAGCAATATGCTTGGATCCGACTCCGACTACCATTCTTGTCCTGTGACAACATATATACAATGTTTTACTATTTGAATTCAGAAGGACTACTAGAAATCACCTATAAAATGAGCATAAATAAGATGAACAGACAGATAGGTAAAAGAGAAATTGGGAACTGCTTTGAACACCTTCCAGATGTTCTTCTGAGTCAATGATTCTTGAATTTTTAATGAAAGAGTATTCCAACTTCCATTTCATTCAACCAATTAGTTTATTTTTTATCTCTTGAACAAATAAGATATGCAAACTAAACAGATCACAAACTATATGAGCATAAAGTAAAACAAAGAGATGAGGTGAACCTGATTGTCTCTAGAGGAGCAAGAACTGCTTTAGTCATGGCACCAGCTAATGCACCGCTAACAAATTCACGAACTTCTCAATTCCTAAAAATGTTCAATGAAAATGTAATAGAGGAAAGCAAAGAGATGAGGTGAACCTAATTGTCTCTAGAGGAGCAAGAACTGTTTTAGTCATGGCACCAGCTAATGCACCGCTAACAAATTCACGAACTTCTCAATTCCTAAAAATGTTCTGCAGCGAAGCATAGAAGCACAAACTATATGAGCATTCCAATTGTCATCTTCACATTAACATTACAGTTTGGAATTCAAGAATTGTTTTTCTTCCTTTAAACTACTATGGCTTTAATTAGGCCTCGCATGCATAGCTTCTCCTGAATGAAATGATGCAACAGAGTACTGAAGGTCAGCGACGAAACAGCACACGACAGTGACAACTGAAATCGAACATATGCAAGTCCGAGTTTGAGAACACAGCAAACCTAGAAACCCCGAGCTAGGTTTACAATCAAACACCATTGGTGGTACAATGATAAGATAAAAAAGAATTATATTAGCCAACAAAACAAAACAAAAAACCATCAAATCAGAAAAAATCGAATTCCAAACTGCATCTGTAATTAGACAAGGCCAGAGATAGAAAATTCAAGAAGTTAGAAAATTAAACAATGCAGGAACTTAAGCAAATCATATGTACCCATTTTTTTCTTAAAAAACAATAATACTAAGCCCTAAACTCATTATGAACAAAATTAGATTGTCAACAGACAGTTTAAATCAATACCCACAGTCAAAAGCCGAATGAAGAGTGTAAAGAACATCCAAAAAATTGCAAACCTTAATTGTCTCCAGCGCAGTTGACGGAGACGGAGAGAGCCTGGAGACGGAGAGGGCCTGGAGACGGAGACGGAGAGGGATTGTCGAAGACGGAAAGGGAAGGGATTGTCGGAGACAGAGAGGGCTTTTCAACCGCCGGAAATCGCCTCGCTGATGAGGGAACAGGAGCAGGAGAAGATCGGCGGAAATCAACTCAAATGGGAGCGGTAAAAATTTTTTCACTGTGGCACGAGTGGGCGGGCGAAATATTTACCCTAACTTTTGATAGAGGGCAACATTGACCAACCGTTAATTGACAAAATTTCAAGACAAAATTTCAAGTAACTTAAGATCGTGTAAATTGACTTAAAATCGTGTACTAGACACAACTTTAAGATGCGTGTCTTAAAGCTGGGCGACCCTTTTGCGATGACACGCCAAATGGTCCCTCCGGCGAAAATTTTTTCTACGATGTGATGGCGAGGTTCCTGGACTACTGCAACGGGCGGTCGGACGGCTTCGTGGCGCGGCTGAACGCGAAGATGAGTGACGGTACAGCGACGGGTTCTTCCAGGACTTGCTCGGTAAGACTGTTGACCAGCTGTGGAGCGACTACAAAGCCACGTACACCACCTGATCTTGTTCATACAAGTCAAAAGAGAGAGAATCCACGAAAGTCAACTAAGTCGTACTACGAGAAATAAATTTCCAACAAATAATGTGTCCGATTTTCTGCGTGGATTAGTAAATTAATAATGTGTGGATTCTACGTTTTCAATAAAACTATCCCTTCAGATAATTGCAGTATATTTGTCCTTGTTCCAGGTCATAACATTGAATATGATAAGAACAGTCTCCTGTAAATCTAGAAAAAATGTTCTAGAAAGGGCAGTTGTCTAGAAATATCATGCAGGTCACTTGTTAGACATTGAATGGAGCCAAAATATAAATCTTAAAGTATTACTAAAATGACACTTAGTTTAAGATCTGTGTTTTGCGTAGATCCAACGGCTAGCAGATGACTCTATTTAAGATTCTTAGACAATCATTTGTCTAGAAAATTTTCTCTATAGAAATCTTCTCGATTGATTGTCAAGGCTTTTGTTTAATCCATCGCATCGAAAAAGTAATGAGAGGGAGACAAAATTATAATGTGTTTTTATATTGAAACTTTAATAATATATTTTGAGTAAATTTTTATATCATATGTACTAATCATTATTCTATAAAATATCTTTTTTACAAAGCTTAACAATAATTATTCATCAATCCAAATGAATACTTGTAGGTACTTGATATTTATAGTGACTTCATTGACTTACAACTCTAGAAGGTCCATAGCTATGTTAGGTCTCATACCTAATTTTTTTACTCTACCATCTGAATTCAAGTTGGGTTCTCTATTATATTATATAAACAGACTCAAAATATTTAAACTTAAATTTAAAAAATATTTTTTAAATTTTTATTTTAAATAATTATATAAAATATAATTTTATAAATAATAATAATATATTCTTATTATTATTTAATATTAAAATTTATTTATTATTTATTTTAATTTGGATTACAAGTATAAAAGTAAGCATGCTTTTAAATTGAAATTCATCTCATTTGGTTAATTGTATATCTAGAGCCATCATAAATTGATCGGGTACTAATTAAATCGAATTAAATTGTCAACCTTAGCTCTTGAAGAAGACTCTGTCACTGTCACTGTCACTAACAAAGAACTCTCCACTACAGAAAAATTTTTGTGGAAGTTTACTTTCCACAATTTTTTTACAGCAGCTGCCCATCTGTTGCACAAATCTTAATGCGATCCAGAATAAATCTCAATAAAATATTTGTTGTATAATTTTAACTTGCGCTAAATGATATTATCATTACAATCATTATACGATAAATTATATCTATTCTACAATAAAATACAGCCATTATATAATAAATTACAGCTATTATATGATAAATTATATCTATTATACGATAAATTATACTTGTATGATCGTGGATATCACCAAACTGGAGTAAAAAATGTTCATGAATAAACCTAAATGATTGTGGATATCACCAAATTAGAGTAAAAAATGATCGTGGATAAACCTAAATGATTGTGGATATCACCAAATTAGAGTAAAAAATGATCGTGGATAAACCTGTATAATCGTGGATATCACCAAATTGGAGTAAAAAATGACCATGGATAAACTTGTATGATCGTGGAAATCACCAAATTGGAGCAAAAAATGATTGTGCATAAACCTTTATAATCATGGATAACACCAAATGGGAGTTAAAAATAATCATGGATAAACTTGTATGATCATGGATATCACCAAATTGGAGTAAAAAATGATCGTGGATATCACGAAATTGGAGTAAAAAATGATCGTGGATATCACAAAATTAGAGTTAAAAATGATCGTGGATAAATCTGTATGATCGTGAATATCACCAAATTGGAGTAAAAATGATCATGGATAAACCTATATAATTGTAGACATCACAAAATTAAAATAAAAAAATGATCATGGATAAACAAGGAAGATCGTGGATAGCACCAAATTGGCGCCTGTGTGATCGTCGATAAAAAAGAAAGATCGTGGATAGCATCGAATTGGCGCCTGTGTGATCGTGGATAACCAAGCAATAATCGTGGATAAGCTAGAAAAATCATGGACAAACAACACAAGTTAATATAGTAAACCGAGATTATTTTTTACGCTAATTTGGTGGTATCCACGGTCATACAGATTTATCCATAATCATTTTTTACTCTAATTTGGTGATATCCATGATTATATAGATCTATCCACGATTATACAAGTTTATCTAAGATCATTTTTTACTCTATTTTGGTGATATCCACAATTATATAGGTGTAATTTATCATATAATAGTTATAATTTATCATATAATGCTTGTATTTTATTGTATAATATGTGTAATTTATTGTATAATAGTTATAATTTATCGTATAATGAGTATAACAGTAATATCGTATAACGCAAGTTAAAATCATATAACAAATATTTTGTTGAGATTTGTGCTCGACCGTATTAATACTTGTGCAAAGCAGATGTGAGCACTCTACTGCAAAAAATTTGCGGCTGGGTGCGGAGTACCCTTCTACGAAAATTTTTCTGTTGTGTCAAATCATAATCCAGATGTTTATTACTTGGCCACGGACCACATGCTTTACCGCGGTCCTTCTTTAATTAAATTAATGTTCACGTAAACATGAGCAATTAAGGTTTTGAAAAAAAAATTTAGATTTTTACGAGAGCTGCGGTGGGAAAGAAAAAAAAAGGAAAAGAGGTTTGGCGAGAAACTTCTAGGGCTATCCTGGAGTCATTCGGCATAAAATTTTACATAGCTGCTCCTTAGGTAATTCTATACCTATCCAATAATTAGATTTCTTTTAATCGATCTATTTTAGATAATATTTTAAATACAGTAGCAAATTTTAGAATAATATTTTCTTTGCATAATTTTTCATCTTGTTGTGGATAAAATTATTATTATAAAGAGATATTGTATCACTGGATTTATTGTGAAACATTTTTGGTTTGCACTTACAATTTTTTACCCTTTTTAAAGGGATTTTTTCTCATGAAATTTTGGTGTTTAATTATTTTTCATTACAATTGTTATTACATCTATGTATATTATTATAATTTCAGAAGTGATGTTTAGGAATTTTATCAAGTTAGAGAGTAAAAAATCCCAACAATTGGTACCCTCCATAGATTATACATTGTATTTTCATGCATCATTATATGATAGATTTACCATAAGTTAATGCATGTATGTAATGTTAATTATCGTAGGTGTTAGGATCGATTTTGACCAAGTCAATTGGATTATTGACCAGGTCAAAATTGGCTCGGATTGCAGCCCAAATCAACACTTGAGGGTCGATTGAGCAGCTAGCAGTGGCATTTTCAGGGCAAGCGGACGGCGTTGCTGGGAGCGGCGGACATTGACACTGATGCTGCGGATGACACTGTGGGAGGCAGGCGTCTCATCTGGCAATGTCTTCGGCCAGTGGCGCAACGCCGCATGGCAACTTTGAGCTAACGATGAGGGGCAGTCATTATACGATTTGATCAAAGAAGCTCTGGGTTGTCCAAGGGTCGAGTCTAGTTTGGATAAAACCCTACTTATCAAACTCGGTTCACACAAATTTTGTGATGTTCACTATTGCCCCGTCTATAAAATTATAATTATATCCTCAACTAAAATAACAACACCTTAACTTTAACCCATGCTGCCAACCTGCCACTCTAGTCACCCACACTTCGTATATGCATTACTACGAGGTGAAATTTTTTTGTCAGTACTCAATTCCCTACCAGGGTCGAGTTTGGGATAAGTTTTCTTAACCTTAGCGCGTTTGGGGTCAAGGGGTTGGGTATAGAGTTAGGGCCTAGGGGGGCAAGATCAGCACTCTTCGTTTCCGTCCTCACTTATTGTCATCCTTTGTCTATAGTGAACCCGGTGCTCATCTTCATTTATTTTTAACAAAAAAATTTAAAAATATATATTTAATTAAACACAAACAAGTGAGTTTCAATTAAAATCAAGTCAAATCGGCAACACTACGCAGAGTCGATCCAAGTGTCGGATCTTATCTCAATAAAAACAAAAGAGAGGTTTAGAATCGTTCCAATGATCATAGTCACATTGATTTGGCCAGCAGGTAATCCATATAGTCTACTTTTCTTAAATATGATCATCCCGTTAGTCAAACAAAAACTAGACTAATTACAATGCTTCATCCTCGAGCGCTCTCCAAGACTTATTTGGCCGATTCGTGGGCGCGTTTTCTACGCGGAGGGGCTCGTTTAATTTGATCCGAGCGGTATAGAATGTGACCGCAATGCGTGGCAAAAAAGGCATCCGACGGCGCTGTTTCATCCGTCATTTTCTATTCTCTGCCTAAGTCGTCGCCCGCCTCGTCTTGCCTTCGACGCTCGACGCCCGACGCCCGACCGCCCCTCGTCGACGCCCTACTCCTTCGCTGACGACAGCCCTCGCCGAAGCCAGTTCTCGCCAGCCGTCGCCTCGTCACCCCTCCGTTCTCGCCGAGCGCCAGCCGCCAGACGGAGGTTCTTGGAGAGGTCGAAGTCGGCGAGGCGGGCCATGGCAACGATCGAGGAGGGGATTTCGCCGGAGATGCGGTTGCGAGCGAGAAGGGCACGGCTAAGTATGGACAGTTCACCGAAATCGGCGGAAATGACACAGGAGATTTGGTTGCCAGTGAGGTCGAGGTGCTTGAGAGAGGCGAGTGCGGGGAGGAGTAAGGGAATGGTCCCTAAGATATGGTTGTCGGCGAGGTTGAGGACGGTGAGGCTAGCAACGGATGACACGCGCGCCACGGAAGCACACCTTCAAGTCCGACGTGTATAGCTTCGGCGTGCTCCTGCTGGAGCTGCTCACCGGGAAGGCGCCGAACCAGGCGTCGCTGGGCAAGGACGGCATCGACCTGCCGCGGTGGGTGCAGTCGGCGGTACGGGAGGAATGGACAGCCGAGGTGTTCGACGTGGAGCTGATGCAAGCCTGCAACAGAGAGGAGTGGAGAAGAACGGGTTCGGAGGGCGTTGGCGTTGGGCGTCGAGCAGGGGAGGCAGCGCCCTGGGAAGCCCTGGAAGAGCGCAGAGTCGGCGCGGAAGCCGAGGAGCATGAATATGTTGTCAGGGTCGGGCGCGAGGAAGGGTGCGCGCCAGGGCTCGACGGCGAAGCCATTGCCTAGGCCGGTGGGAGCGCGGAGGAGGGAGTAGCAATCGGACATGGCGGGGTCGTGGAGTGTGAGGCCGCAGAAGGCATAGTCGATGTCGAGGATGCGGTAGGATCCGGAGGGGAGGTGGAGCATGAGGACGCCGTTGACGTAGAACAGGAGGCTGCGGAATCCGCCGTGGCCGCAACTGGGGCGGAGGGCGAAGGAGTGGGACGGGGTCGAAAACGAGGGCGAGCGACGGGCGTGCGAGAGAAATTGACCGTTGGATATGTTTTTTTGCCACGTGTTGTGCTCCTGCTCTCAACCGCTCGGATCAAATTAAACGACCCCCTCCGTGTAGAAAACGCGCCCACTCATAGTCAATGCTTGTACGTAACCCCCAATAGTTTGACTTAGAACAAGCCATGTTGAAACTTCAACAGTCAAGTAATTAATGAAATAACCTAGATGAATTCCCCTCCGTCCCTATAAATTCGTGCTTCCGATCCTTTGGGTAGCATCAGATTCATACAGAGTTCCATCATGGAAACAGCGCTCGTTTTGCTGTTCGCTTCCTTCCTCTTCTCGGCCGCCGGCGCCGTCCAGTACGAGGCCACCAACAACGCGGTGGGCACCCCCGGCGGCAACCGATTCGACTCGGAGATCGGCCTCGACTACAGCAAGCAAGTCCTCGCCGATGCCTTCTCCTTCATCTAGACCACCTTCGACCAGCCGTCGGAATCGGACCGCAAGCCGGTCCAGCTCATCACCCTCATCGTCGAGTCCAGGCCCAACTCCGTCGCCTTCACCGTCAACGACGAGATCCATCTGAGCGCCGAGTACGTGGCCGGGTACAACGGCGACGTGCGCACGGAGGTGGTGGGCGTGCTGTACCACGAGGCGACGCACGTGTGGCAGTGGAACGGGCTGTAAGATGGCGTTGATGTCGAGCAACCAAGAACTTGTATGGGCACAGCAGATATGTGGAGTGAAATATTTTTATTTCTCCTTGTCTTTACAAAAGAATCATACAGGCGTATATATAGAGTGCTATGATACATAAATGTCAATATTTACAATTGATTTGCAAATCAATATGTGATTTGATTTGATTTGATTTGATCTCCGACTAGTTTTGCTTGGAAGGTAGATCATCTTTATTGGGAAACAATGGTGTTTGCTTGGAAGGTAGATCACCTTTATTGGGAAACAATGGTGGCTGTTTATTTGTTGCTGAGTCTGTAATATCCTCGATATGTATACGGTGGCAGTCGGCTTGATAAGGTAAGCGTGCTGAGTCAATATGTTTGATGCGTTTACACTCCCCCACAAGCTCATCGGTAGTAGGTACAACGTTGAGCTTGGTCTTTAAGTATAAAAAACGAACACGAGATAGAGGTTTGGTGAATATATCTGCAAGCTGATCCCGTGTGGAAATGAATGATATATTGAGTTGTTTAGCCGCGACTCGTTCCCGGACAAAATGAAAATCAATCTCAATATGTTTTGTCCGCGCATGAAACACAGGATTGGCCGCGAGGTATGTAGCGCCAATGTTGTCGCACCAGAGAGTTGGAGTTATGGTGGAAGATAAGTTAAGTTCGGAAAGGAGAGATTGGAGCCAGATGACTTCAGCTGTGGCGTTTGCAAGAGCTTTGTACTCAGCCTCGGTGCTGGAGCGTGAGACCGTAGCCTGCTTCTTAGAGGACCAGGAGATTAGGTTTGGGCCGAGAAATATAGCAAAACCGCTTGTGGAGCGCCGATCGGTGAGTGAGCCAGCCCAATCAGCGTCGCTATAAGCATGTAGCTCGCGAGAAGAGCTTCGATGAACAAGAAGGCCGTGAAGAATGGTACCCTTTAAGTAACGGAGTATACGCTTGACATAAGGTTTTTTGTTATAGATGGTACACAAAGGACATTGCGCATGGTAAGATTGTGAGCATAAGAGGGGAGTAATGTGTTTCCAACATGAGTAATATGCAAACCTGTACCATTGCCAATGTGGACTTCATCAAGACCATCATAAGGTGCAGCCCCTTGTAAGGTCTGAAGGTTCGGCGTGACATGATGAGTTGCGCCTGAGTCAGGATACCATGAAGCTGATGCATGAGGAGGTAGTGACTCAATTAGATTAGGTGATGCCGCAGTCATTGAGTAGGCCCGTGGATGAGATTGAAATCTTGTTTGTTGTTGAGAGAACCCCCCAACGAAATTTGTGTCATACCTTTTGCGACATTCATGAGCATAGTGTCCAGGAATAAAGCATATTTGACATCTACCTCTGCCTCGGCCACGGGATCGTCCACGGCCACGATTGCCGGTGTTGTGGCCTCTGCCTTGGCTATTGGTATTATAGCTGATGTTTAAACCTCTACCTTGGCTGCTGATATTGTCGTGGCGGTTGGACGAATTGTCCTGGTGGCTGGCGATGTGGACGGAAGGAGCAAGAAAATCAGTGTGCCGCATTTGAAGAAGGCGCTCATGAGAGGAGAGCATGCCGTGAACTTCTTCTAAGGTGAAATCATCAACACGTGTAGTAATGGTAGGTATAAGATTGTCGTATATAGGACCTAGCCCATTAAGAACATGCATAATCAGGTCTGCGTCAGGAATCGGATTTCCAATTGCAGCTAAGCTGTTTGCAACAGATTTTATCCTTTGCATATATTCATGAACAGAGTCGCTCCCCCGTTGAATCATATGTAATTGATTTTTAAGTTGTAGCACACGAGCTCTGGAATTTGATTGAAAGGCTCTAGCAAGTGCAGTCCATACCTCGTGAGCAGAGTTGAGGCCAACCACCATGGGGAAGACACTTTCGGTAAGTGTAGCGTTGATCCAGGTGAGGATAAGTTGGTCCTTGGTGATCCAGTCATGGAAGTTTGGATCAGTCGGTGATGGTATGGGGTCGGTGCCGTCAACAATACCAAGTAATCTATGAACTCGGAAGAGAGGAATAAACTGAGTTTTCCACAGCAAATAGTTATCATTTGTTAATTTGAGTGGTAAGATGGGAACTCCACTAAGAGAAATAGATGAGTTCGTTGAACCAGTTGAGTGTTGTGAGGATGCGGAATTGAGCTCAGAATCCATAACAAGTATTACGCACAAAAGGTCACCAGAGTTAGCGTGCGAAAAGAAAGCTTGGAATCTCTCACCAGTCGCAGATGAAGTCGTAAACAAAGGTGGAGACGTGGGGCAGGGTAGGCCTCGGTGCTTAATCAGAGCACCATCTCTTGCAAGGCTCTCGTCGGGACACGCTAATCTGAAAATCCACAAATTTGCAGCAAGTAGCGCGTGCTCTGTTTGATTCCAGAGAGACCACGTGAGAGAAAGATCCACCTTGATTTTGGAGGTTGAACGTCGATGAAGAGATCTCGTCAGAGAGTGATAGAGAGAACAGGAATTGGCTCTGATACCATGTAAGATGGCGTTGATGTCGAGCAACCAAGAACTTGTATGGGCACAGCAGATATGTGGAGTGAAATATTTTTATTTCTCCTTGTCTTTACAAAAGAATCATACAGGCGTATATATAGAGTGCTATGATACATAAATGTCAATATTTACAATTGATTTGCAAATCAATATGTGATTTGATTTGATTTGATTTGATCTCCGACTAGTTTTGCTTGGAAGGTAGATCATCTTTATTGGGAAACAATGGTGTTTGCTTGGAAGGTAGATCACCTTTATTGGGAAACAATGGTGGCTGTTTATTTGTTGCTGAGTCTGTAATATCCTCGATATGTATACGGTGGCAGTCGGCTTGATAAGGTAAGCGTGCTGAGTCAATATGTTTGATGCGTTTACACGGGCAAGGCAACGCCAACGGCGGCCTGATCGAGGGGATCGCCGATTACGTGCGGCTCAAGGCCGGGTACGCTCCGGCGCACTGGGTGGGGCCCGGCGGCGGGGACCGGTGGGACCAGGCCACCAGGGGTACGACGTGACGGCGAGGTTCCTGCACTACTGCAACGGCCTGTCGGACGGCTTCGTGGCGCGGCTGAATGGGAAGATGAGGGTAATGACAGTAAAGACTAATGCAGACTAATGCACTCAATGCATTAGTGAACCGTCGCACCTTGCCAGCCATGTACCATCGCGTCTTTCCATGCAGCTGTGCACCATCGCGCCTTTCCAAATTAATAGGACTGTCGAAAGGATGTGTCCTTCATTATGTATATAATTGTACATCAAACACTCCCTGAAGATAGGATAGAAAAGATATATAGAGATTTTACACTTTCCTCATCTCTCTGCTTTCTCTCTCGCTTCTTCACACCTTAACCTCTCTCATCAATATTCTTTCATGGTACAGAGCTAAAGATTGCTTTTTCTTAACTCTGATCATAGGAGTGCTATTCCTGCAACGTTTCTCAATCCACCGCTGCTCTCAATATTTGGCGAGACACCTGTTCCGCCTTCCTTCAAAACTCTCCGCGCATCTTCTGTGAGTCAATTTCACAGCTCTTCTGCTTTCTTTTATCATGTCTGAAGTCAATTCCTCCGCACGTAATGAAACACTATCAGACAGCATGCAAATTTCATTCATTCCTCCGGGAGGAATTTCCTTTCAACCAATTAAATTAACCCGTGACAACTATATGCTTTGGAAGACTCAGTTGATGCTCATGTTGCGTTTACATGATTGCCTGAATATTCTTGACGGGACTCTCTTGTGTCCTGATCCTTCAGATCCCAATTATCTCAACTGGATCAAGAAGAATCAAATTACTTTAACCTGGATTATGTCCACATTATCTGAACAGGTCCTTCCATTAGTCGTCGGCCTTCATTTCTCACGCGCAGTATGGGATACTCTTGCGCGTGCCTTTGCTTCGCACTCTCGCACACGTGTTCTACAACTAAAGAGACAACTACAAGTGATACAAAAAGGTGATAGCTCCATTGATGATTACATTCAAAGCATTCGAAATATTGCCAATGATCTTGCAGCCATCGGATCTCCTATCTCGGATCAAGATCTTCTGATGCAAATTTTGATGGGCCTTGGTCCATCCTATGACAACTTGTTGCCAGCCATTACTACACGTATTGAAAATTTTACCATTGAAGAAGAACACGCTATGCTCTCATCTCATGAACATTTACTGCAAATGCAATCTATGCGATCTATAGGCACATCTTTACCAACAGTTCATGCTACGAACATGAGTAAGTCTTCAGCTCAGCATGGTACTTTTCAACACTAAGGCGGTCGGGGTGGTCATTTTCACGGTGGTCATGGTCGTGGAAGAGGTCGTCGTCAAGCTAAATGTCAAATCTGTTTCACTTATGGTCACTACGCTCATGAATGCCATAAGCGCTTCGACAACTAGTATGTTGGTGGCTTTTCTTCACACAGGCAACAACATTCTGTTAACGCCGTCATGTATCACACCCCTCCTCCATCATCCTCCACCAGCTGGTTTCCTGACTCTGGCGCCACTCACCATGTCACTCCGGATTATCATGCTCTCTCTGACGCAATTCCATACCATGGACCGGACACCGTACATATAGGCAACGGTATAGGTTTGCAGATCTCTAACCTTGGACAGACACATTTACCTTCCTCTACTCGTCCCTTACACATGCGCAACATTCTTCATGTTCCTGTAATTACCAAAAACTTACTTTCTGTACATCAATTTACTTCTGATAATAACGTATATTTCGAATTTCATCCTCATGAATGCTTTATAAAGGATCGAGCGACGGGATCAATACTGCTCCGAGGGGGACTCAAAAATGATCTTTATCATATACCATCATCACCTACCATCCACCTTGGGGAACGCACCAGTACCACCTCCTGGCTTTGTCGACTTGGGCATCCATCTTTACGCATCGCCAAGCAAGTAATAGCTCATCATGGTCGTCCTACTGTTTCGCATAATGTGTCTCATCGTTGTCAAGCTTGTTTACAAGCCAAGAGTCATAAACTTCCTTTCTCTATTTCTAACAATAAAGCTACTGTTCCTTTAGCACTTATTCACTCTAATGTTTGGGGCTCTGCTCCTGTTTTATCAAGTACTGGTCATTCTTATTATGTTTCCTTTATTGATGATTTTAGCAATTATACTTGGTTTTTTCTCATGCATAGAAAATATGAAGTCACTGAACTCTTTCAGCATTTCCAAAAACATGTTGAACGCTTCTTTGGACGCAGTATTTTAGCTGTTCAATCTAACTAGGGTGGTGAGTTCCATGGCTTGCACCAATATCTCAAAACCTCCGGTATCCATCATCGTGTATCTTGTCCCCACACTCCGGAGCAAAATGGATCCGCCGAACGTAAACACAAGCATATTGTCGAAACCGCCTTAGCCCTCCTCCACCATGCCTCCGTACCTACCAAATATTGGGATGAGGCGGTCTCCACTGCGGTCTACCTAATTAATCGACTTCCCACTCCTACCTTAGCAAATCAAAGCCCTCTCGAAAAGCTTTATGCTCGTTCTCTCAATTATGTCTTTCTCCATGTTTTCGGCTGCGCATGCTACCCTTGGCTAAAACCTTACAACCGTCACAAACTACAACCACGTTCATTCTTATGTGTCTTTCTCGGTTACAGTTCTCTGCATCATGGCTACCGTTGCCTACATGTACCGACCAGGCAGATTTATATTTCCCGGCATGTTGTCTTTGATGAGTCTCTCTTTCCCTTTGCAGCGCATAACAATCCAGGTCCGCATCTTCCACGCCGCTCTCCACCATCCACTACCATCTATCAAGGACTTTTGGGCGCGGCACCAACTCCACCTCCTCTGCCGGCGTCCTCATCTTCTATCACTCTGCCAGCTTCACCTAGTTCAGTGCCATCTAACTCCCTTTCTTCTTCAGCCGCCGCACAATCTGCTATAGACCCAAATGCAATGCCCCCTACAAGTGACGATGTCTCCTCTTCCCGTGCTCTTCCAGACTTGGGGCCACCAACTTCAGTTACCATGCCTTCCACGCCAGCAGACTTTACTCATCATCCACGCACTCGATCGCTCAAAGATATATATGCTAGCACTGAGCCCGTATATATCTTTAATCGCCACCAACTTCTGAGTCCTTCTAAGCATGCCTTGCCTCATGCTTTAATCGCCTCCTCATCACCCTCGGAACCGACCTGCTTTACTCAAGCGGCCAAAGACCCTTCTTGGCGTGCGGCTATGGCATCTGAATTTGATGCCCTTCTCCGCAATGGCACTTGGACTCTTGTTCCCAAGCTCCCTTCCATGAATATCATTAGATGCAAATGGGTCTTTCGGCTCAAATATAAGGCTGATGGCACTCTCGAACGCTATAAAGCCCGTCTTGTTGCGAAAGGATTCCGTCAGCAACCCGGCATTGATTTCACAGAAACGTTCAGCCCGGTAGTCAAAATAACCACGGTTCGTCTATTACTATCGATTGCTATTATCTCTGGTTGTCCCATTCAACAATTGGATGTATCAAATGTCTTTCTCCATGGTCAGTTAGATGAGACAGTTTACATGGAGCAACCCCCTGGTTTTCACCATCCAGACTTTCCGCATCATGTATGTCATCTCAAAAAGTCTCTATGGCCTTCGCCAGGCTCCTCGTGCTTGGTTTCATCGTCTAAGTGGATGGCTGCAAACTCATGGTTTCACAGGTTCCAAAACAAATACATCCTTATTTTACCATTGCACCTACCACGCTCAGATTTACATTCTTATATATGTGGATGACATCTTGGTCACTGGCACCGATATTTCTCGCATACATCAATTAATTCACTCCCTCAGCCAGGAATTTTCCATTCGCGATTTGGGATCTGCTAACTTCTTCTTAGGCATTGAACTATTGTCACATCCACGTGGCTGTTTATTATCTCAGAGCAAATATATATTGGGCATCTTACAACGTTCCAAAATGGATGGTGCTCGACCAATCTCCACTCCCATAACCGCAACTCCTCCCTCATCTTCACCCACATTGTTGAAGGATCCCACTCAATATCGAAGCATCGTTAGAGCCTTACAGTATGTCACTATCACTCGGCCTGATATCGCTTATGCGGTCAATCGTGCTTGTCAATTCATGCACGCCCCTACGTCTCATCATTGGGAGATGGTCAAGCGCATACTTCGCTATTTGAAGGGCCCTATTCTTCG